>JAGSMZ010000025.1:0-2443954 GCA_029286645.1 Papilio protenor
GACGATAACGGCCGATAGCATGTGGAAACATGCTTCAAACACAAGAAGCATGTGACAAAGTAAGCGAATACGCCGCTATAATACTAAAAGGAAAGTTCGGCGTGCTGAAACAAATCGCGCGAAAGAGCCACGAATGGACTAAGAGATGAAAGCGCAGAAGCAAGAAGGAACAAGCATAATTGATGAGACCGACCCCACGATGTAATACTTGACGGTAGTCCGTGGGGGCACAAAAAGTCCATAGAGAGGTTGTTTAGTCCGGTAACGGGACTAAGCTAGGTTAGGTGAACACTAATAGCCTGAGGCCCGACACACCAGGCATGTAGCTCCCATGTCTGACGGTGCGTAAAGCCTTTTTCCCGATATAAAAAAAAAAAAAAAAAAAAAAAAAAAAAAAAAAAAAAAAAAAAAAAAAAAAAAAAAAAAAAAAAAACACATCACACATCACACATCACACATCACACATGACACATGACACATGACACATCACACATCAAACGTCAAACGTCAAACGTCAACGTCAAACGTCAAACGTCACCCATCACACATCACACATCACACATCACACATCACACATCACACATCACACATCACACATCACACATCACACATGACACATGACACATGACACATGACACATGACACATGACACATGACACATCACACATGACACATGACACATGACACATGACACATGACACATGACACATGACACATGACACATCACACATCACACATCACACGTCACACGTCACACGTCACACGTCACACGTCACACGTCACACGTCACACATCACACATCACACATCACACGTCACACATCACACGTCACACATCACACATCACACATCACACATCACAAATCCCAAATCACACATCACACATCACACATCAAACGTCAACGTCAAACTTCAAACGTCCAACGTCAAACTTCAACGTCAAACGTCAAACGTCAAACGTCAAACGTCAAACGTCAAACGTCAAACGTCAAACGTCAAACGTCAAACGTCAAACGTCAAACGTCAAACGTCACCCATCACACATCACACATCACACATCACACATCACACATCACACATCACACATCAGGGGAGTAAGGGATGGGTACTAACAACTTTACCTATCCAAGCCAACCTCACCTGCACGTGCCAGAGATATAACAATGGGATATTAACCACGAGGTAATACAACGTATCCTACCTACCGAGTACCTGGCAACGGTAAGCAGACTACCCGCTACCGTGGTGGCTTGCCCTGCTAGTAACCGACGAGGCAATGGCGAACCGATGCATGGCGGAGACCCCATGCTGAACAAGATGCTATAGCGAGCCGTGGGACAAGGAATTCCAGAAAGGGCTAGATTTATGTAGGAGTACGGAAACGAAAATGGAAGCAAGATTTAAAATAACCTACCCCAGGGGGTACCGCACAAAGCGGGGAATCCCTCCACGAGAAGAGAGGGGATGGGGAACCCTGTCCTTTGCTCGACTCGTGCTGCTCCACGTATTCTGGGGGAGCAAATTGTTGCAACCTGACTCGAGCGGCAACAAAGAAGAAAGAAGACTTTGAGAAGAAGAAGCAATCATACAGAAAAGCGCACGATCATAAAGAAACAGAACCCCTTTGCAAGAAAGGATTGAAGAGAACACCACCGACGAAGAAAAAAGAAAATCAAGGACAAGAGAACATCAACTTGTTAATTAAGGTGCACATTAAGACGACCAGCCTAGATTCAGATGGAGATGTACTAGGCAAAAACTGATGGAAAAACTTGGCAGACAATTGAAGACTTGCTCGAGTTTTTTTGTAACGCGAGACACAATGTCCATGGGGACATAAATAGAAAAGTAAATGATTGACTACAACCTATACGGATCTCTTAACCTTAAAGAAGGAAAAAACCAACAGAGTCCCCTAAAGGAAAGCATGGCCACGGCGACACTCAAACATCGCCTAACATACGTCCCTGCATGAGCAAAGAAAAGGGCATTCAAACAGAAAGCCCAGTCTCTAGGAAGAGAAAGGTAACAACCCCAGACAAGCAGTAGGACTCCCCAGAGAGTCAGCGGAATCATCGAGGGCATGACAAATAAGAACCACCCGCCCAAACCTTCAGGGCTTGTGGAAATGGATAACACCCCAGTACACAACGCAGCACTGAGATGAGAATAGAAAGGGAAATGGTAAAAGGTGGCCACAGGAAGAGACAGGCGACGGCCACCAAACTAGCAGAGGCCCTCATTATACAAGAAAGAAGGGCACAATGAGCTATGCTGAACTACTCAGCAGAATAAAAAAGATGATACTCTGAAAGAAGTGAGGGAGATAAAACGTCTCGTAAAATCCGAAGGACAGCAAATACTGGTGATATGATAATACTAATAAACAAAAATAGTAACGGCAAAACATCAGACTATGTCATGCCATTAAAGGGGACTGGGCGAAGAAGCCGCCGTCAGGAGCAGAGTACCGGAGAAGACAATCTTGTCAAGGATTAACGAAGTAGCCACGAAGAAGAGCTAAGGACTGCTCTCGAAGTCTTACAGGGGAAATTGGTACCGTAGGATAGAATAATATTAAATCGTAAGGGAAGACATACGGCGGAATGCAATCAGCACTGATAACATTACAGCAGATGCCAAAAAATCCTTGAAATAGGAAAAGTCCGTATAGGATGGGTGGTGGCCGTACCGAGAAGTACTCAAACCATTGAAGTGCTTCAGATGGGAAATACGGACACCTAGCAAAAAAACGTGTGGAGCCGTAAACAGGTCCTCGTGCTGCGTTAAGTGTGGTGAAGAAGGGCATAAAATTGGCAGGTATACGAAGATGCCCACTGCGTCCTCTGCAGGGATAATGGAAAAGAAGAAGCTAGTAACCACATAGCCGGAAGCAGCCAATGCGCTGCATATAAAAAGCAATCCAGGAGCTAATAAGAAAACAAGATCAAGGATCCTACAGATTTAACCTAAATCATTGCAAGGCTGCTCAGGACTTACTTGGGCAGATAATACGCGAAGAAATGATTGATCTTGCAATAATATCGAACCCTACGGCGACATAGAACACCCAGGCTGAGACCTCGGATAAAACAGGTAAAGCTGCTATCTGGTCCTGTGGTAGATTCCCGATCCAAGCCGTAATGAAGGTCGAAGAAGGTGTTATCGGTGCCAAATCAACGGTACACACGTCTATAGCTGCTATGCCCCCTTAGCTGGAGCCAGCAAGAATTTGAGAATATGTTGGACCTAATACATTCCACCAGAAACCAAAACCCAAAAGTCATCGCTGGTGACTTCAATGCTGGGCAATAGAATGGGGTAGCAAAAGAACGGATAACGGGGCAAAGAATTGCTAGAAGCAATACTGAATGGACTTAAACTTGTTGGACGGATGCTAAAATGCCTACATTCGTCAAAGGTAAAGCGAGCTCGTATATAGACTTGACCTTCGCAAGCAACAGCATCGCGAAACTCGAGACAAGATGGCAGGAATGAAATCTACACCCATAGCGACCACTGTGCATCACGTGGCATATCCCTTGTTGTAAAGAGAAGCGCCGGAGTCAACAAGCGGACAAGCCAAGGGGTTGGAAAACAGAAACCTTCGACAGAGACACATTCCGTATTGCATTAGAAGGAGATGAGTACAGAAACCTCAAAGCACCAAGGCGGAGGCAATCGTCGAAAATATTATGAAGAGAGTAACGGAGGCATGTAATGCCACGATGGCTAGATGCGGGAATGCAATAAACAAAAGAGATCCGGTCTACTGGTGGAACGAAGAGATCCAGGAAATCCGAAAATCAATGCCTGAAAGCTCGAAGACTAGCGCAACGAGCGAAAAGAAAAGAATCGTACCCTGATTTGCATATGAAATACAAGGAACTGCGAAGTAAGCTCAACAGAGCAATAAAACAAAGCAAGAGAGCAACCTGGGTTGAACTGCTCGAGGACGTAGACAATGATCCATGGGGAAGACCATACACTATTGTCATGAAGAAACTGAAAGGGACTACACAACAACCCAGGAACACAGAACAGCTAAGACACATCGTTAGAACACTGTTCCCACAACAGGAGGTACTAAATTACGGAAATAACAGGACGCCTAGAAGAAATACCACCCATCATGATGGAAGAACTCGTGGCAGCCTGTAAAAACGGTGAGGAACAAAAAGGCACCTGGAATGGACCGGATACCTAATGTGGCCTTAAAAGAGGCACTAGCCGAAAACCCGCAAATGTTCCTGGATGCCTACAACAGGTGCCTTGAAGAAGGAACTTTTCCCGAAGTGTGGAAAAGACAGAGATTAGTACTCATACCCAAAGGTAACAAAGACCCGAACAACCATCATCATACCGACCACTCTGTATGCTTGACACGGCAGGTAAGATACTGGAACGAATTGTCTACAATAGGATAGAAGCTGCGATTGGTCACGTCCTCAATAGTAAGCAATTTGGCTTCCGAAGAGCGCGGTCGACGTTGGATGCAATACAACGAGTAGTAAACATCGCTAAAAATGCCACGAACGGTAAGCGCTGGAAAGGAGGAAAGAAAAAATATTGCCTGCTGGTTGCACTAGACATCAAAAATGCATTCAACTCGGCAAGATGGGACAGCATATGCGCGGCGATAGACAGATTAGAAGTGCCACAGTACCTCAGAAGGATAATACGAAACTATCTTCATAATCGTACCCTACATTACGATACTGAAGATGGACCTGAGACTATAAAGTTACAGGAGGTGTACCACAAGGATCAGTACTCGGTCCCCTGCTGTGGAACATTATGTATGACGGATTGCTAAACCTCATATTACCAGACGGTGCGGAATTAACCGCTTTTGCGGACGATGCCATGGTCACGATAACAGCAAAACACACCGAGGAGATACGCAGAATCTTTGAGGAAACCTATAGACGAATCCAATCGTGGATGGAGTCTACCGGCCTAAAACTAGCAGAACACAAAACGGAGCGCTGCTAGTAGTAACAAGCCGGAAAATAGTGGAGAACTTGAGATTAGCCGTGGGCTCCAGCTACATTACAACCCAACCTTCTATCAAGTACCTTTTTTTTTTTTTTTTTTTTTTTTTTTTTTTTTTTCCGAGGGGAATGCTTTATGCATACTACCGTCTCCCGGGGGAGCGCGGCAGTTATGTGGGATTCTCCTCGCAGGTGCGAGGCATACCCACTAAACCCCTCGGTTCCTCCAACGCATCTGGTTGGGGTCACGGGAACGCTTTCGCTTTCGTCCGCGACCCCGACCTGCGTCTGCTGCCTATGGCAGCACCCTAGGTTGGGGGGAGGTCGTCCCTAAGCCTGGGCGGCAGATACCCCGGATCTACCGCCCTACGGCTATAGACGAGGAGGGAGGGAGGGCGGCGGCATATTGTCGCCTTCTCCTCCCCACTCGTCTGCGTCGAAGCGGGGGCGCGAGGGGATTATCCTCGCGCTCCCGCTCCCTTTCCTCCTTCTGCGAAATCACTACTTCGCAGAAGGAGGAAACCGCTTCCCACGACCTCTCACTCTCCAGCATGGCACGAACCACGCCGGACAGTGAGAGGTCCTCTCCAATCGCCGTCACCAGGGTGCGGCGCTCGTCAGACCACGCAGCACACTCCTCTAGAGTGTGCTGCGCAGTATCCTCACCAGCGCCGCACCCATGGCACGACGCCGACTCCTCCCTTCCGATCTGACACAGGTACCGCCCGAAACACCCGTGTCCGGACAGCACCTGTGTCAGTCGGAAGGTCATGGACCCGTGGCTCCTTCCGCACCATTCCGGAAGCTGTGGGCGAACGGCCTGTATTGTGCGTACACCGTATTCGGCGTCCGCTAGGCCGCTCGCCCAGAGCTCCATGGTTGCCCTCTCTCTCCTCTCCCGGGAGCGGGAGAACTCCTCCGGGGGAATTGATTCTCCCCGGGATCTCTGTTCGACCCGCTCCAGGTATCCCTCGGCCAGCATCTTCGCCTCAATCTCCCATGGGGGAGTGCCGGCCAGGACGCAGGCCGCAGCATGGCCCACCGTACGGTAGGCCCGGCAAGCGCGTCCTGCAATAATGCGCTGCGGCCTGCGGAGGAGGGCCCTGTTTGATGCATCCAGGGCATCTGCCCATATTGGTGCACCATACAGGGCCATGCTTCTGACAACCATGGTGTACAGGCGTCTAGCCTGCACACCCGGTCCTTCGAGGTTTGGAAGGAGCCTCGCCAGGGCTGAGGCCGCACCTACGAGTCGGGGGGTCAGCGTTCGGAAATGTTCTCCGAACCGCCAACCCCCATCGAGGATAAGGCCCAGATACTTTATCTGGGCCTTCACTCGAACCTCGTCCCCATTGACCCGGAGGGTCGCCCCCGATGGCACTCTCCACCGCGGCCCTCTGAAGCAGAGGGCCTCGGTCTTTCGGAGTGCCACTCGGAGGCCTAGCGCCTCAATTCTCCGGACCAACAGGGTGGCGCCAGCCTCAGCCCTTCTCTTTACTTTCTGCCAGGTGGTGTCCCGGACAGCTACCATCGTGTCATCTGCATAGCAGATGACAGCCATCCGGGACAGCACCTCCCCGCGGATGGCCCAGTCGAATCCGATGTTCCACAACAGGGGGCCGAGAACGGACCCCTGGGGAACACCGCAGGCCATCCGCCTGGACATTTTGCCCTCTCTCCCCATGTAGGACACTACCCGCCCTTGCAGGTAGTGTCCTACAATTCTCCGGAGGTAGAGGGGCACTCCATGGTATCGGAGTGCCTCCTCTATTACTTCAAAGGGGAGGGAGCCGAAGGCATTGGCAATGTCTAAGGACACCACCAACACTCCCTGCCCCCCCCCTGCCGCACCCTCCGTGAACGTCTTCAGGACGGTCAGGGCGTCCAGAGTGGATCGCCCAGACCGAAACCCAAATTGGTTCACGGAGAGCTGCGGCCCCTCCGTCTCCAGATGCTGGATGATCCGGGAAGCTATTACTCTTTCAAGCAGCTTCCCGGCCTCATCCAGCATCACCAGCGGCCGGTGGCCGGAAGGGGAGTCGACGGGGCGCCCCTCCTTCCTAAGCAGCACCAGGCGCCCCTCCTTCCACACCCCGGGGAAACGCCCCTCCGCCAGGCAGTCATCGAACAGACTGCGGAGGCGGCCCCCGAGGTGCTTGAGCGCCAGGTGCAGCACTCTACCGGGCACCCCGTCAGGACCCGGCGCCTTCCGGCACCCTTGGAGCCGGCTGGCCGCACTGGCAAATTCCTCCTCCGTTATTGAGGGAGGGGCAGGGGCGGCGTCGTCCTCGGCATCTTCGCCGCTAGTGTGCGACATGCGCGGTGGTTGGAAAGGGAGGCTGTCTGGAAACAGCCCCTCAACCACCGCGCTGAGGACGGCCGGCTCCATGGCCTCCGTTGGGGGCGCCACCTTCAATTTGGCCCGCACCATGCGGTACGGGCGCCCCCACGGATCTGCGTCAAGGGTCGCCAAGAATTCTGCATAGGCAGTCTGCTTGGCGACCCTGATGCCGCTGGCAAACGCCTTCCTGGCCGAACTCAGTTCGGCCAGGAGGCGCTCCAGCTCCGCCGCCGATCGATTCCGCCGTCTGCGGCACCGGGTGTAAGCCCGTCGGGCGGCGTTGCTGGCGGAACGCAGGACAGCTAGTTCCTGCGTCCACCAGTATACGCCTTCCCGGGGCGCGAAATGTCGCGCCCTGGGCATCCCGGCGGTGCATACGGCGGTTAGGTCCCGTCCGAACCTGGCGGCCCTCTCATCAACCCCCACCGTTTGTGGGGGTTCCTCCGCCCAGGCTCGGACGACGGCGGCTTCCTCAGCCAGGTCCGGGGCAAGGCGTGAGAGCTGCCACCTCGGGAAGCCCTCAGCGCCTCGCCCAGACACGGCCCGGACCCCCGACCTGGGGGGCGCAGTGGAGACTCTGAACCGAATGTACAAATGGTCGGACAGGGTCTCCACCTCCTCCAGGACACGCCAACACGATATGCGTGCGCCGATGGCAGGGGTGGCGAACGTGACGTCCACCACTGAGCCCCCTGCCGGCGCACACACGTGTTAGCAGTGCCCTGATTCTCCGGGTTTAGGCCAATCACAACGGCCCAATCCCGGAGAAGCGCCCCCTTCAGGTCGGTGGTGGAGGACCCCCACGCTGCGCACTTTGCGTTGAGGTCCCCCATCAGGATGACCTGGGCTGGGGATGCTCGCTGCACCACCAGCTCCAGGCCATCCAGGAACCTCTCAAAGTCTGACAGGTTCCTGTTTGGGGAGAAGTAGACTCCTATGAGCACTACTTCCCCCCAATTTGCCGCCACATAACCCGCACCTCTGTCCCTCAAGGAGAGATGGTGCGGGCTTGTCGACGGCGCCACGATGGCCACTGAGCCCCGTGTGCCCCCAAGCCAGTTCGTCTGGGGGGGGACCATGTAGGGCTCAGCCACGACTGCAACGGCAATTCTCCACTCTGCCAGGACCTGCACGAGCAGGTCCTGTGCGCGTGCAGAGTGGTTGGCGTTCGTCTGGAGGAAGTCGAAATGCAGGTGTCCTGACATTAAGACACCTGCATTTCAACCTCCTCAGCCATGTGGCTTTCCTGCGGCTGGGTGGGCCGGCTGGGAGGCACCCTGCTCAACGGGGCCTTTCCCTTCATCGATGGGGGTGTGCACTTGGCACCCCCCATCACGTGAGTGTGTGGGCGCCCCGCTGTTGCACATACTGTGCATTTGCAGGGCGCCTCACAGCCGGCTGCCTTGTGACCCTCTTCGCCGCAGCGGAAGCAGACTCGCCCATTATCTGCCTCCGATGGGCAGAGGGCACGAGTGTGGCCCAGCATCATGCATTTGTAGCAGCGTAGCTGCTGGGCCTCCACCGCTTTGATGGTGACCATGGTCCACCCAATGGCCACCTTTCCCATCTTAACTGCTGCTACAGCGGTTGCCGCAGGACATCGTACGAGGACTGAACCTCCGCCCCAGAAGCTGGGCCGGATGCGACCCACCTTTACGGAGCTGGGGGAGCATCCCCCCGCCGTCGCCAACATGGCCGCAACTTCCTCAGGAGTCACCGAGTCATCAAGACCGGTGACCCTGAGGTCGGCCATCTTGGTCGGGCGGGTGACGTCCACCCAGCCCCCAATGACTCGCACCAGCTCAGCAGCAAGGCGGTCGGCAGTCACCTCGGGGGTGCCCCCTCCCACCTCCATCAGCCTGGAGCCAGTCATACTACTCCTGATCTTTACCGACTCCAGGCCGAAATCACGCAGGGCGATGGAGGCCCTGGCCTTGGCCAGGACCTGGGAGTAATTCGCCTCAGAGGTGTTCCCCTCTGCGGTCGTGAAGGTGGCCCCCGTCTTCAGGGTGACCACAATGGCCGCCGTTTTGGGGGCCACAATCTTCACCACCTTTGAGGCGGGGGCCGGGGCGGGGGCCGGGGCGGGGGCCGGGGCGGGGGCCGGGGCGGGGGCCGGGGCGGGGGGGAGGGAATCACCGGAGCAGCATTTCCCCTCCTCTTCCGGCGGACCACCTGAGACCACGATGCGCCCGTGGCGTCCGCCTGAACTTCCCCCCCACTGGGACCAGCAGTGGGGGGAGGAGCCGAACCCGCATCTCCGTTCCCCTGTCTTCCCTTGGAGGGAGGAGGGGGGGGCGGGGCATTGGGCCTCTTGGCGCCCTTCTTTGGCGCCTTCTTCAGCAGTCTGGGTGCAGCCCTAGGGACCTGGACCTGGGGTGGTTGGGTCTCCCCATCCACTTCCATGGCCCCTGTGACCAACCCAGACCGTGTCCTGGGGCGGGGCGGCGGCGGGTTACGCCGGTCGGCGTTGAGGGCCGGCCTCAGCACCGGTTCTGGGGGGAGGCGCGCCTCCAGGCCTTCGAGGCGGACGTTAATAAGCCCGCCTACTGAGTTCAGGAGGTCACGCCTCATGCCTTCCATGGCCCTTTTTAGGGCTCCCTCAATGTCGGGTTGCTGAGGCGGCTCCACCGCAACCTTCAGAGCCTCAGCAGATCTCTGCTGCGCCTCCGTGTAGGCCGCCTTAAAGGCGCGCAGCTCCGCACGGACCAGGTCCAGCTCTCTCGCCAGACGAGCGTTGTCCGCACGGAGCCTACGCTGCTCAACTTCTGGAGTCATTGCCCGGAGGCCCTCGACAGCGTCAATGACTCCTTGTGTGGCCTGGTTGATTTGGCCCCACACGGTACCCTTAATGTGCCCACTCTTTTTCACCTCGCCCTGAATCTTCGCTACATTCATTAGCGCTTCAGCGGCGAGGGCCTCCACAGTTGCGGCAGGGGCGTTGGGAACGTCGTCGTCAGACACGCCCACATCATCCGCAAGTACTGGACTCTGCACCTTCCGCTTTGGGCGGTAGGTGGGGTCGGAGTCCTCCTCCTCACCCTCTCTCACCTCAGCCAGGTAATCTTTTGCTGCCTTAAGAAAGGCATGCGCCCCGACCGGGCGCCGAACACGGCCCCTCGAAGCCGAGGAGGCCACCTTCTGCGCCACGGCCGGCGCCTCCTTCTCCGCCGCTGACACTGTCAGGGGCCTCTTCTTGGTCGATCCTGGAGGGAATTTTAAGGCGATACCACCCTTACGCAGCTCGCCACCCTCGATTTCAATCGACCTCCATCCTTTCGGAGCGCTCCCAGTGCCTTGTTGGCGCCTACCTGCGCCCTCGTCATCGGATCCGGAAAGGTCCGACATCGAAATGTCGTCCTCCGACCCAGACATGACACCCTTACCCACGTTCATTTTAAGACGCAACCGTTGCACCCACGTGCACACGACCACGCCCTAAAACAACTTAAAACTACTTAAATTACCAGAACTTAACTATTTACAGTAATAAAAATACCACCTCCAGGTGCGTCTCGACGAGACGCGTCGAGCAGTGGGCAGATCAAGAAGATCTGACCACTCCTTCCCTCCTAAAACTAATTAAAACTACTTAATAACCTACAAAAACCTAATTATTTACAAAAATAAACAAAAAATAAACAAAATAAAAGTTACCTCCAGATGCGCCTCAACGAGACGCATCAAACGATGCACAGATCAAATAGATCTGTCCACCCCTTCCCACTAAAACTAATTAAAACTACTTAATAACCTACAAAAACCTAATTATTTTAAAAACTATACACAATTTAAAAACAAAAAGGACACCACCAGGTGCGCCTTAAAAAGACGCAACTAACGATACCTAACACAAGACGCTACGAACACTTTTTACGCTGGAATGAATTTTTAGCACGGAGCTCCCTCACGACACGTCCGCACCCGATGACCGACCGAGTGCGACTTCTATCAAGTACCTTGGGGTGTTTCTGGATTTCAGGTTAAACTTTAATCAACATGTGGAAGAAGCAGCTATGAAGACATCGAAAGTCACCGCGGCGCTCGCCAGGCTCATGCCAAATGTGGGGGGCCCGCGCCAGAAGAAGAGGAACCTGTTGATGTCGGTAAGTACCTCTGTCCTGTTGTATGGTGCCCCCATATGGGCTGATGCACTTAACAACAGGATGAACAGGAAAAAGATGGAATCAGTGTATCGGGTAAGCTTGATCAGAATCATCAGCGCGTTTCGCACTGTATCCTTAGATACTGCTTACGTAATCGCCGGCGCAATACCCGTACACCTGATTGCAGACGAGAGAAAACGCCTGTTTACCAGAAGAAATGATGCGTACGTAGTGCGAAACAAAGCACGAAACGCAGCCAGAAGCCAGACAATGTATGCATGGCAACAAGAGTGGGACCAATCGACAAAGGGCCGCTGGACGCACAAACTGATTGGACAAGTAGAAAAATGGCTGAATCGCAAACACGGAGAAGTGAACTTTTACCTCACACAGATGCTAACGGGCCACGGGTGCTATCGAGCGTACCTGCATCGCTTTGGGCACGACGATTTGCCCGACTGCCCACATGGGTGCGGGGTACCCGAAGACGCGGAACACGTATTCTTCGCTTGCCCAGCCCACTCCATGGAGCGAGATGACTTAGAGAACACCACCGGACCTATAACGGTGGAAAACATGGTGGACAACATGCTTCAATCGGAAGAAACATGGAATAAAGTGAGTGAATACGCCGCCGTAGTACTGAGAAAAATTTTTTTTTTTTTTTTTTTTTTTTTTTTTTTTTTTTTTTTTTTTTTTTTTTTTTTTTTTTTTTTTTTTTTTTTTTTTTTTTTTTTTTTTTTTTTTTTTTTTTTTTTTTTTTTTTTTTTTTTTTTTTTTTTTTTTTTTTTTTTTTTTTTTTTTTTTTTTTTTTTTTTTTTTTTTTTTTTTTTTTTTTTTTTTTTTTTTTTTTTTTTTTTTTTTTTTTTTTTTTTTTTTTTTTTTTTTTTTTTTTTTTTTTTTTTTTTTTTTTTTTTTTTTTTTTTTTTTTTTTTTTTTTTTTTTTTTTTTTTTTTTTTTTTTTTTTTTTTTTTTTTTTTTTTTTTTTTTTTTTTTTTTTTTTTTTTTTTTTTTTTTTTTTTTTTTTTTTTTTTTTTTTTTTTTTTTTTTTTTTTTTTTTTTTTTTTTTTTTTTTTTTTTTTTTTTTTTTTTTTTTTTTTTTTTTTTTTTTTTTTTTTTTTTTTTTTTTTTTTTTTTTTTTTTTTTTTTTTTTTTTTTTTTTTTTTTTTTTTTTTTTTTTTTTTTTTTTTTTTTTTTTTTTTTTTTTTTTTTTTTTTTTTTTTTTTTTTTTTTTTTTTTTTTTTTTTTTTTTTTTTTTTTTTTTTTTTTTTTTTTTTTTTTTTTTTTTTTTTTTTTTTTTTTTTTTTTTTTTTTTTTTTTTTTTTTTTTTTTTTTTTTTTTTTTTTTTTTTTTTTTTTTTTTTTTTTTTTTTTTTTTTTTTTTTTTTTTTTTTTTTTTTTTTTTTTTTTTTTTTTTTTTTTTTTTTTTTTTTTTTTTTTTTTTTTTTTTTTTTTTTTTTTTTTTTTTTTTTTTTTTTTTTTTTTTTTTTTTTTTTTTTTTTTTTTTTTTTTTTTTTTTTTTTTTTTTTTTTTTTTTTTTTTTTTTTTTTTTTTTTTTTTTTTTTTTTTTTTTTTTTTTTTTTTTTTTTTTTTTTTTTTTTTTTTTTTTTTTTTTTTTTTTTTTTTTTTTTTTTTTTTTTTTTTTTTTTTTTTTTTTTTTTTTTTTTTTTTTTTTTTTTTTTTTTTTTTTTTTTTTTTTTTTTTTTTTTTTTTTTTTTTTTTTTTTTTTTTTTTTTTTTTTTTTTTTTTTTTTTTTTTTTTTTTTTTTTTTTTTTTTTTTTTTTTTTTTTTTTTTTTTTTTTTTTTTTTTTTTTTTTTTTTTTTTTTTTTTTTTTTTTTTTTTTTTTTTTTTTTTTTTTTTTTTTTTTTTTTTTTTTTTTTTTTTTTTTTTTTTTTTTTTTTTTTTTTTTTTTTTTTTTTTTTTTTTTTTTTTTTTTTTTTTTTTTTTTTTTTTTTTTTTTTTTTTTTTTTTTTTTTTTTTTTTTTTCTCCTCTAATAAAAAAAAAAAAAAAAAAAAAAAAAAAAAAACATCACACGTCACACATCACAACATCACACATCAACATCACACATCACACATCACACGTCACACATCACACATCACACATCACACATCACACATCACACATCACACATCACACATCACACATCACACATCACACATCACACATGACACATGACACATGACACATGACACATGACACATGACACATGACACATCAAACGTCAAACGTCAAACGTCAAACGTCAAACGTCAAACGTCAAACGTCAAACGTCAACGTCAAACGTCACCCATCACACATCACACATCACACATCACACATCACACATCACACATCACACATCACACGTCACACATGACACATGACACATCACACATGACACATGGACACATGACACATGAACACATGACACATGACACATGACACATGACACATCACACATCAACATCACACATCAACATCACACATCACACATGACACATGACACATGACACATCACACATTCACACATCACACGTCACACGTCACACGTCACACGTCACACGTCACACGTCACACATCACACGTCCACACATCACACAGCACACGTCACACGTCACACATCACACGTCCACACGTCACACATCAACATCACACATCACACATCACACATCACACATCACACATCACACATCACACATCACACCTCAAACGTCAAACGTCAAACGTCAAACTTCAAACGTCAAACGTCAAACGTCAAACGTCAAACGTCAAACGTCAAACGTCAAACGTCAAAACGTCCAAACGTCAAACGTCAAACGTCAAACGTCAAACGTCAAACGTCAAACGTCAAACGTCACCCATCACACATCACACATCACACATCACACATCACACATCACACATCACACATGACACATGACACATCACACATCACACATCACACATCACACATCACACATCACACATACACATGACACATGACACATACACATGACACATGGACACATGACACATGACACATGGACACATGACACATCACACATAACACATCACACATCACACCATCACACATCACACATCACAAATCACACATCACACATCACACGTCAAACGTCAAACGTCAAATTTCAAACGTCAAACGTCAAACGTCAAACGTCAAACGTCAAACGTCAAACGTCAAACGTCAAACGTCAAACGTCAAACGTCAAACGTCAAACGTCAAACGTCAAACGTCACCCATCACACATCACACGTCACACATGACACATCACACATGACACATCACACATCACACATCACACATCACACATCACACATGACACATGACACATGACACATGACACAGACACATGACACATGAACACATGACACATGGACACATGACACAGACACATGACACATGACACTGACACATGACACGTCACACATCAACACATCACACATGACACATCACACGTCACACGTCACACATCACACATCACAAATCACACATCACAATCACACATCACACAGCACACATCACACATCCACACATCACACATCAACACATCACACATACACATCACACATCACACGTCACACGTCCACACGTCACACATCACACTCACACATCACAATCACACATCACACACATCACACATTCACACATCACACGTCACACGTCAAACGTCAAACGTCACCCACCACACATCACACATGACACATCACACATCACACACATCACACAGCACACATCACACATCACATATCACACATCACATATCACACATCACACATCAACATCACACATCACACGTCCACACGTCACACATACACATCACACATCCACACATCACACGTCCACACGTCACACGTCAACATCACACATCACACATCACAAATCACACATCACAATCACACATCACACATGACACATACACATGACACATCACACGTCACACATCACACATCACAAATCACACATCACACATCAACGTCAAAACGTCCAAACGTCAAACGTCAACGTCAAACGTCACCCATCACACATCACCACATCACACATGACACATGGACACATGACACATGACACATCACACATCACACCTCACACATCACACACATCACACATCAACACATCACACATCACACATCACACATCTATAATAAATACGCTCTTCAACGTCTGTACATTCATTATATTTGTCAACACAAACATAAATCGATAGTAAGATGAAAGTGTAGAGCAATTTAAACAGTTTCAAGTACATGCAAAGTCCTCCAAGTATTAATTAATCTTCGATTTACTTCGCCTCGATGTTGGCTCAGTGTTCAATAGGCAAGATATATTGTATCTATTTACAAGTTTAAAGAGCAGTGAATGTAATACTATATTCTGTTTATCGATTTACAACAAGGCAAGATGACAAAAAATAGTATGACAAGCTTTCTGGCGATAGTGACAGGTTCGGTGTCTCGGTGGGCTTACACCAGGGGTCGGCTTTAAGCCCGTATCTGTTCCTCCTGGTAATGGATGCTTTGACATTAAACATACAGGAGGAGGCACCCTGGTGTATGCTTTATGCCGATGACATCGTGCTTGTCGGGGAGGATGAATGCGAGGTACAGAGCAGGTTGGAAGAATGGCGAGTTAAATTGGAGGGAGCTGGTCTTAAAATCAGCAGGACCAAAACAGAACATTTATTTTGCGATTTTGGCGGTCCGACCAGCTTCTCTCCAATCGCCTTAAATGGCGTGCCTCTACCAACCTGCTCCGATTTTAAGTACCTCGGTTCTCTAGTCCAGTCCGACGGTGGCGTTGACCGGGACGTGAAAAGCCGAATAAATGCAGGTTGGATGAAATGGCGACAGGTTACTGGTGTGACTTGTGATCCAAGAATGCCTCTTAAGCTTAAGGGACAGATCTACAAGTCCATCATTAGACCTGTCGTATTGTATGGATCTGAATGTTGGGCCACCAAAGTTGCGGATGAAAGGAGATTGCATGTGGCTGAGATGCGTATGTTAAGATGGATGTGTGGTGTGACAAGAATGGATAAAGTTAAGAATGTGTATATTAGAGGAAGTTTGAAAGTAGCGCCAGTGGTGGAGAAATTGAGAAGCAAAAGGTTAGCGTGGTATGGACATGTTATGCGACGAGACGATGGGGACATAAACCAGAAAGTGTTAAGAATGAATGTGGATGGCTATAAAGGAAGAGGAAGACCGAAGAAAGTATGGATGGATTGTGTGAAAGAGGATATGCTTAAGAAAGGAGTGGATTCAGATATGACGGCTGATAGAGATGTATGAAAGAGCAGCACATACTGTGCCGACCCTCCATAAGGGATAAGGGCAAGTTGATGATGAGTTGATGATGAAGCTTTCTGACCCGGTGAAAGAAGCTGCTACCGCGGTTTTTTCTGTCAGAAAATGTTTAAAAGCTACATAAAAAATGACATTATGACAGTGGATTCGCTAGTGAGCTGCCATTATTTAGTTTGACTTATGCCCACCGCGTCAAATAACTTTGTCGGTCTATAAATACAGATGTTTACCTCTCAAATGATTCGGAAATGTCTGAATTTGGTAGCTAAGAAGAATTAAAAACAATGTAATATGCAAATTTGCAAGGAACATTCGACAACGAGTGAACATTAATTTTATATTCTCTAAACTCTATATCACCAACTTAAGTTTGTTTGTTCCGTGTGTTTACTTACACTAAACTTAGTTAATCGCCTTTGAGTGTGATACTTGTGTTTTAAGTTGTATAAGTAAACGAACCTTTCACTAAGTGTTCACTACCGAAATAGACTAATTTTTTATTTATATTATTTAAGAAACCTGCGATTAGAAGCATCATTTCAATTCATAATTTTCTTTTCGTTTAAAGCCTTTTTCAAAGAAGTTATTCTTCGTTGAATTAATATAACCTTAAGTGTACATTTTCATCAAAATACCAATTACTATTATACTACGTTGTTTATCTTTTTTTGCTAGCGCAGGATCTAGTCTTACGAAATTCCGAGACCCGACGTAATCTGGGTCTAATTTAATAAACCACTACAGTTCCTGTAATACAAATTAATTAGACCTACATCAGTATGTTTACCTGATTGGTTTGTACAAAAAACACATGAAAAATAAAGTTATTTTCAGATTCTAATTTATTTTCTTATTTGGTTAATAATTGATTGTTCATTGGAAATTAATAACCTAAAAAATCATGCTCTAAAGTACTGTTTTTAATAATGCACTTAGCGTTAAGAATTACTGATAATTAACAATTTTAGAATACTTAGATTAATTAATCCTTCGGCAGCGTCTTCACTTAACTTAGGTGGAGTCGAGGTCAAGCGCTGGGTTATTTACGTTAAAAAAAAAAAAATAACAGGAAAATATTGTAATCGATACAAAGGCTGCATAATTAAAGCAACGGTCAACATCAATCGGATTTTAACTAAAAAAAACTGTGCATTTCCTGTGCTATATTATTTGTTAATCTGCAGTACTAATATAGGTATAAAGTTTGTGGAAACTATCCAAGAAAAGCTATCTTTGTCGCGAAGTGAAAGGTGTTGGAACTCGACAAATATTTTCTCAGTTAGAAATAAATTGATTTCACGACATGTATATACTCTTACATTTTTGCGTTATAATTTTAGGACTATACTCCTATTCGGTTCATGCGTTCTTTCTATTTGCAGGTAAGCTCACTTATTTATGAATTTTAATGTAGTTTGTACTTTAATTCGAATAAAATTATAAATACACTAGTATTCGTGAAAAAAAAACAAAAGTGTGTAGCCTATGTGTTCTTCCAGACTATCCTCTACATCTATACCAAATTTCATCGAAATCCGTTCAGCCGTTTGGGCTACAAACTCTAACAAAAATCTATCCATCTAAACTAATTTATAATATTAATATGAAGTAAGATAAGTTGCTCCTTATACCTATTTTTCCTAATTATAATTAACTTTGATTTTATATTGTTTTTGCTTAAATCTAATAACCTTTGATATGACTTCTAAACTCGAATAAAACCTTTAACAAAAAGTCATAACTTTTAACTTAAAGCTGACAATTTGACAATTTTATTGCCTTCGCCGCATCACGTAGCAATTACTGGAGTAATCAACTGAGCGATGAAAAATTCTTGTCTAATTCACTGTTTAATTAAATTTCAGAAAAGAACCAGCCAATATGGTTGTGTTTGAAGGTTTGCCCACTTTATTGCCCTCAACGGAGACACGATGAAGGTAATGCTATTAACATGAAGAGTTTATTATTATAAAAACACTAGTTAATATCCAATCTTGGACTACCTATTTAAATAATTATTATTACAATATACTCGTACAACCAAATTACTGTAAAGTGTTTATGCTATTTAACAATTACACAAAGAAACCACTTAACAATGACATTAAAGTTACTACGAAAAGCCAGGCTAGACAGAGGAGGATAGAGTATGTAGTTTTTGTCCATGTATGTTTTAAGAGTTTCTATGGGGTCTTCTCTTTTCATACACTAAGGGCCTGTCCCACCAAATTGTAAATTGTCTGATAACAATAGAACGAATAAAATATGTGATGGATTTGGTTCCCATATCTGACAGTGACGTCATTTTTAAACTATCTGAGGCTCTATCAGCCAGTGGTAGGACAGGCCCTTAGAGTTGCAGTGTATTCTATCTTAGTTACACATTCATCTCTAGTGTCGGTACCGTCAAACGCACAAATAATTTACATGGAACAGACTTTTCATAATCAAAAATTAAAAAGGTAATTACGATTTTAAAATTCCTTTGTGCCTGTTAATACAAATAAACTTCGACTATAACTTGCGACACATGCTTAATATACTTATTAAATGTTAATCTTCTAGATGCATCCTTGATATACTGGGACGATTTTGAACCTATTCACGAAGAGCCAGAGTTCATATTGCCGTACCATTACTTCTGCAAACCGAAGCCTAAACCCACAACTACACCAAAACCTACCACAACAATGGCGACTACCACACCTGAACCCACTTGGATCTGCGAAGTTTGTATGAAGAAATGTGGAAAAGTTAAAAGTAAATGATTTTATTAACCAATATCATTAATGTTTGAGATTAAAATATATTTATTTTACACTAGCTATTGCTCACGACTTAATCCGCATGAAATTAAAAAATATAGCCTATGGTACTCTCTGATAACGTAGCGGCACATGAAATCGGCACAGTAGTTTTTGAGTTATTTCGATACATACAAAATCCAAAAATACAAATATTTCCTCCTTATAATATTAGTATAGAAATATAGATAACTATTTGTCTAGAATATTTTTAATAAAGATATATAGGATTAATTCTTAGATTTATATAAAGTTTATACGTACGTTTGGAATTCTAAACAATGTAGTTTATTTAATTTATCAATAGCTATATTTAGTTAGTTGCGTATGAACAAAATAATAGTTAAGGTAAATAAATAACGCAAAAAATTATAAAATTGGTACTTATTTATTTCCTTCATTAACTCCTATGTCAAACAACTTGTACAATCAGCTGCACAAATAAGTAAATATTTACAAACCTTCAGAAACTTATGGATGCACGTATCCGTTCGTATGCATCCGACCTTGAAAAAATATTATTAACGAATAAATGGAAAAGTATTTTCAAAACAGAAGGCCTATACAAGTTTCTAATTTTTTTTAAATTGTATACACATTTATGTAGTTGAGTGTACTTTAGTAGAGCTTTTTACTATGAAACATGAACATAGGTAGAAATAAAATTTCACTGTTACATTCAATAGCTCATATTTATAACGTAGAAAACCACAGGTGTACTTCTGAATGGACTAACTATATATTTCCTCGTTAGGTGAATTCATATTGACCATTGTTTGACGCTTTCCTTTTCACTAATACATAATTTTATGAAATTACTCAAGACAGGGCAAACTACCAGAAACGATTGCTTAACTTGTAGTAGAAGAAACTAGTGATGTGCTAGTATCAAGCCGAATGGGTTTTTTCCTACAACATGTGGTACGGGCGTCATATGTTTTTTCCAATATCTATCTATACATATAATAAAATTGGAGTGTCTGTTTGTAATATCAAAATAAAATTCCATATTTCTGGAAGATAATGTATTTGCTTTGCTGATAACGAAAATCGCATTTCAAAATGTTTTGTCTGTCTGTCTGTCCGCAAACCGCGTTTGTTCCAGGTAATCTCCGAAACGGCTTGCCGATTTCGACTGGACTTTCATTGAAGGGTAGCTGACATAGACGGGCATATTATAGGCTACATTTTTATCTTACTATCGCGTGGGCGAAGTCCCGAGGAAAAGCTAGTTTATTTATAAAGTTACGTAATCAAAAAAGTTGCATCACTGGTACATGTAAATGAAACTCTCACTTTTTGCTCATTTCCTGACCGATAATTGGCATGTAAAACTCCTTATGGTCAGGATTTGAAACCCGTTTTTTGAACTTATATTACTAATAACTTAGATAACTTGATCTGTAGTTAATTTAAATCTGAATGTATTGCAATTGATTATGTTGGAAAAATTATTCACACTCATGTAACTATGGCCTAGTCACCCTAACTTAGGGTAGGCTCCGAGCCCCTCGGTGGGGACGTATAGTGAGCTGGTGATGATGATGATGATGATGATGATGTAACTATATATCGTAAACCGCATAAAACCCGCGTGTATGTGTTTTTTTTGTTAACTGTAAGTACATACTCCTACAAGTACTGTTTTTTAAAGAAAATTCCTTGTTAAACCAAAATATTATAATAATAAGAAAATGTTCCACTAAAGTATATTTTGAAAGATAGTGCAAGAAAGCCAATATGTATTATTGACTGATTATGAATTAGACTTTTTATTGTTAATTGGATCGTAGTAATTAATTTTCAAGAGTAAATGAGACAAATCATTTAAACTGGTACAAAACAATTTGTTTTGCATTTAAAAATTAGAAATGGCCAACCAACCGGGGCTATTGTTTTTATTGCCCATTTATACTTTTATTGTTATTAGCGTCTCACTTTATATGAAAGTAATCCTTGGATCGTATTAGTCGCGTAATTTACTGAGGATCAGAGTTTTATTACTGACTGCTGCTGTAGTTATCACGTCTTTGCCTTTACGTTATTGCATTTATTCAAACATTAGAATTGCTATACGAAAAAGAATTTTAATCCCTTGTAATAAAGTTAAACAACGTTTTAAATTAATTATAAAAAAAACTGTAAGCATGTACTCGTACAGTCAGCTGCATAGGAATTTATACATTTACGAGCATACTGCATAGGAATTTACTTTAGAAGTTTGTACAAACATTAGATTTGTAGTAGTTTTCGTAAATACGTAGGCACCACGGTAATACATTTTTTAAAAACCAATCAAACATTACTGAAGGCTTGTATATTTATACATTTTTATGCAGCTAACTGTACTGTATTATTGAATTTAACAAACGTTATTTTTTATTATTACTATCATTTATTGTAATTAATTTATACAAACATCTATACAAATCATTTTATTTAAATCAACGCAACCATTGGGCCAATAGCATTTCTTAGACTGTACCCAACTTGTAGCTCTTTGCCTTTACTATTTCTTTTTTGTTAATAGAATGTTTTTACCCATTAATATAAATGATTGCGAAAAACTCAAGAAGATGAAAACATTCTTAAAGTTCTAAAGCCTTTTGTTGAAAATGTTTGTCAGAGAAAAGCGTTGTCAATGTATTCGAGCAGTAGGCCGTTTGAGGAAATTTGTGAGCAAGGGCGTTATTTACACAAGACGGTCTGTATACTTAGGACTATTGTACAAAACACTATTTGAAGTAGCCGATGCAAAAAACAGTCCTTTAAAATAACAAAAAAACTGTCTAAATGTTAATGTTATGTGAATGACTTAAAGATTGCAGATTGGTATCTACCTTAAGTTGATAGAGGAGACGGGATGTATAAGAGAATATTTCCGCATCTTATACCAGGGGTGGCGAAACGCTGGCACGCATGCCATAATTCGCACATGACATAATATTTTGGGCAAGTCGATAATCATAAAAACACTACAAAAAAATTATGAAGTGACCTAATAATCGCAGTCAAAAATATTCCATGGCACGTCTAAGATCGCATTAAACATTTTTTTTAAATGTCACTTTAATGGATAAATGTTTACCACCCCTGTCTTATACGATCGTTGTCCACTATCTCATTAGAATCAGCTAATGCTGCTACGGGCCACACCTCTGTCCCATTTTTAAAATCCTGAATTGAATCTTAGAGTAGAAGCAGTAAATATCTTATTCCATGGTACGTTAGCAAACCATTAGTGGGACGTCAAAGCCTCGGCCGGGTAATGAATGTTTCTGGTTCACGTCGAATTACTTTCCACAACGTCAAGCGCACGTAATACCTATATTTCACATGAAAATACTACGAAGAAATATATTATTACGTATATTCTATTGAATAAGAGTATTTATAAGTAAAACGCTTGTTAAGTTAAAGGGCTTAACCAAATCCATTTGCTAGGAAAGATAAATAAAAGCTTAGTGGCACTCAAAGTTGTTAATGGGTCTTAACGGTGACTCCCCTGTGTATTTAAATAAATATAAATATATAACACGAGAGTTATATATTTATTAGTTTTTATGCGTTTTATTTAGGTGTAAACTATAATTTGTTGATAAATATGATTTGAACATAAAAGACAAATAATCATCTAAAAGCAAATACAATTTTATACGTCGTTTTACGTAAATGTTTATTTGCAAATATAATTTTGCAATGTAGCTTTTATGTTATGCTTCGTGAAAACGTGCTTTAAACCCGTTTGAGTGAAGGAAGATTAATTTATGCAATTGCAAATAAATTCTAATATTTATAACGTGATAGTGTACTTATGATATTATTATTTTAATCTATTTCTATTGGACCAAACTCTTAAACGCATTTTCGTACTTAAATTGCATTTCTGTAAAGAAAGGATAATTTGAACAATTATCTAGCAAATATACAATTATAGGTTTTGTTATCTCGATAATTATCTTTAAACAGCTATTCTCTATGGTATATAAGTTATGGAAAAAAAAATTTTAACACATTCTTTGCGAATTATAGACTATTAACGGACGCCTGAAAATGAAGACTGTGCTGTTTTTATTCCTGGCTATGGTTTTGGTTCATATTGAATGTGGTAAGTTTGGTTAAAATTCGTTGTATTTAAAAACTAGCTGTTCCCAGGCGACTTCATCCGCATAAAATTATATAAATTTCATTTTATTGTTTACATTTGTCAATTATCAATAGCAAATGTCAAAATGACATGACATGACAAACCTTAGCTCTTTCTATTTTGATGTTGGCAGCAACTTATAGTCTCTTTCCCACATTAGGGTTTTTATCCAAAATATTTACCCCCTAAGTTTAATGGCGTGAAAATATATAGCCTAAAGCATGACCTAAGTGTAGGGCATTTTATTAAAAAAGAGTTATTAAAAAATATGCTGTAATTGCTGACATCTTAGGCAACAAAGAAGTGTGTGTTTACGCTTTATTATAATAGTATAGATATAGATAGTATAGATATAGATAATACTAGAGCACTGTCTGGAAGAACACATAGGCTTTATTTTCGTTTTTGTAATTCCACGCAAACGAAGTCGCGGACGAAAGCTAGTTAACTATATTTGCGTTTAACAGAGTCAATTCTAAAACATCAATGACTTAAACTCGACTGTATTTTGTTTTTCAACGCATAAAACCGGAATATTATTATGGTTTTTTTTTCCTTTTCCAAGCTCGACACCATAAAATTCATAGATCCCACGATGAAGGAAGTACTGAACCTAGTGTCAGTGAGAGCAGCACTTGGCCAAATCCAAGTTCTATCGGCAATTTTCAAGTGCCCAATGCTTTTGTGAATGACGTCATAACAGAAGACGAACAACAGGTAAAAATATATTCCTTTAAATAAAAATAAACAGCCATTAACAATAACTTTTTATAGTCTATGGAAAGCAATGACGCATGTTTTGAGTTTGTATTTTTTTTTTAAGAACAGAGATAACAAATGGGCGTTCCAAGTGTAGGAACCTATAGAAGCCAGCTCAAAGTTAAGAAGAGTTAAAGTCATGTTTAAGTTAATTTTAATTCTTACTTTTCAGCCTTCAGGAAGAAAACATTCTAGAAGATCACATAAGCATTAAGACCATTTAATGCAAAACCGGATTTTGTTCTAACATTATTATATTATTCGACTTAAGTAAACAGTGTCTACAATAAATAAGTAGTTTTTAATCAATTCCCGTTAGCATTTAAAATTAAAACAGTCCCTTGACTATGAATACATTGATTTTCCATCAAAAATAATCATGTAACTTAAAATTTTATTACAATGGTTTTTTTCCAAACGGCAAGGGGCAAACTCGGTGGCAAACGAGCAAGCGGCCAACTGAATCCGCCGAAATAGCGAAGCGAGCGCAGTCCATATATATCCACAATTGCAGATGCATCATCAACCCTTAATCGACGGAAGAGGAGGCACACATAAACAGGATATTTCCCCTTCCTGTGCGTTTCCTCCGCCGTCAAATCCACTTTTCCTTCCCATCCTTTTCTCTTAAGAAAAGAGTGGAAAGGAAAAAGGACTTAAATTAGTTACTACTGTGACTACTCGTCGTGGTAAAATTACTACTCGTCTAGTACCTTTGTAAACAGACTTATGTAAATGCACTGGGAAAAGCCATTATGCAAATGGATACTTTAAATTTTGATTAGTAGCTGTGAATGGATTTCAATTTGCAAATCAAGGGCCTTATGCAAATCGGGATAAGCAAATGACCGCAGATATGGGCTCGATGTGGTTTGTATTAATTTAAATAAACAACTAACTAGATAAAGTAGAAAAGGAAGTAGCTACTAAAATATAGAAGTGTTTTTATACTTGATCATTAACTTTTCTTTAAATACTACTTAACAATATTTAGGGCCTGTCCCACCAAATTGTAAATTGTCTGATAACAATCCAACGTGTAAAATATGTGATGGAAATATCCGATTTTTTTACCTTATCTGACAGTGACGTCACTTTTAAGCTATCTGAGGCTCTATCAGCCAGTGGTGGGACAGGCCTTTGAAATCGTTAAAGTTTTAACATCAACAAAAATATGTTATACTGACTGCTAACCTTCGATAATTGGGGAGTCAGAGAGGCAATTCAAAAAGAAGAAAATTCTCACTATTCTTACTTCTTACTAATAATATATTAGAAGTTTGGATGAATGGGTAAATGTTTCTTAGAGTTTGTAGTTTAAACTGCTTAACGGATCTCAATGAAATTTGGCATAGATGTAAAGGATAGTTTAGGAAAACATTTACTTAGTTTTTTTTATTCAACGCGAATGGAGTCTCGAGCGAAAGCTAGTATCTCATTAAAATAATTATCATGGTATAAAAGAGTAAAGTAACTTGAAGAATTCTATATTGTGAAGAAAAGGACAGTTTTTTCTAACATTTTCTTTTCTAACCTCACTTAAGCAGCTCTTAATATAATTAGTGAGGTCAAACGTGCCGCGGTGTTTCTTCTAAGTGAATTTCGTTTGTACTATATCTTTTTATTCCTGTTAATTAATTACGAGCTCATAGAGTATAGTGCATTTATAATAAAATAAGAGTTATTTTAATAATTTTTTTTTTAATAATATAAGGTGGCAAACGAGCAAGCGGCCACCTGAATCCACCAAAATGGAAAGCGACCGCTGTCCATAAACATCCGAAATTGCAGATGCGTTGCCTACCCTTAATTGACGGAGGAGGAGACGCACATAAATAGGACATTTCCCCTTCCTATGCGTCTCTTCCACCGTCAAATCCACTTTTCCTTCCCATCCTTTCCTCTTAAGAAAAGGGTGGAAAGGGAAAGGGACTAAAATTAGGCCTCCGGCACCACACTCATCAGACGAAACGCGGAATTGCTTCCACTTGACGCCTGTTTCCTGTGTGGTCGTGGTATTACACCGGGCGGGCCGGCCCATTCGTGCGAAGATGTTAAAGCAGGCTCTACCACTGTTAAATAATTACTTAACGGATTATATTAATACGTGAAGTGAAAACCTTTCATTGCAGCCCTTTGTTGAATTTAAACCATAGGCCACCACTATTTTTACTATAATATTACACTAGCTGTTGCTCGCGACTTCGTTCCCATGAAATTAAAAGAATAATAAAAGATATAACCTATGTTACTTACATATAAACTACCTTTCTAATGGTGAAAGAGTTTTTGAAATCGGCTGAGTAGTTTTTGAGTTCTTTCGATACATACAAAAATACAAATATTTCATCTTTATATAATAATATTAGAATAGATAACCTACTGTCTGCTTGAGATATATATTTTGAACGTTCCAAATTAATAATGAAACGCTTAAGTAAATAATACTGCATTTACTATTGTTAAATAGAGTAAAAGCTTTATTTGGTAGCATCAATTCGGTGTATTGCACTTTAACCTGAGTGCTTCATAAAGGGCTTAACGTATTCCATTTTCATTACACAATAGTGAAATATGAAATGCACAACAAACCAGAATTTACTAGAACATTTTACTAACAAATGATTGCTATAAAAACAAAAGAAATTCGACCCCTATGACATTAGGAAACAAATTGAATGGTACCTCACGAAAAATATGTGGAGTTGCGGAAACCGTAGCCCCTACTGCTACTAAAAAAAAACATTACTCCTACCTCGCACCTCTTCTGTAGCAACTACTTGAGTAACGGCCGCTGAAATTAACTTAAACAATTTTAATGGACTTTGCAGTTTAAGCGTGGCTCATCAAACGCATATTTAAATGTCGTTTCACTGTTCAGCTGTAAGTCTTGTAAAAATATATTATTAAAGGACTGTCCCACAATTCTTGTAAATAGTCAGATAACAATCCAACTCATAAAATGTGATGGAAATATCGGATTTTAGTACTCTATCTGAGAGTGACGTCACTTTTAAGCTATCTGAGCCTCTATTAGCTAGTGGTGGGACAGGCTCTAACTATTCTAAATTTTTTACGGTTTCAGATAAAACATGTTTTATGTTCATGTTTCGGCAATGAGCACTTAAAGTTAAAGAAGTAATAACTCAATGCATCATTCGCTCTTTTACTACAATTATTATAAAAAGCACCATTTTATTATGATTTATAGTGTTTGAATACGTGAGCTGCTTATAGCTTAGATTTATGCTAAGTAAAATATTTATTGCAATATTTTACAGCTTTAATTTACGACTAAGTGCATTTTTACGTCGACTTTTCTCTTAAATCTCTTATATCTTGTGGTTTTAGTCGGCTATTGCAGTGCGCGTAGCAAATACTCGCCATCATTGAAGATTTTTCTTGAGAATACATTTAGAAATTCGTTTTATAAATATCTATGCTATCAACGCCGGAAAATTAGGTACTTTCCGATTTGAATGACGTCACAATATCACATCCCTTGAAATAAATTAACTACGCTAAATATAGCGTAATTGAGGTCTTTATCATACTAATATTGTAAATGCGAAAGTTTAGATGGATGGATGTTTGTTAGAGTTTGTAGCCTAAACGGCTGGACGGATTTTGATGAAATTCGGTGTAGATGTAGAAGATAGTCTGGAAGAACACAGAGGGTACTCACTTTTATTTTTTTAATTCCACTCGGACGGAGTCGCGGGCGAAAGCTAGCATTACATATTTTTATATCGCTAGCTTTGTCGAATCTAATATAGCTAGCATTCCGATAATCCTTTTAATTCAACTGACTGAAAGTTACAATTTATTAAGCGGGTATGAAAATATATTTTTGTGTGATAAATATACGAGTATATGTATGTAAGTTTGTTATTGTATGTCCAGTATACATATTCTTCTCTGGGATGTTTTAATTAGTCTAGATTATAATAATAACTAGTTCCACAGCACATATTCAGATTTAATTTAAAAAAAATGAAGAACTAAGACAATAAATAATACTGCCATCTAGCGGTCTATGTTAGACTTACGATAACTGTGAAGTTCAAAACGCGAAAGCGTAAACTTGTACAAATTCAAATTCGCAGTGTTGCCAGAGGAAATATATTTCAGTGTTCGGTAGGAGATGTTGTCATTATTCAGTATATTTTTATATTTACTTGAAATACAGATCAATAGGGATTTATTGGCTATCCGTTCATGTTTCAACTTATGAATGTTTTGCTTACAAATCATTACTTCATAGATAGAATATGGTAGGTGACTCAATACTAAGATATTTTAATTGTTACTTAAGTAGTTCTTTAGTGTTGATTTCTGATAAAAAATCTACACTAAGAGTTTTAATTAGCATTTAAATATTTTTACAATAGATTGTGATTTTTCTAGTAAATAAATTCCAAATGTACAAAGCGAAATGAATTTCTTGGAAACCGGACACATCACTGAAATCTAGCAAATGAAGAACTCGTTTATTAAAGGACGTCCTTACTCAGAACTTTATTAAATTAGCTTTCCAGTGACTGTGCTTTGAGATCGTGCATTTATGTAACCTAAATGGGACATTCAAAGTCTTTTTGTTATACGTAATTTTACGCATTTTCTACAATTTAAATATTTTAGTAATGTTTTACTACGATAAGGAAGGTTATTTATCTGTGTGTATTAATTTAAATTTGAGAGCGTCGGTGGCTCAGTGGTTTAAGCACTTGACTTGTAATCTACAGGTCTTTGGTTCGAATCCAACCGCCATGTACCAATGTGATTTTCGATTTTTTCGAATTTTCATATGTACATAATATACCCGACGTTCTTACGGTGAAGGAAAAACATCGTGATGCAACCTGCACATATCAGCGAAGAAATTCAAAGATATGTGTGAAGTCAACCAACCCGCACTTGGCCAGCGTGGTTGACTATGGCCTAGTCACCCTAACTTTAGGGTAGGCTCCGAGCCCCTCGGTGGGGACGTATAGTGAGCTGGTGATGATGATGATGAATTAATAAAAAGGGGCCTAATTTACTAAAATAAAAGGAATATTACAGATTCCCCGAAATGGGAATATAAAGTACGATTCTTAAGGGAAATAAAAGGCTTCGTAAAAGATATTTATCTCAAAATCGCTTTGAGAGTCTTCAGTTTTCGACTTAAAAAGGTCTCTAAAGCATTATTTATTACTGTAATGGATCACGATCATTTGTAGATAATAATCTTGGATATAAAACGTAAAAGGTAACCTTTACATTGGACATTGTATGAATTAATATAATTAAATACAAACAGTAAAATGAAGCTAAAATTGAATATTATTAAATTGCGACGTCTTAGAGAGTCTACTATACAATCTATACTAATATTATAGAGAGGAAAGTTTTCTATTTTTGAATTTCTGTATGTATTGAAATAACTAAAAAACTACTGGACCGATTTCTAAATTCTTTCAACATTAAAAAGCTACGTTATCAGTGAGTTACGTAGACTATATTTTTTTTTATTTCACGCGAGTGAAGTCACGAGCAACAGCTAGACATATAAAATTACTTCAAAATACTAAAATACAATCCCTTGCAATTTAATTAATATTATAAATGCGAAAGTTTTGATAGATGGATGGATGGATGGATGTTTGTTAGAGTTTGTAGCTTAAACGGTTGAACAGATCTCGATGAAATATGGCATATATGTGGAGGATAGTCTGGAAGAACACATAGGCTACTTTTTTAATTCCACGCAGACGGAGTCGCGGGCGAAAGCTAGTCTAATATAATTCAAATGAAATGAGTCTTTTTATCCGATTTATGCGAGATTACGATTTTACACGAGTATTTCAACGTCAGACTTTCTTCTTCAAAATTATCGTGATATTTGGAATTTAAGCGTGGCTTTTCCAACCAAACTTTCGCGTATTAATTAGATAATAAGATAACTGCATGGTATTCTAAAAAAAACATGATAAGGAATATTAATATCGAATATTTCGTTGCAATTCTGAAAGAGATTAAAATCAAATCTGTATCAGAACACGTACGAACATATCGTCGGATTAAAGTCCAGTGAGAAATTGCATTTGTGAGTCTGTATTAAACTGGATTTATACGGCAACTCCACAGTTTAGGATAAACTGACACAGAGATCTAAAAGTTAGACACTCCCTTAGTGCAGATTAATCTCAATATCTACATAATCTAAAACTTACTAACTCTGAGTATTTATTTATTTATTTAACACTTAATACTAACATTACAAAAGTACTACTAAAATTTAGCTTATTAACTACATTGAGTTTATTTGTATTTAAGTGAAGCAATCGTTACTTAAGCCAAAAGTACTTATTTCACTTGATTGTTTTTATTACAATTTATATAAATGTAAATATTAGATCAAAATTCGTTCGCAAGAAATCTGCTGAAACGTCTTCGTGTAATAAAAAATCACTTCCCAGTCAACTTCCTGGAAATAATTTTCTTCTAGATGTTCGTGCAACGTCGCTAGATTAAAGCAAACCGGGAAATTGAAGGCAGATCCAATTAAGTTCCAGTTATAATTTAATTTCCACATCTCTTAGATTTTAAATTAGATAACGTTATCTTCAGAAAACATGTTCAAAGAATAAAAGATATACTCGTCTTAAAAGATATACTACCAGAGTCAATTAAATCAAAGAGTGTCCCTTAGTTGTTAATTCGGGAAATGTACAACGATTTGTACACGCATCTGCAAATGCGGATTTCCACGGGAGGCGGTCACACCGCTATTTTGGCGAATTCCGTTTGCTCGATTGTCACCTTGTACTACAGTAAAAAACACGTCATTTTTCATTGTTCTTTGTTCTTGTTTCTAGTTCTCTCTCTTCTTTTTGGGATACCTATCAGTTTTGATACTTTAAATTATTGTATTATATGTAAATGAAAACAGTGTGAGTGACGTACAAAACGGGTTCGGGTCCCGCGCTACAACCTACCCTTAGACTACACATCACCGGAGGTCATAATATTGTAAACAAGGAGAGTGGAGGGTATAATGGTACTTACCTGTTCAATGCCCACCTCACCGCCTGCAAGTGCCTGGTCTCTGTCGGTGTCAATCGAGTCAAGTCTATAGGCGTCAGTGATACTGCCTGCCTGCACCCCTGTGCACCGTTATTATTCCGAACGCGAAACCGAAATCCCAAGCGACCCCGTTCCCTAACAAAAATGACACGTCTGTTGACTATTGTTTTGAACTAGCACTTTTTCTTCTCTCCCGCACACCTCTCCGCAGGCCCTCCGCCCGAGAAAGATTTAAATCTACCTACTAGTGCGGGAGAATAAAAATGCACCCGGTTACCCGCATTAACCCAACCCGCGAAATTTTAACTAGTTATATGTTCGTCGCCGAATGTGGCGAACCCGTACGATCTGTATCGAACAGTGTGTATTATAAAGCAATTTTCCAGCTTTATTCGTTACATATTCTATCAAGGAAAATAAATTATAACGTAATGTGAACCAAAATTAATTGAACATAGTGAATTGATTCCGCTTTTACATTTTCCGTATTCAAACCACGCTTTGTGAATAAATCCCCTCTTGATTAATAATGTTGATACGAAATTGGTGACATTAAATATTTTTTTTTTTTTTTAAATAAGTGAATATAAATGACAAAGATAACATATTACAGTAATAAATAAAATAATGTTGGTGGGAATTCTTTTAATTATACAGCGTTCGAACCAATTATAGTTAAAAGGATGTACTAGGAGCCCATAGAAGCGAAGAGGACCCAAAACAAAAAAGAAATCCGTAAGTCTAACTCTATTACTTATTTGAGTTGCATGTGGATTTGTTTTTTCATAAAATAAAATATATTCTGTAAGCTTAAAATATTTGCGATCGTTGAGATATTTTGTTTGCTTTAGTAAATTATTTTATAGAAAGCTGATTATACTTAAAGAAGAAAAGCTTTTCTCTTTACATTTCAATACTTCCACTTCAATACAATTGAGGTTATAACCAACTTTAACGTCTTTCAATAGCTCTGTTTGTTTTCTATCAATAATCTAGTCAATTAACTTCGAAGTAAATTTTATTTCATAGAACGAATTCTAAATTTCATAAGTGCTGTTGAGATTTCTAAATTACTACCAATATTTTCATACGTTGAAAAATATGCTGAAATACCTCAATAGATTTAGATTCCAATACACTTTTGAGTTAACGAACCAGCTTTTATTCAATAGATAGCCAAAAGGAATGTTCCATTTTTTAGCCAATTACACAAACTATTTTTATTGCGTAAGAATATTTAAAGTAATAATGTGGGACATCATAAATTGGTTGCGCTTTTTTATACCTTCTTACTTTTGTGTGCATCTGTTTTCAAACATCTGGATAGCTGAGTGAAATTAGACATTCTTACTATATCAGAAAGAGGAACGCTTGTATATTTAACAAGCTGTCGCCCGCAAACTTCGTTAGTGCAAATTTGGACCACCCGTTTTGACAGCGAAAAATTTAAATAAAAAGTAGCCTATAATATGCCTATCCATATCCATGTCAGCCACCCTCCAGTGAAAGTCCCGTCGAAATCGGCCCAGCCGTTTCGGAGATACCCGGAACAAACGCGGCTTGCGGACAGACAGACAGACAATTTTTTTTAAATGCGATTTTCGTATCAGCAATGCAAATACATCATCTTCCCGAAATCTGGAATTTTACTCTTGATATTACAAACAGACACTCCAATTTTATTATATGTATATAGATATAGATTACACTCGTTCAAACAGCTACGAGTTTCCACTGCCGAAACTTTATATAAAAATATAACTCTCTCGGTTTCAAAATGTCTTAGAAACATGAAAATTGTAATGTTACGAGAAATCCATTAGAGGAATAGCAAAGGCCGTGGGCGTCGCAGCGAGCGAATTAATCAAACTTCATATTGAGTGCAACGAAGTTGTAGCTTTACTGCATAAACCGGACCATTCGTGCATCCCGACTCTTCATATCAAACTTTAATTAACTGGTTTATGAACGTTTCATATTATTTTTGCAGAGTGTAACCGCATTACTATATTTTTTTACAACTTAATGTAACAATACAAAAAATATTGGAACGCAGTTCCGAAACCACTAATTGAATTATTTTTTTTATTCTTTGACAATCTAGGTTATTTTATATCATAGATTATTCAATCATGGAACGACATGAATTGTAGTTTTTACAAAATTAAAACTCAAGATAAATCAATTAAAATCGTAAATGAGATTTTAATCAGATTCGAATCTGAATGTGTTACAATTTACTTCATACTTATTTTCGAAATACCGTTGTAGTGTACATCAGTTAACATCAGAAGAATGCCTTTTAAATTACGTTTTGTACATTTCGTACGATTCAATTTGGCATTCTGGCTCACTTTACAGGGAAAATGGACTCGACATATTCATTTGCTTTTTTTAAACAGAGCTATCATGTTAAGCGTAGTGTTGCATTGTTCACCTTTTACTGCTTTATTGGTTCGTTAGTCTATGACAGGATAAACGGTACTGGACTTTAGTGAGTTTACGGAATTCCATTTAACAAATTAAATAAACAAATTGCAATTAACAACTCAATCTTAATCCCTTCGTATAGAATGATTTAAAGATCTAATAAAAAATGATTAACGTAAACATAAGACGGTTAAGTGATACGGAAATACACCAAATCAATAGGATCTCTTTACAAGTTGATTTTGGTAATAAAATACAACGTTGCAAGGTGACTCGTATCACAGATATATCCACATTTGCATTATCCCTTAGAACAAAGGAATAAGCGGATGACCCTTACGTCGACAAAGTATCTGAAGTTATGGCCTTTGTGGTAAACCTTGATTTGATTAACAAAGACCTATTTATAACACCCATTATCTTTATTATTGTCTCTATACATTTTATAAAGTTTTGCATTTTTGTATGTATTGAAATAACTCAAAAATTAATGGGCAGATTTCAAAAATTCTTTCACCATTAAAAGCTACGATATTATTGATAATACTTAGGTTATGTTTTTCACTATTTTTAATTCTATGCGGATGAGGTCGCGAGCAACAGCTAGTAATAGATCTGTAGAAGTTGTATAATTAAAGCTCTAATCTCTTTGTTTTTAATTATTTTTGTTATTGTTGACTTTTGTATTTCAAAAGCATTAAGCTATTAGAGAGTACAACAGTATTTTCCTTGAAACAGGCACGAGGCTAGAGGGAGCGAATAAGATTGTTATTCTATTTTTAAAATAAACAGAAGACGCTTTATACCAACAGGTTTTAATATTTTTTTCGTAATTATAGAAAGGAATAAATCCTGAATTAATAATATATTCAGTAATTCAAAGAGTAGTTAAGTACAATTGGGGAATCTGGCGGTGATCAATAGTCTTTTGTTTTTTATTATTATCCCGTCGTAGCAACTCATCGCTAATGGGTTAATTGTAAGAGGCGATTTGTCTCATTGCAAGGAACAAGGCAATTTTTCTTAAAAAGATCACCGCAGATTTTCGCGACTGTATATTTGAAACGATGTTTAAGACTTATTTGTCTACCGCGCGGCGTGAGAAACTGCGGGCACAGCTAGTGCATCAAACAAAATAACTCTATAGAACCTTTAACGCTAGTTGCTACCAAGTCTGAGGAAACATTTTTTGCTTTATTGTTTCTATAAAAAATAATTTTGCAACTGTATTTACTTATATATTTTCTTTGGCATAAAGCTCAAAGCACAGTAGATATATATATGCTATATATAGCTACCAAAGATAAGCCTTTCTGATTGTAAGACGCAAACGTGTCCCTGATTGATATACGACATAGTACAATTATCTCAGGATACGCTTTTGATCTGTATACTAACGGCTTTATCGAATAATAACAACATTTGATAAAATATACTTAACTCCTTTAAGTTAAGGTTCATTTTCCTAAGACAGTTATGCGTATATGCGTTGAACATATGACACTATGTTTGTAGGAGGCGACTCCTTTGTAACTATGCTGCATCTCGAATGCATAGACTGAAGCGTATTGACCATTAGATTTTCTTCTTAGGAAATTTTTGCTCATATCTAAACATAACTGTGAATTTTCACCAACGAAACTTCTAAAAATGTTGATGTCTTTCTTGTTCTCTCTAAAAAAAATAACAACAATCCCTTTCAAAGATATGGCACAGTACTTAAGTATAATCCTTGCACAAGCTTTGCCTAATGCCATAAAAAACTAACGATAAAAAACAACAACAGACAATTAATTTTCTCTAAATAGAGAATGTCATGGTCATGAAGTTTGTTCCCTTGTTCGATTTGACGAGTCACAATTGTTATTTTATTGCGCGAATTTAGTGTTAATATGTGATAACTGTTATTCTGATGCAATATTTTAACATAAAAAATACTTGACTTTAAGTTGAAAATTAAGTCTAAGATAAGTGAAACGCTTGCAACTTGGACTCGGATTATTAAGACATAGACGTAAGTCGATAGCAGCGGACTGGTTATACAGATATAGGCAACAGTAGAGCTCGACAGCTCGTTTCCCGGTACTACATAAACCGAGTATTGATTTTTACAATTTACGCAGATAGCTATTAGTTTACATACAAGCACGTCCCATCATTCGGTCCTTTTTGTGCGCCGATGAAATTTTAATTAGGCCGCGTCGGTGTCATTGCGGGACAATCCGCGGGGGCGGGGGGTGTTTGTTTGTTTCACCTCATCGAAAACAGATTGACAGGCTCATATCGGCGTCTTAAGGACGAGGTGGGATTCACCTGAGCCCGGCAGATGCGGCGCAGCTGTCGGCCGGGCCGCTCGCCCCGCGCACCACGCCCCGCCCCGACCCCGAGCCCGCGCAATCGCGCCTAACAGTTTTATTTTCCCGAATAAACTTTATCAAACAAAGCGTGCGTGCCCCGCGCCCTGCATCTGCTCGCCCAGCTGTTCGTACTGCAGCTGACCGTGCCGTCCCGCTCTCGCGCGGAGACAGACGCTTTGCACGAGCGAGACGACGTGCTCTCGGTGCGATCGCATCGCGGCCCTTCAATTCCCTGTGCACGAACCATTCGCAGTCCGTATTCCGACGCCGGCGGGCTAACTACTACGATGACTAGTAACCGCAGGCGCGATAGGGAGACTGAAACTGACCGCAAGCAGAAGCGACAGCGGCGCCGCAAGCGATCCCGCAGCGAGCCGCTCATGAATGATTCGGTGAGCGCCGAGAAGCGGCAGGCGCTGATGCGACTGTTCGGCCGCAGCTGCTCCGTGGAGATGGATGCCAACGCCGACCACAACGAGCATCCGCCGGACAACCGCGACTTCGAAAACAATAGTTTCGGCGACGAGAACGAGGACCCACTGTTGGACTCGGTGCCAGTGGACATGGACCCCGAGCAGCTCGGCTTCCTGGTGTGCGCGCAGGAGACGCTGCGGTTCCTGCACGGCCGCGGCGTGCCCATCGAGCACCCGGTGTTCGCCCGCCTGCGCTCGCGCCTGCTCCGCGGGATCGGCGAGATGGCGATGGCCTGAGCGTTGCTCGGCCCAGAGCCTCCCAGACCCTAAACCCTCTCCCAGCCCCCTCCAGGAACGATCCCACTTTCAGTGTTGCTAAGTGTCATTTAGTGTTTCTTCGCTATGAACTCTTTAATTCCCACAACAGAGGCTCTGGTGATTTAAGATATCTTAGTGTAAGCTACTGTTGCGAATCAACAGGTGGCCAGCCTGGCCGTTCTAGTCGTCTCTAGTCAAAGTTTACGAATTATATGTAACTATTTGTTAAGCAAATCTTTTATTGATACAATATTACGAAATAAACTCGTCCGGTAGAGAAGTTTGATTTATGTACTATCAAATTTATTTTAAATGTTGCTGTGCTGATTACCTATTGTATGTCCTCTTTAACATTATAATATTAAAATCAACATTTGATGATATTTCCTATGTATTTAATATCTGCTGCGAACGTTAGTAAAATAATTTCAATTGTCTTTTGTCAAATTTTCACATTTAGCTTGAAAATAAAAAAAAATGCTTGTAATATAATGAAATGTTTTATTTATAACATCACAATTTTTTTAATTCACGATTACATGAGTATTAAGACAATTTTCCTAATTATAAATATAAAATTATACTATTTAACCTAGACTAGAAAAAACTTTGGTAAATGTCTTTATAGTAAAATATGTATGGATAATCTTATAAATTTTACTCTAAATGTTTCTATGTGTACATATAATCAATAAAATTTACCTATTCAATATGTTGTTTGACTTTTCTCACCTTTTATTTTTATTATTTAAATGTTTCACGAATTCACTTATAGCGTATTGAGATTTTACAATATATAATCGTACTAATAGTGTATATTCTTGACAATCACGTAAATTCGAAAAAATTGATCATAAAAATATAGATTTACAAATAAATTTAATATTGATAGCTTTACTTTTTAAAATCTTTGATTTTCATTTAATTATTTCTGCAAAACGGTAGCAATTACTTTTCCTTGCATTAGTTTATACAACTTTTCTTTCGAATTTTACTTGAATTTTACCATTACATTTAGTATTCCCTGCTTTTAATTAATACATAATAAATTTAAAATTTATCATACACATATGATAAAGGCTGATGATGATGATGATGATGATACACTTATTTAAACTAATAGAATTATTAAATAAAAAGCTCTATCTTAATCTCTAGATTTATCGAAAAATTATAAAATTCGAAAACACAGATTCGTTTACAAAATGTTTGCAAACTCAATGACATCACAATTGACAATTAATTAAAATCTCTTTGGTAAATGTTAATATAATAAGTAATTCAATTTAACTAAGTTACATAAAGTTAGCAATTATCTACATTATATTAATAATTATGCTTCCTTACTTTTATAAAATTGATTTTAAATTTTTTATTCTTATTTCTAATAAATTTTATTTGATGTATAAAATACTTCTTTATTTACGCTAAGTAGATTTGAGTATTCTTTTCTTTTTATTACAAAGTTAAATATCATTTTTTTCATAATTTTTATGCGTGCAGCATTAAATTATTTGTCTATATTTCAATACTAGCTTTCGCCCGCGACTCCATCCGCGTGGGATTTAAAAAAAACACAAGTGAGCAGCCTATGTGTTCTTCCAGACCGTCCTCTACATCTGTACCAAATTTCATCGAAATCGGTTCAGCCGTTTAGGCTACAAACTCTAACAAACATCCATCCATCCATCTAAACTTTCGCATTTATAATATTAGTAAGATTATTATTGTAATTTATTTGTTGTGTACGATATATTACTACCTCTGTAAGCGTATTCCAGCAATATTTTTCTGATTTCTTCGTTCGTCCATCTCTCACTTAGATTGCAATCCTTTAGAAATGTGTTCAGCAGCATTTTGTGAAATTCTTCTGCCGTCAATTTAATCGGCCTCGAAAGTTCAACCTCTTCGATTATCGATAGTTCAGGGATCATTCTGGAAAGAATATTATGTGTATTATGATAAAATTCTCTTAGAGCCAGTGACAGGTTTTATTACGTTTTATTTAGATTTCCTTTTACTTTATGTTGTGTTATTGTTAAGGATTGATCATTTCAGAGATTACCCTCAGGATTAAAACACGACTCACGAACAGTGCCAGAGATTAAGATCCCTCACACTATAGACACAAAGCGGAGACTTTAGTCGGGTGCTTAATCAATAAGAACATGCATAGAAGTGCGCGAATTACACAGTATTTTTAATGTGATTCTGACTAAACAGCCTAAACCAATCAAACGTCTCCAATATGTCTCCGTGTTTGTTATGCAAATTACTTTGGAAACATGGAGTTAAAAACAGTTCTTTATGCAGACTTTCATATTCTCATAGAATTTCTTTGACAGCGCATGCAAATACTTTTCGGACTAAGAGGCTTCTTTAAGAAATTACTCGTTTGAATTTTATAAAAGGCATAAGTTTGTTCTTAGAATTGAATTCATACTGTAGAACATAGAGCAGAAGTTAATTAATTACAAAATGACCGTCTCGTAAATAAAACTGCAAAGTAGACGCAATATTGTAATGAAATGAATGAACTAGAGACTAGACTGTTTGATACTGTAGTATGCAGTTTGCAACGAGTTTACACTTCATTATTACTCGCAATGAATTTTTTGTACAAATGGATAACGTCAAAAAAGATATAAAAATCTTAAATATACAATAGAACGAATACATAATCGTACAAACGTAAACCAAAAACATGTTTGATAAAAATGTAATAAAAGGCAATGGTATTGAATGAAGTCTACAATTGAAAGCATGAGTCAATAGAAATTCCAGAGCACATGTCGTACAAAGAAACCTGTAAGGAACATCCTGTTTATTGAACGAATCCTATCAAAAGAAAAAACGCATACCCACCTTGCACTTGGCGCCCCTGCGTCCGACAAACTTGCGCAAACGTCGTCTTTGCACCTTTATTCCTTACAAAAAAATACTTCACAGAACCACAGAGCTATTAATCGTACAGGAACTTTCAACAAAATGCCCGAGCGAGACCGCCTGGTCGCTATCGACGGTTCCTTTTTTTGAGAATCGCTTCCGAACCCAACTCCACCGCAAAAACATCCTTATACCAATGTGTTTAAATCCAGTTTGGAGTGTTATTTATAATGAAGGGGTGCATCTGGAAGCCGGCTGGGGTCTATTTGTGTGATTTACCCTAACATATGGTTTAGCGAGGGCTGAATAAGCATCGATTTTGAACAGCTCTGTGAACTTTAACGAGAAAGACATTGCCTAGGATTTTACAATGCTATTTCTCTATAACTTTTAATTATTTGTCATTATTATACGGTATGTAAACATTATAAAGAAATGTATTGCAAGGAAGAAAATAATACAGACTGTTTTAAAGCAAAATTACTATTTACCGATTATATAAGAGTTGACAGTAAGCCCAGTCACATTGCTAGAAATTTAGTGTGAACGTGGCCTTAACCAAAACTTTAAAACTAGTTATAGAGCCACCATAATACTATCAAGTATTACTTCATTAATCCTGCGGAACGTAGTCCAGTAGGCGACTTACTGGAATCATTCTGTTTGCGGACTACTTCCAGCACAGCGACTCAACTCAAACACCAACATCGGATCCGCGAACTCAAACACAATCAGTGGCTTAGTCCGTTTGACTTTTAATTCAATTGACATTTCTGTTATCATGAACATTTCTCTACTGTCGATTCAGATAGGTAATAGTTTTTTAAACTTCTTTGATATCATTTAACGTCGTTTGCATTTAACTTACGCGTTCCTGACCTTTTGCCTGCGGTTGACGAAATACGTAAGATATTACTAATATAAATGCGAAAGTTTAGATGGATGGATGTTTGTTAGATTTTGTAGCCTAAACTGCTGAACGGATCTCGAAGAAATTTGGCATAGATGTAGTAGGTAGTCTGGAAGAACACATAGGCTACTTACTTTTGTTTTATTTAATTACACGCGGGCTGATTTGCGGGCGTAAGCTAGTTCTTCCATACATCTCTTATCTTTCACTTCCTTCTTACACATATCCTTTTTAACACAGGCTTCTTCTATGCATACTTTCTTGGGCATTCTACTGTCTTTTGTAGGCATCAATGTTCATACACATAATGTGACACAAATGATTTTTATTTTCTTTTTCAATTTTTTAATGTTGCATTCTCAACATCCTATTTGTATAGTTACTAGTACCTATTAAACCTACTGGATGATAGAGAAGATTAAATTTTAATTTCGAATATGTATTTTCAACGCTGTGTGGACCATTAAAAAAAACCACTCAGGGAACATCAGGCTAGCCGTGGGACGTAACGTTACGGGAAATAAGCGGCTTACAACAGCTTTTCACGTTCTATATTCAGTACAAAAGCGAGTAATTTACACGGCGAATTTTGATTTATTTATAGTCCGTTATGGGTTTTCTAAAAATATACGACTATTTTTAATTAATTCAAATGTACAGCCAGTTTTATATCAGATATTTAGATGTACAGGAAACCTTTAACAATGGGTTGGCTTAATATTATACACGTAAAACAAGTGACGTCAGTTTTTAAGTATTTGCGAATTTACGGTAGGGTATTGAATTATTCCTTGTTTTTTCGTAATGTGCTTTGAAATAAGATATCCTACACTATCAAAGTTTTTAATTGTATTTACAAATGTGTCGAAACTCATCGAATATATTTCGTAACTTCGAATTTAAATAGAGATACCATACAAACGTTACTTCTAATTAGTTTTATATAAAGCTATAAACTTCGCTGGAGTAATTGGCTTAGTTGCCCAACTTGGCAAGTTGTTTGGCGACCAGAGAGTTTTTACTCGAGAATATCGTAAGCCATTCCTAACTTTTTTTTATTTCCACATTTGCTTGTTACGTCACGTTGAAATTAAATTGATAGATTTTTCTGGAAAATGTAAAAAAATACAATTTCGAGAACACGAACTGAATTTTATACTGTATTAAAATATTAGCCTGCTCCCGCGGCTCCGTCTGCGTGGAATTAAATATAAAATAACCAATGTTTCAGACTATGTACTAAATCTATGCCAAATTTCAGCGATATGGGCTGTTTTAGAGATATGCATCAATGTAAACTTTCGCATTTATAATATTAGTATGATTTTCTTGCCAAAAGTTGTATGAAGCACCCAATATTTATTTATTTATATATAATACATATATAGTACATCAACAGATAAGTTATAGATCAATCACATAAGAAATAAATTAATGTTATTTAAAAGCATATTAAAAAATCTATAAGTGCTTTAAACTACCTATTAACGTATATTTAATCCATTTGCAGTTTGAAACCTAAGATACTTGAAGCGCTCCAAACAGAATGCTAAACTTTGTAGAACTTCTTACTTGCAGTAAGTAATGTTTTATTGAAAGAAACTCGAAGCGAACTTGTACCTCTCAATTTATTGTTGTAGTTTTCATTTCGCAGCAACTTCAATTCTTTAGCTCTTTGTTACTGGGAATTATATTTACTACTGGCTGTTGTCCGCGACTTCGTCCACGCAATATTAAGATAAAAAAGTAGCCTATAATATGCCCGTCTATGTCAGCTACCCTTCAGTGAAAGTCTGGTCTGGTGGTATTACCCGAAACAAACGCGGCTTGCGGACAGACAGACAGACAGACAAAAAAAATTAAATGCGATTTTCGTTATCATCAACGCAAATACATCATCTTCCCGAAATTTTTCTTTTGATATTACAAACAGACACTCCAATTTTATTATATGTATAGATAAATTGATTTTTAATTGTAATTGAATTTAAAAAAGGAACGTTGACTGTTGAATGCCAGTCTATCACGAATATCAAATTGGTTAACATTTGTGTTGAGATCAGCGCGCGTTTCCACTGATGAAAAACCTGCAAATAAACATGGCGAGTGTATTCAAGTTAACATATACCTATAACGACTATTACATACGTACGTTAGTAAATACGAATAGCAAAATTCAGAACAGATCTGTTTTTAGTTCACTATGGGATTTACTTTTCCATTTCACTGTACCTTCGAGTTTATTTCCCGAGGCAGAGCTTTAAAGAGCTTTACTGTGTACTTAGTTCATATTAATGTGAAATCGTATCATGTTACACAGGCAAATGGAAATTACCAATTACAAAGTGAAATATATTTTCAGAACAATAAATGTATTAATCTATTTACACAGATGTCTCGTATTTGAGTGAAGGTTTAATGTTCGATTATTAAAATTAACTGCATTTTTAAACTATGTTTAAAAAAAACTAACTGTGAACATCCTCTTTTAAAGTGAAAATTTGCTCTTTTTGTAGATAGTAAAAACATTTTTTAACAGACAAAAGGACGTATTTTGATTTAATAAGTTGCAAAAAGGACCAGCAAAAGCACACTGAACTATGGTGGACAACGATATCGATGACTAGCTGTTGCTCGCGACTCCGGCCGCGTGAAATTAAAAAATATGTTACTCATAGATAAATTATCTTTCTAACGGCGAAAGAATTTTTAAAATCGGCCCAGTAGTTTTTGAGTTATTTCATTCAAAAATACATAGATACAAATCTTTCCTCTTTATAATATTAGTATGGATTTATGAATATAAAATCTCAAGCAATTCTGAAAAGAATAAACCATTTACGTTCTACAATAGATCAGATTCCTTTTTATTCCATATGGGTCATGGGAAAAATAAACATATGTCAACAATGGTATCGTATAAATGAAAGCCCTTAAGGGTATGGAGACAAATTGGTCTTGTACAAATACACAGGACTCTTTTGTTCTCCGTCTTTTGAACATAGAAAATGTTTCAATGATATTGTAAAGTTTACAAATATTATGTAGTTTATTAAGTAATATTTTTATTTTTACAAATTTTAATTAGTGTAATATGTGCTTATACGAATAATTTTATTTTGAATTTTATCGTGTATATAAAATTTGTAATTCAGACGTTAAATGTGAAAAAAACCTTTTAATTTCACGTAGTTCTTTTGTTTATTCCGGACACCTCTACCTAATTGTAAAGTCATGTAATTGCATTCAAAACTTTTAACGTGAAGTAACCTATTGTAACTATAATGATTGTCCTCTCTGTTTACTTTAAGCGGAAAGAAAGAGATGGATATATTGTTGTTTTACAGTGGAGATTCAATGCGCGTTGCGAACTCTGGCTTGACGTGAAAACGTTTCTATGAAGCCACTTCTCTCACCGTAATTAAATTTTCTATTTATTTCTCCCGAAAACTGCAGACTGAAGTGTTGTTTCACTACGCTAGTGTACATGGAGTTTCATTTATGAATACAACCGAAGAGTTAAGTCTGCTAAGGTAGTAGTAAAACATGAGTTTCCATTGTCATATTACATGTATAAAACATGGTGTCACACACATATCTGTGAATAATCGAAAATAACAATGCGTTCCTCTTTTGTCTTTGTTTACATTTTAATAATTATTGAGCCATGAACATAAGATAAATACAAAATCAGTTACCAGAGGTTCAAAAAATTGTATGTATTTACCTTAAATAATACGTTCAGTGTTTTATATTTCTTTTTAATACAAAAGAGAGGAGTAAAACCCCCAATATCAAAGCTGGGATTAATTCGGTTAGCTGGCTAGTTTTTAAATAATGCTGAAAGCTTTGTTACGAACAAAGGAGGTTTTTTTTATTTCCCGATTTGATTAAATAAATAAAATTGGCAAAGGGAGGTACACAATTTATTCTTATCGAGAACAGTTAGTGTAAATTTATTATGACCGAGAAAAGATAAGGTATCATTTTTAATGTATTTGTGTATAATAGATTATTAGTAGATTTATAAGATGAGAGATGTTACATTATTAATGTCTTAACATCTTCTTGATAAGAAACATATTAACCTTACAACTGGCACGTGAATGCAACAAAGTGTCTACATAACGCTTAGTAACTTACATCTATACTAATATTACAAAGAGGAAAGATTTGTATTTTTGTATGTATTCGATTCACATAAAAGCTACTGGGCCGATTTCAAAAATTCTTTCACCATTAGAAAGGTAATTCACCTGTAAGTATCTAACATAGGCTGTATTTTTTATTATTTTTTAATTTTACGCGGGCGAAGTGGCGAGCAACAACTAGTATAATATAAACGTTAATTACAATGTATGTATGTCACTGACCGACAGTAAACTCTTGCTTCTATAGTGTTCTAATATAAATTATTTACTTTATACAATTCACAACTAAAGCCACGTGTGTACACAAGTGCATAATTATTAAAGGTGTTAATTATACCCAAGAAATACATTTAATAATTGTTATTAAAAACCATAACTATCATTAACATATCTCAAACTGTTTAATATACTACCATAATCGAATTACAATAGAATTTAATTAATCACATAAAATCTATCACAAAAATTTGTTAAATTGTATAATGTCGAGAAAACTTGATTATTTAGTTTAAGATGTGATAAATAGTTGCTTATCGTTCGCAATTCGCACGAGCGAGCGAGCATTCCATTCGACGGTAGAGTATCGTAACATGCGCACGAGTGTAGTCGCGCGGTGACGAAAAACGCGAAAACAAAAAACCGGACAATCGTGACTCGAAAATCAAGCGTCCAAAAGGCAGACGATAATGTGAACAGCAAATATAACTTGCGGCATATTGAGATGAAGAAACGTGAATACAGATAATAAACAAAAAGTGCTTAAAATCGTATTTGCCAAGAGTGAACCAAAATTAAAGGATACTTGAAATGGTAATTGTCTCTTAAATAACTTTCAATTAAGATAAGATGATGTTAAGTTTAGTTTATTTGTCCTTTAGCGATGTATTTATAGACTAAAACGTTATCAGAATTCCAGTCAATGTACAATTGTTTTAGGGACCATGAGTTTATTACGACTGTTTATTTAAACCTGTCAAAGGAATTGTGAAAAATATACGTATAGTTTAAATTAATTGCAATAGTTTTTACCAAGTAATAATATAGTCGTCTCCAACTAACCGAGCCAAAACCTGTTTCGCGAAATTCCAAATCCTCTAGTAGATTTCACATGCGAGTTACAATCGTAATAAAATGTTTACTTAAAATTCTCTGGTTTTATACCAAAAAAAGTAAATAAAATGTCCCTCAATATTCGCATTTGAATGTTTAAACATTTGAAATGATATTTCTTGTCGATAAACCGGCCAGTGTCAAAAAAAAAGATAATTTCTTGTTGTTCTTTGAAACCGGCCAGTGTTAAAGAAAAAAGAGAAGAGGTTTTATTGTTGTTTATTTTTAAAATTGGTCAGTTATTAAAGACGTTTACTTTCCGTTCCAGAACATTGATTGCGGGCAACGTTAACACAAATGTGGACGTATTCAAGCGTGGACATACCCGGTGCAAGAATCACTAGAGCTGACAGATTCAGGATTTACGTGTCCGAATGTGTCGTGTGCTTTTGCATACTATTTTTTATTATCTGTGTCGGTTTGCTGCTCTATCTCTTCTTCCATCTATACACCACGGTGACAACAGCTGGAAAACTTGTTGAGAATTTAGTTGAGAGCTAACAAAGTGTTGTGTCAGTGTCAACAATGGTCACATGACAATCAAAACATCTTCAAACGATACCAAACGATTTGACGTTCTTTGTTATGGCAATAATGTGATTGAAACCAAAACTGTTGTACCAAATGTTAAATTATTGAAATCTTATAATGTCAACTAGAGATTTGTTTTAGTGAAGATTTAGGCGTCTATTTCTACTACAGAGAAAGATTTATTAGTAGAAATAGACGCCATGTTAAGTAAGAATACTTCGGTGTGTATGAAGGGTGCAAAGTTTATTATTGTTAACGCATAACTTATATTTTAGGACGAGCAGTGTTAATTGGTTGATAGATTACGTTTTCAAATTCCCATCACTACAATATCAAGTAAATAGCTTAAACAATCAGCCCCCAAGATAAAGTGACTTTCGATTAGCGATATCAGTAATAAAATAGACAAAATGCGTCGTCAGTTCCATAATTTTTTTAGTCTATACGACTAATAAGTCCTATTACTAATAGATTTGATTGTCCTTTTACTTTTTATTTAAATGTAATATGTTAGTTGTTACTTGTGCTATATTCTTTCAATAGTATATTGTTGATAAAATGTTTTATTGCACTATACTCATAAACTATTATCAGTATATTTTATGGTGCAGAGTGAATTAGTTTCTAAGCATATAGTCAAGGTTAAATTTATATCCGTCCTCAATATTGTTTTACTGATTACATCGTTTTGTAATATTGTTATTTTGTTAACTATATGAAATTACGTATTTACAAACTACTCTTCATTGTTGCATATTAATTCAAATTCATATAATATTATGTGAGCATTCGTCTTTGATAAATAGAGAAAACTGGGCCACGGCTGTGTCAATTTGCAGTCTCTAGTCCTGTTGTTTTTTGTAGAATGGTTAAGGATGTCTTACTCTTTAGATGAAGCGAATGCACTAAAATAAAAAAAATGGAAACTACGTTCAAACCCAATAAATAAATCATAGATTTATTTCAACTAAAGATAAATAAATTTGCTTAAAAATCGATTTATTTATTGCATTCAGAAAACCTCTTTCATCGTTTAAATGACTATCGAACGATTTTTATAAACTCTCTGGTTGAAAAAAAAATAATCTTAAGAGCGGGCGCACACCTTTGACTAAACTATCACACAACTATTGTGCGATTGTTGATTGTTTCGCAGCCAATTCAACTGTTTAGTTGCACAACTTTAAATCGAGTATTGTGCGCACCTCCATTTATGCGATTGTTCCCAACCGTCACCCCGCTGTGTCCCCATGTGGGGACAGATGAAAATAAAAAGTTTCATCCGTCCCACCTTTTGGTCCCACTATCACCAATAAGATGACAGATGGAACCGTTAAGAAATAAAATAAGTTCCAACCGTCCCCTCGTCGCAAAAGGCGCGACGGATGAAACTTTTTATTCTCATCTGTCCCCACGTGGTGACGGTTGGGAATAATCCCATTTATGTGGAGGACTGCACACTCGTTTTGATTCCTATGAGCTTATGCGCCAAGCGAGACTAAACAGTTTTGCGATATTTTAGTTTCAAGTGTGCGCACGCTTTAAGAATCGACTATTGGGTTCGGACGTACATAATAAAGACTGTAACTGTATCTAAGCAAAGTTGGTGTCTTTGTATTGTTACTTTTTATGTATATTGTTGAATCTAATAAGAATGTTAAAAACAACAAAATAAATCATTATGTTATATCTTTCGTTAGTTTTTTTTAACAAATTGTACGTATGCTTGTCCGCAATACACTATGCCATAGACTAACTGTAAAACTAACAAGTAACTATTAAATATTTCCATAATATAATACAAAAAAAAACCGTAGTGTTGTGAATATAGGCAGCAACAAACATTATTTTTTGTTATCTTGCATTGAAATTCATCTCGGTGACGACAACGTATTTAGTAAAATGAAATATTTGACAAAAGTATTAAAAATGTCCTTCAGACTGCTCGAATCTGTTTACGACGAGTGTTAGCACTTCGTTTTAAATACGTTACATAATCTTGTATCTGGGGATCTCCTCATTCATCGTGGCATAATGATGGATTTTCATATTACGTAACGTGACGTAGTCATTTAAATCACTATGTTGAATGTAACCGTGTTCTACCGACGCTTGTTAAACTTGATATATAAAAAAAACCTTACCGTTTTGTGCAAAATATGGAACTAATTTCTTGAGTATATTTGAAAGTGATGGGATAAAGAAACAAGTTAAGAACCCGGTTAAAATGACTCATGGCCAGGATTTTAATATTTTTGGTCAAATTTTACAATATTGTTAACTCTGTTTTTTAGAGCGAGGATGCGAATATGATTTTGGAATATAATAAGTAGATTATATTATGTGTTCTTCCAGTCTATGCTCTACATCTATGCCATTTCATCAAGATTTGTTCAGCCGTTTAGGTTACTCTAACAAACATCCATCCATCTAAACTCTCGCATTTATAATATTAGTAAGATAAGGATCGTAATATAACTTTAATAATCTGCTTGTCAACTTGTTCGATCTCTCTGCATACAAAATTAAATATGAATCCAATTTTAATTAAAGTGTTGCTGTCAATGACATGTAATTACAAAAACAAACGAAGCGAGATATTTGGTCTCCGCGCGAAGCAATTAATATTTTCATTAAAATATGTAATGAGCACGTTTGTCGAAACTCGGAAAACAAATCGAATAGTTTGCAAATTAAAGGGAATTATTAAAACATACATATCTCAAACATTTTCAACCATATTCTTTTAATAATGGAATACTGTAGTCCAACATTCTTGGTCGTTGATAAAATCTTAATGTAATAATTAAATGAACGTATCCGAAAGCAGTTTGAAATTGATAAGATGAGAATAATGGCAAAGGAAATTAAATCTTATCTCTTCTCTCCAAGGTTCATTATCAAATAATTGAGCAATATTCGTCTCTATCGCAATTCTTACATCAAAACAGTGTCTATGGAAACGGCCGTCACTAGAAGAGTAAAATCAATACTTCTTTGTATTTTTATGCCAACGATAGTCTGAAGTTCAACACTGTCTACAGTAAATTCATGATTTTTATTGAGAGCGTAATAGAAAAGTGTTGAGAGATTAAGAAAGGAGACGAACGAATTCTTTGTTTTAATTTTATTGATTGAAATAATCTGATTAAAACTTAATTAAAAGTTAGATACTGTTAAGTTAACACATGATTTAAGCTATAATTAATAGGATTTCCTTTATTTTAATAGAATCTACAACCTATTAGACAATTAAATAACGAAATAAAAGTTTAAAAGTTTGCTAATATAAAATGCTGTTCAAACTCTTATACATTTTAAACTTTTGGTAATGCCTTTTGAAGCATTATCATTTTAAGTTCTTTCTAGAGTCCTCAAAGTTTCAAAACGAGTTCAATAGAAACTGAAGAAATCTTATTCCGAATTTGCAAATCAAAAGTTCGGAATCCGCTGCGAAGTTTATTACGTTTGGGAAAACAATACTTTTCAATAGTTTTCGTTTCCTCTAGAATTTTTTGATTTCATTGTTGGTATAACAATCTTGATTTAAAATTAGTTACCAAATGTGTAATTTAAACCTCTTGTACTGAAAAAAAAAATGAAATTCTGACAAATTGACACTTTTACTACGATGTTTTTAATGTCTCTTACTCGTTTTTTTAAAACTGAATTTGAATTTATTAATCTACATTACGTATTTAATTATCATAATTATTCGAGTCTGTGCATGTGGTGTTCGTTATACTGCTCTAAGACGAAGTTTAAGGATAAACCGTTCGTTAAGTCAATGACTCTGCTTCTGATAACAATGGCAGCTGCGTCGTCCAATCAAGGTAACGTCGTTTATACGCAATTAATATAATACGCCATAGCACACAGACGTTATAAAAATATTAGCTTTCGCCCGCGACTCCGTACGCGTGGAATTAAAAAAAAAAACAAAAGTAAGTGTGTGTTCTGCCAGTGTATCCTCTATATCTATGCCAAATTTCATCGAGATCCGTTCAGCTGTTTAGGCTACAAACTCTAACAAACATCCATCCATCTAAACTTTCGCATTCATAATATTGTTAAGATAATTAACGAACGAAAATAAAGACAGAATATTATTTCAAGTGTTTTCCTTTAATTTCGAAACTACGTCATTATCTCACTTGCAATTGTCTACTACAAATAAACATAGAAAATACTTAATCAACAATCAACAGTAAACCATTGTTACTCATCGTGAGATTAAATATTTACAATATCAAAAATGTCAATCATTTGATAATATCATTATGTTCTAGAACAATACAAGATGGCGTCTGTACACATCGTATAATTGGTACACAAACCGTCAAACAGTCCAGGAATAAAATTCACTTCCCACGACCACAAGCGCTTTTAAAAACCTTATTGCTAGCATCATATGATAATTCTATGAAATTGATAGGAAATATACTTCCTCGGCGATACCCATTAAAAAAAACAACGAATATCTATCAATATTCGTTCAAACCATATATTTACTACTAGTTTACCAGTCTGCTAAATGAACCTTGGTGTCTAAGGAAAACCCAACGAACTAGTATTGGGCCCTACCTTACCAGAATTTAAATTAGGACCCAGTTAGAGCACTTACATAACGTCTATTTTTATACTAAAAATTATTTAGCATCTATCTTTAAGCGAATTAAAAAAAGAAGGTACTAAATATTTATTTGCGTTTTTTTTAATCGAACAATTCTGATCTGTTTTCCCGCCCGCGAAAATTATGTATACTTTTTATTTTATTTTAAGGCAAACTATTCTGTTATTTACTATTTTGTGATGCTTGTACTGTCTTCAAGGTAAAGTATCATGGTCTTTTAAAAATCTATCTTACTTTAAAGTTTATCAGGTAGCAATCTGAATAAAAATACAGTAAGGAAGACACAGTACAAACATAATTGGTACAGAATCTCTTACGGTTGTAATTGGCTTGAAATTAAATTGATCGTAACAATTGACATTGTACGTCTTTCTTCATAGCGGTTCGTCCGTACATGTTGCGATAGTGATCAAACTATGATTTGACACGAGAAAAACAAATGATAAGTGTGGGTACTAGAGGCGTAATTTTAGTCATGGTCCCCTTTCTGCCCTTTTCAAACAAGGAATTACGAGAAGGGGAAATGGATTAGGCGGGGAATGGGATGCTTAAGTAGGGAAAAAAACAACTTATTGCATCCCCTTCCCTGATGAAAAAAGGTAACATATCTACGGGCATCTGTCACCGCTACTTTGGCGAATTCTAGTGGCAGCATTTCCTTTATCACCTTTCCTAGAAATATATTATTCGAAGTTTTTATTTAATTTCAAGTAGAGGCTTGCTAAATAACACAACGTTATATGTAAAAAATATACGTCAGAATCCCCGAGTGTACTAACGAATGCATACAAGTTCCCACTTGATTATAATTTTACCAGCACAAAAGGTTTATGCGCGATTCATGTACGCCTCGTTATTGCGCGGATTGCCTGAATATAACATCCTAGAATCATTTTGAGAATTACGAGCCAATATAATAAAAAAAATAAGCATGTACAGTGGGCGTTTATTAATTGCCTATTGCAATAGGGTTGAAAAGCACACAGCCACATAAATTGTGCATAAATTACTGTGGTTAATGTGACAATTTGCTGTGCAGTATTCGATCGTAATTGGATGGGAATTATTTTACTTGTTCAAAGCATTAAAACCTTTATCATTTCATGTTTACAGAAATAAATAACTTATTAAATAAAGTGTAAATTTTCCATATATAACGTAACATTTCCTTCGACGGGGAATGTTATCAGCGTACATATTTGCATTTTAAAAATCCTCACAGCATCTTTGCTTGAACAACAAAAGCTGACGCGGAGATAGTCGTGGGACGTCGTTGCAATAAAATCATAACATTAGGGTTGTCAGTTACCGATTTAAATGCAAATTAAAATTAAAATAAAATAAGTAACATGAACATTACTTAAAAACCCACTAGCTTCACGCTCAAAGACTCAAAGGAATAACGTAATATTGATGTATGTTTTACTCCAATTCTCCTTAATATGTCCTTTAAAATCATTGATTTCCCAATTACTTTGGGTAAACCATAAACCACCTGTCATTATTTTGCGATATCACTTGTCTTTAATTGGAAATTCTCACGAAACTGAAAAAAAAAGCTTTAATAACAATTTAGTGGAAAATAGGGACTGAATTAATTATTTATGGATTTAATTAAAATGTAACTTCGATCGAATGTAACTATCTAAATATCTTTTCTTTATATTTCCAGCTCTTGTAGCTTCAACCCTGCAACTGAGACGTGTCTAATCGCATGACGTTTATGTACGTTGCTCACGACAGTTTGATATATTTTGTCTATATATAGTCTGCATAATTATTAAGCATATTAATAGTGTCATTGTAAATTATTATTAATACATGTCATAATAGATTATTTACTAAGGGTTTAATGTATTGTTTTACTTATTACTTATTTCCAGTTGTAAAAAGTCAGCTTTATTTCATAGCACTATAAATAAAGCAGTTCTTGTACATGTGCGTGCTTCCCACAAACACGCGCTACTTAAAAAGGTAACAACTTAAGGGATTTTAAATACTTATACACTATGTTATTGTAGAGATCGTTTCAAATATATTGGTTGGTTGGTTGGTTCTTATATGGTTGCACTAGAGTGCTTGTATTCTGAATATTTAATCCGATAAAGTAAATAATTAGAATTTTGACCTATTGAGTAAGAATATTACTGCAAATTCCTTACAAACTATTTTAAAGCCCTTTGTTAGTTAAAAAATAAAACGAAAAATTGAACGCCTGCAGTTAAGAAATGGCAAAAACACGTTTTGTTTTTTGTATTATTAGCGGGCGCTTTTAAATTTTCTCATTGAACGAACACAGACAACTATGCATTTTATATGAGCGGCGTAAAAGGAGCATCATTATAGTTTCTTATTAAACGTAACAAAGCAAACGTTGCATAAGTCAAAAGAACTTCGAGCAAAAAGCGAAAAGTGGAAAAATTCTCTGAAACATTTCCTAATATCGTTTATAACAAGTAGCAAGAAAGGAAATAATAATTTGTTCTTCCTTTGAAAACGTGAATGAATAGACGTAGACATTTCTGAATACGGAATAGTTTTAAGTCTCTAGATTGAACCAAAAACGAAACAAATATCAATTTATTTTTAAACTTTGATTTAATTTTCATCATTTAACGTTCATGATGATTTAGCTAACTATCTATCAACTCAATTATTAATTACCTTTAACGTCTAGTCTCAATTCGTAGAAGCCCATATTATAGTTGTACACTAGAGTCGCAAGAGGGCGTGCAACCGCTTACAAGATGTCTCACAACTTAGCCCCTGCGAGATATTGATCTGCAAAGTTTAGGTCTTACAGTTCTCCGAATGAGAACGACTGAGCTTAATAACTTAAGTGTTTATCGTCTACTCTAATAATAAAATGAATATCTAGGTATTGATTTTTGTTTTTATAATACAAGACAATTGGTTCATGTTCAAATGATTGTTGTTTGTACATATAACGTTAATTTCTTTACTAATCTATATCTATATCTATACTTCTATATCTATACTAATATTATAAAGAGGAAAGATTTGTATTTTTGTATGTATTGAAATAACTCAAAAACTACTGGGCCGATTTTAAAAATTCTTTCACCGTTGGAAAGGTAATTTATCTGTGAGTAAGTGAGTAAGGTGAGTAAGGTATAGGCTATATTTTTTAATTTCACGCGGGCGAAGTCGCGAGCAACAGCTAGTATAATATAATCAAGTTCAATTATTTATTTATAGTTAATCAATTACTTCAGTAAATATTAAAAGTTACTCTTACATTAAACGAATAAAATATGATTAGTATACCCGTTAAAAACTACATTGTTAGCAGTGTGGTATTTACACACCGTCCTTTTTTTCACACTTAACAAATATAATCGGCATAATGCTTTTGTTACAGCAATTGTGAGAGTAATTGTGAACACAATTCGCGTATAAAGTAACACATACAAATATGAAAATCAAGAAATAAAATAACCTAATCTAATTGTTATTAAGGACACAACTTAAAAGAATGAACACGCTTATAGTAGAACTAGCTTTCACCCGCGACTTCGTCCTCGTGGAATTAAAAAAAAAACAAAAGTAAGTAGTCTATGTGTTTTTTCAGACTATCCTCTACATTCATAGCAAATTTCATCGAGTTTTGGGTACAAACTCTAACAAACATCCATCCATCCATACATCTAAACTTTTGCATTTATAATATTAGTAAAGATTAGAAGTCTACAAGTAATAGATTTGGATTCCTAAACGCATAGATACATTATTAAACCAATAAATACAACATTACTGTGGTAATAAAATTTTTTATTAAATATAAAGAACTGTTTGAGAACCAGTGCCCTAATCTCAGCGGTAGTCGCCAACACGTCTCGCAGACCAACGGTCTATTTACAACCACACTACAAAGTTTTATTTTGGGTTCGTCAATCACAGAACCGTCGTTAGGTTGAACGGTCGGACAACGCAAAAACAACAAGTGACGAAGGACAGACAAGATCTGAGGGACAGAACGAAATGTGTGCAAGAGTATTCGTATCGACATCGATAAAATTCATATGACATTTGCAGAGCGCACCTTTTAAGCGTAAAGTACACTAAACTACATATATCATACAAAGCGATGTTACAAATACTTTTTCGCAAATTTTCGTGCTATGTCCTCAGAGTCCGGACGTATTTTGTCATCGGGTTGTTGCACTTTCTGGAATTTAAGATTAATTATATAAGTCTTGCTCTTGAAGTAATATTTTATTGTTTGTTAATACTACTGCTCGTTTTCACTAAGGAAACGCTTGTAAAATGTCCTTTCAGGTCATTAGGTCCGACCATCCTTAAGCTTTAAACAAGAAAAACTATTATTAATACAAGAGCAGTGCAGAAAATCTTCGTGCTTGAAGCAGGGAACAGTAACTTACAAAGTGGTGAGACCAACCAAGGTGGTAAAATATCCTCCTTCTGCATGTCCCTTTCTCTGACGATTTAAGGTAGGCAACGCATGTACAGATCTATAAGCAACGGTCACTGGAGAATTCAAGGGGCTCACTCTTTTGTCACCTTTTACTGTTAAAAAAAAATTAATTTATTGTAGAAGCATTTCTGACATCGAAGAATTTCTAGGAAATTTATTTTCTCGTTAATCGTTGCCTTTGAAACTAATTGAGAAATCACTACATTTTTTAAACATATCTCGCAATTTCTACGAAGGACTAATTTCGATATAAACCCATTGCCCAAGAGAAAAGGTTAATTAAAACTCGACTGCAAACGTGTCCCGGCCACGTGAGGTTCGACTTAGTTTTTCTTCATGAAGTTACTAACGAACCTTATAATTACCAGATGTTCGATTAAAAATGTACTTAAGGATATTGCTTTAGGATTCCCAACACAGTTGTTTTACTTTGTATATCCACTGCCAAAACATTCGTACAAAATTACTGTTCTCTCTCATTTTTTGTACTAAGACATAGATATGGAAGACTTATTGTAAACACCAAAATATATCTAGACACTGTTTAGTTAAACACGCATTTTAACTCTATGACCCTAATTGATATGAACGTGTATATCTTTGGATGAACAAAGGTGACTTACAGATAGGGAATTCTAAAAAAATAAACAAGTCATTTATAAAACTGTACTTAATTCTTTTGGCAGTAGGAAAATCTCAAATGTGACGATGCTATATCATCGTCAAAGAGCATCCTAAAACGTCAAATTATAATCAATAAACTGTCTACTTCCTCTAACATATAGTTTTTTTTTTATGGGCCGCTCTATGCCCCCCTTTCGTACCAGTAATATGGGGATCAGGGACTTTTTTGGGCTGAGTACTTTTACTTTCCTTATTGTTTAAAATATACCTTTATAATTACAATTTGGTTAAAATCTACGAGTATTTATAATCTTTCTTCTTCTAATATTTCTTAATCTATGTCTTATCCCTTATGAGTTAGCTTCAATAGAACTAACTTCTTGCAGTATTCCGCAAATTTGTCTCTACTTCTTCTGTTTCTTACTAGTTCATGCAGACTTTCGTTCTTTATTTAAAGCACAGCAGCACACTAATATCTAGGTTAGCTATCTCTAACTTGAGTACTCTATAAGCGTATAAGTAATTTGAATAGCATAAATAAAAAATATATGATTGAATCTTACGTCTTTTGTTATTTTTCTTTTTATTGAAAACATCCTTTGTAATAAACAAGTTAGTTACGCTCCTAAAAAACATGAAATCGAAAAAGGCCGTATAACTTTCGTTACCGCTGGATGACTGGTTGGAATTTTGACTTCGTAAATGGACTTTTCCGAAACACCGGCCGCATGGAATCATGATTGAACTTTAAAAGGTAAAAACGAAATTCCGATTCCATTCTATGCTGGCTGTATTTTTTCATTAGCTTTTATAACGAAGCAATAGACATGTTTGAAGACAAAAACACATGGACTGATTTTGTTTCAAAGTAGAAATAACTTCAATAACTATAAAATAGGTATAATTTACAGAAACAAAAGCACTTATGTACATATGTATCTTCTATACATTACATACCTGTAATAAAATTGGAGTGTCTGTTTGTAATATCAAAAGAAAAATTCCAGATTTCGGGAAGATGATGTAATTGCGTTGCTGATAACGAAAATCGTATTTAAAAAATTTTTGTTTGTCTGTCTGTGCGCAAGTCTCGTTTGTTCCGGGTAATCTCTGAAACGGCTGGGCCAATTTCGACGGGACTTTCACTGGAGGGTAGCTGACATGGATAGGCATATTATAGGCTACTTTTTTTTTTTTCAAATTCCGCGCTGTCAAAATTGAGTAACAGGTGGTATTATTTTATATAGTGGGCAAATGAAGATGCTGTTATTTTAATTATTTAGTTACAATTGACAATTTTAGCGCCTTTAGTGGCAAATATAGCAATTTTTTTACATATTAATACTGTAATCTTACCCGAGTACTAACTTTGGTAACAGGTAATAACCTAATACTAATTTTATGTATAGAAAAGATGAATAAATTCATAAGACATTCATTGTAACCATAAGTTACGTATGTTAATCCTGAAGGTATAAAGCGAGACTTTAAAGCAACCCTCTGATACCGGATTTCCTAATTAGTAAGGCATCTGGCAGTCCCCGACGCTCTAGACTCGAGTTATATGACAGAGCCTTGAACATAAACCTTCTGGAAATAGAGCAATTTATTAAGTCGACGTGACGTATTTTACTTCGAGCGCTGGAACTAAAACTTCAAGTTAACGTACAGTCTACATTTAGAATATACTAGCTTTCGCCCGCGACTCCGTCCGCGTGGAATTAAAAAAAAACAAAAGTGAGTAGCCTATGTGTTCTTCCAGACTATCCTCTACATCTATACCAAATTTCATCGAAATCCGTTAAGTCGTTTAGGCTACAAACTCTAACAAACATCCATCCATCCCATCCATCCATCTAAACTTTCGTATTAATAATATTAGTATGATGTAAATTGGTATACTAAGTATTGAGTTGTGTTAGGTTTTGAGTAGAAGTTAAAAGAATTAGATGCTTACCTGAGTTTAAACATTCGCAGCTATACATAGATCCATACGGCATAAAACCACAATCTTATAATGACCTAAGGAGGTGAAGAACACATGAAAGGTGATAATAATTGAAAATCGCTAGAAACACCTTTCGTTACTACAGATTTTAGATCTAGATTTATCTGATTTTTCATTTGTCCTTCTTTCTATATACGGCAACCCATTCATTTGTTACAGTTATTATTTACAACGTACAGTTAATATTAAGTGCCTGCCTTGCTTCTTACGCCTACTTTTACGTCCTTATTTAACTCTATTTTCGGTAAGGAAATGAAGTTTTCACATGCAAACACCAATATGTTGCTAAATTTTTACAAACCCAATTTCATTGACTACTTAAACTTAAAAGCTTAGGCGAGAACATGGTGCTCAACTTTATGTAATTCTACTTTAAAGATATAAATAAGAAAAAAAAATATCTCGCTTAAGCACTTCATACTAAAACCTTGTTCAGTATGTAAACTTAACTTAATGTGAAGATTATGATAAGATATATAACATAATTTACGATTTACAATTGTTTTAACTAAATTTAATTATTTATAATAATAATAATAATCTTTATGGGCCCGATTCAAAAGGCGGTTATTTTAGAAACCGCACGCATAGTGAGGAGGTTCCTGTCTCTGCAACCCTGACCACTGGTTGCTTGAGTCATCGGATTCCGCAGCCGGTGGTACTCTATTTTTTATATAACATATTTTATTTTATTTTTATACCAATCTTGTAAAATGTATTATATAGAAAATAAGAAATAAAGATAAATGTGAATAATCATTTAATCTATTCAAAATATTACAACACTTACAAACACTAGAAAACATAATAATAAGCTTTTATATCTAAAATATTCTCATTTTAGCAGATCGTCATGAAAAGCTTGGCCCTGTGGCACCACAACACCATCAAATACACTTCTGGAACATAGATCAGAAAATAGGTCCAAGAGGCATGTCTACGCTGAATTGGCTTATACACCGTCATTTCAAATGAATCCGCGAAATTATGCAAAACAAAATACGTTATCGTTATCATTATCAATGAAGATGCGCACACGCAGCCAATTTGAGTAACGATCGAAGCACTGAAGGCTGCAGTCGCGCGCCAGCCGGCACACAAAACGGACGTGCCGTAACCTAGTCAAAAAACACCGCGTGGCCGTACCGCGTGTTTCAAATTATCGCTATGGTGAGTGACGTTTATAATTAGTGATAATAATGCAGATTTGTAAACACAATAAACTACATGGTTATGTTTAATTCGTTAACAAATTCAAGGCATTTTTGTCGGCGAATATAACGTGTGCATAAACCGCGTGTCTAATTGCAATTTCTTTTGCTACGAAGACAATGCTCGCGATTGTAGAGCTATTTGTTAAATTATGATACAATTGTCGATATTAAACACTTGAAGTGACACGATTTTTTACAGTAAACGTTACTGTTAAATTATAAGAATCAGAGACTGTTTTGTTTTTTTTTATATCGACACAGACTATCAAGTGCCTTATCTATGTAATTATGTTCTTAAGGTAAAACAAATTACTAGCTACATACACAATGCAAATATGTCTATACATAATTGCAAACTAAACTAACATACGAATATCTTTCAGTTTCACTGTTTTATTTTGTCTTCTTAGTTTGCGGTTGACTATCTCGGTTAATGACCATCTTCCTTCTAACTTTTGCCAAATATCTTTGGTTCAGCTTGGCATATATTCCAGTAATTTGGCTAAAATAGATTCATTTTAAAAATTGTAACAAACGCTGAATGTAAACAGTGGTGTTACAATTTTCCAAGTATGACTTTAACACTTTTGATTTTCATTACAATACAGATTTTCAGGGATTCATTATTAAAAAAAATCATTTTTCCTATCTAATGTTGTAATTTGTAGGTAGGGTACTTAATTGTACACTTGTATTACCAATTAATTAGAAATAGAGAGAGTGTGATTCAAGATTGTAAAAAAAAATGAAACGTCTGATAGACAACTTATTAATTTAAAGATCTAGTATTAATATAATAAATATTTAGACACTGATATTTTCCAATTTACCTTATTATCCAAAATCAACAATCGCGTTATTAGAAGGAAAACAGCCGTCGAAATGAAAAAAATCAGGTTTACAACAAAGGTAAACTTAAACATGCACATTCTTCCAAAAACAACAATTCGACTCGTCGGTCATATTATCGTGTTTTTCTTATATTTAAGACATCAAAAAATCCCTGCATATCTCTTTATGAGTCATGTTTCATTTCGGTGTTGCGATCCGTCGTCGTCTGATCGTTTACCCCCTTCTTTTTAAAAAAATCTTATTTTACTAGCTAAATTTTCAAGGAAATCATTAACAAACCAAGTTAAGCTAGTAGTGAGAACTCAAGTGAGAGCTAACATAGTAAGAACTGGTCTTTTCCGTGTTGCATTCAAGTGACCAACTTACCTGGATTTCAGCTCACTAAATTCTTATTTGGATTTCGACCTAATGATTATTCATTAAAAAGCGTAAATTGTTCTACACTAGCTGTTGCTCGCGACTTCGTCCGCGTGATTTATAAAATATAGCCTATGTTACTCACTGATAAATTACCTTTCTGATGGTGAAAAAATTTTAAAAATCGGCCCAGTAGTTTTTGCGTGAATCAAATACATACAAAAATATAAATCATTCCTCTTTATAATATTAGTATAGATATAGATTAGTATAGATATTTAGTTTAGTTTGTTTCAATTTGGATTAACGCAAGTAACTCTTAAAAAGCATGTAATAACTATTATAAAATGTATAATATGGTAAAATAAAATAACATTTTAATATTTGTATACACATACAATTTCAACTCTTACTTATTCTTATGTTAAACAAGTTATATTAAGTGTATTGAATGTAACTTAAAAAAAATGAAATTTTTATTTCACGGTAATTCAGTACTTGAACATTACTAGTACAATTTAAGTGGCAATATGTTCGTGAATGAAAAATCGCGTCACTTTTGTAAGTGCCATATTTTCTCTCCTCTTGAACTTTATATTGGAACGCAGGCGAGTTATTCCAGTCCTTTACGCTACAAAAACTACCAACCAACTTTGTATACGAGTAACAAGGGACGGATGGAAAACGAGTCTAGACGAACGCAGGGTGACGGGAAACAGGGAGATTAAATCGTATAACCAAAGTGTTTACTCAAATAACTCCTAATATTTCGTCTCAAAATCTTGTTTACTCTAAACAAGAATTTGTGTAATTTCAGTAAAAATTATTAGTTTACTCGTGACTTTAAAGTTTTTATTACCACCTAACGACAACAGAACAATGTATGGATCGATAAATCTTACTAATATTATAAATGCGAAAGTTTGAATGGATAGATGGATGTTTGTAAGAGTCTGTAGCCTAAAGTACTAAACGGATCTCGATTAAATTTGGCATAGATGTAGAGGACAGTCTGGAAGAACACATCTACTTACTTTTGTTTTTATTTAATTCCACGCGAACGGAATCGCGGGCGATAGCTAGTTTTCTAATAAAATAACAAGAATTTGACTTAAACAAAAAAAAATCTCAATAACCTTTTTTGTTATTTAATGCTTAATGTAAATATGGATCCCGTATTCTCGTTTTAATTATGAAGTATAAAATGAATACCATTTACCTTGTTTTTTTAAATTAGCTTCATAATCTAAAACAAAACCTTACGCTATAAAATAATATGATTCTAGACGTTAAAACTTAAATGAACATTGAACTGAAGAAAAAATGCTAATGAGCATAAAAATTAACGAGCAGACATACTAACAGGTTAAAAATATTACGTAACAAATAACAAACAACTGATTCAATCGTTGCATTTAGCAAACACACACTACCTAAAGCTAACTGAACCGAAGAAAATACGATTTTGATATCCTACCTTGGATATAGTTTGTACCAGCGAACTATGGGCTTACACAAAACTAATGTGGAACAAACTGCGTTCCATTTTAGATCCGTTTTCATTTCGAGTTAGCTTGTAAAAGTTTACGTAAAATTATATGCTCTTGATTGGAGAAATTGTTAGGGATAATATCTCATGTGTTCTATTTTATGTTATTCTTGTTTTATGTAGTTTTCATTTATTATAGGCTTTGTAGAATATGGATGCTTTAACTATTAATATTAGAACATATTTAGTTTGTTACCATGTTGTATTAAATCCAGATATATTTGAAAATTATACGTACTACAACATTTATTTCAAATTTATTATATTTGATTTAATCTTTAAACATATAAGAGTCGAAGCAATTTGTCGAAGTTTTTCTCTTAACAAAGCAAACTCTCGAAGACTTCTAAAAGAAGCTTACAAACGACGTTTTCCTTCAATTTCAAGCATGTGATTATAACTTATAAGTACTTGTAAAATTGACTTTATATAAAAATATTAACAATATTCTCCATTTAACAATGATAAACAACACTTCAAAAACAAACAGGACTAACTTTTGTTAAATTTTCATTCGTAAACGACTGAAGAAATAAACTTTTAAACAATGTCACATAACTTAAACAAATTCATATTTAACAAGATGTAAGAAAGAAAAAGAAAGAAAGATTACCACCACTGGTGAAAAAAAAAACAATAATCTTAAAAAAATTAAACATATTGTGTTTTACATAGACTATTTTTCGTTCTAAATCATACTTTATATTTAATTCGCACTGTTAACTACCGTCTATACTAAACATCTAATTAGGTTAGCATCTTGAACACTTAAAACAAAAGCATGCCAATTTATTCGTTTCTCGTAAGGAGGTCTTGTCGAGGCCAGCCATTCCTTCTAGCTCACTACCACTTTGATAATTTTGAATTTATACATTAATTACAATCATTATCAAATCGTAGTTTAATTATAAGTATAATTTCTGTCTATTTTACGAAAATTTTAACATACGAGTTACGCTGTTGCATAGAAAATACTGCTCACGGTACTGGACAGAAAGGGTCGAAGTCAGCGAATTCCAAATTCACGCATAAGCCTTTTGACCACCCAAAGCGTAGAAAAAATAGGGCGCGGTAGATATGTCGCCCAGGGCGCTGGTAACACTAAAAACTATAGTAACCATTACTCGTAAATTATGTTGATACACTAAAGACAGCCGAGACTCCTGGATGAGGTTACTGTCATCTCGTTCTTCATCTGAATAAAGAAAGAGACAGAAATAAAACAACAATGAGTTTAGTACAGTTTTTTTAGTATAGGCTTAGTGTAAGAAATTTGAAACTAAGCGACAATAACCATCAATTTAGTCTGAATATTGCAGTCAGCAAATTTCTGTAATTATTTAATTCCTTTAACAAATAATTCACATCATCTTAAGTGTGTTACATATAGAGTTAAGATATAGAACGATAGTTTATCTCGTATTGATAAAGAGTATTATAAATTTTATCTCGCTATCAGCATTAAGAAGCGTGTATGCGAAGGATTTTAATACGATTAGATCTAATTACGAAAATTTGTTTTATGTTTCTGTAATTTTTATTGCTTAGTTTTTGCGTCTTACGTTTAGTAGAGTTCCGAATGTGTTGCCAGAATTAGAGCAAGATGTTCATAGAAAAAAGAATTGAATCTCTGAATTAATGATTGGTCGTAAAATCCCGAGAGCATAGTAATCGTCACCAATCAACTTCATTGTAGCATTTTCGTTATGTTAGCTATTATGAGGTGTGTTCTATGGAGCACGGATTTATAATCCATAGAGCTAGAAGTGTGTAAATTAGCTTCGAACTGGTTCTAAACTTCAGCTGAGCTGCGACTCAACAATTAAACAGCTCACGGCTCAACGCAGTGTTCCGTAATTGTGGGAGCCGACGATCCGCGAACTGCCCGGACCTTCACCCAAGCGAACCATAACTGATCTGCTGGTCTTCAATTTTATTATCCCTGACTACAGGAATCCGAGGCAATCTATTCAAGAAGCAACAGCGTGACGCTTAATTATCAATGTAATAAAATTTGATAAGGGATTTAGGTTTAGGCTACACTTTTACATTACAACCAAGGTAAAAGCGACAGATTTTATACATCTTTCTACATCCTTAGAGAAAAGAAATTAGTTATTGAGTTTATTGAATGTTCTTATTAAATTCTAATTGAGACAGGTTGTGTTCGCCAATGATATTATCAGATGCATTTTCATCTATGATTTGGATTTGAACCCATTACCTACCGCGTAACTTTTTACTTCTAATCACTGTTTTATTTGAACCTTAAATAAACATTATCGTTTATAATATTTGAACGCTCCAATTTACAATATCGCATGTTCAAACAACGTCATCTTTGTGTGACGAATATGCGGTAGAAATTAATATAAATTAGCACGCCAATATAAATGGAATAAAACACTAGTTGCCGTTTAGATTTACAATATAATTAGAGCAAAATTATTATGGCTTTAGTGTACATTTCAGAACTATATAATCTGTAGAAGATTTTTTTTCCATCATTTAAATACAATCTTATGACTGACTGACACAAAATGGTTAGTTGTTTAATAAAATTGTCCTTTTGTAACTTTAATTTATAATTGAACACTAAGGAACTACGTAACCATTAAACGACTCTATCATATTTGACAAAAACAATGATGCCCTGAATTGCTTGCAAGAGTTCAAGCACGAAAATTTGCGAGAAAGTATTAACAACATCAAAAACTTGTACTATTAGATTTTTATAATACGAGTATATTTAAATTTTCGTGCTTCCCCTAAAGGGTATGATAAATAGAAGTATATTAATTTATTTTAAATCATACTACTATGGATTAGTTTTACATAGTTTATTGTAAATATTTATGTAACTTCCCTACTTCTCGTTTGTAGAACGAAGACTGCTTGGAACTTCAAACTTATCTGCCAGAGACCGCAGCGTAAACAATTTCCTGTCGGGCTATTGGCAATTTCTCAAACTACAGTAACGCTGCAATATTTTCTCTTCACCGTGTAACTTTAGCTATACTCAAGCTACACTGTAAAAGAATTAAGTAACATGTGGGAGTCTTGGATCCCAAATGAAATAGGTTGAAAAATATTTATATTTTAATTTTACTTACTCTGTCTCACTAATATTATAAATGCGAAAGCTAGGGTGGATGGATGTTTGTTAGAGTTTGTAGCATAAACTGCTGAACGGATTTCGATGAACTTTGGTATATATGTAGAATATAGTCTGGAAGAACACATACTCGTAGAAATACTTTTTTTAAATTCTTACGGGGACGGAGTCGCGGGCGAAAGCTAGTATTGAATAAAGGGAAAATAAAACAATGAATTCAATTCACAGTTCATATATTTCATGACCATTTAAGTATTTGTAAATCTACTTACTATCTAACAAATAACCAAGCACAAACATCAAATTTTAAGTGATATTACATATCAATCGCATTGTCATCACAACTTATAAAATAAACACGCATAAAACTAGATACATGTGTAAATTACATTTTATTTATTATCTCAACATATGATACACTGTAAGTCTTCTCCATAAACGTGTTTGAAACAAGATATGATCCTGAATTTGTTTTCCTTCGAAACCTGTAATGCAGGTCGACTAGTACTTCCATGTAAGTTAAGATCACATGCTCTTGTCCATCTCACTACAGCCCTGACTTCGCACTGTAGAAATCTCTACATAGTATACCGGAGTCTGTATGTCCCTATGCTTAGATCTTTAAAACTATGCAAATTATTGAAAATGTTGTTTTCTCTCCTAAGTATGTGTTCTTAAGCGCATATGGATACATTTTGATGAAACTTTGGTAGGATTAGAGAAGGTCAAAATAGTTAAATATACCATTTTTTTACTTTTTCAGACATTGCAACTCATTTTCGTATTAACCAACTAGCTTTCGCCCGCGACTTCGTCCGCGTGGAATAAAAAAAAAAAACAAAAGTAAGTAGCCTATGTGTTTTTCCAGACTATGCTCTACATCTGTGCTAAATTTCATCGAGATCCGTTCAGCCGTTTAGGCTACAAACTCTAACAAACATCCATCCATCCATCTAAACTTTTGCATTTATAATATTAGTAAGATAATAAAAAAATACGATTTAAGTTGCGTTTCTTTTTAATAGTTATTATCTTAGTAACTGTATTATTCACTTATAGTTTAATTAGAAGTCGAAACTAATTAATAAGCAAAAACAATCAAGAAGTTGTAGTAAATTTAAACTTTGGGAAACTCGAGTAGTTTCCATTGTGAAAGTTGTGCTGAGAAAGTATGGACCGAGTCTTAAGTTTCAATGATTTATACTTTCATTAACTAGTTAAAATCTAATTAATAATGACCTGAACATAGATATATAACCTATAGATAGAGTATTTCATACAAGTTTGACTGATCGAGAGTCAATTTTCAAAACGTCCTTTTGTATTGACATTACTAAGGGATTATTTCCAACTAGCTGTTCCCATGCGAGTTCATCCGCATAAAATTATAAAAATTTCATTTTATTGTTCACATTTGTCAAATTATCAATTGCAAATATCAAAATTACATGACATGATGTCAAACCATGACAACCTTGCTTCCTTGATGTTGGCAACAACTTACGAGTATGGTCTCTTTCCCACATTAGGGTTTTTATCCAAAATATTTACCCCTAAGTTTAACGGCGTGAAAATATATAGCCTAAAGCGTGAGGTAAGTGTAGGGCTTTTTATTAAAAAAAGGGTTATTCGAAAATATGCTGTGATTGCTGACATCTTAGGCAACAAAGAAGTGTGTGTTTACGCTTCATTATAATAGTATAGATGAAAAGCCTTTGAGGGAGGACAGTTTTCTACCGTAATTACAACCACGTCTAATAAATCTAATTGTGAATTATTATGTAGGTACATATTTATTCAAAAGGGTGTGCGTAGGTGAGAACAACTTGTAACAACAAACTAAATGATGGATGACGGTTAACCAAATATAGTGGAGTTGTTTGAATTAGTTCATTTGTTTTTACACAGGTGTAGTATGGTTTGTTCAGTGGGATAATGTTATTGAATATTATAATAGTTAATAACTGCTTTAGCTAAAAAAAAATCACAAAACACTACTTGCAGTATTTATTTTCGATGTTTAGAAAGTTTAGATTGATGTTGGTTAGAGTTTGAAGCCTATACTGCTGAACTGATCTCGATGAAAATTGTCACAGATGTATAGGATAGGATATTCTAGAAGAACACATAGACCATATATTTTTGTTTTTTATAATTCCACGCGTACAAAGTCGCGGGCGAAAGCTAGTTTTATTATAATAATGTCGAATAATGTAGAGCTTAATTCTAAAAATATTTTTTAATTCCTCTTTTTTAAACGTAGAGGTAAAATATTTGCGGCCAGTCCGTAGCCAGAATTTTCTCGTTTGATAGACACGTGACGTTTTAATGATCACGTTATAGCGTTACCGTCGCAGTTCATACCAATACTGCGTTGTTTATAGCATGTGTTAACTCGAGGTAATAAAAGGGTAAATCAAATATTACACACATATCAAATACAAATATATGTCACCGTAAAATTATGAAAATTTTTAAAATGATCCTACAATGGATAAGAAACCTGCTTCAGAATGGTATAATCTGTATTTTATATTGATATTATAAAGAGGTATTTTTGTATATATTGGAATAGGGCCGGCAACGCATCTGTAGTTCCTCTAGTGTTACGGATGTCCATGGGCGTCGTTGACCACCTCGGTGTTCTCGCCGCTCGTTTGCCCCCTTAAACTTAAAAACTACTGTGCCTAATTCAAAAATTCTTTTACTATTAAAAAGCTACGTTATCAGTGAGTAACATAACCTATGTTTTTACATTATTTTTTAATTTCACGCGAATGAAATCTAGTATTTTATAAATATGTTAAATAGAACATCATTTTAAATTATACGTGCATTAAAAATCGTAGTATTCGTGTAGTAACGTTGAACAAATCTTGAATTCATTGGAATTTGTTTATGTAAATGTACTTTAACAAGTTGTGAAAGTGCTCTTCAAAAATACATTTCACAAGCCGGGGAAAACTCAACGCGGTGTTATTGAGGGAAACATTCATTTCCTACTTCTTCGACATTTTTCCCTTTATACTTTTCATATACATTTAATAAAGATATAATGTAAGCAAGCTGTTATTTAATTAAGTACTTTTACCAAGCTTTAGCAATGTTAAGGGTTTAAATTATTTTTTAATTAAGTACTTTTACCAAGCTTTAGCAATGTTAAGGGTTTAAATTATTTTTTGTCTCATTCGAAAGTAAAAACTATATAGAGATACAGTTTTAAAAATTAAAAAAAATGGATTAGTAACAAATAAATATTAATGTGTAACAATCTTACAATTCACCAAAAACTATTATAGAATATAATATTTTTATTATAATGAAGACATTAAACATGATATTACAAAGTGAAAAAGTTTACTGTTCCTAAAAAAAAATACGCATGTTTAAGCTAAAACATATTTGAGACAATGTCTAAATTATTTGTAGTAAGGCGCATTATTGCGTAGTTATTTCGTCAGTAAAACCCCACGCTTATAGATTAGTTTTTAATTAGTTGGCATCGTCAATTCGATAGTACCGGATGTATTACACACTCCGCCGGCGTAGCTTCTCAAACTTACCTAATTATAATTTCTACTCACAAGCAACGCTAATTACGTTCGAGGAAGTAAGTGGACGACTGCTTGTACATCCTATAGGTACATATATATATCTCGCATTGTTATTAGTGTCTGGTACACTGCGCGATTATCGACATTTTGATGAGTACTGTTGATGATACTAAAGTAAGCAACAATATGAGAAATTTATTTCCTCATAACAGATAAAAGATTTTATGTCAGAATGTAGATATTTTTGCATATTTTATTTAGTAAAAATCTTCAAATTAATATTGTAAATGTAAAAGTTTAGATGGATAGATGTTTGTTAGAGGTTACAGGATAAACAGCTGAACTTATCTCGATAAAATGTTCCATAGATTTAGTAAATAGTGTGGAAGAACACATAGGCTTCTAGTTAAGATTTTATTTATTCTGACGGAGTCGCTGACGTAAGCTAGTATTATCATATTTTTCATATGCTCTAAATATTTGTATTTTAATTCATCTTTTCAATTAAAATATATTTCGTCCGTACGAATAAAATAAATAGTGTGGAAGAACACATAGGCTTCTAGTTAAGATTTTATTTATTCTGACGGAGTCGCTGACGTAAGCTAGTATTATCATATTTTTCATATGCTCTAAATATTTGTATTTTAATTCATCTTTTCAATTAAAATATATTTAAATAATTACCTCACTAATATTAGGTAAATATATGTAGTTGATTGAACAATCACTGGTTTACTATTTTAATGGTAAACATATGATTGATTGAATTAAAATAATTTATTATCTAATTCTTCAGCATTGGCATAAAACAGCGGGCGCACACCTTTGACCAAACTATCTCACAACTGTTGTGCGATTGTCGATTGTTACGCAGCCAATTCAACTGTTCAGTTGCATAACTAAAAATCGAGTAGTGTGTACACCTCCATATAAGCTCATAGGAATCACAGCTAGACTAAACAGTTGTACGATAGTTTAGTTCCAGGATTGCGCACGCTCTTAAGCGATATTTTGGTAGAAAGTAGGTAAAGTCAATTAGACTTTTTATATTATTAATTTGCTCATTAACGCATAACAGATAAAGCGATCTCGAATAAACCATTATTCATATCTCTTAACTGAAGTTCTCTGTATATTGCTAAAATATATTTCGTCCGTACGAATAAATAGTAATATTACATACAGTTTCATTTGTACGTGGAACTCGTAGATTTAATGAACACGAAACATTTTCAAGCGTATCCAATATTTACCTACCAACGTTATTGGGATTTCAAATGGATTTAAAATATACACTGTTTTGATCAAAGGTAAAACAGCAGACGAATGAACTGCATGAATAAAAAAATATCATTTTTTAAAGTATGTAAAATAGTAATAAAAACTGCCTTTCTAATTAATAACAACTTGCTATCGCCCGCGACGTTGGCGTTGAATAAAAAAGAACTGTAGCATTTTTTAGAACTAGCTGTTGCTCGCGACTTCGCTCACGTGTAATTAAAAAATATTGCCAATGTTACTCACACATAAATTACCTTTCTAATGGTGAAAGAATTTTTAAAATCAGCCCAGTAGTTTTTGAGTTATTTCAATACATACAAAAATACAAATCATTCCTCTTTATAATATTAGTATAGATTGTATGTATGTATCCCTGTTCTAAATTTAAATCAATTCAACCGTGGAATTATGTGATAACAAACATCCATCCATCCCATATGCATTAATATAGTAAGATCTCTGTTAATAACAATACCTAACACTACAAAAATCAATGATACTAACTTCAATACATCATCATCATCATCATCATCATCATCTCCTTATCCTACTCCCGTAGGGTCGGCGCAACAGGTTTTTGTCCTCCACATAACTCTATCATACGTCATCTCAGTCATCACTCCCTTTTTGATCATGTCACCTTTTACACAATCCATCCATGTCTTTCTAGGTCTACCTCTACCGATGTACCCTTCCATACTCATAACTAACGTTCTCCTTGTAACATGCGATTCATCCCTCCTCATAACATGCCCATACCATGCTAACCTTTTACTCCTTACCAAACTTCAATACACGAACTACTTAAAATACAGTTTCGATATAAAGACAAAGTTATGATAACATTTATACTTATGCACAATGTAGGTGGCAGATGTTTGCAAAACATGTACTTAAATATTATTACAGCTTTGCTAAAACGTTATATGAAATTTCATATGATTTTGGATGTTTGTTACTAAATATCTCCAATACGGCTTAACGGACATTGATGAAAAGCACAGTAGAACAAAGTCTGGAAAGACACAGGCACTTAATAAGTTTTTTTTTTAATTCCGCGGTTAAGTAAATAATAAATAAAGTTTGACCACCGTCGGTGTTCTCCCCGCTCGTTTGCCCCCTTCTCTTATAAAAAAAAAATATATTATATTTTAAAACACAGAGTATAAATTTGCTACATCAATTTATGCTCGTGAATTGAGAAATTATAATGACTATTGGATATTTAAAACCTTAATTTGAGGTCGTTATTAAAACAATTATTATATGATTGCCTCATCTGACTTAAAAAAAAGATTTTTTTAAACCGGAACTTTATTGAACATGATAAGGCCTATAAATACCTCGCGTACCATCCTTGAACGCATAATGATTCACATCATCAAAAAAAAAATAAGCGTTGGGTTCCACTGCGGAAAAGTAAGAAAGTTTTCATAGCATGCGTGAGGCTAACATGATAGTGTTTTTCGAAGACAATAATCAAGAATCTACATAAAAGGATACGTTGGCTTGAAAATTTCGGCCTTAGCTTCGTTTCAACTTAAACGCGACAGTTGATGACAGTTAATTCAATTTCTATTTTTAGTTCCAATCCTTATAACCAGCAACCATCAACGCTAAAATGAAATAGACAAATACGACATATTATAGCCTATCCATTTATAGAGATTAGTAACAAATATTGTCAGTGAAATCCTACTGCAATAGCGCGATATAACTGGACATAACATTTCAGCCTCGGTTTTTATTGATCGCGCTATCCGAGTCATGGCCGCGTCCCAGCCACTGCTGCCATTACACCTATCTCATTAACTAGGACTGCACAAATTATCCTATCATTATGCACGTTTTGTTATTTCAATTTTATGAACCATAATTGTCCTAATTTAAACATTTAGGGCCTGGCCCACAATTTCTGTAAATTGTCAGATAACAATCGTATAAAATATGTGATGGAAATATCGGATTTTGATACTCTGTCTGCCAGTGACGTCACTTTTTAGCTATCTGAGCCTCTATCATAACCATACTTTCTTCGGTCTTCCTCTATACTTAAAACCTATCCTTGTAACCATAAATATATTATAAGTACCCTATAGATGGTGTGTTTCATACAAGTTTAGACGCCTAATTACGAGTCGTTGTATACTAGCTTTCGCCAACGACTACTTCCGCGCGAAATAAAAAAACTCTGTAAGCCTGTGTTCTTCCAGACTATGTTCTACATCTGTGCCAAATGATATCAAGATCCGTTCAGGAGTTTCAGCTACAAACTCTAACATCCATCCATCTATCCAAACTTTCGCATTTATAATATCAGTAAGAAGTAAGATAACAACACTAAGGGAATTTCCTCATACAAAAGGCGTTCTTTTTGCCTCACTTTTGTGCTACGCATCTGTAGATTATAAAACTATGCTGTTCAAGTTTTAAAAATAGACACTTAATCGATTCCGATATCAACCTTCCGAAGGTTTTGTAATGCCATGATAATTACGCGGGGGCGTAAAGGCCTTTGTTAAGTGAGACTAGAACGAGGAAAATTCTTGATACACATCAAGACTTATTATTATCAAGACCTATTAAGTTTAACTTAAGTTGATGTGATACTAATATTTATTGTTTATTTTTCCTCCTGTTGAGAAAACATGTACCAACTAACAGACACGATATCTGGTAGTTTTTTATCTGGTATTTGGTAATTATTCGTAAAAAACGAATAAAAGATATCAAAAGCATTACTTGAATGTCTGAACTAAAATAATTGTGTAACTACAAAAACGTTGGTTTGTAATAAAAAATATCATTATTATAATCTACATAGACATTTATTTATTCTGTCGACCGTGAAATAAAAACAAGTTAGCATTCATTGTTAAGGAAAATCTATTTCAAAAATATATCATTATTTTGCAATTTAAATCACACACATATCCACAAATGTGTCAACACCACGTGAATATAAATTACAATTACTGCCGTTTCCAATACCGTAAAACCTGTATAAAACACGTTGTCTCTGTTATTTCCGTAGAGATTGAGAGAGATGAAAGAGAGACAGTTTTGACTTTTTTTGACATTTGAAGTCCGCGTGTAGAGTTGTGAACGAGTAGAGTTCTCTCTACATGTTTTTTGTCCTATGTATTTAAAATAATGCCAGATATTATTTTATTAGAATCATTTGCAAATTTAATTACAATTCACTAGCTCAACCTACAACAGAGCTGCATCAAAAAATTGAACAACACTTTACCAAGTAAAATAATTTAAATTGTTACAAAAATAGAAAAAGAAATGAGTTACAATTTAGCTATTATATTGGGACACTTTGGATTAAGATTCAAATTAAATTAATAAACTACGTAAATTAATAAAAAATGCAAAACTTTATAATCTCTTTTCTCTATTAAAGCTCGATCTATCGCAGCAATTTCTCATCACCTGCAATCTTAAAGGGATTTAACTCTCGAACAATCTGTAATTAAAATAGGAGATGCAATAAAGATCGCGTCGCTTCAGTTCTCCTGCATTAGACGCGAACCGACTCTGAAGAGATTTCCCAACTGTCATAACTTTAATTGCCAAGAAATCAGATTGAAAGATTATTATCTGTAGAATGACGTACACAAATATTTAAAGTGATTAATGTAATCTAAATTACGTTAATATTATTAATTTAATAAAAGAAAATATTGTTTATAAATATGTCAACTATCAAATTCAGATAAAAAAAATCTAGTTGTCAAATTGCCGTTTCATCAAAATGGCGGTTGCCAGGTATAAGATGGAGGCCACAGGCTGATATATGTAGGTTTTTATAAGTGTTTTTAGTTGGATAGATGGAAAGTAATTCGTATGAAATGTGTCTTTAACAGATACATATGTAGGTCAGACAGAAAGCAGGATAAGATGCATCGATCTGCGGCCGCCGCGAGGGAATCTACGTCTCGTCCCGCCAGCCCGACACGTGGCCATCTTGCTTTCCTACATCGATTCATCTTGTTGATATCTTGTATATGCAAGTTTATAATATATGTTCATTAACATAAGGGATTAAGAAAGAAAACAAAAAATATAATGTTTCTAACAATAGTTTTTGTACTTTGTCGGTTTCCTTTTTAATTTCATGAACCAATGTTAACAACATCTTTAAAAAAAAAAAAATAACGTAAGGTCACAAATATATCCAATTATGAATTTACGATGTTATAAAAACGAACTTTCATATTAAACGGTATTTTTCGATCTACTTTAAAGACTTATGCGATCGACAGTTCATTACGTGGGGCAATGGCTTGGCTAATTGCAACGTGTAAATCGTGAGCCAAATATTGCATATCGAGCACGAACCGGCTTGACAACGCTCCGCGGGGACTGCAAATGAACCTCGTTTTAAACACTATGGGCTTTACCATAAAAACTTTGACAGTGTTATTTAAAACCATTTTATTTTAAACATACGACAACCTTTTTCAACCGTAACTATCGCCCGACGCAGATTTTTGGCAACACATGTTTATTGAAATATAATTATGTGTAGGCTTGCAAAAAGTTATCAAGAACAATAAATAACAAAGTTATATTTATTGTGAAACATTTAACCATAATACTAACAATATAACCAATCAGTGGCGGGCAAAGAGTTAAAACATTGTCTATCTATATATTTTTAGGGTAATACAGTATGTCACGTGACAGAACATTATCTCATAACTGAAGGTTTCCTTTGTTAAAACACTTGTATTAAAACGTAGCAATAGCAATGCTATTTTTCTCACTGTGTTTAAAAAAACAGAAACAACAAAATGTTTCAAATAAATCTTAGACCAGATCTGTAGAATTTTATGGTAAGCACACTAGAAAAATAGCATTTTTAGGAAGCTGTTATAAAAGCTGATCATTTGAGCATATGCAACATCGAGTATACCACCTGAAATAAGATTAACTATCAGTCGTAAAAAATCCATCATTAATAATTCTGTCCACTCTATTGTGTTATAGCTCTATACATATCGGAAAAGTACAAAGGAAATACGTCAGTTTATATCGCAGCAGATAGCAATCAGTGGCAGTTAACGACTAACTGCCATAGAATTACTAACTAACACTAACTATTCAACACGTGATGTTAAGTTTTCCTTGAGCCGAAAAATATCCGTGTACTTTTGTGTATGCCTCTGAGAGATTAATCGATAACACGACGCGGATATGAATTATTAATTTCTAATAACACGCGATCAAAGAGTAAAGGTTATAATCATACTTCATACGATCACACTTCATACTTCATACTAATAATATAAATACGAAAGTTTAGATGGATGGATGGATGTTTGTTAGAGTTTGTAGCCTAAACGGCTGAACGGATTTCGATGAAATTTAGCATAGATGTAGAGGATAGTCTGGAAGAACACATAGGCTATGCACTTTTGTTTTTTTCAATTCCACGCAGACGAAGTCGCGGGCGAAAGCTAGTAATTACATATTGTACAATTATCATATTTTTATATTATTATTATTTTTCTCTTTAAAAATATTGCGTTTAACATTTTTAATAATGATCAGTTATTGTTTTGTTTTCTACGTTACTGTGTTCCAAATTTGAACCATACAACTTGACCAACGACAAAACACAACAAACTTAACGAACGAACATCTATTAGGGCGGAGCGAAAACGACGCCTACAGCTATTATCTCATAGTTAATATTCTTGCGTAATATGCGTCACAGTAGCACGTCTATTCCTACATTTAGAAATAAACGTATTAATTGATTAATTGGAATCTTTAGTATTCCGACATTTACCCTTTTCCATTTCACTTACGGGGTTTCGTTTCTCAGCATTGTAACCGAAATAGTCGCCGACATTGAACAAGCTTAATTAAATACAGAATTAGCTTAAGAATTATGTTTAAAAATAACCTCTAAGTACTTTTTCATCCTTTGAAATGCGTCATCGTTAAAGTAAGGGTCCGTTCAGACAGATAAAGAGCAGAACAGACTTAATCGCAAATAAAATGAGCACTTCTATCAAAAGGACGGGTTAATAACGTGGAAATTAAAATCCAACCCTGTTTCAATCCATTATAGCTCAATTGGATTTGAAACTAGCTTTCGTCTGCGACTTCGTCCTCGTTGAATTAAAAAAAAAACAAAAGTGAGTAGCCTATCTGTTCCTCCAGACTGTCCTCTTCATCTATGCCAAATTTCATCGAGATCCTTTCAACACTTTAGGCTACAAACACTAACAAACTCATCCATCCATCAAACTTGAAATTATTGGGTACAGTAAATATATAAGATCAAGGATGGATGTTTACTATTACTTATCTAAAACACGACTTGACAGATAACTAAGAAAATCATAGACATAGAACATAGTCTGGAAGAACACATAGACAACTTTTTAGGTTTTTAATTCCGCGCTAATGAAGTCGCGGGCAAAACTAGTTCGGAACTTAATAGGTGAAAACGGACGCTCTATAATTATTTTTAATTGCCAAAGAACGTGTCGACATCTGGTGTTTCCCAGGAAGCGGTGTAAAGTATGCACCTCACAGTGTGTTCCAAGAAATGCAGGTAGCGTTACATTTTCAATGAAATAACACCAACGTACTATTCAATTACGTCCTTCGACGAACATCACAAAAGTGTCAATTATACCGGTGTCATGACATAAAATACAACAGTAAAAATATTTTTTCAATACTCAAAAGCGTATTGTTTTCTAACTGTACGTATTTATGGGCTACTATAACACAAAGTGAAGATATTAAATATTTTTTACCTCATTCATGTTGTAAAAGTTGACCAGAAAATTGTAAATGGGCAACAAACTTCGAAACATGAAGTATTCGTTCATTCATAAAATATTACAAATCTAGTCAAAGCGGTTATCCCAGAGAATTGTTTGTAAAATAATTTACAATATAAGGTCATAAACAAATAAATTAATATTTTAAAAGAACGTTTCTTTGTGTTACAATTAATCAAAGTTACAAAAATAAAATAGAATAGATATACGTAGAAATAGTGAAATAAAGTTAATAAAAGAATAGGTAATTTATGATTCAATCTTACTTATTAATATTAGAAATACGAAAGTTTTAATTGATGGATTTTTGTTTGAAGGTATTTCTAAAACGGTTATACGGATCGCGATGACATTTGACACAAATGTACAACATAGTCCGGAAGAACACATTGACTACTTACTAAGTTGTTTTTAATTCTGCGTGCGAGTCGTGTGCTAATAAAGAATAAGTAGTAAGAGTAAGAGATAATTTCAAGTAAGTCATAATATGAAAGTAAGAAACACATGTAGAAGCATAATTTTTCTAAATCATAACATGGATAACCTATACAATTTTATTTGTTCTTCCATTGACTTGGTTTACGAGATAATTCTGCTACTCCCACATTATCAGTATCACAAATGATGTCATACTTTAATATTAAAATTATCTCGGAGGAATATCTTATAAAATCGGGAAGTCTTGCATTTTGTTCGCAAGGCTATTTTTATAACGGTCTAGTCTATATGCGTTTAGTTTCAATTAAACTAGACAGGACTAAAATGTTATTCTTCATTGCACGGTTAAGCCAATGTAGGTGGATTATAAATCGATCAAACCAATGTAAGTGAATTATATAATAACTATCGACTTTACTTTATATTAAAACGGTTGGTAAATAATTTTATAGTTTATTAATTAGTTCTAAACATTCGTTTTATTTGATTAATGCAGGGTTGCTGAAGTTTCCATTTATTTTATTATAACCTAGTGATTCATAAGTGTTAGGTTAAACTAAATTTCAAAGGAATAAAACTCAAGTTCAGAAACGCATTTCAAGAATTTATCGGACTAAAAACACTAACGAATAGTTAAATATAATATAAATCTGGTTAAAGGTAAAAAAAATGGCAATTGTCTTAATGAAATATGAAGGTATCGACACATTTTTAAAGATTTAAACTATTTCTCGATAGAAATCTTTTTAAGAGATCGAGAGTGATGACGATATTGTACAATAATTTGGGCAATTGAAGCCCATAGTCACATTTAGTGGCTGTGAGAATTGTTACCAACTGTACCCTTACATAATACAAGTGACTGAAGTCACACTTGACTTTTTTATTGGATAATAGAGGATAATCATAGAGCAGTTAAAGTGGTATTGAGCGCATCTTTACCGCTTGTCGTACGTGTATTGAACTCTTGTTAACTATTTAAGATGTAAAGAAAAAGAATAGACTACGTATAAGATCATATTTTTTAATGGAATTGAGTAATATAATAAAAATGCACACTCCAATAAAAATACTGTTATTTAGACCATCATTTGTTAAAAAAAAATCAATCATAACTCGATGTATAAGCTTCTTAATTCATCATCATCTTTCTCCTTATCCTACTCCCTTAGGGTCGACACAACAGGTTTTTGTCCTCCACATAACTTTATCATACGTCATCTCAGTCATCACTCCCTTTTTTGATCATGTCACATTTCAAGCAATCCATCCATCTCTTTCTAGGTCTACCTCTACCGGTGTACCCTTCCACACTCATAACTAAGTAAAAGGTTCTTAAATATATGTAAAAATAGCAAACTAACGTAAATTTTCCCATTCCAGGCGTACATCACTCTTGCAGTGTTCGTGTCAGCCGCTGTGGCGCTAGTATCGAGTAGTGTTGTCCAGGCACCAGGCAATGGCAACTTCGAGCTGCTCATCTTACACAACAATGACATGCACGCCCGCTTCGAGCAGACCTCTCAGCTCAGCGGCGCTTGTACCACCGCAGACAGAGAGGCGGGCAAGTGCTATGGAGGGTTCCCGAGAGTTGCTCACGTGTAAGTTAACCTTTTCACTGTCATACAGAGTTATACAGTTATGCGCGGTTTACACTTGGCCAGTACAGTTGGTAGGTAGCGATCAATAACTGGACTGACAATCAACTGACACATTGTGAACTCTAACTGGTGCCAGGGAGTCTATACAAACTATGACTGGCTGTCGCTACTGTACAATTGTACTGGCTAAGTGTGAACCGGACTTAAAGCGCAATCATCTGTAGACTGATTACTCGGTAAATGAGGTGTGTTGTTAATATAGTTTAGTTTGTGAATTAACAGTTAAATTAAATGTTTAAAATTCCCTACAGATTGATACAGATACACAGATTGATAAAATTTTTGAGTAATAAAAATCAATAAATTAAAAAAACATCTAAATAATTCGATTGTTTTTCTACATAAAAATTGTTTACTCATCCTAAATTCGGTTTGCAGTGTACACAGCGGTACTGCAAACAAAGCCCACTTTATTGCAAATTGGAACAACGGACGCCGATCAACTTACAATTTAACCGCGGAATATTACGCCATTTTGTTTTTTGTTCTAGTAATATGTGCACAATATGCAAATAAAAAGTCTACAAAATAGTTATATGGAAAAAACTATGTCTATATTTATCTCAGTTAAATGAAACTCTACATTTTTTTTTGAATTTGAAAAAAAAAACAACAATGCACTTACAGACAACTGCTTTAAAAATGTAAACAACGACCGTATTCACCCCATACATTATATCCTTTTGTAAACACAAATTTTCTATTATATTAGAAATGCTACCATTTCTATTATCGAGATTTGGTTATACTGTAAAGCCAATCTATTTAGACTTCTCCGAACGAAAATTTACTTTAGATTAGGACTAGAAAGGTAGGGTAAATAGTCGATCACAACAGATTCGGCTACTTTCTCCATTCCCTTTTCCTAATCCATACGATCCTCTCCTGACTCCAATCCCGATCCAATTTATCCCAACCCTAATTATCAACCGACACGAATTCCCTCTCACAAGAAGGGAATGAAATCAATCAATCATTGGGGATAGTGAAAATTATTTTCAAGATTTATTCTAAAGACGCAAAATAATAAAAAAAAGAAAACCTTCCTTTGTGATTAGCCTAGCTGATCCTCGCGTCATCGTTCGCGCGGAAATATTTTTTTTTAATAAATATAGCCTATGTTAGTGACACCATAGCTTTATTGGTGAAAGAATTTTTGAAATCTTAACACATTGTGTAAAATACCGCATAGCAATTTTAAAATCGTTGCATTACTAAAGATCAATATGTTCATTTGAATATAACATAGCAAATATAACAATGCAATTTGAGATACATATTATGTGTGTGTGTTATACATACTCGTGTTTAAATACACACAAGACATTGTCATACTGTCGCAGTGTTTACTGAAGTTAACGACTCACTGACATCGCCACAAACGTTCCGTTTCTCACAAGACAATGCATTATTCAATAAAGTACAGCAGAATAAACTAATTGATTTAATAAACATTACTAATTATATAAGTATAGTGAAACCTTAGACATTTTTGCAAATAACTGATTCAATTGAAAAGGAATTAATTATTTTCTTTTATTTAATTCCAGAGTGAAAGAGGCAAGAAAAGCGGCCGCGTCGGGAGAAGGTCCTCCGGTTCTTTACCTTAATGCGGGCGACACGTACACTGGTACCGCCTGGTTCACAATCTACAAATGGAAAGTCGCTGCTGAATTCCTTAACGCATTACAGCCTGACGCCGTTGTAAGTACTCTATATTAAAAGCTATCAGTTCGTATGACGTGTCTGCCGACCTTTTTCGAGTATTACAATATACAAACTTTATAAAGGCTTGTGTTTAGCTTCTTGTTGATTTCTGCCGACTCTTTATGTCCTGCTACTACTTAAAATGGTAATACAAGCCGCTATAAAGTTTGGATTGCGTTATACAACTCGTGCAAAATAACATGTAACTCTACTATGTTCGTAATTCATTTTAAAGTGACTTCATCGAGCTCTTGTTCATGTTACTGTGCACGATTATAATGTAAAATAGTTAATTTTTGTTGTATTGTTACGCTCTATATGTGTTACACCAAGATCTGTTTGTATTGTAGTTCTCTTCAATTAAAGGCGTAGTCGATATTCACCAGGTTTAGCTAGTGTAAATTAGAGTCCGTAGCGGATATTAAAAATCGACACAGGAAGAGTGATTTTAATTTTATTAGTAAAAGACAATCCTGTTATTTCAATTCATATTTTGTTTTTGTAAATTATGTTTTATGTATTATATTCTGTGCTTATTTTTGTTTGTTACGTTGCGCATTATTTGTTTGTGCAAATTACTGTTGCTTATAAAGTGACAAATTATGTTTTATGTGGCATTTAAAGATTATTTAATTCTGCCATTGTCAACTGACAAATGAAGATCTACAATTACTCTATTACATTGGCATCAGCTGAAAACTGTAATCAACTTGTTCGTATTTTACATTTATATCTTTTTATAATAACCGTTTTATGTTATTTAATATAGTACCAAGAAATCACGTTATACTGATCATTGTACGTTTATCTGAACATTAATTGAGCTTGTTAATTATAAACCACGGCATATTTATGGTCTACTAGCTTTCGCCTGCGACTCCGTCCGCGTTGAATTAAAAAAAAAAGTGAGTAGCCATGTGTTCTTCCAGACTATCCTCTACATTTATACCAAATTTCATCGAAATCCGTTCAGCCGTTTGGGTTACAAACTCTAACAAACATCCATCCATCTAAACTTTCGCATTTATAATATTAGTATGACAAATTTCATCGAAATCCGTTCAGCCGTTTGGGCTACAAACTCTCAAACATCCATCCATCTAAACTTTCGCATTTATAATATTAGTATGACAAATTTCATCGAAATCCGTTCAGCCGTTTGGGCTACAAACTCTAACAAACATCCATCCATCCATCCATCTAAACTTTCGCATTTATAATATTAGTATGACAAATTTCATCGAAATCCGTTCAGCCGTTTGGGCTACAAACTCTCAAACATCCATCCATCTAAACTTTCGCATTTATAATATTAGTATGATTTTGGACAAAAACATATAAAACGACCTATGTCAGATATTTGGATGTTGGATGCGTATTGAATTCCGCTTTGAGTATTTTTAAAAGGACACAAATACACAAAACAATCAGTTAAAATTTAATATTCTACCTGTAAAGTCCGTGCGTATACAAAAGGTCGAATGTCAGTTTGAATAAATCGTGCCGGCGGGCAGTGGCCGAATGCAGCCTGATTTTCATTGCTGGAAAATTTTCTAGCGTTGACAGCTTTGTGGCGTCGGGCTATCTATGTATATACGTTTAACATTACATACGCCAGCATACATACGGCTTATGTACCGACGGAAAATCAATACTTGACAACTTGTTGCCTCGCGTTTGGTTATATAACATGATACGAAATAAACTCGAAACAAAGCGACGCAGTTCTCTTTTATGTCGAATTGATTTCAATAATTTTGATCTCATAACTTAATTATTTAATACTTCGGTTAAGTTTCGGGTTCTAGTTTCGATGCCCTTTTACAAAACTTAGTACTTAAATCGAGTTCTAGATTAAGTTTCACTTTAAAGCTGAGATAGTCGTCAACTTACATTGTAGTGAAGTTCGAATCAGAAAGTTTCCTTCATTTCCTTGCACATTTGGGAGATAATAGAAGGTAGAAATAGAGAGCGATTACTTTATGTAACTTAGAGTTCTCAAGAATATTTGTCGCACGAATGGGTCAGCGCAATAGTATATATCTTTTGAATTAATAGTCCAAATTGACCGTCAAAGACAAAGGTTATCTTTTTAAATACCAGTGATGATAAAGGTATTTTATTTGATAAAAATTGGTTATTTTACACGTGATACACGTTTCCAATGCACGAATCAAATTACATTTGTGACAGAATTTTTTCAGTTATACCAATATTTTTCTAATCCAGTTGCTAATTTGATATTGTGCTTTAATTATATAATTCTTATCAAATTGTGTCATTTTTTATCATAGTACTGTGAATGTAGAGTATAAAAATACTAGAGCGGCCATCACATGAGACACGCCAGTAGACTTGATCGATGAAATTGTATTGTCACCAACCGTTATTAACTCTACCGCCATTGATATCAGACTCGTAAAATAATTGCCACTTCCTCGTATCAAACAGAACAACAATTACATTGCGCAACTTTATTATTCTATAGTATTTTAAGGCTTTACACTTCTGTAGGTGAGCTATTTTATTTATCGTGTTTCAAAGAGATCCGAAAAATATTTAGAGGAAGCATAGTTGACATTTTACTTGAAACATTTTTTCATAATCTCACTAGCGCTACCTGGTATCCGATAGTCAAAAACAAACAAATAATTCAAACACTGAGAAGAGTCTCGGCGTATCAAAGACATTGAGATGTTACCGTTCAAAGAAGTTACCGGTGAAAAAAAAATGTTCCCTATGTCATGTCTATATTTTTCTTAAATGTCTTTATCGTACAGGTGCAATTTAAAAACGATCTTTCACGACTTACTTTCTATCGAATTTCTAACTCTCTACAAATTCAATCTCGAATTGATGCTCACTTAAATAAAAAAGTTATCACCGAACAGTCTGGACTAGAAATGTTTTTACAAATATAATACTATCTGGTTGAAAGACATCTGAGGTCATTTGGTCATGGTCAAGTATTTTGGGGCCAGGGTTTCTAGATTGAAGTGTAGTCAAGTCAGTCACAATACACGATTAGTTTGATTCAAACATGACCTATGACGTATAGACTAAACTCCAATAGCCAAATGGTAAAGAATGTGGAATATTTTATTATTGTAAAAATTGAAAAAAAAATACAATTCCTTATCTTTATCTTTACTAATATTATAAAGATAAAAGATTTGTATTTTTGTATGTATTGTAATAACTCTAAAACTACTGAACCGATTTCAATCATTCACCATTAAAAAGCTACGTTATCGCTCAGTAACATAGGCTATATTTGACGTGGACGAAGATGCGAGCTACAGCTAGTTAATTATTTTTAATTAACTTCAACATATTGAAGAAACATTATGTTCAATAAAATGCTAAAAATTGTCTATTCCTAGGGGCTTAGCTGTGCCCCCGCTAAGGGTGTACGCTGTAACTTCGTTAGAAACTATAAATGTTGTAAAATATAGTCCCAATGAGAGTTAATATAATGAACAGCAGAATCGATAATGTTATCGTATCGGAGATTTGAAGCTAATCGCCTGTCGTAAATACGTAAGTTTATCCTTATTTAGTTTTATCTTGTAACTAACATTTTAATAAAATAAAATCTAACATCGCGCTGTAAACTAACTTAGTCTTAGAATTATTTAGGAATTGAAAAAAACTAAAATTGATTTAGAACACACATAAAACATTTTTTAAATGCTTTTAAGCGGTTATTATGTTATTTGGTATTAAAGAATTTTAAGGATGCGGTGAAGGGATCAGTGTATTTGTTCTTACAAATGCTTTGTATGTGTTTTTGATGTGGTATGTAATATTGTTCTTGTCATCTTTTATATTACATTTATTATTGTTTTCTAAGAATATAAATAATGCTCTTACACGTTTGCCTAAAGATTTTTCTTTCATTCTAAAAGCCTTACTAAACAAAACAGCTTTTTTAAAACAATTGCCAAATGTTTACTAATAAATATTAACTGTTTTTCAGTCACTTGGAGGCAATGATATTGAAAAAGATTCCGCCGAATTATCACCGCTATTAAAAAGTATAAGCACTCCTGTACTGGCCACTAATATAATTTTAAATACTGAAGAAAAAGAAAAACTACAAAAGTCCAATATATTTGATGTAAAAGGACATAAAGTAGGAATTATTGGTTTTGTTACACCGGAATTAAGTATCCTTGATAGTACTGGCGCTGTGGAATACATAGACGAAGTTATAGCTCTAAAGGAAGAGGTTAACAAATTAAAAGAACAAAATGTGTCAATAATCATAGCATTGGGTCATGCAAATATAGATAAAGTCACTGAGATCGCAGCTGAAGTTGATGGCATTGATTTAATTATTAACGGATATAAAAATATTTACGGATCAAACGGCAACACGAAGAATTCACAAGATGAAGTCGAGAATGAAATATCTGTAACACAACGTTCAGGTAAACGAGTACCAATCATCCAATCCTTTGCATATAACCAAAATCTAGGTAAAATCATAACCAAATTTAACAACAACGGTGAAATATTAGATCACCAAGCTGACCAGATACCATTAGATTTCTCCGTTCCTCAAGATTCAAATGCTCTAACATTAATGAAGACATATATGGCAGATATTGATTTACTAAGTCAAGAAGTAATAGGCAGTACCGCAGTAGTTCTAGATGGAGACACATGTAAATCGGAAGAATGTAATTTTGGCAACTTAATTACCGATTCTATGATGTATTACTATTCTATTAGACATCAAGGTGAACGTTGGACTGACGCACCTATTGCTATCATACAGAGTAGTGCTATAACTACATCTATCGCACCACAGAACCGTCCAGCGGCTGTAACTAAACGTGCTTTGTTGGCTGCTATACAATCTGAAGGTAACATAGTCGCTGTTACAATATCTGGAACTCTATTGAAACAAGTATTGGAACATTCGGTCGCGGATTATCGTTCAACTGATCCGTCCGGTCGATTCCTTCAGTTCTCCGGCATTCGAGTGACATATGATATGGCTAATGCACCAGGTTCTAGATTAATCGATGCTGTTGTTAGATGTGGGGCGTGTTCTATACCCCAGTTTCAGGCTATCAGCGATTCGACGGAATACACAATACTGATGCCATTGTCGTTAGCAAACGGTGCGGAGGGATATTCAATGCTTGTTGCGCTTCCTCGAAGGTTTCTAGACTTTGACGAAGCGTTCGGTGCTGAAAGATATATAGCACAACGTAGTCCAGTGTACCCTGAAGTATCGGGCAGAATTGTGGTATTTAATCCAGAAAAAGCTTCAAGTTCTTCTTGTATGACAGGCACTTCGATTACTCTTTTGGTTATTTTGCTAACTTATATTTTTGGATAAATACAAAAATACATACGTGATAATGTAAATAAATGTATTTAAAATTGACGAGGTCTTTTATTTGATAGAAATGAGAAATGAAAATGTTGATTTTTTAATTCTGTGTGTTTGTTACTGACTTAAGTTTACAACGAATTATAATAAAATAATATATTTAAGAACAAATAGTTCACAAACGTGGCGCGAAAAGTGTTTTTAAATCCAAGTCCTTTTTCAGTAAGTACACCAAAAAATGAAAATTAAAAAGATGTTTTCATTATAGCATAGTATTGTGTCTTTATCGGTAATAATTACGTAATTTAACTTTTTAACTTCCTCTTTGTTTCTCCTATAAATGGTAAAAACCCACACCATACTACGAGTATAATGAAAAGTTATTAGCAATTATGAATGGAAAAGGGCATTTTAATGCCACTTTCCAGTTTATATAATATGTCTACATATTTTTCCAGTTTACTAAATACTAATCTGTATACTTTCTTTCTAAAACTATTTTAATTCTATAACAAAGATAACACATTCAGAACTTTTTTAACAAAAACAAATACAGATAAAAAGGGAATAACTTTACCATGATATCAATCAGGGGAAGTAAATGCCTTTGTATTTATTTTTGTTAACTAACATTTTTCAGTAACTTCCTTTAACAGTTTTTTTTAATTATATTGAAATTTATTAATATATAATGTATTATGTTTCTTTTCACAATCTCAAAACTTCTGGGCTTCTGTGCTAATAATGTTTTTATCTGTGCATCATTAACTAAACGTCTATAAGTAAAAAATTACTTTTTTTTTCACAAACTTAAAAGAAATAACATTACTTACTCTATGTGTCTGTGTCATTAATCTAATCTTTTTACTTAATAGTGATAAGATTTTTTTTTTGTTGATTTCAGTCCCTTGGAAATCATGAATTCGACAACGGTATCTCCGGCTTGACGCCATTCATTGAAAACTTAACATGTCCAGTGCTCTCAGCAAATCTTATTCTGAATCGGGAACCTTCACTGCAAGCTCAAAAGAATTTAATGAAATCTATATCACTTGACGTTAAAGGAAATAAAATAGGGATCATAGGCTACCTAACTCCTGATACGAAAATTCTAGCAACACGAAACAATGTAGACTATACCGATGAAGAAATAGCTATTAGAAATGAAATTGCTAAATTGAAAAAGCAAAATGTTAAAATTTTCATAGCTTTGGGACATTCGGGATATCTCAAAGATTTGGAAATAGCAAAAATAGAGGATATTGATCTAGTTATTGGTGGACATACTAACACTTTTCTTTGGGATGGTAAAACAATTGACAGCGAAAAAGCGGACGGTCCATATCCTACGCTGGTTAAGCAGGCTAATGGAAAAATAGTTCCAGTGGTTCAAGCGTATGCGTATACAAAATATTTGGGCAAATTGCACCTAGTCTTTAATAGTAGCGGTGATATAATTAGCTTCAACGGTACTCCTATTCTACTTGATAACTCAGTACCCCAAGATGCTGATATTTTAAAAATCGTGCAAAAATATCATGAAGATGTTACGAAATTAACCGAAGTGGTTGTAGGAAAAGTTTCAGTTATTTTGGATGGTCGAACGTGTCGACTAAAAGAATGTAACATGGGCAACATGATTACAGACGCAATGGTACACAAATACGCATCAGAATATGTTGGAGAAGGATGGACAGATGCGCCTATTGCTATTATGCCAGGAGGTGGTATCAGAGCATCAATAGTACACAAAGACCTACCAACAAATATAACGAAAGGTGATCTTCTGATCGTATTGCCTTTCGAAGGAAACTTGGTCAAATTGTCAACCAATGGATCAAATATTTGGAAAATGTTGGAGCATTCTGTAGCAGGTTATCTACCTCTCCGCCCACCGGGAGAGTTTCTACAATTGTCTGGACTTAAAGTGGAATATGACTTTGAGAAACATCCCGGAATGAGAGTCAAAAGTGTATCCATTCGTTGCGGCAATTGCTATATACCAACGTATTCTTTATTGAACCGAACGGAAGTTTATAACATACTGATGCCTTCATTTTTATCAATGGGCGGTTGTGGTTTTTCTTTATTTATCGATCTACCTTCAACTGCTTTAGAGTATGACGAATTACAATCGACAATTGAATATGTTAAAAACCATAGACCTCTATTTCCAGCTCTAGAAGATCGGATAGTTATTCATAATGCTGATAAATTATCAAAAAGCAATGCAACTTCAACAAAGTTGTCATTTTATTGTCTTTTATTCTTACTACTTTTAAATCTGTAACCGTTAATTGACACTAGCGTTTTGATGTACTTAGCTTAGTACCTCAATCCATTATACCTTAAACTTAAAATATTTTTGTCTTTTCTAGTCGTAAAAGAAATCTCTTAGAGATGATAATATAATAAGATGCGTTGAATGTTATAAATTAACAGATATTGAACGTTAATTACTAAATAGATTCAATGAGGAGCTGTGAGATTCATAAATATAAGATAGTATAAGACTTGATTGTCAATTACAAGAAACCATGTAACAATGTGAAACATAGTTGATATGGTACATATATTTTTTATAATTATGTAGTGCTATGTTACTCAGTGATAACATAGCTTTTAATGGTGCAAGATTTTTTTTAATCGGTCCAGTAGTTTTTTCGTGAATCAAATACATACAAAAATCCAAATCTTTCCTCTTTATAATATTAGTATAGATGTAGTTATATGTAACTAACGCTTGTAAGGCAAGTTTAGAAGTGCAATAAAAATGTATTTAAATATCAGTAATTAAAATATTGATGTCATGAGATTTTGTTTTTGTAACCTTCATTTATTTTTGCGACTAAGCAAATATATTTTTAAATTGTACATATTTTTTTCAAAGTACAGATGTTTTGGGAGTTTGTATAGCTTTTTATGTGTAAAATTTGACCAATTTGAATAATTTTACTATTAATGACAAAGTATAAGGTAAATTAAATGTCATGTGAGTTGTGAAATGTTATAAGCTTACATTGTCATCCTTCTAAGTAAAAAAACTATCATATACGAATTAAATAAATCTAAAATACGTCCTATTTTATCTAAATGCAATTTCTATGTTGCCACTTTAGTTCATAAAAATTATTATAACAGCCTGTTGATATGACTGTAATTGAAAACAGATGAATAGATTATTGTATAAATATCGTTTTAGACACGCGCAAAATTTAATGTATGTGTAACTAGCTTTTGCCCGCGACTTCGTCCGCGTGAAATGTAAAAGTAATCAAAAAAAAATAAAAAAGTAGAGCCTATGTTACACCTTTCTAACGGTGAAAGAATTTTTAAAATCGGCCCAGTAGTTTTTGAGCCTATTCATTACAATCATACAAACAAAGTTTTCCTCTTTATAATATTAGTATAGATAACATTAACACGTATGGGCTACAGCGTGCATTCATTATAACACATTGCTATTGCTTTAAATATATTCATTTGGTAGTATTCAGTAATAACCCTTGTTTATTTGTTTCAGTCTCTTGGAAATCACGAGTTTGACAACGGAGTCAGTGGACTCACTCCCTTTATACAAAATCTGACAACTCCCGTTTTAGCAGCCAATTTAAAACTAAACAATGTTCCCGAACTTGCAGCCCAAGCAAACCTTAGAAAATCCGTTGTGTTCAATGTTTCCGACGTAGCAGTCGGTGTAATTGGATATCTAACTCCAGAAACAAAAGTGTTAGCTGTCCACAATAATGTCGAATACATTGATGAGATAATAGCTCTTAGAGACGAAGTTAAAAACTTAAAAAATGAAGGTGTTAATATAATAATCGCACTAGGCCATTCGGGTTATTTAAGAGATCTAGAAATAGCGAAAGCGGTAGATGGTATAGATTTGGTGATTGGTGGTCATTCAAACACTTTCCTGTGGAACGGAACAACACCCGATTCAGACGAGATTCAAGGCCCTTATCCTACTTACGTTACACAAGCGAGTGGCAAGCAGGTACCCGTTGTACAAGCGTATGCATACACGAAATACCTTGGAAAACTACACATGATATTCAATTCTAACGGCGATGTAACTACCATAGATGGGAACCCTATCCTATTAGATAATAGAATACCTCAAGATCCAGAACTTCTGCAAATCGTTGAACGATACAGAAGGGATATTCTTAACATTACTGAAGAAGTTCTTGGGCAAACGTCTGTCGTACTCGACGGCTTAAGCTGTCAAAACAAGGAATGTAATCTCGGAAACTTAATAGCAGATGCAATGATTTACCGATACGCGACAGATTACAAGGGAAAGTATTGGACGGATGCTCCAATAGCAACGATACAAGGAGGTGGTATAAGATCGTCAATAGCAAATACGAAAGCACCTACAAATATAACTAAGGGAGATTTATTAGGTGTTATGCCGTTTGAAGGTATATTAGTTACAGCTGAGATGAGTGGAACAATATTGCTACAGATGCTCGAATACGGCGTATCGAATTATGATCCCTTAGATTATCCTGGTGAATTCCTTCAAGTGTCAGGAATCAAAGTGGTATTTGATTTAAAAAGACCATCTGGCTCGAGAATCGTGAAAGCCGAAGCCAGATGTGGTTTATGCGATATACCAAGTTATTCAGCAATTAAACCTGATCAAACGTATAAGATTATAATGCCTAACTTTTTAGCTCAAGGTGGAGATGGTTATTGGATGTTTAAAGGCTTGTCAACACAACAGTTGAATTACAATGAACATGCGGCAACTGTATTCTATGTGACACATCACAGTCATATTTACCATGGTGAGGAAGGAAGAGTGATACTTATAGATGGAAATGAAGCGAATTTATCAATATGTAATACCCCTTCACTGTTTATATTAATATCTGTAATTATACTAAATTGTTTTAAATAAATTAGTAGTCTAAAGATTCCAACTTTTGAATCCAGATGTATTAAAGAGGCATTTAGGAAAATAAGTATTAGTAAAGCACAAATTATGAAAATTAAACGTAGAATTTTTTAATAAGGTTGTGATGTATTATTACTTTAAGATAATTATCAAATATAATTATTTCGCTTGCATAAACATTTATGAAATGCATTTTCGGGTTTTGATACCGTATTTTTTTTAAAACCCATGTAAAATTGCCAATGTTGCAACTAGTGAAATCTTTAGATTATCTGTTATTAAAAATAAGCGAGAGAATACCGATAGCATTTTGCATCATTTTATAACTCTTTGACCCGTGCAAATTTTTAATATATCACAAAGCCACATTTAGATGCTCAAATTTAGACTTTAATGTAGAAATATTTATTTTGATTTTTGATAATGTTTGTTAGTCGTCCCATTGTTCTGAAATTAGTGTTAATTAGACCGTGTGACTATGGCTTAAATTCACACTAATTCCATAACAAATCGATACCTTATTAGCGTGTAAAAGATCTAATAAAATGTTGCGTCATCGGTTTGATTTGATTTGATTATCGCCGTCCAAGATATGATTATTTATTCTTAAGCAAATGGTGTATAACCGTGGGTTTACACTGACAAAACTTAAACAAAGGCATTTTGTCAATGCCGTCATTTCATTTAAAAGCAGTGTCAATATGTTTTAGCAGTGAAAACGTACGGTTACAAGGATGTGAATATTTCTTAAAAATGAAACTATGTCGTAAAGATTGCTTATGTAAATTGTTTTGATTTCAATTTTACTGTTGATTTTTGTGTCTGGCAAATCTATTTTGTTAATGATAGATCTTAAGATTAGAATTAAAGTTAAGAAAGATTGTGTGGAAAAATTAGATTTAAGTTAGTTTAGCAAATTAAATAATGTTACATGAGATTGAACTGAAATAAAAACTTAAAACCTTGAACATCTATTTATTACCGTAGAATTCGAATGACGTCACACTTGTATAAATACCTATTGTTATCTCTGTCTTGTTGAAACGAATGAAAGGGATGACAATACAAGTGTCATGACGTGACTTCTATGGTTCGTGCCTTACAAGAATAATCTATCATATATAACGGACTAAAAAGTTATGCAGCTAAAGTAACAAGGATGCATATCATTCAGCCACTTTTCCATTCTTCCTGCGATATAAAAAACGCTTATAAGAACAATTTTCCTCATTTATACAAAACATCCAACAATCAAGTATGGTGAATATCGACTACAGCCAAAGCTAAAAAAATGCCTAGTAAAATTAAAGTCAATTCATTTTATAATGTAACCATTTCTTTCAGTGTCTCGGAAACCACGAATTCGACGAGGACGTTAATGGTGTTGTACCCTTCATTAAAAACTTAACGACGCCGGTTTTAGCTGCCAATCTAATACTAGACAAAGTACCGGAACTCCAGAATATAACTAATCTATACAAATCGATAATAATATTAAAGAAAGGCGTAAAAATAGGAATCATAGGGTATTTGACACAAAATTTCTTGCACCAAAAAACAATGTAGATTACGAAGACGAAATACCAGCTATAAGGAGAGAAGTAGACAAATTAAGAGAAAAAGGAGTTAATATTATTATAGCTTTAGGTCACTCAGGCTTTCTTAAAGACATAGAAATCGCCAAAGAAGTTGACGGGCTAGATTTAGTAATTGGAGGTCATTCTAACACGTTCTTGTGGAATGGAAATAATTTCAAAGAATCACCGGAGCATCCACAAGGCTTATACCCCACAATGATTAAACAATCATCAGGTAGAATAGTTCCAGTGGTTCAAGCGTATGCTTACACTAAATATTTAGGCAAATTACATTTTGTTTTCGATTCATCAGGCGAAATCTTAAAATGCTTCGGCGATCCAATATTGTTACATCAAGAAATACCGAACGATAAAGAAGTTTCAGCTATAATAACAAGGTATAGAGGGGACATAGATAGAATTAATAATGAAATAATTGGCAGCTCTTTAATATATCTCGATGGTGAACAATGTCGTTTGAGAGAATGCAACTTAGGTAATCTAATAACTGACGCTACTTTGAATTACACAAAACGTATAAATAACAAATACACAGATGTAAATATAGTATTTATCCAAGGAGGTCGAATAAGGTCTTCTTTAGGACGTATTGAAACACCATTTAACGTCACAAGGGGAGATTTCATCACCGTTCTACCATTTTCGGACACTTTATCCGTGGTAACGATGAATGGTTCGATATTAATCCAAGCTCTAGAACATTCTGTAGCCTCATGGCGTACAATAGATAGTCCTGGACAATTCTTACAACTAACAGGCGTTGAAGTTACCTATGATCTGTCCAAGGAACCTGGAGGTCGAGTTAAAATGGTTAAAGCGATATGCACTGATTGTGTTGATCTAGATGATGTCCGGGATTACTTGACCTATAAGGTAATAATGCCCGGTTTCTTAGCAGACGGTGGTGATGGTTACAGTATATTTGAAAAATTACCAAAGGAGATATTATCGTATAACGAATTAACATGTACTTTAGACTATTTAAAAAGATATAGTCCTATCAATCCTGTACAAACAGGACACATTACTGTTCTTAATGAAAATGTAGTCATTGAAAATGTCTCAAGAATTGCATTTAACAATGAAATAGAAAATTCGAGATCTAACGTAAATCATATAAATATATTCTTATTAGCAACAATGTTTATATGTTACATTTATTCATAGATTCAAATATTTAGGCATAAATGTTACGATTGAAGAAATTGTGAATTTCTGTTGTTTATAGAAATGGTTTTTACGTATTTTAAGTATCATCTTTATTTATAACATAAAAAACTTATCTTAAGGACACATGTTCTAAATTTAAATAATAAAAAAAACAAATGCTTGTAAATAACTTTTTATTATTTTTTAATCATTTTCTTATAAATTTAACATCATGTTAATATCAAATCAATGTAACACAAACCTACAATATAACAGTATATAGAATATTACAGTAAATATATTTCATAATATTACAAGTTACAAAACAGTTCAGGTTTACAGATCTACATTTATAAGTATCTTATAAAATATGTTTTTTGTAGCATAAATTTTTAAAAATCCAAAAATCACAATTTTTATAAAACTTACTATATAAATAACATTTTATAATATAGAACAATAACGATGGTAGATATAAATTCAAAAATAAATAAATTGTATTTGCTTGTATAAGTATTTATCTTAAATATGGGCATATCTAACAGTGGCACTGATTTACTTAACTGTAATAAATATAAGCGTGAGATTTCACTGCAAAAAGACTTACACAAAAACGGTATTACTGTCTTATTACTTGAAAAAAAAAAATGTTTTTGTATTATTTTCGCAATGCAAGGTCACAGAAAATTTAAAATTTATAAACTAAAGATCTGAATCAAGGATAGAACAAATTTAATATTGTATAAAAAATAATCTTACAATTAAATAATAAGTAAAAAATAAAGATCTGAAATTCTTTGCGTTTTATTGAAATGTAGTCTACCATAAAATAAACAATATATAGATATAAATGCCAAACCTTAACTCTGAAGTTAACTAAGAAATTATTGTGGGCTTTTTATAGTAAACGAGACAAACAAATACAAGAAACATGGAAAATACTAAAAGAGCTACAGAGAAAGAACATATTTCACCATATTCAAGCTACTTATAAGATCTAAGTTGTCATTTTATAAAAATAAAATTTTTAACCTCTTCATAGATTTTTTTTTAATTAATTAGTCGATTTTTTACTTTTCACACATGATGGCATACTATAATGCCGAACAAATTACGAATATTGGACACAGTTTTTTCTCTCTAATCTCTAACACATAGTTTTTTCTACATTAATGGTACAGATTATAAAGATAAATGACATAGGTAAGATAATGGAAGACTTTTTAAATATTCAAAATATTTAAATCAATCTTTGGGAGGGATAGCCGTCCATGGCACCAATATTTCATTACCGTCAGACAGTAAACCAGAGAAAATAGCCAAGCACTGTTTCAAAGCCTCTTGACAATCTAAAAGTTCCACACATGGTGCATAAGGCTCAAAATTTTTGCACATACTACATAATGATTTAAAAACTTTTTGTGCAACAGCTAAATTGCCTTTTTGTAAATCACCTATAACATCTTTACTTATTAATGAATTTTTAATACTTTTCAAATTTGCAGGGACATGTATAGACGGTACCATACTCAAGTATGTAGGCCAGTTATTAATGCAAGCTTCGCAAATGCAGTCGAATTTGTATTGGAACTTGAGATTTGCCCGACGAGCGTCTCTCTGCTCCAACGCGTGATGGGCTCTGAAATTAAAACATACCATTTTTGTTTTATCAAGATTCCTGCAAAACCTTACTGCAGTTTTTATTATTTAAATTGACATAAGACAATGTAATCCTTTAATGCCAGAAAAACATCAAGGAATCTATAAAACTAATGAAATCAACAGAAATATGTTATAGAATTTGAATAATCGTAGCCTCTTAAGCCATTTAGCTCTCCAGGAATGCCTATACTCTAATTTAGTTTAAAAAATACCTACCCATAGTTGTCAAACAGTTGCATTCCTTTTTTGATAGGACGTAATGCAATTAGGGACATCCTGCCAGAACCTAACATGTTGTATCTCACAACATTCGGAGCGCAAGAATGATTCAACAGGCTGTGATAGCCATAAGGGGCACTCGCCAGATTCACCACTTTTACAAAGACACCGTTTGTATCCATACTTGAGGTAATTTCATGCATATTAGTGGGACTTGTCATTAAATGAAGGAGTAACATTCCTGCAACAGTCTTTTCTACAGTCTCATATAGTTTTTTATTGTCTACTTGGAGAAAATTCGTATCTTCTTTTAAAAACTTTAAAAATACAGCACCAGTAACCGATTTCTGAAATATATCAGATACCGAACGTTTATCAATGTTGCTCTCTAAAGTGTGTATTGTAGCATAATGTTTTGAATCAAATATCCATTTGTCATCTAATTTCACATGGCCTCGGAACTCATTGCTCATATTTACTTCCGCATCACTAATTGTTTTAATCAGTTCCAGCCAATTGTTATGGTCATTACGTGCCTTTATTACAGTTCTCAGAGCTAGTAACTCTAGTTTAGTAAAGTCCATATAAAACAATGTTGCCATTAATTGACATTCTACAGCATGGTACTCTTTAAAAGCTTTATCCTTACAATCAGCGCTACAATAGAGAGCATAGCAACAACTTTCACATGGATATAAATTTAAATTTCTTGAAAGACAATAGCTGCAACTTAATATGAATTGTGATTTAAGCTGCACTACCAGATAAGGATCTTCTTCAACTAATACATCACCCACATTTATATCTTCTTTGGCAATCACCTGGCGACCAAACTGTTCAGTAAACAGCACTTCTAACTTTGAACTTGCACATAGGTATCTAGGATCTTTTGTACTTTTCATAGCCAAAAACTCACTGAAATCTGGTCTCTCTTCGTTTTTATTGGTATTTTTAAGCAAGGCTTCCTGACACCTTTCTTTCCTTTTCAGTAATTTATCATATAATTCCTTAGTGTACTCTAGAGCAAGCACTTTATCTATGTCAACCAAACATTCCTTAAACTTTTTTAAAGCTAATAATATAATTGATCTATTTGATAAAGCATAGCAGTAGTTACTAGAGTTAAAAGGAGCATGTAGTATAGCCAAATTATAAAATTGCCATGCTTTCAAATTCTCATGTAACTGGAAACATTTGTTGCCTTGGTTACGGTAATATGTAGACACATTGTCTGATTTTTTCACTATGTTAAGTGCAGGAAAGCAATCTAAATCCTTTACCAATTTGTAAACATATAGTGCTCGTTCATCATTGCTTTGCAAAGATAGTAATTTACTAGATATATCTTTTATTTTACCCTGTGTCGTTAATTTTAGAAGAATACCTTCATACAAGTGATCTATAATCATTGTCTTAATGGTATATGCTGAGAGCCGATAATAAATAGAAATGTCGCACTTCGCAACACCATTTATTGTGATAAATTTAGGTTGTGAGATGATATACGTTATTGATCAGCGATTAAAAAGTCAAAATATTCCCATGGATAAATCCGAAAGAGGTTAGTGTGATTCGATCTGCAATTAAACAAATTTACTCTGTATTTATAACTAATAAACAATAATCAAAGTTAAATAATATTTTTCAGTGCTAACCGATATAGTTACGGTGCTCCTTCATCCTAAGCTTCAACAGGAACTATTTTTACCTCAGCCGGTGGCGGCCCATTCAGTTATAAAACAACTTTTGCAAGATATATCATCTGCATCAATTATGAAACTTGATGATTATTCAATGAATAAACTGTGGGACTTAATGACTATGATATTAAAATGGCAAATATCAATTACAAATAATCACAGCATTTTTGACATAACTCGCCGACATTTGAAAGGTGTGGCCACACTTCTGCCGGAGAATTTTTCAAAAACAATTTTTGATAATATTTTGAAACAATTTCAAGTTTTACAGGAAAAAATTCAGATGAGGCCTATAAATGCTTATATAATACAATACTACTTTGGTTTTCTGAATACCATACAAAAATATCCGTTTTACTTAGATTAGGTTTACAAAATAAAGATGGGACTTTCAATTCTTCAACAATTATAAATCCGAAGATTATTAAAAATTTAGGTGAAAATATTTATAAATATGATAATAAAAAGAATTATCTTGAAGAATATGATAAGCATGCTTCTGATAATAATGAAATAAACTGTTTGTTGGCACACATAGAAACTGCAAAAAATTCTAAAAAACAATCTATTCAAATAAAGTTGCCACTAGAAATGGAGGGAAATTCTAAAAGAATTCTTAACATAAACAAAGATTACTTTGAACAAATTCAAACTAATGTTATAGGAAGAGGAAATGATCTATCTTTTGTAGCCGACATCCCTAAATCACCACAAGAAGATCTTCTGAAAATGTTAAATGATATCTAAAATTAAAAAAAGGTTACCCATTAAATTGTAGAAAACTCAAGCACATTTAAAAAAAATAGATATTAGCATCCTTTGAAAAAAATAAATGAAAATACTCAAAAATACTTTATTCACAAAACTTTTTACAAAAATCATTGGTTAACAAATACTTAATTAATAATTATGCAATAATTACAAGTAAAAATTACGCTAACAAGTTACAGGTAATTCTTGTTTTGATGCAGTAATATCATACATCTATTTTACTATCTGGATTAGAAATTTATTTTCTCTGTCAAAGATGTCCAATACTTGTGAGTTTACACTGTCAAATCACGTAAAAAAACATTTTCCTCATAACAAAAATATCTAGTTATTTGTTATCACAACACCAAATTCGTCAAATCCGATGGTCAAAGACTGCATGGTATGATTGGAATTGGAATTGATAACCTCTTTTTGGGATGTCGGTTAACAATGGATCTAACGCTAATATAATAGAAGGAAGTCATGAAAATAAAATATAGAACGAAAACAATTAGCTCAGATTGTGATGGCTACTTGATACTATGATTAAAGTATACTTTATCAAGATTGATTTCATATTAATACTACAATAATATCAGTGACAAGAAAAAAACAAAAAATAGTAGATTAAAAATCAACTAAGAGTATTTTACAACATAAGAAAAATATGTGGAATTAAGCAATTAGTCAGTTCAAATAAAAACAGTAGCTGTAGTTAAATAATATTTAAGTATTAAACTATTATTCTTCAAATATATAAAAAGCTTCCTGGTTTAAATGAGATTTTTTCTACTTAACCTAATATAAAAACAACCTGCGCATATTAAAGTACTTTAGCATTATAGAAAAAAAAATACAACTCAACATAAACCAAAGCAACTTATTTTCTACATTATATACAAAATAAATAAGCTCTCACTCAAGGGGTAGACAGTCTACTGAACATTTAAGATACTAAAGGCCTGTGCCACCAAATTGTAAATTGTCTGATAACAATTCAATGTGTAAAATATGTGATGGGAATATCGGATTTTGTTACCTTCTCTGACAGTGACGTCATTTTTAAGCTATCTGAGCCTCTATCAGTGGTGGGACAGGCCCTTAATTTTTCACAACAAGAATCACTCTAATTCCATTAAAGTTTTATGAGATGGCTTATTTATTTATATTTAAATCTATTTACAACATTTCGTCATTCACTTTTGCATTAATATCCTAAAACATAATATCTGACACCCATAGTAAAGGAGTGACCACTTTTCGTATTTAATTCAGCACAATATAATGATTCTGTTATTATTTATTAAAGAACTTTGATCCCTCATATGTTATAGAAAGGTCCTATTTATTACAAATTACAATACTTCGAATTAAAATACTTGTTAAAGAAAATGAATAAGTTTTTTTGTCAATAAATAGTGTTTTATTAAACAGTGTTTTTTATTAAAAGAGTGTAAATGTATTTTTTTTTATTGTTTTATAATTATGTGAGACAAAAGCATAGCAAAACACATCAAATCAAAAATAGGTTTCAATTATGTCCAAAAAGAAAATAAAACAAAGTTAAATGTTTTAAAAACTTCAAATAGAAAATTTGTTTCTCATGTCGTTATTATAGATGTTTAGTTTTACTATTTTACTATACTAACTACATACAAAAATACTATATTAGTAATATATCTCTAGCTTATTATAAACATTTCTAGTTACCTCTCTTTGTTTTTCTTGCAATATTGTTAGTAATTCACAATTTATTTAGAATTTCCATATTGATTTATTTAGTCCAGATTTTAATAATCGCCAACCCTAAGCCTGTCCAGTAAACCTCTTAAATATTAGTTTAGTTTCTTTAATCGACAACCATAGTCCACTTGGGTTCCATCAACAACCCTAAAATGTAAGTCCAGTATATTATAATTGGCAACCCTAATTTAATAGTATATTTTCCAATAATCGCCAACTATAGGCCACTTTAACACACATAACTGGAACACATTTAATGTTACAACAATCTTGACGAGATAGATCAAGAGCTGGCAGTAGACTTACGTTTATAATAATGGCAATAATCGCCAACAGTCCACTTGGAAATAATTAACACACACTAAAAACTGACACATATTTGATGCTACAACATTCTGGAGTGCAATCTTGAGGAGTTAGGTGAGAAGCTGCTATCAGGTAGTACACTTGCGTCACCATAAACGGGTGCGGGCACACTGTGTCCGTTAGATGCGTACGGGCTACGTGACCAAGTGCGCGCGCGCGCCACCGGCGTCTCCGGCAACACTGTCAGCGCAGGCGGCGACGGCATCCGCAACTTCCCTCTGCTCTGCATACGTTGTTGCACTAGAAAAAAAAAATTGCATCAATAACGAGTCGTTCAATAAAACTTCCCCCGCATATAGACATTTTCATTTTTACATTTGTATAAATTTCTATTGCAATTGTCAAAATTCAAATGCTTAATTGACAATGAAAACCTTTGTCATTTGCCACCGGGCTAATTAAATCTTACTAACATTAATGCGAAAGTTTAGATGGTTTGATGTTTGTTAGAATTTGTAGCCTAACGGCTAAACGGATCTCGATGAGACTTGGCACAGATGTAGATAGGCCTACTTACTATGTTTTTTTTAACCTAACGGACGGAGTCTCAGACGAAAGCTAATGTCAAATAAAGCCTTTTTACTCTATTTTTTATTTAAAAAATTTAATAACATAAATAAACTCACCATAAAGATATGCTCCTGCCATAGCAATGATAGTCATCAAGGTTGGCAAATAAGGCTTCAGAAGTGAGAAGATCGCTCCCAATAGCGTCCCACAGACAATATCGCATTCCCTCTCCACTTCTACGGTAATATCTTGAGCTGTTAACTTCGAAATAACGTGCACGTGTCCACTACCACATGTCACTTTCTCACTTGACACAGTTACTGTAATTTCGCTATCTTTGGAACTCATTTCTATTTTTAGACCTGGTGATGTTGACAATTTGACCAGCTTTAGTGCTTGAGGATGTCCAGTTATAGTGAAAGTAGCTGGTGGATGGGCTAAGGAGACTTTAGTTAATGGTACTTCTATTGGAGGCAGAAATAGTACTCTGGTACAAGTTCTGTGCGGGCCCCATTCGGCGCATAATTCGATTTCTGTCGATTCGATTATTGACGACGCTGGTATTATAGAACAACCCAATTGACCTGTAAAATTAAATTTTATTCGAGTTTCCTTCATAAATTTAATCTATATCTATATTAACATTATAAAGAGGTAATATTTGTATTTTTGTATGTATTAAAGTAACTCTAAAACTACTAGACCTATTTTAAAAATTCATTCACCATTAAAAAGCTATGTTATCAGTAAGTACCATAGGTTTTATTTTTTATTATTATGTTAATTCCAAACGGATGAAGTCGCAAGCAACAGCTAGTCTTTCAATATTTTTTTTTATTAAATCCAAACCGGTCAAAATAGTTAGTTACTAAATAAACTTACCATTGGCTATATCTAGAATAGGTTGTGCAGTGTGCGGTGCTTTTGTCCTACAAATATATGGCAATTCCACTTCGATCCCTGTTAACGCATACTTCTGCTCCTCCGAGCACAACAACGGTCCCTTAGTGAGGCCGCTGGCTTCTAACGACAGCGGCACCATAGAATACGGCCATTCTCCATGTAAAAACTCCATCTGGAATATTATAAACATTATTTGTCTATTATCACTGAGTATCACTGGCTATATTTATCACCAGAAAACAGATTTTTAATTCCATGTAGACGAAATTGCGATGAAGTAAGTTATCTGGTCGGATAGGCCTTAGTTTCGAAATAGTATCACGGTCGAATACTGAAAAAACAGTTAAATGTGTGACATCGTTTTAAATTAGGTTACACTTAGAGCGTGCCCAACCTGAAACGATCGCACAACTATTTAGTCTCGCTTTGATTCCTATGAGCTTGTATGGAGGTGCGCACAAACTCGATATTTAGTTGTGAAACTAAACAGTTGAATTGGCTGCGAAACAATCGACAATCGCACAACAGTTGTGCGATAGTTAAGTCAAAGGTGTGCGCCCGCTCTTAAACACTAAATTCAAATAAAATCGTGAAGTCTATCAGGAAAGTGTACATTCGATTAAATATTCGACCGTAAGATGGACAGCCTAACAAATAAACGCAGTATAAAGTTAAACTTATGAATAAACTGAGTATAAGTAAAATTTGTACTATGTTACTCTTAGAAATAAACTGACTATAAGCAAAATTTTGTACTCAGTTTATTTCTAAGTTTTTTTTCATATATCATAAGGTGGCAAACGAGCAAGCGGCCACCTGAATCCGCCAAAATGGCAAAGCGACCGCTAGACATAGACATTCGCAGTAGCGGATGCGTTGCCTACTCTTGATCGACGGGGGAGACGCACATAAAGAGGATATTTCTTCGTTCCCTTACCATCCTTTTCGTATAAGAAAAAGGATGCGGAGGAAAAGCGACTAAAGTTGGGCCTCCAGCACCACACTCATCAGACGAAACGCGGAATTGCTCCCACTTCACGCCTGTCTTCTGTGTGGTCGTGTTACACCGGGCGAGCCGACCCATTCGTGCGAAGATGTTAAAGCGGGCTCTACCACTGTTAAACTTTATACCGCGATTATTTGAAGGCTGGGAGTGTTTAAAGACGCGTGCTAACCTTATTTAAGGGCAGTTGGTGCAGTGTGACAGCGGCGGGCGGGCGGTCCAGCCGCAGCGCGTGTTTGCCCGCCGCGTCCGCGCCCAGCACGGCCAGCGTGACGCCCGCGCCCGCGTGCAGCGCCACCCCCGCCGGCGCGCGCCACCCCACGCCCTCCAGGCACACCGCCCAGCTGCCGCCCACTAATAACATAAATAACTCAATACAAATATAATAAAACTAGCTGTTCGCGTGCGGATTCACCCGCATGAAATTATAAAAACTTTATTTTATTTTTATATTTGTCAAATTATCAATAGCAAATGTCAAAATGACATGACATGACAAACCTTAGCAATCTTACTTTCTTGATGTTGGCAGCAACTTATGGTCTCTTTCCCACATTAGGGTTTTTATCCAAAATATTTCCCCCTAAGTTTAATGGCGTGAAAATATATAGCCTAAAGCGTGACGTAAGTGTAGGGCTTTTTATTAAAAAAAAGAATTATTAAAAAATATGCTGAAATTGCTGAGATCTTAGGCAACAAAGAAGTGTGTGTTTACGCTTTATTATAATAGTATAGTAAGTATAGTATAGAAGTATAGATAAGCACAATAATTTTACGAAGGTCAGCATCACAGGATATTTTGGAATGATTATCTATACTTCTATACTAATATTATAAAGCGTAAACACACTATTTGTTATGTAGGATGTCAGCAATCACAGCATATTTTTGAATAATTATTTATTTAATAAAAAGCCTGGTACATGTTGTAAGCTATAAATTTTCACGCTATTTAATTTTGAGGATAAATTAAGTTATCATGTGAGACGTGGACAAAAACTACAAGCCAATAGCAGCGAAGAAGCAATATTGCCATGGTAACGGTAAAAGTTAGCTAATGGCAAAGGCCTTCAATGTCATTTGAGAATATACATTTTGATATTTGAAATTATAAGTTTTACAGTTGGTAGTTTATCAAAGCGAATAAGATTTTTAAAAAGACAACTGCAGTAAATATAAAAAAGTATAAACAAAACAGACACATTCAGTTTTAATCAAAATATTACTTTGGGTTTTACATACTTTGCTATAGTTTTCCATAAAATCCAGTTATAGCAGTAACTTACCAATAATCCTATTCCCGTGAGCTTCAGATCCAATGACCAGTACTTCATCAGTGACGGTGTGTCCGCCCGCAGTCGCCTGGAAGGTCGCGAATGCGCCTGACGTGTCTAGACCGGTGAACACAATCTCACTACCTAGACCACTGAAACAAAAACCAATAGAGACCGTATATTTCTACTACTAAACCTGCCCCCATATCTGGATTACGTCATATATGAGAGTATATATGTATGGAGAATAAGGTAAACCAACTATAGTCGAACAATGTCAATATAGAGTATGTTTTATCAAGTGACGTTAAATGTAGTTTACATTGATACATGCTATATTTACAAGGAAAACTGATCAGAACAAAAAATTTTCACCGGTAATTCCTCTGACAGGTAATATATCAGTTGTCAAGTTTAGTACGCCACCTCGTGCCCTTGTATTGACATTTAAAAAAATTATAATAAGCTTTATTTTTTACTTGTTGTGAGGCTATCAATAGATAGCGTTAGTGATGGTTATGTAAAAATTGTCAATTGAAGAGTCAACTATGCCTACTCTATACATTTTTTGAATCTTTGGTCTCGAAGAAGATATGACGTGGTCAAAACAAAGTTATTTATAATTGCTATAATCTTTAGTTTATCTGCTAAATTTAATTACCCTGTAGTTGTACGCCTGACGTGTGCGGGCACAGGCGCGCTGACGGACACGTTGGCCTCGTGCGCGATCAGCTCCCGACCCACGGAGTTCCTCATCACCACGCGGACAGCTTCATCATCCGCGTCCCCAGAGGGCTCTGCAGTGCAGTAGTGAGGTGTTGCCACTTCCACGTGGATTATCTGAAATTATTGTTCATTTAGTTTCTATCTCTTATATACAACAGAGGAAATTCAATGGTACCTATAATTAAGAATAAATATAATAAAATATAAATTTATTGCCATAAAAGAAACAAAAAATTACACGGACTTTCTAAAGTCAAAATAGTATAAAATTATGGCGAAAGGTAGTCATTTACTAATACTATAAATGCGAGACTTTAGAAGGATGGATGTTACAGTTTGTAGCCTAAACTGCTGAACGGATCTCGATGAACTTTAACACGGACGTAGAACACAGTCTGGAAGAACACATAGGCTATTCACTTAGTGTTTTAATACCGCGCAAAGTTCGGAGCTAAATCTATTAAAACATAAATCCCACATAAATTACCAATAATGAAAAAAAAAACATACGAATACAAAATGAACCCATCCATTTAGAATACAAGGTCACCAGAATTAACGTAAAAAGGCTTTGAAAAAGCAAGAATTAACTCACCGTTTCCCTATAAATATTATTTCTCTCATCTTTATGTTGAGCTGCAATCACTCCGTGTCCTGGTTTAATGCCTTTCACGTCACCATTAGGGGTCAATTCAAACACGCCTTCGCCGTACGAGGTCCAAACACACCTCGGTATTGACCTCAGACGTACTGACGAACCAACAGCGAGAGATAATCTTTTATCAGACGATAAATCGATATTTGTACTATCCATAGATATGCGGATATCTGATATTCCTAGTATCTCAATAGTACTGTCCCATGATCGAGTTTCTGCCACCTGAAATAATAATACATACTTTTAAATGGCTCCTATGGAAAGTATCGTATGTTTAAAACGCAAGTTTTGTAAGACAAAAGTATTCATCAAGTTACATTTAAAAAAACATAAACAAAGGTGAAATCGTAAAATTGTGGTTTACGATAGTATACGTAGGAGCCATCGTATTACAATGGCTAATACGTATATTAGAAGTGCTAAAGTTTAGACGGATGGATGTTAGAAAGTATCTCAGTGCAACGGATCTCGACATAATTCGGCATAGATGTAGAACATACAGACTACTTATTAAAAAAACTAGTAATTTAATACAAATGCTATTAAAACAATATCTTTTTTCTTTTACCTGTCCCATGTTCCGAACTCTGACGTCTATAGTTATTACACCCGGTTTCAACGGCACCACACGCACCGCTAGCCCTTCAGCTATTGATCGCTCTAATAAATCTGAAAATCAAAGTAAATTCATGAATAAAATAAAAAACAAATTGTACACTGAAATCACAAAAAAGATGATGGTGATGATGATGATGATGATGATGATGATGATGATGATGATGGTGATGGCCTACCATCGATATGTCCAGTGTAGAGCCTGGCGGCGGCGGGGTCGCGCAGGGTCCAGAGGACGCGCGGCGGCGGCTGCACGGCGGCCAGCGCGGCCGGCGCCAGGCCCGCCGCGCGCACGCACAGCGGCCCCGGCGCGCCCACCAGCAGGCTCTGCGTCGCCGCGGACACGCGCAGCCCGGAGATCGGCACCACCTACACAACACTTAATATTTATTAATCCATACAAAATATACAAAACTGGACGATTTGTTTTCTATAATAAATTACTTGCTATCTCCCGCGGCTTCGTCTGCGTGGGATTAAAAAAAAGACAAAGTAAGTAGATTTTGTGTTCTTCCAGACTTTCCTCTACAATTATGCTAAATTTAAACGAGATCCCTTCAGCAGTTTAGGCTATAACTCTAACAAACGTCCATCCATCTAAACTTTCAGTAGGATTACCATATTAGTATTATATGAATATATTGGGTAAATCAAATATCTTGTCTTGGAGCAACGTAACTTACGTTACTGCGCACAAACGCTTACTATGAAAGTTACTAAGCTCATCGGGAAACACCCATTTTGGATGTAATATAGCGGGGCGTGGCGTTTGATCGTGCAAAAAGATTTTATTACTAAATGCTGGCATGTATAAGAAAAACAAGGACATTATAATTAACCTCAATTTCAGCCTCCGCACTGGCCATCTCAACATTAGCGATGTCTGTAGCGACCAGCTTGACGCGCGCCGTGCCCATCGCCAGCCCGTGCACTAGACCACTCGGAGAAACCTGAAAAAATTAAACAAGCGTATCATTAAAAAACTGATTAATAAAAAATTTAAACACAAAAGGTAATTCCTTTGTGCCTTTTCCTTGCTATCTTCTTATAAAAAAGGGATAAGTAGAGAAAGAGGGATTTCAACGGTAGAGATGCATAGGAAGGGAAAATGTTCTCTTTATATGCATCCTCCGTCGTATAAGGGTAGACGACTAATCTGGAATTGCGGATGTTTATGGGCAGTGGTCGCCTTTACAGCGAAATCAGATGGCCACTCGTTCGTCACCTTGTAATATAAAAAAAATAACAGCTTTTGCCAGCGAGGAATTAAAAACAACAAAGTAAGCCTATGTGTTCTTTTAGACTATCCTCTACATCAATGCCAAATTTAATCGAGATTCAGCTTTTAGGCTACAAACTACAACAAGCATACATCAAAACTATAACTGTATATTATAATATTAGTAAAATAATAATAAATAATAGTGACTTCTATTTTATCAGTGTTGTCTGCGAGGCGGTAGTGCAGGTCAGCGAGGTGGTGCGGCGGGCCGCCCGCGTGCCGCAGCTGCAGCCGCGCGCCCGGCGGCACGCGCGCCGCGCCCGGCACCACGCGCAGCGCGGGGAACACCACCACCTGTACAATACCAATACATGTATTTTTTTGATCATTGACATAAAAATATACGATAATTTCCGTGCGACTAAAACGCGGCCGGAGTGTTGTGACGTCAAACAACGACAAAATATTTGATTGGTTCTCAGAGTTATCAAAAGTCAAGTCAAAATTTATCAATCAGCTTGTAAATTGCGCTTACGAAGCGAAGTTTTTAAAATTCTGTATTTGACCGAAAAACTCATATATGCGTTAAACTACGGATAAACCTCAAACCGCTTAAACATCATAACCTACTTTACGTGGTGTTAAAATAATCGACGGTAAAGGCGTATCAGTTGTGGCGAACAAAACCGTAGATGACTGACCATAATAACTATCGGTTTTGTGTATTACAACCGTTTCCACTGAAAATTAATCTTTAAATTAATTGACATATTTGAAAAATCACGGATAGGATAGGAATAGCCAACATACATCGATCTCCGGGCTCCATACACCGGCGATGGCGGCGCGCACCCTGGCGGCGCCCTCCTGCACGCCGCACAGCTGGCCGTCCTTCAGGCGCAGCGCGCCCGCCACGCGCCACTCCGCCGGCCGCGCGCCCGCCACGTAGCGCCGCGACACGCCCCGCGCCAGCGCGCGCGCCGCCACGCACCCGCCCACGCTCACCGCGCGCGCGCTCACCACCTCCACGCTCACCACCTCCTCTATGTTCACCTGGAATGTATCGATTACTAGCTTTTGCGACTCCGACCGTGAGGAATTAAAACAAAAGCAAGTAGTCTATGTGTTCTTCCAGACTATCCTTTACGTCTATGCCAAATTTCATCGAGATCCGTTCAGCCGTTTAGGCTACAAACTTTAACAACCATATCTATAGATGGATGTTAGAGGTAGCCTTAACCCTTAAATGCATGATTTTTTTGTTTTTAAATGTCTTAAATTGAAACGGGTAGTAAATTGAACATATGTTAATGGAAAAATAAAGAAAAAAAAACTTTTTTAAATAGTCTATTGGGTATGAAAGAGAAGACTGATATATAAATGCATCATCTTGCATTTAAGGATTAAACTTTCGCATTTATAATGTTAGTAAGAAGTCTATTATTTTACATACTTCGATGAGTTGTTTCTCTCCCAGGACGCAGAGGTCAGAGACCAGCAAGTGGTAGGTGCCGGGCGCGGGCGCGGCGGCGGCCAGCGCGCCCCCCTCCACGCTCGCCACCACGCCCTTCGGCGCCTGCACCGCGTAGCGCCCGCTGCCGCCACTCACTGTAGCTATATTTGACACTAATTCACCTTCCCATGCGATATTTGTCTGGAAATTAACATTTTTAAATCAATAATTTATTTTTTAAAACCTATCTTAAATAATAAATGTAAAGAAGAGCTTTTTTACGTAGGAATTCGACAATCATATTAAGATTTTTTAATATAAAGCCATTACGACACGCTTTAGGCTATATATTTTCACACTATTAATTTTAGTTGAGTTAAACATAAAAATGGTACTGTGAGAAAAGGACATAAACTTAGGTAGTAATAAAATGGCATGCGGATGAAGGTGCGCGGGAACAGCTGGTATTTAAGGAAATATATACCTTGATGGGATCACATTTCAAAGGCGCCACAACTTTAGCTTGTATAGAGGCGGTTGCTTCTGGAATACTGGCTTTGATAGTACCCGTCCATCCTATAGCTTGGTCTTCAGCTACCACTAACTGCAAAAAAAAACAAATAAAATTTTTATAATCATTTATAAAGTAAACAATATTTTTAACTAAAAATAATAAAACGTTATTTTTAATTACTTACTTGATAATAGTTTAAAGGTACAGGCACTGGGGCATATTCGGGATCAGTTTCAACGAATAGTCTGTCCGAAGCCGTGAACCCTATTCCCGCGCGATTAGGTTGCAATTCCCATGACACCCTCGGACCGCTTTCGTCCAACAACTCTCTGCCGATTGCATCCATTAATGTCACCTTCAATGTCACTTCTTGTCCTGGACGTAACCATAATCTGGAAAATTAAATTATCTACAATTAAAATCACAGCCATAAAATCTATCACTGCCGCTAATGAGAAGAAAATCTGTCTTATATCTACAAATTTAACAAGATCGAATATACTAAGTAGCAAAATCTTCTCCTAATATTCACTGAAAACAATAAAAAAGCGACAATAATGTATAAAAACTTTAACAGATTAAGAATGAAAGAACTGTGGCCACTAGCGCCACCTATAGCTTCTAGTTTTTCTTCCTATTAGTCATTAAGAGACCTACTACTCTACTACTCCTCTTACTACTACTCTTCATTACTTTAAGTACTATATTATTTAACTACTAGCTTTTGCCTGCGACTCCGTACGCATGGTATTATAATAACCAAAGTAATTATCGTATGTTTTTTTCCGGACTATCCTCTACATCTTACTAATATTATAAATGCGAAAGTTTAGATGGATGGATTTTTGTTAGAGTTTGTAGCCTAAACGGCTAAACGGATCGCGATGAAATTTGGCATAGACGTAGATTATAGTCTGAAAGAACACATAGGCTACTAACTTATGTTTTTTTTAAATCCAAGCGGACGGAGTCGCGGGTGAAAGCCAGTTTATAATATTAGTAAGATTAATAATTAATTAAGAAATGAGCGACTTCTAATATACTGATAGATACTGTGCCGACCCTCCGTAAAGACAATGGCTAGTTGATTGAAGTGCGCTGTATTTGTAGTATAAAGAGTTACGGGTGCGGTGGCGGAGAGCAGTGCGGCGGCGTGCGCTGGCCAGCGCAGACGCGGCGCGGCGCGCACCGCCACGCGCGCGCTGTCGCCGGCGCGGCCGCGGGACACGCGCACCAGCGACACGCCGCGCGACGACCACACGCCCTGCACCACGCAGCACGCGCCCTCTACACATACCAGTAACAAAACATTATTATATCCTCTCTAAGTGTTTTATTTTATTTTTTAAAACCTATCTTAAATAATAAATGTAAAGAAGAGCTTTTTTACGTAGGATTTCGACAATCATATTAAGATTTTTTTAATATAAAGCCATTACGACACGATTTAGGCTATATATTTTCACACTATTGATTTTAGTTGAGTTAAACATAAAAATGGTACTGTGAGAAAAGGACATAAACTTAGGTAGTAATAAAACAAAGTTAGGTAGTAATAAAAAAAAAAAAAGTAATAGGTGTAGTGATTTTTTATCGAATTATTTTTATTTCTGTCTTACTCTCTCTCTCTCTCTCTCTCTCTCTCTCTTTAAAATTACAACCATGTAAGCTTAAAAAATCTGTAAAATTTATTGAACTTACCCTACGACATCTTAAGGTGAATACTTCTAATTCCGGGTACTTGTGCGGTGAGGGTCCGTCTCTGTACACCAGTTCTGCAACACGAGGGTCGCGGGACGACGGCACTAGCGATTCACCTTCTGCTAACACCTGTAAAACAACATATTATAAAATAACCTTGGAAATCATTGAACGTAAGCAACGTATAAGAACAACAGAACAACAAAAGAACAACAGAAACCGATGTTTGTAGCCTAAACGGCTGAATGTATTCCAATGAAATTTGGTATACATATAGTGGATGGTCTGGAAGAACACATAGGCTACCGACTTTTGTTTTTTTTAACTCCACGCGGGCGGAGTCGCGGGTGAAAGCCAGTTTATAATATTAGTAAGATTAATAATTAATTAAGAAATGAGCGACTTCTAATATACTGATAGATACTGTGCCGACCCTCCGTAAAGACAATGGCTAGTTGATTGAAGTGCGCTGTATTTGTAGTATAAAGAGTTACGGGTGCGGTGGCGGAGAGCAGTGCGGCGGCGTGCGCTGGCCAGCGCAGACGCGGCGCGGCGCGCACCGCCACGCGCGCGCTGTCGCCGGCGCGGCCGCGGGACACGCGCACCAGCGACACGCCGCGCGACGACCACACGCCCTGCACCACGCAGCACGCGCCCTCTACACATAACAGTAACAAAACATTATTATATCCTCTCCAACTGTTTTATTTTATTTTTTAATCAGTTTAAACTCTTTTTGCTGCATATATATTGTATCGAATATAAAGTATGATTAATAGGTTGATATGGTATTGGCATGTTATAGAATTGACAAAGGGAACTTAGCTATGGTATTTAAGTAGGAAGTAAATTAAAAAATATATAACAAATTTTGCAAGCCTTAGTGTGCATAAGGCATAAAACTATACGTAATTAAAATGAAACCTAGCTTATAAAATAAAGCAATCTTACCGATTGGCCTCACCCACGTAGCGGCCGTCACATTATGCGGCTCGGGACCCTCCAACAATGTGGTTGCCAACGTCGCACAATTACATCTGCATAAACACGTATATTTAATTGAAAAACATATAATAAAATTGGAGTGTCTGTATGTAACATAGAAAGAAAAATTCCAGATTTTGCGAAGATGATGAAAATCGTATTTAAAAAATGTTTGTCTCTCTGTCTGTCCGCGCTTATTCCGCGTTTATTCCGGGTAATCTCCTAAACAGCTGAGCCGATTTCGACGAGACTTTGGGAGGTAGCTGACCCACGCGGGTTTGTTATAGCCGACCATTAATTAAATCCGCGTTAACAAAGCAGGCGACAGCACGTATAATAAAGCTGTAAATCTACTGTTACGAGACGGCAGTAACTTACACATGAAAGTTATATAGTTCTCCCGTGTTGGGGTGCGTAGCGGTGAGCGCGACGTGCAGGTGGTGCGGCCGCGCCACGCGCGCCTGCCCCGAGCTCGACACCTGCAGCAGCTCCGGCGCGGCCGACCACACCCTGGACACAAACATACATCAATATTGTTAAGAAGAAAATACACACTAGAACATCGACATATATGTCCCGTCCCTGTGACAGCGGTCAATGTGAGGCAGTGGCCTGAGTATTGGAGTCAATTACGTTGTAACAATTTTATTAATGTCTTTCACTATCTCACAAAAATACCTCTCTCAGCCCCTTTGTACACAAGGCTACACAAATCTTCATTTTATTTTATACTAGTTTTCGCCCGAGACTCCGTTCGTACTGATATAGTACCTTTCGGAGAATATACCAGTGAAAAAATGTTGGTCACTATGCCTCGTTTATTTTTTGAATGTCTGTGTAACACGAACTATAATAATAAACTATGTAAGAGAAAAGAATTTACCTTCCATTAGCTTTAATATGAGGGTATTTTTTCAAATACACTTTGATATCCAAATAACCAAATCCGAGTACACTAACAAGTCCTGTGGGTGCTACTGATATCACATTCTGACTTTGCAATGATGTTTCACTCTCTGCCCACACCACTTCCTCATCACCTCCGCCACGATACTTCAACTGTATATCACTGCAAAAAACAACAGAACAAATTATCATAATCACCAGCTCCCTATATGTCCCCAATGAGGGGCTCGGAGCCTACCCCAAATTGGGAGAGAAAATAAACAAACAAAAGTCTATTTCCATACTGCTTATTATTTTGGAGGAAAAAAATGTTAAATAAATATTACACTTAGCATTAGTTAATTACCTTAAGTGAATTGTTAATTCTTATTAAGGAAAAAAAAAGGTTAATAACATTACTTACTCAATATTCTCAGTCCAAGCAATAAATAGTTCAGGTGGAACAATTTCCAATGGCTCTATCGTTGTTCCAGAAACTTCGCCTTCAACCTAAAGCACATATTCACATTATGAAAAGAACATAAGAGAGCTATTTTACAGAGTAACAGAAATTTGCAATGAAATACTAAAACAAATTTTAAACACTTCGCTTAGTAGACGCCGCTTGAAATCTAATAGACGTTGAAATTTAAATGGAATTTAAAACACTGTTATAAGTTTTAGGGCCAGTCCCACCACGGGCTGATAGAGGCTCAGATAGCTTAATAATTACGTTACTGTCAGATAAGGGAACAAAATCCGATATTTCCATAACACATTTTACACATTCAATTGTTATCAGACAATTTACAATTTGGTAGGACTGATACTAAAAATTAAGTCTTTAACAATAATAACATACCTTAGCCATCAAAGTCCTTCCAGCAATCGAATATAGCTTCGCATTAATAGTAAACTGTCCTGCATTCCGAGCCATAGCATCTGTTATTGTACCATTATCCGTAGACTTAATTAAATCAATATTAGCCTCTCCTTCCACTGACAAACGTATCAATATTTCATCGCCAGCTGTTAAAGGGCGACCCTCTGCATCATACACCACACAATGAACCATAAATATTTCACCATAAACAACTAAATTAGCCGGCCTTAATTTCACACGAATACTATGAGGTTCGGAGACTGTTAACGTAGCTCTTGCTACTTCTGTCATACCAGACATCAATATGACATTAGTTGTACCAATCTTTGTGCCTCGGACTAAGCTAATAGCATCTTCCAGTTTAGCTACAACATTATCTGGCACACTCAAACTGTATAGAGTATCTCCTACATTTTGAACTGTGAGGCGACCTGCTCTCATTCTGAGCACCCTGAAATGAAAATAATTTTCTTTTTTACTGTTTTGTAATGATTAGTTTTGGAGCTGGATTACCTTTATCTGTGTTTGTAATAATCATATTTAAAAAACATATACAAAAATGTCTTTACTACTAGCTGTAGCCCGCGACTCCGTCTGCGCGTTAAAAAATCTAGCTCTCTATTTCAGTGGCAGCTCGTAATTTAAATTTAAAAATACAAATTATATTACTTGTGATGGTGTTCACTTTCAGAATTTCTACATTTGTGTTAAATTAAAATCTGTTTTATTTGATTCACGTAAAAATTACTAGTCCGATTTTAAAAAGTCCTACACCATTAGAACGATAATTTATCTATGAGTAACACAAACTTTTTTTTATTTCACGCATGCTAAGTCGCGAGCAACAGCTAGTTTATATAATTAGTATGATAATTCACATTGCACTTACTTGTATCGTAATGAATCTTGAGGTGCAATAACTGCGGTAACCGGGTTCAACACAACACTGGCAACCACTTTCAAGTTAAAACCTGTGCAGATATCACCGAGGCAGACGGTCACCCGGCACTCTCCCATAGCCTGTCCATATAAAAGTACCGCATGAGACCTGAGACCTTTCGCTTCCAGTTCCGCGATACCTGGAGGTGCTTCATAATCAGTGTCACGCCAACGAACTAATCTGTTGAGAAGAAATGTTATTAACATATGTATGTAAATAATTTATATGCCAAAATTTGATGGTACATTATTACAATTATAGGAAAATTAATATCTAGGCGGATGGTGAACCAGTGGAACAATATTCATTACCATTGATCTCAAAATGTAGTATGCATTATGAAAAATGTGAAGATGTGTTTTAAGAGGAGCAAACAATACAAATGTTCCTGATAATCACAGCCAATCTGATTTGATAACACATTGCAGAACATATTAAAACATTTCTTTACAAAAATGGTTGATACAGATAAAGGTTGGCCATCCCTAATATATGCAAATAATTTTTCTTCAAAGGTGAGATGAAGGTTAATGACTCACTAATTATTATTGGGAGAGGGTTAAAGTGCATTTTTTAATCATAGACAATTAGAACAAGATTATTCAAACAACTTACATAACTACTGGTTCTTCTCCATAACTATTTCCGAGATTCTCTATGGTCCAACTGAAGGTTACACCTTCCAATGATGAGAATGTGTTACCTAAACGAAAATTATATCTCAAATAATGTGTTTACAACAAAACTTAATATAGGTATTATTAAATCCTATTTACTGTAGTGCAGTACTGATGAATATAGTGATACTAGACTAGAGTGTCAGTGGCTCTGGGGTTTAAACACTTGACTTCTATTCTATAGGTCTTGGGTACAAATCCCGGCTTGTGTGAATGTGATTTATAATTTCATGATATGTACATAATTTACCCAATGTTCTTATGGTGAAGGAAGACATTGTGATCCAACCCACACTTAGCCAGCATGGTTAACTATGACATTGTCACCCCTAATTTTGGGTTGGCTCTGAGCTCTTCAGTGGAGACACATAGAGAGCTGGTGTTGATAATGAGTGATATTAGAAATAGTAAATTACCTTGGTCTTCAAAGGCAACAACTTCAAAAGCCTCTGGAGCTTCCTCTAAATACAACTTCCATGTTGTACCTGTTATACTCAATGAACTGATTTTGTCAATGTCAACATCACCTCGTAATATCTGGAAATAATATACAAAAAATAATATAAAACACCTCTTCCTGAATTCAAAAAAAAGTAAAAACATTGATTGTTAAATGAGAAGTTTTTCGTCATAATTTTGAATTTACTTAGTGTAAAATGTTCCAATAATAATGACTTGTATTATTACATTTACATAAAAAATTACCAAGTCATGGTCCTACAAAAATCTAGTAAATGAACAAAATAATATTAAATAGATGTCAAAATAGTTATGAATACATAATATTCGGGTTAACGATTAATAATCTGATTATTGGAAAATATTTTAGACTATAAAATTTGATTGTTATAATTTGTTTACATGTAATTTGCAAATTCCCGCCAAAATTAAACAATTTGCATTACCTCGCCTGTATTCACTTCTTCGGCTAGGATTATAACTGAACCAGGTGATACACACGTTTTAGATACCGAAACCCGAGCCGCCCGGGAACAGTGACCCCAAGTATCGTCGTAAAGGGGTTCCAAATCGATGATGTCATCGCGGGACAAACTCCTGCACAAAAGTATACAAAATTAGCTATTAAGTGAATAGCGTACTTTACAACGAATAAGTCGTAAACTTACCACTTGTAACAGCCCCCTTCAATTATTTCAAAAGTGAAATTTACATACAAATTTTCAAACCATGGTAGTAGTACCCTCGGACTGTTTATTTTGGCACAGTCACATATTATAGTATTTGCAAATAACACTAATGCTAGAACCACAACTTTATGAAGTAATTCCATAATTATTCACATATCAACAGCAAGAATATCGTTTTAAATAGGATATTTTTAATACCTCTAACCTATAAATTGAACTCGCGAATTTCAAATATTTGACGTTTATTTTTTTTGTAAAGCGTTTAAGGATAGACTATAAAACCCGCTAGGTTCTTCGAAAAAGCAAAACAGTGAAATAAAATGTGTATTTTACAAAAATCTTATCGCAAATTAAATGTTTTAAAATCAAGAATCATCATATTGATTAGGCAATAAAGATAATTTCCAAAACAGTTAAGGTGGTTGATTTTTCCCCAAAGAGTGTTTCAAAACGCTCTAAGTAAAATGTCAAAATGTTATAAATGGCTGCTTTATGCAGTTTGTGTTCGTCTCACTTTAGCGAATTTAATGTGAATTATGTAAAATGAAATACAAAATGTGTGTCGTAATTAATGAAATTATATCATAATAAAGATTACTATACAAAAAATTCTTGTACATCACTGTTAACCATCACAAACAGTCATGTCGACCAAAAGAGCTACAGAAATAAAAGGCAATGAGATCGATAAAATCAAACGTCGTCATAAACCTGACGACACTGTTATTGCGACAGTGATAAATAGAAGTAGTGAAGATACAATACCCTATATAAAAATGGAGGAAGAGGATGAGTGCTCTGAAAAACCTACGGATCTGTGTTTGCAAGGAAACTCTCACCTGATGTCGAGTACAACAAGCAGTTTAGCCGATACACCTGGTGATTCTGGTGTTTTGTGCCTTGATAGCGAAGCTTCCGAAGCCACAAGTCAGGCGCTCATGACCCACAGTCTTGTTGGTGCAGAGGAGTTAGCTTGCGATAGTATTTACGATGCATTGCCTTCATGTTCCCAAGACATGATCAAAAGCACCACCAGCAGTATCATGACCAACAGTGACATAGATAACCAAAATGTAGGTCGCGATGATATTGTTCCTGAATTACTTGTTGAGACAAACAAAAAACCACCAGTATATGAAAATTTACCTGATGTTGTTTTAAAAGCTTTAGAAAGTGAAAAAGTCAGTACTGAAGAGGTAAGAAAGCCAGCATTGAGGACTACTGAACCAAAGAAGTCATTATCTGAAGATATAGTGTATAGGAGAAGATGTAGAAAGAAGTCACAAAGTGGACCCAGTTCACAGAAGAAACGTGTTTCATTCCATGAAGACATTCTTAATAATACTAAAACTGATAACATTCATATAGAGAGAGGCTTTATATCATACAGACCAGACAACTCACACTGTGATAGATTTAGACAGAAGAATACAGTTGCTAATGATAGGTTTTCTTGGTGTGCATCGGGTGACCAGGCTCCAAAATTTGCAGCTGATGTTGCTCAACAAACTATGTCTGATATACTCGGTTACGGTGATTCTAAACATGACAGAAGTGGTATATTTGAATACTGTCAACCTCGTGAATCAAACAATGTTAATACGAATAAAGATAAAGACAATAATAATGTGGCACCACAGAACGGAAAGCTGTATGGTTGTGATTCTAATAGCTCCGATTCCAATTTTAGCTGCGACTCTGAATCATCATCTAGTGACTCCTCATCATCGCATTCCAATAAAACGGAAACATCACCTGTTCACAGGAAATGTGATAAAACACAAAAGTCTTATTCATGTGATGAATTTTCTAACAATGGTCATGTTGCATTTATGAGGAAAACATATTTTTCTGAAGCAGATATAGACCAAAATCATGAGAGAATGAAGAAACCATTAGAAGTGTCACAAAGTCCTATAACAGTTAAGTCTGTTCTGAAAAAGAAACGTTACATAACAACTAATGTTGTTGAAGAAAGAAAACAAAACAATAAAGTTCTTAGTTTACTAGATGCAAACAACATCATAGATTCGCTGAAGAATTTTTATAGAAACTTTAATTTCAATTTTATTCCTGAAAAAGGTCTTCCAGAAACAAGTTTTGAAATCAACAATGTTGTTGAAGCTCTACCCTGTGATGTGAATCAAAACAGAAATTTGTCTAAAAGCCTTGATTCAGGATTCCAAATTGATGATGATGATGATTTCGTCGAAATCCAACTCAATCCGCAACAAAATGTAGAAAAGCCTAAACAAATCCCAAATAGTTCTAAAAATCCTGTTTCTGGAGATAGGACTCCTAATGAAGGGTCTCCACGTCACAAACTTACATTGAATATGAAGGCACAAACTGATAAAAAACTAGTCAACAAAGCTGATGCCTTCCCACCTTTAAGCAAATACGTCGTTAACTGTGAGAGCACAGTTTATGAACACAAAGGTGTATCCTACAGCTATGTTCATGATACATTTCAAACAGCATTTGATGCACCTAAAGAAACATTTGTTCCTATACCTGAGACCACACCGGTTATGGAAATAGTCACAAGTGGAAGTAAGACTGAATTAAATATGAAACTAGGTGATGACACATCCAGTAAAACATCAACACCAAAGCGGCAGTTTAATAAAAATGTTCAAGACGAGACAGAACAAAAGAATGGCGTATCAAAACACTTATCCTCGCCAAAGAAACAAAACGTGAACAGATACAGTCGTAAATTCGCATCTACCGTACAAAAGAATGATGATTCAACTCAGGCAAATAGTGATAACTGTTCTAATACTGATAATTCGACATTAAAAGGTGCTGATGATTTTAACGATGAATTTTTCGATAGTCCAGCGAACCAAAAACTTCAATCCAATAAGTCGGCTCTACTCAATAGGTACCTGAAGAATGTTTGTCAAAAGAAGGACTTGGAACTTAAAATTAGAAACAATAAATTCTTCCAATTTAAATTACGTATGGAGAAAGAGTTTCCTAGCATTATATTTCCTTTTAAAAATGTCTCGGACACATTTCCTATGTCCGCTGAGAGGATGTCGCGTCTTATAGACAAAGAGGTTGTAGAGAACAAAAGGCTTTCTGTGCGGTTGCTGACAGCCGACGAGCCTTCATACTTTGATAGCTTTGAAGACAACGTTGCTATTGAATGTAGCGAGAAACTGAGGCTGCAGCTATTTTCATACCCTAATGAAACATTGAATAGGGTATGTATTATTTATATTTTATAGTCTATTATTTCTAATCCAAATGTTTAATAGACTTATTCATGCCAATAATCATACTTCATACTAATATTATGAATACGAAAGTTTAGATGAATGGATGTTTGTTAGAGTTTGTAGCCTAAATGGCTGAATGGATCTCGATGAAAGGCATAGATGTAAATGATAGTTGGGAAGAATATGTAGGCTACTTAATTTTGTTTTTTATTTAATTCCACGTGGACGGAGTCGCGGCCGTAAGTTAGTCTCTTATAATTTCGTATGTAAATAATTTTGTTTGTTATAGATGATGAAAGTACAGTCAGCTTACAACATGGACGATGGTTCTTGGACACCGTTGTTAGTGTTCATCACAGACTACGCATTATACGTAGCAGATCTCAAGCCCGGCGGTACTGAATACGAACTCTTATGTCGGCTACCTCACAATGAACTGGATGCTATTGCGGTAAATATAATTTCAGGAGATTCTTAGATGTAATATACAATAAGTGTTATTTTAGTGATCAATTGTAGACTTTGAGTGTGGCAGATAGACTTGATTACATTTTTCATTTTATATTACTTTATATTATACTCCATACTAATGTTATTAATGCGAAAATTTGGATGGATGGATGGGAATGGGTCATCCAATCTCGCTGAAATTTAGCACAGACATAGAACATAGACTTCAACGTAGTTTTTATTTAAATTCCGTGGAAACGGTGTCACGGGCGAAAGCTAGTTTAATAGGATTTAATGTCTCTCAGGTGGGTCCGGAAGCTCAGTATATCCAAGTTATAGATATCGCTGGTAACATAGCGTGTTCAGTTGTGACCGCGGAGGGTTCGCTGGGCGCTCGACTGGCTTCCTCACTGGAATGGAGCGCAAGAACCTCGCCACTGCGTATAACTCGTCCTCCAGCGATGCTGCCTCTAACATGTAAACAACTCGCCGCCGCTGTTACAAGGAAACGACATGAGAAACGGGTAAGCAGAAAAACTGTACTTAGATATTTAAAATCCTACTTTAGTCCTTAAAGTGTGTCATGCTACTTTTGGAGGCCCAACTTTAGTCCCTTTTCCTTCCCACCCTTTTTCTCATAAGAATAGGATGGAAAGGGAACGTGGATTTGACGGTGGAGGAGACACATGGGAAGAGGAAATATCCTCTTTATGTGCGTCTCCGTCAATTAAGGATAGGCAACGCATTCGCTATCGCGAATGTCTATGGGCAGCGGTCGCTTCGCCACTTTGGCGGATTCAGGTGGCCGCTTGCTCGTTTGCCACCTTATAATATAAAAAAAATGCTGCTTTGTCTACAGGACACTATGGATGGGACATACATAGGTATAAAGACAATTCTTCAATGAAAAAAGTAATTCTGACTAAACAATGATCTATTAAATGTAAATTACCTTTATGTTTCTATGACAGTAAAGGAATTAGTCAGTATTAGTTAATATTTATGTGAAGATTTAAAAAAAACAACTGTATTATCCTCACTAAATCTAGAGACATTTGAAATGTGTCTTAGCGCTTTTTAATTTCTTTTTCTTGCATTCTAAAAGTTGTATGGTAATTAACATTCTAAGTGGTATAATCGTATAAAATCTACGAAAATGAAAGCGTAACGAATGCCTTTGAAGGCCACATCCGTAACAATGTTTATCAAACTGGACACCGCCATACGTAAATAATTTTTTTGACATTAGTGTTAACACGTCCCATGCCACTACTGTTTTGTTACCAAAGGTCAAGTCAATCAGTGCTACTGACTTGCGTCTTGAATCAAAGTAATGTTATAAATGCGAAAGTATAGATGGATGTTTGTTAGAGTTTGTAGCCTAAACTGCTGAATGGATCTCGATGAAATTCGGCATAGTTATAGAGGATAGTCTGGAAGAACACATAGGCTACTTTCTTTTGATTTTTTTTAAATTCCACGAGGACGAAGTCGCGGGCGATAGTACGCAATAAAAATGAGAAAACATTAATATTACGTACATAAAATACTTTTGCATGACTCGCCTTAAACTGTACAAATTCACCGTGAAAGGTGCCAACAAAAACCAGATAAAGGCGTTATTTAACTTTTTAAAAACCCATTTAACACATTCGTGAGGAACTTCAAGCTTTACATAATAATTTAAATCCACAGAAAGTAGGTCGACGACTCGCCATTTAATGAACCCCGATAATTTATATAGAAAACATAAGAGAACAACTTGAGGGTATGTAACCCTAATGAGGTACAAAGGGGTCAAGAATGCCGTCTTTTGCCGTTTATTGCAGTAATTTATTACGTTACTAGCTTTCGCCCGCGACTTCATGGAATAAAAAAAAACAAAAGCAGGTAGTCTATGTGTCCTTCCGACTATCCTCTACGTCTATGCCAAATTTCATCGTGATCTGTTCAGCCATTTAGGGTATAAACTTTCGCATTTATAATATTGAATAAGATTAAAATAAAAATGTTCATGACAAAGATTTAGAACTATCTAAATCGGTAGAAAAGTATTTATATTCTCTACTACTTTTTTAAAAACAACTTTACCTTTGTGTTTTTTTTAGATATATCATCGACCAATTATGAAGTTCGTAATCATACTAGGCATATAGTAAACTAAGATTTGGAATCGAAAGATTAAAATTCTCTTTTCTTAAACCGACGGAGATTATTACCCTTACATAGATACGGTCAATGCACTTTTACATAATAGCTCGGACACAATAGAACCATGTCAAGCATTTTTACTATAAGGAAGTCTAACAAGTTTCTCCTAGTCACTGTTTAATCCTGAGCGTTCAATACTTATTGTCTTCATCATTAGTTTAGTTTATTAAAAAACTCTAGTTTATGTAAAATGCCAAAATGAACTTAAGGACGATATATTCTGTCTCTATTCCTAACATACGTCTCTTACTTTCAGTAAATTGCGTATAAAATCCAAAGTTATTTTCACAGACGCATAAATCACCAACAAGTGTAATTCGTTTAAAATAAAAATACAGTGTCTCTCCCCTTGCCTTGCCAAGAAAACACCATAAATAGAATTATTATTCAAGTGTAATATTAGAATGGGTGGCCGCTGGAATATTTCCTTGTGACTCACGCGACGATGACTGTACCCCTTAGATTTAATTGAATAGCTAGTGAGCTGTTTACGTTAATGTTTACGGAAATTGAAGACTATTAAAACAGAATGTGCATCAACACGCTTCAAAGTGTGACGTCATAGATCCTAAAAAATAATATGTTTTTGTAATTTCAGTCTTCTAGTTGAATTAAAAAAACATAACATTTTTTTTTGTTAAAATCCGTGTTTTTTATTATTTTTTGACAGAGCAAGACTCGCATCGTACTTCTTACTACTATCCTAAATGCTAAAGTTTGGATGGATGGATATTTGTTAGAGTTTGTAGCCTAAACTGCTAAAGGGATCTTAATGAAATTTGGCACAAATGTAGAAAATAGTCTGGAAGAACACATAGGCACACAAAGTTATTTTTATAAATTCCTCGCGGACAGAGTTCAGTGCGAAAGCTAGTTCTTAATAAAACTGACTATACTATAAATTCTGAAGTATTATCAGTATAGAAAATAACTGATTGTGTTTAAAGCGTTGTAAAACAAATAAAACCATCTTTTCTGGTCATTACAGAGTGGAAAGTTGTGAGACCAATTAAATGCGAATGTTGCTATGCCGTGACCTCGGAGTGTGGGTCAATGTAACGGAGAACGTCCCATGGTCTACGAAATTACGATACGAAACGAACTAGATATCTGTTATTGTATTTTATAGCGATATTTATAACTTGTTTATGTAAACATTTACTATTAAGACTGTTCTGTTTTATTTGGTGTAGACAGAATAACGATAGAATAAGGCTAGGAAGCCTATTAAGCATTTAATTATCTTTGAGTATTCGAATAATATAAGGTGTACAAATAAGTTTCCGCCGTTTTATTGTAGATGGTACAGCACTGAGTTTCGGTTAGCTTTCGCAGATGATAACCGGCGTAAAAAATAGTTTGGATATTCAAGAACAACATAACCTACTAATATTATTGATTTTATATTGGTAAAATATAATTTTTATGAGTTGAAAATGTCAAAATTTGAGCCAAGTTATCGTCATTTGCGGGAAATTTTATTTTACTTCCTTAATTTAAAGAAATCTGCTGCTGAAGCGCATCAATTGCTCGTAGAAGCATATGGTGAGGGTGCTTTGAGTGGGAGAACGTGTAGAGAGTGGTTTCAAAAGTTTGAAAACGGTGATTTCGACGTAGAAGACAAAGATCGCAGTGGAAGGCAAAAAATTTACGAGGACGCAGAATTGGAGGAATTATTGGAGGAAGATTCATCTCAAACACAAAAAGAACTTGCTCTAACATTAGCAGTCACTCAGCAAGCAGTCTCACATCGTTTAAAATCATTAGGAATGATTCATAAACAAGGAAATTGGGTTCCGTACGAATTAAAGCCGAGAGATATTGAACGCCGATTATGCTTAAGTGAAATGCTGCTAGCTAGACATAAAAAAAGGGTTTTTTACATCGTATCGTAACTGATGATGAGAAGTGGATACATTATGACAATGGAAAAAGAAGAAAATCATGAGGATTACCTGGCCTAGCGTCAACATCAACAGCAAAACCGAATATTCACGGAAAAAAACTTATGCTGTGTATTTGGTGGGATCAGTGTATTATGAGTTGCTTAATCCGAGTGAAACAATTACTGGAGCCCTCTATCGAACACAATTGATGAGATTGAGCCGAGCTCAGAAGGAAAAACGCCCTCAATACTATTCTAGACACGAAAAAAATATTCTTCTGCATGCAATGCTTGTCCACATGTTGCGGCTCCCGTGGAAAAAGTACTTGGAAACACTTGATTGGGAAGTGTTACCCCACCCGCCGTATTCACCAGACATTGCACCGTCCGATTATGACCTGTTCCGGTCCATGCACATGCTCTGACGGCGCAGCGGTTCACATCTTATGAGGATACCAAAAAATGGGTTGATTCGTGGATAGCCTCAAAAGACAAGGAGTTCTTCAGACGTGGGGTTCAAATGCTGCCTGAGAGATGGGAAAAAGTGGTTGCAAGTGATGGGCAAAATTTTAAATAAATCTATATTACCGTTCTTCTATGATAAATATTTAATTTGTGTTAAAAAACGGCGGAAACTTATTTGTACTCCTAATACAAGTATTCGTTAGTTAACCGTGGGTTTCCTCTATCGAAACACTCATTCGAAAACATGTTGACATCCCTCTAATTCTTGTCTAAGAAACTGAGATAGTAACATGTTTCTGTTTAGTCTGTTGCGACAGTGACAACTCACACGAAAAAGTTTAAAATCGCTTCAAAACTCCCTTCTCTATACTTATTAGTGAATATGCAAATGTTTAGATTCCAGAGATCCTGTACTACGGGCGGGCGTGTTCGGGCGACGCGGGGGACAGGCTGATTGAAGCCCCAGGGGCGTTCGCGCCGCCGCTGGAGGGCTATCTGATGTGCAGGACAGATAAGAGCAGGCGATTTGAGCCTAGCTACTTCTTACTGAGGTATTCAAATATTCTATCTACAAGTGGCTGTGTGTGTATGAAGATGGATGTGTGTGACAAGAAGGGATAAAGTTAAGAATGTCTTTATTAGAGGAGGTTTGAAAGTTAAGTGTCAGAAATGGAAAAGCAAAAGGTTAGCGTGGTATAAAATTATGAAAAAAATATTATGATTTGATAAAGGTATTTTTATAGTGAGGTCAAATTACAGTTGACCTTATGTACTGAATATAATAAATAATTCAATGTCTGATTACTATTGAGGTAAATGTCCATTGGTATGATAAGACGTGTTATAAAAATAATGTTTTTTCATAACATTGTATCATAATTGAAATAACAAAGGCGTTACGTTATGAATTAAAAACAAACTTTTATAGACAAAAGTATGTCAACAAAATATATACTTTTGTTGTATAGGAATAAAAAAATAATATGTATGGACCATTCTTTGCTACCTATTCCATCGTATGGGAGATATATGGACCACTATAACAAGACCTCTTACCACCAGAGCGGGGGTGCTCCACTGGGGTCCGCACTCACCGGACGGCTCCCCCTTGCCGCACAACATCGCGCTCCGTTCAGTAGTGGGTGTGCGACGTCACGTGGACTCTACACGTCGGCCTCATTGCTTCGAGATAGCATTGGGAGATGCAAGCCGGCTGCTGCTGGCAGCACCGGATGATCCCACCGCCTCCTCGTGGTTGCAGTCCTTGTTACTCCATGCAGCACAGGTAATGGATACCTCATAGTCTTAGATTTTTATAATAAACTATAATAGCTGATCGCGTGCGGATTCATTCGCGTGAAATCATAAAAACTTTTTTATTTTTTACATTTGTCAAATTATCAATAGCAAATGTCAAAATGACATGACATGACAAACCTTAGCAATCTTTCTTTCTTGATGTTGGCAGCAACTTATGGTCTCTTTCCCACAATAGAGTTTTTATCCAAAATATTTACCCCCTAAGTTTAATGGCGTGAAAATATATAGCCTAAAGCGTGGCTTTTTATTAAAAAGAGAATTATTCAAAAATATACTGTAATTGCTGACATCTTAGGGAACAAAGAAGTGTGTGTTTACGCTTTATTATAATAAGTATAGATTTAAAATAAGAGTGACCTTGAGATTGTATGCGATTTAACACTTTGCCACCGACTCTTATAAGTTCAATATAGTACGTTATAATGTGGCACTGGACGTGTTAACCCTTAGTTAAACAGAGTTTATTGTAACAAAAAAAATGTTTTTTTTTTATATCATATGGTGGCAAACGAGCGATCGGCCTCCTGAATCCGCCGAAATGGCGAAGCGACTGCTGCCCATTGACATCCGTAATTGCAGATGTGATGCCTATAATCGACAGAGGAGGAGACGCACTTAACGACAGTATTGCCCCCTCCTAAGCGTCTCCTCCAACACATCCACTTGCCTTCCCATCCTTTCCTTATAAGAAAAGAAATAGGACTAAAATTAAGCCTCCGGCACGCACACTTCAGACTACGCGGAATTGCTTTTCGCGCCTGTCTTGTGGTCGTGGTATTGCGTGAAGCGAGCCTACAGTGCGATGTTAAAGCGGGCTCTACCATTGTTTAGGCATTAGAAGAGAAGGACGGCGCTAAGAAGGCGGAGCCCCGGTCTGGGGCGCCGCCGCCCGCCTGCACGGTGCTGGTCACCGCGCACGAGGTGGTCAGTGTCCGCGACACGCTGGACTCCGCGTTCATAGCCGGCGCAGCCGCGTATCTCAAGGATAGAGGCTCTGATGCACTACTCAAAGGTAACTAACAGATTACTTACTATCCTACTTTTAGGGCCTGTCACATCAAATTATAAATTGTCTGATAACAATCCAATGTGTAAATGTGATGGAAATATCGGATTTTGTTACCTTATCTGAGAGTGAAGTCATTTTTAAGCTATCTAAGCCTCTCAGCCAGTGGTGGGACAGGCCCTAAATAATATTATAAAAAGTTTATTGACACTATTGTTACATGTTATGTTATATCAACAAAGTTATAAAGATATACTTTTGCTATAACAATGATAACATTGTTTTTCTTATAACTGTGAGTTAATGCACACAATAAATATTACGATTATTTTTATATAATAAAAGATATATATGTCGTAGCTAGGGTAGGTTATTCCGATGTCAATAGTGAGTTTCCTTGTCGCTGGAGGTATGTTTTCCATTCGTGGCAGAGTCCGTAACGCGTGATGGTTTCAACGGCACCCTTCTCGCTGACAGCCACGAAACAAGCGCGTTCCTTCTCACAGCCACTATTGAAGTGCTCTTGCTGCCGGTCACTCTAGAAGTGAGTTCTTGCTGACTGTCACCGCCGTAGTGTGTTCTTCCTGACTGTCACCGGCGTAGTGAGCTGCGCTCCGCTCGCTCGGCCCTTTAACACGTTGACTCCATCAAACGCCGACAGGCGGCGCTGGCGTTACGTAGTACTCTTTACTGCCGCTATGTCGCTAGTGTTGCAATACTGGCGCTAGTATATTTTATTATTATTATATTATGTTATTATTTAATGTAATGTATTATATATGTAATGTTTCCAGAGTACATAGAAGATATGAGAACGGACATTGAAATATTGGCTTGCGGATTCATCAAAAATCTGACGGCGTTTAAGATTCCTGACACAGACGAGAATTGGTGCTGTTTGGTAAGTAACACAATCGAGAATTAAATGTGTAAATCATCGTTTTACAACGTTTGGTTAATTATTAAAGAATGAGAATGAAAAAGTCCACTCAACTTTTGTAAAATGTCTGAACAGATTTTGATGGAATTTGGCATAGATGTAGAACATTAGAAGAACTCATAGACAACCAATAAAGATTTTTTTTTTTTTTTTGGACGGAGTCGCGGCCGACAGCTAGATTATGTAAATGAAATACTAGGATGCCTTCAATTCCTTTAGAGCCACATACATGAATGAAAATGACTTGTCAGTTTTACTTAATTCTATGGAATAAAAAAAAATTGCCCCCCCCCATCCCCTCTTCATCATTAGCCGGTTAAGTCATTGAGCGACAATACAAGTAAAAAACTTGAATTGTCCTATATATCTGTGTTTATTACAGGAGTGGAGTGTGTGCGAGGCTCGCGAGCGCGGCGCGGGGCTGGCGCTGGTGCTGGCCAGCGGCGCGGAGCTGGAGAGGCTCATCGCAGCGCTGGAACTCGCCTACTGCAACCTCACTGTAATACTTTTAGACAATAATATAATCATCATCATCACCAGCTCACTATATGTCCCCACTGAGGGGCTCGGAGACCCCAAATTAGAGTGACTAGGCCATAGTCAACCAAGCTGCACTGCGGGGTGGTTGACTTCACACATATCTTTGAATTTCTTCGCCGATATGTGCAGACATCACGATGTTTTCCTTCACCGTAAGAACGTCGGGTAAATTATGCACATATGAATTTCGGAAAAATTGAAAATCACATTGGTATAATATATGATAATCGTAACAACGTAATTATACTTTGATACTCAATCTATCTATTCCCGCCAGGATTGGCGCGCTTATTCTTAATACTTCTGTTTAACATTGACACCTGTCAATGTCATTTGTCAAATTTCATAGGGATGGGATGTTTATGGCAATGATCTAGTATTGCGCTATTCCGGCACGTTACCGATTTTTACTGATTTATTTTAAAATCTATAATATTTGAGTTGTATTCCTCAAGAGTATCATTTTAGTGTACTACTGTCATTTGATTTATTTGTTTTTTTCATTAAATTATTGCTTGATGGTATATATTAGTACATTTGTCATAAATTTTACCCTAAATAAATGTTTTATTGAGTATTATAATAAACAAATTCAACTATAAAATAAGAACCTCCCAAATAATTATAAATTACTGATTGTAATATTGTAATCGTAACAACGTAATTATACTTTGATACTCAATCTATCAATTCCCGCCAGGATTGGCGCGCTTATTCTTAATACTTCTTTTTGACATTGACACCTGTCAATGTCATTTGTCAAATTTCATAAGGATGGGATGTTTATGGCAATGATCTAGTATTGCGCTATTCCGGCACGTTACCGATTTTTACTGATTTATTTTAAAATCTATAATATTTGAGTTGTATTCCTCAAGAGTATCATTTTAGTGTACTACTGTCATGTGATTTATTTGTTTTTTTCATTAAATTATTGCTTGATGGTATATATTAGTACATTTGTCATAAATGTTACCCTAAATAAATGTTTTATTAAGTATTATAATAAACAAATTCAACTATAAAATAATAATCTCCCAAATAATTATAAATTACTGATTGTAATATTGTAATCATCCAGGATGTTTAAAAAATTACCGTATTACTAATAACATTTGTTATATTACCAGAGCGAGCCGTTCCCTCTGAGCGTGGTGGAGGCTTGTAAGTCAGCGTGCAGCGTCGCTCACACCAAGTACGAGGCGGCCTGGGCGCACATGCTGCCCGCGCAGCAGTAGCACCCGGCTTATACCTGTACAAGACAAGGTAATACATTACCAAGACAACATGCATGAGACAACAATATTACCAAGACAAGTAAGATATGTATAAGGCATCACCAAGACAGATAAGACAAGGAAAGATTTCACCAAGACAAGAACGTGCGCACACCTTTGACTAAACTATCGCACAACTGTTTAGTCTCGCTTTGATTCCTATGAGCTTATATGGAGGTGCACACTACTCGATTTTTAGTTGTGATACTAAACAGTTGAATTTACTGCGAAGCAATCGACAATCTCATCACAGTTGTGCGATAGTTTAGTCAAAGGTGTGCGGCCTGCTCTTAGACATAAGACGTGCTAAATGTAAATAAAAGTTAATGTAGGCGAAACAGATATTATCCACTTAATACAATAACTAGAGTTAGATTTAGATTTGAATCAGATATTAATAATCAATTCATGTTACAATTTCTAATCAATGTTACAAATGCTAATGGATATTACAATTTCTAATGAAAGTTACAATTTTAAATGGATGTTACATTTTCTAATCGATGTAACACTGTAATTGGTGAATGTTGGTAGCTACACATAATTATTTTTCAATGGATTAGTAACGAAAACTAGCCTTAAACGTGACCTGTAAATTCTCGTAATATGACAATGTATGGCAATATGAAGTCTAAAATCATGGAATTTTGCCACTTTATTGTGACTATCGCGTTATTAAACTCCATAATACTCAATAATCGCATAATATCTTGTATATTGTATGCCAATCCCCTGTTAAACAGAGGCCAAGTGTTGAGCACAATTTACTGTAATTCTTAATAATTAAACTGTTACAACGGAATTGCACGGAATTCAAATATTAGAAAAATATAAAGGCCTAATACCGCGTTATTACAACTGATTTAAAAAAAAGTCACGTTAAAATTTCTAGTATAATCTATATTGTTCTAAAAGTAACGTCAATAATTTGTAAAATAACACAGGAATATGGTAAAAATTTTATTACAAACTTCAGTTATGGTAAAAAATGGTCTGTTTCACAAATATTTGATTCTATCTTAGGTTGCAAAACTATTTTAGTTATGCGATATTAAAAAAACATCTGCCAATTTGAATTTCATAGATTAAAACAATCTTATTACTCTGTGTAATTTCGTTGTAACGTTCGCTTTTTAATATAAGAAATAATAATTGTAGTATAATAATAAAAGCAGCTATATAAGGTCTGTCTGTGTATTTAGATAGGCGGTTGATACATTTTCATAGTATTGTCACAATAACAATGGTTTTATAGATTATTTAATTAATGATTTATAAACAATTCAATTATTTTAATGAGTATGTGTTCCCAATATTATTTATTATTGTTTTATTGTGATATATTTTAGTTTTATAAATGAAGTCTTCATATAATCGAAATATAGGTAAATACCCAGCGTCTAAGATTTTATCTTTTAATAAATATAGTTTAGCATGATGAAATAATATTTGCTGTTTTAGAGCCTTTGTAATGCCCAGTTTACATTATTCCAATCCAGCTCTCGAAACTAGAGCTGGAATCGTTCGATGGACTGGAATAATGTAAACTAATAAATAACTTTGTTTACTATACAATACTTTACTATTAAATTTAGGAAAAGGAAATCAATACTTTCTTATCATTTGTGTTGTGTATTGAAAAAAATATATATTTCTTAATAATAAATCAGTTACCTTCAATGCCCTATACTGATCTCGGCAACGCGTAGACTGTTAATATCGAATAAGTATCTATTAATTTAAGTTTTTCTATAGCTTTGTAGTATTTAAATAGTAATATGTATTCCACAATAACATCACAATTTAGTATTTAGGGTCATCGCATACTTGACAAATACGTATACGTTCGTACGCGCTTACGTAACGTATACGTTTTGCGATGTTCATAAAATATCAGAAACATGGTATCCATTGCTGTAAGACGCGTTTACAAAAGTATAGCGCTATTTCTTTTATTTCCAAAAGAATGAGAGAGAATGCGAATAAGTTTACGCTCATACGGCAGTGGAAACCAACAGTTTATACTGTGTATATATTGATAGTGCTTTACTGCTTTGGGTGATTTTTATATTAATGTCACAATAGGCAAAAAGGTTATTTCCCTCTTTTTATTGAAGATTTTCATAGAAGCTTAGATACTTCAGAAAGTATTTATTTATCTCTGATAACTCCATTAAGGTTATGTGATCGTTCAAGTGGAGACGGAAAAGGAACAAGTTCACTCGAAAGTTTTGAAGCAATAAGACTGCTTTGAGTGATAGTCGCTGGCTTGGCTTGGATATTTTAAAATTGATACGAACATATTCTGTTCCCGGAGCCTTTTGTAGCTTTATTATTTTAAAGCTAATTTTAATGGTTTCGTTGTTTTCATTATTGACTATAGTCGTTCTTATATAATAGGCTCGTTTAGTAATAGACAATACCCATTTAAATGTTCATTCGAGTACGATTTTTTCCTATCGTATTGTTATCTAAATGAGCCTATCATATTTGGACGGCTTTATTTTTTTGGTATTATTGCTTGTTTGGGCAGATTGTTGTTATCAGGTGGGATTGTGGTTGCAATATTTGGTAAGGATTTTATCGGGCTGGAGCACAAGCACTGCCTCTTGTGTTCCCGTGAGTTCACATTACCGTAACAGTCGCAACAACATGTTATAATGCTTTTTGTATAATATTTTTGGTAGTGTAAACTCATGGTAACACATACGTTCAATTTTGTTAGCTAAAAGCTTCTTTGAATCGTTTTTAATGCATATTTTTTATGTTTAGAACAATTATTTTATTCTCGTTTTCATACTAAAATCAATCTACATCAGGTATCTTGTATTTGTATTATCAGGCTGTTGTAAAGGCCATGTGATATTAATGTATGTCTAGGATAGGATATTGAATCGAGCGTGCCTCAGAAGCCGAACCTTATCCTTTGTCTTAAGGTTCAATTTCGTAAATCATAACTTTTGATTCACCGTCAGTTTCTTGCATAATTGAATTGAATAATCTTAAGAGTACATTTTTTTATACTTTTTTTACTATTTTCTTTTTTTAAATGGTTGTATGTGTGTACTTAATAATAAAATATTTGAATACTATTACAATTAAAATTAAAATAATATTTTAATGCAATAAAATTACTACGTTACAATTTTTAATGATTTATGAAAATTTCTTCTGAGGTACTTTTACGCGATATTTAGTGAAATTTTATTTTACACGAGCAAAATGAATTATATCCCAGTGATTATTTATTTATTTTAATTTATATACGAAATGAAATTACCTGATGAAGTATAGCCAAAATTATATTTAAAGATATGGTGTTTTTGTAATGTAATCAATGATAGTATTATTTATATGTATCTTGCTCGCTTTAGTATGAGATTTTGTGTCTATAAAAACATATAAATCATACTCAATAATCTTTTAAATATATAAAGCATGAAATATTGCATTTATAAATATTACATTACTTTAAAATGAATAAATAAAGTCATAAGTGTTTTTAATACACGACAGTTTAAAACATTTTTTTTTAATTACAGTTCTTAAATTTATCATAAAACCATACATTTTACGATGAAACAAAAATGTTATACTATTTTAGTGCAGAATATAAAATTTATATCGATTATCAGAAAAATAATGTCTTGCAAACGTTCAAACATAAAAGCTCATACTATATCGAGCATTGTACAGTTGTATGTTTGTGTAAATGCTTCGGTACCTTGTTTCGGCAACTGTGATTAGTGTTGTGTAAGTTATTGTTTAAGCATAATAAGTTTTTGTCTAGCTTTCAATGTTTACAAGTTTTATTTTACCGTATATGGGGATAATTTCTTAGTATACAAAACGATATTTATCTATTATTAATAGACCATTCTATGAATTAACTTGGAAAATGATTTAAGCTTTCAAATAAAATCGATGTTACAGAAAAAAAAATAAAAAAATTGTTATGACCCAAAGGCTATGTTTCTTGCCTCTATTTACATTTGTCTTGTAATTATTATTATTATAATTGAAGTAATACTAATATCTTGAATTGTAGAATGTGAAGTATTAATAAGAACAATAATAAATGTTAATAACTTACAATATATTGTAGAAGCTATAAAATCAATGTTACAAAATTTCATGACACCACAAAGAAGTGGAGAATGTTACAATTATTCTCATGCACAATAAATATCTTAATGTCATGTGAATTTGTAACGTGCCGTAACGAATTGTAACGTTTGTCATGAAACTTTGTAACATGTTACATTGTATATTCCATGTAGATGTTAGTCGCGTCGGTTTTACAAGCAACTGTACTCAAATATGTTTCCATAATCGAATATAAACTTCACGAACTTTTTTTGATGTTTTATTTAACCTCGAAACCCTTGTGAATACATTTTTAACATACAATTAAATTATTACTACTAGTGAGTGTTTAAATATATGTAAATAGAATATTACGTTTAGCTTTTTTTCTATATTTTTTTATGTCTGTGGGTGTAGTGTAGTTATTTTCTATAATTTTTATTTAAAAAATACGATTCTTATATAGACAAGTGTATATATTTCGCAATAATTTGTAACAATATTGAAAGTGGGTAAACAACTTTATAGGAGTAAAATACGACATAATTTTAATATACATCGGAACCAGTTTATTTTACATAGACAACGTAAACACACCTCTCAGCTACAACCAGTTAGCGGAGACTTGAAATGTTGCATTGCAGAGATTCCATAAATAATAAAAGGTATATTTTTCTAGAATATATCGACAAAACGCAGGTTTATGAACAACGAAAGTAACTATTGCAGAGAATTTATCCAATTAGAGTTGAATAATTGCGGTAACAATTATTACGAAAAGTTTACTAGCTATTTACGCTACGACCTTTAGAATTGGCGACTATACTGGCAGTGGGAACCGAGGTTTAAGACTACTTAATTAATATTGTTTGACGATTATATTACAATTGCGATTGTTAATAAAAACTGATTTGTTTATACATATTCGAAGGACAATTGACTTAATCAAAACATGTTTACAATATCATAAACAAATCGAACATAACATAAATTAACATCGTAAATAGTCTGCGTTAGACAAAGATTCAAATATTCCAATATGCAATACAAAATTCCGTTGATTTCAAAACTAAAGTATAAATTAACCAAATATGATATCGAAAAAGAAAGCATTAATATAAAGATTAACTTATCGGCCCTTTAAATAAAGGGTAATTTAGCGTTTTAATTAACTGCGTATAACCTGATTGATAAGTTGTCGAGAACACAAACAAGCTACATTAGCATACCTGCAGCCGTCCTGATAGCCTCAGTATACTACATCTCCACGCAGAGATTAGTCTCCCCGCGATGTCGGAGCTAAAAGTAAGTAATTAGTTTGTATTATTTGATAAAATCTGCAGCTATCTTATATGTTTATTTGTACAGCAATTTTGTTCGCGAAAGATAATTTTATCAGAAGCCATTAAATTTATTTTAGCATGCCTTTTGACACAAAACGATTCATTTAATTTGAATACGATTATTTAAAAGATCGATAATCGAATTTTCTAGGCAGAAATTAAATACCGATTTATTGATGCTTGTAATTTCCGAATCAACCGATATAAGTTTGACTATATTTCTTATTTTCTTATTTTAGTGTAATTTCTAAATACATCAATTATTTTACACTGACAATATACCAACAACTCTTGTCATCAGTACCTATCAGGTTTCGGATCAGAGTTCAGTTCCGTGGACCCGCGTCGGCCGGGTGCATTGCCGGTTGGTCAGAATTCCCCACAGCGCTGTCCGTACGGCCTCTACGCTGAACAACTCTCAGGGTCCGCATTTACCGCACCACGGAATGATAACAAACGATCTTGGCTCTACAGGTAATGCTTCCAATCTTTTGACGATATAAATTTAAACTTTATAACGGCCCGAAAGCTCGAAGTTAACTATAACTCTGAATGTATTAGTTTGGCTCACGGTAGGTATAGGATATTAATAGCTGGGTTTTGCGTATTTGCAAGCCGTCAAGTAGATTGATCAGCAAATTACAACTGTAATTTGAATAGATTATTAAGCCCGAAAAACGGTATTCTTATCGTCACGAATCTCATCTAGTCAATCGATCAAACTTTAGCGGACAAAAGTTAGAGAATACGAAAGAGCACTTATTGTTTTTATTTGTGATTGGCAGCAGGGTCATAGAGTAGCTGGGATATGTTTTATAATACGTATAGAATAGTTGATGAAATACGACACGCTCCAGTGGCGCAATTGGTTAGCGCACGGTACTTATAGGTCAGTGTTCGTGAGCAATGCCGGGGTTGTGAGTTCGAGCCTCACCTGGAGCAATATTTTGTACTTATTTGAGCCGCGAATTTACTAAACTGGGAACAATATTTATGCATCTGAAGTACTTAGACAGAGAATTAATTTGTCATGTTAATTAGCAATAGAAATATAAAAAAGTGCTTTGTTATAGAATCCGTCCATCCGTCGTGCATCAGCCATTCCAAAAAAAGGATATCGCTAAATATCTTACCCACAACTGGGATGAAGCGGAACCGGATCCTAATCAGGTATCATTTTATTTCTAAAATTATTGACACAATTTGTAAAAACAAAATACTATTTAGAATAACGACAATATTTTTTGTGCAACAGTCTCGCTGGCTCCCCTTTGACATCCCGCCAGCGGATCAGAAGGTGGACTTCGTGCAAGGTCTGCACACGGTGTGTGGCGCGGGGGATCCGCGGTCACGCAACGGTCTCGCCATACATGTCTACCTGTGCAATTCATCTATGGATAAGAGTGCTTTTTACAGCAGCGACGGAGATCTACTGATAGGTAAGATCAATTGAATAAATCTTTCCCATTCCCGAATAATATTCTCGTTTATGCCTTCTCAATATACGTCTAAAATTTATATCGCAAATGTCTATGGAAATCTTCGACACATACAAAAAGATAATCGTATAATTTCATCCATTCCAATGAAATGTAACAATTTATTACTGTCATGCAATGTTGTGGACTATACTCTATTTGGTCTAAACTAATTAGGTTTAAAGCTGCAATTCTGTTATCTCTTGTCAAAATATAGACATAGAAGCAAGCATATATGTTAATTTTTAATGCAGTACCGCAACAAGGAAACCTGAAGATAACTACGGAATTCGGTATAATGAAGATATCTCCAAACGAGATTGCGGTGATACAGCTCGGCATGAGATTCGCTGTCGAAGTGGATGGTCCTAGCCGGTAACAAATATATTTTTACAATGTTGATTCTGTTTATGAAACCATTGTGATACCACAAATTAATTTCAGGGGCTACATTTTAGAAGTGTTCGATGGCCACTTCAAGCTGCCTGATTTAGGACCTATAGGAGCAAACGGTTTGGCAAATCCTCGAGACTTTCTAACTCCTGTTGCTTGCTACCACGACGAAGACATACCAGGTATACCCTTCTCTCTTGCGCTTTACCTCAACTATATCTTCTTTCTCTCTCGTGTAACATTGTATTAATCATTTGATCATTGTTAAATTGATTTAATTTCCAACAGGATTTAAAATAATAAACAAATATCAAGGCACACTTTTTGAAGCGGTACAGAACCATTCTCCGTTCGACGTGGTGGCATGGCACGGTAACTACGTGCCCTACAAATACGATCTCAGCAAATTCATGGTCATCAATTCTGTATCATTCGACCATTGTGTGAGTATTTATTGAATTATTTACAATACACAGAAACTATGAGATATTCTTACTTCTAAGATATTAGGAATAATCGTTTTTATTATTGTAAAACCACAAATGATGTCTTGCGAATTTCTAGGATCCATCCATATTCACGGTGCTGACCTGTCAGTCTACAAAGCCCGGCGTGGCGATCGCTGACTTTGTTATTTTCCCGCCTCGATGGTCTGTGCAGGAAAACACATTCAGACCTCCGTATTATCACCGTAAGACTTGTTTTGTTACAATTTGTATAACGTGGATAAATTTATCCAATCCTAATATTTCATGCCTAAACCCAGATATCGAAAAGTTAACTGATCTTGTCTCAATAATTTGTTAAATAAATTTGTTTTCAAGGAAAACGTATTAAATCTATTTTATTATTCAAGGGAATTGTATGAGCGAGTTCATGGGTCTTATTCTGGGCTCGTACGAGGCAAAAGAGGACGGTTTCCTTGCGGGCGGCGCGTCATTACATTCAATGATGACGCCTCACGGACCCGACGCGCAGTGCTTCGAAGGCGCGTCTAATGCACAACTATCACCTCAGAAGATCGCAGTTGGCACTCAGGTTTGTATTACCTGGCGTTCGCACTGCAAAAACATCTCTATAAATTCGTATGTTTTAGTATAAATGGTTTGTGTATATTCCCACGCAAGATCGAAAAATGTTCTTTTTCCCGCCTTTGAACTGTCATCATAGTAGTCCTTTCTTTCGTTTTCACGTATATACCGACATGGATATCTGACCCAGTGGGCATAAATTATAACTGCTCACCAATGCCCTCCTGTAAAAAAGTGTCACAAGATCCTTTTTATACTTTCTATTTTATATGTTTTTTTATTTCATGCCATTTTCTGTCCTTGTAGATTTCACATATTTTCTTACTGGTATAATGTAATCAGGTATTGTTTTCCATTCAAGGATTATTTTTGTACTTGTTTGTAAAATGGAACAATTATTGTTTATTACAGGCGTTTATGTTCGAATCATCTCTGAGTATGGCCATCACACGCTGGGGGCTGCAGACATGTCAAAAACGAGACGCAAGTTACTATGAGTGTTGGCAGAAACTACCCAAACTGTTCTCTGATAAGATACAAGTTTAAAATCGTCAAGTACAGTCCGCTGTATAAAGTATACATTTATCAAGCTACAGAAATTTGTATACACTTTCTTATAGTTTATATAAACATGTATGCGTGTCTGTCTGTGCTGTCCAAAAATACATGTTTTTGATGGATAAGTGCAGTTTTAAAACCTATGGTAATTTATAGTTTTGTAAATGTTTACATATTTATGAAGCTGACTGTACATTTGTCAATCATGTTATTTTTTGTAATCAAACCTTGGTTACTCTTGTAACGTTTAAATATTTTTAATCAATTTTTTTTAAGGATAATAGTTGGTTTAAAAAAATAAAACAACACATATTACGATAGTCTTTAATTAATAATATTTAGCAGAGCTTAAAAATACATACCATTATTGAAATATTACAATAAAAAGATATTCAGTCGCATCACAAACGACGAGAACGTATAAGAAATAAATTAACACGGATTTAACTCACACGAACTTTGTGGAACCTTGTTTTATGGTTCTTAAACAAAAAATAATTTTTTCTATAAATAAAATGCGTGTTTTTAACAAATCAAACCACGGAATACGACCGAGCACATTGGTCCCGAACATTAGGTTCAAATGCGGTATTACATATGAAGGGGAAAAAGAAAATACGCTTTAATTTTTTTTTATTTTTCAAACTAGACATACCACATTATAAATTTAGCAATTTAAATTAAGGTATGAGTACTAAAAAAAATGTTTTTTTTTAAAAAAACGTCATTTTTCGATTACATTTTCCGCAATATAGTCCAAGTTTTTTTATATTCCCGGTCATGCTATAATAGGTATTCAGATAGAAATAGATATTAGTAAGGAAACATAAATATTATTGTGAAATATAGTATTTATAACCTATGAATCAATGTTTATGAAATGAGATCGAAAATACGCCTCCATTAACGATTTCGAATGTGATAATTACTAATTATATACTTAAAAATTACCTAAAAGTATTTCGTTATTTAACTAAATATATCAAATTGTTCATATTCTTAAGAAATCAGTAAAAAGTACTTAAAAAGAGAGTAAAATATAATGAACCAATTCAAAATGACTGCTACACTCAGAGTCGTTAATTCTCCCTTAGCGTTGATTTAATAAAAAAATAATATTAGAGGCCATATCCGCAAATCACGACTTGCTCGTATTTTGCGTGAATATTAGACATATTTACTGTCTCTAATTCACTTATTAACGACTCTGAGAGCTGAAATAAGAGTTACTTCTGCTACAAAATAAACAAAAAAATATGTAATACCGAATTAGGACCAAGTTGTTTGAGAAATGTCTAGACATGTCTCCGGTCTGGTCTGTGGTGAGAGGTGTGAGAGGTGTGAGGGGTGTGAGGGTGTGAGGGTGTGAGGGTGTGGGGATGCTCAGCCATGGTTCACGTTGACGCCGGACTCCAGCTCGGAGGCGGGCGTCTCCGGCTCCTCGTCGTTGTAAATATTCTCCGCCATCTGCCATACCTGTATACATCATACTAATATTATAAATGCGAAAGTTTACATGGATGGATGGATGTTTGTAGCCTAAACTAATTTGGTATAGACGTAGAGGATAGTTTGGAAGAACACATAAGCTACTCACCTATTTTTTTTATTTCACGCGGACAGAGTCGCGGGCGAAAGCATGTACAAATAATTTATAAATACAAATATTTTATTAAGAACATTGAGGTTTTGGGAATTTCTGGACAAAATTGTAATTCTAGAAAAAAAAATATATGCAGTGAATGTAATAAGGTTAAACATATTCACTGTAATAGACACTACCTGCATAATATTATCTTCGGAGACGGAGCAGATGACCCAGGGCTCGTTGGGGTTCCAGGAGAAGTCTGAGATCTTGGCGGTGTGTCCTCCGTGGATGAAGAGCAGCTCGGGAGGGCCGTCCTCCGCGTCCTCCGCCGTCTGCTCCTCGCCGATCTTCGACAGGTCCCACACGTGCAATCTGGATGTCATACTAGTATTATAAACGCGAAGTTTGGATAAATACATGCTACTCTATATCCCTAAAACACACATGTTGATCATAGTCTGGAAGAACTTCTTTATTGTCAAGTTTCTGGTGTTCAAATTATTGCTGAGGTTGTCATATAGGAGGGGGATACCTCGAATGGTAGACATATTTGAAAGTAGCAGTTGCTCGCGACTTCTTCCGCGTGGAATTGATAAATAATAAATAATATAGCTTATGTTACTGACTGATAATGTAGCTTTAAATGTTAAAAGAATCTATGACATCGGCCCAGTAGTTATTGAGTTATTCCAATACATCCAAAAATAGAAATGTTTACTCTATATTAGTATAGATATAGACGAGGTATGGTATACCTCCTGTCGGTGCCGCTGCTGGCGAGGATGGTCTCGTTGTGCGGCGACCACTGCACCTGGAAGATCTCGTCCTTGTGCGACTCGAACGAGTGCAGCTTCAGCTTCAGGTTGCGCAAGTCCCACAGCGCCACCTGCTCCGCCACATCACACATCTCATTATACACAGAACAACCGACAATTCAAAGTTATTACATGTTTGGTCAACCGTCGGTGGCTCAGTGGTTTAAGCACTTGACTTGTAATTTCCAGGTCTTGGGTTCGATCCCGACATGTACCAATGTGATTTTCGATTTTTCGAATTTTCATATGTACATAATTCACCTGACATTCTTACAGTGAAGGAAAACATCGTGATGTGTGCACACATCGGCGAAGAAATTCCAATATATGTGTGAAGTCAACCAACCCGCAGTGCAGCGTGGTTGACTATGACCTAGGTACCCTAACTTAGGGTAGGCTCCGAGCCCCTCGGTGGGGACTTATAGTGAGTTGATGATAGACACATTTGGTATGCTCAATGAGTGCTTAATACTCTTTAGTCTGTTCCCCTTCTTACATTTTTGTTATAATGTGAAGAAATGGATTTGGAAGGAGGAGATATATAGGAAGAAGTAACAACCTGTGGATGTCTCTAGGTAGCGGTCACTTCGCTAATTAGGGGAAATCTTTAAAAAGCTATCTAACTATTTGAAATGCCAATTCGTTTTGAGCTCTCTTTTGTACTTGACTATAGTAACATTGTGTTTATTATATTTGGTGGTAAAGTAGTGTAGTGAGAGATACCGTCTTGTCAGCACTGCCGGTGGCCAGGATGAACTCCGAGTATGGGTTGAAGCTGAGGCAGTTGACCTCCGCCGTGTGCGCGTCCACGGTGTGCGACGGCTTCGACGTGTTGTTACATCTGATTACATATACAAATATACATACGATTTAATTAATTTAATTAAGTAAGTAATTTTTTAATTATAATAATAATGGAATTGAAATATCTAACGACAAAATAATAATAAAAACCGCACCTATTGTGATGAGTTACCGGTCTCTACAGCCCTGCCTATTATTTACATTTTTTATGTTACTAATATTTTAAATGCGAGAATTTAGATGGATGGATGTTTGTTAGAGTTTATAGCTGAAACTGCTGATCAGATATTGATGAAATTTAGCACAGATGTAGAGGATAGACTGGAAGAATACAGAGGCTTAGTACTATTTTTTTTTAACTCCAGGCAGACGAAGTTACGGGCGAAAGCTAGTTTTTCGTAATCTAAAAAAGGCGGAAACTTTTGTGTGTTGATTTACTTTATTATAATTTAAATTTGAAAAATAAAGTTTACCTGGTATCCCAGATCATGAGTTTCTGGTCATCAGCGACTGAGCCGAAGAGTGACTCGTGCAGGAGATGCCAGGCCACGTCCTCCACCACGGCCGTGTGTCCCGTGAACACTGACTTGGCTTCAATTACACGGCCCTCCTTCGGGGTAGCATTGATGTCCCATAGACAGATAGTATGGTCATCACTGAAACAATTGTTTTCTATACTAATAAAGCGTAAACACACACTGATGTAGGATGTTAGCAATCACAGCATATTTGAATAACGATAAAAAGTTGATTTTATAGAATTATTTATACAATGTTTCAAAAAAGTAGATGAACATCTGGTTCCTATACTAGGCTCTAGGGCAGTCTTGTAGAAGTCAGGGTTCTGCCGTCTTAGTGCTAGTTATTTAGCTTTAGTTAATACCTTGCAGACAGTAAATATCCATTAAGATTAGGGTTCCATGATAATCCATAGCCTTCTTTTTGGTGTCCTCGCAATCTAAAACAAAGAGAGGGAAACATTTAAATAATACTATTGAACAAATAACATTGGATATTGATAAACAATCGCAAATGTGTTGTTTATCTTAGAAAAAGTAGTTTGTTAGTAATCTGTGGAGAAGTTTTCTTCTAGATCCATAGTCTTGGTTTAGAAATATAACTAAAATCATCAATGAATCACACTAAGTTGACACAAAACTAACAAGAGATTGCCAACATGTAAATCTTTTACTTGGATAGATTAGTGTTAATTTTACCTAAGGTCTGGATGACATTCTCCGGAAGGTTCTGGCTTTGAAGGATGCTTTGTATAATCAAACACAAGGACATCTGAGGAAGGTGTCTTAGTTGCAATGACGCAGGGGTTCTGCGGCATGTAGCGAGCCCGGTTCACCTCGCCTTCATGGTTGATTTTGATCTCTATATCTATTTTTCCAGACACAGAACCGAAGCCACCAAATTCTGAAATATTTACAAAAATAGTATAGACATTTCTTCTATACATTTTTTTTTAGTTTGAGACATGTGGTTAACCAAGTTACTTTCTTCTTTATTAATAAAGAAGTCTTTTATTGTAGATATGCCTACAAAGCTCGTTTAAAATGATTGAATTCCCCCATGATGTAACTCTAACAAACATCCATCCAACCAAACTTTCGCATTTATAATATTAGTATGAAGTATGTGTTTACCTCCTTTATCATTATCATAATGACTTGCATCAAATTGTGCATCTTCATTTGGAAGCTGAACGCTAGCAATTAGCAGGTGATTCTGCTCATCTGATGTGTGTGTGCCCAAAATCAATCTGAAAGTATCTTTATTGTAATGGCCAGAACATTATATAAAATATAGAATTATGAGATACATGAGAGATTACTCTACTATCAAGAAAATGAACACAAACAAAAGATATAAACTCATAACAGAAATCCTTTATATACAGTACTAGCTGTTGCTTGCGACTTCGCCCGCGTGAAATTTAAAATTAATAAAAAATGTAGCCTATGTTACTCACAGATAAATTACCTTTCTGATGGTGAAAGAATTTTTAAAATCGGCTCAGTAGTTTTTGAGTTATTTCAATACATACAAAAATACAAAAATACAAAAATACAAAAATACAAAAATACAAAGTTTTCCTCTTTATAATATTAGTATAGATTGACAATAATTAGGTTCCTGTACATTTATACAACTACATGGTCTAGATTGATGTGGCAAGTAATGAAATACCATTGATTTAGTTCGACTTTTCCAAGTAATACAAAATAATAAACGTCCAGTATTCAAAAACGAATTGACATTGACAAAAGATGAATTTGAAATCCTTTGATGTGAATTTAAATGAAATGTATCTTTCATGTTTTACCTGTGTACTGAATAATCTTTTCCTTCTGGCCTGGTGACGTCTGGGAGCCATTGAGCAGTAAGCGAGGGCCATTCTAGAGCATGGGTCATCACCAGGTCGTATAAGAAAGGTGTATTCTTCTTCCATATTTTGTATTCTTCGTTTATAACTCTCTCTTCAACCGCATCATCAAACGTTTCTATAAACATAAAAAATGACAATATAACGCTATTGTACTGTTAACCAAAAAACAAAAGGTAAGCTGTCACTGAAATTGATCATTTATTTAAAAAATACAAACAAAATGTATTGATTTTACCTCCATCGCCTTTGTCGCCCATTTTATATTGCTTGCGAACTTAAGTTCGCTTTTAAATTGATGCCTAATAGTTTATAATATCTAACCGGCCCCGTAAAGGCGCCAAACAACAGCCTTTTCTCGGCGTTACCGTCCAACAGACAATACAATACAATAGGTACTTCCGGTTAAACACGACGAAAATCACAGATGATATATTTTTTACTCTTTGATAAAAAGACCAAAGTATTTTTCCATTTAATCGACGGAAGAATTGAGGAAAACTCTTGATGAAACTGAGCATCTGCTGACCTACCGACACATCACCATGATATTTTGTCCACCAATTAAACGAAAAGTTAACATAAGACCTCAACGTTTTCAAATATTTTTTATCTTTTGCGCTCTTTGCTGCACGCAACTCACTCATTCACTCATTAGGTTTTTAATTTGACAATTGACATTGACAGGTAATCAAACATGGCTGATGCAGCTGCTGCACGTCGCGAGGCACGTAGAAAAAGGATTTTAGAAAATTCTCACAATAGATTGCAGCTTATAGCTGGAAAAATCAATGATGAATGTTGCAAAGGTACGTGTTTGTAAAATTGTCGTACTATTCATACTTAAAAATAGTGTTAAATCATTTTGTTTCTTTACAGATTCTCTTCGAACTCCTATGCTTGATCTAAATGTTGACGTACCTCTTATAACAGAGGTTAATACAGTTAATACCTGTTTTGTAAATAATGGAGTGATAAACAGTAATTTGGAGACACAAGAGTTTAAAAGTGAAAATGCAGATGTACTCAATGACTTGACATCTTTTCTACCACCGACACCTGAACATTCAGCATCGCAACACTCCTCGCTAATCGGTAAACTAGTCGATAATAAATATGACATAGTTCTATTATCATTATTCATACAAATACTTAATGAACTGTCTATTTTTAATGTAGAGCAGTCATATTTTTTTCTACCACTATTTTTATATGTTGTGACTAAATTATTCTTTTTTCCCAATGAAAGTAATTCCAGTATTGCTAACACTCTTTTACAATTGCAAGGAATTTCAGCGCAGAATGTAAAAGTAATATTAAATGTTATGCAATTGTTTATGGTCATTTCCAGAGATGTTTCTGTGTTTTTGTTCACTACTATATGCCTACAATCAATTCCCATCATGTTTTTAGATGTTATCACTTAATGTACAATATAATATTGCATTTAATTTTGTAAACAGATGCATTGTACAAACAGCTCATTGTTATTGTTTTGGGGCACTAGGGAATGTATGGAACAGTAATTATGATGGCTTGTGCCTTTGAAGAGAGACATTGTGAGAAGTGTCACATATTGCCATTTTAGTTTTAATATAGTGCATTAAATTTCTGTTGAAATGGGAGCTGGTTATCACAATGTATGTTTTATTTAAAGGGTGTTTCCTATTGGATCAATTAATTGGTGTGCTGAACGGTCCAATGGGAAATATCCTGTTTAAAGTCAAAATGAACTTCCATTATTAATAATGTTATTCAGAGACTGTAATCATTGCTGTGTTTTTATGGACTTCCTGTAGCATGGTATGATTTTGGAGATTGGGGCATTGTTTGACTCTTTTTCTACTCCGGGGTGTTGTAAGGTTACAGTTAGTGTGATTTATAAATTTGCTAATATTAAATTGATTTTTGTAGTTTGATAATATATTCACTTTATACGCCAGTTCTTCATCAAATTGTAACAAGATTTAATCTGTTTTTATATTTTTAGATTGCATATTAAAAATATTAATTGTGGCTAACTCTTAGCCTATGTAAGCCTTGGCTCTTAATCTATATTGCATTTAATATAATGCACAGTTATTGCAACTGCTGTATATTTTTATATGTACATTTTAATACTATTCTGATGATATTTAGCTTGAGAAATAATGTATTAACACTTTCCGTGCCACTTACCTTAAGAGTTCTTTCATACAAATTATAGTAGCATGGAATGTGTTTAACTCTTGTATTAACATTGTAAATGCTTTCAGTGTTAAATTTATGTTATGTATTCATGCCTTTAGACTTTGGATAAGGTCAGGTTAAAATCAATTTGTATACATTAGAACAATTATGTTTTATAAAATGAGCTCTGACAATTGTGTTATATTTTTGTTGTTAATGAAATAGTCAACATCATAAACAGTAACTACTCACACCTTACTAACTACCGAGTCTTCTTTTGGATTTATTTCTTGAGACTGATCACAGATGTTAGGTGCTGCTCTCAACTCAATTAGTGAATTTTAAAGTTTTTGAGTATATTTTGCATATCCCATTAGACATGTGCATTAGTTTGTCCTTTATAAATGCAAAGTGCCTTGACCATTGTTAATTTATTGAATTCTATAGTTTAATTTACTTCAGTCAACATCATTGTTCATAATGTCAGAGTTCATTTAAAGTTTGAAACTTTCACTTGAAATTAGGACAATACTAAATAAAAGTCCATTATGAAATAAATACTATAAGATTTTTCAATAAATGTAATCTACGGTTTGTACTTGAATTTTAATATAATGGCTGTAAAAATCAGCTTTTATCGTGTAATATAAAATTGTTTCTGTATGTAATGAATTTCGAAAAATGTATAACACAGTAATATACCAAAGATATCGCTAAAATTCAAATGTTATTACTTTCACTGTACATTTTTTTTCTCTCTTTATTAATGAATATGTGACTATGTAATGGAACTCAAACATTTTTTTGTAAAAAAACATCACAGCAAAGCCACCAAACTGAAACACCCAAAAGTGGGCAAAAACGTATTTTGTCAAATGTCAGAAAATGTACCTTGCTGTATCAACCAGTATGAAGCCTGCTACATTAATTCAGTTTTAACTGAACAACTCAACTGTTCAATTAAAAGTGAATGGAATTAGAGAGCTGCAGTAATTTGTGATGTCACAAAAATTGTATTTAATAAAAACAAAATAGATTTTATTTCAATTATATTTTGTAAAATATTCTAATAAAAAATTGTTGTAACAAAATTTCCTTTTGTTTTATTGATGTTCGTACAACACAGTCTCTGAAATATAAGTATAATACTTTAGGAACATTATAGGCCCATTATGTCATTTATTTTAATAATAGCTTTCACTCACGACTCCGTCCGCAAAGAATTAAAAAAAAGGCTGTGTTCTTCTAGACTGTTCTACGTCTACGCCAAATTTCATTGAGATCTGTTCAGCAGTTTAGGCTAACAAATTCTAACAAACATACATCCATCTAAACTTTCGCAGTGATAATATTAGTAACAAAAAATGAAATCTAAAGTACCTTATCTTATAACTTTACTAATAACTATACTGGTGTAGGAGTATTACTACTCTCCGCAGTCTCATTATGGCAGATTCTGTGAAATGGGCTCAAAATTATATTCTATAAATAAAAAATATTGTGTCAAAAGAATAAAATTATTCTAAATGAATGATTGCATAAATAAAACAAACAACTAAATGAATGTCATTCTAATAATGATTTTTATTAACAGATGATATTAATGAACTATCATTTACAGAAAAAAGTACATTACATTAAGCGAAAAAAATTAAAACTTAAAGAAACTCTTAATGCTATCTATCATGTTCTTACTTCGTTTAGTATCCGGAGGTTGTTCGGCTTTAGTTTCACCCGTGCTCTGACGTTCTAAAGACTCATTTGGTTTAATACTGTTTGATTCTATATTTGTACTATTTATGTCCTTAATTTCTGGTACATTATTTGATGTCAATTGTGAATTTGTTAATTTTTCTGGTTCGGTAAGACTATGTTCTTTTGACACTTTGGTTTTTGTCAAAATACTTGTTTGTTCCTCAATTTTTACATCAATGTTTTCCTTATATTTTAAGTCAATAAAATCGTCAGAGCACCCGATTTCCTATTGTTCTTTTACTGATTTCGATTTCTTCGGTTGTCGTATTGGTTTTTGTCGCACCAAATCTGTACGTCCGATAGCAATCATTTTCATTTCCCAAGCTTCTAGATCTTTTCTGTAAATAAATATGTCATTTGATAATACTTCAACAGTAAATATTAATAAAAAACAACAGAATTCTCAGAACAGATCATTAATCTCACTGAAAGAAATTATTCATTAAAAAAACATTCTTTAATTAATAAAAACACTCTAATTTAGAAAGGTTTTGTGGACCTTCAAATTATAATTTGGAGTATAAGTTTATCATTTCATATTGATATAATGGAACGTAATAAGTACTGTCAATCATAACTTACTTGTATTTATCCATAAGCATTTGTGCTTGTTTCTCATACTTCACTCTTTCACTTTCAGGCAACTTTAACCAATCCTTTTTTATCTGTTCTTGGTACGCTTTCATATTGTTACCTTGTAAAAGATCTTTTTTTGTCTGTATGAACAGAAAGTAGGAAGACATTGGTTTTTTCGGCTTTCCCATTTCTTTTAATTCCTGTAAGGCATACAAAGAATGTAGTATTTTTACATTATCTATACTGATATTATAAATAGTAATTATTTGATTGTTTGTTTGCATAGATTAGGCTCCTAAAATTACTAACCCAATTTAAAAAAAGGTGTCAATGGCCTCTTAGGTTTTTCTATCCCCAATTTCTCTTCAGCTGATTTCTTAGTGTAACTACATACTTGTATATTGTTTAACCAGTTCGCCCTGTAAAATTCAATAACGAAAATGAATAATGTAAAAGGAGAAGAATTAAAATCGAATCAGCGCTGTTTAATATATGTACAATTGAGAAGTTGTGAAAAGAGTAATATACATAATTCGTTTTTATAATTTCAACACATGAAACAAAAAGTCTTTTATCAACAATAACAAATTAGCGTCCTAACCTATAACTTACCTTGTATGTAGAACAGTTTTATAGCTTCCTATCACATAATTACTCAGACGACTTATCTGAGTAATTGACGACATTGTTATGTTATATTTAATAACGGATTCTTATGTTATTTTATTCTTACTTATAACAAATAAGAATTACAATTTATAAAAATAAGATTAACCACCCCAGTGTATCATAGAGTATAAATCAAGGACTGTCAACTGTCAATGCCATCGTTAATGACATATTTGTCAAAGACTAACTTCACAGTGTTGTAATGGCAATCAGTTTGTTTTTGGGAAAATCCATCACTTGGTTCAAAATATGATATGGTTGTAAAAATATGATTAAAACCGAGATTTAGTGGGCGACTCATTTTTTTTGCCTTCTGTGTGCATTACCGTTCATGTTTTATCTATCAAGAGCTGAAGAAATAGTTTCTCTAAATTATTAAATGGAAATGAAAATAATGGTCTTGAAGAACTTTAAAATGATTTTATTGAATTATTTAGTAATTGGGCGTTTCTTGTCCACTTCCGCTCTTTTTACAGTTTTCATTTAAGCCGATCTCTTCGTGTGACCGCTATGCAGCTCTGTTCTGTTGCCTACGATGTATTATATAATAGCATATCTACTTTTTTATTATTTAATTAAAACACAATATGTTTAAAATCGATTTTTTTTATTGTTACACATTATTTACAAAATTGCCGACTTAAAATTTATATTTACAACATATTTAACTATTTAATTTAGTCACTATTTTGGCAAAACGGAGGTGGGATTTTGCGTGGCTTTCATTACATCTTATACTTTCTTGTTATTAAGTTTCTCTATTTAGTCTAGCATTAAGAAACAAACTAATAAAGAACAAAATGGTAAAACAGAACAAAGTCTTTTGATTTAAGGCTATATACATTACATACATATTTTCTGTGTGTTCATCCCAACCATGATTATGTTACTTTAAAAATATTCTTTAAAGTGTCGAAGTGAATAAGTTACATTAAAAAAAAATAAGATAACTATAAACTAAAAATTACAATATTTGTTCCTTTTTACAACTTCACGGCTCTTATGAGAACCAACATATTGTTTTTTACAAAACCTAAAAACTAAAACAAACTTATACATTGTTAACTATGACAATACGTTTGCATAATATATTAAAACAAATGCTTAGATTGTTTTTTTGTTGTTATTCAGATGTTCTCATAACTTAAAATATAATTTAAATTTTATATACAATCTATAATCGCATCAATAAAAACGATTTTTCTATTTACATAATCAGGCTTCATATCAACATTTTATGCATCTTTAAAAATCAACTGATGCCAGTATTAACAGTAATTAACAGACTTAATTTCAATGGCACTTGTTTATCCATATGTCAATGCAAATACAGATTACAATAAACGTCGTAGGATGCATTTTGACAGCTACTGAATTAAATAACGTAAATTAATTAGCCCGTCAGTCATAGTATTGTTTCACCCGCTGAATAATGATAATGCCTTGGTTTCCTATATGATTGGTGTTGAGGAGGTCTGTAGGTTGCATACTTGTGCGTATGTCGTGGCAGAGAGTGAGAATGTGTACTGTAACATTGCAATGTCAACGGAGTAGGCGTTGGCCCCGCTGGACATTTAGCAAGCGTAGGCTTCGTTGGACCTGAAATTCTTCTCCAAAGCGCTTTTAAGCGCGGCGTCGCTATCCAAACTGCGACCATGACGCCGAGAATTTGAGTCGCGAATATTCTGAATAGAAACACCCAGAATGCCGGCCGCGGCTGCGTCGATGGTTCAAGTGAAGGTTCAGGAGCGGCAAGCCAATCGTCACGCCAAGTGTATTCGTATATCCAAGTGGCCAATATACATGTTGAGGGTACAGCATAAAGCGTTGCAAAAGCGCCTAGTCTTAGTAGACTTTGGTCTGTATGTGGCTGTGGTGGAGCGTTGAGAAGCGCTGCGGGCGCTGGCACGGGCGCCGGCCGTCGGAGGACGGTGCGCAGGCCCGAAGCCAGGAATAGGCATCCAAGCAGCAAGCAGATGGCTTCGGGTATGATTACCAGAGCCAGCAATGATTTGCTCGATTGGTTTCCCACGAAGCACGTACCTGGAAAAAAGTAAAAATTATGTATTAAATTGTTAAGGTCCACAGCGGTGTAAAATGTTAATTAGGAATTCATAAACTTTAGATAAATTACTACGTCTACTAATAGTAAATAACTATGCAAAGAGTGCAATGCAGCGGATACGAAGCCTTTCTCTCGAGTACCATTTATCGGTGGTGAATAACATTCCGTTTCCCTATAAAGCAGCTCTCAAAGCGAACACCTACACAAACAGCCGGCGAGAAAAAAGCCTCGCATTAATAAGGCAGCGGTTAAAAGGGCCGATTTAAAATTGAAATACGATCGTGCGAGGTGGAAAGGTGTCGTATTTAACGGCTCGAATAATGGCCAAGCATTTCTTTCGGCCAGTATTATAATGGAAACGAAAATAATAAAAATGAACCGACAATACACTTTGCAAGATTAAAACAGAACGCCTGAGAAATGCGCCGCTCGCTCCCACCTTTTAAATAGAAATAATAAACGTGTTAAGAACTATGTAATCGGGGATATGAAAAGAAAAAGCGAAAGATCATTAGGAACCCTAACCTTAAAAATCGTATATAACTTTCACATTTCTTTGTATATAGTTAAAATTTCCTTATAAAACAATCTATACCTACATGAAAAATAAGGCACAGAAATGAACGCCGTGTGCTAAAAAACATTCAAATATTTTCATTGTACCAAGTGTGCTTATAGTTTAAATTTCTTTAAACAATAACATAAGTTAAACTCTAAGTACTTTAAGTTGGACTGAAATCAAAAATTCTGTGTAGATTATTCTAAATCCGGTTGGAAGGCGGCAAAACTTTTCGGTAGCGACTGATCAAAGCGGCATTTCAATTATTCACGTAAGATTTGCTTATCTGTAGACCAAAAACACCGCACTACGCGTAAGTTATCAAAGTATATCTCATTATCAAATAAGCTGCGAAAGATATAGTCCGCGTTACAATAACGCCGCATTGATAATGCTTGAATTCATGTTAATTAGTCACACAACAATACAGAGCAAAGTTACATCTCTTTGTAGTCGGAAAGTTGCGCTGTTTTAACTTTAAGATGAAGCATTTGAATTCACCGACACAGGCGGCACGCGACTAAGTTACGATAAGATTCTGTCGTGTAAAAGTTCCCCTTGATAAGGTGCTATGCAATATTTGTTTACTTTATACAAAAAATGTTAATTTTATAGTACTAGCAATCTCCAGAGACAACGTCCGGATGAAATAAAAAAAAAACAAAGTTAGCTCTATGGTCTATGGTATGCTAAGCTAGAATTTATGTCTGTTCCTACCAAATCTCTTAAACAATTCTGGAATTACGTGATGTCAAATCTTGTAATTTGTCATAAAATTCAATTAACTCTCGCCCACGTCTCCGTCCGCGAGGAATAAACAAAAAGAAGTAAGTAGCCTATGTGCTCTTCCAGAATATTCTCTACATCTGTACCTTATTTCATCGAAATCCTTTCAGCCGTTTAGGTTACATACTCTAACAAACATCTAAACATCCATCTAAACTTTCGCATTTATAATATTAGTATGAAGTATGATTTCTGCTACGAAATCTGCTATAATAACAGTATTCAACGGTACATACATTCAAAATGTATTCAATATTGCGCAGGGTATATTTAACTAACAATTGATTTTTTTTAATCTTAAGAGTCATTATTGAGTTTGTAGGTCTGAATAGGCGCGGTGGGTAGCTGAAGACAAAACGTTGAATGCGGTTATTGTATGAAACGCATGCTCCCGCGCACTCGCGCAAGATTTAATCGCTTTGAAAAACGCCGCCGATCAAATAATCAAGGGGAACATTACCAAGGAATCGTAATCATTGTACAGCCGATACGGATGTTAGACTTGTATTGATCCATGGCGTTCCAATACGATCTTTCTTGATCCTTGAGTTTTTTTTACAAAATTATTCAAAAGAATATTTATGCTTATAATACAAACTAAAGCAATTTTATTTTGCTACATGTTCAAGTAATACTCGTTAGTTCTGTATTTATCTAAGCTATTATTTAATACTAGCTTTCGCCCGCGACTCCGTCCGCGAGGAATAAAAAAAAACAAAACTAAGTAGCCTATGTGTTCTTCCAGACTATCCTCTACATCCATACCAAATTTCATCGAAATCCGTTCAGCCGTTTAGGCTACAAACTCTAACAAACATCCATCCATCTAAACTTTCGCATTTATATTATAATATTAGTATGAAGTATGATTTATAAACCAACACGTTCTTTTTACTTTAAAAGATAACTATTAATTTAAGAATTTCGGACGGACTTTACCTAAGAGTTTCAAAGTACATACGCTTAGTGGTAATAGTAGAAGTCTTAATTGGATTTTAAATTCCTATCCATCATATTTAAAGTCAGCCGACCAGATGTAATCATAATAAATGACAAAATTAATACTTTTATGACATCGTCGCGACGTAAAAGTTATAATGCTTTGAACTTATCTCCAATTCTAATTAGGGAATGTATACGTGCATACAAGAGAAATAAATGTTCCTATTTTTAATCCGTTACACGTGTTAATTAAGATAAGCGAATAATCCAACTTAAAGTAATAAAATTCGGCCTAAAAATAAACTAAACTAATGCCAGGGATTATTTAGAATTATTTAATTAAGGCGACCCCGTTGTCGAGGTATAAGTTTTTGATACGCAGACTACACAATCAGATTTTTCTGTCTCTATCTAGCTAAATGTACCACATTTTGACACTTTTTTCTGTTCAGCGCCCAACCACCCTCTAGTTTATTACTATAATACTTTGCTGGCACTGCTCCCGTGCCCTCTAACTATAATACTAGTCATAATGGACACTGGATTCTAAAATTAAGTGGCCAACGTTAAGGACTCGTTTCACTTAACTCAAGATAGGACGTCCCACCTTTTTTTTTTGTGACTGAGTTGCCACTGTTTGCCTTGAAGAGGCATTTACAGATTTACCGGGCTTGAGGTTGCCGATCGCAAATGGCGCTTATCCTTAACCTGAGTAACTAAGCTCTAGGGCTTCCCCGGGGGCCTAGGCTCGCGACGTTACTTCGTTATTATTAGCGGATTGGGAGGCCGCCTAGCTTTTAGATAAAAGCTAGAAGTATATTCCTGTACTTCTACACTTCTGCTTGGATTTTAATGACTCTACCATACAAGGTAAGATAATTACCAGTGAGTTCATCCGCGTCGACATCTCTGGTGACGAGTACCGCTGCCGCCAATGCAGCGGGCACCCCCCACGCGGCTAGCTGCAGCAGTGAAGAGTGCCGGTCTCCGCGTGCGCCCGTACCCCCGCACCCGGCGCGCCCGGCGCAGGGGGTCGCAGCACGCTTGCACGCCACGCACCCGCTACTACAACCCACCTGGAATAAGAAAAAAGCAGTTACATATCTGGACATACAGAACACTTACACTTTGTTTCCAAGTTTAACTGCCACACTCAGAGTCACTTAACTTACGTTTTATGGTAACTTAAACAGTCGTATAGTGTACATTTGTAATTCTAAATCTAAACTCAATTATTTTAACCTAAAGCTATAATTAATTACCCACGTAAACACAGAAGGTATAATCTAATTTTTATAAATAACGAGACATTGTAGGTTTAATTGAAAATTACTTAAATATATGTAGTAAAGCCGTTGATGATAAAGGTATGACAATTGCAGCGATTAAACAGCAAAAGAGAGCTCGGGTATGCAGAGCATCAGCTGTACGAACAGGTGAAACTGTTTTATAGCGAAACATTGCCGTGGCAAAATAAACAACTCCTTTATACCTTTTGAATGATAAATGCATTTACCGATGTGTTTTTTCGTTTACTAGTTAGATGTTTGCACAAATATTGTTAAAGAAAATTTTAATACTGAACGACGTAGAGTCTACCTTAATTAATCTGAAGAAAAAAATAATATTATAAGCCATACGTATACCAACATTAATCCATAAGTTTATAAATCTTTTTTTTAATTATGTCTTTTTTGATTATAAGATGCTTAAACTGAAATACGAGCGTTGTCAACCCCTTGCTTAGCTCGTTAAAAACTCTGACAGGTAAATCCATCCCGACTCGAACGGGAAAGGTGTCGCCTTGTTTTAAAACCGACATCACATTAAATAGACCTCCCCTCAAGAAACAAGATACTATACTATTAAGTCCTAAGAGAATTCATCGAGGCCGTCTTAAACTGGACAAAGAAACAGGCAGTGGCGTGTCGCTAGCATTTGAACAAACAACGTTCCCTGTTTGAACAGAACCGAAAGTGGCGATAGTCCAAACATTCTTGTTTGTTCGCTTGCTCGCATGTTTGATCCGGCCTCCGACGCCAGCGGCATGTCGGCTAACATTTTACTAATGTTTGTACGATTTGCATTCAACTCATTATACATTTACATGTACTCTTTGAAACAACTGTACTTATTGTCAAGCAAAGATAAATAGAAATAGCTAGCGTTCCTTAATCTTTGACAAAAAAATATTGCCATTTTTGAGACCATTTACAAAATATTTTTATGTAAAGGTGCTAGCTAGCTTTTTAAATGGTACAGAATTATTTTAATTTTAATTTAATTATAAAAGAATTAAGGTCAAACGTAAAATGTAGATAAAAAATTAAGTTTTTGCAATGTTGATTTTTTTTATATGACAAAGACATTTATTTTGTGCAATTAGCAATAATTGCAAGGTTACAATTTTTTTTTTCGTGCAATATGTTACTGTAATCCGATACAGTGTGCCAGTGCTACGTATCGAATTACATCTTCGTGAATAAATAATATCACAAAGGCCTAATTAGTTCTTAAACAATATTATCAAATTTTAAGCACCAATTATGCGATATTGTATATATTGACAACAACTTTGATTTTTAATTATAGCTTAAATAAGAATATAAAATCCTAGTCTAGGGACGCTTCAATCGGCTTCTCCATTATATCAATCAATTTCTAATGTATGCACAGAAATTAGTTACATATTTTACCGCAATATGACGAATGTTTTTAATTTTAACAAAGGTTAATAACCTTCAACTAAACGTACGACTGAACTTTCCAAATGCCCTCTTTTAAATTGTATTGCATACTCTTTGCCATATTGTTTCATAAAAAACTTTGATGATTTTAATGGTTATTATCGATTTTAATACATTTATATGCGTAAACAAAAATGGTGTTAAGTAAACAAATTGCCAATGCATTTGTTAAATGCAGAGCATCGACAAAATGCAAATGATATTACGGTCAAACCAAAAGAGGTCTGTCGTTTCTCGCTTGGCTGCATTAAAGTTTTTTTTTATATTTTTTATGGCGGCCGCTTCGTGTCTTGCCTCAAGTGGCCATTAAACGATAACGTTATCTTGTGGGTAACCATTGGTTTCACGCTATATTACCAAGATTGGATTACGAGTGAATTATGGAAACAATAAAACATGTAAATCAAAGTCAAATTACGAAACATGTGAAAAATGTTAACTGTAATATTAAACACATCTTTAGTGTTTTAATTCCTTCAACTCAGTGGCAACTAGCAGACCACTCGTATAACGATAACCTTTTTATTCTGATTTAAAAATGTGGCCAGTAACTTAAACAGTTAACATATTCCCAAAACACCAATCACATATTCATGTACTGATAAAAAAAAACACTAAATTATAGGTATAAGTATTTTTTTTTTGGTACCAAACTCTTTTTTTATTGCTAGATCCAAATTGGACTGGCCCACTGCCACTTGGTTTGTAAATTGTCTTTTACATCACATATTTTTTCCCGCCAATTATTCCTATCAGTATGAACAACCTCGTCCGCTAGACGCGTAGTAAAAATTAAAGTAAGCTAGTATATTTCTTAGGTGCGAGATAGGATCGGCCGCATAAAGAAGGCTCGTTAAGACGATCGTAACAATAAAATCCAACACCCACAGCACTAGTTAGGTGAACGGACCCATTTATTGCCTCGGACGCATGTTCCCCTCCCATATATTTTCTTGTTCACTTTTTTCTTCTGATATATCGATATAGCAGGAAAATTTAAAGGACTTTTATGACTATGACCCTATTTGTTAAGATTTATTAAAGAATATTTTTTTTTGTTTATTTGCGTATTATTGATGATACGCCTAACATTAACTTATAAATGTTAAGTTTGCTCGAACACCCCCGCTTGATTTCTTTAAATAAATAAATAAAAATCTAGTTTAGACTAGATTTCTTCTGTATGATTTTTTTTCTCATGTCTGCATTTCGCAGTCCCTTGGTTGTCTCAATGATCAATTTGCATATCATATTACAAGCAAGTGATCATTGCCCTACGTAGGGTCGGAGTTATTTCTGGCGCTCGTTAAATCGATTACCCGTCCAATTCGTCCGTCTCTCGCCTGCCGTGGCCGGCGTGCCCGTCGCGCCGTCTCTGTTCCCGGATGCACTATTTCTGATCCACGCCACTTTGACACCGAGATTTGTACATTAATGTATTGATACTTAACACAAACATTGGAAAGGGAGAGGTACTCGATGTTAATAATACAGGGAAATGAATATCCAATGATAGGCCTAGTACGAGATGGATTGCATAAAATATGACGAGGTTAAGACAGTGATGTTTGAAATGATCGAAGATAGGAAGGACGGAGAGATTGTGAATAAGAGACGAGTGTATAGATGTATTGAAATGTCTTTCAACATCGTGTACTTGTAAGAAATGCTAATAAATCCAAGAACGAAAGTGTCTTTGCGTAATAAAGAAAGAAGAATGTTCTTAATTACAGTAAACAGCTGAATTCATAGTTTGTCTTTGACGAGATCGTAAAAAGTTACTGTCCCTTAATTGACAACAGATGACAATTTTTACTGATCGAAATATTTCACATCTGCCTCTTACTTCGACGTGGTTTAGACCTTAGAAAACGTCCAGAAATGTAAACGATATCGTTCGCTGGAAAATATAATAAAGAATAAACAATGGACCTGCACCTTTAACGATCCCAAAATGGCGAACTCGTTCACAGCAGGTGGAAGATATCGGCCTAATTTAACCGCGACATTAATCTTTTATGTATCTAGTCGATGAATAAATTCTCAAATTTTAAACAAAAATAAGGAATACTTTACGAGCTCGTTGTTAAATAACAGACTATAATTACGTTTTTGTTTATTTTCATGGTAAAAGACAAATATGAGATTCACCTGGCTCTTATTTTCTTTAGAAAAATATTGACAACATAAATTAATTATAAAACCATCATCACATCATACTTACGCTATATTAAAAACAACGATAAATTAAAACATTATAATAACTTAAAACATTTCTTGTTAAAACAAAAGTAACCTTTTTGTTTACATTGAGGCAAAAAAAATAATTCGATCGCCTATTAGTGTGTCGAAACTCATTTCCCAGTGGAAATATTTAAGTGCAATGTAAATAAATGGTTGTATGAAGATTCATTGCTCGTTCTCGTGTCCAATTAGTGGTTTATTTATTACAAAGAGTGTCAGATCGTGTTCCTTGGCTTAGTGAATTACGAACTTGTTGACATAATTAATGGGGAAGAGTTATTTTCACATGAAACTGCGTTAACCCTTAACTTGAGCATTTTTTATTTTTTAACTAGCTTTCGCCCGCGACTCCGTCCGCGTGGAATTAAAAAAAACAAAAGTGAGTAGCTTATGTGTTCTTCTAGACTATCCTCTACGTCTATACCAAATTTCATCGAAATCCGTTCAGCCGTTTAGGCTACAAACTCTAACAAACATCCATCCATCCATCCATCTAAACTTTCGCATTTATAATATTAGTATGATATATTCTCTCTAAAAGAGGATGTCGATGCAGTTTTATAAATAAAAACTAGACTAAGTTACTATTCCTTTACATCGCTTGCCATAATTACATTTCTTCGATAAGACGCTTCTTTCGAACTAATAAATATTGATCGCTAACGATTCCGAGAACAGTGGCCGAGCAGCGCCATAGAGGTCCAGTCCCCCAGCTTGTTATCCGACGCGACTCCTCGTTTATGGTTAGGCGTTCCGTTGATTGGGTTTATTTTGCGTTGGCAAATTGCAAATGGCGGCCGAGAGGCAGCCTATAATTTCTGGTTAGCGCGCATCGACCTCACTACGCTGATATGCATTGAACTGGATCCTTGATTCCCCTTTTTTATTTCATAATTCCATACACAACGCTTTTCCATTCGATGGCAAGCGATTTGCGAGAAAAAAACGTATGTGGAAAAGATCAAAGAAAGCTGATGCGGTCGTTTTTGTACCTGTTTATAAAGTAATGATGTAAGTGTATAATATGTCGATAAAATCCGGTGAGTTTGAGCATACCAATTATGTTTTATAGAAGTCGCTTCCAATTTTGTCAACTTTAGTAACTATAAACTGGAATGCTTGTAAATTTTGTTCGATCACATGCGATCACGGCTACACAAAGAAGCGAACAGCATGTTCGTGGTTAAACAATAAAATAAAATATCTTAGTTATATATTATCTTATGATAAAATGTAAAAGAAACTTGTCCAATACAATTAAAGTCTGAGTGTTTCAGTTAATAAATGTCATCAAGAACAATTAACAAGCCATGTTTGTTAATTAGAAAATCGCTGACCAATTTTACAACATTCAATATTGCTATCAACTAATTCATATTTGTAATAGACTAGCTGTTGCTCGCGACTTCGCTCACGTGAAATTTAAAAAAACAAAAGTGAGTAGCTTATGTGTTCTTCTAGACTATCCTCTACGTCTATGCCAAATTTCATCGAAATCCGTTCAGCCGTTTAGGCTACAAACTCTAACAAACATCCATCCATCCATCCATCCATCCATCCATCCATCCATCTAAACTTTAGCATTTATAATATTAGGTATAGAAGTATAATAGATCGTCTCGTTTAACATATCTTAGCGGGTACAAAGTGCAAGTCATTAGTCGCCGTATTACGTTACTAGTTTTTGTAGTAATTCTCGTGGAACAAGCGCTTAATATTTACATAATGGAGCACCGAGAACGGTTGACGAAACTCGCATCGCATACAAACTAGTATTATTTACATTTCCTTTGGCTGAGGGATGCGCCGCTGATTGGCGACTCTACTCCCATCTGAATCTAAAATTAATACAGTTTTTTAAAGCTTTATAACTATCTGGTTGTGGGTCTTTTTTAAATTTTTTTTCTCGTCACGAAGCAAATACTTGTTGTATTTTTTTAATCTACAAATTTTCAGAGTCTTAAAACCAAGCACCGAATATTTTTAAGACAATATGTAAAGAAACAAAAATTAGATTTTTTAACGACCAAAATTTAAACTTACGATCTTAAACAAATTAAAACTTCAAACAAATCTTTGATAGATCTTGAGAAAGGTGAAGAAAGCATGGATTGATTTTAATTTACAACGTATCTATAGATTTCATTATTTGATTCTATCCAACACTGATTAAAAATTATAATATAATAAAGTACTTGTACATCGCACGAGGGGTCAACGATTGCTCGTTAACTTTTTACACGTCAAGTTTTACCCACTTCAATCGATCACAACTAAATTTCCAATGGTTTTTTTTTGTTTGGGGCAATGACAATCGATTCTTACGATCAAAAGATGACTGGCCGGTTTTATTATGGGCTGTTCGTTGGATGCTTCAAAGAGATTTTTAAGAGAACGCTTATGCATCTCGTTATAATCCTTACGATTATAACGTTGTTAGCGTCCTGTTACAATAGTTCGTGTATCAATTTGTTTGAAAACTTGACAAAAAATATAATAGATTCTATATTTTTTTATTTTGTTTTTAAAAACAAGTTTTAACTGATATTGTATCTAGATAACCTTTATCTTTGTTATTTACCAAACATAATTATTTTGTCGTGATAGTTATAAATTTATTGGTATATTCTTGCATTTTCCATCACTTGCGCGGTTGTATTATGTAAAAATGTTGGGTCTCAAAACATCTAATGTATGTAAGAAGATATTTTTTAACAATTTTTATTTTTATTTTGACACATTGTGCATGCACCTTAACCCGGGCCCGTGTTATGTAGATGTATGAGATTGTTTGGGTGCGTGGGCGCTAAGCACCTAGTTATTTCGTAGCTTTACGCTTCGCCGCTCAAGTTAATACAATGTTTGACAGCTTGACACGGCCCAGCAAACCCTCGAATAACATTTATACCGACCAATGGAGATTTCTAAATTCCAAAGCGAGATTAATTTTAACAGGGATTTTAATATGAAATGTTTGGTAATTAACGGTACTACAGCTATAAAGAGTTTTATTTACATTTAGTTTTTTTTTAAAAAACTTTTTCTTATATAAATAATGATTACGTAACTTAATGATAACAAAGCATTCTAATGAAAAAAGAATTATTAAATCCATACGGTAGAAATTTTAATTTATTGTTTACTGTTACGTACAAAAATACAAATTATTCCTCTTTATTATTTATTGTATCGATAATCAAGGTTTCTGAACAATGATCTACTATTTTTACCAAGACTTTAACTCTATTCAACTACATTTCTGGGAATACTATTGAAAATTGTCATTGTTTTAAAAAAATCGATACAATTATGTAAATCATCTATTTACGTAGTAACGTGTGTCGATTGCTGTAGTAACGAGGTAATGGATCAAGTTGTTTCAACAGGAATTCCACTTTTTCCCGCCATCGCTTCTTATTTTGTTTTAAAAAAATCGATACAATTATGTAAATCATCTATTTACGTAGTAACGTGTGTCGATTGCTGTAGTAACGAGGTAATGGATCAAGTTGTTTCAACAGGAATTCCACTTTTTCCCGCCATCGCTTCTTATTTTGTTTTTAAAAAATCGATACAACTATGTAAATCATCTATTTACGTAGTAACGTGTGTCGATTGCTGTAGTAACGAGGTAATGGATCAAGTTGTTTTAAAAAAAAAAATGTTATTAAAAATAAATAAATCTCAAAATGGTTGAAAAACAAATATAGGAAACATTTCATTATTCAGCAATATTATTTCACTTTTTTTCTATTTTTTGTAATATGTTTGTCCTAAAATTGACGATAAAATGGAGATAAGAGTCGAGAAGGATGGCAACATAATAAGAGTGAGATGACAATATAATACAGGTGTGAAAGGATAAGCGATTGTATGTGGCAATTGTTTTGGTTAAATAAAATAAAAAAGATAGAGATTAGAGCAAAATCAATTATTGCAAACATCGTATGTACCCGAAAATCGTTTTTTAAAGGACCACCTGTTAATAGATAAAACATTTTTTAAACGATTTGCATAATTTTCCTTCGCGAGATACACAAGATCAAAATTATGCATAAATATTTATGAAAATTAATTTTGTTACTGATGAAAAAAATGATCTATGCTAGTTTTGATACTGATCATTGAAAACATAAAAAAGTAAAAAAAAACGATAAATCTCTATCGTCCTTTATAGGAGAAATCACAACAAAACTGTTTGGGCATCTCTCTGAGGCCCGTGCTTTTCCTTTGCCTCGCTGTAAAGAGCTTTTAACGAGCCGACCTTGCCGTAACGACTAGAACGAGACGGATATACACAAATATAACAAAACCCATGCGATAGACAAAGATAGTTTACCGCACGGTTAACAATCAACTTACTAACGAGGCGATAGATGAAATCAAAGAAAGTCGTAGCCGCCTACGTTACGCATCCAAATAAGAGACGTATGTTTATTAGCAGTAGGTATATATTTATTTGATTAAATAATGGTTGTAAATTGTCAGCGACGGTGCGTGTTGGCCCGGTTAACGAGAATGACTCAGGCGCACTTTATTCATTGCTGTTTAGTTGTGAACTCTTTTCTAACATTATAAAGTTGAAATTTCCTTGAATATAATTGAAAACTATAAGATTTTCTCATAAATGCCTTTTTGAAATTTATTTAAATTGGTTTTCGTTGTGGAGCGGCACAAAGAGCGCTGATGTTAAGAATTTTAAAAGTGCGTTTTATAGGGTAATATAGTGTAATATTGTTCATAGTTTTAATGACCAAAACCAGTTTATTATGCATACAAAAATATCAGTGAAAGCCGTGAAGAGAGCTACCATGGTGGCGCAGTTTAGTCTCATTACGTGAATAGGTATTTAATATCCATTAAAATTGTTACATAAATATCAAGTTTGTTTTAAAATATTTTTGAGAAACAAGACTGACCAGTGATTCGATAAAAAATATAGATAAACTAGAAATACCATAAACAACATAACTTTCGGATCTTAATGTGATCGTAATTTAAAACCATAGACAAGATCTTACTTTCAATACTCGTAAACATAATAGCAAGGAGCGGTCTTACCACTAGCGTGGGTGGTCTTGCCCGCTGTAAAAAGTCATACTTCATGTCACTTTGAGTCTGCGTTATATGAAAATTGTTCAATGAATAAGTAACAGAATAATTTGTTTTGATGTATACGACCTTTTTGACCGACTTCCCAAAAGAAGGAGGTACTCAATTCGTCCATATGTTTTTTTTTTTTTTTTTTTTTTTTTTTTTTTTTTATGTGTGTTACGGCATAACTCCGCCCCTGGTAGACCGATTTTGAAAATTCTTTTTTTATCCGAGAGGTAGTGCTTGCAGGTGGGTCCCATTTTTTTGTTTGATTTTTGGAGTCAAAGACTACGGCGTAGTTAAATAGTTTAGCTCAAAATTGCGTGACGAAATTTGGTGTCTTTTTTGCTTTCTATGCTTACGTAGCCTAAACTATAAGACTTACACAAAAATTATGTATGGAAGAATTGTAGCCCTTTAAATTTGCTAAATAAAAGTCAGCGATAGCATATATCTATCTCTTAAGGTTGTCGCACAATAACCACTTTTTTCATTAAAATTTCGATCAAAATCTATACCCCACTTTCAACGCTATTACTCGTGTTCGGTATGAATCCTTATCAAAATAAATGTGTCCATCATCAAGAAAATTTAATGTAGATTATAAATACCCTTGGAACTGTGTAATTCCGATAAATAGTTTAGGAGATATCATAAATAGCAAATTACGAGTCGCAGAAAAAAATACCAACTTGTATCAAAGTTTGCTTTCTTGGCTTACGTAGCCTAAACTATAAGACCTACATAAAAATGATGTATGAAAAAATTGTAGGTCATTCAATTAGCTGAATTAAAGTCTGCGATAGCATATATCTATCTCTTAAGGTTGTCGCACAATAACCGTTTGTTTCGAGAAAACCGTCAAATAAGTGCAATCGACTTTATTTAAAACGCTTTTATTCTTATTTGGTATGAATCCTTATCCAAATAAATATGTTTTCACAATAGAGTATTATATGTAGATCGTAATTTAAAACCATAGACAAGATCTTACTTTCAATACTCGTAAACATAATAGCAAGGAGCGGTCTTACCACTAGCGTGGGTGGTCTTGCCCGCTGTAAAAAGTCATACTTCATGTCACTTTGAATCTGCGTTATATGAAAATTGTTCAATGAATAAGTAACAGAATAATTTGTTTTGATGTATACTACCTTTTTGACCGACTTCCCAAAAGAAGGAGGTACTCAATTCGTCCATATGTTTTTTTTTTTTTTTTTTTTTTTTTTTTTTTATGTGTGTTACGGCATAACTCCGCCCCTGGTAGACCGATTTGAAAATTCTTTTTTTATCCGAGAGGTAGTGCTTGCAGGTGGGTCCCATTTTTTTGTTTGATTTTTGGAGTCAAAGACTACGGCGTAGTTAAATAGTTTAGCTCAAAATTGCGTGACGAAATTTGGTGTCTTTTTTGCTTTCTATGCTTACGTAGCCTAAACTATAAGACTTACACAAAAATTATGTATGGAAGAATTGTAGCCCTTTAAATTTGCTAAATAAAAGTCAGCGATAGCATATATCTATCTCTTAAGGTTGTCGCACAATAACCACTTTTTTCATTAAAATTTCGATCAAAATCTATACCCCACTTTCAACGCTATTACTCGTGTTCGGTATGAATCCTTATCAAAATAAATGTGTCCATCATCAAGAAAATTTAATGTAGATTATAAATACCCTTGGAACTGTGTAATTCCGATAAATAGTTTAGGAGATATCATAAATAGCAAATTACGAGTCGCAGAAAAAAATACCAACTTGTATCAAAGTTTGCTTTCTTGGCTTACGTAGCCTAAACTATAAGACCTACATAAAAATGATGTATGAAAAAATTGTAGGTCATTCAATTAGCTGAATTAAAGTCTGCGATAGCATATATCTATCTCTTAAGGTTGTCGCACAATAACCGTTTGTTTCGAGAAAACCGTCAAATAAGTGCAATCGACTTTATTTAAAACGCTTTTATTCTTATTTGGTATGAATCCTTATCAAAATAAATGTGTCCATCATCAAGAAAATTTAATGTAGATTATAAATACCCTTGGAACTGTGTAATTCCGATAAATAGTTTAGGAGATATCATAAATAGCAAATTACGAGTCGCAGAAAAAAATACCAACTTGTATCAAAGTTTGCTTTCTTGGCTTACGTAGCCTAAACTATAAGACCTACATAAAAATGATGTATGAAAAAATTGTAGGTCATTCAATTAGCTGAATTAAAGTCTGCGATAGCATATATCTATCTCTTAAGGTTGTCGCACAATAACCGTTTGTTTCGAGAAAACCGTCAAATAAGTGCAATCGACTTTATTTAAAACGCTTTTATTCTTATTTGGTATGAATCCTTATCCAAATAAATATGTTTTCACGATAGAGTATTATATGTAGATCATAATTGCCTTTTACAGTACGTAATTCTGTGCAAGATTCTAGAAGTTATCAAAATATTAAAACTCACGGGCAACAACGGCGCGCGGCCGCACCGAATTATGAGTGAATGATCGCAACGATGTATTAGTTCTTTACTTAATTTCTTAGATAATCGATTTAGATAACTCATTATTTGTTTGAAAGCTAGTGATTATCATACTGCGATGTCTAGATTCACTAAAAATCGAGAAATAAAAAAACTTTTTAATAAAAAACAAAACCGACTTCCAAACAAAATACTCTAAAAACAAAATCTTCTCAAAAAAACAGTACACTAAAAAGTAACGAAATAATTTCTTGAAAATAGTAAACCTCCCTTATTGTAGCTGTTATGTCTATATTGTACAATTATTATTACTTTGAAGTCGGTGTCAGTCATTACTAAAAACGTTACTATACTTTCAATTGTCAATTGTTATGGTAAAAATGTAGAAAACCTTACGTAGAAATATCACTGCATATACCTCGGCTGACACCGACATCAAAGTAATAATAATTGTACAATATAGACATAACAGCTACAATAAGGGAGGTTTACTATTTTCAAGAAATTATTTCGTTACTTTTTAGTGTACTGTTTTTTTGAGAAGATTTTGTTTTTAGAGTATTTTGTTTTATTACATCATAACATAAATAAATAGAGAAATCAACATAAGTGTCTAATCTATACTATTATAATAAAGCGTAAACACATAAACACACACTTCTTTGTTGCCTAAGATGTCAGCAATTACAGCATATTTTTGACCGACTTCCCAAAAGAAGGAGGTACTCAATTCGTCCATATATTTTTTTTATTTTTTTTTTTTTTTATGTGTGTTACGGCATAACTCCGCCCCTGGTAGACCGATTTTGAAAATTCTTTTTTTATCCGAGAGGTAGTGCTTGCAGGTGGGTCCCATTTTTTTTGTTTGATTTTTGGAGTCAAAGACTACGGCGTAGTTAAATAGTTTAGCTCAAAATTGCGTGACGAAATTTGGTGTCTTTTTTGCTTTCTATGCTTACGTAGCCTAAACTATAAGACTTACACAAAAATTATGTATGGAAGAATTGTAGCCCTTTAAATTTGCTAAATAAAAGTCAGCGATAGCACATATCTATCTATTAAGGTTGTCGCACAATAACCACTTTTTTCATTAAAATTTCGTTCAAAATCTAGACCCCACTTTCAACGCTATTACTCGTGTTCGGTATGAATCCTTATCAAAATAAGTGTGTCCATCATCAAGAGAATTTAATGTAGATTATAAATACCCTTGGAACTGTGTAATTCCGATAAATAGTTTAGGAGATATCATAAATAGCAAATTACGAGTCGCAGAAAAAAATACCAACTTGTAACAAAGTTTGCTTTCTTGGCTTACGTAGCCTAAACTATAAGACCTACATAAAAATGATGTATGAAAGAATTGTAGGTAATTCAATTAGCTGAATTAAAGTCTGCGATAGCATATATCTATCTCTTAAGGTTGTCGCACAATAACCGTTTGTTTCGAGAAAACCGTCAAATAAGTGCAATCGACTTTATTTAAAACGCTTTTATTCTTATTTGGTATGAATCCTTATCCAAATAAATATGTTTTCACGATAGAGTATTATATGTAGATCATAATTGCCTTTTACAGTACGTAATTCTGTGCAAGATTCTAGAAGTTATCAAAATATTAAAACTCACGGGCAACAGCGGCGCGCGGCCGCACCGAATTATGAGTGAATGATCGCAACGATGTATTAGTTCTTTACTTAATTTCTTAGATAATCGATTTAGATAACTCATTATTTGTTTGAAAGCTAGTGATTATCATACTGCGATGTCTAGATTCACTAAAAATCGAGAAATAAATAAACTTTTTAATAAAAAACAAAACCGACTTCCAAACAAAATACACTAAAAACAAAATCTTCTCAAAAAAACAGTACACTAAAAAGTAACGAAATAATTACTTGAAAATAGTAAACCTCCCTTATTGTAGCTGTTATGTCTATATTGTACAATTATTATTACTTTGAAGTCGGTGTCAGTCATTACTAAAAACGTTACTATACTTTCAATTGTCAATTGTTATGGTAAAAATGTAGAAAACCTTACGTAGAAATATCACTGCATATACCTCGGCTGACACCGACATCAAAGTAATAATAATTGTACAATATAGACATAACAGCTACAATAAGGGAGGTTTACTATTTTCAAGTAATTATTTCGTTACTTTTTAGTGTACTGTTTTTTTTGAGAAGATTTTGTTTTCAGTGTATTTTGTTTGGAAGTCGGTTTTGTTTTTTTAAATAATTCTTTTTTAAATAAAAAGCCCTACACTTACGTCACGCTTTAGGCTATATATTTTCACGCCATTAAACTTAGGGGTAAAACTATTATAATAAAGCGTAAACACACACTTCTTTGTTGCCTAAGATGTCAGCAATTACAGCATATTTTTGAATAACTCTTTTTTAAATAAAAAGCCCTACACTTACGTCACGCTTTAGGCTATATATTTTCACGCCATTAAACTTAGGGGTAAATATTTTGGATAAAAATCCTAATACGGGAAAGAGACCATAAGTTGCTGCCAACATAAAAGAAGCAAGGTTATTATGGTGACGGTATTTTGACATTTTCCAATTGATTTGACATCGACAAATTTAACAATGAAGTAAAGTTTTTATAATTTCATGCGGATGAAGTCGCAGGGGAACAGCTAGTGTAGGAATATTTCCTAGGAAATTTAAAGATAACAGGAATAAGGAAATAACCCAACGTAGTTTTTTTAAATGTTTATACTGTAAATGTTGGGCGCTAAAAATTAAAAGTAAAAGGTAAATGTGCTTTGTTTGTTACTTATAATCAATTAAGGTTAAAGGTTTTAACCTCGATTTAATAAGCGTGCACATTAACCTGGAATAGACTGGTTTACCTTTTAAATAGTGTGATACATATTTATTAATATCTAATGGAAATTGGAAAAGACGTTTACCGTAAAATCTGAGTAACAAACCATATTCTACTCATTTTTATATAGTTAATTTGGTATTTTATTAAATAAAAGTTTTCTTAAAGCGACGAATTTTCGACAGTCTTGTATTAGAGTTAGAAGTATGAGTTTTAACTTTTGTTGTTATTATAAAGAACACTAGCTTTCGCCCGCGACTCCGTCCGCGTGGAATTAAAAAAACCAAAAGTAAGTATCCTATATGTTCTTCCAGACTATCCTCTACATCTATACCAAATTTCATCGAGATCCGTTCAACTGTTTAGGCTCCAAACCCTAACAAACATCCATCCATCCATCTAAACTTTCGCATTTATAATTAGTAAGATTATATTTATTATTTTAAACACTAACAGACTATATTCCGTTACGCTATAACTACGGACAAGTCAAACGTTATTACAGCATGCCTCGTTACTCAAGAGATGAAAAACGTTATCGAAAATTGCATCATTAAAATGCTGCATCGAGCAATACAAAGCTTAATCGTAACAAATATAAATATTTATTCCAAAGCTATTTTAGTTGCTTAATGAACATGTTTATGGCTCAGATTAAGGAATTCGGAAGCAATTTTGGATTTAAGAACGTCGATTTGTCGTACTTTAGTCCAAGAATAACTTTATAAGAAGGAAGTTCTGTGGAAAAACTGAAACTTGTAGTGTAATAACACTTTTATCCTTAGAGGAGGCTTTAATCTTAACTAAATGAAAGAAATTATATTTCGAAAAGACTACCATGATTACTTTGACATAATTATCAATAAATTATTTTTATTTCACTGCGCATTTTTTAACACGCAGCATTTTAGTGTCCCAATGGTCCCAGAAAGTTTCGTTATACAGCGGTCGTGATTATAGCTTTGATGGTGCCGCTGTCAGAATGCAAAATAGAGTTCAAAGTGCCGACTTTCCCGCCACAAGTGCTTTGCTCTATTATTAGGGTAATATATTATCCACTGGATGATTATTGAGGCATTTGTCATTAACGACCTCGCCTTCGCTGACAAATAACGATTCCGGTAAAACTAATGAATAATTTATAATCGAACACTATGGAAAATATAAATATTTATTCCAAAGCTCTTTTAGTTGCTTAATGAACATGTTTGTGGCTCAGATTAAGGAATTCGGAAGCAATTTTGGATTTAAGAACGTCGATTTGTACTTTAGTCCAAGAATAACTTTATAAGAAGGAAGTTCTGTGGAAAAACTGAAACTTGTAGTGTAATAACACTTTTATCCTTAGAGGAGGCTTTAATCTTAACTAAATGAAAGAAATTATATTTCGAAAAGACTACCATGATTACTTTGACATAATTATCAATAAATTATTTTTATTTCACTGCGCATTTTTTAACACGCAGCATTTTAGTGTCCCAATGGTCCAGAAAGTTTCGTTATACAGCGGTCGTGATTATAGCTTTGATGGTGCCGCTGTCAGAATGCAAAATAGAGTTCAAAGTGCCGAGTTCCCCGCCACAAGTGCTTTGCTCTATTATTAGGGTAATATATTATCCACTGGATGATTATTGAGGCATTTGTCATTAACGACCTCGCCTTCGCTGACAAATAACGATTCCGGTAAAACTAATGAATAATTTATAATCGAACACTATGGAAAATATAAATATTTATTCCAAAGCTATTTTAGTTGCTTAATGAACATGTTTATGGCTCAGATTAAGGAATTCGGAAGCAATTTTGGATTTAAGAACGTCGATTTGTACTTTAGTCCAAGAATAACTTTATAAGAAGGAAGTTCTGTGGAAAAACTGAAACTTGTAGTGTTATACCACTTTTATCCTCAGAGGAGGCTTTAATCTTAACTAAATGAAAGAAATGATATTTCGAAAAGACTACCATGATTACTTTGACATAATTATCAATAAATTATTTTTATTTCACTGCGCATTTTTTAACACGCAGCATTTTAGTGTCCCAATGGTCCCAGAAAGTTTCGTTATACAGCGGTCGTGATTATAGCTTTGATGGTGCCGCTGTCAGAATGCAAAATAGAGTTCAAAGTTTGTCACGACACGCTAGTTGCAATTTTTTATTAAGAATATAATAATGCTAATGTTAGAAAGGATTGGATTTGAAAAATTAACTTAAACTTTGATTCGACTAATAATATATGTTCTTAATCAACTGAAGCCATTAAAGTTTTACAAAGTTTAAAAAAAGTACAAATATTAGGAATATAAAAGACATAAAACTTGTCTTATGTTCATATAATATAACTTGAATCGACAATGCATAAAGACGTCTATCTCTAGGACACTTAATTTCTATAGTTCAACATAACTAGCGAAAATAAAACAAAACAATAGCTATGAAATTCCAAAGTTAGCAAGCGTAGTGGTCAATTTAAACGGTCTCGTTATAATTTTATTTATGACTAAACCTGTCTGTTTTACATACAATTGAGCATTTCTTATAAGCAACAAACCGGTTGTGTTTTTATTGTTCAAAATAGCTGATCATATCACGAAAATTAAAAATTTAAACCTTCAGTTACAAAAAACACTTCTTTTTGTAGATGATTGTAACATAAATATTTCAAAGCAGTAATATAATTAGAAGAAACTAATTTTAGAGTCCTCAACGTCCAATTTAGAATGTAACGAAGGAAAGAGACGAAAATAGAAATAAAAGAATGGATAGAGCCCTGTGGAGAACTCATGTGCATCTGCTTAGCGGGAACTTAGTCGCTTTGGTAAAGAAGAGGATACCCCGTGGAGTAGTTGTTCGAATTTTATTAAAATTTAAAAGCAAATATATCAATTATGTATATTAGAGCGTTTTATTATATCCTTTATACCCCTTTTAAGAGCCTTGAGTGTACGTATAAAACTTATCCAAATTACATTGGACAAGAAATAATGCTAAATATAAGTGTGAGTCTAAATTTAAAAGATTTGCAATTTTTATTATAAATATATTTCAATACAACAACTCTAACCCAAAAATGGTTAACACTAGTCTATTTTCGTCAAGTTATATTTTCGTTAATAGACTCTATTGCTTCCTTGTTCCCAATTCAAAACATTCGGGCGGCTTTTGGTTTCGTGTTTAAATTACGACCGTCGGGATTTCTGCTTACGATCAATAAATCAATAAATATATATGTATACGGCGCGGCGCGTCCGCCTGTCCGTCCGTCTGTTGGACATTAATGGAAATCACTGTTTGTTTAGGATTCACCATCCTATGCACGCAACATTCTTATTAAACGGAAGCTATATTTTTGTCTAATTTTACCAAAGTCTGTATTATAATAACGCAAATACGTAGGTAAATATTGGAGTATAAAATAGTTAAGGGTAACACTTTATTCAAATTATCGATATTTTAATATTTTCATTACAATTTTTGATAACAAATTATTACAAGCGAAATCGGTTCGGTTTTTCAATGCAATTCAAATTAAAACACAAACAAAAACACATTGATTTTTATCAAACACTAAATTTTAATAAGTCTATAGATTTAACATTAAAATGTATCGATTTCCCTTGTTAGGGAACATCAAAGGAAAAATAAACTTTCAGGTTTTATACAGATTGAACCGAAACTACTGTTTCAAAGCAGATGGCAATAAATTTCATTTTTTTACCAGCCAGCACCCTGTGGTTCAGCGGTGCGTTCAGACAAAAAAGCCTACCTGCGTCCTATTCCCTGTGGCTCAGACACGAGGCACAATGCCTTCTAACAATTTATTTGGTTCAACCGATGCATTTAAAAATTCACGTATTCCAACAAAATGAAACTGGCAACTTAGAATACAAAAATATTTAAAAAGAAAACACGCTTCCTTTTTTGAAAATGGTGAAAAAATTATATGATTTTTACTGGCAACTTGAATTGAATCGTAAAAAATGATATTTTCCTTGCAAACCGTTTACATAATATTTTTACTATCAATGTAACGCACATCAAAAGATCTATAGGAAACAGGAAGAAATAACCGTCATATTATTTTTAAAATATATTACATCCTGTCACATACATATATCGATGGAAAATAATGAAACATACGCTATAATGGGCGTGTTAAACGGGATTTTTTTACGTCTAAACAAATTCTGCTTACTTCTGTATATATTAACGTCAATAATTTGGAAGTAAATCCTTGCATATGCACCAGAACAATAAAAAAAATTATGACGCGATCCTAGCATTTTTTTAAAACAGATTACAGTTTCAAGCATTGCTCATCAGGGGCGGGCCAGTCGGAATTGTTCGACGACGATTCGATGTAGTGTTGTGTGAAAATGAGCTGTGAAAGCTTTTAAAAAGGCTTTAAAACAACAGCGGAGCGGACGCCGGCTCGTTTGTACGACCAGGCGCTAAACAGACACATACGCATCCGCTGTGCGAACACCATAAATCATTAAAATATTTTAGGACATTTTTATATAAAATATGCAATACTAGCTGCCATACTCTTCGATCGTTTAATTGTTAGTTAAACATTTAAGTTATATTTCTCGTACTAAGTTTACACTAAAAGTCTTCCTAAGTGACCAATCAACGATTCTGAATGTGGTGTTAAAAAGTTTTATTCCGAGTTTAGTACTTTCAAAACATTATTCTATTAATTTATTAATCTCCAATTCCAACAGAGTTGCAAAAAAGATTTTAAAACACTATTCTATCCATTCGCCGGATTTTTATTTATGTTAAGTAATGTAGTGCGCAAGTCTTGTATTTAATTTTGATTTCATGGTTACCCAGTCGATCAGTTTACTTTGGCCTCCGTATTGTAGAGCTTTGTGTATGTACAATGAAAGTTTTATTTGATTTCTACACTGACCAGGTAAAATGATGCAATACCAAACTCTCATAATATTCTTCTAATTTAGACTAACTGCGACACATAATCTCTAAAAAGTCCTTTAGTATAGATTTCACGTATTACCTACATTAAGATTACCATTAATTATTACTTAACATTTTTAGTATGGTCAGTAAATCATAAGACTAATGGAATTTCCCTCTCATAAAATTAATGCCTGTGAGAATATTTTCGATTAATTAAATTCTTATACACATAAAAGATCGCAATAAAGATAAACTATCATATATCACAGCATTTCAACCTTGTTTTTAATAACAACCGTTCTCTCATTACCATATCGTAGTTCTACGAAATTAAAGCCAATTTTGGATTTCCTGCTGAGCGCCGTGCTTCAACGGGCGGGTCTAAAGATAATAATCCTTAATTACACGCCGATCCATCATCGAAAACCAACAAACAAGCTGCCTATGTTATAAATGTGCCCACCCACATTCCCAAAGTGGACACGGACTTTGGTTTTAAAAGTGAGGTTAGTTTTGGTAACAAGTCTGATAGAAATTGGGTAAGGGTGATCCGATGTAAAGATTTAATATGATCTTATCTATCTTCAATAAGGGATTGCGTAAGTAACTTTAAGGCATAGAAAAAAGGCAAAATACCAAAGTAAATGAAAAAGTTGGTAAATCTCATCCTTGAAGTTGGTTCTGAAGAGATATTGCCCCAAATAGGAAAAAAAATGCCTATTTTATCGTGTTGTATTTAACACTATACGACGCGAATCCAATAAATTAAAAACAATGATTCTAGAAAAAGGGAAAGTGACATGAGAAGGGACCGAATTTAAATTTCGAACACGGTCTGTGTCCGTTGGACAATAAGAATGGCTGCGATGGTATCGGCGGCGGGCGGCCGGACTGGTTGGGATCGTGCGCGGAGTATCTGAGCGTGCATCGGAACTAACAAGCTGGCTGTTTGAGGTTAAATTGAAAAGAAAAAAAGATAATTTCCCGCTTGTTATAGAATTTCAACTTTTTATTATTATTCTGAACAGCAAAAGAACGTAATACAGTTAGTATTTAGTGTTGTCATCCGATAATTTCCTTATAATTATGAATAACGATGAAAAAAAAGTGGCGTTTAAAGTGTTGCTATAGTTAAATAAATGAACACAGATAAAAATATTATTCAAAGTAAATAAATATTCTTGTGATTTGATATCAATACAATATGTATGTTATTGACACTGTTATTTTTATAACCTCTAAATGTATAATAATTAATAACAAAGTTATAAAAAAATGCTTTCCCTCAATGTTCAATATACTTTTTATAAGAAAGCTGGCTCCAATAATGAGGATCGTGCTGATAGCATCTCGGGTTGTGGCCGATCTCCGGCAGAGATATAAGAACCCAGACCTCGGCGCTCTTTGTGACCCGACAGAGCAAACACAATGTTGCTGTGTAGACGCATCTCGCACCGCAACGCCCTTATCTAACTCACGTGTACTTAAAACATCTTATCTAAAAGAAAATATGAAACACAAAAATTGTTTCAAAATTAGGATCATAATTAAAGTGTTTATTTGATTAAAACGGTTTCTCGATTATGAAAAACGAAAACAGAAGAATCATATATATTTTTGAGAATGGTTCAAGCTTACTTCATAAACTCGAAAAAATATTAATTATTTAAAATTGCACTTTTTATAAATTTAAAGAATATAATTATTTGTTTTGTTACATTTTATTTGTATTATTATACATACTATAAATAAATAAATAAATAAATCCTTTATTATTTAACTTTAAAAAATATATACATTGTATGAGAGCCTTGGCTCCTGCACTAGGTTCCCCTGTGCTGCACTATGAAAGTAAAAAGATGTAATCTCTTAAATATAACCATATACAGGCATAAAACAAATAATAACGACTGTAAAAAGCTTGTTTACAGTAAAAAAAACATAGATGTCGTTAAAAAACGTCAGTGATACATACCTACCGGTACTGGCAGGTCGTTAAAAACGAAAATTATTCCGCCGTCGCGAACTACAGTGATTATACATCAAGCCCGAGGGAATCTCTCGCTCATTGCCAGATGATTGAAGACCCGGCGGCCTCCTTCGGGCCTGACGTGCGAGCGAGACAGCCGACGCTGTCCCACGAGTGCGAGGGAAACGACAACAGTTCACCATCTGATTAGCATCCCAATTACGACGCGGGCGCACTGGGATCGCGTCTTCGGGCAATAGTGATGTGCCAGTATTTCTTTATAACCATTCGATATTCGAAATATATTTTTAAAAGAATAGAAAATATGAGTAAAAAATTTCCTCTTCGATATTTTCAGTTAAACTTAGAGAAACAAATGCTGATTATTGAATGTTAAAACGACATGAATTTATAACAAGAGCTTCAAAATAATATAATCAATACATTGATTTTTATTAGTAAATCGATATTTTATTTCATAGTAAAAAAGTAACTATTAAAATCCGAGTAGAAACAAAAACTATCATAAGCCCTATCATCATTGAACAAATGTAATCTACAAAAAATATTTAATCATAAATAATCGATAAAAATATGAGACAGCGCTATTAAAGAGAATGGCGGTGCACGGAGGGGCGTGCTCGTGTTAAGATTGCATCGGCAGCGCCAAGGAAATTTTAAATAAACAAGAAATTACGAAGCGGCCGAAGATTATACCTTCAGAAAGAACTTGACTGCTAGCAAAATTACTCATTAATTCATACAGTCTTGTTATATCGACATGACACTGGCCGATACTTAATCATGGCTGCGAAAAACTGGCAACATTGTATATGTAATTGAGCTTGTCTTAACGACTCATGATTACAAAACAACTTACCGCTAGCTATTGCGGGCCTAATCACGTATCATCGTTGGTTTGTTTTGAAATATAATTATAAAGGGCTTTAGTTTATCGAATTAACAAATTCGATACAATTTTAATAATTCTGTCACATTTAAAAACCCTAAAGTATTTTATAGGTCGAAACAAGCTTTAAAATTGAATAAATTATTAGTCATTTAAGTAGAAAAATATTTCATACATTCTGGTAACACGGCTATATTTAATTTAAATAAAAAAAATCCAAGAAGTTTGACTTAAATAATAATAAAATTACAAAACGATACGATGTTCTGAGGCTGAGACGTTATGTTTTCAACGCGGCGCCGTCTAATTTTGTAAATGTAACATCCACCAGATGTTACATGTAACAGATATTTTATTGCCCTACTCATTTCCGTCGTATATCGTACAAATAAAAAGAAAAGATTTATGTTATTCACGGACTCGGTGATACGATTTCTTGCGGTGTACTTTCAAACCAACAATGAAAATTAAAATATTGAGATTACATTTGGTATTGTAGATCTAAAATACAAATTGCAATTAAAAAATTGTTTTATAACTTTTCTTCAGTTACTTAATGCTTTAGTACTCAAGGTCACTAGTAATTGTTTGGCCAATTATAAGTTTTGTATCACTCAATTCATATAATACTTTACAAAACTTGTAGCTAATTAAATAAATTTTAATTGCCCAAATATTATAAATAGAAGTAACAAATTAAATAACTAAAACGTCTAGTTCCGTCTCTTTCTTTTATCATTTAGATTGAATGGGATGACAATATATAACCTATACGAATGTTTCAGCAGTGAAAACGCAGAGTAACAAAGAAATAAAATCATACAGCTCAGTAAGACCGTAACGGGAATGACCTCACGTTCCGACAGACGCATTCAGCGCATGAATACAAAACCAATTTGGACGTTTCCCATTACAGCACATCTCCGAGACCGCAACATGCCTCCATACTAGTTCTATAGAGAGCGATCTGTTATTATGTTAATAGATCTAGTTTAAGCATCAACTCGAGCTTCGTATCTTATTGGTATTTAAATTGAAACTTTTTTAACTGTCAACATTTCTTAATAGCTAAACATGTTAATGAACGCTAACGGAATAATGTATTTATTTCGGTAGCATCAGTTTTAAAGGTTACAAGAAAGACGCTGTAATTAAACATTTATGCCGTAAATGCTTTCTATTAGCTTTATGAAAATAAAATGAGTTAAAATAAGAACACCTTAAAAAAAAAACTAGAGTTTTCCATTTAACTATTCCGTTGAAATTCTATTTCACAAACGATATTGATCACCTTTCAGACTTGATTACGATGATTAATGTATTTTTGAACCAACTAAAATGTACGCGTACCCAATAGCGTGGAACGGAACGCTTCCACTGTTCCCTTTTATTATTTTAAATGTTTTCCGTCGAGCAGATCGAAATACAAAGCACAGATAAACAAGGCGCATTATTACTATCAACACTACGCATTAATATCTGTCAGAGGGCCCATCAGATACGCTATCAAAGAGCACCGGCGTAACATAAATCTACGTGAAATTATCATAACGAGTCGGTTTTGTAACAAAAATTCTGGCTTTCTAAGAAATTAATAACGTCCGCCATAAACTGGGATTTATACAAGTTTCCGCTGCGAGGCGCGCGCGTCGCCTCGCTCCGCTTTTGACCGTTCACAAAATTAATTGGGTGTTGTTCGAGAAGTCCGCTAAAATATTCCAAAAAGTAAACTATGGTAGGTGATTAACGGATAAGTGCAGTCGTAAACTTTATGATTATATGTCGAAATTATTAACAATTCACCAATAATGCAATCGGCTACAGTATATAGTTTTTTTAAGAATCTTTTGTAATGGCTTCATAAATAAAAACACTCATGTATTTAAAGCTTTAAGGGTAGACAGATAAACAATAACTGTACTGGCAACAAGTTGTAGCTATATCAAGTTTTATAACGCGCTACTCCATATTATTAACTAGCTGTTAATCGCAACTTCGCCCGCGTGAAATAATAAAAAAAATAGTAAATATATAGGCTATGTTACTCAATGATAACATAGCGTTTTAATGGTGCAAGATTTTTTGAAATCGGTCCAGTAGTTTTTGAGTTATTGCAATACATACAAAAATACAAATCTTTCCTCTTTATTATATTAGTAAAGATGAAATGCAAGAGAAACAAAAACATGAATTTAAAAAAAAGGCACTAAATTGTAACCCTTTTTAACTGCTTTAATGAAAAATTTAAATCGAGTAGGAGTCGGTTAATTAAATGACTGATGATTGGCAGATTCTTTCACGCTCAAACGGGTAATAACTGACCGTTGTTGGTATTTCAAATGTAACAATAGTTTTGTCCGTACTTAGGGTTGAACTCTATATAACAAAGAGTAGCATATTAAGTCCATGTGTAAATACTCCAATTTTCAACAGAATAGGTGTAGGTTTCCTTTCCCAATATTTTAACAGACATAGATTTGTAACTTCACAATCCTGGAATCTTGTACTTCAAAGCAACAATTCACTTAATATTTCAAATCGCTTAAAAAGTTGCAGCAACCGATTCGATTTATGGCATCGATGGGATACGTCTACTTATACAAACTTTTATGTACAAATGCAACGCAGCGAGTTTTTGCTTCATAACCACTTCTCAGATTCACAAACTATACATAGGTAAGGGAAACTTTATTCCATTGTAATAAGGTTCAATTTAACTATAATATGTTTGAAGTAAAGGCCTGGTTTTTAGCACGACTGACATCTTGTAAGATGTGCATATGTTAAGCCTTAAGTACTCAGAGACAAATGTGCTATTCTATGAATTCAGTGGATCCTAAGGGCCTATCCCAACACTGGCTGATAGAGGCTCAGATAGCTTTAAAATGACGTCACTCTCAGATGAGGTAACAATATCCGATATTTCCATCACATATTTTACACGTTGGATTGTAATTAGACAAGTATAACAAATCGTTATAGCTTTTTAGTCTTTTCTCTGTAACTTTCGCTAAATATGCATTGGAAATCGAAATTCGTTAACAATACGATCGATTATTATCAAGTTCTAACGATATTATATTTATTATTTAAACGTTTCATATTAATAATTTTATATTCTGTGGAAACCATTTATATGTCGCAAACTGAACAACTCTTCGGAAAACTATTAACGATGTTCTTGCTGTCTCGAGGGGATTTGAGAAATGCAAAGTTTTCAAGTATCAAGGAATGCAATTCGAATTTTATTTATTGAGTGCTCTAGATAAGAAATACTATTGCGAAATGAAACTGCGTTGAAGATTTATAACTTCCAGCTACCGTAATAAATAATCTATAACAATTTTTTCCTGTTATAGAAAATCCAATTAAGGCTTTCTAATTATAAAACACTAGTTTTTGCTTGCGACATATTCTGCGTGAAATTAAAAAAATTATCAAAATATAGCCTCACTGATAAATTAGCTTTTTAACGGTATGAGAATTATTGAAATCGGTTCAGTAGTTTTTGAGTTATTTCAATACATACAAGAATCCAAAAATATAAATCTTTCCTCTTTATAATATTAGTATAGTAAAAAACATTAATAAAACCAGCTAAATATAAACCTGTTCTAGTTCATATCGCCTTTAAAATCAACGATATTTCAAATTAATACGAATATATTACACGACTAATATGTCAACTAATTATAAAACCAAATAAAGTTTGTGAAAATTAAATCGATATTAACAACATCGGTCGTTGTCGCTGGAATCGAAGTTGAACATAAATCCACGACACGATTTCTAAATCCAGTATTCTAAAATTGTGTAGATGACGCATTTCCTCCTGATCATCTCACAAATAATGTTTCTAAACAAAACTCTTAAATGCTCATTCTTAGATAGATTTTATATCTGTGGCTCGTAATGGAATATCGAAGATTTATTGCATTTGAAATTTTGGCATAAAACATTTACGCGATTATTCAGTAATATCTTTTTCAATTCTCATATGATGATTTTCTGGAAATTTTGTAAAGACGAATTTATTTCGTCCAATTTAATCTATACTAATATTATAAAGAGGTAAGATTTTTGTATGTATTGAAATAACTCAAAAAGTACTGGACCGATTTAAAAAATTCTTTCACCATTAAAAAGCTACGTCATCAGTGAGTAACATACGCTATGTTTTTTTTTTATATTTATTAATTTCACGTCACGAAGTCGGGAGCAACAGCTAGTATAGAATACTATTATACTGATTATACTAGTATAGAATAAAACGATTTCTACACACCTCTTATTAAGTTTATTGTCAACAAAATGAATGCTTTCGTTGTAATGTATAGGGCCTCGTTAATCTTGTGTCTCAATAGCTTATATTTTACGGCGTCTTCTTACATTCTTAACGAAGCACGATTCGTGGAACGGACATGATTTATTTCGTCGTCCCACGTAATAGGAGAAAAAAATAGACGTGGCATTTTGTGCCTTTCCATAACATTGTATCCTCAACATTGATAACTGTTTATAAGGGTACAAACTCTCATGATGATTATTGCAGTCTGGGTAGACAGGTTTTATAAAAGATTTTTATAAATTTTAAAATTCATAAACAGTGAAGCCAGTATCGATAATTCCTTAAATCATAGAAATAACTACATTTTAGTGTTCCGGAAATGTTGATATTACATACACGTACTAAACAAAGTAACAAAACCTAAACACGGAATGTAACAACGCCATTAAAACAGTTCCTCATTTCTAATATTAAACCGTGGTTTATTTCTCTACGAACAATACAACATAGAGCAACAGTACAGAAATACATCCAAATACAATAACTTGCAATTTAATTTAACTCCTTCGTCGTATAAGATAAACGTTTTAAACTTTTAAGATCCCTAGTATAATGGTTGTGGATGAAACATATAGGTTTCGAGTCAAGTACAAGTTCAAATCTGAATAACAATATAAATTATAAATATGATCTAATCTCATTTTTTTGTATCTGTTTCTATGTCTTTTAGGTACTTAATCGTGACTTATCAGTCGCACCCTAAACGAAAACGGTATCAATACTACGCGTATGCGAGTTGAATGTTGATCTTCTACAATAACTTGCGTTTTTTTTGTTGTGCACAAAGACCGAGTGGCAAAATAATAATTGACAAGTGACAAAAGTAAGGCTTAAGTTAACTAACAGAAGAAAAGATAGCAGGTAGAGACGCAAACTATTGTGTTAATTCTAAACAGGTAACGTTTGCAATTCTTTTGTTTTCACTTATTCTGTACCTTTAACTTTAGCAATGTTTTTGTGTGACTTCAAAATGGTATTATTCAAACACCTATACATTGTAGCTTCTACCTATAGTATTGTAGCTTTTTCTTTAGAAGGTACTAAAGTAGAATAGCTGTTTTACTGGACTATAGTGAAATCAATAATTACTAGATGTTCAAAACTTAGTAGCCTACTTACCAAACAGATGCAGCCAATCCAAAATAATACAAGAGCAGAAATACAACAGCGCAATTAGGATTCGCCAGTCCATCATGTGCCAGCAACATTCGGGTGGGAGACATGGAGTCCTTGGCGCAGCCCGCGGCGGAGCGGCCGGCCGCCGCGCGCACTCCCCAGCCTGCCGCGGCCGCGCACCGGCACAGCGCCACCAGCACCAGCGCGCGCTCGCCCGCGCCGCCCGCCCCGCCGGCCGCGCCGCACGCCAGCTGCGCGCCCACCGCCGCCAACGTGCACGCGAAGCTGAGTGCGGCCCACGTCGCCAGCCACACCTCCGCCGCGCGCCGTTCGCCTGCCTCCCACAGCACCTCCGCGTCGCAGAACTGCGCGCACCGCGCTGACCCGCGCACCCACACCCAGCTGCTCGGCTTCACCAGCCGCCGGCACGCGCCGCGCCCGCTCGTCGCCGCTGTGTCCAGCGGTATAGGGCCCGCCGGCGGCACCCGCTCCCCCGGGCCCTCCATGCACATATGTTCGTGGTTGTTTTCGGCCGGGAACAACGAACAATCGAGCTCCGAAGGCCAGGGGAATCCAAACCCTCTTAGAACGGGATAACATCTTGAGTAAACGCTCTCACAGAGCCCCCTACATGGTCCGATCGGCAACGCGACCTTATCCGTACACATCGGAACGTAAACGGAACAGAGGAACAGATGCAGCTGAGAGGAGCAGCCGTACTGCACCAGGGGACTGTAGGTCTGTAGTGTGACGTCGGCTTCCACTTGCAGCGTGTGCCGAGCCAGGTTCGGCATGCCGGTCTGGTTGTAACCGATGTTCTTGCACATCGCAACTTTGATGGGTTCACATGTCCTCACTGAAGCTTCCGAGCTGGCTCCGATAACGAGCGTCACCAACAAAATAAATAGGTTAATGCACTTCATTTTCATGTTTACTATAAAAGTTTCATCGTAATCGTAATAACTTACGCGCGAACGCGGCTAAACCGGCGCGAACGTCTACACGTAACGAGAAACGTGAGACGACTGGTGTTGTTGTGTTGAGGTGCGGTGCGGGGAGACCCCTCTGATCCTAACAAAAGGGCCCGTAGGCCGCAGGTAGGCGCGCGGTGCTTGTTGTGTCGGCGTCGGAGGGAAAGGGAGGGAATTTGGTCGTGGTGTCCGGCCGCGGTCGCTGTCCGATGTCCGGCGAGACCGAGATCCTCGTTAAGTGGACGATTGTCTTCGCAGCCTCCGGATATGTTCAATACTTGTTATCGCATAAAGGCTGTATCACACCGCGGTGATCGTATCACAGAACATGTTTGTCCTAAAGCTACGATATAGGATAAATGTTTTTATTAGATTACCCACTAATTATTTAACGCTAATAACTACAAGTCACCTCCGACGTAGTGTTTTGCGTCTCTAATAAAATATAAACATATCACATAAAAACGCTATGATACTCGCTGATACTATCTGCTGTCTGATTATTGTTATATCACTCGATTTATCAAAATATCGATTTTTAGATATCAAGTATTGCAGATAACAGAATAGGTTAATGTAGGACAGATAATATCAACGGTTTATTTACTGAACTATTTATAGTAATGTAACTAAATATAATTATTGATTCGGTTCAGTATTTTGTTGATTTTAAAAACGTAGAGATATAATAAAAGCATTTAAAAACAATTTGACTTTTGAAATAAATTTATTGTACATAGTTGCTACAATAATATGCATTACTGTATATTTTTTTATGAAACATAAATAGGTAAATACAATGGTGAATGTTAGTATTACAAAAATTGGACCGAAATGATCAGTGTGTCAAGCATTGACAGATCAAGTGTGGAGGCGGGCGAGGCGGGCGAGGCGAGCCGGCGCCCGCGACAAGCTAGCTCGAAATCACAACAAAATAAACATTAAATTAACAACTAAAATAAATGATAAATACTTTTACAATAATCTTATATAATACATGTTTTCACATCTCCCCATCTCTATTACTTAATCTGTAATTCAATATTTGAAAACAATCTCGTTACTCTATCCTCCAACTCAAGATGTACTTCAAATCTTTGTCTTTTGCTTTCAGCTTTTACATGTTTTTTTATACAATAATATTTCTAATATATAATATACAACATTCACAATGACACTTCTGTCCGTTGGTACTCCTAAATATATATTATTTACCACATATAGCATATTACAAATTAAATAAGGAATGCAATGCAAGCATTTCAAGCGCCATTTTTCTTTTAATATCGGTTACGATTGGACTCATCAAAAATAATTGCATATTATTATAATATATTGCACGGATGTATAAAAATACGTAAATGATTCTAATATTTCCGATTGGAACCGAGACGGAAAATAAATTATTAGTATTTGTATTATAAAATAGATTTTATAATTATAGTACCCGCCATTAATTTAGAAGCTCCTAAACAGTTTCATTTCATTTTGTTGAAGCGAGATAAACGTATTACAAGAGCTTTGAGTGTGAAAGAGAAAAAACATAGCTCTTGTCATTTGTTTTCGCGAACGTCAAAAATCAATGGCGGGGTATCATACGATGAAAGTAGAAAATATTTGTCGATCTATTCAAAGCCAGTTTAAACACCGATTAGCGCTACATCCATCAAGACAAAAAACTTTTTTTTCACTAATTTATATAACTACAATCGGCTACAACAAAATGTACTTTACGTCATCGAACATTTAGTCGGTTTAAGCACGCTCTGAAAATATTCGGGTTATTTGTTTGATAATTTTGAGGTAGTTTCAATATTTAAATAAATAGCTTTGTATCTTTGTTTTCGACTAAATTGTATGACGATTCTTCAAACATTAAAAGTAATAGATTTTAAATATTTAACGCATTACAATGTTTTGAAGATAGGATAAGAGACAAAATGGACAAGGTGATCGCAACGATATTGTTCGTGGGTTAATTTTAGCCTCTTTATTTTATTATAAAGGTTCGTTTAATTTTAACACCGAGCTTTGTAAAATTCCTTAAACAATTCCAACTAAAGGAGAAAAAAATACTTTCACTTTCATATATTTTTAACAAAAAACGTTTATTTTAGTACAAATTAAATGAGACCAATTTATGGATTAATAGACCTTTAAAATTATGTCAGTAAATGATTATAAATAATAAATATAGGCCTTCCTTTTAGTTACATACACTTTATTTGTCTATTTTTTTTTTCAAAGTTCAAAGGTATCTTTCAAAGCTTGGTGTCCAAACAAACCTTATCATGTCTTTACAAAAGCATTATAAATCAGTGATGATTACTAAATATAATAAATCGTTCAAAAATGATTTTCACTATGAGATTACACAATCAACATAACTACGACAGCCACGGAAATATTGACGAATGGAATTAAATAGTCGCTGAGACTGAACTGAGGGGAACTGACAGTGGACGACTTTACATCAATAAATATTTTGTTACGCTTCATGATTATTCATATTAAACACGTGTAAATAAATATTCTTTGAGAAATAAACTTCATTTCATATACCATTAAGAATGTTTTTTTGACGGTTGTTATGAATGTATGGCTTATAATGGAATATGACTTCTCTTTAGACTGTTATCAGGTTGTTTTGTTAAAAATCAAACAGTAAGGGATGAAAAAGTGTTTTTAAAAGTCGCCCACTGGGAATGAATAATCTTTATCTTCTCTGTATGTGTGTGTGTGTGTGTGACTAGAGCGCGCCCGTGTCTGTGTCAATGCGCAGGCGCAGACGCAGCGCCTCTCGCTCGCGCTGCGCGTCCGCGAGGTCTGCGCAGAGCGCGCGGCAGACGCGGCGCAGCACCGCGTTCTGCTCCTGCAGCGACTTCACGTCGGGGTCCGCCTCGCAGGAGGACTCGCGCGACGGCTTGCGGTACACCTCGAATGCGCCGTGCATCTTGGGTGCGTCCTCGCGGATGTAGCCGAAGCCCTCCTCCTCCTCCTGCAGGTCGTCCGGCGGGAAGGCGGGCTCGCCCTCGCTGCGCTGGTTGGGCAGGCGGCGCGCGGGCGGCGAGGCAGCGGAGGGCGACATGCGCGGCGGGGGCTGCGGCGGCTGGGGGGGCTGCGGCGGCGGCGCAGGCGCGCTCTTGAACCTGTTGAGGTCGAGGGAGCTGGAGCGCGCGTGGTTGCGCAGCGGGCGCGGCGGCGGCGGCGGCGGGGGCTCCTTCTTGGGCGGGTACTGCAGCGATTGCGGCCCGTCCTCCGCGTGCACCGAGGGCTCGCGGGCAGGCGGCGGCGGCAGCACGCCCGCGCTCTTGACTGGCTTCTTGGGCTGCGGTCGCTGGATGGCCTTTATCTCCTGGTTGTTACCGTTCTGCGGCGGGTCCGGCTGCGCGGCGAGCCGCTTGGGGCTGGCCAGCTCGAAGGCGTGCGCGAAGTCGTCCCTGCGCGGCGAGGTGCTGGCGCGCATGTCGCCCTCTCCGTGCGCGGGCAGGGCGCTCGCGTCGGGCGTCACCCTCAGCGCGACGGGATGGAAAATCTTGGGATCTCGCTCGACTGCCGACTTTTGAAAGTCGAAATTGACCGGCTTCGGTCCGGGGCTGGAGACGCTCAACGTGGGCGAGTCGTCGACGAACTTGGTCCACTCCTTGTTGTTGACCTGGGGCTCCGGTTTGGGCGGGGTCAGCGACGGCGGCCGGTCTTCGGGTTTCTTCGCGGGTTTACTCTCGTAGGGGTCGTTGGGTTCCGGTTTCGGTGCGAAGTTGAAGTCGGCGGAGGTGCCGGAGCCGAACATGTCGGAGCCGAGGTCGACGAGGTCGGTGGTGACCGCCTGCTGGGAGAAGTGCGAGTCCACCCTGGGCACGAGGCAGGCGGGCAGCACATCGGGCACGGGGATGTTGCTCCGCCTCAGCACGATCAAATGCATCGCTATGCTAAACTCCTCGAGAGTCAGCATACCGTCTTTGGTGATATCTGATAGCTGCCATATTTTTCTAAGATCGGCTACCGACAGGCGAGATTTTTCAAAGAACATTCTGAAAAGAAACATGTGTTTGTGAAATTTTGGTATTAAAGACATTCGATAGGATGTATGGATTTTCATGCATCTCTTGATAAATTGATATATATGTGTAGGCACCTAGCGGTGTGTCCGGAGAGCAGGCCGCGCTCGGGGCGCAGCTGCGCGAACTGCGCGGCGTAGTGGCGCGCCTGCGCCTCGCTCACCGCCCACAGCGCCGCGCCCCCCGCCGCGCCCTCCTCGCCCTCGCCCTCCTCCTCAGATGAATGTCGGTCCGAAGACTCTTCTTCCGTACCTGGAATAATGTTAAAAGAGTTGTCAACTTCAAATACAATAATCCTGTTAATTTCTTGACAGTATAGCTGGATAGGTACGTAGAAATCAAACTAATCATACAATATTATAAATGCGAAATTTTAGATGGATGGATGGATGGATGGATAGTTGGATGTTTGTTAAAGTTTGTAGCCTAAGCGGCTGAACCGACTTCAATGACATTTGGTTAGGATGTAGAGGATAGTCTGGAAGAACACATGGGCTACTCAGTTTTGTTTTTTTTTTAATTCCACGCGGAGGGAGTCGCGGACAAAAGCTAGTCATATAATATTCTATATGATTAGCATAACATATTATAAATGTACTAATGAACACAAATTTTTCGACAATACCTTTAACTGTATTCATTCATAAGCATCTTTCATTATATTTTAATATGTGTATCGTTTTTATGAAATGAAATTCGCATTGTACTTTGGTCCTAGTTAGCAGTTTAATTAACAGCCGTCAAAAACGTTATTAGCGCAAGAAAATTAATTGTAGTCAGAGGTTTAACAGTGACTCACAATACCTTGTTAAGCCTGTTTCGATAACGACTGAGCCAGACGTGTTTTATTGTTTACTTTTTTTATTTCCAAGATGAGCTTTTTGCCAGAGAAGAAAATTACTCGGAATGTTGATTTTTATTTATTTCACTGGATCAATTAATATCTGTGTCATTGAATTTGATACTCCAAATATTCATAATATTGGTCAAATAATAACGTGCGCGTCAATGGTCTGTAAAAATAGCCAGAATAGGTGAAATGTTCTGACCCTACCAATATTTTCGATTCGAGAGCAATGACGTCACAATCTGCGGATTCGTCCACATTCATACTTGAAATTCATTATACAATTCCATTTGGTAAAGAAAAGTTTTATAGTACGACACTCTCCTAGCTTATTAGGAGATCGACGGTCAATATCTGTAAGGAATCTTAAACACTTCGCTGCGTATGTGCAACTTAAATCTAACAGACGTCATTTTATGAGAATTTGAAGTTTGAGCGTGGTCATCTTTCACTAAATTATCGCACAACTGTTGTGTGATTGTCGATTGTTTCACAGCCAATTCAACTGTTTAGTTGCACAACTAAAAATCAAATAGTGTGTGCACCTTCATATAAAACTCATAGGAATCAAAGCGTAAACAGTTGTGCGATAGATTAGTCAAAAGATTATGTTAAACACTAACCTAATAACCGCGTATGCTCCTCAGCGGTGTTGGTAGGCCATACACCTCGTCCGGTGGCACTGTGCTCCCAGACTGGGTGCACGCGCTCCGCCACGCTGTTGGTCGGCGTAGGGCTCTCACTCGCCGTACTCCACGGTGACCCAGTCTTACCTCTCCTCTGTAATACATACAATCACCATTGTAGTTGTTTAATATTGCCACACTCAAGTTATATGATAAAATAAAATGTTATACTCAGAATGAGCCCTAACTAGTTTCTTTAAAACATTTATTATACGGATTTTACACTAAGGAAATATATTAATAACGTTAACGCAACTTGGGCGTAGTTGTAATAGTCTTGATATGACAGTTTCATATAATAGTTTTAAGAATTTTTTATCATTGGACTAATCTTAGTAATATTATAATATAAATGCAAAAGTTTAGATGAATGGATGGATGGATCTCGATGAAATTTGGCATAGACATAGATGATAGTCTGGAAGAACACATAGACTACTTGTTTTTGTTTATTTTTAATTCCACGCGGACGTAGTCGCGGGCGACAGCTAGTTATAAATAATGCCTAACCCAACATACATATAAAAATATTGTTTTGTAATCGCAATTTTATTATTTAAATGATTTAAATATTATCAGTACATTAGCTAAAGGTTAACAATAGAAACTTTTTAGTAAAAAGTTTGTAGCAATGAGCTGGAACATAATAAAAATTGATTGACCTTATTAAAAAAGTACATTCAAAACAGTATTATAAATTCAAGGTCTATATAAATAACAAGAGCCAGATAGACAAACATATAAATAAATATTGTGAATTGAAGTAAATGTTTTTGCTTTGACTTTATTCACTAAGGCTACAAACAATAAACAATAGTTCTTAATAATTTAACATAGTTTCAAGAAAACCATTTTCCAAATAATAAAATAGCCCTTACTTCATTTAACAAATTGTTATAGTAAATACTGTACATATTAATTTCACAAACAAATGAACATAGAATTAGATACAGTTAGTGTATAAAAAGATTTCTATACATATAATAAAATTGGAGTGCCTGTTTGTAATATGAAAAGAAAAATTACAGATTTCAGGAAGATGATGTATTTGCGTTGCTGATAACGATAATCGCATTTAATTTTTTTTATCTGTCTGTCCGCAAGCCACGTTAGTTCCGGGTAATCTCCGAAATAGTTAGTCCGATTTCTACTGGATTTTCACTGAAGGATAGCTAACATAGACGGGCATATTATAGGCTAGTTTTTAATATATACTTTGATTACAAATTACATTCCAATTTTTTATCAATAATCAACTACTAGTGACAATAAAAAGGTAAAATTCATAATAGTGTAGGTGTAATAAATAACCATTTCTGCTACATTAAACATAAACAATGTAATTCAATTAAACCTGAATATATTGTTACAACTTAATCAGTTGTCTGTATGATAAGTTATAATAAAAAACAAAACATGATATTCTTGTACCCTTTTATATCATCTATTATTTACTTTTCACCAGGATGTTATGTTTTCATTTAGTTTATTTTCTACTTGTAAACACTATCATTAAATCAACCCATCTTTAAAACAGAATATCCCTAATAAGATCTATGTACACTACACAGTGTTGGCATAGTTAGTATTGCTGTTCCATACATCTCTATCAGCCTTCATATCTGAATTCACTCCCTTATGCATATCCTTTATCAAACAATCCATCTAAACTTTCTTCAAACCACCTTTGCAATGTTGGCTACATTTAATCTTGAGACAATCGTATGTGATCATTATCTCTGCATAAAACTATATTACACTAACTAGTGTGTAAATAAATTTTTTGATACACAAAAAACCAATCTGTCATATCAATAAAGATGATATACTCCATCCAATTGATACATAAAAGACCTCATAATGAGCCATCGGAAAAGATGCTACTTGTTATATTGATGTTTTTTATGCTTAAACTCCATTTAAGTGTTTATTTTTCAAAGATCAAGGAGGAAATTGTATAAAACTGTATAAACAAAGGTGTCCAATAAAATAAAAAATTTCAATGTTTTATCTTTGTGGCAATTAAACAAACAAATGTTATCTTTGTCAATGCAAATATGTAGTCAAATAAAATTGTTGATACCATACTTGTGTTACAATTTACTGCTTTCTTATACAGCTATGTCTGTTATATCTAGATAACTGATAAGAGAGTAATGACATCTATGTAGTACATGTGTCACCTGTTTTCAAGCTACCAAGGTTATCTCATTATGGAAATTAACTGTATAACTTCAATTAGTAATGCCAAAATTTTTGTATATAAGTGTTACAATGATAACATAAAAAAAACATGTAGTCTCTTCTATTTTATATAAAGTGTTTTGTTTATAAACTTTGAATTAATATAGTGTATGAGAAAGAAATGAGTTATAATTTAAAAGCTTACCCCACATGAGCCTGATCTTTGTGACATAGTTTCCGATTCTATTTCTGAATCTGTACTCACTCCTTCCGTAGCATCATGAGACAAAGCTTGTGGCAGATCACTGTCTGACAAATTAGATGATAATCTAATGGGTTCATATGCACCGAGATTCCCAAAATTTCTCTCTCGCTTAGGTAAATACTGTTCTTTGGGCGAATTTGACAATTGTATTAGATCTGAGTTGCCTACAGTACTGAGTTCCCAAGTAAATCTCGGCAGAGGGAGATCAAGGGGTGTTGATATCAGTTCAGGTTTTATTGTCATATTTGTCTGATGTGCCGCTATTAATTTGAGTGCAGAATAAAATTGTTTTCTATTCATATGTTTTAGAATTAGATGGTTATGTGGAGCTACGCTGATATCCATGATCTGTAACGCATAATTGGTGACAATAATCATTCACTAACGACACAAACGATAATAAATGAAAAACCAACTTGATTTACCTGGCATAATATATTGTTCGGTATATTGGATGATCTAAATAACTCAGTCGCTTTCAGCATCGGTATTTTCCCATTGGACTCTTCGTCACAACACACAAACAAATCACCGAAATATCTCATCTCAGTTTCTGTCAAATTGAGATCCTCCATTATAACAAAAAACACTGTGCAATTTTTTTATACACTATTACTCTCTGTAGTAGAATAGCCAAATATAATAATAATCATTATCTATTAATGTAAACCATATTCATTGATAAACAGACGGATTTGAAAATTGTACATCACAAAATTTACACGAAGCAAACGAATATGTCATTGACAGCTGCCCGACGTGCTGTAGCCATTGCCAATTGCGATTAAACTAAAATACAGAGTAAAAATTACAAACATGGGTCCGGGGATTTTTTTTGTGGAAAATATTTTTCTGTAAATAAATGCACTCTGAAGTAAATATATTTTTTTTATAAATCAAAGATGTTTTTTTTTTCTTATACACCCAACCACAACGGTCTACGAAGGTACCACACCTTATTATGATACTGCAGATTAAAAAATCGCAAGTGCACCATTGTGGACCATTCTCCACTTCAATTAATCAATATCTAACATCATCATCACCAGCTTACTATATGTCCACAACGAAGGGCTCAGGATGACTATGGCCTAGTCACATACATCGTGATGCAACCTGTTCATATCGGGGAAAAAATCAATATCTAACAATACTAAAATACAATTGGTACTACATATTGCCTGATTTTTCTCTAAAAATTATTGATTTACATCATCGCCAGATGCCAATACAGTAACCGACGTCTATTAGATAAACTGTTGTGGCAGAAGCAAGATCAATCTTCTCCAATCCTATTCCAATCCCTTTATTTTTTATCAAAAATACTTTTAACTTCATAATTAGAATGGATTTTAATGAAATTAAATTAGTGGAATATTTGCCAGTGGATAAGGAGAATTGAAAAACTATTCTAAGGTGTCAATAACTTTATTATGTGACGATTGCTAAACCTGTTACATAACTTCTAGTTATTCAAATAAAATTGATTAATTCCTTATTTGGACACATATAGCTCTTTAGTATATATATTTGCGGCCTTAGTTTTAAAGGAAACATGATTAAAATAAAAAAATAATCACATACACATACACATTACTACTATCAAAGTAGTGTAATAATTTAGAATACACAGCTACACTTTAAACTTAAAACGTAAGCATCGGTAATCTCGACAATTACAATCACATTTAAAATTTCGGAGTAAATACTTAATCCTTGCTCTGAATGTACTTGATGAGATCAATAACTCGGCTGGAGTAGCCATATTCATTGTCATACCAGCTGATGAGTTTCACAAAGTTGTCATTCAGAGAGATACCGGCGGCAGCATCAAAGATGGATGAATGAGAGTCCCCAATGAAGTCGGAAGACACTACTTGATCTTCAGTGTATCCAAGAATACCCTTCAGGGGTCCATTGGCGGCCTCCTTAACTTTCTGCTTGATAGCTTCGTAGTTGGCAGGCTTGCCAAGACGTACAGTAAGATCAACAACTGATACATTGGCCACTGGCACACGGAAAGCCATGCCAGTGAGTTTTCCGTTCAAAGCTGGGATCACTTTGCCGACAGCCTTAGCAGCTCCAGTAGAAGCAGGAATGATGTTTTGTTGAGCGCCACGGCCATCACGCCACAGCTTGCCAGAGGGACCGTCTACGGTTTTCTGAGTGGCAGTGGTGGCATGTACAGTTGTCATCAAGCCCTCAATAATTTCAAAGTTGTCGTGGATAACCTTAGCAAGGGGCGCCAAGCAGTTTGTAGTGCAGGAGGCATTAGAGATAACTTTGAAGGATGGGTCATATGCTTCCAAGTTGACACCAACTACGAACATGGGTGCATCAGCGCTGGGAGCAGAGATAATGACCTTCTTAGCTCCACCTTCCAAATGAGCAGATGCTTTGTCTGTCGTGGTGAAAACACCAGTAGATTCTACCACATATTCAGCACCAGCCTTGGACCATGGGATGGCCTTGGGGTCCCTCTCCGAGTAGACAGCAACTTTATTACCATTGACAATGAGATAACCATCTTTGGCATCTACAGTTCCCTTGAAACGTCCATGGGTAGAGTCATATTTGAAGAGATATACCATGTAGTCTAGGCCAATGAAGGGATCATTGATCGCAACAACCTGGGCTCCCTTTTCAATAGATGCACGAAGCACCAGACGTCCAATGCGGCCAAATCCGTTAATTCCAATTTTCGACATGGTTTCTGTAAACATAAAATATAATTAATGGTAAAATACAAAACAAATTAAGAAACTTCTACCTGCATTAAAAACTGATTTTGTGTTAACTTTATTAGGACTTTGATTTTATTTTATTTCATCAGAATATCCACTTGGATTCCTAGTGGATTAAAAAAATATTTATTTACCCTCCCTTACAAACAGATGTTTTAGTAAATTTTTTACTATTATTTGCCTGGATGTACTTGTTAACTAGGGTATTTTTTAAAACTTAATCAAATATGAGTTTAAATAAAGATGGATTAGAATTAAATCTGTTTCAAATAGTATTAAACCAGTTGTAACAGGATATGTTAAATCGATTGTATAAATTAGATACATTTACAAGCCAATCCACAAGTTAAAATTAAAAAAATATTAAATATTAGGTAATATTCTTAAGAGTCGACCTTTTGAAGACAAAAATTACTTTTACTCCATAAAAATAAAGTAGAATCTTTCTAACCTTTTTTTAAAATAAAACACGTAGGTTAGGATGAGAGTACTTTGCCGGCGCTAGAAGGTCAAATAGAGGTCAAGCGAATCTTGAATGTTAACCATGGCTAATAACTTTATATTAAATCAAAACCCGTATGAAAATATTGAAAAAACTAATAGTATTAAAACGCAACAAAAGTAATGATTTTAAATATCTGTTAGTTGCAATAGTCGGCCTCGGTTACATCTAGTCGTTACTATGTCACGTAGGTAACAAGTAAATGCATAAAATTTCCACAAAATAAGTAATAAATCATAAACCTTATCATTTAACAATAGTTAAGAATTAAAAACAAGCTTAATGCCTACCGGAAAGTAGAAGTTCTGGCGTAGAATTGATACACGTACGATCCCCGCAAGATGGAGAACTGAAATGTCGTATGAAGGACAAGTTAGTATGTGAGTCGACCGCTATGAGCTGGAATCTAGATTGCGGGTATTGAGTAACCGAAGATTTTCACTTACGAAACGCCAACACACTAAATATATTGCCATTCTTTTCAGTCTCTTTGAGAAAAATGAGATAACAATATGTTGATGTATAGGTTTTTAAACAGTGGAAACCCACGGTAATACCTTAGAGTCAGGCAAATGTCATTGAGTTGAATAAAAACAGATAGGCTACTATTCTGGACAATTATATTTTAAATTAATTAAGCTAATCCTTGTTAGACTAACGTGAGTATATTATAACAATCAGAAGTGTGCCATGACCGCGCCAAATACAAATCTGTTATAGACTTGTGCGAGTCTTATTATTAAATTTACCTGTGTGGTTCATCAGGTTTATGCTGTAATACATAATTATCTTTATTTTCCCACATATTTCATACTTAAAATTACGAATATAGTATGCAAACTTTTATAATTACACTTTGAAAATTACGTCAAAATTACGCTGCATTGAAGACTTGTCTAGTTGTCATGTTTTATGGCAGAAATCAACCAGCATTATACGATTTAAAGGTGATAAAAAGTTTATGGATTTAGATCCCAAGATTTACATTAAACTCAGAATGCTTGTTGCAAAAATATTGATTGCATTTTTGAGCGTCGTTCTTCAAATCAATTTAATGATATGACAACACTAGTGAATTTATTTTTACCTATTCTGTGGCGGCAATTTCAAAAAGTCAACTTTCTGTTTTCTTATCAAAATTAAACATTTTCCCGTAATCTAGTGCACATAAATAAAAACTGATTATAAATGTATAATGGTTATAAAAGTAGGCATAAATGGTTTTGGCAGAATCGGCAGAATTATGTTTAGAACTTGTATATTGAATCCCGATGTAGAGGTAAAACATTGTAGTGTTTTTTTTTGTTTTATAAAGTGTTTATTATCCGATTACCATATTATAGGTTGCCGCTGTTAATGATCCAGCAGTTGACGTGGAATACATCTGTTATTTAATAAAATTTGATTCAATACATGGAAAATTTGAAGGTGATGTCGCGCCATGCAAAGGCGATATTCAAATTAATGGTAACATTAAATTAATATCATATTAATTATTGATACTGGAACAGCGATTACGATTATTGTGACAAGATATTTACATTTATTGTGTAACAGATTTGTTTTGTTTGAGATAACCTTTCAATAGTTTAGATTGGACAATACACTTACTCGTATAAATTGTGTATTTATGTACTGAAATAAAACCTTCGTAACTGTAAATATATTAAAACCAAAATAAGAAATTGCTGCTTAAAAACATTAATCCGTTATACTATTAATATTAGTCTTGTCTTTAGCAATTTTAGCTTAGATCTTACATCTATTTCCAGTAAGTGGGGTGATTGGTAATTAACATTAGCATAGTCTTTTTCGCAGTAGTTTTATATCTGTTTTACATTTTTTAATTGTCTAAGGAGGCGGAGTGTTGCCTCACTGCACCTCTCTGGCAGGTCTATGGCATTTGGTCAAAGGTCTATATTTCAGGTGATTTAGTTAAAATATTTCGAGCAAAGCAACCATGCGACGTGCCGTGGAACACCGCCGGTGTGCAGTATGTCATCGAATCTTCGGGAATGTTCACCAATCTGGAAAAGGCAGCGGTAAATATTGCATTTTTTAAATGTATCTATTTCTATAAATTGAAGTTTAATACTATATCAAAATTAAATTTTAAGAAGAAATAAAGACCAAGAAGTTTTGTAGTTATCTTTCAAGTGGCAGTGATATTCAGTTTATTTATGTTTTTATGAATAACAAGTCGATAGGCGTTGGCTGATAAACTAGCTGACGACATTTTTTTTGTTTTGTTTCATCAGTATCTGATATAGAAACCGATGTTTTTAAATATGGGTTCAACTAAAGGTTGAGGGTGTGTACAATGACGCCTTTTAATTTTTTAACAAAAAAAATCGTCCGTGACATTTTATCAAAAGAAACATAATGTTTACTGTTTTCCGAACCCTTGTATCAGAGTGTCAATTTTGTTCAGAATCCGGGTTCGAAATAAAGAACATATAGTATTCTGAATGATACTAAACTCTTTACTTACGACAAAATAAGAAACATTATTTACCTCAAGAGGCATATTAATGTACTTTTGAGATAATATTACACACACTTACCTATTTAGATTACAACTTAACCCTTAATTCGACGGAGTTTTTTTATAGCAAAAAACTGTTTTTTTAGTAAAGTCATATTTTTGGATATAAAACGTACAGGATAGATGCTAAAAAAATTTGCCATGACAAAGTTCTGGTCGATGACCTTAAACGTTTGTGTCAGGGCCACCTCTCGGTGGAGGGTGTGAAGCGCGTGGTGGTGACAGCGCCGTCCAGCGACGTGCCCATGATCATCCTAGGGGTCAACGACGATAAACTCAGATCCGGTACTATCACAAATATTTACATTCAACTTTTTTATCTTAGGGACCCCACAGTTTCGCTTAAGCGCTCTAAATTAAGGTACCCTAAGTTTATAAGTCAATAAGACTTAGATCAATGGCTTAAACTATAACTTTATGTTAATTATATTGATAAAAAAACTAACGAAACTTATGAAAGCTAATTGAAAGAAATATTTTTTCCCCTTCATTTTTTCAGGACAAAAACCAGTAATTTTTTTCGTATATTTTTTTTAAATTCCTAGATCAGAGAGTGATATCGTGTGCATCAAGCACCCTGTATTGTTTGGCTCCGATAATGAAAGTTCTAGAGAGCAACTACGGCGTCTCAGAAGGGTTTGTGACTAGCATACACGCGATGACTCCATCTCTCAAACCGCTGGACGGATTGTGTTTAAGAGGAAAGGTAACGCACGAATAGTGTAAAAAATATGTTTTGAGGCGAATTATTAGTAGATTGATTCCAAACGAGGTTTTAGTTTAGGTTTCCATTGACGTATCCACATATCTTATACGCTTTGAAATGGATAACAATCTTTTTGTATGTTTTTGGCAAGTCACGGTTAAATTATAAAAAGTTACAATTTTGGCAATAGATTTCTCAAAACTTACATCAGATTAGTCTATTGAGAGGCGATAAAAGATTACGCGATGTAAATGATGCCTGCTAACCCTATTGTTACGGGCGTGACTTGTGTTTCTATTACTGTGACAGATGTTTCTAGCACTGGCAGGAAATATATGTTTCCAGCACTGTCTTGACATGTCCTTCCAGCACTGGCGTGACTTTAGAAGCATCCATCAGAACGTAATCCCCGCAATGACGGGCGCGTGCAAAGCTCTAGGCAAGATTCTACCCGAGCTCAAAGACAAGATGGTCGGCCTTGCCTTCCGCGTCCCCATCGTTAATGTATCCGTGCTAGATTTGACAATAAGGTAAAATATTTCCACTGTACTTGCATAAACATCTGCTTCTTGTTCTCTTCTATTTCTCTTAAAGCTTAAACATGTAACAAATTCATGCAACATCCAATTTTAAACTGGTTTAATAGGGTTTGGAAAAGCAGATGTTACAAATTTCTTAGTTAATAATTATTGATATATCCAATATTTAAATCTGTTTCCTTAAGGTTAAGCAAAAAAACAACACTAGAAAATATAGTTAAAAACGTAGAAAACGCAAGCGAAACGTACTTACAAGAAGTCTTAAATATATCTAAAGAGGAAGCCGTGTCGTCAGATTTTATAAGAGACAGTCACTCCTGTATATTGGATGTTAATTCGAGTTTGCAGCTTCGACCTGATTTTTACAAACTTATCTGTTGGTATGAAAATGAATTTTCATACGCGTGTCGTGTTATGGATTTGATAACGTTCTGCGAGAGACGATTTGAAAAAAAGCAAACAGTGGAAAGTAAAGTTGTCGACGGCGAGACTGAGAGTCCAACTTTGACGGATATCGCTGTTGGTGCTAAGAAATTTAGACCAGCAGGTACTTGTCGACAGCAAGTTCCTAATATAATAAAGACATTTTCCAAAAGTGTCTACAGTAGTATACAAGATTTGCAGCCGTTGGCCACGGAAGTACCTGTGGCCCATCAAGGAACGTTCACAGATAGACAACCGAAGAAAGTAAACGAATCATTACAAGTACCAACCGAGGATGAAATAGTTAAGAATGTATCGATATCAAATTCTATTCAAAAAATTGAACCTACATCGAGCGCTAGTAAAATGGTAGAAGCTAAACCGAGTGTTAATAAAAACATACATAAATCGACTAAACAAGAACGAAAGGACTTTAACGCTCAGAATCATTTAGAAAGTGTGAGAAGGGAGTTAAATAAAATGATGAATGTTACTCAGGGATTGCTTGAGAAATCTAATAAGCTATGCGATCCGTTCAAATTTAAGATAGAAGACCCGGAGTCGAAGAAAACCAAAGCGGATAGATCTATAGCGTTCGTTGAGTCGAACGAATCTATGGAGTGTACGGGATGTATGAAGAGTCAAGGAACAGTTAATGTTAACAAACAATTAGAGAAAGCGTGTTCGGGCAGAGGGGATACGAAAAATGAATTTGCGAGACCGATGCCTGTGGAACAATCAGTACTCACTGAAGGTATAAATAATTTTTATAATAAACAATCACATGATCGCGATTTCACTTAATGTTAAGTGTAAACATTTATAGTTATCTTACTCATATAATACTAGCTTTCCCCCGCGACACCGTCCGCGCCGAATTTTAAAAAAAAGTGAGTAGCCTATGTGTTCTTCCGGACTATCCCCTACATTTATACCAAATTTCATCGAAATCCGTTCAGCCGTTTGGGCTACAAACTCTAACAAACATCCATCCATCTAAACTTTCGCATTTATAATCATACAATATTATTATGGAGGATAGTCTGAAAGAACACATAGGCTAACATTAGTTTTTTTTTTAATTCCGCGGTTTCGCGACCGAAAGCTAGTCTCCTATTAAACATTTTCGCTATTATGAAATAGTTAAAAACGTCAAGTGTAAATAAAAAAAAAGTAGAAGTAAGTAAAAAGGAATAGAACATCATATACGCGGTCGAGACTATTCATACAAATAATGTCGTTTTCACTTTGCTTCATTCTTTGTTTTAATTTCGTTAATTATTATACAGATACTTCTAAAGTACATGGTGATGATATCAGTAAGTTCCATGTAAAAACTTTATACAACACTAATTTCGAAGAGATGTCCGATAGTCGTCATGCAGGTGAACTGGTACAAAAAAGAGCAATAACCAAACTGCAAAAGACAAGCACGAGCTTCCTTAGAGATAATCCTTACGTATATGCTTTTAATAAGAAACATGAATTTAGGAATGAACAATTTAAAAGGCAATTACAAAACACTAGTCCAGTCAGTATAAAGATGGAAGGGATAAATCTCACTGGTAACGAAGCTCATTGCTCTGAAAACATATCTAGATATATTATAGTACAAGAAACTGAGAATACTAAAAATGATCGTAAATTTTTGGGACAACGACTTGTTGGGAAACAGAACATTCTTGTACAAAAACAGGTGATATGTGAAAATGTAGCTCTTCATTCTAATGAAAATAACAACGCCTTTGTTAAAAGAGATGCAAATAAAGCAAAGCAAGACTTATTCGATAAACTCGATAGTACTAGCGCGACTAATTCTGAAAATTCATTTCACGTTAAGGAGAAACAATCTCAAGTTATTTGTATAAATGATCTGACAAATTCATTAGAAGATTTATCTCGTTTAGAGAAGATATGCAAGATTATAGAAATTTCCGACGATCTATCAGACGAGCTATTTTCAAAATTAAAACCCACAGAACCGACTATGAAAAATAAAAAATGGTCCTTCAAAGATCTTTGCGCTAAAATTAAATTGGACGATTTTTGTGATAAAGTTTTTCGTGAGTAAAAATTTGTTTTTGATAGTAAAGTCTTGTTTGTAATAAAAAGTTTTTGTTTTCTATTTTTTTTTTAATTTAAGGCACATTCTTAATGCACTACACACATAGTAAAAATTATGCGAATTTATTACCGGCCATGAAGATGAAGATAATAAGAAATAAATCTTAACATATATTGTACATTACGGACAACTTATTTCCATCATTTAGGGTCTGTCCCACCAAATTGTAATTTGTCTGATAACAATCCAACAACAAATATCGGATTTTGTTCCCTTATATCACAGTGACGTCATTTTTAAGCTATCTGAGCCTCTATCAGCCAGTGGTGGGACAGGTCCTAAATCACTTACCATTTACATTATAAAAATAAAAAAGCAGGTACAAAGTAATACTGAGTCTGGAATGAAATCCTTAACCATAATTAGTATACGGTGATTCAATAGTTTTGAGTAATTTCATATTAAGTTGTATAATAGTTTTAGGGAATACAGCGTCGTCCATTTCGACAAAATCCGCTATAACAACATTCACGGGGGCCTGAGATTGCAAATTCTGAGAGTCAGTAACATGTGGCGGAGGTCCAGGGAAGAAATCCTCTAATAATTTAGGTAGAACTTCATCTTTTACGGGTATTGCACATTTCTCACGAAGTGTGGATATCCATCTGTAAAGAAACAAATTATGCTTTAAGAATAAGTTATTTGATTTGCTATTTTTCATTCTAGATACAGTCAAACACATAGACGTGCTTTTTTTTCTAGACCAATATATTGATAGTTCTTTAATGAAAAAATATCCGAGATACAGTATTAAAATGACAATTGAAAGGTATAAAAGGAAATAGGCTTTAGTCAAATTTATTGTTTTTTAAACTAAGCATACCAAATTATAATGAAGTAAAGAAGCTACAAATTGGTATACCTAGATTAAAATAATTAATTTTAACTGAAACGTATTTTTTATCCCTCAGTCACTGATATATACATTTTTACTAGCTTTTGGTGACTCCGTCTGCATGATATTAAAAACACAAAAATAAGTAGCGCATGTGTTCTTTCAGACTATCATTTATATCTATACCAAATTTCATCGAGATCCGTTTAGCTGTTTAATCTACAAACATCCATCCATCTAAATACAGTCAGGTTACAAACAGCCTAATATTAAAATAAAACCAATTGTGGATGTCCAATGGGATTTATAACCATAGTATCAAATTTGATACTACAGTTATTTAACCGTTAAGACCTTACCTGAAGAGTATGAACGCTGGTGTTGGTGTTAAAACAGCTTGGTGCACAAATCCCATGCCGGGGTGTCGCCGCACGCGCTGCAGGAAGGCGAGTAGACCCGCCACACGCTCCTGCTGCGGCCACGGCGACGGCAACATCTGCGGCTGCCAGAACTGATCCGTGCTGTACACTGACTGATGACGGTATACTATCACTACCTACAGATAAAACATCAATATTAGAGCCCACACACCTTTGATTCCTATAAGCTTATATGGAAGTGCACACTACTCGATTTTTGGTTGTGTTGTGGCACAGTTGTGGCTGCGAAACAATCAACAATCGCACAATAGTTGTATGGCAGTAAAGTCAAAAGTGTGCACCCGCTCTTTACAAGTTTACTAGTAGAATACACTATAAATAATTCCAAGATGGCTGCCGCCACAAAATGACGTATATTATTTTTGTACACTCCAATATGACAGTACACATTGAATATATCCAAGATGGATGCTTCTACAAAATGGCCGTTAACATGTTTTTCCATCCTTACAATATGTGTATCAAACGAAAATAAAGTAGAATACAGTAATGAATTCCAGATAAAATACTAACTAAAAATTAATCATTTATCAGGTGTTTTTCTAATGATATGATGGGAATATTCGATTTAATGGTGAACTATAGCAAAAAAAGTATATATTTTTAGTATTGAAATACAACCTGTTGTCTCAACCTTGCCAATGAATTAAGGGTGATGCTTTGCAAATCTATTTTCCGAGGCACCAGTTTCTGACCGTACAGATGTAATAATAAGCCCATAAGTCTCTGATGGTCATTTGCTGTGAATCCATAAAAATGTTGACAATCTAAAATCACCACCTGGGAAAAAAATCATTATTCACTATTCCTGTTCCAATTTTAAAGCTATTTATTAAAAAAAAAAACTACTTGTCATTTTATAGTCATTCATTATAACTAAAACTCTCCTATAGAGGTATGAACTTGTGAAAAAAAAAACCAAGCTCTTGTGTATTACTGAACTTGCTTTTGCCCGCTACTCTGTCCAGGTGGAAAACAGAAAAAAAAACTAAATAGCCTGTGTTTTTCCAGACTTTGTTCTACATTTATTCCAAATTTCATTCATCATCATCATCATCATCATCATCATCATCATCATCATCATCATCATCATCATCATCATCATCATCATCATCATCATCATCATCATCATCATCATCATCATCATCATCATCATCATCATCATCATCATCATCATCATCATCATCATCATCATCATCATCATCATCATCATCATCATCATCATCATCATCATCATCATCATCATCATCATCATCATCATCATCATCATCATCATCATCATCATCATCATCATCATCATCATCATCATCATCATCATCATCATCATCATCATCATCATCATCATCATCATCATCATCATCATCATCATCATCATCATCATCATCATCATCATCATCATCATCATCATCATCATCATCATCATCATCATCATCATCATCATCATCATCATCATCATCATCATCATCATCATCATCATCATCATCATCATCATCATCATCATCATCATCATCATCATCATCATCATCATCATCATCATCATCATCATCATCATCATCATCATCATCATCATCATCATCATCATCATCATCATCATCATCATCATCATCATCATCATCATCATCATCATCATCATCATCATCATCATCATCATCATCATCATCATCATCATCATCATCATCATCATCATCATCATCATCATCATCATCATCATCATCATCATCATCATCATCATCATCATCATCATCATCATCATCATCATCATCATCATCATCATCATCATCATCATCATCATCATCATCATCATCATCATCATCATCATCATCATCATCATCATCATCATCATCATCATCATCATCATCATCATCATCATCATCATCATCATCATCATCATCATCATCATCATCATCATCATCATCATCATCATCATCATCATCATCATCATCATCATCATCATCATCATCATCATCATCATCATCATCATCATCATCATCATCATCATCATCATCATCATCATCATCATCATCATCATCATCATCATCATCATCATCATCATCATCATCATCATCATCATCATCATCATCATCATCATCATCATCATCATCATCATCATCATCATCATCATCATCATCATCATCATCATCATCATCATCATCATCATCATCATCATCATCATCATCATCATCATCATCATCATCATCATCATCATCATCATCATCATCATCATCATCATCATCATCATCATCATCATCATCATCATCATCATCATCATCATCATCATCATCATCATCATCATCATCATCATCATCATCATCATCATCATCATCATCATCATCATCATCATCATCATCATCATCATCATCATCATCATCATCATCATCATCATCATCATCATCATCATCATCATCATCATCATCATCATCATCATCATCATCATCATCATCATCATCATCATCATCATCATCATCATCATCATCATCATCATCATCATCATCATCATCATCATCATCATCATCATCATCATCATCATCATCATCATCATCATCATCATCATCATCATCATCATCATCATCATCATCATCATCATCATCATCATCATCATCATCATCATCATCATCATCATCATCATCATCATCATCATCATCATCATCATCATCATCATCATCATCATCATCATCATCATCATCATCATCATCATCATCATCATCATCATCATCATCATCATCATCATCATCATCATCATCATCATCATCATCATCATCATCATCATCATCATCATCATCATCATCATCATCATCATCATCATCATCATCATCATCATCATCATCATCATCATCATCATCATCATCATCATCATCATCATCATCATCATCATCATCATCATCATCATCATCATCATCATCATCATCATCATCATCATCATCATCATCATCATCATCATCATCATCATCATCATCATCATCATCATCATCATCATCATCATCATCATCATCATCATCATCATCATCATCATCATCATCATCATCATCATCATCATCATCATCATCATCATCATCATCATCATCATCATCATCATCATCATCATCATCATCATCATCATCATCATCATCATCATCATCATCATCATCATCATCATCATCATCATCATCATCATCATCATCATCATCATCATCATCATCATCATCATCATCATCATCATCATCATCATCATCATCATCATCATCATCATCATCATCATCATCATCATCATCATCATCATCATCATCATCATCATCATCATCATCATCATCATCATCATCATCATCATCATCATCATCATCATCATCATCATCATCATCATCATCATCATCATCATCATCATCATCATCATCATCATCATCATCATCATCATCATCATCATCATCATCATCATCATCATCATCATCATCATCATCATCATCATCATCATCATCATCAAAGGATCTCCTTGAAATTTGGTGTATATTTAAAACATAGTCTGGAAGAACACATAAGCTATTTTGAGTTGTTTGCAAAGAATTAGAATTATCATGATTTTGTATGTCATTTGTTATAAATAAGGTTTATAATGCAGCCAATCCAAACATTCAACAAAAAAATAAGTGAAGTAACTCTTTTTGTTGTATGAGTAACATTAAATTAACAAAAGCTAGTTTTATAGCAGCTTTACAAGCAAATGTACATTTTGTAGGCTTGTCATTAGTAATTGTAGCAATGTACCTAATGCCAATTAGCAGTTGTTGAGAGGTGTCTACAGCTTGTGTTATTGTCCAACGTAATATCGTACCTCTGAACAAGGGGTACAGTTTCTTGACAATTGGCTCTGCATCAGGAGCTATTCCACTTGATTCTGTGATCCCATAAGTCATTGAATCATGGCTACCTAGAAATTTAATAATATTAGTGTTAGTTTCTTGCATTCAATGAAATATTTACGCAAAGTTTTGACAAAGAACAAAGATATAACATAAGACATATGGTTACATTACCTGGAATGGCCAGATATATAAAGGGAACATTTTTCAACTGCTCAGGTAAATCTCTCATCCAATTTTCAAGATTAACATTTTGTGCTGACCCGTCTTCACTCATGATTGAAGCTTATAAGATCAAAAAATAATTAAGTGAGTACTACAATACGTGCATAAACTTAGTGAAAGAACAATAGAAATTAAGAACTACCTTTGTACTTGGCAATAAATCATTTAACCTTTGTTACGTCATGATCTAAGTTTAACTATACTTGTCCTTACAAACAACGAGCCCTACCAGTTTCTGTGCGAATGATTTGTGTATATTACTACATTTGATATTAATTCTTCGGACTCATAAAAAATCATCTAAATATATTGGTTGATTTTTAGAGCAACATTCCATTGGCGTTTATCCATTTCTGTCGATTAAAAAGTTAAGATATGCTTTTTTCGAAAAAACTTGTAAACAAAACAAACCAAAATACTTCATACACTTCAAATCTGTCAGTCATCTGTCAACTATCAAATAAAAAATGATCAAAACGTCAGATTTTTGTACAATGGCAGCACAGTATTGTTAAAAAAGTTTTTTGTAAAATCATAGTTCATGTAAGTTGACTGATCTATACTAATATTATAAAGCTTAAATATATTTACATGGGTATTAAAAACACCTTCTCGAATTAACAGTGCACGGAAATCTGCACCATATTATTATATTTTGGTCTGTTTAAGTTTAATAGCGGTAGAGTCCGTAGCATCCTTAGCTGCTGCATGAGTCGGCTAGACTTGTTTAATAACACGACCATAGAAAAAAGTCGTAAAGTAGAAAATAAAATAAAGGGAAAGTGGATTTGGGGACTATCTGTTACCATTTAACTTGCAGCTGTCGGTGGGCTACAGTTACTTCGATATTTTAGCGGAATTAGGTGGCCACGTCATTACTTCATTAACTTATTTATTTAAAGTAAAATGCTCATTAATTAATTAAGAAGAAGAATAAGAAAATCATACCCAAGGCAGCTAAAAGCAGTCCAAGTCTCATGTTAACTTAATGAAGATTATAAAACTACCCACTCAGAAACTTCAACGCACTGGTGACCGTTATTCTACGTTAGCTAATACGTTTCCAACAATCTGGCAAAATAATATTCCGTATTTGTTCCACTTAAGTACACTACCTCGAGACGTAAGCTAAAGTGAACTTATCATGCAATCCAGTGCGTTTGATCTTCTGTGATGTTAATAAATGCAAAAAGTAACCTCAGCATGTTATTATTGGCTCACTAGCCGGCTACCGATTGCTTTGTTACAGTACTTGCTCTCAACTGGACGAATGTATTTAGGAGATTAGGTGAAAGGATCAAGCATGGTGGGTTTTTTGTGTCGGCGTTAACAGTACCCGTAATAAGATTAACCTTGAAATTTGGACGGTTTTTACGAATTAATTTAGCATGACACGGACTTAGTAAATGATAATATAACTTACCTATGTATCTAATATATACTAATATTATAAAGAGGAAAGATTTGTATTTTTGTATGTATTGAAATAACTCAAAAACTTCTGGGCCGATTTTAAAATTCTTACACGATTAAAAATCTACGTTATCGCTGAAAAACATCGGCTATATTTTTTTAATTTCACGTGGACAAAGTCGCGAGCAACAGCTAGTATATTGTATAGCACCAATGACTCAATGATAGAACGACCAAGAAGACTTCATTTATCTTTCGTTCTAGGATACGACGTTTCTGAAGTTAAAGTAAGAGTAAGTGCGTGGGCACGCATCAAACTAAACTATCGCACAACTGTTTAGTCTCACTTTGATTCTTTTGATTCTATATGGAGGTGCGCACACTACTCGATTTTAGTTGTGTAACTAAACAGTTGAATTGGCTGCGAAACAATCGAGTTGTGCGATAGTTTAGTCAAAGGTGTGCGCCCGTATTAACTGTGTAATATTTGTATTCATTAAATGTAGGAAAATTTACTCGGATTCTCTATTATGCGTCGTATACGATATGGAACGATGACTTGCACAAAATATTGTTTTCGTCCTTGTTCTTTTTCTTCATCTCTGTGGTTAAGTATGCTAAGGTGTATGACTTATTTGAAAACGCCAACTTTAAACACAAAATAATTATAATAATAGCCTCACCAAGAATATAAGAATCTAGGCCTTATATCACGTTCAAAATAAGTGTGCACAAACAAATTAGTTCCTCATTTTTCCGCAATGTAACGAGGGTTTTTATATTTCTGGTCGAAATTATAATCGAAGACTATAATCAAAAATTTAATGAATTCTCCTTAAGTTTATTGAAGTTCATTGTTTCATGTTACTTTGGCCTTAATGTGCATCAAGTAAACGAAGACAAGGTCTTGTAATTAAAAATATTAATGTACTAAAATGGCACAGATAATTAATTGACGGCGTCTTATATAAAAAATAAACAACTTCATTAAGGTTATTTTTTATTGTGAGTTGCACAACTGTAGTATCGTTATGACGGATATATTATTATGTTTGTTTAATTCTGAGATATCTACGACGATCTCCAACTGCAATAGAAAATACGAAAAACTTTTTGGTGCTTTATGCTAACTTATGGTGGGCGCCCTAGGCGATCGTCCCACCTCGACCTACCCTAACGCCGACACTGCCTCGCCGATAACAAAAGAATCAATCCTAGTCTACATAATTTTCCAAATTATAAATTGCGTGTTAATAGAACTGTATTAGCTAAAATGTATTGTTCTGTTGAAACCAATTCCTAATGCAATCTAGTTTCCTTGCCAAATAACTCGTGGACTTTCGCCGTATTACTTTCGACGTTGTGCGTTAGTAGTCGAAATCTGAGTGCCAAATTATCTGATAGGTTCGAAAGTCCAATCGACTTCTGGATGCTGCTTGAATAAAAAAAGTAAACTATAGAACAAGCTACCCAATAATCCCATGAGTTAGGTACTCATAGTAAAACAAAGGATGAAACCATGAAATTTTAAGCAGGCGCTAACGATTAAAGACGACCAACGTCGAGACAAAGAGAAGAAGATTAAATTGCAATGCATAAGGAAACCGAATGTAGCAACGTATTTTTGTTGACCTGTTTTTACTTATATGGAAAGGTCATAAATTCCAAGCCGATTAAAATCGACTAGTAACATAATAGTTAACAAGCTATCCAACTTCTTAATATTGTGTGTTCCCAATACTAACAGTAAAATTAGTAAGCAATAAATAGCTTAGATGGAGCCCTAGATAAGGTACTAAATAAAACACGAAATTGTACAATACTGCTTCGATATAGAAACGATATAACTAAAGTACTGTCATCTATACTTCTATACTAATATTATAAAGAGGAAAGATTTGTATATTTGTATTTTTGTATGTATTCGATTCACGTAAAAACTACTGGGCCGATTTCAAAAATTCTTTCATCATTAGAAAGGTAATTTATCTGTGAGTAACATAGGCTATATTTTTTATTGTATTTTAATTTCACGCGAGCGAAGTCGCGAGCAACAGCTAGTATTAACTAATTATATAAAAATGTTAAATCATAAAAAAAACACGTACAGGTTATTTTTTTACATTTTCCTAGATAACCTGTTTCGTGAGACAAAGGGCTTTGTACTGCTGGAAATTGTGCGCTATGTTTGCGTATAGGAAAAATAAATTGGAATCAGGTATTTAGTGCGTCATGCGGACATTTATGTCTGTAACATTAATAATTTATAGGTAACCTGTTAAACTACTGAACTTCAAAAGGGCTAAAATATTCAAACAGTATAATTTACTGTAATTTACGTATTTATAAACAAATTATTAAATTGCGATAAAATATTGATCATAGGGTTTTGATAATTACTTATACAAATTTCAAGTAATTCACTCCTAAATTAACCTTAAAATACTATTTTTTTACATTTATTTTTATACTCATCTCTCATAGTTCTTCGAAAGGTATTATTTCGGCTGTAATATATCTACGAAATGATTTATGAAATAAAAATTTAATAAAACACAAGACCAGCTCGTGATCAGACGACCTTTAGATGAGGTCATCTTGTGGACCACGTGTGATTCGCCAAAATTAAGATATCACAGAATCGAGCGCCTTATTATTACACAAAAAATAAAAAATGTAAACCGCAAATTAATATTTTCTGAAACAAACTCTCGCCAGATGGTTTTCTTAGAACCGCAGCCTTTCATGACCTCGTCTGAGGTTGTGTCTTCATACATTGTGATTTAAACTTGTCACATATTTTTGTTCAGTTCAGCACATAGGTGGTAAATTAAATCTTGATTTTTTTAATTTTTGTACAGTCATAATAAAACCCAGGCGTAATATTTTAATGATGAGGAGAATATTACGCAGAGCGGAAACTATTCCTCTAAAGGAATCATAAAATTGCTGCGTACAAGCTCACTTTTGTTGCAGTTGGAAAAGTCCATAACGTCAAATGAACACACATTATACTTAGAAAACACGTGGGAATGTTTAATCATAGAAGCGTTTCTCTTATAGCTTATAGAACTGAATCTAATATCCACGTGCTTAGTGCACGTGCGAATTTATGGCACTTTTTACCTCGTTGATGTTTTCATGTTAAGCTGTAGAAAGTTTTTAGGTTTCAAGTATTCGTAAGATAATTAGAGAATAAACTGTTGGTCCAAATTTTTGCGTAAAGTACCTAATCAGTTTTTAATTTAATTAGATTTAGTCAATTACTTGAACATATAACTGGCTTGTTTGCGTATGATTTTGTTTACTGACTTTTGATCAACAGAGTTGTTTATATTTACGGCTGCAACTGCAACCTGCAACTATATTTCCTTGCAATTTAATTATGCATTGCAATAACGCAGTGAGTGCGCAGTCCGATATCAGAATACTCCCTCCCACTCGCGTGTGGTCACGACCCGGTCCGAAGCTAGTCGAACAAGAATCGATGTCACACGAAGTCGTCGTGATACGTCTCCCACTCCCCCGCACCCTACCATATCTCGCTTTCGCCGAGCTTCGAGCACCCCGCATCCCGCATCATTCTAGTTCGACCGTCCACGTTGTCAACTGTGAATAATCTTTCACTCAGCGTAAACATAACACAGAGCCCGTTAATATCAAATAAATATTATCATTAGCTTATACCAAGTTCTATTTCGATTTTACAATGCGCAAGATACGGTCTGGTGTTAAATAGTGACGCGGTGGACATTCTATAAGTGTTGATATCGTCGCGAGGTCAAAGACTGCTACAAAACTGTATAACTTTAGTGTCGTATTCCCAGTGAGATGTTGGGGGAGAGTTTTGGTTGACAAATTGACTGGTTTCGTCTGCTTGGACTTATTGCGAATGTGTATTGAAACGTTCATCGCTATCCACGGGCGCACTGCTATGCGCCACGACTTGGTACATTTTATTCGACACACATCCTCTGATCACTACTGCGAAGGAACACTTTAGTTCTTTGAGCTGGTAAGATAATGTTACTTTATATAATCACTTACTTTCATCTTTCATCTACCTTCACTTTGTAATAAAAATTCAAAATAGTCACCTACGTAGTCTAATTAAAATTCAATAAAAATGTAGATATTGAATGTCGTTTTAATGTTGATCAAAAGACATTCAGTATCGATCATTAAATTGCTATATTAATAACCATATAACAATAAAATATTGAAGCAAACGTTACACTGTAGAACTCGCTAAGACTGCATATTGCATACAATTAAATAACAACGTATTAAATATTAATACGTTCGGTAATATTGTTAAAAAATACAGACGAATTGATAACCTCATTCTTTTGGAAAGTGGGTTTACAAAAAATGGAAGACGTCAATGCTGCTGCGACTTTGCAAATGTTTGTTACGTTACGCATTCTATTTACATTTGTTTTTCACTATATTTATTTCACAATTACACAGCGAAACAATGATGTTTCATGATTAGTTTCACCTGTCCTTCTTGATACTTTTATAAAACGCGTGGGTACAGAGTCCACAAAACTGAAGTAAAATTGAACCGAATCCGGTTTTGCACCTGCAGGGCAAGGTTTTAATTACGTACTGATAGAAAGTTATAGCTCCGAATACGATCGCCGTCAGTGATGGATGGAGTCAACTCAACCTTAAATATATCCTAAGTTAAACCTTATCTAAAAGTTTTTTGTTTTATCTTAATCTCCAATTATCAAATACTTAAGTAAACGTTAAAAGTAATAGCATATTATGTTTGTCATGAATTAAGTACGAAAACAAACAGTTAAAATATGACATTAACAATTTGCCAACTTCTATGTCGAAACACCATCAATAAATGTCGACACATTAATAGAAAATTATTATGGTGCTAAGAAACAAGCAATTGAAATTCACAATACAACCCTCAGCCATTGAAAATTGCAGACTTGGTAGGTATAGGTATTATCGGGAAATCTGGCGGTATTCTACTTTATAAGGTACTAGCTGTTCCCATGCGACTTCATCCGCATAAAATTATGAAAATTTTATTTTATTGTTTACAAAAATGACATGACATGACAAACCTTGACAATCTAGCTTCCTTGATGTTGGCAGCAACTTATGGTCTCTTTCCCACATTAGGGTTTTTATCCAAAATATTTACCCCCTAAGTTTAATGGCGTGAAACTATATAGCCTAAAGCATGACGTAAGTGTAGGGCTTTTTATTAAAAAAAGAATTATTCAAAAATATGATGTAATTGCTGACATCTTCGGCAACAAAAAAGTGTGTGTTTACGCTTTATTATAATAGTATAGAAGTATTGATAGATAGTCGTTTGAACATTTTATACCCATTTAGACGACAGCGCGGAACAATAACGAACAGGACGCAGCTTTTTAATGTGTCTGTACGAAAAAAAATGGGACAGTGTTACACGGCTAATTGTTTTTTTTAATAACCCGTCGTATGAAAAGTTCACCCCTGCCTAAATTATTTATTTGTAAGAGAGGGAGTGTTACACGGCTAATTGTTTTTTTAATAACCCGTCGTATGAAAAGTTCACCCCTGCCTAAATTATTTATTTGTAAGAGAGGGAGTTTGTCTCGTTGCAAGGAACAAGGCGAGTTCCTGTAAGTGGAACACCGCGTAAGGCTCTGACTGTACCTATTATAATAACGTTCTGTGCAACATGTTCTGAGAGTGAAGTTTTGTTTGAGTAAACCGTTTTGTACTTCAATATTACCTGCCATGAATAACAAATATGTAAGGAAGCTATTGTAGATCCATAGTCCATACTGTAAAACACGATTTTGTTCTATATTTGTAAGTTACCAAGGATAGTTGATATTTAGTTTATAAGAGCATGTCTATCAACGACCATAAACATTTGCTAACTAGTAAAAATGGAGATGAACATCTGGCATTTAAGAAACATTTAAATTGTATATTTATAAGACCAAAAATATTAAATGCTTATACCATAAGTTACGTAAAGTCTATACGCTGGTTGATACTTTGTTGTCATGCAACGTATGCAAATATGGTCGAATTATAAACCTGTTATATTATAATACGACGACAATATGCCTCATTTATTTACCTACGTTATCCTTGTTTTCTTGGACGTTCTGAATGACCGGACGATTGTAGCTCGTAATTTTGTAAACGGCGAACAGTTGGCAAATTATCTAAATATAAATTTCAAAAGCACATTGCGAAAGATTTATGTAACTTTAAATTTACACAACACCAGTGAATCTGGGAATTCGTAGTTAGATACTATGTGTGCTCAACATAACATAAAACCAAGAGTTGTTTTCCTAAAGATGTCCAAGTAGGTTCAAAAAGATTTCTGTTTACTGGCTGCTAATAAAATGAAGGTTTGATTTCTTAAGTTAAAGAAAACATCAAAGAAGCAGTGAAGCGTTGTGTCAAGTAATATGGAGGTAAAACAAGTGTAGCCGGTCTAGTCGGCCGAGAGCTAGTTGTTAATAATGAATTATTCATTAAACTTCGATATATCGATGTCCGTTTACTGGCCTTTGTTGACGTAAACAACGATATTATATGGCACTACAAAGCCTGGAACATAAATGGATTTGACTGTCGACGCACTTGTATCAAATCCATTCATCCTTGTCGTTCTTTATGCAAATAATAGAGACAACATGAAGTTCCAGAAAGATTATGGCAGGAGAATTTCAAGTTTATGAGCACCTATGCACTATCTTTATTTTTTAACTGTTAAATGTATAGATTAATTGACACAGCTGTTAATCCAAATTGCAAACGGTTTGAATGTTTGCATTGCGTCATATCGTTAACATAGAAGGTTAAGATAATTATAACGATATACGTTTTCATTTCTTGATCTAATATCACATTTATGTATAACAACAATATATTCTGGTAAAATAAGATTTGGGCCTTATCCTTGATTTGTGACACAAAAAAACTTTTTAAAGTGCCACCCAATTATCTTATCTCTTTTGAATTTTGGAGATCCATAAAATCGGTGAAATACTACTGCTGATTGAAGTTTTAAGAGCAAAAAATGGACAGAACTATCTCCCAAATATTTGGGAGACTTCCCTAGGGATTACATGTGTCATGTAAATGTTTTGCCAATGTAAACTCATGGTTGTAATTTAATTTAGTTTTCTGTAAAACTTATGTGTTTGAAACTGTTTTGCAAGTTATGTAATTTGGGTAAACCTGAAAGATGACATACGAAAAGGAAAACCAATATTATTGAGTTTTTTTTACTTTACTAGCGGTCGCTGCGTTAATTGTTAGCGCGACATTATAAAAAAAAGTGGTCTATAAAATTCAATAAATATAATGAATATTCCTGTCAAAGTACCGTCAAAACCAGACCAGTCACACCATAGAACAATTGTGGCTTTGGGCACGGATGAATATTAGAAAAAATGGTTTTAGTTATCAGCAATGCGAAAACATCATATTCACGAAATATAATGTTTTTGCAGTATTAAATACAGACACTCCAATTGTATTATATTATATGTATAGATAGATTTAATACATGTGATGCGTTTTGTATATAGTAGGCAGTGACAGAGACAGTTTTTTTACTAATGTTTCAGTAGGTTGTTTTAAATTCTTCTTTTGTCATCGTTCCGTAATTTTCCGAAGTTATACGTCGTTGCGATAATATTTGTGCACTCGCCATTGTGGTTCTTTTATATCGATTTATTATTTTACACATTACTGCAACAATTTTTTGTACAATAACACTGTAGTATGCGTACATTTTATGTAACAAAGTTTCAAATAAAGTAACAAACACTAATGATAAACAAAATGATGTCGGTTAACTTGAACATTCTATCAAGAGGAGTAAGTGTAACTACGCCTATTTGGTATACCATAAGACATTAGCGACATATTCATGTACTTTAAACTCTGATATATGTACTTGTTAATATCAATTAACATTAATTAAAAATGTACTGTCCTTTTAAAGTTCTTTTAACTTAAGATCAATGCCCTTTCGTAAGCTTAAGAATGCTCTTGATTACAAAGAAATATTTCCGCAAAACATGCAGTAAATATATTTTATAGTCGTTTCAACTGCTATAATAAGCTTTTATACAACAACAAAGAAAACTGGTGTTCCATATGATCGTAATTCTCAGTTATAAACGTATTTATTTTACACGAAAACCTGGATTTGGTAGCTATACTATACTATACAGTAGGCAAACTTTGTATATAATTGTATTAAAATCAAAGTTGGACCTAGGCTAATTAAAAAACAGTAATGTTTCAAGTAAGTTTAATGTATTTTTATTATTTTTCAGATCGCTATTGATGGCGTTACTTTGCATCCGTGGCGACTGGTACCTGTATCTTTGGCTGATATACTGCAAGATCTATTCGGCAGTCGTATGGCTTGTCGGCAATCACTGCCGCGGAGCTGATAAGCGGGCCGTGATAACCGCCGGAGCCGGCCAGTCGTCTGGAGGCCTTCACAGAGTGCGCACGCGTCGCAAGAGAGCGCAGCACCATCGTGTCAAACATATCGCATTAGTGAGGAGACCGTCTTTGAGGCGAATCGTCATGGCACCAGGAGCTAGTACCGCGCACACCATGATGGAAGACAAGGAGAAGGCACTTCACGGCGCTTTGGCCACAGGTTAGTAAAGTGAAGGGTTTTGATAAGTTTAACAAAGCATTCGTTACCATTCTTGGCAGTGGTTTCAGGATGCGTGTGTTTTCCAAATTTTATATTTAGAACGAAAATCTTACAGCGAAAGTTGTGAAACGGTATTGACACACATTTCCATCTTCACGAAACGTTCGTTGAACCTCATATTTCGATTTGTAACGTTTTTAGTATCAAAAATTCTCAATACATTAACAATCGTGTTGTAAGATGTTTACTTTGCTGAGGGACTGGTAACATAGGGTGAACGGCTAACAATTGAAAAAGAAATCGAAACGTGATGTGGTTATAATTCGGCTAGTTGAATAACGCCTTGACTTTGAAACAATTTAAGGAATCGATTTCGCGGCGCCACTCTCTTCCGGGCTTCCTGGTCTTTGCATCATAAGGTCGTAGCCGAGGATCAATGTTGATAAATGAATATAACTTGATTTCTTGATACATGTTTATAGTTGCTGTCAACCTCTCATTAAATACAAATTAATACGTAAACATTTAGGCTTTGTATAATCTACAACAACGCGTAGTACACTGGCCAGTAACATTCGACATTAAGATTTTTTTTTAAGATTCTGAGACAAAGATAACGTTTGCCATTATGCCTATTTATTGCTATCATACGTGTGTTACATACAGAAAAGATTAAATTATTTATTCTTCAAATATGAATGTGCTAATATGTAAAATTGCAAATCATGTTAAAAATGTTTTACAAGAAATTATAACCTTTGAATTTGGAATGTCGAATCACGAATTATATTTAGGCGGGTAAATAGTGCACTTTGCTCTTTTATTTACTTCATTAGTTTAGCGTAAGATTTTCATCATCCAATTGCGTTCTAATTAGGGAATTTCTTGGCGTTAGGTCTAGATATAACGAGATGCGATACATTCGCAAGAAAGCGATTAATTCGCTTTATCGATGAAACAAACTTCGAGAAACAACGATGAGTGTGTTTGTTTTTGTTATAACATAATAAACTAACACTATAAGTATATTAGAGATTAATGAAAAATTAAGATGTTAAAGTCAAAGGTAAATGTAATAAAAACCTTTAGATATTGTAACACTTGTTACTCTTCGATTTTAAGGAAGAATGTTTTAAGAAAAATGCCAAAGCTTCCGAATTATAATCGTTAGTTCTTATACTTGAAGTTTGCATTAAATTAATCGGAAAATCATATTAAAAATCAATATATATAGAAATATCAAATATTAATACGGTTAATGTATCTCTTCTTGGAATTAACTCTAGCATCACGAGCTATGGCATATAGCCAGGGAAGTTTATTTGGTTCCCGTGTCATACGTCTAAACGTGTTCAATAATTATTAGCTGCATGTAACAGCTACATTTCACGCACTCGTATCGTGATTACAACTAAGCAATAAAATATTAAAACCTTAAACTCGATTTAATGCGTAATAATTTGATACGTAAGCAAAAAGCACTTTCAGTTCTTAGAAATTCTTGTAATTAATATCGTGCATATGGTTGTTTCCTCAGTTGTAATCAGTATTGTAATATGAAATGTTGACCTTCAGTGGAAGTACGCATTTTAACAACTAACGGTTACATTGAATTATTTACCTTATTAAAGCCCCAATTTCGTATGCAATTCCCAAAAGATTAGAAATATGTTTGTGGTTAAATAAACATTGGTTTCCTCTATCCAAACACACTTACAATTGTCATTCTTCACTATTGTGAATTATATCCAACACTAAATACAAAAACAATCATTCGAATATTTCCACAATGAAAACCCACGTTTACTACTTACGCATGATCGTTTGTTTGGTTATGTAAGAATAAATGATTATTTCATAATAACATTGAAAATTTTCGTAAAAAAATATTAGAATTGCTCCTAGCAAATAAAGCAAGCTTTCGCTGATTAATTTTGCAATTATCAAAAAACAAAAGAATGTCTTAGGACATTTAATTACTTTTAAATTACAGTTTTAAAAGAAAACTAAAAGTCGTTCTGTTAATGATAAAGCATTGTCTTGAGAGATCGGTCAATTGCCTTGAGCAAGCCGTACCACGAAGCGCAATTGAACTTTGAGCTTACGTTCAAAAATAGATTGGTTTTAAAGTCACTGTAACGCTTTTTATTAGCACTAAGTGAAATATCAAAGTTCAGTTACGACTTGGTATAATCGTCACCATTTTGCCTAAGTACAACGCTTAAAAAAAAACAAATTGAATCTATGGTATGGTTTTTGGAACAATTTTTTTTTTCAGTGTAAATATACTAATAAATACATTGGTATGATTCGATTAAGGAAAAAATATGTTGTAATTTGGATTACGTAGTTAGAAATGTCGAAAGGAATGAGTTAAAATCGTCAATATGCAAAACATGTTTTACGAAACTGGTATGACGTCGGACCACGCCCCCGGTGCTATTGCGGTCGATACGATTGACAACAGACTAAAAAAAAATCCACAGATCATATTATAAATTCATAAAAAAGCGCAGGTAATCTTGTTGATTAAAATCATTAAAAACCAATATTTTTGTATTAGGAATGAAATTCGAAAGTTAATTCATGTTTGTTTAACGTAGACTCGTGTTTATTGTTATAAAAAATCACTATATATTACTTCATACTAATGTTACAAATGCGAAAGTTTAGATGGATGGATGTTTGTTAGAGTTTGTAGCCTAAACGGCTGATCGGATTTTGATGAAATTTTGTATATATGTAGAGGGCAGTCTGGAAGAACATAAGGCTACTCACTTTTATTTTTTTAATCCACGCGGACGGAGTCGCGGGCAAAAGCTAGTAATTTTTTATAAAATAGACATATCTTGTTGCTTCTAGATTTTAGTTGTTTAGGGTACTATGAACTTTAAAAGTTTCGTAAACAAGAATGACATGTGATAAATTGCCGTTGTTTTTCGCTTGATATCGTGCCCCCAGTGCGGTTTTATCAGGGGGCGTGTTGCTACCAACGTTATCTTTGACAAATATGTAACTCCGCCATGTTGGCATTACAAGACGGATTCGTTTGCTTTATTGCTGGATGATGTAATAGCTATAATCTTTATTTAAACTTAAATAAGGGCTCTATTAAAAATAACTGGCATAAGTAGTCTTTGCGGCTTATAAACCATCAATATGTGTAAAGAACCATAGACATTGTATAATCATACTTCATACTAATGTTATAAATGCGAAAGTTTAGATGGATGGATGGATGTTTGTTAGAGTTTGTAGACTAAACGGCTGAACGGATTTCGATGAAATTTGGCATAGACGTAGAGGATAGTCTGGAAGAACACATAGGCTACTCGGTTTTGATTTTTTTAATTCCACACGGACGCAGTCGCGGGCGAAAGCTAGTGTATTATAATAATCGAACCCAGTAGCCAGTCCTCGCCTAGATAATGTTTTAAAAAATATATGAGTTAGCGTTTCCATTGGGGATTCCAAAACGTTTGAAAAATAGCGTTCAGAGCTCTTGTTGTCTTGGTTACTGGGATTTAAAGCTGACTGTTAGCGGTGTTATTGTACAAGTAAAGTAAACTTATTTATGTCGAAATAACGTGAGCTCAGGTACTGCGAAACAATTGACGATAGTCATAGTAACATTATCTATGGTTCTATTACTCTATAGATAAGATTGCTGATGAAATATTCAAAACATGTGGGCGTTGGCACTGATAGAACAAGTTTTGTTTTTTTAAATACCCAAGTCCTAAACGTAACGGGTATTGATTTTGCATTCAAATGTATGTTTTGAGATAATTCGTAATACTTTTGTGGATTGTACGCTTTGTTTTGTTATTAATCGTATGAAAACTTCCTTAATTACTCCATTTCAAAAACTTCACGTGAGCTTGTTTATTTCTTACAATTTCGTTTTACTGTCACATAACGGAAGGAAATGATTTTAAAAAACAATAACTTTTATTAACCAAAACAATGTTTGTAATAGATAACGAAACAACTGTTTTAAAGAGTACTTCTTGTTTATGAGTTTTTAAACGAAATAAACAATTTTAGCATACAAATTTATCAGTAAATCTAGAAATCTCTTAACTTCATTTGAAGATTGTAATACTGAGAATCCATAATTACAATATCTTTGTTTTTTATTTGATGATGATATTTTAACTGTTATCTGTTCACGGTACTAAAATATGATGTAATAAATGATTATGTAATTAAAGAGAGAATATTACGCAAATTGTTTTTAAAGCTGGTAATACTCAGTGTCATCGGCGGGAATTCTCCGAAGGGTCACTACGTCTGGTGACCGAATGACTTCGAATTGCACGCGACATGAGTCGCTAGCGTGAAAGGTGGACGTCATTCATTCATGTTGTTTTCTATAATCGATAGTTCACATCACACAGTTAAAGAATTATATTGCACTAGCTGTTGCCCGCGACTTCGTCCGCGTGGTATTAGAAAACATACGAACTATATAAATAACAAAAAGCTACGTATCCTTCGGGAACCGGACATTTCTCGGGGATGAATCTTATCCCATCATCTTATCCCACTCCAGACTTTGTTTTATATCTGTGCCAAATTTCAATAAGATATGTTGAACCGTAGTAGATTGATCGAGTAAACATTAAAAAATTAATTAATGAATCCCACGGGAACCGTAACTATTCCCAGGATAAAAAGTAGCCTATGTGTTTATCCAGACTATGCTCTAAACCTGTGCCAAATTTCATGGAGATTCGTTCAGCCGTTTAGGCTATAAACGCTAACAAACATCCATCCATCCATCGTAACTTTCGCATTTATAATATTAGTATGAAGTATGATATATGACATGATTAGCACTTAGGATTAAATATCGTAAAGCAAATTATCACCAGAGTCTCCATTACGAATATTTAGTAAAAATATGTCGCTAAATTAGCGCTCGTGCTGTTTCCGTTATCATAAAATTTGTTTACACCTTTTTTATTTGTTTTTGTCTTACATTGTAAATTAATCGTTCCAAGGATATAGCATTAATATTTGGGTAGAACAGAATTAATTCATTACAAATATAAGCTCCCATCTTTAGTATAAGGTATTTAATAATATTTGGCATTAAATGCGGTAATACTATACTTAATAAAAAAAAAGGTTCATACTTGTTCTGTTAATTAAAAATTTCAATTACCTAGTCCAGCGACGCCAAGCAAATTTTTTTAATGTATTATGTCATTACGGTTTAGAAGTAGACGAAATAATATGAAGATATAATGATATGTAAATATTCGAGAACAACGCGTTAGTTGAGATCACTAAACTATAAATACTCGGTCATCTCGAGATCCAATAATAAGTCTGTTGAATCTATTAGAGGTTGTTAATTTTATTTGTACAATGTTATATTTATATATCCGTTTACTATAATTAAATTACACAGAGACACATAGATATGCCCAAGTAATATTAAAATTTTATCATTTATAATAATTTTTTCCAGAAAAAAACACTTTTTTCTTCAGTAGTATGAATGGATATTTTGGACTGATCGCACAATATGTCGCCCATAACATAAGAGTAATTAAAGACAGTTTAAACTCACGTTTGTTTTGACGAGTTAGATATTATGCAACTAAATATACCCGCCCTATATAACTGGCCTCGACGCACTTGTCGTGTTCCGACTACACTGGCACGGTGCTTTTCTCGATAGTCCAAAGTCCAAACCAATCTACTAGGGTTGTCTACTGTAACTATTTGTTACGTTCAATACTATGATAGAAAACTTGACAACCCTAGTAACAATCACCAACATCACGCCATGCGAACTGCTGCGTTACGTTCTAGAATTCTTTGCCGTATTTGAGACGTCTTTATTTCTGAACATATGGCGGTTCCAATACTCTAGTTTTTATCTCCCAATCATAAGGGAGATGTATTAATCTAAAACACTGTAAGCGTCGTTTACAATCTGACATACGTCATTAGGGGAATCTGGAGTTTAACCGAGGCCATATCATCTGTTACGCATTTAAATTTCGTTTCAATATTCATCCGCTTGTCTACATTTTTCTTATTTAAGACATCCCTACAAAATATCGGGAACTTTAAATCAACGGAAACAATTTGATTGCGTCAGACAATGTCAGCTTGTTATGACATTTACAATTGACGCCAGTTAAAAACTGTAATGAGTCGCGTGAGGTTTGTTTCCATTAACCAGGCGTGTCGAGGTGAATGACGTGGGTGCGTTTGCATTGGAACTTGTGTTAGTTCTGTACGAGGGCGCGTCGCTATGCCGACATTTTATTGGTCGACCTCATATTTGTGTTCTAGTGGCCATGTTGGTTTATTTATAAATTGCTTTAGCCCTCACTACGCAACATTTTAACGTTCGATACTCAACAATAATAGAATACGAAGGTAAATACGTCAGATTACAACTGTTGTCGTTAACCAGAGATCCCCAGACTTGCGCAGACCGATTTTTATTTTTTTTCGGGTTTCTACAGTTTAAAATGTCTCCTTTCCCCCCCGCTAAAGTACAGCCCCTCCGTCATCTAAACATACATTTTTTGGTATGAATTTGTCATTACAGAACACTCTTAAATGTGCTCTGGTTTCGTAACCTACTTTTACGGAGAAAGCAATTTAGCAAATTAAAATGGAGCAAGTACATGTGTTGTACCCGTAAATTATTTTCATGTACAACATATAACACTGCTTTTAGGAGGGTTTCTTGAAATGTGAGAAATGCTAACAAGTGTCCGTTTAAATCATCTAATTCTGGTCATACACGCGTTATCATGTTGTTCGCATAAATGGTGGGCGTTAAGTTATGCAATAAAACACGTAACATATTTTAACAATATTATGCCTAATTCAACGAGATATGTTTGAACAGTGTTTGTTATGTTTGTGTGATGTTATATAACTTCGTGAGTCATTGATGAAGTTATTTTGTCCTAAAATTATTTCTATATAAAATTTAGTATTGTTTGTTAGAGAAATTATCTCATGATTTCATTATTTTTTTTAATTAGCGCAATATCCAAACTTGATTATTAAAGCTGTAACAGATTGTTCAATCGACACGACCATTTCAAGTTTAATGAGATAATTATAACATTGATTAAAAGATAATTTATCGGTTATCAAGTTGACCCGGACAGTTAGCTCAAACAATCAAGGTCATTCAATGATTACATCATATTTGCAAAAATAACAATACAGAAACAAATTCAATATTATAACCAAATATCTATGATTTTTTTTGTTGTAGTGTCGATGCGTTCCCGTCGTATCAGCCAGTTTGCGCCACTATTGATTGCGCTGGTGGGGCTACCGGCGCGCGGCAAGAGCCAACTGGCGCATCGCCTCTCCAGGCATCTCAACTGGAACGGAGAGAGCACTAAAGGTAAACACACTAGATCTATACCCAACTAAAGTAATATTGAACTAAGAACAGTCCGAAGACTATGTTACATTCTATAAGCGATATTATTAGATTGTAACTTTATCTATTGTTTTTCAACGATTTTGAGTCCAAAGTTCTCAACCACTTTTCTCTTATCTCTTTTACCGACTTGAAAGAAATTGCGTAGGCACTCGATTGCCGTCTAAATAGCTTGCTAAAATGTTCGCTGAATCATTCCACGAAACAATTAATGTAATTGTGTGACAATTGTCCAGTGAGTTGATATACGGTTTATAAAACATGTCTACATATGCCAACCTCGACATGAATTGTGTCGTTTTATATCTAAAAGCATCGGAGAAACGATAACAAATATCGCAGTGCCTTGACCTGCTTCAAGGTGTCCGCAAATCAAACGTCTGTCAACATGTAGATTGTTTATTGTTGCATTTTTGATTAGATACTTTTGTAAAAGTAAATACTTTTGCGAACATATTTTGTAAAGGAGGTTCGTAAAATAAAAAATCCAAGTCCACATTCATTTTTTTCTTAAAAAACTATATTGGAAACCAAGCATTAAGTTTTATAATGAGTGTTTTGTGTAGTATTTAATTCTATTTTCTTGTTAAAGTACTTATCTTTCGAGTATTTTGATATATCCAGTGGGTCGTTGTCCTTAAATCGTTAATTATTTTAGTGTTGTACAATGTTTAGATAAAATAATCGGTTATATAAATAAATTAGAGGTGATAGACAAGTACATATATCACTTTACCATTAGCTCATTCACTTTATTTAATTCACGTAATATAATAATTATATGAAAACACTGGCTGTTCCTTTCCTCGCAGTACGCGTGAAGAATTCGAAACAATATCAGCAAAGTACTCGTATATCTAAACATCCATTGAATGTCGATTAAGTTGTTATTGTAATAATAAATTATTAGAATTTTAGACTCGCACTTTAGATATTAATTTAATAATTTTAGTCCCTTTCCCTTTCCACCCTTTTCTTAAGAGGAAAGGATGGGAAGAAAAAGTGGATTTGACGGTGGAGGAGACGCATAGGAAGGGGAAATGTCCTCTTTATGTGCGTCTCCTCCTCCGTCAATTAAGGGTAGGCAACGCATCTGCAATTGCGGATGTCTATGGGCAGCGGTCGCTTTCCATTTAGGTGGATTCAGGTGGCCGCTTGCTCGTGTGCCATCTAATATTATAAAAAAAAAAAAAAGATATATTACTTGACTCTTAATTAGTCGGTATTGCCCCTTTTGAGTAGTTGTAATCTACAGGTTCTGGGTTTGAATCCCGCCATGTCTCGATGTGATTTTCGTATTTCATATGTACATAATTTACTCGATAAGGTGAAGGAAAACATCGTGATGAAACATGCTCATATTGGCGAAGAAATTCAAAGATATGTGTGAAGTCAACCAACCCGCAGTTGGCCAGCGTGATTGACTATGGCCTAGTCATCCTAATTTAGGGTAGGCTCTGAGCCCTTTCAGTGCGAGCCTATAGAGAGCTGGTGATTATGATGGCAATGGATTCTTATTGCCCCCTTTTAGGCAAACGTAGACAACATTAAAAATTAACCTTTTAAACGCTACTTTATTACGCATTTTAATTATGTTTTTGTGTGACAGTGTTCGACTGCAGCGAATACCGTCGCAAGCATATGGCTTTGTACGGCAGTCACGACATCTTCCGTGCAGACAACCAGCAGGGCTCCGCTATCCGCCGGCAAAGCGCGCGCGAGGCGGTACAAGACGCCGTGCTGTGGCTCAAAGAAGGGAACAGCGTTGCTGTAAGTTACATTTTTATACTGCGTGTATTACGTCATAATGACGTCATTGTGTGCATCATAATCGATGGATTACAAGATTAATAAGGCGGGATTATTTTATAACAATTATGGCAGTAATAAGGACGTTAGTTATGAGTGTGGAGGTACACCGGTAGAGGTAGACCTAGAAAGAGATGAATGGATAGCGTGAAAGGTGACATGATCAAGAAGGGAGTGATGACTGATATGACAGATGATAGAGTTATTTGGAGGACGAAAACCCGGTCCGTCGACCCTATGAGATTAGGATAAGTTAGGGGAGATGATTTATTGTGACTTTGTGACACGATTGTTAATATTATAATGGAGATTTCATTGACTGAATTTAAATGAATATTTAAGAAACAAATGTGGGATAGATTTGAACCTCATCGGTGTTGAAACTGTTAGCATATTTATGAACCATCGAAACTTTTTTTAATCCATGTTTATCCATCCATTTGTGTAGTTAACATCCTGTTTGCGAAGTTGTTATGGATAAACGATTGCATAGCTGTTTAACAGCAGATTAGAATAACAACATTAGAGATAGCCGTCTGCTATTGACGTAATAAACTATTTGCATGATAAGCTGATCTCTTGATAAATAACATCCTATTTGCTTAAACATCGCACGAGTTACGCTCACAAACATTGTTAACTTTAAAAAGAGATAAAAAATCAAAAATTATCTAAGTCTTTCTTGAACAATTCTATTTACTTGACCTTTACTTCGAAGATCTTATCACTAAAGGCCTGTCCCACCACTGGCTGATAGAGGCTCAGATAGCTTAAAAGTGGCGTCACTGTCAGATAGAGTACCAAAATCCGATACTTCCATCACATATTTTATACGTTGGCCTGACCCACAATGTACAAGAATTGTGGGACAGGCCCTAAATCTTTTGTAAATACGCCATGTTAATCATTATATAATTTTTGTCAAACTTTAGCCTTTCTATTCCAGATATTCGACGGAACTAACATTACACGCGAGCAGCGTCGCGAACTTGACGAATACTGCCAATCCGATATGGGCTTCAGGATTCTCTTCATCGAGTGCGTCTGCGAAGACCAAGAGTTGCTGGAGAGGAACATCATTGAGATCCTGCACTACTCCGCTGATTACAAGAGTATGAGTGAAGAGGGAGCCGTCGATGATCTGCGGAAGAAATTGGAACATTATATGCGCCAGTATGAACCGATTGATGGGAACTTAGAGACCATAAGCTTTGTACGAGTCGAGAATATGGGAGAGACAGTCACAGCGCACAAAGTGATAGGACAAAAAGAATCGGGAATACTGGGCTATTTATCCGGAATGAGAGCTTTCCCACAGACGTTGTATTTCACTCGGGTGAGTTAAACAATTACACTTTTATTGTAAGCACTCATAGACATTAAAAAAATATATAGACCAGGCATGATCATTTTTTTCACCGTTCTTTGAAAGGTGCATCAGTTTTCAAGTTTCTATCTCGTGTTCTTGTATTGACATGAAAAAACATTATACAAAATTATAATAAGCTCCATTTTCTACATAAATTACACAGTGTCTAAGAATAAAATGTGTTAATAGATGGCTTTAGCGAGATTAAAGGCCAGTCCTACCACTGGCTGATAGACCCTTAGATAGCTTAAAATTGACGTCACTGTCAGATAGAGTACCAAAATCCGATATTTCCATCATATACGTTGGATTGTTACAATTTACAAGAATTGTGGAACAGGCCCTAAGTGAAGAATCTCTCAAGCGAAGTGTCAACTATGCCTACTCTATATAATTCTTTGAATCTCTTTGTAAGCACTACATTAAACAATCAGAAAACCAGTAGTACTAATATTTGTATATTAAATGTTGTACATAAAGATTTAAATCATATTAATATTATAAATGCGAAAGTTACGATGGATCGATGGATGTTTGTTAGCGTTTGTAGCCTAAACGGCTGAACGGATCTCCATAAAATTTGACACAGAGCATAGTCTGGAAGAACACATAGGCTACTTTTGTTTTTTTTTTAATATCACGAGGACGGAGTCGCGGGCGAAAGCTATTAAATAAATAAATAATCTTGTCTAGCTATGATAACAATGTCTTCAAGATTTGATACCAGACAGTCTTTCGTTCACGCGATATTCGTAATTAATTTTCTTAAACGTTATGACTTATGATTAGAAATTAATATGTTACTACTTTGACATTATTATAGTAATGACATAAACATATTTCTCATGTAACTTTCATTCTGATATCAAATGGAAATTTTATTAACATCGCTATTAATAGTTCCAGCAACAAACAAGTCTCGGAAAACAGACATACGTTTTAAATAAATAACTCGGTTCGTGCTTCAACAGTTTAATATTAAATTCTAAAAGTGGGTTTCCATTGCAGAAAATGCAATTCTTAGTTCGTCTTTGTTTCGGATTTTTCAGTCAGATAAAAAGGGATACCAATGTTTTTGTACAGGTATTCCTGTATTGGAAATCTTACTAATATTATAAATGCGAAAGTTTAGATGGATGGATGGATGTTTGTTAGAGTTTGTAGCCTAAACGGCTGAACGGATCAATTTGGCATAGATAGAGTATAGATAGAGCATGGTCTGGAAGAACGCAAAGACTACTTAGTTTTTTTACTTACCATTTACATATCAAAATGTTTGTTATGACATCAGTATTAATTTTGGCAAACATTCTTAAAACTGGAGACATTTCTGAGAATTTGCCAAATATATATTTGGTTGATGATATGTGTCGTGTACTACAAAACTAATAAGTTTACTATTCTGAAATGGAACACAATTCTTAAAACAAAATATTTAGTACATAAAGTATACAATTCTCAGATGCAACTCAAAATTAATAATAATGTAATTAATTCTACACTCAAGAAAAAAATTGTTTTAAAAAGATTGGAAAATTTTGAAAATCTATACTAATATTATAAATAGTAAAGATTTGTATTTTTGTGTATATTGAAATAATTCAAAAACTACTAGGCCAATTTAAAAAAATCTTTCACTTTTAAAAAGCTACGTTATCAGTGAGTAACATAGACTATGTTTTTTTAATTTCACGCTGGCGAAGTCGCGAGCAACAGCTAGTCAGAAGCATTTGATTTCTATTCATCGTCGTAGGCATATACATATATAGGCATAGTTTATTATTTTTTAGATAACTATTTTTTGACTGACTTCCCAAAAGGAGTTACTCAATTATGTATATTTTTATGTGTTACGCCATATCCTGCCCTGGTGGACCGATTTTTTTTTAACTAACAAACTTTATTCAGCATGGTGAGAGCGAGTACAACGTGGTCGGTCGTATTGGCGGCGACGCGGCGTTGTCCGCACGCGGTCAATTATACGCACGCGCGCTCGCCGACCACGTGAACGCGCTTGCAGGACGCGAGCCGCTCGCCGTATGGACATCAGATCTACGACGCACTAAACAGACAGCTGCTGATATACGAGCTCCGAAATACCCGTTACGAGCACTTAATGAACTGGACGCTGTAAGTATTCAATATCTTAAGAATCTTCCTTATCCTACGCCCGTAATGTCGGCGCAACAGCTTTTTGTCCTCCACATAACTCTATCATATGTCATCATTCTCTTCTCGACCATGTCACCACGTAATACATCCATCTCTTTCTAGGTCTGCCTCTACCTTAATATATCACTAAATTAAAAAATCTTTAACATGTTTCATGCTATTACATTTTAGCAACAGACGAGTTTGCACTGAAAGGGATAATATCCCAAATATTATTTTAATCCGATTCCATATTAGATCGAACGGTATCAAGTTCTTAAAATTGCTATTCCAATCATTAAGGCGCTTTGAAAAAATAGAAACTTGTTCATTGTTTTTGACTTACTACCTTTTTTAGAGAACATTCTTATCAAACACGTGTATAGTAATGGCATAAAATATATTGTAAGATTATTGCGTACAAACTATAATATATTGATTAATTAAATGAGGGAAATTTTCATTGAAATGTTTAACTGTCTCAGTGTGTGTCAGTATGTAAGGAAAGTTATTTTAATAGTTAAATATTCAAACACTGATAAACCATTTACCTACTTACCATCTGGGGCAAGGTGGTAACTTTTTAATTTATCAACACAACTTGTGAAAGATACAATAAAAGTACTAGAATTAGGTTGTCTTTTAATATTATCATCAGAATTTAATACCAAAACTTATTCCAATACAAGTTCTGGTCAACATAATATACATTGTACTAAAAATAACATTGACATCATCCGATTTCATTGATAAATCATATTTATCTTATTAATCCTCTTTTGAATGATTTTTATATACTAAAAATGAGATATAAAGATATTTTTATGTTATTTGTAAACAAAACAAACGACCGATAGGGAATGATAAAATTATTGTCCGAGTAAACAGCTCTGAACACTTTTACATCGCGTGATATTTTTTAAAACACATGATTTTTTTTAAAAGTTGTCAAAAATAAAAAATATGTATTGCACCACAACAATTTTGTACTAAATCGGCGGAACTCTGTCTCCTGCTATTGAGTGACAGCCCAAGCCGAGGTCCGCTCTCGGGGCGTCCACCGAAGCGATCTAGCAGCTCGGCGGCCTCCCAATCCGGTAATAATAACGAAGTAACGGCTCGTGCCGAGGTTCCTGAGGGAGCCCTCGAGTTTAGTTACTCATAAACGAGGTTTAGGATAAGCGCCATCTGCGCTCGGCCACCTCAAGCCCGGTGAATCTGTAAATGCCTCTTCAAGGCAAACAGTGGCCATTCAGTCACAAAAAAAAAATCCTCTGTCTGTCTCCTGAACTAGTAATACCTGTGCTTCTTGAAGGGCCTTCTCTTAATTAGTGTCTTGAGCTATTTTTAAATAAATAGCATATTTTCATGTATTTTTGATATACCGTAAACACATTGAGTCGAAATTCACTCATTATTGCGTATTAATTTTTTAATTTGTGATTCATAGTCATATTAGGTAAAACCAAAGATAGTAGTATTATAGATATAAACGTGATAGTATTATCTATGCAAAGTGGTTTATATTGTACCAGGAAATCATTGATTTGTACTATCACAACTTTTGTTTACAACACTTGACAGTGAAAATGACTTATTTTCCCGTTTTCAATAACAATGCTTACGGTAGTATGTTATAAAAAATATGTTTCAAACGTTATTACGCATTTGGTGAAAGTTTCAATTTTTCTAGTACTCGTAAATTATTTGTTTGCTATACAATTTGTTGTATAACGCTTTTCAGATATCTTGATGGCTCAAGTCGCCAATACGCAATGCACTCTCTCTCATTCTGATATACCTAATATTTTATCATCAACCTATCCTTGTCCCTACGGAGGGTCGGCACAGTATGTGTTGCTTTCATTATCTATCTGCCGTCGTATCTGAATCCACTCCCTTCTTAAGCATATCCTCTTTCACACAATTCATCCATACTTTCTTCGTTCTCCCTCTACCTTTGTAGCCACATTCAATTTTAACACTTTCTTGTTTATGTCCTCATCGTCTCGTCGCATAACATATCCACACCACGCTAATCGATAAATATTTGAAAACTATTATACAAAGTTTTATTTTCCGCCAAACATCTTGCATAATGTACCCTTACGTGAAACCGCAATCGATTTTAAATGTTTTCGCACAGTTACACAATGCGTGATTTTCTCTATTTGCTAGATGTATTGTGGTTTTTTGATTTCCTATTATTCTATGGCATATAAAATTTAATACAAGGATTAAAAATAACAACAAAGGAAGCTAGAAGCCCATTTAAAGTACTTGTGTTGTCTTGATTATTTTCAATTATTTTTATTTCAATAAATAACAAAAAATGTGGCAATTATTTATGTCTTCTGGCTTTATTTAATACGTATGTTGTTCTTGTTGTTGTTTATCAATCGTAATGTTTTCAATCTAGCAACGCAAGTATTCATTACAAACATCAACATGAATGGAAACGCTCCATATGTTACATTTCTTGGCAGCCATTTTTAAAGCGGGCGCACATCTTTGTCTAAACTATCGCACAACTGTGATTGTCGATTGTTTCGAAGCCAATTCAACTGTTTAGTTGCACAAAAATCGAGTAGTGTGCACCTCCATATAAGCTTATAGGAATTAAAGCGAGACTAAATAGTTGTGCGATAGCTTAGTTTCAGGTGTGCACTATAATGTTCATGTATTTCACAGTCGCGAAGGAAAATTACCGATCGCCAATTCTATTTATATAAAAATACTCGCAACTGAAAATATACTGCCGTAATCTATGTTACGTGGAAAAAACTTTCGAATTTTCAATTCTCATGCCAACAGATTAAACTTTCTTTACGTCATGAATTTCCCGCCTTTTCTAATGACGAATTTATATCCGGGTATTCGTATCATTTTTTTAATATCAATGATTATCGCCAATTTTAATACTTATTTATCTCTATGATAAAATTACATAGAATTAGTTTATTAGGATAATAATAAACTAAAATAATAATCTTTTTTTTTTATATAATATGTTTTATTTATTTTTTGTAACAAATCATGTAAAATATATTATATATAAAAATAAGAAATTAAAGATATATGAATAATCTAAAATAAATGTGGTTAACAGGAAAAGTTATTAAAGACTAAAAAAAAGTAATCGAAAATTTTAATCAACACTTCCACCACCCTAAGAGGTAGCCCGAAGGTTTCCAATACTAAGCGTCTTAGCACACTTCTCTCGCCTTTTCCGTCTTCTGAATATACCAATCGGAATTGTATTGTATTTGTATTTAATTTCAACAAAATACATTTTCATACAATTTTGTTCATGTAAATGGTGCCAAATAAATATATAATACTAGCTTTCGCCCGCGACTAAGTCCGCGTGGAATTAAAAAAAAACACGTGAGTAGCCTATGTTCTTCCAGACTATCCTCTACATCTGTACGAAATTTAATCGAGATTCGTTCAGCCGTTTAGCCTACAAACTCTAACAAACATCCATCTAAACTTTCGCATTTATAATATTACTAGCTTTCGCCCGCGACTTCGTCCGCGTGGAATTAAAAAAAACAAAAGTGGGTAGCCTATGTGTTCTTCCAGACTATCCTCTACATCTGTACGAAATTTAATCGAAATCCGTTCAGCCGTTTAGGCTACAAACTCTAACAAACATCCATCCATCCATCCATCTAAACTCTCGCATTTATAATATTAGTATGATTAGTATGAAGTATGATTTGTATTGGCACTGCACACTTATAGACGTTACTTATTTACAGGGTATCTGCGAGGGTTTAACATACGAGGAGATGCAAGAACGGTTCCCTCAAGAATTCGCGTGGCGCGATCAGGATAAACTTCGATACCGGTACCCGTGGGGCGAGTCGTACATCGATATAATGACGCGACTGAGACCCGTACTCACCGCGTTGGAGGATGACCACAATGTTGTAGTTGTCGGCCATCAGGCGGTACTGCGTTGTATGCTCGGATACTTCCTTGATGCTAAACTTGGTACGGTAAAGTCAATTTATCTTCTACAATGTCAATGTTTGTGTTACTTTTGTCATAGATTAAAAAAATATATAGAGGAGGCGTTTTTCACATAATCAGTAATGACGCTATCTATTAATAGAACTTAAAACCATATTAATTGCCATTAAGTTTTTAAACGTTTATATTTTATTTGTGAAATGTTTTATTACATGTCAATACAAGGACACGAGGTGGCACTAAACTTGAAAACTGATATAGTACCTTTCAGAGAAATTACCAGTGAAAAATTTTGTTCACTATGCCATGTCTATATATTTTTTAAATATCTTTGCATGGTCATGACCTTTTTAGACACTAAATTAGTGTTCTTTACCCTAAAAATGACTTTTGTAGTCAAGTTCGATATGCATACCTTAATGACGTCATATTTTTTTAAAGTTACTTATACGAAAATCTTTACAAAACGAACTATTTATTTCTAAATAAGTAAGGTACGTATGTATAACAATATTTTTTATTTACAGACGAACTGCCGTACATGAATGTTCCTCTCCACACGATCGTCAAACTGACATCTTACGGCTACAAGTACAAAGTTGAGATGATAAAGTTGCCCATCGAGTGCGTGGACACGCATCGCAAGCAGCCCAAGGTAACATCACTCGTCCATCTTAGATAATAATGCAAGTCATTTTAAACAATATTAATCAATCATAATTATTTTTTAATTTGTAGTTGTTCCGACCTTCCTTGATGTATTTATGTGTCACATTTCATTACTTCCTAATAATCGCAATTTAGTTAAAATCTAAATCGAATTAAGAATTCATTAATTTAAACCACTTATTATTTGATTGTTAATAATGAATAGGCTCCAAAAGAAGTGAACCGACTAACGAATTATATTTTACATTAACGTGAAGGGCATAGATTAAAAAAGGATATATGAAATATATTCCATCTAGGCACAACTAAACTACAAATATTAAAAATGTTATTTACTTTATTACTAATTTTTTTTACAGAACTGCTCTATAAACCGGAGCACAGCCGAGGCATTGGTAACCGTGCCCTCTCACTACGACACGTTGCCTTCCAACTTATGGCAGAACTCCACTGAGGCGCAGCTTTAGGCGCCGGAGCCGCGCCTCAGAGCTCGGGGCGCCTGACTACCACGCCTACACGACACGGGGAACGGAAACTCTCTAGTGTGTACAGGCCTTGCTAAAAGGCCCTACATAGGCTCAACAGGCCTTGAAAGGCCCTATTTAGAGACCTACATAGGCTCAACAGGCCTTAGATGGCCTTAAAAGGCCCTATATAGACCCAAAAGGCCTTACTTGGGTCTTAAAGGCCCTATATAGGCTCAAAAGGCCTTACTTGGGCCTTAAAGGCCCTATCTCCGCCACAGTGGCCTCAACAGGGCCCTAAAGGCCTTGCCTACAGGTCGAAAGCCACGGATACGCAGAAAGGAATGCCATCTAGCGATCTAAAGACTAAATAGACTGTTCACGCCCACAGTGACAAGCGAGTTAGTTTTTTAATTATTTTTTTAGTGAAACAATTTACGTACAAAACTCAAGGATGTGTTCGGATACGAGTGTTAACTTCCAATTAATGAGACTGAAATGGTTTTTAAACGTCGTTTCAATTTAACAGTTCGTTTATTATTAATCTTGATGTGTTCTTATTTTTTAATCTATAGTTATATTGTGCATTATCTTATAAATCATTTTTAAATGCTTTATCACATACTTTTATATGTTAATTTTTATAATTTTTTTCTCATTTATTATGTTAAAGTTTACGTCTTTCTTATAGGTTATGATTGCGTAAATTTATCGAAACAGTATATTTTAATTAATCAATAGTGAATAATTTTTTAACTTAAGTTAATTACATTTTAAAGATTGAGAAAAACGATACTGGTTGGAAAAGTTGTGTTTTTTGCCGGGATGTTTAGAGCAATGTCAAGTATAATTGTTACTTAGGCTCTCATTTTTTAATGGTGTAATAGCTCTTTAAGTTTAAGACGGTGGGGTATACTTAGACTATGCTTAGGATCAACGGCGGATCCAGGGGGGGAGTCATGGGGTCATGACCCTCCCTGATCTGGTTGGTCAAGAGCTAGACAAAGTATATTTACATATTTTGTCAAGCTCTTGACTTGACCACGACTATGTGACTCCCCCCCCCTGGCCAAAGCTAGATCCGCTCTTGCTTAGGATTAAGTATATTCCTAAATGATAACTTGTCAACGCACGGGGCGTAAACATTGATAATAGAAGTTCACTAGAATCTATATTAGAGGTTATGTAGGAATATTGTTTTAAACGACATACGTAGTTTCTTTCAACGAATCTTGTATGTGTAATTAATTTTTTAATAAATGGAATACATGAGGAATAAAAGTGTTTTATTTATTAACCGGTTTTATTTAAGATTTTTTTTTTGTTAACATTAGTTGGATACGAGCATATGGAGCGTCGGTGGCTCAGTGGTTTAAGCACTTGACTTGTAATCTACAGGTCTTGGGTTCGAATCCCGCCATGTACCAATGTGATTTTCGATTTTTCGAATTTTCATATGTACATCATTTAGCCGACATTCTTACGGTGAAGAAAAACATCGTGATGTCTGCACATATCGGCGAAGAAATTCAAAGATATGTGTGAAGTCAACCAACCCGCACTTGGTCAGCATGGTTGACTATGGCCTAGTCACCCTAACTTAGGGTAGGCTCCCCGAGCCCCTCGGTAGGGACGTATAGTGAGCTGGTATAAGCATATAGTGATCATTAAATTTTATGTATTTTATTGACAGTTTTAAGTAGAGTTTACATGTTCTCATGCTTAGGGTCTGTTGAAACATTAGCTGTGTCCTGAGCGTGATTTCCACAACGCCCTTTAACTGTAATACATGCTAAGAGTCGCCAGTGACTCCTTTATGTTGGGCGCCCTGGGCTGTAGACTCACTTCGCCCTACCCTAACACTTAAATAAATCTTATCTTAATTCATGTGTAAAAATTACACCTAAATAAACGTAGATGTTGATATCATTTACCTAGAAATTTATCAAGAAATCACCTAAAAAGATAACTTCGTCTAAAATTATCAACGTTTTTAGAGCGTTTTATTACTAGAACAATGTTTACATGTTCACTTTGAAATGACTTGCTTTATGATGGATTTCATAGATTTTATGTGATGATAATATAAATCTAAATTTAGCTTTTTGCTCATATAAATAGCTGTGCTCATGTTTACGAAACCAAATAAACTGCATGACTAATGTGTTTACTTTTATATTAATCATACTAATATAATAAATGCGATAGTTTAGATGGATGGATGGATGGATGTTTGTTAGAGTTTGTAGCCTAAACGGCTAAACGGATTTCGATGAAATTTGGTATAGATGTAGAGGATAATATGGAAGAACACATAGGCTATTCATTTTTGTTTTTCTTTTTAATTCCACGCGGACGGAGTCGCGGGCGAAAGCTAGTAATACTAATAAGTAATAATAAACCCTCATTTTGCGTTGAATAAAAATTGTATAATGGTGCAAGAGTCCTAGACTTACAGACTTTCCTTTTCTTTTATAAAATAACGAAATTGTCATCGTAGCGTCTTTGGCTATAAACTAATAATGCTATCACACTATACTAAAAAAGTCGCCAATCATAGGAAATCATTATTTTCAAATTTATTACTTTTTGTCCCAACAAACGATACCAATCTTAGCTTCCTACAAAAAACAAGTTTAGAATATTTATGATTTAACTATATTTTTGTTATGTTAGACTAAATGGGTTTTTATGTTAAAACGACCCACACATCAGTTTCCAAAGTAAATTTGAAAAATAACCGTGGGTTTCGATTGTCGTCTTGTATTAACAAATTAAGACATCTCTTTCATTCATTTCGACAAAATAGAGACCAGAATATGTATTAAAACGGGTATCACTGCAGTCGAAACCGATGTTTAGATTTTTTCGACTTTTAACCTTGAAAACTAAACAGATTCATAAGTAATAAAAACTTAAAATTATCCACGCATTTTGTGATGGAACAATCAAGTAGTTGTATATTTACCTGTAATATGCAAAATTAGATACTTCCTACGTAAAGTATCGTTAGCCACAATTTTGCGATTTACGATATTTAAATTTCGTTGATAAATACTAATTTCCGTGTATATTTGAAAGTATAGATAGAAAGTAGGACTGTAGAATTTGGTTGTACTGTAGATTCATGTTTGATGCGTCGTAATCTATGCTAATATTATAAGGAGGAAATATTTATATTTTGTATGTATTCGATTCACATAAAAACTACTGGGCCCATTTTAAAAATAATTTCACCATTAGAAAGGTAATTTGTCTGTGAGTAACATAGGCTATAGTTTTTATTATTTTTTTAATTTCTCGCGGACGAAGTTGCAAGCAACAGCTAGTTAATAATAATTAAGTTGAAATTTTTGTCGTGCAAATTTTGCGTTTCAAACATATACTTTACATAGGAGCCATCGACTCTTTCTTGGGTTACGTAACTAAAAGACGTCAGAAAAAGTAGAGGATATACAAATAATAACGGATGAATGATAGACATTTGTGATGTAATAAGGAAACAATTTGCAAGTGGTCCATGACTCTACTGCCTTGCCATGAATTAATTCCATTTAAAAAAACAACTATGTATACTTATTATTACTTACCAAGTTATATTTATGTTCCCTTTTTTACCAGTTTCAGATTAAAATTGTATTTCAGCATATTCGGTAGTATTTTTTTAGCTTGCAACCGACCCATAGACAAACTTTGCATCCAGCAAACTTGTTGTTTGGTGTTTTACTGGATATAGACAAACTAGGTAATAGACAAGGTAAAGATCAATAAGACATGGGAATAGAAGAAAATTCATTTGCCTAGGACAAGGGATGAAGAATGATAAAATGTTTCTTCATGCCTTCTCTGAGGTCTTAGTATATTTAATTGGTCGAGTCACTCTAGTCGTGGTTTTCCTTTTCATAGCTCTGCTTTGATATCGCAACTCTACCATCAGATACGAATTATAGACTTTGAGAGATCAAAGATTACATTTCATATATACTTTCGTAACGTTTATAATTTCTGATTACATCTGCGCACGTGCAGTAAAGACATTGTAGATTAGATAACACATGCACTACAACCACATATCGGAATATATCGAACGATCGTCAGGCAACAGGCCTAGGAAACGGTGAGAGGCTCGATGGCGGCCGTGGCTTACTTCATTGACGCCGCAGCGCCTGCGGCTGCGACCCGCCTGACCCCTAAAGTAAAATATAAACGCTTATTGTCATACAAATCGCTGTGAAGCGCACACGCTCTCACAGTTTTCCCGCGCGCGCGTTATCCCGTTCTATTTTTAAATTTTCAGTGCCTTAAAACGAACAAAAAGTTCGAGGTTATGTTGTGACATTATCAAAGGACACGTGTGGATCCTTATCTCTTCAAGTAAGTCAAAATTAAATAAAGTTTTAAGAGGAAGACTTTAACCTTTTCGATGCTACTGTTTGATAGCCGTGTTAAACTAAGCCTTTTCAATTATGGAGTTTGTAAAGAAAAAAAATGTTGCATTGTAAATTAGCATGATTTTTATCACAAGACAATTGGTTTTCATTAACTTAATCTATCTATACTTATGTTGATTTAATTGTTATTGAGATGAAAATGTTCCTCCATAGTATGGAGTGCGGAGCGAAAGTAGGTGATTTATCGATCACTTCATCTTACAGTGCACGGGTAGTAATTTTTATATAATTGATGTATTCGTGAAATAAATGATCCTTCAATTTAATATGACATCTATTGACACAAAAAAACATTAAAAAAAACCAGAATCAATGTTGTTTCTTACTGGTTAGGTATTTGCTAATACAATTATGCACACATTACGTAGTCCTTTATGAAACATCTTACTAATGCTCGGTCAATAAAGCAAATATTTATTCACACGAAATATATCTTTATCATTTGAGTGTACATAATTATAAGAAACTAGCTTTCGCCCGGGACTCCGTCCGCGTGGAATTAGAAAAAACGAAAGTGAGTAGCCTATGTGTTCTTCCAGACTATCCTCTACATCTGTATCAAATTTCATCGAAATCCGTTCAGCCGTTTAGGCTACAAACTCTAACAAACATCCATCCATCCATCTAAACTTTAACATTTATAATATTAAGTATGATTGTTTACATGGTATTACAGTTATCATCCTTAACATAGAAATAGTAATAAAACACGATATCTCAATTTCAAATCGAAAATAAGTTTTTCTATGAACGGTTTGGCAGTGGAAACCGACGGTTAACGCTACGTCATAACAAAAGGCCCGCGTGGAATGCAAATCATTCTCCCGTTTCTCAATATACCTTCCCCTATTGTTTTTACAACCAGCTACAAAATAATGCACGTTTGCTTATTGGAGTAACTACTAGTCAAATGGTTTGATTAATAATGGCGTTCTCAGACGTTTCCGAGTGAAGTTAATAATGCATCAGAAAACAATGGATAGTATAAAGTGAGTAAATAAAAATTAACTGCTTATATAAGTTGTTATATAATGTACAAGTTACAAGAACAATATTATTTTTCACTATTTTATATTAAAAAGAAAAACAAAAATCAATAGGTTTGTCGCGGTGCGTTCAGAAACCACTAAACACCAGAGGTTTGTTGAAAATTTTTGAACCTATTTTGACCTTGGCTCTACAACGTATGGCGGGTTCAACCAGTAACATTTTTAGACACACGTGTGTATAAATCAGTCGATGTAAATATTATTATGTAACGCTTTGAACATCTGGATAAAAATGTAACTACATTCAAAACGATTATTGAACGAAATTGCCTTGAAGCAAATCCACTACTGATCCCACGCGAACTACAATGTATAAGCAATATTTAAATTTAACTAATATAAACACAATACACTATAAAAATAATGAAATTGTTTATGCTTCACCTAATATACATTACAATAATAACCACACTCAGTCATAAATGTACTAAAGCCTGCCACTAACAGTTAGTTCTAATAAACGAACTAACAGTAAAAATTTTGCTTATGAAATAAAACAACTTACAAGATTTTGTAATAGCTAAAATGTGATAGTTAACATTTTAAAATTATTATATTATTTGAAGAAAAAAAAAGATTAACAAATGGTCACACTACACATATGCTCTAAATTCGTGATTAAAAGTCAACGTTCGTGAGGTTTGCCTTGGGCTTGGAACAGGATCCCAATAATTTTTACTGTACCTATACGACGCTACCCGCTAATATTTCTATTATGATTCTTAACACAAAGTCTTACAGTCCATTTCAGCATAACGGTTCCAAAGAAACATCAGTTAAAAAGTACCGTATTCACAAAGGTGATAGTCGAAATCGAAACTATAATTTGACATTGATAAAAATAGGTCATCTAGTTGCAGCCAAGATACAAGTTCTTTTAAAACAAATGTTGTTAAATTCTAACGTTAAATGACTACAGAGTTCGTGCATCTAGGTTTAGCTTTAGAATTCTACACTGGGAACTGCTTAAGTTATAGTTGTATGGATCTGACAGTGAGTGTGATACGAAGCCTGAATGTCGAGGATTCGATTCCTCGAGTAAATCGGGATGACAGTGTTTGTCTTACGGGCCTAAGTAAAGTTATTTAGGATAAATATCTCATCAAAAACAAATGATAATTATCTTCCGAAAATATGTTAAGCTTTCGGGTGTGCCATAAATAATGTAGTTTTTTTTTATTTTTCATGTTCCAGGATGTTAAACGAACAAGATTTAGTAGTGGCGCGGGCCTTAGCGTCGGAATCGCGAGAAAATTCGCCGGGAGGATCTCCAGGACCACTTCGGAAAAACCCACTTAACAAAGTGGTAGACAAACTTAAAACATTTAGGTAAGTCGACGTTTATTGCAACAATTATTAACTTGGAACTTGGACTTCTGGAATCCAGAATTAAGTATTTTGACAATTTAATTTTTTAACTTCCTACATATTTTAAAATTAAATATTACTTTGGCTTCTGCAAGGGCGCAGTTTCAGTAGTCCATAACTCGGTCATTTTGCGTTGTGTGAGATTTTCTGCACACGCATGCAATAGCCCCTGCATGCGATTGAATTAGAACACGTATTTATTTCTGAATTTTAGACTACAGCGAAAAATAGATGTTAGTAATATAAGTGTAATTCAAAATGTAACTACCCAACTGTGGGAGCGGAACATTTATAAACTTCATAACGTCAGTCATATAAAGACAACTGTCAAACCAACGTCAAAGTCAAACCAAGATAAACTGTGATGACAGTTAACCTATTCACCGTGAAATTAAATATTACCTTTTTTTCTATTGAAACGTCTTATTAAGTGTTGTGATTTAGATGCATAAGTTAGATGTGCTATGCCCAAGCAATTATTATATTTAACATATAACTTAAAAACCAATTAAGGGTTTAAAGTATGGTTATGAAAATGGATTACAAAGTGAAGTTCAAAGAACCAGCGACAAGCAAAGAAATTGCTGATGAAGAAGAGAGGTATGTTATTAATTACCAATTATAATTCTATCAACAATATTCATATGCGCCAAAGTTAACAATTGCAAAAAGAAAACAAAGAACCTGTGTCGAGTGTTGCATATTGTATTTTGTCACAGATTAAAAAATGCAGATTAAGAAAAAACTCAATGTCAAACAAATAGATTTTATCGATTCATGAAATCGAATACAATTAACAATTTTAACAATTACAATCTTATGTTGTGTGCCTACCTATCTTTTTTATTGTAGTTGAAATGAAAGAGGATATAAAATTGGTTTAAATCATTCAATTTAGATTCATTAAATTTTAACAAGATTTAGTTTTTTTTGATTATTCAATCAAAATGTATAATGCTGTAGTGAGTGGCGTGGTGGTACTGACGCCTTTTGGTAAAACACAGCTCGTGAATAGTGATTACAAAGTGCTATCTAAACGTAATATTTTATTTTCTAAAATCTACATAAGTGTGAGTATAAACCGTTTCCGATAAAGTCAATGTGAGGGCAGCACTGAAAATACAGAAATGTAAGAATCGTAATCGATTTTAATATTAATTGCAAACTATGCTTAATGCACTATAATCTATGACCGTGTTTGAATTTCGGAATTTGAAACATAAACAAATAATTTTTATTTACGAAATAGTCGGTTGGAATTGTTAGTAAATTACATTTAATTGTAAATCCTGTGCTTTCGATGTTAATAGTAAGAAATGTGATTAGCATCGTTGTTATTGTTACATTATATTCTATCATCTTTTCGGAAATTTACTAAAAAAATATTTCGCAAACACAAAATATTCGTCCGGTTCGCGTCCGACTAGACAATACGTACTTCGTGGACAGATACGGAGCAATCTATTGTTCTTATAATGGATTTAATTGCGGAATTGATGCAAGAAATTACTCTGAACAACTTCGATGTTGGATCTTCGACATGGGTTGATGTTACTTACGTCAATAATCCACACAGTTTCTACGTTCGTCCAACCTCTTACAGAACTTTTATAACATCAATGCAAGTCCATGGTCAGAATCTTACACAACAAGATCTGCAGTTGAGTATGAATGTGGTTTATTATTCAAAAAGGCTGAATCACTTTTGTAGAGGTTTAATTTATCATATAGATACAGCGAAAAAGAATTGTACCTGTGACATATTTGCTATTGATTTTGGTTATATAGAGAATTCTATTTCTTTAAAAAATATGTATTTTGCTCTTGTTGAACAAGAGTTGCCACCTTTAGCAACTCATTGCCAATTAGCAAATTGTGAACCTAAGAATGGCTTGTGGACTGATGTAGTTATAGATGCTATGAAATGTTATATTGGAAAAGAAAAGGCGAAGTTAATAGTAAAAGGGAAAACAAATGTTAAAGTTGTGGTAGAGCTGTACAACTCTTGCCCTGATGATATAGCAACAATGCTAGCATTAACGGGTTATTCCACATTAGGCTATAATGAAAATGTTATAAGCCGCATTCCTAATTTTAAACAAGAGAAACATTATTTTACATACCCAAAAATAGAAAAAGGTAATATTCTACATGTCCGAACTCAATCGGGAAAAGATTTTGATAGTTTCTGTGTTGCAAAAGTTGATGATTATTATGATTATGTTAATAATATAAACAATTTTCAAGCATATACTAAGCAAGCACAAAGTTTAAGGCCGGAAGATATGAGAGAAAACAAACCTGTTAGTGTTTATGTCACACATAGTGTAAGATATGAGCGTGGAATTATACAAAAAATTACAGTTCCTGAAGAAAAAGCATTGGTACGATTAGTTGACTGGGGTTTGCTAATGGAAGTAGATGTGACAGGAATGAAGCCTATGTCGGAATATTATTTTTTAAATCCAGTGATCGCTATTTATTGTGCAACAGAAAAAAGTCAACAATTTGATAACAGTTTACAGAAATTTCTAAACCCAGGTTTTGAGTTTTTTATTAAAATTAAAGAGGTTGGAAATGGATTTGATAAACCCAATATTGTAACTGTATCTCCATTATCCAAAGCAAAATAATTACTGATATAATACTTCAATATTTATGATATTTTACTATATCAATGGTTAATCAAAATTATATTCTATCAAAAAGTTTTAAGTTAGAAATATGATTAAAAAATTTTTTTTTAGCCTATGTCAATTTTTTAAAAGGATTCTATAATTAATTTCTTTTAATCCAAGCTTGAGGCAATTAAATGAAATATCACAAGATCAGTATTGGATTTATTATAATTTAAGCTAATTATAATATGTTTATGAATTAAGACATGCATTGTCTGTCATTCAGTCATTGACAGTCATTGTCATTTATCAAATGAAAAGATAAGCAATACAATAGTATTATAAGAATATCATTACTAAGTCTGGTATTCTCATAAAGTTAAAAATGTAACATCCAAAAGCAATGTCAATGTAATAGACAGTCTTAAGAGTAAGTTAGAATGTATGACTAACCATTTTTATGAAGTTAAAATTTAAAAGTGAATAGATATAAAATTAGGTATTTTAGTAGCGATTATAATTCAACTGTACCTCTTTGCTAATCTTTAAATTGTCTATGATATTGTTTATGTAGTATAAGGGATATTTTCTCATTTTGATTCCTTATAGACTTATTATCTGTTGAAAAGGTATGCAATACACCTGCAAATGTGGAGGTATATGGGCACATTGTTTTTTTGGCCAATTCTAAAGGGTGTTCGCTTTGTCAACTTGAATTAAAAAAAAATAAAGAATAGTAAAAGTACTGTATCAACCCAGTATGTTTAATAGTTCTTGTAGAACTTATAATAAGACAATTTTAAACATGTGCCATTTCACAAATAATGGTTCAATAGCTTTTATTTAAGTTATATAAAAAATATTAATAGATTTATGTCAAATTCGGTTTACCTACTATTAAGTTGAATTTTATGTTAGAGTAATGTAACAAATGTATTTAAAATAAAAGTATTTAAATAAAAAAATATTAATTTCATTATTGTGCATATGTTTTCAGGAATACTTATGTAAGGATAAGCTTGAAGTAGAGTTTGTTTTAAGCTTTAATGAGTTTTAAAATCCCCTGACGCTTTTCTTATAGCAATGATATCTGACGATGATTGTTGTTTTACGCAAAACAAGGCGCCAAGTTATTCAGATATTGATTTAAACTAAAGCTTTGGATAGCTTCATGTCCATTTTAAATAAATAATGAGGAACTAAAATAAATAGATAAATGTTATAATTCGTAACAGTTAGCTGAAGTGCTATAAACGTTCTATATTCTACAAGTGATTGGAACATCCAGTAAAAGAAATTGCTTCAGTAAGGCAAATAATGCTGGTCATATAAACTTGAAAATGCTGTGTCAATATGCAAGTATTCGATGGTTGCCTATAAATATACAGCGAAGTGGACGACATAACAATTATGAGGCCCCAGGCACAGTTGATTTTCAGAACTACCGGATAAAGTACGTGTGCCGTTAAGCCCAATTGTTTTTATTTAAGAGGTTACAAGCAGCGTTTATAAAGGTCGTTTGTTTTAAATTCGATTTGTAATGTTTTTTACTGCATTGACGGAAATAGGACATGTTTTAAAGAATTTTTTCTTTCAATACTTCAAAAATTTACGAACAATCCTACTTTTACTAATATTATAAATATGAAAGTTAATGTACACGGATGGATGTTTGTTAGCGTTTGTAGCCTGCTGAATGGATTTGGATGAAATCTGGCATAGGTGGGCGATAGTCTGGAAGAATACATAGGCTACTAACTTTTTTTTCTTAATTGAACCTTGGATCGCGGACAAAAGCTAGTATATATAATTCATACAGTTTTAACTGTGTGTATTAGCCTTTACCAGTTTTAGGAACCGCATGCCTGAGTCAGACACCCCGGTGCGTAACAGTTCTAGGACAATGACTCTTGACCCACCGTTTGCGATTGAATTATATTGCCCGCACATTTTGGATTACGAGGTTATTGTACACGGCAGACTTCTGAAGTGTTATCGTTACAGATTTCTGTTAAACGACGTATTCAAATATGTGTATTTGTATTTTAAAAATAAGCTTATACCTTAACGATAGCTACATTGAAGGATCTTGCTTAACCCTAAATTCGATAGTGTTCAGTGTGACGATCAATTACTAAATAAAATAATTTTTTACTTCATAAAATTCTGTCTAATTAAGAGTTACATACGGCATTGTTTTTTAGTCGAAACCCTGAATCATGTAATGAAAGCGAAAGTTTCCTGATTAAACTCATCTATCTATCTATATCTTTACATATAATAAAAATGGAGTATCTGTTTGTATTAATATCAAAAGAAAAATTCCAGATTTCGGGAAGATGATGTATTTGTGTTGCTGATAACGATAATCGCATTTAATTTTTTTTTGTGACGGAATGGCCACTGTTTGCCTTGAAGAGGCATTTACAGATTCACCGTTCTTGAGGTGGCCGAGCGCAGATGGCGCTTATCCTAAACCTCGTTTATGAGTAACTAAGCTCGAGGGCTCCCTCAGGAGCCTCGGCACGAGCCGTTACTTCGTTATTATTACCGGATTGGGAAAAAAAAATTGTCTCTGTCCGTTCGTTTCGGGTAATCTCCGAAACGGCTGGGCCGATTTCGACCGGACTTTCAAGGAAGGATAGCTGACATAGACGGGCATATTATAGGCTACTTTTTATCTTAATAATGCGTGGACGAAGTCGCGGGCAACAGCTAGTTAATTAATTAATTAATATTTGTAAATGTGAAGATCTATGTTCACAGTTATTCGGCAAGCAAGATGCTACTTTCACTAAACTGGATTCAGTGCAAGCTGAATTAGATTTAGTTTTCAGCGAGATATCGCGTGACTTGTGATCATAAGGCGGCACTACTTTCATTAGCCTTATTATGTCCATTCACTTCAGACTGTTTTTGTTACTTTATGGCATAGATATTCAAAAGCTTTCTTTAAAGAATAGTTATTATTATCATTAATTGTTAGATTTATGATTATTATAGACTAGCTGTTGCCCGCGACTTCATCTACGCAATATTAGTATAAAAAAATTCTATAATACGCCCGTCTGTGTCAGCTACCCCTCAGTGAAAATCCGGTCGAAATCGGCCCAGCCGTTTCTTGCGGACAGACAGAAATAATGCGATTTTCGTTATCTGCAACGCAAATACATCATCTTCCCGAAATCTTAAATTTTTAATTTGATATTACAAACAGACACTCCAATTTTATTATATGTATAGATTAAATTAATCTAAAATCCATTTTAAAATGCAAAACAATAGAGTATTTGTGGCACTCATTTCGTTGTTAACTGGATCTGTGATTCATACCAGATTGTCAACTATTGGAAATGCTAATATCCTGGATTGACTTAACTGACGGAAGCGCTGTACTCTACGTCGTTTCTCAGTAAAAGTCGATAATCAACTTGTGAGGAATATGAAATTGCAATGTTTGTTCAGTCATCTGGAATAAGGAAGTTACACCAAAACGAGGCCTTTAAAAAAATTTAAAACTTAAACGGTTTTTTATTATAGTATTGTAATATCATTGGATCTAAATAAGTATAAACAAATTAGGTAATCGATCGACACAAGTAAACTGGTTAAACCAAATAAAAAAAACTACCGCCAAATTGACACGCTGACATAAGATTTATTTATTGGTAAAATAGCTTACAAATCGACGTAGTTTTTTATTAAATATAGAACTACAAATCTACTCATATTTAGTTTCATAATTTAAATTTGCTAACCTAATCTAGGTTACAATAGTTAATAGAGTTGGTCACTATTAAGTTTATATCTTGACACACTATAATAGGATTTTATTATAGACAAGTTGTATATGTACTGAATAACACGGTTACTCTAACTAGACGAAAAATGTAAATCACCTTTTAATAACTATAATTTGTTAACATAACCAGTAATGGCATTTAATAACTTAGGCAATTTAATATTCTGTTATAATGACCGCATATAACAGCGGGTTTCCATTGCCTAAACATTTGTACAGAAATATATTGTCATTGTCAGTCAATGGAAACCCAGCGTAAGCAAAACTATAAAGTAATTTTTCCAAGGACAATGATGACTGTATCCATCCATCAAGTAGACGTAAAAACAAATATCTGTAATTAAAATAATAACAAAGTAATGTAAATATCATTGTTCATACTGTGGCCACGTGCTGATAATGTGCCGTACAACGTTTATAAATTCTATAAGTTAGATAACCTGTATATAGTCAAATTAAAAAGAACGTTATCGCTTGCCAGTCAATATGTGGTAGTGTATAAGATATAGCTCAATTTGTTTGATAAAGTCGCGCCAGTTTTTTTTTTGTTTGCAATTTAATGGTATCGTTGAACAGCGTGTGTTCAAGCGAACGATTTACCTATCAGTTGCACAGTCGCTCTGGTCGTGGTCGGACGTATACCAGGCGGCGCACTCGTAAATATTTATTTTTTTCCATACATCAATTCACCAACTCCTTAGCCTCCAAATTATTTTAACAATTTCGTACGACACAACCGTGTTTATTTTGCAATAACGTATCGCGTGCTTCAGAAGGCTACCGGACCGACAGTGTTGTGAAATTAAATTCGCTTTCGGACATGCGAGTTGTATAATTCGTACTTCGTCGAGGATATACAAGTGTCGATTATCCAGTCAAGTGATGTGGTAACAGACCTCATAATGTTGTCTATGGAATCATTATGGTGTTCTTCGGAGAGCGAACTCTCCAGTCTAAAGATAGCGAAGACCGCTGAAAGACCGGAGTACAGATTCTCGAGAAGACGATCCTCCAAAAGTTTGATACCTCAGGCTCTGTTGCACTGTCCGGAGCCACAACCGAAGGCTCACCGCCGACGAAGATCTGGCACTTGGCCGTAAGTTATATTTGGTCATTTATGTAAACTTTTTATTCGAAAAAGCAACTACTCCCATGACTCCTTGACCAGAGTGGACTGGGATTATGATTTACATTGAATTACTATTGTTGTAAATAATGAATAATTAATGGGCACTTCGTTGTAATACAATAGTTATGTTTTATAATGCAAAACTAGTACAACGTAGTCTCATGAGTGTTACCCTAAATGGATATCTCAGGTAGAAATTACAGGTTAGTCTGCGTGCGCCAAATAGCCTGTGGTGAAAAGTGGGTTAAGACGACTTAATTTTTCTGCCTCTTACCACCTTATAGAGCTAATAAAGTCAAAGCAAACGGTTGTTTTTATATTAAAATAAACGAACACACGTTCTCATCTAGTTCAAGTTACTTAGTTAACACTTTAGACATCATATACTATGCTTAGTCTTCTCGTAGTAACTTAAATTCTTCTGAATGTGAACTATCACTTGGGAAAGATGATATAATTTTAATGAAGTTTTCTTATTATTTCTATTTCCATATTAAAAGAATAATATAACTTTGTCGTTTAACGCTATTTTTACTCGCTTGTTACTATAGTTGACTGTATTTAAGTATATTTCAGACTACATAGGAAATAGTTGTCAGCATTACGAAGATTAATTGGATCGTGGTAGAATATGAACACGGTAACGTTCTGCATTTGTTCCCTTTTAAGAAAGATTGGTGCGATTCCTTTCACACCTTTCTATCTATGATCTCGTAAGTAAATTGCATATTATTTTAAATTTTTAATGCAATTTGCTCGTCTAATGCAACATAATGTATTCGGAATTGCAATTTCTTGCAAATGGCTTAGCGTTGGATAGTGCACATTATCGCCTTTCTCTTTTATAGCTCTATGAGCAAATATTTGGCTTGCTTTGCCGTCATGTCCATCGGAAGTATATCTCGTTTCGAACCAATGCCGTAATTAAGTAAAGAGAAACGTTAAATTTCATATACGCCGTCCATTATGATATTTTATTTTGTTGGTTTTGTAAATATTATGAGGTGCATTTGAAAAGGTTACTAATTTATGGTTTGTACCTGAATTATTTTTGAATTCAGGAATTTTAACGTATTGTGCAGTTTGTCTATGGTTGCTTTGGATTGGAACAAGTAATGGCCTGTGAGGCCAGTACTTCTATGGCTGCATTCGCTTCGCCCTGTTTCGTTTAAATTTGACCCACATAACTACTGATGTGTTAAATTTTAGAACCTTCACATCGATTTAGTTTGTTTACACTTGCGGAATTTTTGTATTCTGTTTGGCTATTGAATAAGATGATTCTAGACAATGAAGGTTGTATATCAATAAGTGATTAGGCTTATATCGAATTTTATTAATTTTCTGAAGATATATCGTATATAATAATGTTTTTAACAAATAAGGACATATTTCGTCTTAACTATTATGTCACTTGAGAGATATGATATTAAGGGCCTGTCCCACCACTGGCTGATAGAGGCTCAGATAGCTTAAACATGACGTCACTGTCAGATAAGGTAACAAAATCCGATATTTCCATCACATATTTTACACGTTGGATTGTTATCTGTCAATTTACAATTTGGTGGGACACGCCCTTAGTTTTCTACTTTATCAGCAGTGAAAAGTAACGGTTATTTATCATAAACTTCTGTTGCCTGTTTCGTATTTTTCTAAACAGATATTGAAAGAAATAGGAAAATAAGAAAGAATTATTATATTTATCTTAATGTTTGTTATTATCTAGACCTAGAAACAAAAACATGCGTCAGTCGACGAAATGCCCTAGTTTCCTACATCTACAGTCGAAATGACCTCATTTCCATATGTTAAAACAGGCGCCATATTTATACTAATTCTTGACTTGAATAAACTACTCGTGTAGACTCATTTACTACCTAAACACCTGAACAAATCATGCTGTCTCTATCTTTAGAAACAAAATAAGAGGGACGTGATTATTGTAAAACGGTTGTACGTATCTAAAATTTCATATATTAAGCCGTTTTGGAGATACGCTTTATCAAACATCAATGCATCTAAACTTCTTGCATTTATAATATTAAGGGCCTGTCCCACCGAATTGTATATTGTCTGATAACAATCGAACGTGTAAAATATGTGATGGAAATATCGGATTTTGTTCCCTTATCTGACAGTGACGTTATTTTTAAGCTATCTGAGCCTCTATCAGCCAGTGGTGGGACAGGCCCTAAGACATATTATTGAGGGCCTGTCCCACCACTGGTTGATAGAGGCTCAGATAGCTTAAAAATGACGTCAGATAAGTAACAAAATCCGATATTTTCATCACATAAATTACACTTTGGATTGTTGCCAGACAATTTACAATTTGGTGGGACAGACCCTTAAACTAATACTATTTAGTGGCAATCCCTGTAGTATCGTCTGGTTTGTAACAAGCTCTGAAGGATTATTGGAAATTCTATACCTAACATTACTGCTACTTATTGGCATGCAATGGCAGGATAATTATTGGAAAGGATTTGCGCTAAGCTCTCTAATATATAGTTCTAAAACTAGTTCACGTTAATTACTAACAAATTAGTTCATTATTTGTATGACTTAAATGATATCTCTATGTCTGCGATTGGGACATATTTTTTTTTAAATTTCTTATCGCAATTAAAAGTAATAGCAATTTACATTATTGATAACAAAGTAAAAGTATATTATCGTTAAACGTGACCCAAATTTAAAGCAACTTTATTTTTTTATTTAATTAATACAAGATTATTGTTTTTCGACAATGTAAAATATAGGAAATTCTAGAATGTTCTATCTATGCCAACTGCAATAATTTTTAACAGACTTCGAAAATATGGAGGTTCTTAATTTGATTGTTTTTATTTACGTATTTACACCGATTACGCTTATATTTGTAGTACTATTTACGTAATAATTGTTGATTTTAATTCGGAGTAGTTGACGTTTGGTCCATTTTTCTAAATTTAAAACTATCCCGTAGTTTTCGAGTTATTAATATTCTACTCTTCAACCCATGTCAGTTTGAATATTCCGTTTGCAAACTGCAATTCTTCAGATTTTCTCGTATATTTATGGTTCGAGAATGTTTCTTAAATTGGGATATCATTCATTACAAAATCATTTGTAGAAAAAAGTTTTTATTACTCATTACGTCAGATATTTCTTAATTCAACGTACATATACATAAATAAGGAAGCGGAAAAAGTGAAGGCTGATAGACTAATGTATATCTTAACATTAACTTATACATTATGTACTTAATGATGTTTTATATACAAAAAGATATGCCTATTCGAGTAAGACTATATATTTATAATAATACATTTTGTAAACAAAAAAGTGGTTATTTGTAAGAAAACCGTTGAAGATAGATATATGCTATCGCAAACTTTTCTGTAGAACTTTTTGAGATCTACAATTCTTTCATACATCATTTTTTTATACCTCTAACGGTTCAGGCAGCGTAAGCCGAGAAAAGTTAAAGTTTAGTGAAGCCGGCGTCCAGATACACACTGTTTATTAATAGTTCCTAAACATTAGTAATAATAAAATATAGCCTATGTTACTCACAGATAAATTACCTTTCTGATGGTGACAGAATTTTTAAAATCGGCCCATTAGTTTTTGCGTGAATCAAATACATACAAAAATACAAAAATATGTAATGTTTTGTCGTTTCATAAGGACATAGTTGTACAAGTGGAGGAATTTTTTCTACTAGTTTTCAAGTCTTAAATATTGGTTGTCCTAATTGTGAGCCGACTCACTGCATTTCGTTGAGCATTGTACTGATTCAAATTTAAACTGATCTATTGTTGAGGCTCAACCCGATATCTAAATATAACCTCTTGTATTTCGTTAACTGAACTCTGTACCTTTTGTATCGTTTTTATTTAAGTTTGAGATATGAATTATGTGTATTGTTCTGGTTTATCTCTTCCCTATTTGTATGTACACACGTTTGTATGTATACTCTACCTAATCTTAAATAGTACATATACTATTATAGCCTTTGCTCGCGAGTCCGTCCGCGTGATATTGAAAAAAAAAATTAAGTGGCCAGTGTTCTTCCAGACTACACTCTACATCTATGACAAATTTCATCGATACCCTTTAGGCTACAAACTCTAACAAACATCAATCTATCTAAACTTTTGCATTTATAATATTACTAGCTTTCGCCCGCGACTCTGTCCGCATGGAATTAAAAAAAAAAACAAAAGTGAATAGCCTATGTGTTCTTCCAGACTATCCTCTATCTATACCAAATTTCATCGAAATCCGTTCAGCCGTTTAGACTACAAACTCTAACAAACATCCATCCATCCATCGTAACTTTCGCATTTATAATATTTACATGATAAGTAAGATTAAGATTGAAGTATCTTTCTTAACATATTTTCTTTCAATATAATTTTTTCTTCATATCCATACTGTTTTGTCTATGGCATCAGTGTCAATAAGAATCTAGGTAATTAAAATTAAAAAATATATGATTCCAACCGACAATGTTTATAGCAACACTAACGTTTTGTTTACAAAGTACTAATTTTGAAGTGGTAGCCATTATGCACGTGAGAGTCTCACGTTGTTGAGTTGAGATAAATGGAGTAATGAAATAGTATACCAAAGTAATAAGAACGGTAAATGAGAGATATATGTATAAAAAATCATAAGAAGCCATCGTGTGTTGAGCTAAATACGCTTTCTGACAGTTATTACTGAACAGTCGAACTGTGGGCAATACTTTAACTGTACAGTTTAACTTACAATTTGTTCCCTTTGCCCTTTTCACGTACTATTTTAACTGAACAGTTTGACTGATAAAATTGAACATCTGTAACGGACTTTTCGTTACTAATTATGTAAATACTTTTAGGGCCTGTCCTACCACTGGCTGATAGAGGCTCAGATAGCTTAAAAATGTCACTGTCAGATAGGGTAACGAAATCAGATATTCCATCACATATTTTATACGTTGGATTGTTATCAGACAATTTACAAATTTGGTGGGACAGGCCCTTAATCTCTTATTTAGTAACAATGTAAACATGAATAGCGTATGTTTCTTTACTTTATATTGTGTACAATAAACCAATAGTAACTTCCAGGTAAGTACTTGGAAAAACGATTATTTTAAACAACACGTGTTGTTTCTGTTCACGTGCAAAACATGTAATTTAAACCACAAGGAAAACCGATATTGATTTTAGTATAATAGTAAAAATGACGTCACACTACATAAGGTTATTTAATTTTTATAAATTACTTTGAAATACAAACAATCTTACTTCTTACTAATATTATAAGTGCGAAAGTTTAGATGGATGGATGTTTGTTAGAGTTTGTAGCCTAAACGGCTGAACCGATCTCGATGAAATTTGGCATAGACGTAGAGGATAGTCTGGAAGAACACATAGGCTACTAACTTTTGTTTTTTAGAACACCGCGCGGACGGAGTCGCGGGCGAAAGCTAGTGTATAATATTTAAAGTATATGCAATATGTGTTACTTAAAAATCTTATTAAAACCTATGTTTTCTAAATATATTTGTACTATTAGTTTAATGTTTTGTATCTGTAACTATGACTTTCCGCCTTTAACACCTACGAAAATAATTGCTATTGCACTATCAAAGCAATTAAGAGAGCCAATATGTTTCGTACAGATGTTTCGGCAGTGGAAACTCACGTTGATAATTATATTAACAGCAATCATCTGTAAAACGTACGCTATTGATTTGTTTTGTTGGTCGAAAGGGTCATGGCTTGGGTCAAATGTTTACACTTCGGTTGCTATAGCAAATGTGCAGACTGCTCCGCAACATTTATTATTAACTAATACATTTTTACCTTGGATTTGCACCAAGTACTGCTATCTAGGGAATTATTACAGCTAAATTTTGAAATTTCAATATGAAAGAGCGTCTTAGATCATATGACCACGCTAAAAGCGCGCACACCTTTGATTAAACTATCACACTGTTTAGTCTCGCTTTGATTCCTAAGAGCATAAATGGAGGTGCGCACACAATCGAAAATCGCACAACAGTTGTGCGATTGTTTAGTCAAAGGTGTGCACCCGCTGTTTGTGCACCAAATTGCATTAAAATTTTGAAGTAAAGTGTTAAATATTCGTTTCAGAATTCGTGCGTGTTTTGTTTTTAAGTCGGGATTATTCGACGCAATAAAGGAGCGTAAAAACAGACTCGGCAGTACTATAGTCAAGTATATGCATTGATTAAACCGGTTGGTAATTCGCAAAAAGTGATACAAAAAAACAATGCATAAAGAACGGCACTTGCTTGTCCTTGGGGAAGTCCTGTTTGGGTTGACAATTGATTTATCGTTGTCACTAAATAAATATGGTACTACCAAGTACACTTCTTGTTTAAATATATAGAAACTAGCTGTCGCTCGCGACTCCGTCCGCGTGGAATTAAAAAAAACAAAAGTGAGTAGCCTATGTGTTCTTCCAGAGTATCCTCTACGTCTATACCAAATTTCATCGAGATCCGTTCAGCCGTTTAGGCTACAAACCCTAACAAACATCCATTCATCCATCTAAACTTTCGCATTTATAATATTAGTATGATAGAACACAATAATGGCAGGTAACATCAATCAGAAAGAACTTAAAAAAAACCATTATGTTTTAACAATTGATCTCCATGCAACAACTATTTAGTACAAATTGGTGAAGTTAAAGATTACATATTTATTTTTTAATATTATTTTAAATTATTTCTCCCATTAGGGTTGACGACAGGCAAGCCGGTCCAAAATTAAGCCAAAACATTAAGGTTTATAAAACCTTGTGTGTCAACCCTACATAAGTGGCATAAGTCTAGGGAGAAAAAGTTTCAATTGGCCAAATGGGAATAAGACTCCTGTGTCCGTAATGCCAAATTAAATGATGGGTACTGGATAATTGTATGTTTATTATTTTTGCATACAAGCCATAAACAATATTAAAACTTTTAATGAAGGTACTCTCTGTAAATCTGATATTATAGTTATATTTCCTGTTAAATCACATTTAAATGTATGTATAAATTAGTTTTTACACAGTTTCATTATCTGAACACCTCACGATTGTATTATCAACTAACACAGTGGTCACGAAACTTTTTTGCATTAGTTTCGATAAAAAAACGCGTGATACTGAATTAGTAGATTTTTTACCCGAGCTCGTTTTTTGTGTATAGTTTTTCTCGATTGCATTTGTAGCTTTCGTAGAACAAAAAAAACTGCTTTTATACTATAATCCGGGTTTTTTTAAACACTATAGGGCATAACTAGTTTAAACATAAAAGCTGGTATTTATTAAATGTTGCCCTTTAATTGGGACAAAACGTATCCTATGTACATTTTTTATAATTATAAGAGCGTGCGCACATTTTCACTAAACTATCGCACTGTTTAGTCTCGTTTTGATTCCTAAGAGCTTATATGGAGGTGCACACTACTCGATTTTTAGTTGTGCAACTAAACAGTTGAATTGGCTGCGAAACAATCCACAATCGCACAACAGTTGTGTGATAATTTTGTCAAAGGTGTGTGCTCTAAGGATAGCTTACTATCACCAGTTTGTAAGTCTTCAACAACAGATGATTCTTTATTTAAAAAAAAAACATTATAATTCTTAACATGTTAAAGTAATAAAAGATAAGGTCGACAAACACGTTTTCTTCGCAAACGGCCCTTTGGCAGGAAAGATGTTTCGCAAGAAACCTTAATTGAGTACGTGAAGGACTTATAAATTGGAAAATTTGAGAATCTTACAAAAAAAAACATAAAAAATCTCATTATAAATACCTGCCAAGTTGTCTATGGTGAATTGCAGGGAAAAGAGCAGCCAAGTTAACCTATAGGTATAGGTAGATCTTGTAGCCAAGCTGGTTCCGATATCTGCATATCTATAGTTCAGAATAACGGACAAGTATTCATATCGGATCAACTGCAGTGTGAAAGTCACATGCACTGAACACGTCCGTTCAATTATCTCATCCATAAAACTATATTCGACTGTATAACGTAAGTATTACGACACATTTTTGTTTAACCAACGAGCAGGGACATGCACAAAAAGGGCACATACTGTCATACGATCTGACGACGTGTGAAAGCCTTAATACTGGTTTTATTGTACGGAATAGTACATGCGGATAAATCAATACTAATATTATAGATATGCAATAGCGCATGTCTGTGGGCAGCGGTCGCCTCCCATTTCAGTGGATTCAGGTGGCCGCTTGCTCGTTTGCCACCTTATAATATAAAAAAAATAAAGAGGAAAGCTTTATATTTTTGTATTTATTGAAATAACTCAAAAACTACTGGACCGATTTCAATAATTCTTGCACCATTAAAAAGCTATGTTATCACTGAGTAACACAGGCTGCAAATATACTATTTTTTTAAATTTCACACAGGCGAACTCGCGGGCAACAGCCTGTGTACATATAAAATTTGAAAAACACTGGGATCGAATTTAGGACCTCTAAGTAATCAGGTCATATCTTAATTTTATAAGTAAAGTAAAGTATAATTCTAGAAACATACTAAATTATTTTATCTGTATAATAATGACAAAGGAGTTAATAAATTGACCCCAACAACGATTAAATTGATTGGCTATCGTCAGTTGCGAGCACATGGTTCACCCACTAGTGATGTGAACGCGTGTTTCGTTTGCTGTTTGTGTTTATATGTTGCCGATAAAATATTAACTTTAACATTGTATAATAGGACTAGACAATTCGTATATTGTGAAATGGACGAAACATTTATAATTCGGAGTTTTTTTTAGTTGTCATAGTTGTAATGGGTCCGCACGATTTTCGTTTTGCAAATCTATTCTTGTAATTTTACTGTTGAAGTAATATGGTGCGTAAATTAGCAAACAGTTGTTTAGCATTTCCCTGTGAATTGTTTTGTTAATACTAAATTCACAATTTAACGGTGACATTACACGAAGTATTGGTCACTCTAGCGCTTGTTAATGCATTTGTTATCAACAAAGATGAGACTCGCTACTTTACAAGACAAAAGTACTTATGCACTTAGATTTGTACCTAGCAAAATATACTAACATTTTCTTTGAGAGCTTAGCAAATATTTAGTCGTAACTTTTTTGTCCATGTTTATTTATCAATATAATGAAATGCAATTTTTTTGCTAACTTTAATATTCAAAATAACATTTCTCGTACTACATAGTAACTAATTTTTTAACCGCAGGATTCCACTGCCTAAACTTAAGAAAAACCTTATCCTTTTTCACCAAATACGAAATGATACTTAAAAAGAAAACTTTTATGATAACGATGTTTACGACTCGATGACAGCGACCTCTGACTGTACAATATAATAAACATTGTAAGCTAATCGCAGACTTCACGTATTCGCCACGGGTCACTGTAATTACTAGTGACGCAAACCCATGGAACATTCCTTGTGATAATTACTACATTATACCTCAAACGTGTAATGATATGCTATAAAAAGTGCAATTAAGTATTAATAATCCTATTGAAAGACAGCTCTGTGAGGATTTGAAAAATGGTTCGTGAAACGCGACTTTTAGACTTAAAAATGTTGTCGAAGCTTGTCTTTACTTCTTTACTTATTTTCTTAGTGAACTAAAACTCCTCCTACTTATTAGTTACTAGCTGTTGCTCGCGACTTTGTCCTCGTGAAATTAAAAAAAATATAGCCTATGTTACTCACTGATAACGTAGCTTTTTAATGGTATAAGAATTTTTGAAATCGGTCCAGTAGTTTTTGAGTTATTTCAATACATACAAAAATATTATACAAATCTTTCCTCTTTTATAATATTAGTATAGGTTTAAAAAATTGCTTTTTTAGGTCATATATTAGTTATGTATTTAGTGGTTAAATGATTTGTTTTTAACCGTCTAGCTAGAATATACAGTTACAAAAAACCAGTTTTAATGTTTCGCGGTGTCACTGAGCTTTACATTCTTGAGGTACGTGAAATCACACGTTTCGGAACCCAACTCTAACAAACACGTTTCCGTTCACTATACCAATTTTGTTTGCATATTATGCAATTAAATTAAATTACTACGAAAGGCAAATATTTCGATCCTGCGCGCACGCCGCGCATGCTGTCCGCAAAATGTCAACGTCGCGCTTGCTTTTCGGCCAAGGATTATTGTGTAAACTTAGCTAATTATGAATATTGTTTTGTTTCATACGAACTGTAGGTTTCCATGTTCATGTTTTCTACAAATATTGATTATCCAAATATTATGGCGGCTCACAATTTTGGGCGTTACAATTGCGAGCGCTTTCCTCCGCCTTCAGTGACCCCAGCGAGCACCCGTGTAAACACGCGCGCAGCGAACCCCGAGCTGCTATAAAGTTTGAATATTATAATACTACAATGTTAATCATAAACAATTTCCGTGTATTGTATTATGTAACTAATTGTAAGAAACGATTTTATTGAACGGAATTATGTTTTAACAATTATTATACTACAAACAGATTCTTTAAAAAAAACCCTGATTTAATTATTTATTCATTTTCTTACTAAATTAATTATTAATTACTAGCTTTCGCCCGCGACTCCGTCCGCGTAGAGCTAAAAAAACAAATGCAAGTAGCCTATGTGTTCTTCCAGACTATCCTCTACATCTATGCCAAATTTTATCGAAATCCGTTCAGCCGTTTAGGCTACAAACTCTAACAAACATCCATCCATCCATCTAAACTTTCGCATTTATAATATTAGTATGATTAGTATGATTATACTTGATATTACTTTTAAACAATGTTTTTAATGAAAACATTTTGATTAAAAGTAAATTGAGCACAAAGAGTAGTAGAATCGAGATGTCATACACTAATTTCATAGAGGAATTGCAAGATTTTAAATAACTAGACGATAAACAAAACCTTGTAATCAATTATCATGGTTATAATATATTCAAATAACCTAATGGAAATGTTGAACATTATGTTTATCGTTTATTAACAACCTTAGTTTCAAGTGTGTTTTAGTTACTTTGTTATTCATAAGCAAAAAGAATTACTTTTTGGTACAACTTTTAATATTGGTTCAAATTGAACCGTCTGTTTTAAGACCGCGACATACACTCCGTTCTTCAGTTGATACATACGCATCAATTAGAACTGAACGTTTATAGCGAGCTTACCTGTGACAAAACCAGAGAATTTAAAAAATATAGGCAACAATCAATATATTCCTAGTCAAAATGTTGATATTTAAAGAATATAGATTTCTTTTGTATTCCGGAAACTCATGGATATTTTTTTTATTATTTTCTAATCTGTGTTCTTATCAGTTTCTAATTAATCATTTGCACGAGTTTGACATAACCTACAAAATTCTTTGTCACGTAACAACTTGTGAATGGAATGCCTTACAAATATCATGACGTCATCGGAGTACGTAACTTCGTTATGAAATCGTCACCAAGCCAATGTCGGTCAATGCTGACATGTTGACACCTAGCTATAGTCAATGAGTCGTATTTCCTAAACACAACATTGCTCTTAAACTATTTTCAAGCTGAAACTAGAAAAAATAGTTTCCTTTGCACTATTCCAGACTCCTCCAGTTCTGTTCCAGATTCTTTCAGCTTTAATGGAGTTATGTTGTGACAAATATCCATACTTATTACTAATATTATAAATGCGAAAGTTTAGATGGATGGATGTTAGAGTTTGTAGTTAAAACGGCTTAACGAATCTCGATGAAAGTTGGCGTAGTCTGAAAGCTCACTACTACTCACTTTGTTTTTTAATTCCACGCGGACGGGTTCGCGGGCGATATCTAGTACATGCTTATTTTCTTATTTATAATTTTAGTAAGATATTTCTTGTAAATTTTAAATTGCTATATTGAATTTACTTAACACGTTCTTTGCAATCGACAGACAAAACACATTGTGGCTAAAGTGAGCAGAGCCAGAAGTGGCCATACCCCGGAAAAGATAAGATGAGATAAAAACAACACACACATATAAAACTGCACACTGTACAAGTGCACACACTGTCTAGAGGTTTTATTATCTTTGATTATCTTCCACAAGACATGTATCAAAAAATTTTGAATCTGTGATGACATACGGAGTTTAATATGTTTAAAAATCATGATTTTAGACACAATATTGTTACTGAATTGTAATATTTATGACGCGAAAGTCGGCCACATTACGGCATTTGATCATTCTATCAAGGCATTAAATTCATTGACAATATCTAACTAACTAATAAAATGTACAAAATACGTATCATAGAGAAAAGACATTTTAATTATTTCATATTTTTTAAATAAAAAAAATCTTGATTGTTTAAATATACGGAAGATTTCTATAAAACTTAGCACCATTTGAAAACAAATATCGTGACAAAGTTTGTTATTTGTTTTATATTTTACTAACTGAATACGAAATACGTTGCAATGCCAAATTCAACATAATGTAAATAAAAAGATGTGCTTGCAAAAAAATCTATTAAAACTGGTTAATCATTTTTAATTAACTTTGTAGATTTTTTTGTTGTATTTTAAATTGTTTCTTAATTTAAGGTTGTTTTCGCACTAGCGAATTTATAGGTCAATGTACAGTACGTTAAGTCAACTAGAGACTCTTCATAATTAAAAAAAACTAGCAGACCGAAAATTCCGCTTCAACCTGTTTTTTTAAGTGGAATTATAGTAGCGCGAAATCAAAAGGACCAAATCTTTTCGGTCCGAGTATCGGCGCGTCAAGGTCAGTCAGTTGCTGCCATTCGTTGTAATAAGAGGCTTCTTCATAGTTGTGTTGCGCGAGCGCATAGTAAACATCCGTGTTTTAATGTTTTAAATATATTTTGTAACAATCAGTGTATTAACTATGGTGTTAAATGTGTCTATAATTGTGGCAAAAATGTCAAATACGTGTTACACAATTCATTCCGATGATCAAAGCATGTACAAATAACGAAGGTGTTTTTTGTTTTGTTTTATTCTAAACGTTCTGATGTTGAGACGACAGTTATCGCATGAGTCCGGTAAAACCGCGCTCATTAGAGCTCATGAGGAATATTTAGATAGACGGTAAGTTTTTCTAGTATAATATTTATGTAGGAAAAAATACTGTCGAGTCGAAAAGTTGTCAAATTAATACCGATGCTACAAGAAAGTTAAGATCCCTTAGTGTAGATTTTGCATTTAGTGTCTAAGAGTCTCAGGTACGAGTTAGTGTACTCTTACTAAATTTACACTAAGGATGGCAAGTCAAGCAAGATGTCAAAAGAACCATTTCAAATTAACGTCCAACTACTCGTAGACTTACTACCTATGGGCAAGTCTGTCAAATTATAGCAAAAAGTTCATAATGTTTTCTCTCTATAAATTATATGTATCTGATCGATAAATTGATGGATTTTTCCTATCAGAAAAATCTACTCTAAATATGTTCGAATAACAAAGAGTTGGATGAGTATTTGAAATATTGGAAAATCATCAACGTTATTGATTACACACCATTGGTTTATCGCAATACTTATGATATTGCGTATCATGCAATGCAATGGACAGTTTGAAAACTAACAGAATTATCATAACACGGTTAACAAAATAATACTGATATAATATTTTGTCCGGTTTCCAAAATAATTGGTCAAATTGTTCAACTAACTCGTCTTGATCATTAATTAATGAAAAATGTCTTGAAAAACCGAGCGTTAGTTCGTAGAGAGCGTTAGATTAGTTAGTCTATATAGCTGTCTTACTAATGTTACTAATATTATAAATGTGAAAGTTTAGATGGATGGATGGATGGATGTTAGAGTTTGTAGCCTAAACGGCTAAACAGATCTCGATGAAATTTGGCATAGACGTAGAGTATAGTCTGGAAGAACACAGGCTACTCACTTTTGTTTTTTCTACTTCCACGCGAACGGAATCGCGGGCGAAAGCTAGTCATCTATATATACTATAGACTGGACACGGTTATGAAACCGTACATTTTCACTGCTGCAATGTACAAAAAGCTACTGTCATACGCCTAATTGTAAGTGGAAGGTGGAGGACCTCATTCTTTGGAAGGTATTGGAGAAGACCTATGTCCAGCAACTGGTAAAGACCGATGATGATGCGTCTCATCCTTTTTTTTAAAATCGAGATAGTTATTTTTTTTTGGTTTAGGTAATACAATAGTCAAGGTAGTAATTTAAATGGAAACAAAGAATAATCTCTTCGTCCAATGACTAGAAAAAGCTCAATCATTGTTGACGTTCTAACTTAGACAATAAGGAAATGAATCTAAGTAACGTTATTTTGTATTTACTCCTAAGATCGTAAAAAATGCATTGTTATTTTCCCGCTAAGAATATAAAAGTAAGAATTTGCAGATAATTTTGTAACTGTTTTCTTAGTTTTAAGTTTCATTTCAATTTATCTATACTTCTATATCTATTTTTGCCTAAGATTTCAGCAATTACAGCCTATTTTTGAATAATTCTTTTTTTTAATAAAAAGTCCTACACTTGCGTCACGCTTTAGGCTATATATTTTCACGCCATTAAACTTAAAATATTTTGGATAAAAACCCTAATGTGGGAAAGAGACCATAAGTTGCTGCCAACATCAGGAATGAAAGATTCCTAAGGTTTGTCATGTCATGTCATTTTGACATTTGCAATTGAGGATTTGACAAATGTAAACAATAGATTTTACATTTCTGATATTTTCAGATACTTAACAATTACCTAGATAATTTATGATCTTTAATGTTTATTCATATAAGGTTACTTGCACCTAAAAACAGTATAAAAGTATCATTGTATTATTTAGCAAGGTCATGCAGGTTAATACAAAACTGTTCACGTATCTTCCTCGTGGTCACCGTATACAGGGTGGTTCAAAATATAATCATACTAATATTATAATATAAATGCGAAAGTTTAAATGAATGGATGGATGGATGTTTGTTAGAGATTGTAGCCAAATTTCATTCAGATCCCTTCAGCCGTTTGGTGAACGGATCTGGATGAAATTTGGCATAGATGTAGAACATAGTCTGGAAGAACATATAGGCACACGGATTCGAGGGCAAAAGCTAGTTTAAACTAAATTAGTTTAGTTTAGAATGTTAACTTCGATTTCTATGTTACACATAGTTAATTCCGTATTATCTATTCTATATTGCCGGCTCTTGTACTTATTATCCATTGGTTTTTTTTTTATCTTAGCGGCGTCGTATTTTATGAGGAACAGAACACGACTAAAATCTGACTGAAACTACAAGTTATAAATCATTTTTGTTGCATCACTCTTAATCCAAATGCGGAATATACGTAAACACATAAATTATTAATACTAATTTATGAATACTACTAAACTATTAATATTTATCGTGGAAAAACACTGATATTTAAAAAAAATATACCTAACCCCGGAATGCGGTGCAGTGAAGTCAAAATAATATTAAATGCCAAAGAGCAAACAAGTTGTATAGATACGAAAAACATTTTTTTCATAGATTTTAAGCACTAACCTAACTTGTTAATAACATAATAACACACGCAATAAGCTTTTAACGAAGCTACAAAGGTCTAAAACCATTTAATGCTTGTACAAACAACCTGTATTTACTTTTTAATTTACTGAATACATTAAGAAAGCGGACTCCATTTTATTTGACTTGTCATTTATGAATAAAGTCTATGATGTGTACGGTCGCGTTCTGAATTCGGTGCGTTAAAATATTTTTCCCCGAACATACGTTCCGTAAAATAATGATCATAAATATTCTTGTTACAGGAGGACCAGATCTCTGAACGCACCCTCTCCCATCCAGCAGTTTGGACCATGTGGCAGGATAATGAAAAACTCGGCAATGGTTATGTATGTATAAAAAATATATTTAACCTATGCTACTCAGTGATAATTTAGCTTTCTAATGGTGAAAGAATTTTTAAAATCGACCCAGTAGTTTAAAAGTTATTATTGTTTGTACAAAAATTATTCATTTGAACTACAGAACTAACAAAACAAAGAACTAATAAAGCAAAATTACAGACCAATTAATATACTCCTTTTGCTAATACGGTTGAAAACTGCGTAAACAACAATACATGCATACTTTCCTAAACCTACATCTGGATAAAGGAAGAAATATTAGTTTTGGGCAAAGATTTATTCATGCCCTTTATTATAAAGTAACATTAGAACAAAGCATTAAATTGAACCATATTTATTCTATTTCCTTTCATTATTCAGATGATATTTGAGACATTATTCATTCAAAACTATTTCAACTATGTTAATATTACAGGCAAATCCAGGACCCGGCGTCGCAGCGTCTGACCTGGTACAAACCGCCGCTTACAGTGCTCGTCATCAAGAAGGTGCACGATGCCAGCATCCTCGCATCATTCGTTCAGCTCGTCCACTGGCTAGTTCATGTGAGGATACACTTAATGCCTAGTTATAATCGAATTATTTAGAAATGAGAAATTAATTACTCTATTATTTAGAAAAGTTTTAAAGCGTGTGGCACACCTGAAACTAAACTATCGCACAACTGTTTATTCTCGCTTTGATTCCTATGAGCTTATATGGAGGCGAGCACACTATTTGATTTTTAGTTATGCAACTAAACAGTTGAATTGGCTACGAAACAATCGACAATCGCACAACAGTACGGCGATAGTTTAGACAAAGATCCGCCCGCTCTTACAGCCTAACAAATAAACACGGTATAAAGTTAAACTTAGGAATAAACTGAGTATAAGCAAAATTTGTACTCATATTTGCTTATACCATACTCAGTTTATTCCTAAGTTTATCTTTATACCGCGTTTATTTGTAATGCTGTTAGTGTTTAAAGTGATGATACAATTTTTTAATTATTATTTGATTTCAGCCTTATTTAGATAGATTGTTCCAATGTTTGTCATTGTGTGGATATTGAATATATTACTAGTACATGTATTATATTAATTATACAATCAAAATTGAATCGTAATGTTGTTAACTATAGAGCGTATAATCTTAGGCATCATCATCTATTCTGAAAGTCTTAAGGCATCAGAATTACCTTGCGACCTGAGGCTTGTTTGTCCTCTTCTATAAAACAAAATGTCAACAAGTTATTACAACTTGTAAAGCTATCTTCGCATTGTTTCTCAACATTACTATTTTTAGAGTGTTTTAGTATAAAGTTGGCAATGTCATGAATCAAGATATCTACAAAGGGAAAGGTCAACGACCAGCCGTCACCGCTGACCACACGTCTATTAGCAGACCGCTACTAAACTAGATCAATCTAAATCTAACACTTATATGTCATTTAAACAACCTCTGTTACAATTACTAAAGAAAATAATTCATGTAAGAATAATAGGAGCAGACAGAAATTCATCATCATCTCTCTCTACCTTATCCTACTCCAGTAGTGTCGGCACACCGGGTTTTTGTCCTCCAAATAACTCTATCTCCGTCCGTCATCTCAGTCATCACTCCCTTCTCGATCATGTCACCTTTCACGCAAACCATCCATCTCTTTCTAGGCCTACCTCTACCGGTGTTCCACACTCATAACTAACGTTATCCTTGTTACATGCGATTTATAACATAACATGCCCATACCACGCTAACCTTTTACTCCATAATTTCTCAACCACCGGGTCTACTCACAAACTTCTAATATACAGGAATTCATGTACCAATGAAAATGACATCTGATGTAGAAAGAGTGCATAGTGGTGGACAGAATTAAGTTAGTCGACGTGTTAAAGAGTAGATAATATTCGAGTTATTTTGTGTGATATTTCAAAAGTCTATTTTTATGGTATCACAAAGCGTTTTTCGAGTGGCTCTCAACACGTAACGACTGGGATAAGATCTTGTTGACATTCTAACCCATATTTAAGTGAAGTTGCGGAAACGATTCTATGAGGCCTAGACTTATAAAGTATATGAGTATAACATTATAAAGTATGTATATTATATTGTAAAAGATCCATTTGTACTTGTATTTTCAAAAACACTCTTTATAGATTGAAGTTTGAGTAAACCTCACTCTTCAAAATGGGTCATACCGATACAGAAATTAACAATGGAATTGACAGCTTTATGAAATTGACAGCTTCACTGCTTACACTTTTGCTAGGGTCTACAGAAGACCAAGCTAGGATGTACGGTAAAAAATAACGTTGAAATTTTGAAAGAAAGGAACGTTTCTGTGTTGTGTGAAGGTGAACTTACGAGTATAAGACGTGAGATTTTCTCATTGTTTAATGTACTTATGTGAAATTTTCTAGGACAAAAGTATGGTAGTATTCGTGGAGTCGGCGGTATTGGATGACACACTGCTGGCGGAGTACGGGGACTTCGCGTCAGTGCGGGAGCGGCTGATGACATTCCGTGCTGGTACCGATGACCTCACAGACAAGATAGATTTCATCATCTGTCTTGGGGGAGACGGCACGCTGTTGCACGCCAGCTCACTGTTCCAGGTGAGCTAACTAGTATATTACAAAGATTTATGACCTTTATCAGTAAGAAATCGTTAAAAATGAAAGGTTTTAACCAAAAAGCTCGAATTAAACTAATGTTATGAATAAGATTATGCCATTCAATGACGGAGATTAAAAAATAAACATATTTATAGTATGTTACTAATGCTATTTTTTTCTAATTAAGATCTATGCTGTAATATCGGTTTTATGAGCATATTTCTGTGTGTCAACTGTCAAAAATCTAAGTACGACATATTGTCGTACCGCTCTTTCTTTATGATAAAAAGAGACAGATATATTTGGTCAACGACCCTATGAGCTAGCATATTAAATTAGTTCTGTTACTATTGTTCTATGTAAGGAGTAAGGACAAAGGACAGGTGGGACTTGTCCGTACAATTGGCGACCCATTGTAGACTATTTAAGTCACTGACTTGTCTACCATGCTTTATTGCCTATTAACATTATTCCAGTAGTGAATAGTGCACCCCAAACTAATGCACTACGCAACATCCAGTGCTGGACTTGATCGCTGGACTGGAATAATGTAAACTAAATTTCAGAGACTTTTTTATGCAGATTTCCAATGCCGAATGTTTAAAAAAAGTATTATAAATAATAAATATTTTTAACGTCTTTTCAGCAATCCGTCCCTCCAGTGATGGCGTTCCACTTGGGTTCCCTCGGGTTTCTGACTCCATTCGAATTTAACAATTTTCAAGAGCAAGTTATGAATGTTTTAGAAGGTATGTATAATTACATATTCATTGCTTGCTTTTTGTAATTGATTTGTTTCTTTAAACATTTTATACTACTTATGTTTTGTCTTTACTATATCTATACTAATGTTATAATATAAAGAGGAAAGATTTGGATTTTTGTACATACCATTAATACATATTGAAATAACTCAAAAACTACTGGTCCGATTTTAAATTTTGTTATTATGTTTTAATTCCACGCAGACGAGTCGCGAGCAACAACTAGTAGAATTATAAAGAGGAAAGATTTGGATTTTTGTATGTATTGAAATAACTCTAAAACTACTGGGCCGATTTAAAAAATTCACCATTAAAAAGCTACGTAACCGCTGAGTACAGATGCTATGTTTTTTTACTAATTTGTTTTATTCCACACGGACGAACTCGTGAGCAACAGTTAATTCTTAATACATTATTTATGCATTTTTTCTATTTAATACCAGGTCACGCAGCGCTAACATTGCGGTCACGTCTCCAGTGTGTGGTGCTGCGGAAAACCAGCAGCGAGGATAAGAACAAGAAGAAGCCGACCACCATCCTGGTGCTGAACGAGGTGGTGGTGGACCGCGGACCCTCGCCATACCTCTCCAACATCGACCTCTTCCTTGACGGAAAACATATCACCTCCGTACAAGGCGACGGTAAGATTTTATTATTTTATGAAAAAATTCGCATGTAACCTGTTTGGTAAAACGTTACGACCTCTAACGTAAATAGCCCAAATCGATCGATCGAATCGATCTCGCTGTTTAGCATAGATTTAGAACATAGTCTGAAAAACTAAAAGTCTATATGACTACTAATTGTTTCTTTATTTTTCGTAAATTATGATACACTAGCTTTCGCCCGCGACTCTATCTACGTGAAATTTAAAACAAAAGCTAAAGTAGTCCGTGTTCTTCCAAACTATCCTCTACATCTATGCCAAATTTCATCGAAATCCGTTCAGACGTTTAGGCTCCAAACTTTAACAAACATTTGGGTTATTTAGTAAGATTTTTGATATATGAAATTTACAGGGTTGATAGTATCGACGCCGACGGGCAGCACGGCGTACGCGGTGGCGGCGGGCGCCAGCATGATCCACCCCTCCGTGCCCGCCATCATGGTCACCCCCATCTGCCCGCACTCCCTCTCCTTCAGACCCATCGTCGTGCCCGCAGGAGTTGAACTCAAGGTACCAACATAAACCACATATTTGATATACAGAAAATATATTTTTTTAATAATTTGACAATTAAAATTATATGAAGTAAAATATTCGAAATTTAAAAACTCTACTTTGGAGTGTTAAATACATTAACGGCCGAATACTGAAACAAATCCTAAACGCTACGTTTCATAAGCGAGGCTTACAATAGGGAGAGCTATAAACAAGAAATTAAATAGACACTTACAATTTGACAGATATCAAAATTTTAATGTAACTTGGAGTTTTAGTGTGGCCATAAGACCATAATATATAAAATTTAAAAGGCTTATAATTTAAATGCTTAGTATTCGGCCGTTAGTAAGACATAATAAAATAAATTCTCATAGTGGTAAGCTCTTTCAGCCAACAGGAAGAATATAACCTGCAGGATGACAAATCTCTAATTGCAATAGTAATAAATATGATAAAACGGCTCACCAGATGTTATACGACTATCGCCACTTAATAATAAGCACCAGAGAAAAAATCAACAATAGTTATAATGTTAATAAAACTAATATTTTAGATAGCATTGTCCCCGGAGGCGCGAAACGCGATGTGGGTGTCGTTCGACGGCCGCAACCGACAAGCCTTGCAGCACGGAGATAGGTATAAGCTATAAGCAGACCACAACGCTCTGCTCTAACGAACGCCACTAATGCTTTGTATTATCTATGCCTTTTCACATATTTTTAATCTGTAGACATTGACATTTGACGTTTGTAAATGTCAAATACAAATTGACATTTTTCTATTTTGAAAAAAGAATTGTCTTGTCTACATTTATAAAAAACATGTGAATAGGTTTTATGTGTATGTATTTATTGTTAATTTTTAGTGTAGATTAAGGAAACTCGGTTCAAATAGGTAGTAGATGAAGTCCGCGGGATTGTTTCAGATAACTCCTAGCCTAGAGGCGCGTAATGTCGCCTGCGTTTCATTCGACGGTCGCTCGCAGTTGACACTTAGACCGGGCGATAGGTAACCTATATTTTGGTTTAAACGGGGGGTCCTTTGACTAGAAAAATTGGTCCAGTCAACCACTGGTGATGGAGATATCATTGATCATAAATCCTGCAGACGGATTAATTAACAGTGTTGCCAGATTTAGGAACTCTTTTCACTATCTAGTAATAATATAGAATACTTAAAAGATGCTTAATCGAAAATTATTAAAAAGCAAAAGAAAGTTTTTTTTTTGTCGAATATTGGGAATATATACAATTAAAAATCAACTTCAGTGATTGGTTTATCTCGAGGCACTGTTTCCATGACCATCACTCATGTCACTATAAATTCGGATCAATTACTCTCTCTTCGAACTAATTTTCTCAAATACTTATCGTTTTATTAACAAATCATTAATTATATGCGCCTATACTAACTCACATATATATGCCTATTAACAAAAATGCTATATAATTTGTGAAACGCTTATTTGCTTGTTCTTTAGTTCTGAGTATTACAATAATCTTGAATTCATTTAGGATTTATTCAATTATTTAGAATTGATTGCATTTTCTCTTAATTAGGTATAATGTTCTTGTATATGGCAATTATTATCTTTATAGAATAGTATGTTGCAGATGAAATAAAAAACACACAAATATTTTGTAATAAGAAATTTATTTTGATTTAGCTGTTTCTTCAATAACATATATTTCAACTGAAACATGCTTTTTAGTAGCTTTTATTTTTTTATGCTAACAACACTGTTTTCCACAGTCTATACGTGACTACGTCTGTATACCCAGTGCCGTCGATATGCGCACAGGATCAAATCTCAGATTGGTTCGACTCTTTAGCCGAATGCCTGCACTGGAACGTTCGCAAGAAGCAAAAGCAAATTGATGAGCTAAGTGACATGACGCACTCCTCCAGCGATACACTCGAGGAACTTGACGCCAACCACCACGATGACAGGCCCGCGGATACGTGACCACACCATAGACCACATGGATTTTTATAGACTGGGAGATTTGTCTATGGCCTCAATAAATGGTATAATGTCAATAAAATGTATTTTTATGCGGCACTACTCTAATATTGTGTCAAAAGTATATTTGCTATGTTTCAATAAAGTAAATGAGATTTTTAAATCAAATATGGACATCCCATTCATTAATAATTTGATTGAAATCTTGTATTTATAATTGTTACTATAAGTATCAGTTATCGACGATTATGAATGAAATAAATGTTTTGAAATATTGATTCTATAATTTAGACTGCACAATTAATTTTATTATCTAAAATATAAGTTATGTATGTTAGTGTATTATGTTGGACAAAAAATAATTTTAAGTTTTTAATAAAATTACATCAAAAGTGAAATATTATTTATATTTGTTACATTCTGTTCATAATCGTCATAATATATTAATAGGTATGTCCATGTTATATAGTGCTGATATTCTTGACTGGTTTTATAAATCTTTGGATGTGTGATCTATGGTTAAGAAAACTTTTTTATTGTTGGAATAAAATGGTATACACCTTCTGTGTTCCCAATTTTCTTAACATTCCTTTAAAAAAATAAGATATTTGAATACTGTATCTTATATGGATAAGGCTGAAGACCAACCTTAAAAATTAGCCGTAAATATTGTGGGACAAAGATAACGCTCTACAGAGCCAAAGTGTAATTCTCTTTCTAAATGTCATGTGCAATATTGGCTTTGCGTATGAAAAGTCTCTGGTTAAAATGCCAGACAATGTTTGATATATTATTACAATCACAACAATTGCTTGTAAGCACTGATGTGCAAAACCTTTTTCAGATCTTGATAAAACACTGAAAATACTTTCGAGGTGCTTTATGGAAACCTATAGTGCCAATCCAATTTATTTCTAAGATAATATTAAATGCACAAAAATAGATGTAAAAGACAATTATCTTGAATTAAGATCACGGTTTCTCATTGTTATTGCGGGACTGGTTTAATATTAGAAATATAAATAGTATTTTATATATTACATCAAATAAAATAACATTTCCGTGTATTTAAATTCCATAAGATCAGTTGTTAGAGTAAATGCAAAAGAGTGTTTGTTTATTTTATAAAAAAAATGTTTGTGTTTTTAAATATCTATCGATGAATGCCTAAATATTTGTTATAAATTATACAGATTTGACAATTTTATGTAAAGTGTTTTCTTTTGCCACCCAATGCCACTGTTAGCAGTGTATAAGGCATCACAAAATTAGTGATACAGGTTTCATTTTATCAATATAGCAACTTATATCTACAATTTGTCACATTTATAGCAGCTCTACGACTGGAGATAGCCCGTATATGTAAACAAACTTATTTAGACACACTATAGGTAATGACCAACTGCAAACTTCTGCGTCAAAATGGCGAAATTTAAATAGGCACAATAAAGCACGGCTTTCAGATTGCATAAGCTATGACATTTCAAGTTCATTTACTCTTTGGTCTTTATTATCTGTACTCAATTTTGACAATCATTGACAATAAAATTATAACCTCAACGATACATAATCAAAGAAATTAAATTAACAACATAAACATAAAATGATAAAACCATCAGCATTGGTAAACTTGATTTCAAAAAGAGGAATTTGTTTGACTGCAGTAAGAGAAGGTAAAAGAAATTTTCGAAAATTCGTCATAGCCAATAAAAGAGGTTCAAGAATCCACAAGGAGCAGCAGTTGTCAGAAAATAGAGAACTAGAGATTGATAAGCGAGGTGTACGTGATGTTGGATATTACACAAATGGCAAATTCGTCAAAATACCAGAAATGATACCAGAAATTATTGTGCCTGATTTAACAGATTTTAAATTAAAACCATACGTATCTTATAAAGCCGAAGATGTTATACAGAGTGAATTTACAGCGGAGCATCTTTTTAATGCAATTTATAGCAAAAAAATTGCTACAGATTTTAAAGAAGGCAAATTAGATGCTGACGGTCAACCACTTGAGCCCTCGGAGGAAGAAAAAATGCAAGCAGATGAGGCTGTTCTAAAAGCAAAGAGAACTGGTTCAGATATATTTTAAACGATGTATAGTTTCCTTAGTATAGATATTTAGTAAATGTAAATGAAATTATGTCTAAAACTGTATTTTATTACTAAATATAAGCTTAATTTCAAAGTGAATATGTAAACAGACCAGAATTGACAAAAGTGGCATACTTGCCCTCATTTAACATACCTGTTTATGCATTCTGATTGCAGAAACAATTCCAAAGTGTATATGAGAATAACAATAGTAACTAATACTGAATTGTCTACCAGTTACTCTCCATTTCCCTTTAACCCATGGCTGTCTGGTTTCCCCTGCTGAGGGCATTCCGTCTGGTATTATTTATGTATAATTTCTTTTGTATCTAAATACTTTCTTAGTACAAATTTTGAAAAAGATATTTATTTTATTAATATAAAAACTAGCCAGATGGAAACAAGTTAATTTTAAAAGAAAAATAACTAATTTCAACAAAAGACAATCATTAATAACACTCAAATATACCAATAAGTTATACATATGAGAGTTTTATTAGTTTTTTTTATATCGTTTTTACTGAAACCTGTTCCCTAAAAATTAGTTGTGTAGTCTTCATGCACAATTAAAAGTTTATTTTAGAGGTTTATATTGTAATACATGTACTAATTGTATTTTTTCTTCCCATATTTAGACTATTTATTGATCATATTTATCTTATTAATACACGATAGGGTACTTTCAATAGATAAGCAGTTATTGCAATGACCCACGACCCCTATACGACCCTTGTTTATCTTAAAATATTAATTCTACAACTCTGAGGTATTTTATCATTTAAACTGCAGTTATCTTTTCGCGCGGTTGTCAAGCGCGTGCACATACCCAACAAACATAAATATAATGGGTGGTAACTATTCCGCTATGGACCCGATGGACGTACCTGTCCCCGACTTAGATAAATTATTCGAACGCGATGGATATTTGAAACCATACGAACGTGAAATTCGCAGGCGGTGAGTTGCTTTAATTCTATTATATTATAGTAATTGTTAATTAACTTAAATTCGACTTAGAAAGTAAATACATTTTACGTTAGTAAATTAGGTTAGGAAGTTGTGTTTACGGTGTTCGTCACATCAAGCGCTTTAGAGCTACAAGATGTCACTTGCCAACAGAGTAGTTTTTGTTTTATAATCATAAAAATACACCGTATTAAATAAAAAAAATCTAAACGATTATTGTAAACTTAAAATAATTCTAGCGTTGTGTTGTTTTTGTTGTGAAAAAATGTTAAAGTAGAAAAGATACCATTTAAAGCGCTTTCGTTGCTGTCGAGCCATTCTCAATGTCAAAGTAAAGGTCGTTTCGTTTCATTTTGAAGTTATTTGAAAGAATGTACTATGCTAAAGTTAAGAAACAAAACAGGATTCTTTTTAAATGCTGTACAATATTAAGATAACCCGAAAGCGATAAATATCTAGATTTTTACTGAAAATTATTAGTTTATAATTAGTACGGTTAATTACATAAACATCGAGCCGGAGCACAGTAGCGGCCTAGGGTTCAAGCTAATATCAATCAATTGGCCTTCTATAACGGTTAAATCTAATCCTATAATTTAAAGTCACTAATTCTAATTATTTATCATCTATCTATTGTTTTCAAATACAAAAATGGTACTACATTTTTTACTTTTTTATAACTACCGTGTTTTTACGACTTTGTTTTTTTATTACTTTTAATTTTCGTTTATAGTTAAACTTAAACTGAAAATTACCTTAAAAATTGCGAATGGTTTTAGATATGGGTGCTTCAAAGACCTATGGGAACGCATTGAGACCTGGGACGGAGGGTTAGAAGCGTTCACTACTGGATATAAATATTTCGGGCCGCAGTTCAACTCTGACGGGTCTGTTACTTGGCGGGAATGGGCGCCGGGTGCTCACTCGTTGCACCTGCAAGGAGAGTTCAGTAAGTAGCAAAAATAAAGTTAAAATCATAGAGACATTTCAGTATATTAAATGGCGTATTAGGTGACATTACCTAAAACCTTGTAGAACCTCGGCAACTAATAGGAAGACCGTCTGAAGAAGTCTAGTGCATTTTTTCTCCAGCAATTCCATCCACAACATTTTTAACGCCTTCAAGAAGGCGGTGGGCTAGTTTCTGCGATATCCGCATGGCGCTAGTTATGCAAGCGTACAACGTTTGGTTATCATATTTAATGTTAAAAAATAAACTATAATTTACAGATGGCTGGAATTCAAAAAGTCATCCATTCAAGAAGTTGGAGTATGGGAAATGGGAGTTGCATATCCCAGCTGAGGCGGGTAGTTACGCGTTAAAACACGGAAGCCGCGTACAAATTATTGTCAACGAACATCTATACAGGGTGTCTCCTTGGGCGAGCTATGTTAAACCATTCGAAGGATTTACCTATCAACAATTTATTTATAAACCGGAACAGGTATTTGATATTCATTATTTAAATCACCCCTGGTGCCTAGGAAATTATTGTTTTTTTTCGCTCACAAAAAAAAACTTTAAAATGACCCTAAATGATTTTCAGCCGTACCAGTTCAAACATCCAAAAGTGGATAGACCGAAATCTCTACGTATTTACGAGAGTCACGTCGGCATCGCCACTCCAGAAGGCAGAGTGGGGACTTACACTGAATTCAAAGATAACGTGCTACCTAGGATAAAGAAACAAGGTAACAGAATAAACGTGTTGCCCGACTAGGGGAAGGATATTAATAAAATAAACTATAGCTTAAGTTTTATACTAATACTTAACTTAAAATTAATTGACAAAGGTAGTTCCATAAAAAGCTTATAAATACATACATAGACATTTTTATAAAATGACTAGCTTTCGCCCGCGACTCCGTACACGGGGAATTAAAAAAAGAGTAAGTAGCCTATGTGTTCTTCCAGACTATCCTTTACATCTTTGCCAAATTTCATTGAGATCCGTTGAACAGTGTTGGGTACAAATTACAACAAACATCCACCCTATATCTAAACTTTAGCATTATAATATTAGTAAGATTAGAAGCTTATCACATACATCAACATCTTTATAAAATAGTTAACCCACGTGTAGCTTAATAACCACATTATGAAACGTATTAGTAATACTGCGGTCGTATAATAGTTTATTGTTTGCAGGCTACAATGCGATACAATTAATGGCTATAATGGAGCACGCGTACTACGCCTCCTTTGGGTATCAAGTCACCAGTTTCTTCGCCGCGAGCAGGTATCGTTTTACATCTAAATTAATAATATAAAGATATAAGTATGTTACAAATAAACTCGAAAACTAATGTACTGATTTCAAAAATTCTTTCACTATTAGAAAGCTGGATTATCCCTGAGTGATATAGGCTATAATAAATTGAATATTGTCTTAATGTATTTAAAAAAATGTCCAAAGTGTAAGAACTTTAACTCTCTTAATCCTTAAATGCATCATTTTTCTTTTTAAATACCATAACTTGAAACGGATGGTGAATTGAACATAGATTAAAATAAATGATTTTTCAAAATAGTCTATTGTGTGAAGAAAAGACTGGTGTAAAAATGCAGCATCATGCGGTTAAGTTTAAGTTAAGTTTATTACAGAAGTCAATTGCCTATTTTAGCTATACCTAAGGATTTTGTTTTGTTTATTTTATTTATTGAATCATACACGTCACAGGAGAGCATCACCATAGAGTACTGACATAGACATTGTTGTCATAGACTATAAATACTTTCGCAGTCGTTACGGCACGCCGTGCGAGCTGAAGCAGCTGATCGACCGCGCGCACGAGCTGGGGCTGTACGTGCTGCTGGACGTGGTGCACTCGCACGCCTCCAAGAACACGCTGGACGGACTCAACGAGTTCGATGGCACCAACGCCTGCTACTTCCACGACGGCCCGCGCGGCACACACACGCTCTGGGATAGTAGACTGTTTAATTACTCAGAGTAAGTTTATTATACTTTACAGATGTAATCCACAGCAGCATCAGCTGCTGCACCAATGGTTATTTCATCAGGAGCAATACCACGCATCCCCCCCTTAGGTTAAGCCATGTAATGGACTATAGTAGACAAACGTACCTACCCTTTATAAAAGAACATCCTATATCTCGGTTTCGCTTTTATATTTTACTTTTCACCCGCGACTCTGCCCTCGTGGAATTAAAAAACCAAGCCAATGTGTTCTTCTAGACTATTGTCTATGTCTGTCAAATTTTCATCGAGATCCGTTAAGCTATGGCTTAGAGTTACTGTAACAAACATACATCTAAACTTTCGCATTTATAATATTAGTAAAATGTGATCGCTTGCTATCTGTTCACAGAACCGAGGTGCTAAGATTCCTGCTATCGAATCTGAGGTGGTATCAAGAGGAGTACATGTTTGATGGATTTAGGTGAACAAATTACACAATAATATAAAAAAATCGTATATATACGTTCACAACATGAATTTAATACAACTTTTTATCTATTAACATTGACTGCGATACCAGGTCTAAAACACCTGGTACGTATCTCCAGTACAGTAGTAGAATAAGAAATGTATAAACCATAATAATGATAAGAAGTTTTATGTCCAGATATGCTACACCTTGTACCGCAGGAACTGAAAGAATAGAAAAATCTCTCATGCTTTCTCTCTCTCTCTCTCTTTCTCTCCCCCTATCGTTATTTCCATGATTTCGCCAACGTCAAGGCTGAAGATAATTAAAAGTATAAAAAACAAGATTAAAATTTTAGAGATTATTATTAATTAAAAATAGCACCTAACTAGAGAGACAAAATCCAGTATGCTTGACAAATGACCGGTAGCAGATATCAATTGAGGCACTGAAATAGACATCTCCCGCTTTAAACGTGTTAATATAGAAAAAAATCCATTCGCAGGTTCGACGGCGTGACGTCAATGTTGTACCACAGCCGCGGCATCGGGCAGGGCTTCTCCGGACACTACGACGAGTACTACGGCCTCAACGTCGACACGGAGGCGCTCGTCTACCTCATGCTGGCCAACGAGCTGGTGCACCGCCTGGACAGCAGGGCCATCACTATCGCTGAAGTAATCTACATAATCATATCATACTTAATATTATAAATGCGAAACTTTAGATGGATGTTTGTTAGAGTTTGTAGCCTAAACGGCTGAACGCATTTCAAAGAAATTTGGTATAGATGTGGAGGATAGTCTGGAAGAACACATAGGCTACTTTGTGTATATGTGATATGTGTTTATCCAGGACGTGTCAGGCATGCCAGCATCAGGTCGGCCAGTGCGCGAGGGCGGCACTGGCTTCGACTACCGGCTGGGCATGGCCATACCCGACATGTGGATCAAGCTGCTGAAGGAGGAACGCGACGAGGACTGGAAGATGGGCCACATCGTGCACACCCTCACCAACAGGCGCTGGATGGAGGGCACCGTCGCGTATGCAGAGAGCCATGACCAGGTTACACGAATTTTTAATTTATTTAAAACAGCTTTTTTATTGTTTTTTTAATGACTTGAACACCACCTACATACAGATATACAACACGATAAGGACCAGCTTTCGATTTAAAAAAGAATCATCTAAATCTTTAGGATAAATCATTAGGAGCGAAGTTCTGAAGTAACTAACTAATTTAATAAAAAGGCAATGCGTATTTTTCTTATTTTAAGACAATAACAAATATTATTACATAGTAGGTTAGATTAATTAAAATTCTAATGCGTGGTTCACACATGGCCAATTCAATTAGGCCAGGCATAGATTATATGGACTCACTGGCGCCAGTGTTCACATGATGCCAATTAGCCAACTGCACTGGCCTAGTGTGAACCAGGATTTCCACGATTATCATGGTCCAATGTCAGGCGCTGGTGGGCGACAAGACGATCGCGTTCTGGCTGATGGACGCGGCCATGTACAGCAGCATGAGCTCGCTGAGCGCGCCCAGCGCCGCCGTGGAGCGCGGCCTGGCGCTGCACTGCGCCATCCGCCTCATCACGCACGCGCTCGGCGGGGAGGCCTATCTCAACTTTATTGGTAACTATTGTAAACTACTTTCAATTCCTTTGAAAATCATTTTTTTATATCATAAGGTGGCAAACGAGCGGCCACCTGAATCCCCCGAAATACCGAAGCCCATAGACAATCGCAATAGCGGATGCGTTGCCTACCCTTATTCGACGGAGGAGACGCACATAAACAGGATATTTCCCTTACCTATGCGTCTCCTCTACCGTCAAATCCACGTTCCCTTCCCATCCATTCCTTATAAGTAAAAGGTACTGAAGTTAAATTAATTTTCTTTAACCAAATCATTAATTCACAAATGTAAAACTATGTTTATGACATTTTCTATATGATATTCTGAAAAAATTGCAATTTAACACTCATTGTTGCGAACTTATTATACTTAGACTTCACCTTCATCAGTGTGAACATTTTAAAACTATCCAGGCAATGAATTCGGTCACCCCGAATGGCTGGACTTCCCGCGCGCTGGTAACAACTCCTCGTACCACTACGCGCGCCGCCAGTGGAACTTGGTGGACGACGACCTCCTCAAGTACAAGTTCCTGAACGAGTTCGACCGCGATATGAACTTGCTCGAAGAGAAATATGGCTGGCTCAGATCTGATCCGGTAAGTATTATAAGTTATTTTGCGGACATAAAACAATATAAAAGTCATAAAATTAAAATATTTACGCATTTCTGGTGATAAATGTTTAAATCCTCCCCTTCCACCCTTTTGTTATAAGTAATGGAAGAGACAAGAGGTTAATTATTTTTTTCACAGGGTTTCGTATCATGCAAACACGAAGGTGACAAAGTGATTGCATTTGAAAGAGCTGGTCTCTTGTTTGTCTTCAATTTCCATCCGTCGCAGAGTTTCACAGACTACAGGGTTGGTGTGAACGTGTCGGGGAAATATCAGGCGGTGCTATGTTCTGATAGTAAGAAGTATGGTGGGTTCGGACGGATAGAGCCGGAAGGGGAATTCCATTTCACACAAAATATACCATGGGGCAACCGTAATGATTCAATACAGGTAAGATTTAAATACAATGTGGGAAATATCAAATAAAAACCCAAATTTATTAATAAAAATGTATTATCTATTTCAGGTCTACATACCCTGCCGCACAGCTATTGTCTATGCCCGAAGTGATTAAATTTCTTTTCATAAACAAGAGATATGTTCATCATATTTTTGCTCAATTTTATTTTGCTGTACTTGTGCTTGCCATATAAAAAGGATATTTCCCCTTCCTATGCGTCTCCTCTACCGTCGAATCCACGTTCCCTTCCTATCCTTCTCTTATAATTAAAAGGGACTGAAGTTAAACCATTTTTTATATCATAAGGTGGCAAACGAGCGGCCACCTGAATCCCCCGAAATACCGAAACGACCGCTGCCCATAGACAATCGCAATAGCGGATGCGTTGCCTACCCTTATTCGACGGAGGAGACTCACATAAAAAGGATATTTCCCCTTCCTATGCGTCTCCTCTACCGTCGAATCCACGTTCCCTTCCTATCCTTCTCTTATAATTAAAAGGGACTGAAGTTAAACCATTTTTTATATCATAAGGTGGCAAACGAGCGGCCACCTGAATCCCCCGAAATACCGAAGCCCATAGACAATCGCAATAGCGGATGCGTTGCCTACTCTTAATCGATGGAAGAGGAGACGCACATAAACAGGATATTTCCCCTACCTATGCGTCTCCTCTACCGTCAAATCCACGTTCCCTTCCTATCCTTCTCTTATAATTAAAAGGGACTGAAGTTAAACCATTTTTTTAAACCAAATCATTAATTCACAAATGTAAAACTATGTTTATGACATTTTCAGAAATACGTCTTTGTTTTTTCACAATTTAAAAGTTAGATCTTTGGATCCAATAGCCTAATGGTTAAGGATACGGATCACGTGATCGAGGGTTCGAATCCCCCGCCATTTAATTATTCTCATAAACCATTCCTAGCACAATCCTAGAGCTTAGTTAGAGTGGTACAATATTGGTAAATTAACTAAAATCTACTAATAATTCTATTAAAAAAGAAGCCATTTTCTAAAGGTGACCTTTAATAAAAATTGCAATTTGACACTCATTGTTGCGAACTTGCTTAGACTTCACCTTCATCAGTGTGAACATTTTAAAACTATCCAGGCAATGAATTCGGTCACCCCGAATGGCTGGACTTCCCGCGCGCTGGTAACAACTCCTCGTACCACTACGCGCGCCGCCAGTGGAACTTGGTGGACGACGACCTCCTCAAGTACAAGTTCCTGAACGAGTTCGACCGCGATATGAACTTGCTCGAAGAGAAATATGGCTGGCTCAGATCTGATCCGGTAAGTATTACAAGTTATTTTGCAGACATAAAACAATATAAAAGTCATAAAATTAAAATATTTACGCATTTCTGGTGATAAATGTTTAAATCCTCCCCTTTCACCCTTTTGTTATAAGTAATGGAAGAGACAAGAGGTTAATTATTTATTTTTAATTAATTTGCTTTTTTTTTCACAGGGTTTCGTATCATGCAAACACGAAGGTGACAAAGTGATTGCATTTGAAAGAGCTGGTCTCTTGTTTGTCTTCAATTTCCATCCGTCGCAGAGTTTCACAGACTATAGGGTCGGTGTGAACGTGTCGGGGAAATATCAGGCGGTGCTATGTTCAGATAGTAAGAAGTACGGTGGGTTCGGACGGATAGAGCCGGAAGGGGAATTCCATTTCACACAAAATATACCCTGGGGCAACCGTAATGATTCAATACAGGTAAGATTTAAATACAATGTGGGAAATGTCAAATAAAAAACCCAAATTATTTAGTAAAAATGTATTATCTATTTCAGGTCTACATACCCTGCCGCACAGCTATTGTCTATGCCCGAAGTGATTAAATTTCTTTTCATAAACAAGAGATATGTTCAGCCTATTTTTGCTCAATTTTATTTCGCTGTACTTGTGCTTGCCATATAAAAGTGTAGGTGTTACTTATTTATATACTTTACTGCATATATTTTAAAAGTATAGTGAAAATGTATCTAAAACTGTTAAAAAATAAAGTATCTGTTTGAAAAAATCATTTTATTTTCAAGTTGGTACACCAATGAGTAAGTTGTTTTTGGGAGTACAAGATAAAGGTGCAAGTCTTGACAATGTAACACTGTAGCCATGCTCTTCAGCAAGTCTTGCGCGATCAGAATCAATGATGCCCATACATCTAGCTCCTCTCTCTGTCAGATGATGATCTTTGTGAGTTTGATCAGCTGCATGGCCAATACACAAGTATTGGTCAGTATTCAAACTGTTAAATGTAACACTTCTGGGATACACAAGTCTATCAGTAGCATGAACAGAGCCATAGCAACAAGGACAGAGCACAAACTTGGCATTGGCCTTCAAACATTTGTCCAAAACTAAATCACTTGCCACCCCACAAGCATGTAACGCAACTCCAATGTTGAACTTACCAACAAAGAAGTCCAAATTACATTGGACAAAGTAGACATTTTTTAGACACATTTCGTGCACTCTTTCCCTTGCTCTTAGCAATGACTGTTCTTTATTTTCAAGCAATATTACTGTGCAATTAGGTAACAAATGTGCAAGAAGTATACCTAAATGACCACTGCCACTGCAAAAATCTACAATCAAATCTCCATCTTTGGCTATTTTTAAGACAGCTTGAGCTAGATTTTCTAGTTGTTGAGATTTTCTCATAATTCTTACATCTGGCAAATGTCCGGCAAAGGGATTGGCACCATCAGGGATATCATTCCATGAGATACTTGATTCATATTGATTACTATTAACGGATAGCTCCATACCAATCTTAAGTGCACTCAAAGCATTTTCTATATCCAGTTCTTTAGTAAACAATCTCTTTTTAGGATTATGTCTCTTTGGATCTGATTTATATAGGCTCACATCATCAACTGTAGGTATACTTATATTTTCTAAATTCATAGATTTTGATGAAATTTGTGGCAATATGTCTAAAATATCTTTGACATCTGCTATACTTGTTATATTAACATACCATTTATATGTCAAAGGGAGAAGAGATTCAAAATAATTAGATCCAAATCTTTGAAACATGATTCTGTAACAGGTCAATAAAATTAGATCAGCTAATGTGAAGAAAGGTCCTTCTGCAAACTTGTGACTTATATTTAAATCCTCTATTTTAGTTGTGCTATCAATTTCAAGTGCTTTCCGGCAGTTTGATTTCCATTTTCTGGGCTTAGAAAGTCTTTCTTTGTCTGGTTGCTCATTTAGATTCTTTTCTTTTTTCTTTTCATTTAAAATTAGACTTTCTTTCTTTAATTCTCTTGCTAATCTATATACATTATGCACCCTAACAGGTTTATTGAGATGATTTTCAAATCGTATTAGATTTATGGGCACTTCATTCAGTAACTCATTGATTACTACGTCTTTGACAGTATTTATAATGTCTACTTCACAAAATTTTGTCCAAATAGATACTTCATTTGGCGCTTGCAAACAACCTTTACGAAAACTAAGCAATCCCTCATCATGCTCTTCGCATATTTTCTTCGTAGATCTGTGTTTACAAATATATCTAGCTACGCCACAAAGTCCTGATATGATAGTATCTTCGCTTTTCAATACGGGAAAATTACAGGACAAAACTTGCCAAGGTACATCTTCTGTATACAGAACTTTCAGATTGTCTTCATTTAATTGAAACACAGGCTCGAAGTTTTCAGTATGTGAGTTTTTAAATATAAACACTACATCAAGTTCACAAGGTTTACAAAATTTAAAGATGCTATAGGATACCAATGACTCGAGAGATATATCAATTTTACTAGATTTATTGTAAACTTCAGGTGTTGTGAATGACTCTAAGTAAACTCGATTTTTCATGATTAAATCTTAAAAAAACTAAAATACACATAGGTATGAGGTTATGTTTTCATTTTAGTTTTCCGACCTGACCATAGACTTTGGTGCTTGACATTCCCAAAGAAATGACATTGATTTTTTTTTCTCTTTGGCTATGGGATTTATGGTAACTCTCAGGCGAACCAATGTCAAGTGAATGTCACTGTCACCTTTGCGTCAAAGTTATAGGTTAGGTCAATGTTTTCAGAGTTCTAAAATTTCCTTCGTCCAACAATAGTTTGAGAAAACTAAGTGATACAGCAATATTTCATACATCAAAAATAAATTTTGCACGATGTTAGAAGTTGTAAATGGATTCCTACTTGTTTATTTTATAGTTTTGTGCACTATCAGCGCACTAGTCCCGACCTTAGTAAAACCTGTAAGTTAATTTTATTCTTACGATTTTTGCTTTAAAATGGTCCTATTAAATTTGCTAAAATGACGATAGAAAGGTATATGACATTCAGAATTATTTTCAGAAACCTTATTCTTAATTGTTTGTGTTTAATATTTTATGTTATTAATTTTCAGATCGTAGCATGTTTCTCTGGCGCATCACATGAAGAACGAGCCGCTTGGTCTGAATTATTAAAACTAAAAGAAGTACAAAAAGGTATATCAATGAAAGACGAATTTGCAGCATATTCGAAATTGCAACGTAAAATCAATAAACTGGAATCTGAACTAAAAGAAAACCGATCATCACGTATGAGTAAAAGTCTGGCTATAATTGGGTCAGTGCATATTGTATTACAAGTAGTTGTTGCTTTACTTATTGTGATATCAGTTATTTGGTTTAGAAGAGAGCCTATAGTAGCATTGAAAGGTGACCTTTTCCCTCTCTCCACTGTACTCCGGTACCCTAGCGATATGCCAAATGCTATTTCTACTCATGTGTGGGTTTTGATAACAAATTTGTCTGTTAGAACATTGTTGAAACCAATTTTAAGCTAAGATAATAAAAGTTTAGACAGTTTAACAACATAAAGACTGATTGGAGCACACTAGTACCAATTTATATAGATGTGTTAGGGTGCATCCAGATATAGGAAGGTTTTATTCATTGGGCTGATGAAAATGTATGCTGATAATCCTTAGGCCAATGAGCTTAATGGGAAACACCCATCTGTATAATGAAAAGAGAAACATCTTTTAGGTTCTATAAGAGACTCTCTGTGTAACTCTTTCCATTGTGTATGTCAACACTCAACTAGATCTGGTTGCATTCTAAAAATCAACAAGCTCATACTCATCTGGGTTTTAATTGTAATGTTTCCCTTCTAAGTTAAAGAGACAATTTTGTATTTAAATTGTTTAGTATTTGTATTATTTATGGATTTTGAGGCATTAACATTTAATTAATCAATGGAATGGAGGGAAGAATGTTTGTTAACTATTTATTAGCTTTGTAATTTTTTATAAATGTAAATAAAAATGTCTATGTAAAATTTGTTTTATTTAACAACCCCTTTCTTGTAGGCATTTCAGTGGAAATCAATTAATAAAAAAAAAGAAACCCGAAGAATATTAAAGCAAAATGATTCTTTAGTTCACATTATTTAAATTTGGACAAATAATTGATGTTTTAATATTGTTTAATGAATCCGAAGAAAAAAATGCAGTTATAGGTAGTTGTGTGAAGTATCTTTTTTATTACATTTTTCCAGTTGCATTATTTACTTGAAAAAATAAAAAAAATTATGTTTACTCAAAAGTGGTTAACTTTAGTATAGTGAATATGGGGGTCAAAATTATCACAAATGAATCCCTCTATCAACCCCTAACGGGAATATGTCGAGGTACCAATAACTCTGAGAGATACCTTTAGTGTATTCTTAGTGGCGCAATAAAAGATCCCAAAATAGTAAATAATAAAATAAAAACAAACTTATTTTTAATAACTTTTTATTTACTAAACAAAAATTAAAGTATCTTATATTCAGTCTGATTTACATCAAAATCTGTCCTTTCAAAATATTTTCAACAAACAATTTCATGTCTGCATCACACCAGAGCTCAATAGAATCCTTGCTTAACATTACGACCCAATTGTGCTCTATAATTAGCAAAAAAAAACTATTATAAAATTTAGCTTAGAGGAAAAAATATATATCACTAGACAATATCAGAAATTAACAAAACAAAACCCAAGAAATGTAAGCAAACTTGGGGAAGCTATGATAGCTTTAAGTATACCAACATATTTACAAGCGCTTTATCACAGCTTATAACTTAACATGTGCTAATGTTGCCATGACAATTCACTACGAATTTAAAACATCCTGTGTAAAATAGAATATTCAACATGCCATAATTTATGTGTTTCTACTATACATGAAAAACCCTATTGTTATCCTTGTTTTTTAAATAGAATGAAAAGGGATGACAATATATTTTTGTACAGTCAGCTTTATAAATATTTATACATACCTTAGAAACTTGCATACATCTTCAGTTTCAAATATATATACGCATTTATCTGTCAATAACATATATGATTTTAACAACCAAAATGTATACAAGTTTCTATAGCTAGCAAAATGTATACATATTTATGCAGCTGACTGTACTTGCCTGTTATGTCATAGAGTAACCTGCTAAATATTTCCACAACAAAATATGCAATACTAAACAAATTTAGCAGATTTTGTTACTACAAATTGACCAAATTTAATATTAAACAAAGTGTCTAGAAATCCAGAATATATACAATTGATATGTGAAGAAAATCGTAAAATGCATGCACGCTCTAAAGGATTATAACTAGGTTTCCATTGCCACATCTGTACATAAACAAGGAAATTTCGTCAGTGGAAACCCAGAATTAAATTTAGATATCTCGATTTAAATTTCTTAACAAGCATAGAAAATAGTTACTTAACTGGAAAAGCAGAATTAACTAGAAGTGTCATTTAGTGGGTAATTTAATAAAATAAGAATGATACGCGCATCACATAGAAGTAAAAAAAAATATGAATTAATATTTAAAAACTGATTTTCCATTTCTTATTACAAAGAAATATTACAAAAGAGACTAGAAAACTATGACTAATGCTAATTATTCGGAGTCTTAAAAGCGGATTATTTGGTCAACGCACATAATCAATCAAAATCGGAAAATATTAACAATGTAAAAATATTTTTCTGACAATTTTTGTGATAATCAACATATCAAAACTTTACTTATAACATAAATTTTAAGATTTCGACAATTTTTTATTACGGAACCATTTGAGTACTCGAATCGTAACATCAGAGCACCGTACATACTAAATTTTCGTTAAAAATACATTCATATAAGATACCGTAGAAACTACATTATACAAAAATACGCTGAAATAAATACACTAACAAGCTCGTTCGGATACTTTCTCGACATTTTTAATGAAGGAATTCTTTGCAATCCTCTATATCTATCTTCCAATTTACTATGTGAAAAATGCCCAGTACCTATATTGATTATAATAGTATAGTCAAATTAAATAGAAATGAGAAATTAAAACAAACCTATCTTGACAATACCTTTATAAGTCAGACAGACTTTATTAAAATAGAGATGTTTGTATCATCAATTTAAACTCTGGAATGTTCCAGAATAAAACCATAGACAATACTATTTCAACTAGTGAAATATTTTCTCATTTCAATTGAATTCGAGTATACTATACTTCGATCGAATTGTTTGTCATATTAGAACTGAAAATCAGGAGAAGAGTACAGGATTTTTTAAATTGGATATTTCGAACTTTCTTATTTCATTTTACGATTGATGACGTCACAATATGGCGTATTTGCTCATTCAAACGCGTTCCGTTTCGCTAAAAAATTATAAACTGGTAAAGATGGTTTCTAGTATTTACAAGGACTTATGGATCATCTGATATTTATCTTGCAAGTTTACAAGGTAAATGTTTATTGTGATTGAATTGCGACAGTCTAAGTGTTCTCGTAGAAGGAACTATTGAAATGTGTAGTAAGTAGGTACACGACCGCCTCGTAAGTGGACATCATTATCGCTGTGTTGGGTATTTGACGAACCAGTTGTGTTCCTAAACCCCTGTAACAGAAAAAAACACATCATGGATGGATGAATAGATGTTTGTTAGAGTTTGTAGCCTAAATTGCTGAACGAATTTGGCTGAAATTTGGCATTGATGTGGAACATAGTCTGGAAGAACATATACTCATTTTTGTCTTTTATTAAATTCCACGCAGACGGAGTCGCAGGCAAAAACTAGTATTAGTATAAATATATATAGTGGTAGGGGTATTAAACTAAATAATTCAATAAACCATACCTATATACTCCGCGGTATCCCTCCTCCACCCACACGGTGTGCAGGGTCTGCCAGAACTTGCGGTACTTGTCTCCTTCCTCGCGCAGCCGCGTCCTTGCTACTTCTATATACAGAAAAGGGAATAATTAGAATACTTTCTTGTCATTTATCTCATATATTTTTTTCCTTTAATTTTCACTGATCTAAGGATTGCCTAAAGAATTTAATCCAACCTTTATACAGTAATCAAACCTTTTATGTACAGTCGGCTACATAAATATTTACATACTTTCAAATCTTCATAAACTTTTTGAATCCGAAGGAATTTACAAATTTACGCAATTTTGCAAATGTAAGGAAATATTGTTATTGTTGATCATAGATGCCCAGAACACAGGTATTGCATAGCGTGGGCATCATCAGTTTAAACATATTAAATAAATTACAAATGTATTTTTTGATTATCGCTTACTATTAAAAGTACAAATTGCAATTTGTTTTAAGTATGTATAAAAGCAATATTAATCTTTGTTGGTTTCAATAAATTATTTTTATTTCTGATTTTCATACATATTTGTTCAGCTGACTGTACTCCATCCTCTCAAAATGAAAGTAATTTTCTAATCGATCTTAAAAATCGATTGAGTTTCGCAATCAAGGATGAAGGTAAGATATTAGTGTTCGTGTTAATGTTAGTGAGGTAACATATATGTGGGACGTTTTATAGTGTGTCTAAATAATTTAGATTAGTTTGACAATTCATTTCAAATTTAGTAGGGATGGGTTGTGTAAAATCAGTCATGAATCTTATCGATTTTCGATTTTTTTTCTCATAGAAGTTGGAATCGATAGATTTATAGTTATAACTTATGAAATAAAAAAAACACTGTTTTCTCAAATTAATAATGACCATAACAAATAATGAGAGTAAATAAATGTTTATTACTACTACAGTCGTACGTAATCGAATTGGATTTCGCTATTATTTCTGTCGTCGCTAAATTCTCTACACTATAATCAATACTAGAATTGTCCTCTAAATTAGTTAATAAGAAGATAATAATTTTAGTTGAGTTCGATAATTATTTAAACCGAATATCGATAGTTCATTATTGTTTCGTCAATACGGTACCTGTCTATTAAGTATGGCATTTACCTTCATACAAATTGAATTCGATACTTCATATGCGTCATTTATCAAACTAATCTATTTTATTTAGACACACTATAGTTGTTTTTATGTTTTACTTTTTATCATTGTTTGAATATGTCAGATGTCAAATTGAGAAAGAAGAAATATGAAGTAAAGACGTCTGCTATTATGATTGTAAATTAAAATAAAAGATTGTACAGAAAATCCACTTTTTTCATCTTATTTGCAACGATATAACTCACCATGTGGATAAGCAATACACGAAGCGACCGTCTTTGAGAAAGCACCGGCCGCCATAAACTCTAGGAAGTCCCGCGGCGAGCGCGTGTCGCTGGGCGCGCCGCCGGACCGCGCGGCGATCAGGCGCGCCTTCACCCCCTCGTACAGCACGAAGTGCACCACCGTCTCACTGATACCCATGTACGACGCTGTTATACCTTTGTAGAAACCTTTTATACCCTGCAACAAACACCAGGGTGTCTACTAATGTTGTAAAGCAGCTTTCGACGAGACTCTGTGTGGAGTTAAAAACGTAAGTAAGGGTTCTTCCAGATTATCATCTACATCTATACCTTCATGAAACAGTTACCTATATCTTTGTAGAAACCTTTTATACTCTGCAGCAAACACTAGGGTCAGTTACAAATGTTGTAAAGCAGCTTTCGACGAGACTCTGTGTGGAGTTAAAAACGTAAGTAAGGGTTCTTCCAGATTATCATCTACATCTATACCTTCATGAAACAGTTACCTATATCTTTGTAGAAACCTTTTATACCCTGCAGCAAACACTAGGGTCAGTTACAAATGTTGTAAAGTAGCTTTCGCCCGAGACTGTCCACTTGGAGTTCAAAATGTAAGTACATGTTCTTCCAGACTATCATCTACATATGTGCCTTCATCGAAATCCGTTCAGCAGTTTAGGCTACAAACTCTTAATAAATATACATCCATGTAAACAATTGAATTTACTATACATTATAATAAAATTGGAGTGTCTGTTTGTAATATCAAAAGAAAAATTCCAGATTTCGGGAATAATGATGTATTTGCGTTGCTGATAACGAAAATCGCATTTAAAAAATGTTTGTCTGTCTGTATGTCTGTCCGCAAGCCTCATTTGTTCCGGGTAATCTCTGAAACGGGTGGGCCGATTTCGTCAGGACTTTCAGTGGAGGGTAGCTAACATGGATAGGCATATTATAGGCTACTTTTTTATTCCGCGCTGTCAAAATGACGTAACGGGAGGGTCTAATTTTGATAAGACTTTGACTGAAAGATAGCTGGTAGAAGGTTGATGCACACGGGAATGTCATAGATAACTTAAAAAATTCGCACTAACGAAGTTTGCGGGCGATAGCTCGTTTTAATATAATCTTATATTACCACATAACAAGTATGCGGTGTACCGTGACTGTTGGCGGCTAACAATCGACATGCGCTCATTGAAGCGGCCAAATCTATATCGAGCGATTGTTTATTCTACATGAAATATCTATTATTGCTTTTAGAGATGTTTGATTAATAAATTATCTACATTAAATTGTGTCTTAAATCTCATTGGGGTAGATAGAAATTTACATGGTTGGAAACCTGAACATGCAGGTCCAATCTAGTCACGAGCTTAATAACTGCTCACTGCTCAATTAATATGAGAAAATCACACTAAAAGTATCTCTTAGTCCACAATTATGCGGAGTAATGAGAGTTGGAGAGAATAAGTTTTTTTATGGTGAGGCTCAAACAATTTAATAATCAAATACCTGAATGTCGTGACTAATCTACTTTTTATATGAAAATATTAATAATAACAAACGTGACTACAGCAGTGCGTGACCGTTGAAAATCCTTGTTTACTTCGTATAAAGTTAAACTTGCAAAAATAACGAGCAGTATATGCAAAACATGACATTGATCATATTTCCAGTATTTGTAACATGTGCAGTTAGTTTATTATACGATATCTTTATTCACTGTGGGTACCGCAATTGCCAAGAACAAGTTACAATTACACCAAATATACTAGATGTTGCTCGCGACTTCATCCGCGTGAATTTAAAAAAATAATAAAACTACAGCCTATGTTACTCACAGATAAATTATCTTTCTAATGGTGAAATAATTTTTAAAATCTGCCTAATAGTTTTTGTGTTATTCCAATACATAAAAAACAAAAAAATACAAATCTTTCTTCTTCATAATATTACTATGGATATCAAATCAAATATCCAACTCGTAATTAGCATTACGAGCTGAATAATAATTTAAACTTTAAATTATATTGTAATAATTATATGGATAAGACTTAAAAATATGAGAAAAAGTAATTTCAAAACATAAAACGACGGTTACTGAATACGTATTGAAAGCAGCGTCAGATGTCAACGAAGTCTACATAAATGTTTATAAAGTTACCGTCTTAGCGTATATCCTCTTTATGCACTGCAACGCTGTGATGTTCTGTCCGTCCAGTTGCAGGCGAGTCTTCACAAACCAGATGGGATTCGTCATTGTACACGACATGAAACCTGCAATCGAAAAATATTCAAATAAATTTTATAAGCGCCAATAGCCTAATGGTTAATTTCCAATCACGTGGTCGAGGGTTCTAATCCCGACATTCCGACTATTGACGTAAATATCTTAGCACAAGCCTAGAGCTTAGTTGGACTGGTAAAAGAAATGTTAGTAACTCAACAAAAGTGTACTAACATTTTAAAAGAAAAAAAAAGTTTCTATACTTTTTTGTAGACGTTTTCAAAATATTACTGATTTCGGGAAACCCCCTACTGTTATAGAGTACCTAATTAGTAAACGGGGATTTCTGTTATCTTAATTAGTGATTATAATATTCTTAATTTCATCAAACACTTAGGTATTACAAAGATTCATATCGTGGATTTCCACTGCTAATATCAGTTGTATTATAAATGCTATAATAGTTTGAAATTTGGCAAATAAAAGAACACATAGGCTACTTACTAGGTTTTGTTAATACCACGTGAAGTCGCGGAAAAAAGTCCTTATATAAATATTTCGGTGGTTTAATGCATTTACATAAAATTCTTGATCTTTGTGCAATCTCCCCATACTATAGTTCATACTTAACTTTAGATTTGAGGCAAGAGTAAAGAAGTTGATGGTAAATATCGACCAGTCCAACGAAAAGAGTTACATGGATGGTTAGATGGATCTTTTAAGAGTTCTCATAAAGATGGCACTCTTTTTATCGGTAAATAATTGTAAGCGTATAAAAATAATTCACCTGCAGCGCTTGCTGCTGAGAGATGAACAATCGGTGTGTCAGGCGGTATGTGTTGATTGAGGATAGCCTTCGCCTGGGAATATGTGCAGAAGTATATCGCCCTTGACGGCGCCACCCCCACCAGGTTAGGTCCCAGCCCTTTGAACAGCGCACGAGGACCTTCAGTCTGGACGATATGCCTGTAAGGTATACAACAATCACCTCTACGCTCATATCGTTTTGTTTTAATATGTATTGACGCACGCGGGACTATCTGCTTTGATAAATAAAATTGTAAACAATAATAACAAATGATATATTTTTAGCGTTTAAAGTATTACATTAACTGGAGTCCTATTGTTTTATTTCTTATCAAATTAATGGGTAATTTAGCATTGATAAAATTTTATTATTGGAAAATATGAAATCCATATTAATATAATAAAGGGTAAACACACACTGCTTTGTGTCGTAAGATGTCAGCAATCACAGCATATTTTTGAATAAATTCTTCTTTAATCAAAAACCCTACACTTACAACACGCTTTAGGCTATATATTTTCACGCTATTAAACATGGGGGTAAATAAATTAGAAAAAAACCTTCACGTGGGAAAGGGACCATAAACTACAAGTTGCCAACATTAAGGAAGGAAAGTTATTATGGTAGCGGTAAATGTCAAAGGCTTTCGTTGTCATTTGTGCATTACAAGCCTCACGGGAACAGCTAGTACATAAGAGTAAAATTATAAACATTATATCTATACTAACTAATATTATAAAGAGGAAATATTTGTATTTTTGTATGTATTGAAATAACTCAAAAACTACTGGACCGATTTCAAAAATTCTTGCATCACTATAAAGCTACGTTATCAGTGAGTACTCTATTTTAACACAGACGAAGACAGCAACAGCTAGTTATATATAAAAATAAGTATTTATGACGGTTAAGTGACGTTAATCAGCACAATATTTGGCCGTGTCAAGAGCGTGTCCATGCGGAGCTCGAGTGATGCGGGCCGTTTGTTATCTATTAGTGGGTATGTGATAAGAGCGCTAGTTACAACCGGTTCTAGTCCCTAGATTATCTCGTTGCTTGAACTGCCTGGATACTGATATGTTTCAGTGGATGCTATCTGGCAAGTCACAAAAAAAGTTTTTTTTTAGTTAAAGCTTTCTTAATAGTAGAAAAAAAAACTTGAATGAATATAGAACGGGCGCACACTTTTATCTAAATATGGCCCAATTGTGCCGTTGTCAATTATTTCGCAGACAATTCAACTGTTTAGTTGCACAATTAAAAATCCAGTAGTATGAAACTGAGACTTAACAGTTCTGCGATAGTTTAGTCAAAAGAGTGCTATTAATATTGTGACGAAAAAATATACATTTATCGTATAAGTTAAAGTCATTTATTTGCATGTATAGTGAAGAAGTTGTTTCATCAATTTTCTTAACATACATTGATAGGGCTTCTTGCAATTGATTTGAAGACTCTATAAGGTTCAATCAATGTTGCTGCTAATAAAATCTATCAAGACATTGTCGTTTTCTTACGTCAACATTACGTGTTGCGTTTGAATTGGCACGTTCGGAACATTAACTCAAGCACCGCTGGGTACAATAAAAACTTAGAGTCTTCTGACTTAAAGAGTTGCATATACTAAGTAACGTAATTTTAATGGTCTGTCTCACCACTGGCTGATAGGAGCTTAAAAATGACATCACTGGCAAAAGAACAAAATCCGATATTACCATCACATATTTTACATGTTGGATTGTTATCAGACAATTTACAATTTGGTGGGACAGGCCCTTAATGTCTTAGAAGATGTAATTTTTTTCGATTTGTGTCGATTTTTCTACCCATCAGTATTTCGAAGGTTATTTTCTTGTAGTAGAGACACGACATATTTTTCGATTGACGAGCTGCTGTCTAAGTACGCGTTGGCACACACCCAACATGTCAATTGACACAGGCGCATATTAGTGATGTCCGTAAGTCGGCTTATGGATATATTGGAGCTGTTACTATGTGATAGTTACCCTACATGTTATTCCGGTTAGCTATTTATAGACGGAGAAAGTCACAGTAACTTGTAAATGATACTCTATTGTGTCTCAACGAAAGCTAGATTCATGAAGGTATGGGTGTTTTAATATTTAACGTTTTAAATATAGGTCAATACACATCAAGTACCACGTTCGTGTCTAAATTAATTAAAGAAGCAAGGAATAATTAAATACCATTGTAATCTCGGACATAGTGGATTTAAATGACTGGCTTATTTTTTACATTTCTCATTTAAAAAGTAATACATGAAGAGTTTGAGGTTTTATTTAACAAATAAAGGACGCATAGCCGTCGCCAGAGGGTAAGGGGGACAGTTACCCTTATCTATATAATCAAGAATGTAAAATAGAAAAATAAACTACTTTTAGTAAGACCATAATAATGATAGCTGCCCCCCCCCCATCGGCTGGCGACGTCTACGAAAATATGCATCAAAAGAAATTCTTTAAGGAACTCCCCTTTACTTCATAAACAGGTTGGTTATTTTTAGCATCTTTGTAGAACGACACGTTTCACACGACTCCATTTCTTTCGTACTCAATGCTCTGAATTCGCATATTAAAATATCCGTTTAGTTTTACACCGATAATTAAAATTATAGCAAAGATTTCATTTTTAGAATTTCATTTACGTTAACCAACCCGCTCTTGGCCAGCGTGGTTGACTATGGCCTAGTCACCTTACTTAGGGTAGGCTCCGAGCCCCTCGGTGGGGACGTATAGTGAGCTGGTGATGATGATGATGATTTACGTTATTTTCCATGCAAAACGATAACAAGTCGCTTACTAAATTAAGAACTTAATCACAAAATACTACATGACCTAGAAACAAGTCGATAACTAATTGGAAATAACAATGCAATTAAACTATAATAAGACCGTAAACATTTTCCTGCTAGATTACACTTTGTTTGTAAACACCATGAATAAATACCATGCTTCAATGCATATACATTCAGTATAAAAATCAGACGAAAAAGGTTACATATGTTAAAAGTTGTAACTCTTTACATCCGATGAATTGTAATATGTATTGACCAGTATTATTTAAAAACCGGTTCTTTTAAGTCTTGCTAACGTTTGCAATATTTTTAAACGAAATGCCAGTGACTTGCGCATTATTTTATTTATTTATTTTATTTTATTTATTTATTTAAATCATGTAATACTAGTTACACATACTTGACAAACAGAAAAAAGAAAAAGAATTGCATTCTAAAACACTACCACTACCAATCAAAACATGATCTAACGCACCCTACGTTAGGTTATGTTACGATCGGTACGTGTGTGCGCAGCCAATGTCCCATAATCGGGCAGTCGGGCTTATCACTTAGCCCTCTTAGGATGCTGTTGGTGCTCTCCCGTAAAAGAGAAGCCGTCCGTTTGCGCAGTATGGCATTAAAGCCGTCAATCCGCGTATGCGGAAAACATTATGATTGTTTTTGAATGAACTCGAGCGAGGTCATTAATTGATTATTTATTTGGATGGAACTAATTATGTAGGCATTTTTATAAAAACAGTAAACAGTAAACAGAGGCTGAAAACCAGCGCGGCCTTCAGTGATAAGCTGGAGACCGCATCATCTGAGCCTTCTCCTTTTGGCCAAGAATTTTTTTTTGTTTTTGTTTCATTAATATGTTCTGTAAATTTTGTTTTTCTTTTTTGTGATTTTTTGGTCAATAAATAGTGTTTCATTTTTATTTATTTATTTTAAACACATGTGCCATTTTACTAGATTTTAAATTTTCACACGTCCTTTTACTGTTAAAATTGTTGGTTAATATTAAACAGATAAAACCGGTTGTGATAGCGACTTTCAAACCTTTACAAGTAAACCGTTGATGTGATTTAACTAGTTTTGTAACCAACAGCTTAAATCCGAGATTATAATACTAGAGATTTGACTCGAAGAGAGTTCCCAGATATATTATATTCAGGAACTATAGGTTCAATGTTCAAGAGAGCCATTTAGTTTTCATTTTTAGAAAAAAAAAAAAACATAAAAGCAAATCCTGAAAATAATTTCAATTGAAAGATTTTCAGACCGGTTCTAGATAAAAATTACTATAATTCTGCATACTTCATTCAATCCACTGACTATTAATACTGCTGTTTTTTGGCGCTTCATACATGGCTACTTAAAAGCGAAACCTACATTTTGTTTGTTTCAAGCTCCACAAAAGTGCTCTGATCTTTATGAAACGGTGCAAACGACGCAGAAAAATTCGCTGATTCTGAATATATATAAGTCAATATCGTCTATAATGGCGGTTGAAACAAATAGCATTTCACCCGTCGTTATAACGCTCTTCGTGTCGTCTCTACACGATATACGTTGGATGTAACTGTTTCCGTTGTATGTCTACTGACCTGATGCACTGAATAAGGCTCATCCTGGAGGTGGTGCGCGCGTGTCCAGCCCTGGCACACTGCTGCACCTGGTAATTGTATGACATCAGCATACGATCTGCTTGCTTGCTGTATGCGAACATCGCGCCCATCGTACGCCTGTAGCCCCATTTGGCCTCCTGCGTTGGTTACGTTGCAAATCAATTTGCTTTATTCATATTAACCCCAAACGTTAATGCAATTAATATTAGTTTTTTTTAAATAAAATGTTAATATATTACTAATAGCTTGGATAGAATTTAATAAGATATTGTAACAATGATGAGATTGTTTGTTTTTAAACGTAATTTTACAACATAACACAAAAACGGCTTTTTAGTTTAATTATTGATTGTAATTTTTATAGAGTATACGTGGTAACTAAGTACATAGATAAAATGCCCTCTTGTTTCTGCTTTTGTAAATTTATAATTAGTTTATCCAGTTCCATCGATTTAAGGCAAATATTATCGAGATGTGTCATTCTAAAAATGTGTATATTATCAGTGAATAAACGTATATTTGGCATACAACATCAATCAAAATCATAACAGTGGAAAACTACAGAAGCGGAGATGAGATGAAGTTTAACTTGCTAATTAAATTTTCTCACCGTCAGTGAGTACTTCAAATATTGATAAACGCGATAGACTGATAGCGCAGTGCGAATTACAATTTATTACAATTTGTTGCTGTATTCACACGTTTGTAATTATATTGCATCATATGTACGAATATGTAAACTTCTTAATTTAAGTATATTCAACCATTCATTATACAGATAATAAATAACATTTCTGTGCACAAATGAGATACAGTTATGTAGAAGGCAAAAACCTATCGCGCCGACACTACGGAAGTAGGATAAGAAGGAAGATGATTTTTGTGCTCAAATGTTTTTTCTACTTCAATGTATATTGCGAGACAAGTATTTTAGCATCTTCATAGATCCTTATTTAAGTCCTTTTTTATATTTTTAAAGAGCTCAGATAATGTAAAATAGAAACTGTAATAAATATTCTTAAGAAAAATAATCTGCTATAATCACTATATTTACTTAACTATGCAAATAAAACATAGAAATGAAATTATGACTGCTATCTTAAATAATATTCTCACGACTTCAAACAGGTCTGCGCTAGTTTTCATGACCAAGGAAATTAGCATCAATTATATGAATATACAGTAAAATGATTATAATAATGTAAACAGACTTCAAAAATACATGCAGATTTGCATACAATTATGTAAAATACTCTGCCGATATAATTCTATTATTTTGATAGAATTTAATGTTTCTGTTTTAACTTGAAAAGAGTTAAATCTCATAAAAGGTCGTCGTCTTTTTTCGTCCGAAATGTAGGTTTCTCATTAAATTTTATATCAACAAACATATGTAAATATCCGGCTTTCTTTATCAAAGCACGATGATCATTCCAGGACATTTGAAATTAGAGTTTTATTAGTGGACATAAACAAAGGTTTAGCGAAACTTCGACAATAGTGTCATTTTCAGCCTCAACAAAAAAGACTTAGTTTTTAATATAAAAACTCGATCTATGTTCAGTGTTTACTTGAATGCTTCAAACTCTATTTATAACCAGCCTTGAAATCCTTTAGAATCATAACAATTCATCTCATGACATCGTACGATGTCGGCTTTTATATCTAAAGGTAGGTTTACATAGAGCTAAATATAGCCAAGTTATGTCGCCAATGTTCATTCGAGCAAACTTTATGTTGCTCATCTATATAGTATAAACATAATATCATGTTAATCAATATTTTAATACAGCTTACGATTACCACAAAGAAATGTTTATCGAAAATACAAATATGAAATTATGACCTCAGCAACTACGAGGCACTAGAAAAAATTGCAACCTCGTGCGACAATTGTTGTTCCGTGTAAACCTGCCCTTACCTACTGTTGCTAATAGAGAATATCTTGCTGTTAAGTAGTTAAAGCATGTGCGCAATAGTTGATGATACGTTGATTGCACTTGCGAGTAAACATCGTCAATTACTGAGACGGGATGCGTCCAAAGATAAACAAAACACTATTGCCGATAAGATAGCATGTGTATATAAAATCTTTGGCACTTGGTCTATCCAAAAATACTCTTAGGTCAGCCGGTGTTCGTCTAACTATCTCACTTCGTACTTCTTACTACTATTATAAATGCGAAAGTTTAGATGGATGGATGGATAGATGGATGTTTGTTACCTAAACTGCTGAACGGATCTCGATAAAATTTGGCACAGATGTAAAATAGACTGATACATAGGCTACTTACTTAGTTTCTTCCTTATTTCACGAAGACGAAATCGCGGGAGAAAGCTAGTGAATTATAAATATAACTAGTAACAACTTAAAAAAAAATATTGTAGAGTAACCCTACAACACTCCAGGAACAATTCTAATCAAAACATTGAGTCGATTATTCGTATGGATTGAATAGGCCCAATGGGAAAAAAATCCAACAGAAAGCACTTTTACCTACAAATATTTTTGCACGGGTTTTCCATCAGTGGATATTTACCTTAAGTTAATTCACGTCTAATTACGCGTTTTGTACTTAAATTATAAATTTTACGATAAGATTATCCAATCAGTGACGTATGCGGACAGTAAATGGGTCATTGCCGACTGCGCAGAAATATGTTCAGTTGTAGTACATACAAAAATATATAAGCCAAGATATCCGCGGGCGTTACCTACAACCTTGCTTATAAATGTTAATCGGAAGTAACTTTAAAAATATGATGTAATAAATATTTATATGCGAATATTATGCATCCTTGTATAACGTAAATTCTTTACCAATAAAATTGTTTGTTGATATTTAGACAGATTGAAGGAAACACACGCACAAAAATAGGATATTTCCCTTTCCTATGCGTCTCCTCCTCCATCATATCCACTTTTCCTTGCCATCCTTTCCTTTTAAGAAAAGGGTGGAAAGGAAAAGGGAATAAAATTAGGCCTACCATTAAAAGAGTTTAATATAAGAATTTATTAGAATTTAATTCCACAGACTAACAAGATACCTTATTCGGTAACAACTTTTGAAATTGGAACACAATTCACTTATAAATTAAAACACTGGCATGTTTTAAAACTCTTCAAAAAGACAAAAAACACTTTGCAAGTAGCATTAAAATGCAGATATGATAGTATTCAAGTTAACCAGATATAGACAGCGAAGGCTGTTCGTCGGACACTGAACTAGTGGGAAGGTTGTTTTATTTTAATTAAATAAGTATTACGGGGAATATTTTCACATACGAGTATTATGTAGCAGTTTAAATAAAAAAAAAACACGTCAAAATCATGGGATAGCAGATAAATAGATAGATTAATCAATCTAATAAGGAAAGAAAGATATAGTAGATATACAAAAATTTTAAACGAAATCTACAAACAATTTATGATACAGGAAACAAAATTTTTCCTCGTGTATAGATTTGAGATGTCACATGATTTTATATTGTAGGTTTGTTTTGTCGATACATCCATAAAAATACGTAAATCCTCACGATAATTCAGGATAGTTGCAGTTAGGAATCAACTCATACAAAAGATCACACATCAAAGTAACCATGAATGAAACCAAATGAAGTAAGTTATTGTAGAAAACAGAACATATTCTGGAGAATTCGACGCAGAAACGAACATGACTAAGATCGGACAAAACAACCAAAAATACGGCAATACGAATATGCGTATCAAACGAAAAGTCCAATCGTATGTTTACTGCACTTTGATTCCGAGTTATAAATACGCCTTGATCCATTTACAGCTCGTATGAATCTCGGACGATGATCTTATACGATCGAAATGCTACAAACCTGGTTTATTTTAATGATAACTAAACGAAAAAAAAATCGTAACATCGATTTAAATTGTTTCGGATATTTTCAATTACTAAATTTAGAAAAACCAGGAATTCTTTAATTTATCACCATAGTAGCTGTTATCTCATGTCTATATCCGCGCAGATTTTTTTTTAAAATAAATATAGCCTATGTTACTCAGTGATAACGTAGCTATTTATTGATGAAAGAATTTTTGAAATCGGCCCAGTAGTTTTTGATTAAATTCAATACATAAAAAAATACAAATCTTTCATCTTTATAATATTAGTATAGATAACAGTAGAATTTCCCTTTAATGCTAATTTTTTAAACTTGCCAATGCCAATCATTTATATGGCAATATTTTACTGCTGTTTTATATTCGTTGTATAGCAACATATAAAATGAATGACTTGAACGATTTAAAAGTAAAAAAAAAATATACTTGCAAAAAATCTGTGAGTAGGGGTAAAATAGTTATAGTATAAACAAGAACAATGTTTACGAAACAACTAGCGAGAACAATAATTTTGGCGTCGGCATAGTCTGTTTATTTGCCAATTACTAGTTCAATTGATATATGAAAACAGCATATCTAGATAACAGTGATATTTATACGAAGGGAGTAACTAAATTACTGATATTAAATAAATCTCTAGTGTTGAACATCCACTAAACTATTTAAGTAAACACAAATATACAATTAACAAAAAAATCCTATAAACACTCTGTCTGAAAAAACTGAGACCAATTTTCGTTAAAATGTTTCAGCAATCCGAACACAATCCAAACCCTACAGTATATTTCCAGTATATTAGGTTAGTTGTCTTTGAATATATTAAGCAAGTAACAAATACATAAAGATTGACAGGATTATATATTGCAGATATTATATAATAAAGTGTCTTCAATCTTATCATTTATATGCTACATGATAAAACAAACAAATATTCTAAATATTGTCATTTTGGATTAAATTATTAGATTAAAATGTGATCTTGAATGCAAACTGGCTAAGTAAGTTGTACAATATGAAATTATCAGAAGACATCTTCTAAAAGTACACTATATCTCAGCAAAAACAGTGATATAAAAACCATGTTATAGTTTAATTTGAATAGAGTGTTTATTTAAATATGCTGAATGATTGAATATTATGAGGAACTGCTTACAAATTTTAGTTAAAAAAAATTAAGAACACTAATAGTGAAGCTACAGGCAAATAAAAATGTAAAGATAATGTTGGCTATAGATTTAGATATGACATAAAAACAGTAAACGCAGTTCAAACATTGCTGATATTCAGATAATGTCTTATTTATTTAATTAAAAATAGAATTGTTATAATTTTTTATTTTTAGTTTGTAATACAAAATTGAATTTATAGTTTAAGAAAAAATCTTTTTAGCCTACAGAACAAAACCTAAGGTTACTACTAACCTAACACTATCCTGGTGTAAACTATTATTATTTACATATGTCTAACATTTAATAATCAGGATATTTCAAGTATGCTTAATTATGTTTTTTTTGCGGAAGTATCGTTTTTTAAGAAAAAAAATCATTTCAACTTTCATACTAGCAATATTTTATGAATTCCAACATTGCCAAATAAAACTAAGGGGGGATGAAAATTGGAAATTCTTTATAAAAAACTTTACAAAAAGTTAACAATCTAATTTGATTCTGTATGAAAATACAATTTAGACATACTCTATATATCTCTTTATCTCACTATTGTAAAGAATGCTATTAAATATGTTTATCTTTTATATAATTTATTTGATTGGAATACATTTTATCATTATAAATGATGATAAAATACTTGCAGGGGTAATCGCTAGGTAGAGATAAAAATATGTCAAATTTATCATAAAAACAAATGAAAATTCTTGTTATTAAAACACAAATATTTACTAAGAGATTCATTATAAAAGTATTCTTGTTAAAGATTTTTCCACTGTGATTATATTATAAGATACTTTTTTAAATTCCATTCAGATGTTTTTATTTTTAATGTAAAAGTTGTAATTTACATAATTAGTTCTCATCATTGTTACAATCAAAAAGGAATTAAAAATTATATATTATGTAAGTATTAAGCTTATTTAAACCAAATACATTCAGAATTGTTAAGTGGTCTTTTAGATGCACACTCAGTGTGGATTTATATATACCAATATATATTAAATTAACTTCATAAACAGCTGTGTGTTAATTTACCTGATGTTTTGGTATCTTTGAGCAAACTCTTCTTGTGCTAGCAGTACCAGAATGTGACGGGGGCTGTGGTATGCCCACACCTTTGGATGACTGCAGACGAGTCTTCACAACTTCAAGCGGACATGTGACTACGGCTCCAGCAGTTCCCGCCAACCTGTGGATATTAATTATGTCAGTTGGAAAAAAAGTTTTAACTTCTTTTTTTTATGTACAGTAAATTTAGAACAATTTATGAGAGTAGACATAACTAATCCAAAGATTGTCAATATGTATCACAATTCACAACTTAGATTGCAAACACTGAAATTGAAAACATATTCCAGCATAAAATAGTTATTTGTTGTTTTGGCATACTTATTATATTTACAGGAATTTAATATGTATTAAAAATTATTATTAAACCATATATTTAGATTCAGTTTTCTTATGTAAGTGGTTTGCACCACTTTTTGCATGAACATATGTAAAACATCCAAATTTATTATCATACATCAGTATGGAATCATAAGTTCATCATATGCATATCATTGTTAGCTATTATAATTGACAAGATTTCTTTGGTTTAAAATTGTCTTATTAGTTATATTACAAGCATAAAATGGTGTAATTACAATTAAATAACAATAACTAATAGGTTTAACATTTGTTATTTTTGTAAACCAAGTAATATAGCTCTCTTTCAGTATTTGGGCTTGATTTAATAATATTTTCAGTTCCAAACATAAGCAGCTAGTGTATGGTGTATGTAAAATTTGTTGACATGAAATACAAATATACTTTGTATAAAAACAATGTTATATTGAAGTGTAAAGGTTACACAAAATTAAAGTTCTGCACTACTAATATCTAATCAAGTAAGATTTTTATCCAGTAAAAAGCCTATAACGGCAAACTAGGTCACTATTATGTAAATAATATTGTCAAGACATGATAATATAGCGTCTGCCGACACAACTCCTTTGTCGATATCAATGAATAAACATGTTTATGCAAGCCATAATTAACAAAATCAGTAATGCGAAAGCATTGTTTATATCTTGGCTCTCACATGTATCAAACACATTTTGCGCATTAGACCATACGTTGTACAAGAATGTAATATTATGCAAAAAGATCTAAAACTTACCCCCCAGCCACAAGATGTATCGCGGTATCCCTCTGAGACATTTTAGCGCCTCAAGAGTGATAACATGACTGCAAATTGCAAAATCTATAAATAAACAAATGCACCACTACACCACTAATATATTCAATCAAGTAGCAACGATCGCACAGTGTTTGTTGTTGCAAGTACGCAATACTTCAAGGAAAAAACTCTATTTTGATATAGAATGTTAACAACTTTGCATCTACATCATACAAAAACAGATATTCTTTTACATTTCAAATATGTTTTAGAGTCAGCACTCAGCACAAATTCTTCACAACACCGCCGCACTGGAAATTCATCTGCGTCGTCGTAACAATTTACGCACACAACTGTCATATTATAGAAACTTATTGCAAAGTGCACACTAGCGAACTGAGTGGAGAGTTCACGTGCGCAATCACACGTAGTTTCTCTATGTAGTTTATGTATCAGGAGAAAATAGCACCTTATCACTGTGCAATACAAGCTAAAACCGCGAAACACTCGAGGATTATGTGTAAACATCAGTGTTTCAAACGAATTGTATATTTTTCACATAATATGAAATAGTTATAAAATACCAGTTTTATATAATTCATTCACTGCAAGATTAATTAAAAAGTCAATTTAAGAGAAATAAAGAAAAGTGAAAATGCTTTGCAAGGCGTTTTTGATCAAGAACCAGAGACCTTTGTCTATGATAATCTGTCAATGTCAAGGGAAATGTCACAATGACACTACACTTCAAGACATTTTTAGTCATTTTATTTTCATTTGACTTTTAAATACGATTCCGATTGCATAACTTTAACATTGAAGCAAATAATTTTGCACCGGCGATTACCCTTAAAAGTGATATTTGCAACATTCGATAAATATAACTGGAATATGTTGGCGACACGCAATTTTGGAAATCTAATGTATTAGTCTTTTTATATTTTTTTTCGGATAATTAAGAACATAATTACATTACCTGTAATTCTACTTTCTAATTTATGTTTTTATTTTTGTATTATTATTGTTTTAATTACAGTCGCGCTGTGGGCGCTACTCGCCTAAAGCATACATTACCCGAGCTGCCTTATGAGTACAGTGCATTGGAGCCGGTAATTAGCCGGGAAATTATGAGTCTCCATCACAGCAAGCACCATGCTACGTACGTAAATAACTTGAACGTTGCAGAGGAAAAACTTGTACAAGCTCAATCAAAAGGTAAATTAAGGAATGATTGCATATTATAAATATTTTTTAAAATGTTACATTAAATTTGGTTTTGGCAGCAGCAGAAACAAGTACATTGTTATCACTTTTAAGTGCTGTTAAGTTTAATGGAGGAGGGCATGTGAACCATTCAATATTGTGGTGCAATCTTAGTCCTTGCAAGACGGAATCATCCTGCACCTTTTTGAAAGCTGTTACACAGTACAATTTTATGTTTACTTATGTAGAAGTACTTATTTTTCATTCATCACCATAAAATTAGATTATAATTTACATAGTATAAGTAATTGATATAGTTAAATTCAGTATAAGTATATAGTTTAGAAGTAGTTTTGATTATATGTATGTAAATGAATTTAAAACATTTCTAGGTGACATTGACACTGTCATCAGTTTGGCACCAGCCCTGAAATTCAATGGTGGTGGTCACATCAACCACACTATTTTCTGGCAGAATCTCTCACCAAAATCCAGCAAACCCTCTGATGTGCTCATCAAAGCAATTGAAAAGTAATTATAAGTGATTCTCTATAAAAAAATAGATTAAGAAAAATACAGACAAGTTGAGTACTTCCTTTAGAAAGTCGGTTAAAAATAGCTAAATTCAAATTGGACAGATTTATTAAATCAACTTGCAGAATCCCTGAAATAAAATTCTTAAAATAAATTTATATTTTTAAATTATATAGCAGTATATTAGTAAAATAAAAATCAAATTACAACTTAGTTTATATTTAAACTTAGATTACATAATTTGAGAATAGATATCATTTACTGTAAATTATTTATTAACCAAATGTTCTATCATAAAATTAAATTACATAAAACTTAAATTAAAGTCTTACAAGCAGTCTATAAATGTTATAATTAACAATTTCAAGGGACTTTGGATCATTGGAGAATATGAAGAATCAACTAGCGGCAGCTTCCGTTGGTGTGCAGGGCTCCGGCTGGGGCTGGCTCGGATACAATAAGCAAATGAAGAAGCTACAAATTGCCACATGCCAGAATCAAGACCCATTGCAGGCAACTACAGGTATTGCATACTACATGTTTATGGCTCCTATGTAAACTGTGGTATGTCTGAAATGCATATTTCCCAAAATTTTAACTGTTATTGACAATTTAAACAGAAATCATACTTATATTATAAATGCGAAATTTTAGATGGATGGATGGATGTTTGTTAGAGTTTGTAGCCTAAAGTGCTGAACAGATTTCGATGAAATTTGGTATAGATGTAGAGGCTAGTCTGGAAGAACACATAGGCTACTCACTTTTGTTTTTTTTTATTCCACGTGGACTGAGTCTCGGGCGAAAGCTAGTATGAAATAACTAAAATGTACAGGTCGTTTTTTCTAATGTTTGTGTAGAAATGAGTATATATTAAATTAATTAAAAAAAAACAGAGTATAAACTGCAGAATTGGAGCTTACTTTAGTTTACATAAGACCCATGTATTGTCTACAATGTTGTATAACATAAGTTGTTCAAGTAGATTTATTAAAAGTTGGTCACTTCAAGGTTGATTGTGTAACAAAAAATGTTTCCGCATTAAATATTTTTTTACAAGTTAGTATATCATTTGCAATGTAAATATGCTTGTATTTCAATAGAAATTATATTAAAATCTTGTTACAAAAACATATTTTTTATAACAATTTTCTATTAGTATCAACATTTATGTAAAGAATGCCTTAAACATATATTCCTTGAATATTTTTACACTTTTCTGAACCAGTCAGTTGTAGAGATAGTACAAAATTGTTTATTAGATGTGGACACTAAATGACAAACATTAAATATCCCTTTTCCGTATTTTAACTTTGAGGGGATTCTGGTTATTCATTTAAAATGTCTAGATAAAATAACCCACTTAATTTTTGTTTCAGGACTCGTACCTCTCTTTGGTATCGACGTGTGGGAGCACGCTTATTACCTTCAATACAAGAATGTTCGCGCAGATTATGTTAAAGCAATATTCGATGTTGCGAACTGGCAAGACATTTCTGCCAGATATGATTGTGCTGCAAAGTGAAATTTTTACAGTAATCCCACATTTAATCTCAGCATTTCGGATAAACCTTTAGAAGTATGATTACATATGTAAACGACAACCACAAAGTGCTTGTTGTAGATTCCAGAAAACGCCTTATATTATTTTGTCTAAGTTGTTAATAAATACATGGATATTTGTAGCTATTGTGTTTTTTTTTAATAAAAATATATTCCTTGTTCTCATTTTTCCTCAGAGTTCCTAATAATGTCTTACATGTTCATCAAATGCCATCAAATAGAATGCTGCATGAATGAATCTTATTAAAAGAAGGTATCGATGTAAGGAGAGATCAAATAAAGAGTCAAATAAAATTGTACATCATGAAAAGGCATTACAATGTTTAAGGATGAGGTAACGATAGAGGACAGAGAAGGTACAGCAGGTACAAGTGTGGAATAAAAGCTAACCTTACAGAATGTCAGAAATACCATCCTCTTGTACGTGTTATGTATTTAATATAATTAATGATATAATTTATTTATAACAAAGATTAGTTACAATGAATAGTTTTTAATTAAACCGAATTCTATTGATGAAACGAAACGTAATGTACTTGCAGAATTGCAAAACGTCAAAGAAACGTCAAATCATATTTTGATTGCCAAAGTGCGGAGTCTCGGGTCAGTGATGAGAAATAAATAAATAATTATTAGCTTTTGCGTTCTTGTAAAAACATTGATTTGTGCTTTCCGTTTACCTACGAGATATTCTTCGCTCTTCTGTGAAGTCATATGTAAGTTATTCATTTATATTTCACCTCTTATAGGGCGGTTCGTGAACTTGTCGCTGTTATTGATTTTTCAGAGGATAGTTCTAGAGCAGCTATGGATGATTTTAATTTAATAGGATCTTGGATTTAATTTATTATTGTATGGGTTGTGAGTGTCTTTCAGGGGGTTTTCTATCTTGAATATAAAAATTTTGTAGTTATTACTTTTTTAACATTAAGTATTTATGAGGACGAGGCTATTGCTACTTAGACAAAGAAAATATTGAATTGAATGTTTTTACGCTATTGATGAAAATCGTTTGTATTTTGTTTAAAAAATCAAAATGAAAAATGTCACATATATTATGTATTATATTTTTTTCCTTCTTCATATAATAATTTCATAGTCTGCACCTCCATATTACTACCGTATTTCCTACTAAAAAAACTTCAAACTGAAACTAATTTCCTAATACATAATTTTTGTATTTAGTGATTCTTAAAACATTTTGAAAATCTACCTATGTTTTTTAAAACAAAACCAATGTGTTTCAAGAATTACATAATACTGAATTGAAAATTAACTATTGAACCTGCTGTACTTACAATCTTCAATCTTTGAAAATATTCCTGGATTTCCCTAACCATAACACCTTGTATTGCCTGTCATTCTATTCGAAAAAAAAAAGATATGTCATACAAGTGCAGATAATCATAGTTAACAAGACATAAAATTTGTTGATTCTGTGATTTAACCACACAACTTAATGTTGCATATTTCTTTGTTATTTGTCATTGTATCCAAATCAAGTTTTGGAACATAGAAAACAAACCACTATGAAATGTATTGTTACAAAAATTTACTGCTCAAAGTAAGGTAAACATTACTACCTTAGGTGCCGGATGCCTAAATTTAGTCCCTTTTCCTATCCACCCTTTTTCTTATAAGAAAAGGATGGGAACAGAACATGGATTTGACGCTGGAGGATACGCATAGGAAGGGGAAATATCCTCTTTATGTGAGTTTCCTCCTCTGTTGATTAAGGGTAGGCAACGCATCCGCTATTGCGAACGTCTATGTGCAGTGGTCGCTTCGCCAATTTGGCGGATTCAGGCGGCTGCTTGTTCGTTTGCCACCTTATGATATAAAATAAAATACCTATAATAGAAGAGTACAAAGACATTTTCTATTAAAATAATCAACAATTAACGTAACATTAGTGTTCATGCAAGTCACTTGATTGTAATGACAGGAACAGTGTTATGACTATTTTTTCCTAGTGTTATAATCAAGGGGTATATGCGATGGGTATCACAGTACCATGGCGCCGCACGCGATTCCAACGTCGTAGGTCAATGTACCATGATATCTAGTCTAGAAGGGAAATTCTATCACTGTTATTTAAATTCCACTATAGTTGGAACTTTTGGGCTTTATGTTTGAAGAGTTAGGTAAATTGTTTAAAGGTTCTTTTAACATGACCTTTAGGGTAGCTAAATTACCTGCATAATATTTTATATTGTCCTGCTCATACTATTTGATAAAACAGAGATAGCAATATTATTTGAAATCTAGAGAATTACTAATTTCGGTTTCCTAATTTTGGATTTTTACATGAATGAACTAAATAGATTGGAACTAAGTTAAATTGGAATAAAAATGAACTTTGTCTTTTTATTCATTACTAGCTGTTGCTCGCGAGTTCGCTCGCGTGAATTAAAAAAATAATAAAAACAGCCCATGTTAAAATTACCTTTCTAATGGTGAAATAATTTTTGAAATCGGCCCAGTTGTTTTTACCTGAATTGAATACACAAAAATAGAAATCTTTCCTCGTTATAATATTAGTATAGAAAACTATGTCGTAAGAGTCTTGCTAATTTCTGAATATCGTTTTGTTTCCCTCAACATTTACTCAGTGGCCATTGTAAGACTCCAACGTTGTTTGCAGTTGGGGTAACTACATACATGAGGTCAATGCACTTTGTGAATTGCCTTCCGGAACTTCCTTATGGAAGAGGAAGCGTAATATTACTGTTTCCAGTGTATTTCCCCACATATTGTGCTATGTTGTTTAATATGTGTACATATTCATATACTTTTGTGAATGAACACTAGTGATCGGTTACAATTTGACTTAAGTGTAATTTTCTATTGCTGAAAACCCATATGCCAGTAACTAGCATACTTGCAAGGTAGTAACTGGCACATGTAAAGCTTGAGTAAACTCTAACTTACATGTCAAGTACTGTCTTAGCTAGTACAATATTTGATTTTTGACAACGATGTGCAAGTAAGTTGAGGGTGGGGCCGAGGGGGGACCGAAACTTGACACCTTCGCGTCTCGTAGACATTTTACTGACATGTGTGCATGCATGGAACTAATGTAGCATGTGCCAGTAGATGGCATGCTATTATCCCGTTTTTGTTATTTCAGTTATTTTTAAATGAATGTAAGAGATGAGTGAGGTCATTACATAACACATTTTTGTATACATTTTTGTTCTATCTTTTGATTTGAACTAAGATTATTTTCCGTATTTAATAAGATTATTTGCATTCGTCTCGCGTTACGTCTTGATGTTGTTCAGCGCTTTGTAATTCCCATTCCGTTCACTCCATTCCCGGGATAGACGCCCGTCTCCGCAAACTTCAATTATTCCAATATTGATTAATATTTGCTTTGGAATATCAAGACTCTGAGAAACAAAGCTAAAGAAACTGGTATTATGCTTTTTTGACGAATGAATCTGCAGATTAATACTTTAATATTGTTCATAGAGACAATATTTTTTAACTATATGTATGTTATTAATTTTGTATTTTAGATTAATAAAAAATGAACTCTGTGCTTATCAATTTATGAGTAGAAAATAAATTGTAATAATATTTAAATAAATGCTTTTTCAAATTCCTTAAACGCGGAGTCGACAACTGGGGTGATATCCTTTGCGGGTTTGTCGTCGATTGAAAGCCAGATGGAGCCATTGGCGCCTTCCTTGAACATCTTGAGTACACCTGCAGAAGCCGATTCAACCCTGAAACAATATCATAAAGACATATTTCATACAATATCATAGCTTCACTTTTATACTTAATTTTTCATTTAACATTCAACAAGTTCCATATCACATTTTGCGCTTATTGTAATATTTAAAAAATATAACTGTAATCTTATATCTTGCTGGATGTTGATTTAAGATATTATCAACCAGGAATGTTTTTTTACTAACATTAGCTCTTTAATAAGCTAAAGCGATTTAAAAAACACTGGAGTCTATTATAAATTTTAGTGGAAATAATAAAATAATTACTTCTGATGTTTCATCTGAGTGCTGATGGCAACTATTTCCTCAGCTCCCAAAGCATCCAGAGTTCTCTCTGTCAGTCCTTGTAGCAGCGCCGTCTCCGTCGCTCCGAAACAAACTGTCAGAATCCTTACACCAGTTTTCTCGAAGAATGGTGCACACTGAAACGCAAAGTTACTTTTTGAGATAAAATTATCAAATAAAGCAATAGTTTACGTTACAGATTTATCGGTAAACAACGTTTTATCGCAAAAGCAGTTGCTCGAAAATAACTTCTGAATTATGTTATCAATTATTACTATGCAATCGGAATGATATCTAACGAACATAAAAACAACGTTGATATTTTTTAAATCGATTAAAAATTATAGGCAAATATGCAGTCTTTGGGAAAATAATTGAATACTGGAAAAAGTTTGTATCCTAAGTTTTAATTTAAGAAAATAAACTTAAGTTAGAGCTGATGAGTACCTAACTAGGCACTTTGCAAACGAGCAAGCGGCCACCTGAATTCACCGAAATGGATAGCGACCGCTGCCCATAGGCATTCGCAATAGCGAATGCATTGCCTACCCTTAATTGACGGAGCAGGAGACGCACATAGGGAGGATAATTCCCCTTCCTATGCGTCTTCTCTATCGTCAAATCCACTTTTCCTTCCCATCCTTTCCACTTAAGAAAAGGGTGGAAAGGGAAAGGTACTAAAATTAGGCTGTGCTCCCGCAACCTTTTACGTTTACTACAGATATTCCCAGATAAAATAAAGTTTGGATGACACTGCTGTAACTTACTGCAAGGCTTTGACTGAAGTGAAGAACGGCCATCTTGGATCCATTGTAAATCGCGAGGAAGCGGAATTTGTAAAGTGCGGCGATAGATGACACATTTATGATGGTCCCACCGACACCCCCTTCGTCTTGTCGCATATGTTTTAGACCCTTTAAGGTACTGGACACAAGACCTTGCTGGAATTTAAAAAGCAAATTTCATATTCATGGTTTTAAATAAAAAGTTACCATCAGTTAGAGATCCTTGGCATATAGACACAAAAGATAATCATTTTCAATTTAACTTACCCAATTGACGTCACAAGCTTTTCTCCATCCAGTTGGACTGTCGACCATTATTCCAGCATTATTCATAACCACATCTAACTGTTTGAAATGACCAATAACTTTTTCAAAAGCTTCGGTTACTTCTTTCTCGTCACCAACATCACATTTAATGAATATCACTTTATTAGGATAGGTTTTGTTTAATTGTTTTGCCACCTCCTGGCCCACTTCGACTTGCACATCCAGAATAGCAACGGCCTGGAATATATCAAATATTGTAAGAACGGTTACTTTAATGTAGCGTAAAAAATCAAGCTGATAACCCTAGAATAAAAAGTCACTTTAGTAGGTTGTCTTGAGATCAAAGTATGCTGAATTTTTAATCAATGGTGGCGGAATTCTGAACTCTTAAATTCTTATCTATATATAATATTTAGATAAAGTACTTCGTATGTCTTTTAACTATCAAATCAATGTAGTCAAGTCTTCCTCTATTTCTGGTTATTTTTTCTAACTTTCTATTAATTTATTACTCATATTACTTATAAGAATTCCTACCTTCGCTCCTTCTCTGAGAAAGGTTTCGACGCAATGCTTCCCTATTCCAGAAGCACCTCCTGTTACTAGGAAAGTTTTTCCCTCCGGCAATATTAAATTATCCATCTTCTTGTACCACAAACTATCGACTGTCTAATTATTATTTAAATTCTTCTTTTATACACGCGATAACTTAGTATAAGAGATAACGAGTACGTTACTATTTTTCGGTCAAATCATCACAACTGTATGTTTGTTAATGATTCGAATGTTTGTTTTGCAAGCAATTAGTTTGTCTTTCTTATCTCCGGCTTTGTTTTTATGGGGGATTGGATTATGAGAACTTTATATTTTCTGTTCGTATACAAGTAAGAGAGATGCCACACGAGCAATGCGGCTGCGGCAAAGATCCGGACTAATGAAACGAGTAGCCATGGGTAACTCAAATAAAACTGATGACTTTTAGATCAGTTCACGGTTCGCATGTGTGACGCAGAACAGTGAATCAGCTCGCAGATTGGCTCAATTTGTACCTGCCTAGAGGTGTGATTTGATTGAGTTGCGAATCTCCGGGCAGTTCAGTCAGCTCCCATAATTATAGAATATCGCGTTGAGCCGTGCTGATTTAGTTGTTGATTTGCAGCTCAGCGGTTCAATGCCATCTGAGCTGACATATTGAACCGGTTCAGAGCTGATTTACACACGTCTCGAAACGAGTCCGTTTTAGCTATGTGTTTACTTATTGTTACCAACACATTGATGTACCATGTATGTCGAACCGAATATTCTGATTCATATGTTAAGGCTACATTGAAATGCTAAACATGCCTGCTGCATGCATTATCGGGTTGCCTCAGTATTCAATTGAAAAAAAAAAAGAATTTAACACATCGATTGTACCAAGTTCACACTAATGTCAATGTAGAATTTGATGATTTATTTTCTTAGCCAATATTATTAACTTAATGTGTGTATAGTGGCCACTATAAACTCATTTTTAATTATGTTTTTGTTGATGAAATAAAACTGATACAATTCTTGTCGCGGCTTATCTTTTTCTCTCTACTGAAAAATAACATTGACTGATTAAATGATATCTATGAAAGTCAAGGCGTCTTGATAGCTTTTTGGTCGTGTTCGTTAAATATTGATGTTTAAAATATTTATCCAATATAAAGGAATAAAATATATATGTATGAAGTCTAGAAATGGCTCTTGTCCTATCAACCGATAAAGCACACAAGCAAGCCTCCATAAGATTGTGTAGATCTCGACCTACATCCGCACATAGGTTGCAGTCGTCAGCTCTATTCTCAGGCATTCAACGACCCCCTCAACGTGCCTCGACTTACGAATTATATGCTCTTTTTAAACGTTTAATATAAGCCAAGGTATAACAATAAAGAAAACATATTAATCGTGTGTTAACTTTTCAAGTAATTAGAAATAATGGCATGGTTTATTTGATGAAAGTTTAGGTTCGCAAATGTTAGAAAAATTAGTATTTATGTATATGCTATAGTAATATTATTTTTGTTCCAGATGGTATATGGCCAATAGATAAGTCGTCATAAGACAAGGTAAGTAATTACTTGTGTTTATACGATTTCTGTAATAAAAGTTACCTGAACAATAAAACTTTTTTTTAAGTTATAACCGGATTCCGAACGTCAGAACCCAAATAATGAATATCGCAACACATTAATCCCTTTTCGGGCAAAAATGGCTTCTCCTAATTGGCTTCGTGTTACTCAAAATTGACTTATTTTCCCCTAAAATAACTTGATATCAAGGTAAACATCGCACACCTTTTTTTTGTTATATTACAAGGTGGCACACGAGCAAGCGGCCACCTGAATCCGCCTAAATGGCGAAGCGACCGCTGCCCATAAACATCCCGCAATTACAGATGCGTTGCCTACCCTTAATCGACGAAGGAGGAGATGCACATAAAGAAGATATTTCCCCTTCCCATGCGTCTCATCCCCCTACAAATCCACTTTTCCTTTCCATCCTTTTCTCTTAAGAAAAGGGTAGAAACGAAAAGTGACTAAAATCAGGCTTCCGGCATCACAATCATCCGACGAAACGCGGAATTACTCCCAAATCACGCCTGTCTTCTGTGTGGTCGTGGTATTGCACCGGGCGAGCCGACCCATTCGTGCGAAGATGTTAAAGCGGGCTCTACAACTCCTAAACCTTCACATTTGTTGAACTTAATATCAGTATGTTCTTTGACCACTTTGAAATGTTCAATAAATACTGTACTTTAGTTCTAATCAGGCTAAGATACGTACAGTCGCGGAATTTCCCGGTGTTTCACTTCAGGAATAATTGGCTTGTTCATTGCATTGAGACAAACTCCGCCTCTTCCTACAAATAACTAATTAGATAGCAGTGAGTGCAAACGAAGGGTTAATAATAAAAAGTAACTAGCCGTGTATCACTGACCGACTTTTTTTCATACAGACACATTTATAAGCTGAGTTTTATCGGTATTTGTTCCGTGTGTAGTTTCAAAATGTTCAAATGTTTGTAGTTTTAAGGAAACACCGTCAGTTTCCGTGAATGTACATGAGCTGAAGAAGAAGTTATAAACACATTTTTGTTTTGAGAAAGAGAACAATGATATATTCTTAAAAGTTAAACGAAAATCTAACTGTAAATATGAAGTAACCGAGCGGAGTTTTAGAATTATTGCCCTAATTATCGTTGTGAGATTGTGGCCGAGATAATGCAATAAAAGTATAACCACAGATAATACAATAATATAACTAACTTTTGTTTAAGGTTTGAATAAGGTTATTAGTTACTGGGTATTTCGTCAATGAATATAACTTAAATAAACAAATACGAATTGATGTAACCTCTGCATTGACTTAAGATCGAGGTTATCATATGTAACTGTACAATATATTATTTACAAACACCATTAATAGTTTTTCGCTTTTTTTTTTCTCTTTTTAAATGTTCTTTTTCAAATTATTTAACTCTGCGATAATATTCAAACGTTCTTACAAGAAACGTCCCCTATTTCACCATAAAGTCGAGAAAATGGTCTAAATTTGTCTCGATTGCGACGTCACGCGCCCTACGAGGTGAGGGGAGCACTTTAATAAAACATGTTATAAATTGCAGAGACGTATCGCTCAGTTATGCTATATTTTTTGTACGAGCATATAAAAGAAGGGAATCGTATATACTTGGCAACTTTAGGAACGTTTTACGTTCGCTCCTTAGAGAAATGCCACACGGACGACTGAGCCGTTGTCGCATCCTCCGTGTGGGATATCCTTATTGAGAGTAATTAATATGAGTCATAATAATTTAAAATGCTTGAAATGCTCCTAAAAATCTTAATCTCGAACAACATAAAAATGTGTCATTCTGAATAGTCCTAAAAGATTTTTCGTCGTTTTCATCTCGTCGTTAAAAGCATATGTAGAAAGTCTATGAATTTTTAATGTGCAGGCGTAGATTAATTAATGCGATGTTGTAAACCATTATTGTGTTAAAAATTCATTACCGTAATGGAAGATGTTAAAAGGTTGCGTAAAAGGGTTTTATATCCGTGTATATGATTCAACATTCGTTAGCTAAAGATAGCTGAGTAAGGTAATATGAAACCAAGATTTTCATGTTATCTTCAAGGTATATAACGGAATTAATACAAAGAGCATGTAAATTAATTTCGGATTATACATATAAGAAACAAGTTTCTCGACAGTGGAATAAGATCCTGGTAATATATTTAATTTTTATGCATATATCTTCAATGATATGAAAAATGTTTTCATACAGAATAGATTTAACTTGTTTATCAAACTAGACGCAATTGTAACTGTGAAAGCTGAAAGTCTCGTCAGCATGGCGCCGTCTTGCCGTGTGTCATCTAAAGCTTAGTCATATTTTATAATAGCTCTGAAACATTATAGGAAAAATGAGCAAAATAATCTAGTAATGGTAGTTAATGAACGTCTCTAAAAATCATAACACGTGCGAACACACATTTTTGAATGGACAGATACTGGCCGTTTTCTTTTTTTTTTATTAGAGCTGTATGGGCTGCAGGTGATCACTGATACTGATGTACATGGCCATCTGTAATACTAAGGAAATAAAGATGTGTTGACGGACTTTAAAAAGAGTACGCTCGCTTGAAGGACTCTAAATCGTACTGGTTTGGAAATACCGCCGAGAACAGACCATGCATATTGCAGCTGTGCTGAAAGTTACGCGAAAACCATACTTTTGTGAAATGCCAGTCATTCAGGTGATGTCACACCTGGCGGTCTAAACCGCATTGCTTATTTTACCTTGCTATTATATTTAATTTCATAGTAATCCAATATAGTACGGAAGTTTTTTTAGGCTAGGTATACAATAAATACATGTTCTGTTTAACTAAAACATTTTTAATCGCATACTTTGTAGTACATTTTCTGTTATAAGGTCACCTAAATACGGCGAAAATTAGGTCAGTGGGTCAAGGAATAAGGATAATGGAGATGGGTTGCATCGGGTTTGATGCTGCAGTATATGTGCGAAATTTTATATTTATACAATAGTAATGTACAATGTATACGATACATTTTTATGTACGCCTTGAATGATATGCGATGCCTTATATAAAGTTTTATAATTGTATATTCCCGCGTTATTAGTATACCTTTTGTTAGAACTCAGTTGCTTCTCGAACATTCCCTCATACGTCAGCGCAAGTTTTCCCACAAATGCAGTGTGACTCACTGATATGCAATTTACGTTATAATAGTGAGTTTCCACTGCGGATACTATCTATAAAAAATATGTTGTCATCCTTGTCATTCCTTTTGATAAAACAGAAATAATGTTATGATTATGAAAAGGCAATACTTTGGCAGTGAAAATCCACGGCTAAAAGACACACGATATGTTAGTACTCATACATGCTCGTAAAAACTGGAGAAGAGTAGTTGAAAAGCCGTAAATTATAAAATACTAGCTGTTGCACGCGACTTTGAACACGTGGAATTAATAAAAGATATAGCCTATGTTAGTCACTGATAACGTACATAGCTTTTTAATGGTGGAAGAACTGAAATCGGTCCAGTAGTTTTTGAGTTATTACAATACATGCAAAAGTACAAATCTTTCCTCTTTATAAATATTACTAGCTCTTCCCGTGCGGCTTCATCTGCATGATTCAGCATATCACGCTTGATTATTTCTCCAAATTATTCACCCCCTAAATTAACTAGTGTAAAAATATATAGGCTAAAGCGTGTCGTAAGTGTAGGGCTTTTTATTAAAGAAAGAATTATTCAGAAATATGTTGCTATTGCTGTCATCCTACGCCACAAAGTAGTCTGTGTTTACGCTTTATTATATTAAGTATAGATAAGTATAGATAGTATAGATTAGTATAGATATCTACGTATAAGTCTGAAAGAAAGTCGTTTAAGTGAGTGAGTGAGTGGGCGTCAGTAGGGGAGCGTGGGAGGTCTCGGTTGACGCATTCTCTTGCCAATCCGTTTATGTTTGACCCGTTCCAGAAAATTAAACTCTGTTTATATTTAAGAATGACTCGCTCTTGCCCTAGGTCATCCTATCGATTGCTTTATGAATGCTACCACTATTGTTCTTTTATTGTGAAAATGTGGATTTCATTATTTCGTTTTTATTTTATAAAGTTGTCTCGCGATTTTAAAAGTTGTGCTTTATTTCTAAACTATTTAGTATATTTGCCGTCTTCATTTGGTTTGTGAGAGAATGGTTCTTAAAATCTCAAGTGAGATAAACGTAATAAATAATGATTTAAGGATTTGCTGACTCCGCATTTGTGGCCAATTTTTACTTAACAAAAAAGTAAATAAACGGGTGAAGCTTTTAAAATTTTATTAAGTAAGGCACTCTACTAAAAGTTAGTACGTTCCTTCTATTCGAAGCGATTTAATTAATTTTCATTACCGACCGTAAATCAAACTTTATAAGATTTAATTATTTTCACAATGTTGGGGTAGCCCATATTTGTGCGACAAATGGTCCGGGTAATTTCAGTAATAGTTTGAATTGCGTGTTTCTAAAGTTGGGGAGTGGAATAAATGATGGCGTACGTTGATTGGCCGCGGGGCCCGACGAGCCGGCGCCTAGTTCCGTACGAGCTACAACTAAGGGTCGCTTAAGTTGCATTAGTAAGTAGTTTTATGCAGGGGTTTCCTTGTTACGAACTGTGTATACTAAGCGCCTGTGGAAATATAATAGCAAAATTCAAAATTTTTAAAATGTGCATACTCATTCTGTACGTTTTATTTTATTTGTAACTAGCTGTTCGCGTGCGGACTCATCCGCGTGAAATTTTATTTTATTGTTTACATTTGTCAAATCCTCAATAGCAAATGTCAAAATGACATGACATGACAAACCTTAGCCATCTTTCTTTCTTGATGTTGGCAGCAACTTATGGTCTCTTTCCCACATTAGGGTTTTTATCCAAAATATTTACCCCCTAAGTTTAATGGCGTGAAAATATATAGCCTAAAGCGTGACGTAAGTGTAGGGCTTTTTATTAAAAAAAATAATTATTCAAAAATATGCTGTAATTGCTGAGATCTTAGGCAACAAAGAAGTGTGTGTTTACGCTTTATTATAATAGTATAGATTGGCTTTTTGCTGTGTCACAGCGATAACGAAAGTGATATAATAGTATCTGATATGTCAGGTATATAGCATTTATTGATGATGATTCTTGATAACTATTTTCATTTCGTTGTGAATTCGCTATGTTGTATCTGTTCTGCGATCTGATGGATGGTGGTGCGGAAGGGAGGGGGGCAGTGGGGGGCGGTGAGGGATATTAAATATGTATGAAGCGTCGACTGAAACGCGCCATCAGGAGCAAACGGGAATTATTGAATCGAACTGTTACTTGTTTATCGGGAATTTATATCTGATAGAGTAGACGATGGAAACTTTATTTCAAATTACGGCCCTACGTCTACCAGTTTTGCCTTTTCAAGCATAATTCCTATAAAAATTAATAAAAAATTGGAATGTCATTAAAACCCGTACCAGTATCAGAATAGATTGTAAATCCAATTTGCACAAAAGTTGACAATAATGTCCAATTGTTTTTGGTTTAAACTGGTTATTAGACAGCGTAGCGTTTTCGTAGCCGTATGTATTGTGTTTTTACATCAGAGGTAATTTAAATAGTAATCTATAGTCTGAATTAATGTTATTGAGGTATTGCTAGTCATGTTTTACCAGGTCTGTAGCCTGGCATAGAGTATAGAATAGAAGGAAGGCAGACCGTGGGGGCATCGACCGACTTGCCTACATATTTCACTCGTATCGTCATGTGCTGAAGCACAAACAAAGGCAACGTAGCGTCCGGGGACGTGTTTGCTACACGTCTAGCGTTTGAACCGTAAGAGAAATAAAGTTGCAAGTCTCGGTGAATTTTCTTAGCTTCAATTTTCCGGGTTCTCTGAAAATGTTTCTGCATGTCAGCAGTTTCAAATTCACTTTGTCTACATGTTCTATTTTTCATTGAGTTTCACTGCTCTAGAAAACAAATTATGATACCACCTGATATGCGATATTAAGAAAAAATGTTGTGAACTTGTTGAAAAACATTTTTTAAAATTCTTGTCTGTCTGTCCATAATGCTCCATTTGATCCGCGCAGTCTTCTAAACTATTGGGCCGATTTGGACGGGACTTTGATGGGAAGGTAGCTGATGTATGCGGAGATGTTATAGGCTACATTTCGGGCAAACGCTAGTTTAAAATAAACAAACATAAATATATTTTGGTTCATGTAATGTTTTGCTTGACTAAGCGCCTGTTCCACCACTGGCTGATAGAGACTCAGATAGCTTAAAAATGATCTTACTGTCAGATAAGGGAACAAAATCCGATATTTCCAGCACATATTATATTTTACACGTTGGATTGTTCAGAAAATGTACAATTTGGTGGGACAGGCCCTTAATATTTGATTTTTAACAGACGAAGAATATTCCAGAGTTTTTTTTTATAAAAGAAATTAGTTAAAGCAATAATGTTCTTACATTAGAGAATACGTTTCTTATTCAGACGTGTTACCAGTTCACAAGAGAGAGATTAAACGAAGATATATAATTGTACGCACCATAAATTTTTGCCTCTAGGGAGTTGTTCACAAGCTTACGAATATTGTGCGTCACGCAATCAAATAAACATACAAAATATTGCCGACTTGTTAGTTGTAAACATAAAGCTTTGCTACTTAATGTGTTTATTTTGTAATAAAAAGGATACCAAAAATCAATACAGTTTTGTTAGGTTGTTGTTGATTATTGAATGATGAAAGTATCTCTAGGCTTGGTTGTTAGTTTAAATGTGAATCACTTCATACAATCGGGTTTAGTGCCAAGTACGAATAAGTAACTCGACTTGAAAATTGTGGATTCAAGCCAAATTCGTTTAATATCTACTGGACTTATATTTTCACTGAAGTAAATTGTAAGGAAGTTGGTTGAACTTCGAACAACCGATCGATTGTTATCGATTTGACTAGTGTTTTAACTTTCTACTTAAATAGCTTAGCTTAATACGTTTTAAGTATGAGTTAAGTTTAGCAAAAAAACAGGTTTTCACTAGTTAAAAATGAGGTTAAACTTTCAAACATTTCATGTTACATACTGGTTTTAGTAAACTAGAGTAAAAGTCTTATATTTTTACTAGTTTTCACACATAGGAATTAATAAAAAAAAAACAAAATTGAATAGCCTATGTCTTCTTCTAGACTATTCTCTACATCTATACCAAATTTCATTGAAATCCGTTCAGTCGTTTAGGCTACAAACTCTAACAAACATCCATCCATCTAAACTTTCGCATTTATAATATTAGTATGATAGTATGATTAATCTATCTTAGATCTTTATCTGAACTTTGGTAGGAAAAAAGGTCATCTTATAATACAGGATAACACACTGGGAAGAAAACAATCGCTGTTTAAATTACCCTACTTTGTCCTACATTTATATTCATAGCTTGCGTTCATGTTATAACAGGCTTGTGAAAAATTCAATTTATTGCCTTCATATAGGTAAAATTAGTCTTAACTCAATACAGAAGTTTCCCCGGCGTATGTATGTTATGACGTCAGTACCGTAATTTTATAACATCCAATAAAATCACTGTTTCAGAAACAAAAGAGCTTTTATTTTACGTATTCAGGACGCATTCTCATTGTTTGAAGACTTTGTTATTTAGATTTGAAGATGTTTACTTTTTTATTCCTGCTGCGTATTTTTGTAAATTTCGCATGTTATTTACATATACAAATATAACTACCGCATATGCTGCCGAAATATTTGTGACACCTGTTATTAAAAAAAAATTGTACATTGATAATGGAATATAATTGGAAATGCACTGTTATGTTTAAGAAAATCTTAGCGATATACATTTAGGGCCTTACCATAAGAAACTTAAGCATTGTTTTAAATACATTTTTATCTTAAATACACGTCAGCCCTTAGACTAGAGCCCGGCGGGGTTATTTGTAGCCGAAAGAAATGCGGTGAAACATAATCACGTTGAAGTCCCTATCAATCAGCGGGGACCTGAGTTAAACACGAGTTTAACTAAACAGTGTATATTTTTAAGGAGTTATAGTTACTGCAAAAGCTACCTTCAACTTTCAGACACCCTTCAGGATAATCTTTGTTCAGATGTTAAGTAACAGTTTGACAATGGATGTATGATCTTTATCAATAAAACGTTATGCGGGTGTTAATGAAAATAATGATTCGGCCTTTGATATTGTTAAGTTCCCGTATTTGTGGTTATTCGATTATTGATGATACATCCTCTTTTTGGTTATGTGTTTCATTATTTAAAACATTTAATTAAGATTTGTGAATCCTATGCGGTGTCCCATGGACTCAAATAAAACGCGGTGAAAAGCGAATATATGATGTTCCGGCCGGACCGCAAGCGTTACACCAGCGTTCCGAATTTCTCGCTTTGTGGAACACCGTTAAAAAAGGTGGACAAATTTAAGTATTTGGGTCAGTGGATCACCGAGGATATGAAAGACAACCTTGACATTGAAAAAGAACGTAGGGCGCTGTCTGTTCGTTGTAATATGTTGGCCCGTAGATTCGCTAAATGTACAAATAACGTAAAGTTGACACTTTTTAAAGCATATTGCCAGTCTTTTTATGCGTGCGGTCTATGGGTTGACTACACGCAGAGGATATACAGCGACCTACGTGTACAGTACAACAACGCATTCAGGATGTTGATGGGGTTGCCACGTTACTGCAGCGCCTCTGCTATGTTTGCGGACGCTTGTACGGATGGGTTCGAAGCCATCATGAGAAAGCGCTGTGCCTCTTTAATGCAGCGAGTGCGCCGCAGCCCCAACAGCATCCTGAGTGCGCTGATGGACAGATGGGACTCGGCGATGCTGGCTCGTTGGATACATTTACATGTAGGCTAGTGTAAATGTTAATTTTCTACTAACACTAGTTTGTAAGTTTACACTAACACCTTATGGATCTTTGGTATCTGAATTAAATGAATATTATTATTATTATTATTATTATTATCTTTTTGAAAAGCAAAAAGTTGTCGTCCCTTTCATTCCTTTTGAATAAACAGAGATAGCAAACTTTTATGCGCAAATATACGACATTTGGAATTTATTTTAAGCTCTATAAAATGTGGTCTGAAAGCTTTTACGGTAAGAGGGTTTCCCGTGAATAACCTGTAGTTTATTAAATTAGTTTGTAACTATAGTAGCAAGCGAGTTTCTAGCTGCAGGAAAATTGTTTCAAAAATTACACAAAGCGTATTGGAGAATATTATGAAATTGATTTCTCGAAATGGTTACTTTATTCTAGTTGTTTTAACATAATTTAATTACCATTTTTAAAAAAATGTGGCTTAGAAAATTCTAGAGTACTCGTGACATTTTCAGCTGACGCCATATTTGTAAACTAATCTATCGCTTCAAAACAATGTCTAGGTTTAATGCGGCCGACCAATCGCGTGCGAGCCGTTGCCGGGCGCGCAAGCGTGCGCGGGCGTGCGCGGGTCGATACGTGACGTCACGCCAACAGACCAATGGCGGACGTCGCTTGCCAATCGATGTGAACGATTCATGTTTCACAATAAATGCTCTTTTTTCTCTTTGAAATTCAAAGACAAAGTATACGTTTATTTTAAATGTACCTTTTTGTAAATGCACACTAACAATGCTTTGTTTTAGATCTTCAGACATCGTTAAAATCAAAACAAAAATAATGGGTCTGTTGAAATCGAGATAAAAATTGCGATTGTAATTAATTATGATAACAGTATCAATAACTGATTACATAGATTGAACTAGAATTTTGGACTTATAATTAGCAAGTAGTCTTTGTTGATTTTACTATAAAATTTGCTCCATAAAATTTATACTCGAGTTAAAATGTTAACCTTCGAGACATATTGAAATTACTTTATTAAATTCATGTAAAATTGTAATAAAAGTTTGTCCATTTATTCTCATATAAAGAAGTTTCATATTATACAATGCCAGACATCAAGAGACGTTTTATGAATATATTTGTTTTCATGAATACTAATGCATTGTATAATTTCAGTTTTGGCCCTTTGATGCCGAGAGAGAAATTGGACTAATCCTCATAGTGAAATTGACAAACTATTCGTGTATAGCTTTATAAATATGAAATGGATTAAGGAACAAGTGGCGTAGGTTTGAGTGGACTTGGGAATGTTTAATTACGATAGACAAGAATAAAGATTTTAGTGTTTTACAAAGAAATAAGTAAAATTATTATGTATGCATACTTCGATTGTAAAAACTTTAATAAGAATTATCTGACTGATATTATAAATGTGAAAGTTTAGCTGGATTGATGGATGTTTGTTAGAATTTGTAGCCTAAACTGCTAACGGATCTCAATGAAATTTAAATGGATGTAGAGGGTAATCTGGAAGAAAACACAGGCATATTTTTTGTTTTTATTTAATTCCACGTGGATGAAGTCGCGGGCGAAAGCTAGTTTAAAATAAAGTAAGTTGTTCTAATTCATTAAAGTATTTGGTAATCTGCGGTGTCAGTTCGTGCGGTGGTCGGTCGTGAGTGGAGAGCCAGATCGATCCGTTATTGCCGTCCTTTAATAGCTTCAACATCGTAGTCACAGCGGAATCCACACTGAAAATTTTAAAATGCAGTTAAAGGTTAACATGGTGGTGTTATAAGTCAATTTGGCTTATGAGTCAAAAACTATGTTTCAAATAATTCCCCAGGATCACTATTAGTTCTGGGATTCTTTGTTAGATTAATTTCGAGGATGGATCATGAAACTTATCCCCGTTTGTCTTATTGTGTAATCGTGTTATTAGCAGGGAAGTATAGAGGTAATGCAAGAATGATGACCTTAAGATTAACATGAGGAAGAAATTCAATTTACAGTTACCGATAAGAGAATTTTTTAATAAAAAGCCCTACACTTACGTCTCGCTTTAGGCTATATATTTTCACGCCGTTAAACATAGGGGTAAATATTTTGGATAAAAATCCTAATGTGGGAAAGAGACCATAAGTTGTTGCCAACATCAAGGAAGCAATTGTCATGGTTTGTCATCATGTCATGTCATTTTGACATTAGCAATTGATAATTTTACAAATGTGAACAATAAAATGAAATTTTTATAATTTTATGCGGATGAAGTCGCATGGGAACAGCTAGTCTTATCTACAAACCTTTGTACGTGTACTTTGCCGAATAATTCTTCCATCATTTTACTGTTTTTCATATCAACGACTTTTTTCTCGAGACCTTGAACCAGTTTGGTAGCGGTGGCTCCCGGGCACAGTACCATCACTCTTATGCCCGTGTTCTCGAAGAAAGGTGGCATCTGAAATATTAGAATTTACCTTTTATTTTCTTAATTATCGATTATTTGTATTTTATAACTAAATACCACTCTCGGTTTTACGCTACCTTTTTTCTTTCTTCTTTACCATTTATTAAAAAGTAATAAAAAAGCGTCAAATAACTGATTCTAATAAAGGATTGTGGTGTTCTACAATGTTCTCGTTCTAAATGCCTTCATCATGTTTCATATACTTAAAAGCTATAGTACTCCTATACTAACGTTCAAAAAGAATCTTTTTCTTTTTTAATAATAAACACTTACAGCTAAACTTTGAGAGAAGTGAATGACTGCTGCTTTACATCCGCTGTAAATAGGGAAGGTGTTTATTCTAGTCAATCCAGCAGTAGAGGCTATGTTGACTATGACCCCGCCAGCACCTCCTTCGTCCTTCCTCATGTGCTTCACGGCCTTCATAGTGAACGACACTAATCCTTGCTGAAATGTTTACTTTTATAAATTATCAGGATTTAAAGGCAGAGATAAGAGAGGGAGATAGAGATAAATGAGAAAGAGATGTGATGAAGACAAAAAATTAAAAAGCATCATTCATATGCAGTAAAGAAAAGATAAATTAGCATTCTAAAGAGCGAATGTGATTTGAAAAGTACAATGCAAACTAAAGGTTTTATCGCTGTTAATGTTAAATTAAAATTTAATAGGCTAATGCAACATTTTCCACAAATTATCGAAACATGTCAAAATTCCAAAAGATTTATGATTAGGTAAGCACAAAAGAGATACAATATTCTATTTACTAGTTTGTACTTTGATCAAGTACAGTATTTACATAGGTACATTTTCACAAAGCTTTAGAAGTTAGACGATGAATGCCATTTTTTCACGAATACGTGCATGCTTTTTTGAAACTGAAAGTCTATACATGTTTATGCAGTTGAATATTCATTAGGTCGATAGTAGTATGTGTTAAATGTTTATAGGTACTTAGGAAAGAACATCTTACAGAAAACTGTTACTAAGAGATATAATTACTAATCTGTGATACTGAGACTACAGTTATTGCGAGGTGAGCATGCCATTTCACCAAAATGGGTATTAGATAAATGTCTTCGACATATATTGAGTAGTAATGTAAACAGTTTCTTACATAGTTGACATCACTTGCTAATCTCCACGTTGTTTCCAAGTCACTCATGATACCTGCGTTGTTAATCAAAACGTCCACATTTCCAAATTCTTTAACCACAATATTAAAGCAATGATCAATCTCTGGTTCTTTGCTGACATCGCATTTGACAAATATTGCTGAATTGTTATACGTTTCATTTAGTTTAGCGACGAAATCTTGTCCAGCTTTTTCATCAATATCAACAACTGCAACTTTCTGAAACAAATGTTATGTTTGTAAAAGTATTAACACTAATATGTTATAAAAATCAAAATAGAAACAATATTGTGATTAGTTTATTATCTCTTTTTCTCTATCTCATTTTCATACTTATTATTTATTATAATATTATATTATGCCACTGCAGAGAGGTGATAATCACACAAACAAGACAGTAATGAGATTTTTTTTTATATCATAAGATGGCAAACGAGCAAGCGGCCACCCAAATCCGCCAAAATGGCGAAGCGACCGCTGCCTATAGGCATTGGCAATAGCGGATGCGTTGCCTACCCTTGATTGACGGAGGAGGAGACGCACATAAAGAGGATATTTCCCCTTCCTATGCGTCTCCTGCCCCATCAAATCCACGTTTCCTTCTCATCCTTTTCTAATAAGAAAAAAGGGTGGGAAGGAAAAGGGACTAAAGTTGGGCCTCCGGCACCACACTCATCAGACGAAACGCGGAAATGCTCCCACTTCACGCCTGTCTTCTGTGTGGTCGTGGTATTGCACCGGGCGAGCCGACCCATTCGTGCGCAGATGTTAAAGCGATTGAATGTGGATGGCTACAAAGGTGGAGTAAGATCGAAACTATAGATGGTTTGTGTGAAAGAAGATATGCGTTAGAAGGGAACGAATATAGATATACCTGCTGATATAGAGATGTATGGAAAAGATCAGGATCAAAAGTGGTGGATCTAGGATACTCAATGGGCATCAAAGATTTTTCGTATGGAACTAAAAAAACTAAATAGAAAAAATTCTAATTTTAGAGGTGTGGATTGAGTAGTATGGTTCGATGAGATATAGAAATTGGTCTCCTGGATGATAGTAGACAATGGCATCGAAAAAGGCGTAATTATCATACTTCATACTAACATTATAAATGCGAAAGTTTAGATGGATGGATCGATGTTTGTTAGAGTTTGTAGATGTAGAAGATAGTCTGGAAGAACACATAAGCAATTCACTTTTATTTTTTTTATTCCACGCGGTCGGAGTCGCGGGCGAAAGCTAGTAATGTCATATGTCTAAGTTCTAACTTATTTGTTAGAACGAAAATTTAACGTGCAAACAATATTTTGCAAATCATGATGAGACCGCTTCTTTAAATGTGTCTTTTTACATCGAGTAAAGGTTAATCCGATCTTGAATTTGTTACTTATTATGTGGTTTCACTTTTTGGCACCGTCTAGTCGATAATTATTTTAAAATTAAGCTGTAAACTATTTAAATTTAAGATACATTGTGATTGTTGAATATGATGTAACCTGATGATTTAAAATTTTGTACATATTGATGAAGAAGAGTGAAAATATTTGTAAATTACCTTTGCACCTTCTTTTAATAAAGCTTCAACATATGCTGCGCCTAATCCTGCAGCAGCACCGGTGACTAGGCAGTTTTTATTTTTCGCGTCCCACTGAGCGGCCATCTTTGTTTAGTCCGTATTGTACCGTTTACAGTTTATAAAATGACTAAACAATTCTTGAATTCGGTTAGTATTTATAGTAATCCTTAGCGTAATTTATATAAAAACAGATTAGATAAATGATTTGACAACATTTATATTTGAGCGAGTGTCAGCGGCCACACCGGTACAAAAACAAACTATCTTTATTTTTTTAAGAAATAACTAAATACTTCGTTTATAATATGCATTAATGCAAGTTTACATCATTATTATTAAATAATCTTAATTGAATGCCATTTCTTTAATAAGCAGGTTTAAAAACTAGATACATAGTCAGGAATACAGATATAAAACCATTTTTACCCCAAAAATTGGGTTCTGACATCCTATTTTTTGGGGTAAATTACTACAAAAGTACTAATAAAGTTTGTAAACGTAATAATGAACTTTGATTTTATAATGATGGTGTTTTTTTTAGTAAATCGTGTATTTTCGTTTAGGTGGCCATTTGCTTTGGTATACAATTGCGTTACATACAAACTGACACTCCTAAAATTGTCGTATCTTAATCTTTGCATCAGATGAGATAAAAAAAACAATATTCATGATGCATATAGTTTTCGGCGTAGGACAAAGTACAAACTTAGTCATCGTTACATTTATAAAAAATCGTTTATCTTAAACTGTAAGAGAGCGGGTGTGTCGTAAGCCGAATCAGCCAAAAAAAACAACCAAGGTGCAAAAAGTCGTTTATTGGTTTCACATAACCAATGCGTTCGGTCTGCGCGCGGACCCCAGGTTGGGAACCACACGCAGTTACAAAAAATGTTACATATTTACAATATCGGATAGCCGTCACAACAGCAAGCGGTTATCTACTGCATTAGGTCGTCACTATCCCGCAAGCAACCTAATCCAGCTACACTACTGTGCAAGTTCTGAGTAAAATTAGTCACAAGACAGCAAGCTAATATACTCAGAATCGCGTCGTAGGAACTAACTCGAGAAGACAATATTTGTTATCTCCTAATTTGCGTAATGAACATAAAAATGACTTAAGCTAAGGCGCATGCAAAACAACATCGTGTTTTAAAATACAGGTGGCGCCATCTATCTTGTACGTGAAACAACTGGGTTGCAGCGAATATTTGTTACAATCTCCCCCTCAGTTTTCTGAAGTCGTCCCGACGATGAAACTGGAAGATTCATCCTTCTGTTCACGTAGTCGTCTTCATCCTCCCCCTGGATTGGAACAGCTTCTGTGTTGGTCGCCAGATTGTAGTGACTGGTCGACTCCTTCCACGTTGTTTACAAAAATGTTTATTATTGATAACCGTCACAATCCAGCAAGCGGTTATCTACTGCATTAGGTCGTCACTGTCCCGCAAGCAACCTGACTTCAATGTCACTACACAAAAATGTCAATTGTGGATAACCGTCACAATCCAGCAAGCGGTTATCTACTGAATTAGGTCGTCACTATCCCGCAAGCAACCTAAATGCTGTGTCACTATACAATTATGGATAACCGTCACAATCCAGCAAGCGGTTATCTACTGCATTAGGTCGTCACTATCCCGCAAGCAACCTAAATGCTGTGTCACTATACAATTATGGATAACCGTCACAATCCAGCAAGCGGTTATCTACTGCATTAGGTCGTCACTATCCCGCAAGCAACCTAAATGCTGTGTCACTATACAATTATGGATAACCGTCACAATCCAGCAAGCGGTTATCTACTGCATTAGGTCGTCACTATCCCGCAAGCAACCTAAATGCTGTGTCACTATACAATTATGGATAACCGTCACAATCCAGCAAGCGGTTATCTACTGCATTAGGTCGTCACTATCCCGCAAGCAACCTGACTTCAATGTCACTACACAAAATGTCAATTGTGGATAACCGTCACAATCCAGCAAGCGGTTATCTACTGCATTAGGTCGTCACTATCCCGCAAGCAACCTAAATGCTGTGGCACTATACAATTATGGATAACCGTCACAATCCAGCAAGCGGTTATCTACTGCATTAGGTCGTCACTATCCCGCAAGCAACCTAAGTTCAGTGTTACTACAAAATGTCAATTGTGGATAACCGTCACAATCCAGCAAGCGGTTATCTACTGCATTAGGTCGTCACTATCCCGCAAGCAACCTAAATGCTGTGTCACTATACAATTATGGATAACCGTCACAATCCAGCAAGCGGTTATCTACTGCATTAGGTCGTCACTATCCCGCAAGCAACCTAAATGCTGTGTCACTATACAATTATGGATAACCGTCACAATCCAGCAAGCGGTTATCTACTGCATTAGGTCGTCACTATCCCGCAAGCAACCTAAATGCTGTGTCACTATACAATTATGGATAACCGTCACAATCCAGCAAGCGGTTATCTACTGCATTAGGTCGTCACTATCCCGCAAGCAACCTAAATGCTGTGTCATCTCACAAAAATGTCAATAATGGATAACCGTCACAATCCAGCAAGCGGTTATCTACTGAGTTAGGGTGAGAGTCAAAATGGCGGGTGTACCATAGCGAATTAAATTATACCACTTACTAAAAAAATGTACCTAAAATGTACTATTTAGTACCTCGCTCAAAAAAAAAGTACCTCCTCCAGAACGAAATTATAACGAAATTAAGTTACACTCGCCATATTGACGTCAATATGGCGGGTGTACTATTTTTTATTTTTATTTTAGCCATTACTTATAACATATGATTATACCAAATAAAATGTACCTAAATAGTACCTCAATTAAAAAAATATACACACTTAATAAAGTAGATAGTTTCCGAGAAATAAAACAATCAAGTCTTGCTTAGTAAAATCTATTTATATTATACTAGCTGTTGCTCGCGAGTTCGCCCGCGTGAAATTAGAAAACATAGTCTATGTTGCTCACAGATAAATTACCTTCTAAAGGTGAAAGAATTTTTAAAATCGGCCCAGTACTTTTGTGTTATTTCATTACAATCAAACAAACAAAGTTTTCCTCTTTATAATATTAGTATAGACAATTGTTCTATTATAAAAATCTCCAAGTTCAACCACCACCCCATCAGTACTACAATACTTATTGTACCAATGTGCAAAAGTACATACAACAATCAGTAACTATAATACTCTACAAAAACTTTTATATAAAATTGCAATAAAAGAAAAATAATGAGAAAATGGTTAATACTTGTCGGACGACATCCATCGGCATTGACAACAACAAGTACCAGTTATTTTGTGAAGGTAAGTTCTAATAAGTTACAAATAGAAATATAAAAGTTTGTTTTGGCTATGTGGAAAAAAATATATTTGTCATTTGTTTTGGTAAATTTGGTATACTGAGTATCGCAAGTAAGGATGTTTAAACCTGCTAGTTTGCTTGCTCGCCAACAACCAAGTGCCAGTACTTAAACTGATGCTAAATCAACTACTGCAAAAAGCAAAAAATATATACAGAGGAATCTGGTGGCGATGTTCATTAATAAAAAAAAAATAGTTAATCTATGTCTATTAATTTACTAATATTATTATAGTTTGTCTAAATATTTAGATTAGTTTGACAATTCATTTCAAATTTAGTAAGGATGGGTTGTGTAAAATCAGACATGACTCTTATCGATTTTCGATTTTTATTCTTATAGAAGTTGGAATCGATAGATTTATAGTTATAACTTATGAAATAAAAAAAACACTGTTTTTACAAATTAATAATGACCATAACAAATAATGAGAGTAAATAAATGTTTATTACTACTACAGCCGTACGTAATCGAATTGGATTTCGCTATTATTTCTGTCATCGCTAAATTATGTAATCTACACTGTAATCAATACTAGAATTGTCCTCTAAATTAGTGAATAAGAAAATAATAATTTTAGTACAGGTATCGTAGTGACAAATCACTACATCATCATCATCATCATCATCAACAGCCTTCTCCTGCCCACTGCTGGACATAGGCCTTCCCCAATGCCTTCCACAGAATGCGGTCCTCAGCCTTCCGCATCCAACGACTTCCCGCCGTGCGCACTAAGTCGTCGGTCCACCTGGGTGGAGGACGCCCTACGCTCCTGGTCCCCGTTCGCGGCCTCCATTCGAGGACTTTCCTCCCCCACCTGGCGTCGCTGGCCCGACAAATGTGACCGGCCCATTGCCACTTCAGCCTACTGATTTTGAGAACTATGTCGTCGACTTTGGTTCTCCGTCGAATTTCTTCATTCCGGATTTTATCCCTTAGAGTAACCCCGAGCATTACAAATCAAATCACAAATCACTACGATACCTGTTTATTAAGTATGGCATTTGACTTCATACAAATTGAATTCGATACTTCATATGCGTCGTTTATCAAACTAATCTATCTTATTTAGACACACTATAAGAGGAAAGATTTGTATTTTTCTATGTATTTGATTTACGTTAAAACTACTGGGCCGATTTTAAAAATTCTTTTACTATTAGAAAGGTACATCTGTGTGTAGGCTATACTTTATTACTACCAATGTTTAGGAACCATTAATAAACAACATATTTCTGGACCTTGGTGTTAAAAATTTACTATTGTTTTTCTTTTCTCGGCTTACGCTGCCTAAACCGTTAGAGGTACAAAAAAATGATGTGTGAAAGAATTGTAGATCTCAAAAAGTTGCACAGAAAGTTCACGATGGCATATATCTATCTTTAACGGTTTTCTTACAAATACCACTTTCATGTTCAGAAAATGCAATTAAAACCCGCATGCTCTTTGCGGCGGAGTGTTATTGGTTTGAATATTAATCCTTATCCAAATAAATGCATCTATTGTCAGGAGAATTTAATGTTTTAAACGGAACGAATTTAATGAATTTTTAACGGACGAATTTACATACTTTTAAAATTGAACTTTTAAACTCCACGCGGACGAAGTCGCGGGCAACAGCAACTTTAAAAAAAATCTATTTTTTTACTTCCTTCAAGTATTAGTTAGTAGTACTTAGTAGAAAACAATTTATCGATATTACCAAAACAAATGACAAATATAATTTTTTCCACATAGCCAAAACAAACTTTTATATTTCTATTTGTAACTTATTAGAACTTACCTTCACAAAATAACTGGTACTTGTTGTTGTCAATGCCGATGGATGTCGTCCGACAAGTATTAACCATTTTCTCATTATTTTTATTTTATTGCAATTTTATATAAAAGGTTTTGTAGAGTATTATAGTTACTGATTGTTGTATGTACTTTTGCACATTGGTACAATAAGTGTTGTAGTACTGATGGGGTGGTGGTTGAACTTGGAGATTTTTATAATAGAACAATTGTCTATACTAATATTATAAAGAGGAAAACTTTGTTTGTTTGATTGTAATGAAATAACACAAAAGTACTGGGCCGATTTTAAAAATTCTTTCACCTTTAGAAAGGTAAGTTATCTGTGAGCAACATAGACTATGTTTTCTAATTTCACGCGGGCGAACTCGCGAGCAACAGCTAGTATAATATAAATAGAGGTTACTAAGCAAGACTTGATTGTTTTATTTCTCGGAAACTATCTACTTTATTAAGTGTGTATATTTTTTTAATTGAGGTACTATTTAGGTACATTTTATTTGGTATAATCATATGTTATAAGTAATGGCTAAAATAAAAATAAAAAATAGTACACCCGCCATATTGACGTCAATATGGCGAGTGTAACTTAATTTCGTTATAATTTCGTTCTGGAGGAGGTACTTTTTTTTTTGAGCGAGGTACTAAATAGTACATTTTAGGTACATTTTTTTAGTAAGTGGTTATAATTTAATTCGCTATGGTACACCCGCCATTTGACTCTCACGAGTTAGGTCGTCACTGTCCCGCAAGCAACCTAAGTTCAGTGTTTACTCTACAAAATGTCAATTATGGATAACCGTCACAATCCAGCAAGCGGTTATCTACTGCATTAGGTCGTCACTGTCCCGCAAGCAACCTAACTTCAACGTCAATACTAGTGCCATTGTCCTGATCTTCTGTTTGTTACTCGGCTGATTCGTCCTGCTGATTCGCCCTGCCCCACGTTGGGCGCCAGATTGTAAGAGAGCGGGTGTGTCGTAAGCCGAATCAGCCAAAAAAAACAACCAAGGTGCAAAAAGTCGTTTATTGGTTTCACATAACCAATGCGTTCGGTCTGCGCGCGGACCCCAGGTTGGGAACCACACGCAGTTACAAAAAATGTTACATATTTACAATATCGGATAGCCGTCACAACAGCAAGCGGCTATCTGCTGGATTAGGCCGTCACTACCGCAAGCAACCTAATCCAGCTACACTACTGTGCAAGTTCTGAGTAAAATTAGTCACAAGACAGCAAGCTAATATACTCAGAATCGCGTCGTAGGAACTAACTCGAGAAGACAATATTTGTTATCTCCTGATTTGCGTAATGAACATAAAAATGACTTAAGCTAAGGCGTATGCAAAACAACATCGTGTTTTAAAATACAGGTGGCGCCATCTATCTTGTACGTGAAACAACTGGGTTGCAGCGAATATTTGTTACAAAACTATTTTATTATAAGATTAGTTATGATTAACAAGCCAGGTTCGATATAAAAAATATCTATTTTATGTTTACTGAATATCTTTTCTTGCGAAGGTACATTTCGCTTTTAAAGCGGAGTAAGAACACAGCATGATCAATTAAAATGGTAAATAATAAAAATGTAATTTTTATTAATAAAAACAAAGGTATACATATACAAAATTTAAATTAATAAAAAAATTGAAGTATATTTCGTGAATTTTTTGAATATACTTAAAAAATAAAAAATCAAGGAAGCGTTAACTTTTCCAGTTCATTCAAGTATTTGTTGATTTGGGGCGTCAGTTCTAGGGCTGGCTTGTCGTTAACGGAGAGCCAGATGGAGCCATTGTCGCCGTCTTTTAGCAACTTCATCATGGCGGCCACTGCAGACTCAATTCTGAAAATAATAAAAACCCTATTGTATACGAAATTAAAACAGATTTTACAGATTCTAGCTATACATGGCGACCATTTTCATATTTTGTCTGCTAGAAAGTGAAAATCGTTCGATAAATTGTGTTGTATGTAAAAAATTTGCAGTTAATCTAAAATATTTCAGCTTCGTATGGTACCGATACTGATCCATCCAACAAATTTATCATCCCTATTTTTAAACCTTCTCCAGCAATTTCACGCCCTGGAAATTTCCAAGATGTGGTATTTCCAAAAAGTCTCTAAATGAAAAATACCTTTTTATCTTCGTTTAACTTTTAAAAAATACGTAAAATTCTTTCGTTTCAAATTCATCCGATCATATTTTGTCCCCACCCCCCTAACTGTCTGTTGACTGTCTAATCTTCTTTTCCAAACACGTCAAAGAATAAAAGAAAACATGTAAACGAACCAATAACTATTATAATATAAACTAACCTTTGTATCGGAACACCATCCAATTGTAGCTGTTTCATAGTAGTGGTTTCAACAATTCTTTGGTCCATACCATCCATCAGTTTGGTAGCGGTGGGCCCCGGGCACAGAGTCAGCACTCTTATACCCGTATTATCGTAGAATGGCGCACTCTGAAATTTTGAATTACGAATTAGGGATATGCTTACTACCATATAGTATTAAATTAACATAGAACTAAACGTGCATTTATTTGCGAATTTATATAAATCAAATATTTTTTATTATTGGAGATGGACTGCTAATATTCGCAGCTAAACTTTAATATCAATCGGCATTATCACGCAGATTAAAAAATATTAAAGTAACAGGCGCTTTTTAACACTTCTTTGAAAGGTTTTATAACCATTCTTAAAGGAGCATAACAAAAAATTAAATCAATAATTTTTATATTATTTTCTCTTGGATGCCCCAAGGAAAATTAGAGTAATTTCACTTTTTTTTTATTACAATTAAAGGTGGCAAACGAGCAAGCGGCCACCTGAATCCACCGAAATGGAAAGCGACCGCTGCCCATAGACATCCGCAATTGCAGATAGGTTGCCTACCTTTAATTGACAGAGGAGGAGACGCACAGAAAGAGGACATTTCCCCTTCCTATGCGTCTCCTCCACCGTCAAATCCACTTTTCCTTCCCATCCTTTCCTCTTAAGAAAAGGGTGGAAAGGGAAAGGGACTAAAATTAGGCCTCCGGCACCACACTCATCAGATAAAACGCGGAATTGCTCCCACTTCACGCCTGAAGGTGTGGTCGTGGTATTTCACCGGGCGAGCCGGCCCATTTGTGCGTAGATGTTAAAGCGGATGTTAAATGTTAAAATATATTACTTGTAAGTTTTTAGTACATACCGCAAGACTTTGGCTGAAATGCAGAACGGCACCTTTGCTTCCGCAGTAAATTGGCAAGAAGTTAAGTTTACATATTCCGGCAGTAGAGGATATGTTCACAATGGTACCACCAGCTCCACCTTCGTCTTTCCTCATGTGCTTGACTGCTTTCATTGTAAATGACACCAATCCTTGCTGAAATCATCAATAATTGAAGTATTTAATCCTAGATACATTTGTTAAGAAAAGACTAAACGAAGTTATTGCCTCCATCAACCTGATTGCAAATTTTGATTTTTACCAAACTTGACGAAATTATAAAAGCCTTCGCAGATTACAGTCTTTTTGTTTTATAAGAACACATACATGTTCTAGATGATGAGGACAAAGTGCGCATATTACGACGGTTTGTTTTAATGTTTTGGCTTGACGGTCCAACCCTAACAAACTATCCGCCGATAAGTCTGTTATCTGCAGTGGTACTAAATGAAATAACCAAATCGTTTAAAGTGTAGAGGGAGGAAGTTCTCTATTAAAGTCGAATACCCGGATGTAATCATAACACCTAGAGATATGGACATTTTTCTCTTTTAAAACAGAGATAAGAAACAATCATAGTAATCAATTGTATTATCTTGATATATGTTTATTAATAAAAGCACGCGTGTTTATAATGCACAAATTTTAAATTCAGTTCGACTATCAATTTTGCTATCTGTTATTTTTTTCGTACATTTTTAGCGACGATTAGCATCCGCTTACTTTTAACTCCTTACTTACGGTTAACTCCTTACTTACTTACGGTTAACTCCCGATATTTCGGCCCAGTTACCCCGTTAAACCCATATCTTAAAGTTTAAAAACCACTACAGCTTAAAGGGGTTTCACTGCCTATATTTTTTTACATTCCAAACCCTGTTCATGTTTTGTAGGTGTAATTTGACTATGTAAATCTTAAGAGCGTGCCCACACCTGAGTCTAAACTACTTTTGATTCCTATGAGCTTATATGGAGGTGCGCACACTACTCGATTGTTTGTAGTGCAAATAAACAGTTGAATTGGCTGCGAAATAATCGACAGTCGCACAACTGTTGTGCGATAGTTTAGTTAAAGGTGTACGCTCGCTATAAGGTAGATTTAATTGTCTTACCCAGTTGACATCAGATGCTAATCTCCACATAGAGTCTGTGTCACTCATAATCCCTGCGTTGTTTATCAGCACATCTATCCTTTGAAATTGATTGAGAACAGTTTTAAAACTATTATCTACGTCTACTTCTTTGCTGACATCACATCTTATAAAGATAGCTTTGTTGTTGTACGTCTCGTTTAACTTTGCGACGAAATTCTGTCCGGTCTTTTCATCAATGTCTAATACAGCGATATTCTGAAATAAAACAAACGTTTATAAACAGGCAGATAAACTTGTTGAAATTTTCATGACTTATACGTTGTATATATTAACTTTAAGCTCGAAAATAAACTCTACTATATGTAAATAAAAAAAAAACGAAAATATTAAAAACAAATTTTATAGCCTCTACGACCCCTATTACCCTCAGGGGAAGGATACTCGAATGACAGCTAAATTGTTTCTCTTCAGTTATTTATGCTACAGGCGATCACAATAGAAGTCAGATGCAAACACGCATACATAAAAATATATACGTTCGAAAAAAATTACAGTCCTGAAGTAGTCAAATAATGAAAAAGCTCAACCAAAATACTTAATCACAAATACCTTTGCTCCTTCTTTCAATAAAGCTTGTGCATACGCAGCGCCCAGGCCTGATGCGGCTCCGGTGATTAGAATGTTTTTGTTTTTCGCGTTCCACTGGGCGGCCATCTTTGTTCAGTAAGGCACAGAACTTCGCGTCTCAAATGACTTGTAATTTAAAAGTTCAGTATTTATATACTCGTGGTTACCGCAAGTGATGCGTTATCGAAAATATTAAGATAAGTTTCGCACGTAAAGCCGGAAATACTCGTACAAGTTGCTGGCTCACTTGCTTGCCAGATACTGGCACGTGCCAAATATAGGTATGTATGAACGCTAGCATGATTTTTGATTTTATGACACTTGTAACTTGCAGTTGTGCTAACAGCAAGTTGAGAAAGGTCTAGTCTCGTCTCATTCACTGGCATGTGTGATCGTATTATACCGCTAGCTGTTCCCATGCGACTTCATCCGCTTGAAATTATAAAAATTTCATTTTATTGTTTACATTGGTCAAATTATCAATTGCAAATGTCAAAATGACAAGACATGATGTCAAACCATGGCAACCTTGCTTCCTTGATGTTGGCAGCAACTTATGGTCTCTTTCCCACATTAGGATTTTTTTTAATTAAAAAAAGAGTTATTCAAAAATATGCTGTAATTACTGATATCTTAGGCAACAAAGAAGTGTGTGTTTACGCTTTATTTAGCAGGGATAAGACCTGCTACCCAGTTTCACTGGCATGTATTGCCGCTCTAACGGCATGTTAAGAGAAAATTTTGTTACAACGAAATTTGAATCAATTATTTATATGAAAAAAAAAAACAAGTGAAAAGAGAGAGAGGCTTAGATTTGAGAGTTTCCTCGAATATTTATGTTATTAGGTAACCCATATAGGCAAACACTAGAAAAAGATTTCTTAATACTAAGGTTTTTAGTAAGAACGAGCTGTCACCCGCAAACTTCGTTAGCGTAAATTTGGACCACCGGTTATACCATTTTGACAGCGCGGAATTAAAAAAAAAGCCTTTATGCCTATCCATGTCAGCTACCCTCCAGTGAAAGTCCCGTCGAAATCGGCCCGGCCGTTACTACTACTGCAGAATTACTTGGAAATTGGAAAAAATCATTTTACTAATTGTTGTATCAAACTAAAACACACAGCTTGTACAAATACACTTACATACATACATACATAGGTATGTATCTATGTAAATGTATATGAGTACATACCCGTGTAAAAGATTACTTTCCTGTCTTTCTTCAGAGGGGATTTTATCTTATGTATTATATAAATAGAGTTGGCAACAATTTTTTCGTGTAACGATGACACGAAAAAAAGCAAAACAAATTGTAAAAAAACATGCTATATAACGTCATCATGATTGGCGAAATAATTGAAGGAAAAATTTATAAGGAAAATACGGTTCAAAGATCGTCCCTTAGGAGAGCCAGTTGGCAGCGATTAGGGATCTTTAATGGGAATTCAATTACGATGGATCAAAATATGTAAGACCCCTTTTCCACTAGCTTAATTGCTATCTCTTGAATAATGTAATCGTTTTACCCAGGTTCAGAAATTAGGTTTAATAACGCAAAAGAGATACACAGAGACTTTTATAAAGATAGAAGTACAAAGCATAAATAACATTTTTCACCTATCAAAAAGTAGCTTTATATAAATACTAAAATCATACTAATATTATAAATGCGAAAGTTTAGATGGATGGGATGGATGGATGTTTGTTAGAGGATAGTCTGGAAGAACATATAGACTATTCTCTTTTGTTTTTTTTTTTAATTCCACGTGGACGGAGTCGCGGGCGAAAGCTAGTGTAAAATAACGTAATCTTGTTTGCCACTTTATAATTTACAAGCTGTTCGTGTGCGGATTCATCCACGTGAAATTATAAAAACTTTATTTTATTGTTTACATTTGTCAAATTATCAATAGCGAATGTCAAATGACATGACATGACATGACAAACCTTAGCAATCTTTCTTTCTTGATGTTGGCAGCAACTTATGGTCTCTTTCCCACATTAGGGGTATTATCCAAAATATTTACCACCTAAGTTTAATGGCGTTAAAATATATAGCCTAAAGCGTGACGTAAGTGTAGGGCTTTTTACTAAAAAAAGAATTATTCAAAAATATGCTGTAATTGCTGACATCTTAGGCAACAAAGAAGTGTGTGTTTACGCTTTATTATAATAAGTATAGAAGTATAGATGTAATTGCTTAACTTAGAAAAATTAACTTTAATCAACTGTTTCTGACAATGTAGTTATGCACCTGTTCGCTAATTTATCCGTCTTGTGTATACTCGTACTTGTTTTTTATTTTCCTATGTAATTGTATGATTAAATTAGCTATTGTGTATACTTATAAATTAAATTAAATCAATAAATAAACATTTAAATGAACAATATACTCTCAGAGAATAAGGTCTATATTAAAATGAAATATCTAGGTCTGTCTGCGCAGTGTTGTCGATGTTCTCTCTATTGATTGGTCCCATGAAGCTCTGACCTTTCCCGCCCGCGCTATATTCTCTGCGCTCGTCAGCTCGCAGCCTGTCTATACGAACATATTATATTGTTAGGAATTAGTAGGAAACTGAAGGAAAAATGGGGGGTAGTTTTATAAAACACTTGCAAGGAGTCGCACAGGGCTCAGTCAGACAGTCCGTCAGTCGCTCAGAAGCTCAATAGCTGAGTACATTTCTAGTCGTCACTATGGAACGTTCGATATCTTTACATATGTAGTTGACTTTGTGTTAGTTTTAAAAGTAATTAACAAGTATTGTTGATATGGCCGATCGTCCATATATTTTTTTTAAATCATTTGTATCGAAATACCTAAAATCAGAAGTGGGATAGGATTCGCGTGATTCTAGCCTTAACGCTCACCCTGAATGTTGTAAAATTTACGTTAAAAAAGTGCAAAGTGAAAGATATCGATCGTTACTGTGATTGCGATAGCCGTAATTTCGACAAGTTAAAACATGTCTAGTTTGAGATCTTAGTTGTATACAAGTACTTTGAAGATACTTGAAAAAGTCATTTGAGACACGTCACTGGAAAAAACATGTTGGAACATGCAAGTAGTGAGGCGAACGTGATTTCCTTGCCATGTATTGTAAGACGGAATTGTTTAATTAATACTTCGGTAAGATCCAACCAATATTTTTATATTTCGAATTGTTATGCAAAGGTGTAATAATTTTGAAGTATGGTTAACAATTGCTAAGCTCTTGCTTAATGATTTAGCTGAGTTTTCTCAATTTATAAAAAGCCTAGCACATGTAAAATTAATGTTACACGTGTTATGTGAATTCATACTCGTATTTTGGTAAACTCTTGGTGTAAATCGATGATGTTTTGAGGCTAAGACCATAGACTGAGGCTTTCTATGTTACATAAAGCTTTAGTGATGTAGGTTGTGGGTTTTTCATTAATTCAATTAATGTTAACCTAACCTAACAATGGAAATTAAATTCAGTTTTTCGTTATATTAGTAAGGGTCAGGTAGGGCCGAGCGTTTATAAGATTAAAGTATTTTTCTGAATCAGCTAGATATCGTTATGACTTAATAGTCATTGATGATTTCGTTAAGCAGTTTATTTTACCCAAAATGTTGACATACTGCTGATCAATTATAACCTCATTTCAAGAACATGACTTTTATGTTTTATTAACGAAAATCGATCGTTATTGATAGAAGTTGGTTGTTTGAAAGTGTGAATTACTTAATTGAATTAATTGTCGATTAAGGGTGAAAGCCACCATGTGCTTTTTAATTAGTTTTTGTCCGATGAGGGAACGCCCCGTGACATGCCCGGCTACAAGCAGCACCTGTGCGATCCTGCAGCGCGCCTACGACGCGTCTGGCTGCATGCAGCGCATCCACAGCGCACATGGCTAAGTGCAGTAGACCTGCAACGCGTATGGCTACACATATCGCGCCTGCATTGCCTGTGACTTCGTACAGCGCGTCTGCGACGCAACTGCCTACGAGCAGGTGTGAGTACTGCGTACGAGTGTGAGTAAAATTTGTATTGAAGTTTTAATACTCAAACAAAGCGATAAGTCGCTGTTGTTTTTAGTTACTGCTATGGGAAATTTGATATTCGTCAAATTGTTACCATCCGTAGTAACCTCAATAGTCAGACTAAGCAGTTACTTTACCAAGCTGCCGAGTGCGTTGATAATTAAGTCCAGTTGCTTCAAAGTTGACAATATGTCATGGAAGCGTAGCACAATAGTCAAGTTGCATATTTAATTCGTAACTACATAGCTACAATAAATTGTTTTGGTATAAGTTCAGATGAAAAAGGTAAGGTGTTGTGATTACTGAGATACACCTTTCTTCGTCACATATCTTTCTTGATACGTTGTGTTTTGTGTAATAAATGTTGACTTGCATATGGTTATGTTTGTGGGCGGATTTTGGTGTGTTTTGTGTAGATACCGACATTGAAAGAGAGGAAGCGTTTCCGACTCATGTTGCTGAGCCACGAGACGATGAGACGGCGCTAACCAACACATCGAGTGAGAGTGTGGCACTTGTGTCACCAGCCAGCGGTCCTGTGGAGCATGTGGTTGATGAGCCGCGTGTCCGCGACACGTCTGGTACATGCAGCGCTCCCGCTACGTGCCTGAATTCGTGCAGCGCATCTGAGACGCGCATGGCTACGCGTATACTCCATGTCGTGCATATGTATTGTTAGAAGATCCGATGTAGTTGTTACTGGATCTGTATTGTTAGGAGATCCGATGTAGTTGATACTGGATCTGTTCTGTTTGGTGATCCGATGTAGTCGTTACTGGATCAATATGTGTGAAGGCCCGATGTAGATGTTACTGGGTATGTGTTATTTGTCCGATGTAGATGCTACTGGACTGCATTAAAGCCAACACACTGAGGCAAGTTAATTCTGTAAGGCCTGTGGCAGTGTGATTCTTCAAACTCGTCTACGATGAGCCTGCGTTGCCTGGGTTCGTGCAGTGCGCTTACGACGCGCCTGTGCGCATACAGCGCGCCTGCCTGCCAACAGCGCGCCTGTCTTCGTGTGTCACGCCTGTGTGTGACCAGCGCGCACGTGCAGCACCTATCTTCAGACACCGTGCCTTCGATGCGTCTGGTCCCGTGCACGATAATTAAGTCCAGTTGCTTCAAAGTTGACAATATGTCATGGGGGGGGGGGGGGGAAAAAAAAAAAAAAAAAAAAAAAAAAAAAAAAAAAAAAAAAAAAAAAAAAAAAAAAAAAAAAAAAAAAAAAAAAAAAAAAAAAAAAAAAAAAAAAAAAAAAAAAAAAAAAAAAAAAAAAAAAAAAAAAAAAAAAAAAAAAAAAAAAAAAAAAAAAAAAAAAAAAAAAAAATCGTGGTAGTTTTGGAAGATCGTCAAACTGTAAATCCTGGTATCAAATCTCAAGAATACAAATAAACACTTGCAAGGAGTCGCACAGGGCTCAGTCAGACAGTCAGTCAGTCGCTCGGAAGCTCGATAGCTGAGTACATTTCTAGTCGTCACTATGGAACGTTCGATATCTTTACATATGTAGTTGACTTTGTGTTAGTTTTAAAAGTAATTAACAAGTATTGTTGATATGGCCGATCGTCCATATATTTTTTTTAAATCATCTGTATCGAAATACCTAAAAATATTAATTAAACCTATATTTCAATTCAGTAATAATACGTAAAATGTCATCTTAATTTTCACCATAATTAAAAAAAATCGTGGTAGTTTTGGAAGATCGTCAAACTGTAAATCCTGGTATCAAATCTCAAGAATACAAATAAACACTTGCAAGGAGTCGCACAGGGCTCAGTCAGACAGTCCGTCAGTCGCTCGGAAGCTCGATAGCTGAGTACATTTCTAGTCGTCACTATGGAACGTTCGATATCTTTACATATGTAGTTGACTTTGTGTTAGTTTTAAAAGTAATTAACAAGTATTGTTGATATGGCCGATCGTCCATATATTTTTTTTTTTTTTTTTTTTTTTTTTTTTTTTTTTTTTTTTTTTTTTTTTTTTTTTTTTTTTTTTTTTTTTTTTTTTTTTTTTTTTTTTTTTTTTTTTTTTTTTTTTTTTTTTTTTTTTTTTTTTTTTTTTTTTTTTTTTTTTTTTTTTTTTTTTTTTTTTTTTTTTTTTTTTTTTTTTTTTTTTTTTTTTTTTTTTTTTTTTTTTTTTTTTTTTTTTTTTTTTTTTTTTTTTTTTTTTTTTTTTTTTTTTTTTTTTTTTTTTTTTTTTTTTTTTTTTTTTTTTTTTTTTTTTTTTTTTTTTTTTTTTTTTTTTTTTTTTTTTTTTTTTTTTTTTTTTTTTTTTTTTTTTTTTTTTTTTTTTTTTTTTTTTTTTTTTTTTTTTTTTTTTTTTTTTTTTTTTTTTTTTTTTTTTTTTTTTTTTTTTTTTTTTTTTTTTTTTTTTTTTTTTTTTTTTTTTTTTTTTTTTTTTTTTTTTTTTTTTTTTTTTTTTTTTTTTTTTTTTTTTTTTTTTTTTTTTTTTTTTTTTTTTTTTTTTTTTTTTTTTTTTTTTTTTTTTTTTTTTTTTTTTTTTTTTTTTTTTTTTTTTTTTTTTTTTTTTTTTTTTTTTTTTTTTTTTTTTTTTTTTTTTTTTTTTTTTTTTTTTTTTTTTTTTTTTTTTTTTTTTTTTTTTTTTTTTTTTTTTTTTTTTTTTTTTTTTTTTTTTTTTTTTTTTTTTTTTTTTTTTTTTTTTTTTTTTTTTTTTTTTTTTTTTTTTTTTTTTTTTTTTTTTTTTTTTTTTTTTTTTTTTTTTTTTTTTTTTTTTTTTTAAATCATTTGTATCGAAATACCTAAAAATATTAATTAAACCTATATTTCAATTCAGTAATAATACGTAAAATGTCATCTTAATTTTCACCATAATTAAAAAAAATCGTGGTAGTTTTGGAAGATCGTCAAACTGTAAATCCTGGTATCAAATCTCAAGAATACAAATAAACACTTGCAAGGAGTAGCGAGAGATTAGTATGTGACGGTCGAGGTGGGAACTTTCTTGCTTTACTTCATACTTCTAAGGACGAGGTCTGTACTTTAATGCTTTACTTCCTGTTCATAGAGCAGAATGGTTAGGTTAGATCTTGCGTCCCTGATGATCTTGATGATGATGTCCTCCATGTCTGTCAATGGCAAACTTTATCTCCGATAGTGTGATCGAATACGACTGGCAAATCCGAACTTAGATTTAAAGGTTCGATCACACAGCGCACAGTACAATAGTTCCTTGCGTTTCTACTGAGTAACTGTGTCGTGTCGTTGATGTTCATTGTCAAATCGGTGTATATTTCCGACAACAGAACGCTAATGTGTTATACGTTTCTTATAATGGGCAAACATAATCAAAATGTGTCTTAAACAGAGCAGTTTGGGACAATTCGAAGTTTTGTAAGTTGGAACCTAAGTATCAGTTTTCTGTATGTGCATCAGGATTTCTCCTGGAAGGGTGAACAGCGCGCCAGTATCGCGCCTGTCTTCGTGCATCACGTCTGCGTCTAGCCTGTACGTGAACAACGCGCCCGCGACGCGACTACCTACAAGCAGCATGCCGCGCCTGTCACCAAAGCGCGCGACAGCGCAGCATCTACCAACGAGCCGCGTATCAGCGCAGCGCCTGTCACCGTGCCGCGTGACAACGAGCCGTGCACCCGCGCAGCTCCTCCCTGTGAGCTGGAATCTACTGCCAGAGACGGATTCCGCAACATTGAAGACACTGGAAGAACGAGACCGTGGACGGTCTCCTGTCAGGAGAGGCCGTGTTAGGAATTAGTAGGAAACTGAAGGAAAAATGGGGGGTAGTTTTATAAAACACTTGCAAGGAGTCGCACAGGGCTCAGTCAGACAGTCCGTCAGTCGCTCGGAAGCTCGATAGCTGAGTACATTTCTAGTCGTCACTATGGAACGTTCGATATCTTTACATATGTAGTTGACTTTGTGTTAGTTTTAAAAGTAATTAACAAGTATTGTTGATATGGCCGATCGTCTATATATTTTTTTAAATCATTTGTATCGAAATACCTAAAAATATTAATTAAACCTATATTTCAATTCAGTAATAATACGTAAAATGTCATCTTAATTTTCACCTTAATTTAAAAAAAAAATCGTGGTAGTTTTCGAAGATCGTCAAACTGTAAATCCTGGTATCAAATCTCAAAAATACAAATAAACACTTGATGATTCACTAGACATTATATTAATCATATGTACTACAAAGCAAAAGGGTGGGTAATCAGGGTTGCCCCCCCGCGGTGTTGAGGCCATAACCTTGTCGGTCACCTTCCCTTTGATGGTCGGTCTGATAATGTCGACGTAACTCCCACTGGCTTAACTGAGTTTCCAATTAGGATAAATTGACTCAAGATTTTATTGTTGTACGTCTTATTTACTTAGTATGTTCAAATGATAATCTGTTCTTAAGTCCACTCAGAGTTAAAGGTTAAGGAATGTTGGTTATTTATACATCTGTCGTATTGATTTGGATATCTTGCTGATCTTAGATTAATTATTTAGCTTGGTCTTCCAGTAAACAACTATACCCGCTTGCGTCAAATTAGATCGTAAGTAAATCTTAATTAAAGGCGTTCTTCGCTAGAACTTCCTTTCTTGAAGTTATTGGTTTTCAATTTAATTGTTTTTTATTATTATTGTTTTCTAGACTTTATAATTTACTTAGCATGAATACTATGTTTATGACTTACTGAAATTGTCATATTTTTTTCGGATAGTGGTAGTCGGTCAAAAATACTATTAGTGACGCTTGGTTTGGTCTATTATCTAGCAAGTTAATTCGTGTGACCTTCAGGAAAAGCAATTTAAAAATACCGATGTTTCATGAAGTTTGTCCCAGCGGAGCGGCCCAGCTACTTCTCAATGTTAAACTTCAATTTCATAGCAATATTTGCCGCAAGACCCCTTGAGAGTTCCGACGACTTGGCACGCGGAATATTCCAGAAACTTGTTATTGGACCTAGGTTTTTATAGTTCTTAGCTCACTCGGAACTCTAGTTTATTAGATTTACTCAACTAGTTATTCATGAACTCGCGACTTCGCCCGCGTGAAATTAAAAAAAATCTAGCCTATGTTACTCACTGATAACGGAGCTTTGTAATGGTGAAAGAATTTCTGGAATCGGCCCAGTAGTTTTTGAGTTATTTCAATACATAAAAAAATCCAAAAATACAAATCTATCCTCTTTATAATATTAGTATAGATGTAGATATACGTAGTGAGTTTAATTTTTTTTAAGCATTCTGAAATAAGGCTTTTTTAATACTATTTATTAATGTTATTGGTAAACGAGGGATACTTAAGTGACTTGGACTATTGGACTTTTGCCATTTGTTTTATTTTATACCACGACCTTGAAATCGAGTCCAAGTGAATTGCTCAATATAACAAGCCTAAGTTTAAAGGGCAATCGTGTATCGCATCTAATGGTCGGTTTCCCAGACAAATTAAACCATTCATTAGTGTTTTTGGTTCGATAACTTGAGGAAAAGCGTTTCCGAACTACTTGTGTTTTACTCCGTTGAAACTTGGTCAACTTAAATTACTAGGTAACGATTAAATGAAAATAAACTTCAGCAACCCAGCATAAGTGAAACAAATGTTATAATTGTTTTTAACTATACCCTTTTCTCTAGTTATTTGATACTAACACGACATAATAAACAAGAACAGCAGATGGTATCTTTTACTTGATGAGTCCACTTATTTAAACTGTATCCTTGACATCATTTCTTATCAACAATGGAAATAGTGTTAGTCCTCTTGTTAGTAAAGACTAGAATTGTGATGGACACATTTAGTCTTCGAAGAAATTTTTAATCAAATACTGAATCCATAATTTGGTATTACTTGTTTTTGTTCCTGTATACCATGTGACAGATGCAGAAACGTTCAAATTCTAAGATCAATAGGCAGCGATCGCTTCGCCTTCTCGGCGAATTCAGATGGCAACTCGCTCTATTGCCACCTTATAAAAAATGCTCAAAAACATATCTGTAGTATTTTTGACAATATCATCGTTATGATATAAAAAAAATTATATCAGGATTTTAGCAGCGTCACGATTGTTATTCACTTTTTAGCTATTTTGTTTGTTCTTTAATATATTTCCTGGTATTCTTATGAATATAATATACTGGCGACCAGCCCCTTTGCATGGGTCCAATGGGGATACGAAAATGTTTTTACGTCACATTAGAATCCTCTATAATTATCAGCATATTCTATTACATTGTACTTAAGCAAACCTTCCTCTTGAATCACTTTATCTATTAAAAAAACAGCATTAAAATCGGTTGCGTAGTTTCAAATATCTAAGCACATATAGAGACAGTCATGTCTGACTTGCTGTTGCAAAAAGCGACTGTTTTTTATACTGCACTAGCTTTCGCCCCCGACTCCGTCCGCGTGGAATTAAAAGAAAAGCGAGTAGTCTATGTGTTCTTCTTGACTATCATCTACATCTATCCTAAATTTCATCGAAATCCGTTCAGCTGTTTATGCTACAAACTCTAACATCCATCCATCTATCAAAATTTTCGCATTTGTAATATTAGTATGAAGTTTGATTAACGTAAGTCAGATTGAAAACACGGAAAAGCCGATATTCTGATTTATTTTATGGTCATCAGGTTTCGGGGACTGAGTTGAAATAAAGACTTATCGGAATTAATTTGATTTGTGAAGTGTGAATTAAATTATTTTAATGTTTAATTATATTTCACGGACATAGGTATAGCGACAACATCACCTGCTTCATATTTGCAAATTATAAGGATTTTTTATTGGGTATATTTTTATGTTTTCCGTTTATCTTATAGGTTTATCTTTAATCGTTAGCATATCGTGATAATACATTTTTGATAATAATTACGAAAATGTTATTAAATAATTTGATAGCATGTACATAATTATTATCAAAAGTTATCATTATTGAGTTTGTGAGATGATTATAATATATCTGCGAAGTTACCGCACTGCGCAAGTCATGGTGACAATGCGATTTTTTATAACATATGCATCTATCAAAGTTTGAAAAATCCATCAATTTGATCTACCGTTAATCCTTTTCTAAAATTAAATGTCTTAAAAATTATAAATGAATAAAAAGCAATCAATTCACTATCCAATGATGATTAGTCCTTAAATGCATAATTGACAATTTAAACTTGAAAAGTGTATAGTCTATCTATTTAGTTAAAACTGTTCATGTGTAGGTAAAATTTTACATATAAGTTGAATTGTACAATTACAGTTTTGCCAACAGACGCAGTTTAACTTAACAGTTCTTGTCAGTTAAAACTGTCAGGTAGCGTATGTAGCTAGCTTCAGTCTACTACTACGAGTATTATGTGACGTGTGTCACACGTGAAAAACATTATCTTTTTGTCAGTCAAGAAAAAGGTAGTGAAGGTAAGAGTAAAGGAGAGAAAATACCAAGCAAGTACAAAATATTTAAGGAAAATATTAACAAAATTTTCCGGTCTGATTTTTTCTTAAAACATCAACTCGATCTGTTATGTGCAGTACAGACCCTTCGTAGTTTTTATTGCAGCTTCATGCTGTGTTGGGTGGCTATGAGGCAATTCAACAAATGCGGTACGAATGAGAGTTTGCTTCGATAACGCCCAACGAACCGTTTAAATTGATATACGTAATATCCCTGAAACATTTTCCCTGTGAACCAAGGCTGTATCGTATTAAATGTAAACTGCTTCATGGTTTTAATTTGGGTTTTTTAAAGCTGAAATAGCTTAGGTTCTTTATGGTGGTAACTCGAGACGAATCGGTTGGACTAATCGTGTTTATTTTTTGGTTAAATGTAAAAAATTTAAAAACTTTTGAATATTTTATCTGATACAGCAATAAGTCAAAAAAGGATGATTTATTTAAGACATAGAAAAGAAATAATACAAAGAGCATCTTTTGGAAACATTTTAGTATTATGAAAGAAGCGAAATAGTACATAGTCTCAGTTAACTATAGCTATTGGAATATCATTGTATAAGAACGAATATTATTGGGGTTAAAAAAATGAACTATTGTGTAGGCGGACATTTCTTAATATTGAATGGGAAGCTACTTTTCTATAACAATAATACTAGGATAAGCTTGGTGTATCAAATCGAACACAGATATCGTCAGGGTTCTGTAAAGTAACAAAATTAGTACACTTGTAGAGGTCAGCAGTTATTTACCTGCAATGATAATAAACGTAAGTCCTTACAAAACAAGGTATACAATAGTAGTAAGGTATGCCGTGCTGAAGGGCTCTAATCCGGTGCAATCAATACTAGGCAATTACGTCATCACACCGCTCAGGAATAGTGGGTTATTTTGTTTGTGTAGTTCTTTGACCTAAGTAAGCTTATATTCACTTAGTTTTATGATTTACGTGAGAAGGTAATGCAGCTATGCAAACGCATACTTGTCACGAGGCAACGATATTAACTTCGTATCTCGAGCTGTCATCTTAAAAAGGGTAGACATTCAAAGAATGTCATCGATTGTTATATTGTTTCTCGAAAACTAGTTCACAATATACAGCGTTGCCAATAGTTGGGAACTAGGTAATAAAGCTCGTTGGTATATTTTATACTTGTTTCATTTCCTGAAACTGAGAACTAGGTATGTATATGCGATGCAATTATATGTACATATTCAGTAGAGCACAATAGAACGTTGATGCATGAATAGTGTGGTAAGCCCTATTTGCATTTTTATTCTCTTGAAACTTGAAATTGAAATCAAACAAATATGTCGTCATTTTGTTCGTATTTGTAATTTAATCAACAACATTAAGGCTTTTTTTAAATTCATTAAAAAAGTGTTTTCTGTACTGAGTAGAGTAAAATGTTAATGGATCAGTTATTTTTCTCTATTTGAGTAGAGGGTGCAGTGACGACAAACAAAATGGGCGTTGAATTCGTCAAAGGCTCCCAGGCGTCAAACGTTTCCCACGCCTTGCGGGGAATGGCGTCAATGAAAAACCGTTCCAATCTTGTAATTAGAGTCGATTCAACCGTAGTCGGCTCTCTGGGCTCTCGAAATGGCCGTGTGGACTCGCTAACGTTATTTGCGGTGGCGGATGCGCGGCCCGAGCGGCGCAGCCCGCCGGCGCCGGGGATCGAAGCCTCGGGCCGAAGTACGCGTGCGCGCGCCTTCGCCCTCGCCGCCGCGCCGCCGCCGCTCCCGCCGCCTGCTCCCCGCAGTCGCAACGCGCTCCCCGCCGCGACACCATGCCGGCCGAGGCTGCGACCTGACCTCACCGACCAGCTCTCAAACCTTCGAATAACAAACGACGTACCCGCGATCCTCACCCTCGTCCCACGGATACCGGGGTAAGTCCGCAGCGGCACTCGTGATCATCGATCGCCGCATCGAATGCATTCTCAAGGTTAACGGGCTGCTCCCGGACGTCGCTCGCCGCGGTCGGGGGCTAGGGGGCGCTAGGGGCGCGGTGAGTCATCTCTGCTGCGACACATTTCCAGCGCCTCTTCGATCTCGTGGATTCTCGAACGGAAGATGTAGGTTGCAGTGCATGTTACGTAAGCGAGGATTGCACCGGCCGTGGCGGCCGCTACTTTCGACGCCGTGTTCAGCCGACCGTTAGCCGCCGAGCGCAGCACGCGAGGATCGCTTTCAGGAACACATTCACCATTTTGTACACGAGCCTCGCGCCGCGAACAGCCGTGCTCCGCTCCAGTCCGTGTAGTATGCGCTCCACAAACCCCTCTGTGCTTAATTACGCTTTTGATATGGATATCGTGTGAATATTATGTTGTGCAAGTGGCGTTAAATATTTCAAATAATCTTATATTTTCAATCGTTTAAAGTAGAATAAGTGCTTGGTTTAATTCTGGTGTTCGACTTATAGTGTCGTGAAAATTGTAAGTAAATAATTTAGTGACGTAATTATTGAATCGAGCTCAGATGATTGTAAGACACATCGATTAATTTAATCTGTACCTGCTCGATTGAACTTAAAATCGATTCGACGGCGGCCTTTGTTCGGGTCCGCACGAAACAGCTGACGGGCGCGCGCGCACTGACCGCCTGTGCGCCGCCTGTGCAGCGAACCGCGACAGCCGCCGCTCGGGCTAACGGTAGTCCGCTCCAAACTAACTACGCAATATCCAAGATACTTGATTGCCTCTCAAGCAGTAACAATGCCGGTGTAGTTTTTTGCAACGCCATTTTCGCATGACTCATTGATCGACCTGAAAACGTTAGACTAGTTAGCCAATACGCGAGTAGAATCGGAACATAACGTTAATGTCTTTGTAAGATATATTTATAAATATTGTTTTCTTCTCGTATTATAAATCCTAATTTACACACATTCGTGAAGTTATTCTTATTTCATTCGTTAATAATAAGAACATTGGACCTTTTAAAAAGCTTTTGTATTTGGTGTTTACCTTCGCAATCCGACCCCAAATACGCGTTATTTGCCGTTACTTCTGTGTGTGATGTGATACTTGACCTGTTTGCTAAAATCCTTTAAAAGTTTGTTTTTAACACGAATAATTAATAGGGATGTTACAACATATTGTAGTTCTTAAAGGATATTGTTTAATAAACTAAGCTATTTAAAACATAGGATCCCGATGTTTTGTAAGGTTCTGGTTCCTTACGTAGGCTCTATTTCTATATTTTCCCATTTTTTTCAGTGGGAACTTAATTTTTGATATTGTTTTTTTTTTGCTGCAGGTGTAAATCAGCAATAGTACCGATGTGCTAGAGGCAAAGGCTACGAGCAGCTTCAGCCATGTCGTCGGTGAAGGTGGCGGTGCGGGTCCGCCCCTTCAACTCGCGCGAGATCGCCAAGGAGTGCAAATGCATCATAGAAATGTCTGGCAATACTACAGGTTAGTGAATACAATACAAGAACACTCTTATCTGTTTTAGAAATAAAAGATACATCTACTCTCTTAGCAATTATTCACAATTGCCTTTATGTTATTTACATGTACTGTTTGACTATGTAATCGATAGAAAAATATCCTATTTGTATTTCAATAATTGTCGAGACTTTCCCTTCATTAGACAGATAATTCAGAATACAAAGGGTTTCTAAAATAGTGTTAAGATTAAATGTGGATATGATTAAGAAGGGAGTGGATTCAGATATGACGACTGATAGAAATTTATAGATGAGCAGCACATACTATGCCGACCCCTTGTAAGGATAAGGGCAGGTTTATGATGACAAGAGCTTCTACAAGCATTGTCTTTGTGTTAAATGTAACATTACAATCTCACATTGATGAAAATCTACTTCAAGCTTTTATCTAGCTTACAAGTTATCGAAAATTTTGACCTTTTGACCCTTGTTAATGAAGATTGGCGTTTATAGCACAATAAAACCTAAAATATCCTGCATAAAGTGCGATGTGACGATAAAATAGGCGTAATGGTTATTGATGACTACCTCGCATGTTCCTTCATATACGACATTAATCACCAAGTTTATGATTGGGTTTATACTTTTATTAAAAAAAAACGCTTTATCTCTATTTAATTTTCGTATATACTTACAAATGCAAAAGGATTAATTTTCGTGGCCTAAAATAGCTTACGATTATATAACTACTAGCTTTCTGCGCGCGACTCCGTGCGCGTGGAATTAAATATAATAGAAGTGAGTACCCTATGTGTTCTTTCAGACTATGCTCTACATCTATACCAAATTTCATCGAAATCCGTTCAGCCGTTTAGGCTACAAACTCTAACAAACATCCAGCCATCTAAACTTTCGCATTTATAATATTAGTATGATTTTTCTCTTAAGAAAATGTTTGTTACAAACTTTGGGTGCGTTTGTTAGTTATTTTTATTTACTTTTCATTTACTATAAACGATTACGGATTGCGTTTGAAAGTTTAAAATGAAATCCTAAAGGACTTTTAATTAAGAGGAACTTGCAATAAAGTCGACTTTACAGTCGGGAAAACTTCCACTTCTGTGTACTAGCTTCCAGAGAACTCCTTTGCTTTCATTTAATTCCAGGGACCGTTTATTTTTAAACTGTAATTACAGTTAGGTAACTAAAAGTATTTAATACGCGCTTTCCTAGTTTTTATTGAGTAAAAACTATATGTATTATGGTTTTACATACGTTCTAATAATAATAATAAACATTTAATCAGTTCCAAAACACATTGCAACATAATACACTTGAACAAAAACCAATTCTATTGACCAAATACAGCTTTATCGTATGTACAATACCAAAACTCATGCCTGTAACTCAGAAGGGAAGAAGAGATGATGATCTTAATTTTTTCATTTAGACTATTACAAAAATTGCTCGCACATAAAGGTATATAATTATAACTACCACACGGCTCTTTTATAACGTTTATTTTTAACTCTCGAAATAATTTCTATAACATTCTTGTAGCCCCAAAAATTTATATTAAAAGGCATTTCTCTGTTTAATTAAAGAGTTTTCTACACTGGTATTTAGGGATTACTTCGCTAACCTTTGTTCAATTTAAAACTAATTTTAGAATTGACAGAATAAGGTCAGGGGTCAGATAAAAATAATGAGAGTATAATGTACGCAAGCATGGAAACATTAAATACACAATGTTTCCTCTCTAAGTTAAAATAATTTGTTGATAAAATTCCCTGTGAGTTTTGGATTGTTTCTTTATTAGATCTAGATTTTGATTGGCGGTTTTCAGCGCTTGAGTAAATTAGTTTTGTAAATCATCTTATTTAAATTTTCAAGTTCAAAGTCACTTCGCTGCGGTGGGTGATAAAGCATGAAGTGGGGTGCAATGACGTCACAGCGTGCGTCAATCTTGGGTCCATTAATATGCATTAGCTTGTTATTAAACTGTTTATACTGAATGTCTACGCCCATGCACACACTAGGGGTACAATTTCAGACGATTTTACTTTTTACTAATACTATAAATGCGAAACTTTGGATGGATGGATGGATGTTTGTTAGAGTTTGCAGCCTAAACGGCTGAACACATAGGCTACTTGCTTTTGTTGTTTTTAATACCACGCCGGCGGAACCGCGGGCGATAGCTAGTAGCTTTATAATGACAGATTTGTTTTAAGCCATTACAACCTCGGTTTAACCTGGATAATAAAATGGACAGTTAAACCCACCTGTTTAGGCAAACAGTGAACTTTACATTGTAACTGACATACATAGTGACATACTATAGTCAAAACCGAAGTTTGTAGTAGACTTTAATTGCGAAATATTTAGCGGTCTTTTTCATTACTTTCGTAATAAATCTGAACCTTTTTCTTAACTCCAAGGTAATAAGCTTGTCGCAATTTTATATTAATGAGAAATATCTAACGAGTTTCCTTAATTTTATGGTAAATGTTAGAAAAGCCGCAGATGCGAGCTGAATCATAATAATTCTTTACGAGCATCGAATGTAGGTTATGAGGACCGTCGTAAATTACAGTAATCCAGGGTAAAGTTCAATTTGGTAGGTCTTGCACCGAGCCAGGTCACCGCACGCGATATTAGAAGAATAAAGTATTGTTAGTTTACTTAAATAACGTGTGAAACATGACGTTCAATACTGATTTAATAGTGTTAATATCTATATCTATACTAATATTATAAAGAGGAAAACTTTGTATTTTTGTATTTTTGTATTTTTGTATGTATTGAAATAACTCAAAAACTACTGGGCCGATTTTTAAAATTCTTTCACCATCAGAAAGGTAATTTATCTGTGAGTAACATAGGCTATATTTTATTATTACTAATGTTTAGGAACTATTAATAAACAGCGTGTTTCTGGACGCCGGCGTTAAACATTCACTAAACTTTAACTTTTCTCGGCTTACGCTGCCTAAACCGTTAGAGGTATATAAAAATGATGTATGAAAGAATTGTAGATCTCAAAAAGTTCTACAGAAAAGTCCGCGATAGCATATATCTATCTTTAACGGTTTTCTTACAATAACCACTTTTTTGTTTACAGAATGAATTAAAAACCTTACGCTATTTGCAGCGTTCTTTTATTGGTTTTAATATTAATCCTTATCCAAATAAATGCGTTTGTTATCAGGAGAATTTAATGTAGAATAAAATTGTTCTTTACAGTATTTAAATTGGACTAATAGTTTAGAAGATATCGCGAGCACAAACAATAAGGGTAACCGAAAAATCGGCTTTCAAGCTACCGGGCTTAGAAATTTGGAATCTTGCATCGGTAGATTTCTGTTATTACGTAGATTACTACTAAGTTAATACTTTTAGTAATAGGTTGAAAAAAAGGGCGAACGTAATAGGTTATATTTGTAATTTCACGCGGGCGAAGTCGCGAGCAACGGCTCGTATTTTATATAGGTAAATATAATTTAAATGGAAATATTAAAAAAAATATATGAAACACTATCTTTCGCCCGCGATTATATCCGCGTAGAATAAAAAAAAACTAAAGTGAATAGCCTATGATGTCTTCCAGCCTATTCTCTACATCTTTACCAAATTTCATCGAAATCCCTTCAGCCGTTTAGGCTAGAAACTAACAAAGATCCATCCATCTATCCATCTAAACTTTCGCATTTATAGTACTAATTTAATTAGTAAGAAGAGTAAGATTTGTAACTACATTGCGTTGGTACATTTTAATATGAATTTCATCAACAGAAACATGAAATTTCAAAGTGATAACACTTATAATAAAGCATACAGTTGTCTCTGTTTACCCAAAGCAAACGAGAGGGATGACAATACATGTGTATGAGTTTAGACAGTCACTAATTTGTTTTCTTTTTAAACCAACCAATTATATGATAGTATTGTAGATTCCCATTGTGTTTATAGCAGGTCGATGTACTACGAATTAATCGCTTCGTCGCCTCTCGGTAAGCACCCTCTACAGGACACCATATGACTCACGGCCAGACGTCTGTTGACCTCTACTCCCGTCTAGTTTCTTAACCTCTCATTTTACTGAATATATCATTTATCTATTTAATGAGTAAATGTTGTTAAACTTTGGGATTTGTTTCGCATTTGGTTAATTAATTGTATTCACTAAATTGGCTTTCGATATAACCTTCGTTAAAGTTTTATTACTTCAAATAGGTAACTAATTTCAGTTAAAAATAATTTAAAAGGAGAAGAAAAATCGTTTTTAATAATGGATCTCAGTTACTGTAATTTTTTTTAGTTTGTTAAGTTGTCTTTTACAAACTATTTTTTCTCGAGTCGAGGTCAAAAACTTCTGTATGTTTTATTAAATTTCAATAAGATAAAAAATATAACATGTAACAATATAAGGCGGAAAGGAAAATGAAATTCGTTGATATTTGCAGCGGGGTTGGTTTTATTAGATTTTCCCCGAGCTTGGTAAATATGACAAAGGTGTAAGAGGTTGTAACAAAGGCTTTGTTTGTCGGCTGTTTCATGAGAGCTCGTTGTGGCCAACAGCCTGAAACTACATGAGATAACAAGGAAGTAGTGTTTAAATTTCAATTGTAGTTTTTTAGTAAACATACGGTTATTTTATAGTAAAAACAGATTAACTGCACATAAAAGTATAGATTTGAAGTGGAATTATAAAACAAGGGTTTCCTTAGAGCTTCATTAACGATTCTGGGTGCGGCAGTTTATAATTTCTCTTTGCTGCAAGTATTGTTATGCATTGCCGGTCGATACTCGGTATTCGTTAGTTTTTGTGTCGCTGACCTCGATTGCTCCGTTTACACAAAGGCTATTCTTTCATAGTCGATTATCGTTTTTTATACAATCTAAGTTCGACTTATAAATATAGCTAGGATTTATATAAAAATATGTGAATAATTCGTAATTGAGTTTTACTTACGACCTATTTTTATTTTCATTGGTATTTTAGTCAAGGAATGTTATTCTCGACTTTATCAAATATTTTTACAGTGGTAGAGCCCGCTTTAACATCTTCGCACGAATAGGTCGGCTCGCTCGGTGTAATACCATGACCACACAGAAAACAGGCGTGAAGTGGAAGCAATTCCGCGTTTCGTCTGATGAGTGTGGTGCCGGAGGCCTAATTTTAGTCCCTTTCCATTCTTTTCTTAAGAGGAAAGGATGGGAAGGAAACGTGGATTTGACGGTGGAGGAGACGCATAGGAAGGGGAAATGTCCTCTTTATGTGCGTCTCGTCCTCCGTCAATTAAGGGTAGGCAACGCATCTGTAATTGCGGATGTTTATGGGCAGCGGTCGCTTTCCATTTCGGTGGATTCAGGTGGCCGCTTGCTCGTTTGCCACCTTATATAATAAAAAAAAAATCAAGCAACTGATCTAATTTGTTTTAGAAATAATATATGAAGAAAAATAAGAAAAATGAAGTAAGAATAAAGTGTATTAGCTTGTAAATGTGTATAGCAAAGACTGTTTCGTTTCCAGACAAAGTTAAAGCTGTAGTGCTGCCATAAAATTTTAAAGTTAACTCTAAATAAAAGTATAAAAATCTACCATAATACGGTAAAAACAATTTCCTACATCTCTTAACGTTAGACGCTCTTTTATGTTCTTTCGTCACGTACGAGTAAATCAAACTTTTACAGTTTTCAATTTAATATATCCTTTGCACCGTAAATGTATTTTTCACTCGTTGGCTACGTCTCTACGTTTCCTTGGCAACTGCAATAAAGGGGGCTGGAGGTGGGTAGAGGGTGGTAGTAGTCGTTGCAGCGCAATGCAACTTGATGACTCATAAAACCAGGGGAAGAAAAACAAGATGGCGACGTCGGAAGTAGTTTTATTTATGTCGTTATACAGGATGACTTGTAGTTTCAGTTACAGGGATGTTTTCAGTTTATTGCTTATAGTACAGTAATGTCAGTTTACATTGATCCAGTCCAGCGATGGATTTAAGCACTGGCTTACAACAAGAAAATCGGTAAAATTTGTAGTACTTAATACTCACGAAATTAACTAGAACATATTTTTTCCGTGACATTAAGCAATTCGAGTACATCCTTGATGTTTTAAAAAAGAGTTTAATATTCGAATTTTCTTCTTTATTAAAGTTACTTGTTTTCGCTCGCGAGTCCATCAACGCAGAATTAAAAAAAAAACAAATGCAAGTACCCTATGTGTTCTTCCAGGCTATCCTCTACATCTAAGCCAAATTTTATCGAAATCCGTTCAGCCGTTTAGGCTACAAACAAACATCCATCCATCCATCTAGACTTTCGTATATATAATATTAGTATGATTACATATATTTCGGTATAGTTAAAGGTTCCTTTGTTAAACTTGTAAAATCTTTACCGTCTTATAAACACGACTGACTGTAGACGCCAGCGTCGGTCGATACGTCGCGCCAGACGGACTGGTGTCGCGCCCCCGACACCTTGCCGTCTACTTTTACCACACAAATACAAATGTAAAAGGATATACCTTTTATCACTAGTACCTCCTTTATTACTTACGCATATATGTAGTTATGTACATCTCTTAAAGTGAACTTCAACGACTTTATTGGAGATGTCTCAACCATCAAAGTATTAAAACCATCAAAATGATAATTTGAGTCTACTTTTTATTTCGTACTCGAAGAGTTTTATTTTAGAATACTTTATTAAAATTCTTTGTCAGTCCATTGCCGTGACACATGTATAGAAATGGTTTTCTTCATTTTTTAAATTGTTATTGTTAATTTTCTTTTTTACAGTGATAATGAACCCGAAAGCCCTACCGGGCAACAAGGAGCCTCCGAAAAGTTTCAACTTTGATTTCTCTTACTGGTCACACAACGTAAGTATTGTTTAATTTATATTCCAAATATTATTTTCATATAAACAATACTTGTATATATACTTAAAGGTATAACTAAGCGAGTTAGGTTACGCCCGCCTTATAAAATCGATTCAGCAACCCGCCCACGGTCCGAGGCTCGCATTTCCTGTGCCAATAGATAGGGGATGGAAACTTAATGGAATTGTTGATTGCTTACTGTGGCCCTAGTCGGTCGATGTTTGTAATTAGATAACTATTGTTTACGGATATTGATGTGTCGTCAACTCATATAAAACTCTAACGAAAGTTTAAGGGTAGGCAACCCTAAGATGTTGAGCGGCGATTTCATAGTCTTTAGATTATGTATTTTCCGAGAATTAGTAGGAAGATTAAGAAAACGAGAAATAGAAATAAGTGAAACTAGTCTTAAAAACCTCATTATACGACTGCTAAATTCTTCATTCATTCATTCCAAAAAATGGTTGTGTGATAAATTGCCATGAATGAAAATATAACTATTATAAAAGGTCTGTGCAAACAAAAGTGCAGAAATTATTCGTATAGTTTTGACAATTTTATCTAATTTATATGTTGGATTATTGCCAAGTCAGCACTTAGTGCTTTTTATAAATTATTTTCACTTAGTGCAAAATATTCTTAATGATTTTTTTTACAAATAATAAGTCGTAATTTTAATAAAAATGTTAAACACGTTAATTATGAGTTTGTTATCGTCGAAACAATTTGCGCGTCCTTTTTGGACAGCGGCCATATTGGATTTAGTCGCAAGAGGATTATCGGATTGGCTATCTGTAGTCCACGAATATGGCTTCCTTATTGAACGTACATGTTATTACATTCGTATTTTAGATATGTACGTAATTATATTTAATTAATATATTCTCTTATTAATATTATAGTGAAAACTGTCTAAACACAGTCAAAATAACTTCGACACTTTATTGAAAAAAAAAATGTTTTATGGTTAATTATCATGTTATTTTGATGCTCGTGATGCAACCTGCACAAATCAGCGAAGAAATTCCAAGATATATGTGAAGTCAACCAACCCGCAGTGGGCAAGCATGGTTGACTAAGGCCTAGTCAGCCCAACTTAGGGTAAGCTCCGAGCCCCTCGGTGGGGACGTTATAGTGAGCTGGTGATGATCATGTTATTTTATAAACTAACGTTTTGTTTCTCTTACGTAAAATGGATTTGTTCAAGATGCTAGTGAGAGTGTTCTTAATTTTATAAATTTAATTAGATTGTCTGGGAATCAGAATTTATGCAAATTATGAGAAAGTTTTGTTTATCCGCGGCTGTGCACAAAAGGATTAGAATATTAAGTTATCCGAAAGTTACTACTTTATATTATTTAAATAATAATAATAATTTATAATATAAAAATTACTTTATATTATTCAAAAGTAAAACACAATAAACTTTGGCACAGAGTTTCTTATAATTTAGTAAACATCATTTAGTGAAGATTTTGAAAATATTATTTGTTGACTATATTTGTGCATGTCTACTTATTTTGTTTCAGCCAAATGATCCCGAATTCTCCTCTCAAATTATGGTGTACAAAGACATCGGAGAGGAGATGTTACAACATGCTTTTGACGGTATGTAAAACATTTAGAGTCAGTCCTACCAAATTCTCTTAAATTGTCTGACAAAAATATGTGATGGAAATATAGGATTTTGTTCCCTTAACTGACAATGACGTTTTTAAGATATCTGAGCCTCTATTAGCCAGTGATGGGACAGGTCGTTAGAGTCAATCCTACCAAAATCTTGTAAATTGTCTGATAACAATCCTACGTGTAAATTATGTGATGGAAATATCTGATTTTGTTATCTTATGTCAGTGACATCATTTTAAAGCTATCTGAGCCTCTATCAGCCAGTGGTGGGACAGGTCCTTATAATTATAAGCAATCTACTAACTATTTTCATTATACACTAACATTATTTTGATTTAATTTGGATGTTTACTTACGCCATTTTGTTTATAGGATACAATATATGTATATTCGCGTACGGGCAAACCGGCGCTGGCAAATCTTATACGATGATGGGCCGCGGGGAAGATGGTCAAGAGGGTATCATCCCTCAGATCTGCAAGGACCTCTTCCGACGCATCCGACAAACTACAAGCGATGATCTTACATACTCTGTAAGTCTAACTAAATCTATTTTAACATGAATTGACTAATGCCGATAAGCCAAAGTTTATCGTTAATCTTGGATCGGAATATAGAAAAAAGACTTGTGGAAGTAAAATATAATAGTATTAGAGCTATTAAAAGTGTGTTAAATCAATAAAGTTTATAGACACAGTTTAAATCTGTAGCTTTCATGATTTACGTTCATGTCTATTTATTTTCCTTCAATCCACCTTTTTATAAAAGCTGTACTTATATATTTGATATGGCATAATTTTGATTAAAACTCAACTTAAATAAACGGTAATTTATTCAATTGTAATAGGTGGAAGTATCGTATATGGAGATATACTGCGAACGCGTCCGCGATTTGCTGAACCCCAAGAACAAGGGCAATCTGCGTGTGCGCGAGCACCCCGCCCTCGGACCTTACGTGGAGGACCTCAGCAAGCTTGCAGTGACCTCCTACCAGGATATTTACGACCTCATCGACGAGGGCAACAAGGCTAGGTAAAGTTAGATTGATTTTACTGCTATTACATGTTTTGAATCAAGGAATATTTTTCTGCTATCAGTTGCAGAGATACAAGCAAGTTTAATATGAAATTCAGATGTTTAATAGGGATAATTCCTTAGGAACGATAAATCGCATCAAACAAGGAGAACGTTAGTTATGAGTGTGGAGGTACACCGGTAGTGGTAGACCTAGAAAGAGATGGGATTGTGTGAAAGGCGACATGATCAAGAAGGGAGTGATGACTGAGATGACGGATGATAGTTATGTGGACGACAAAATCCTGTTGTGCCGACCCTACGGGAGTAGGATGCGGAGGAAGATGATGATGAATAGTTTTTATGCAGTTCTGAGTTATACCATTTTGTCACAGGACCGTCGCGGCGACCAACATGAACGAGACATCGTCTCGCTCTCACGCCGTCTTTACGATATTCTTCACACAGCAACGACATGACAAGATCACCAATCTTATGTCAGAGAAGGTGATGAATTAAATGTATTTTATGACATTACTAGCCTTCACCTACGACTCCGCCTGCGCGTAATTAAAAAAAATCTACTTACTTATGTGTTCTTCCAGACTATTACTATTCTCTACATCTATACCAAATCTCATCCAGATCCGTTCAGCAGTTTACGCTAGAAACTCTAACATTCATACACCTAAACTTATGCATTTATAATATTACTAGCTTTCGCTCGCGACTCCGTCCGCGCGGAATTAAAAAAAAATGCAAGTAGCCTATGTGTTCTTCCAGACTATCCTCTGCATCTATATGCCAAATTTCATCGAAATCCGTTCAACCGTTTAGGCTACAAACTCTAACAAACATCCATCCATCTAAACTTTCTCATTTATAATATTAGTATGATTAGTATGATAATAGTAACATTAAAAAGAGAATTATAACACCTTTTGTTGCAGGAATTTCGCGATTTTAAATACAATTTTAATTATATTTTTTTATACAGGTATCAAAGATATCCTTAGTGGATCTAGCCGGGTCCGAACGTGCGGACTCTACCGGCGCTAAGGGCACCCGCCTCAAAGAGGGTGCGAATATCAACAAGTCTCTTACCACCCTTGGAAAAGTCATTTCCGCCTTGGCTGAGATCGTGAGTACCTAGTTTTTGTAATAGGGAATTTTGTGTTATGATTTAAAATGTATAAAGCGTTCTTTTCTATATATTTATTGCCGTAAGAAATAGTTAAAATTGACTAAATGTGGCAAAAATCATAGAGGGAATTATTTAAATATGAGCTTCGTCTGTAAAAATGATAATTTTACCGAGAAATCTTGAAAAAATTAAAAGAAACTCAGCTTTTGAATTTCACAAAATAAGCTAAAAAAACATCTTTGCTATCACTTTTTGTCTACTATTGAGCACATTCATTTTGCTATACCATTATTCTCGATTACTCGTAAATAAAAATAGCTAATTCATGCTAGTTAATACGAAAATCATAGTATTTTCTCATAAAAATATTATCAATTTTTAATGCGCAACATTCGTTCGGAAATACAGTCGGTAAGTAAAGTTTGGCATTCGATTCTCTTGTGAAAAATGCTTTGAGATCGTTTATTAATAATATTTGTTTTTATATTATTAATTTCACCAAAGGCAACTTTAATTTAGCTTCAATATGTCACGCTGTTGCATATACAAGTATGCTAGATCTACATGAGACTATAAAGTTACCCATATTTAACATTTTTAATTGATGGCTTATGCGCGGTTTACACTTGGCCAGTACAGTTGGTTAGTAGCGCTCTGATCGTCAATTAACTGACTGAATGTGATCTAACAGGACTAATTTGTGTCACTTGCCGTAGCAACTGTCTAACTGTCCTGGCCAAGTGTACACCGGGCATTAAGGATGTGTAGACACTGAGAGATTAAGTTCACTTGTTATTTGCTTATTGAGGCATTTTTGCATATCTTATTATCGTGCACAATTCATTTTTGTACGGTGGTAAACGAAGGTAGAACGTTACGAAGTAACCGCTACCCAAAGACTTTTTTAAAGTTTAGAGTGCAAATGCGTTTCATTTAATGAATGTAGAGAAATGTTATTTACCTTTCCTATACATTCCCCCGCGTTAAATCTACTTCCCATCCTTTTCATATTAGAAAAAGGTAAAATAAGGAAGCGATCTAGACGTTTTAAGACATTAAATTAATATCCAAGTATTAAATAAACCATTATCTCTTAGGCGTCGAAGAGCAAGAAGTCAAAGAAAGCAGATTTCATCCCGTACCGTGATTCTGTGCTGACCTGGTTACTCCGGGAGAACCTCGGCGGTAACTCCAAGACCGCTATGATTGCGGCCATCTCCCCTGCCGATATTAACTATGATGAAACACTCAGCACTCTTCGGTAAGAGATAAATTAATACAGACATAAATTTTTATACTAATATAAAGCATAAAACACACTACTTCGTTATATGTAGGATGACAGCAATTACAGTATGTTTTTGATTTTTTTTTTAAATAAATAAACACTACCCTTACGATACGTCTTAGGCTCTATTTTTACGCAATAAAACGTAGGGGTAAATAAATTTGAACCGTGAAATCGTTATGCGGGAAAGGGACAAAAATTACAATGCTGCCAACATCAGCAAAGCAGCAAGGTTGCATGGTTACTCATACATAATTTCAGCCAACATCAAGTGCCTTCGTTGCCATTGAAGCATTTGCAATTGAAAGTTTTACGTAATGTAAACAGTAAATTACAATTTTTATGTTATACGGATCAAAGCTTCTTGCGTCAAGGGACAAACATTCCATGCGGATAAAGTCATACGGGAACAGCTAGTGAGAAATAAATTATTAAAAACTTAATTTTTTTTAAATAAATAAACACTACCCTTACGATACGCCTTAGGTTCTATTTTTACGCAATAAAACTTAGGGGGTAAATAAATTTGAACCGTGAAATCGTTATGCGGGAAAGGGACAAAAATTACAATGCTGCCAACATCAGCAAAGCAGCAAGGTTGCATGGTTACTCATACATAATTTCAGCCAACATCAAGTGCCTTCGTTGCCATTGAAGCATTTGTAATTGAAAGTTTTACGTAATGTAAACAGTAAATTACAATTTTTATGTTATACAGATCAAAGCTTCTTGCCTCAAGGGACAAACATTCCAAGCGGATAAAGTCATACGGGAACAGCTAGTGAGAAATAAATGATTAAAAACTTAATTTTTATGTGCTTACCAGATATGCAGACCGCGCTAAACAGATCGTGTGCAAGGCTGTTGTTAACGAGGATGCTAACGCGAAACTCATCCGAGAGCTCAAAGAGGAGATCCTCAAACTGCGTGAGCTCCTTAAAGCAGAAGGAATCGACGTCGAAGAAGGTAAGCCAAAAACAACCTTAATCCCATACAGATAAAGACTAGGCCGCTTAGTCATGTGAACTAGATCGTCATGTGTCAATAGAATGTCATGCTAAAATGAAACGTAACGCCACAGAGTTAGATTTTAAATTCAAATGGCAACATTTCTGATGTTCAATTTTAACTTTTGTTTCAAAAATTCAACCGATCTAGGACCGGATGGTAAAGTCGTTTATGAAAAGAAAGAACCAACCATCAGTAAGTAATTATTTAAAGAGGCTTGTGCATTGCATATGTACACCCCACCTGTACGCTTGGCCTCCTACAGGGTTGCCAGATCCAAAAATATGTATAATCATTTTGGATATTCCTCTGGCAACCCCACACATGAGTAAATAAAAAGCAATTTTGCACCCTTACTCCAGTGCTTGTGGCGTTGTAGGAAATATATAGTATAAATTATATATAGTCACTTCACAATTGTTTCAAATATTATGGAGTGATACAATTTTTAAATACGTAAATTTTATATACAGCTTTTACGTCATATTATTTTGGTGTTTCATACATATATAATTAGATATTTATTCGATGTGATTTATTTCTTTGAGTTTTTTTAAATATAGTGGGAATTGCTGAGCATTTTAGCTTCAACGGCCTAAAGGCTTGTATTTAAATACATAATATATGCTATAGCTGGCAACAAAAAAATCTTTTCATCTTTTTTTAATATGTATAAAAATGCTCAGTTATGTTTATTTTACATTAAGACCGTTCGCGGCCAATAAACAAAAATATTGGCCAGTAGCAAATGAAATGAAAGAGATCATTTTGAGAGCAAGAAAAAAAAAGGAGAATTGTCTATGCCCAGAGGTCGCGGACGGATATTTTTCGTGTCAATGTGTTGCTACAAAAAAAAAGCTTAATAGCTTTCGTCAAGCATTTGCATGTACTCCTTATTAAAAAAAAAAACAGTTTTTCTTTTATTTTATTTCATAATTTAAAAAAAATATTAATTATTCTGTGCAATTTAAAAATATTGTATCACATATATGTTTAAAACGAGGAAATACGCTATAAAAATTATACCAAATTAGCTATTTCCGCACAGGATATAAAACATTTCAAAACAAATACCGTTCAAGTTACATAACAATGTAAATTATCGCCTTTTCAATAGAATGGTTGGTCGTGGTTAAAAAATTTATATGAAAACAGCACAGGATATATTCCTTAAATTATACTCTGGTCGAATTCTAACAGAGCACATTTGTACAAAAGACTAAACTAAATAAATCGATAATTACAAATAATTTGGATTTTAAAATCTTCCCTATTCAATAAAAACTAAAAATTAGTACATAGTATATTCTAGAAATTAGTTCTGTATTCTATTTTAACTACGATTAACAGCTATCTTCTGTCCTTGTCTCTCCATATTGAATTTAACGTGTTAAAACAGCCGAGGAGATATCGCCGGCTCGCAAGAAGAGCGAGGAGGCGGTACTGTCGCCCAAGTTGTCGCGCGCTGCGACCACCATCGCTGAAGAGGCCGTCGATCAACTCCAAGCCTCAGAGAAACTCATAGCTGGTATGTCTTTTTAACTCAATTCCACTGAAATTCACTATAACGGACCTTTATTTATAAAAAGAATTAGAACTTAGAATATATATCTTTTGAGTTTTTAACATAAACGACATTATTTTCACGAGAATACGACTAATTCAACTCGCGTCAAACTAGAATGAAAATAAAAGAGATAGGACAAAGTCTCTCTCTTTCAAATCTCCTGTAAATATGCCAAACTTAAAACGCAATTTCCCAAAAAATATACATTTTGAGTTAATTCGTTTTATGAATGAATGTGCGATCTGGTCGGTTTTAACTATTTTTAGTTGCGTTACTTTCTTTTGGGCTGAAAATACGAGATGTAAAGAATATTATTGCTGATCTCTTTCTTGTTGAAAAGAATGTGTATAATATTTGTTATAGCGTTATGAGTGTGGGTACACCAGGCATAGAAAGAGATAGATGGATTGTGTGAAAGGTAACATGATTAAAAGAGTGACTGAGATGACGGATAATAAATTATCAAAGGTATTTGTACAGCGTTATATTTGAAAATGAAATGTTTTAATTTATCGATTTATTCTTGGTAACAGAATTAAATGAAACCTGGGAGGAGAAACTGAAACGTACCGAGCAGATCCGAGTGCAGCGGGAGGCGGTTTTCGCTGAGATGGGCGTGGCTGTTAAAGAAGGCATCACTGTGGGCGTGTACTCGCCTAAGAAGACGCCCCATCTCGTTAACTTGAACGAAGACCCTAATCTATCTGAATGTCTCATATACTACATTAAAGATGGTGAGATTTTGTTATTATTTAACTCAATAATTTCTTACTGGCTTCCGCCTGCGACTTCGTCCGTGCGGAATTAACAAAAAAACTTACTAGTTAAGTAGCCTATCTGTTCTTTTACATCTGTGTCAAATTTCATCTAGTTCAGTAGTTTAGGCTACAAACTCTAAAATTTATCCATCCAAATTTTCCCATTTGTATTAGTAAGATTTGTATAAGTAAGATCTACATAAAATGCATTTTTTTTGTGTCCAACATTAGTGTTTTTCTATACTAATAAAGAGGAAAGATTTGTATTTTTTTATAATTGAAATGACTCAAAATCTACTGGACCGATTTCAAAAATTCTTTCACCATTAAAAAGCTACATTATCAGTTAGAAACATAGGCTATATTATTTACTATTTTTTAATTACACGTGGGCGAAGTCGCGAGCTACAGCTAGTTGACTAATGTCAAAACTTTTACCTTTATATAGGATGATATTCACGTCACTTTTTTTTAAATTGTCTATCAGGTGTGACTCGTCTCGGTACATCGGAGGCCAACGTGCCGCAAGACATCCAGCTGTCGGGCTCGCACATCCTCAGCGAGCACTGCATATTCGAGAACACTGACGGCGTCATCTGCCTCATCCCGCACCGCGGCGCACTTGTGTACGTCAATGGACGTGAGGTACGTACTGCGTACAATACGACTATGTGTATTGTAAAATAGCTTTCGCCCGCGACTCCCTTTGGAATTGGAAAAAAAAAACAAAAGTGAATAGCCTATGTGTTCTTCCAGACTATCTTCTACATCTATGCCAAATTTCATCGAACTCCGTTCAGCCGTTTAGGCTACAAACTCTAACATCCATCCATCCATCCATCCATCCATCCATCCATCCATCCATCTATCTAAACTTTTACATTTATAATATTAGTAATTAGTAAGAAGTAAGATTACTAGGATATAATTGATTGATATAAATCGACGGTTTGTTTTGTTGGTTATTTTTTCATCATCAACTTGACCTTGTCCCTATAGAGGGTCGCAGAGTATGTGCCATACAAACATACATTTCTATTAGCCGTCATATCTCAATTGTTATTTTTTCTAAATTCTATTTATAATTCAAAACGAAGTGAATGACATTGTAATTTCTTTTGACATCCGAGTCAGTAAGGGTTTCTTTAAGCCCGCTATACACGATCAGATTTATCAGAAAAGTCTGGTCGTTCAGATAAATCTAACGTGTGTAGGAAACTGAGAACTGAACAGCTTGTCGGAATGTTCAGATTAAACTTTACTGGATATTTGCAGTTTAGTATGAGAAATATACACTATCTCTTAGTAACTGAATCAAGACTGCGTGTGTGTATGACGTATTATTTACTTATTTCCTAATTTTAATATTTTTTTTATTTTATTTTATCGTATAGGTACACGAGCCAATAATCTTGAAGACGGGTTCCCGCGTGATCCTGGGCAAGAACCACGTGTTCCGCTTCACGCATCCCGGACAGCGATATGAACCTTCATCCCTCGCCAGCAAGGAGCTAGCAGACACCAATACAGAGACAATCGAAACTAATAACGATGGTAAAGAGATTTATAACGATTTAATTTGAAGAGCGATTTATGCTGGGTTGATGAAGTTTCCATTTATTTTATTATAAATAGCCTCTTCATTGCTGTTTTTCTACTTTGTAAAAAAAGACCACTGGCTTCTTTAATTAATTCCTTTGGTTTTAATTATAATGTACAGAAGGCAAGGACGGTGAGAACATAGACTGGGACTTCGCGCAGTGCGAGCTGCTGGAAAAGCAGGGCATCGACCTGAAGGCGGAGATGCAGAAGCGGCTGCTGGCGCTGGAGGAGCAGTTCCGCAGGGAGAAGGAGCACGCGGACCAGCAGTTTGAGGAGCAGAGGAAGGTACGAATTACACAAACATAATGAAAACACATGTTTTTAATTGAACACTGAAACTCTAAAAGTAAATCCATAGACAATAAATGACATTGATACACTGACCTCTTTAAATGGACAGGGTGTATACTGTGTGCCTTGATTTTCGCCATTTTAGCGCTAACGGTTTCGGTTGGTCGCAGAGAATGATTTTTTTTTAAATAAAAATATTAGTAGGTTTTTGTTAATTTACTAATATTTCCTTTAACCACTCCAACTAAGCTCTAGGCTTGTGCTAGGATATGGTTCACGACAATTGTCAAATGGCGGGATTCGAATCCTCGATCTCACGATCGGTAGTCCGTACCCCAAACCATTAGGCTATTGGCGCTTAATATCGATGATCGAACTAGTGATACATTTAACTGTAATTAAATATATTATGTTGTACATATATGCATGTGATTTCGACTATACGTTTATAATTTGTACAGAACTATGAAGCTCGTATCGACGCCCTGCAGCGTCAGGTGGAGGAGCAGAGCGTCACCATGTCCATGTACAGCTCCTACACTCCTGAGGACTTCCACAATGATGAGGATATCTTCGGTGAGTTCATAATAATATATGATAATAATAGTTCATAATAAATAAAGAGGTAAAACCACACCAGAGTGGAATGAGAGAAATGTCTTTATGTTCGTATTTTGTAGAATAAAGGTAGACAACGCATCTGTAATTGCAGATGTCTGTAGACAGTTGTTTCGCCATTTCGGCGAATTCAGATGGACGCTTGTTCTTTGCCTATGATATAAAAAGTTGGATCTAGGGCCGTTAGAATTGACTAAATGTATCCAATATTACACAATTTTAAATTACTTATGAATGATTTTTTTGGTAAATTAAATTCTGGTGCGGCTTTACCGTAGATATATTATCTTGCAATTTTTAAATCTTGAAATCATCTATTTTGAATTAATAACGATTTTAAATCATTAATTTTTACAAAAATTGCAATTTTAACATTTTGCATGGTGGTAATGAAATCATGCGCATGGTAACCGCATGGGTTATATATTCTTAATTGAAAATTTAATTATTATGTAAGGTTAAATACACAAAAACAAAGTATTAGACCATTTCATGCATTAAATGCTTGTATTTGACAAGCATGCATATTCAATTAACTTTAGAGTAGTTTGTAAAAACATTAATTAATAAATCCATTATTACTTACTATTTAAAGGAGCATTTACATACTGGAATGTTAAAAACCATGTGACATTACATTTCGCCATGTAACATAATTACATTGTTATATTTATTTTTACATTCAATTTCCAACATAACCGTAGCTGGGAAATTCTTTAAAGAAAAGTAGTACAAAAAATGTTTTCTTGAATTTTTTTTTGTCAAAAATAAAAATAACTACAAATCGGTAGAAAAGTACAGTAAATTGAACGATTTAGAATTTATATAAAAATGATAAAAGGAAGAACTTAACATGATTTTTTTTTGCTTTTTACATACCATAAATTGAAACAGGTAGTAAATTAAATATAGATTATGGAAAAAAAAAGATGATTTTTTAAAATAGTCTATTGTGTAAAGAAGAAAAGACTGATGTATTATATAATTGCATCATGCATTTAAGGGTTAAGTTATTATTTTTCTAGTAAAATAATCAAATCTCTTGATACTCTACTTTACTTAAAATTGAGTTAATTGATGAATTCCCAGCTACGTGTTGTGTGATATCATGGTAGGTAGGTATGGATAGATGATCAATGCATGGGTGTATGGTAACTTGTCGGTTTGGTCCATTTAGTGAACCCCCTGTTTGAGACAGAGTGTTGGTCGGCGCGCGAGGTGGGGCTGGCCGCGTGGGCGTTCCGCAAGTGGAAGTACCACCAGTTCACCTCGCTGCGAGACGACCTCTGGGGCAACGCTATATTCTTGAAGGTAACGAAAGGACTGTTTACTAAAGGAATACTAGATATGTTCATTATAGAAAGCAGCTTATGCCCGCTTCTTAAGCGAGGAATTGAAAAAAAAAACAAAAGTAATTAGCCTATGTGATTTTCCGGACTATCCTTTACATCTATTACAAATTTCATCGAGATCCGTTTAGGCTACAAACTCTAACAGACATTCATCCATCCATCTAAACTTTCGCATTTATAATATTGGTAATAAGTTAATCTAGAAAGCCGTCTGTAACATCAAAACATGATCAATTAATCCAAAGAGCGACAGAACATCCAGAGATTTTTTATAGAACAGAAACAAATTCAAAACTCCATTTTCTATTCCATCAAATACTTCAAAACCATAAATCTTATAGGAAGCGAACGCGATATCAGTGGAACTCCGTAAGAAGGTGCAGTTCCAATTTACCCTCCTCACTGACACGCCCTACTCCCCCCTGCCGGGCGAGCTCGCCCCCAGGGACGACGCGGACGACGAGTACCGCCCCGGCGCGCCCACTGTCGTCGCCGTGGAGGTCACCGACACCAAGAACGGAGCCACGCACTACTGGACATTGGAGAAACTACGGTATGTCTTACAAAATGTCAATTTTAATAAGTATAATCCAATTCAAATTTTATATCGGCTCGTTGGGACCGCATATGTTCGCTGACTAAAGTTCCTTATTTTAAATAGAGAAGGATGCCTTCTCTGTCCTTCCTTTTCTATGATAGAGGAAATTGTGTACGTGTGGGCTCTGCCCACTAACATTTACGTAGTGTCTTGTCTTGTCTGTGTTTAACATCGAGCAGCTATAAAGTTTGAATGTAACTATACATGTTAGAAATTTCTAAAGGAAATAAATTAGTTTAAAAAATGTGTCATAGTGTAAATGTTTGATTATTAAGTGTAGGATAGGGTTTTTATGTTTTTAGTTTTATAAATATCGACTTTAAATTATGAGACTAAAATTCCAAATAGATGCATGATTCAATTTTGTCAAAGAATAGAGATTTAGATGAATGTCTGGAAACATGTAGACATTGTATAAATAATAATAATAGAGAAGTTAAAACTGATGCAAGCAATAAAATAAAGTGATCTACAAAAATATTTAACTTGTTCTATAAAATGAAGATTTTATTTAGACTTGAATTAATTTTATTGTTTGTAATACTTAATGCAAATAAGGAAAATTTATTTTAATAAATATTTAAGTTCAATGAATTCATTACACTTGCTTCTTTTTAAACTTTACTTTAGAAATTACCGTTTTTTTGCGTCTTTTATGATTTATTCCTTACATTTTTTATTAATATTTATATTTGTACTACTTTAAGTTTTGCTATAGCTATTTCAGTTATCATTTTATCGTTATTTTTTTTGTAAAGTGGTTAAATTTTTATTTTTAAATATCTTTAAGGTGAGTACAATATATCGAAATATATGTAATCTGATGTAAATTCTAAATATTTATAGATGCTGTGTTTTTTTATTGTGCTTGTATATCATTTGCTGCTTGGTTTCTTGTTTTGCATATAATTTTAAAGTTGCTTTAATTTTTTTATAATAATATATCCGCTTTATATTTCATCCAATATACATATAATTTTTTATTTTATTTACCATTATATTAACGCCAAGCTAACAATTATTACATTTCATTTCACACAATTTAATAGTTATAGGAAAAGATAAACAATAACAACCTTAAACTGCGAAGAACGATAAGTTTACGTGTCGAGTTTTTTTGTCAAAATAGTTAAAGAAATTGATCTAATTTAAGAAGAATGCGGTGTACGAAAAGTAAAATATACATACAAAGAAAATACAAACACATGCATTGGTAAAAGGGGAAAGTGTATGGGCTGTATGGAGGAAGGGCAATCGTACATGGCGGTGTATTGTCCGTAGCCATCGCCTGGAGCTCATGCGACAGATATACAACATGAACGAGACGTGCGGGGAGGAGGAGGTGTCCCCCTCGCTGCCCGCGCTCCCCGCCCCCGCCCTCGCCCGGGGAGCCCGCCCCCGCCCCCGCCCCCGCCCCGCACTCGCCCGACATACTGCAGTGCATATCCGCCTGCGCGCAGCAGACCAGGCTCTCGCTAGCCAACCTGCTGCCCTCCAGGTTTGTGAGGGAGAAACGAACCAGCCTACCCTGACCCCTGAGGAACACGCGCGCACGAACCACTCACGGCTCTAATGTCACTTAGGTTCGAGTGCACTTAGATAAAGATCGTCCATGAAACTAAAAAGACAAAATATTAGGAATATCTTGTCAGATTTAATTTACCAGTCTGTTTTGTTTCTACCGAAGAAGGTTATTTTATTTGTTTGTTGTCACTTGTCTCGGCTTCGTTCGCAATCACGCTTTCTGTAAAGATCCGTTGAACAAATATATAAAAACATATTTCCTTTTACAAAGAATCCGATATGCGCCTATTTATGCAGTTGATTAGCTTCTGTGGCCTCAATCGAAAGTTATTTTACTACAAATAAATTTACATGTTCGTTCTGGAAATAAAGTGTAAATTTATTTTATACCTTGTAAATTTTAGTTCACACTTGAATCCACATTTGTGTACCGTCGAGGCTTTTGTCATTTAGTTAATTGTTTTGTTTACACATGTTTTAATTTATTTTGTATGTATCGCAAATATTTATATCGTTTATTACTAATTTTCGGTGTGCTTTATCTGTTAATAACAATCAACTTTTGTCAATGTAAATATATAAATGTAGATTATAGATGGATAAATGTACAACCTAACCAAGAATATAAAATCACAAGCCTGAAGGCACTTTAATCTACAAATCGCAAATTAGTTCCATATTTATCCGCAATATGGCGTTGGTTTTTATATTTCTGGTCAGGTGTTTTCGTTGAGTTTCCGTTGTTCTGTCCTTGTGTTTATATTTTTTAGTGAATTCACTTTTTATAAATTAATATTATTTAAATAATTGTTGTATATATTTTATACACAGTTATATTCAAATATACATTAAAATAGAAAGTGGAATCACTAAAAAGTTTGTATTTGTTAAACCATTGTTGTTATACTCATACTAGGTTCTTGTAGCTTGGTCATGTTTGTGCACGCTTAAAGATCGGAAAATTCGCCTTATTTAGCTTAGCAGAAGATAAATGATTGATTTAACGTGTTTGTTTGTGTTGTAAAATTGTCATGTAATTCACAGACAAAGACTGGAGCTGATGCGAGAGATGTATCACAACGAGGCGGAGCTCTCTCCCACGTCGCCGGACCATAACATAGAGTCGGTGACTGGAGGTGATCCATTCTACGACCGCTTCCCTTGGTTCCGTATGGTTGGACGGTTAGTGTTTGTTTTGTAGTTTCTTTTAGTAGTAGTAGTCGAGAAATTGAGAAGCAAAAGGTTAGTATGGACATCTTATGCGATTAGAGGGTGGGGGCATAAACAAGAAAGTGATAAGATTGAATTGTGGCTACAAAGGTAGTAGAAGATCGAAGAAAGTATGGATGGATTGTGTGAAAGAGGATATGCTTAAGAAAAGTTCAGATATGACGGCTGATAGAAATGTTTGAAAAAGCAGCACATACTGTGCTGACTCTCAGGTTCATGAATGAATGTTTTATAGTTTTTTTTATAGTAATTAATTGTAAATGTTTATGTTTAGGAGCTTCGTTTACCTTTCGAATCTGCTGTACCCGGTTCCGCTCATTCACAAAGTGGCGATAGTGAATGAGAAGGGAGACGTGAAGGGCTACCTGCGAGTGGCCGTACAGGCGGTTATCGACACCGAAAAGAGTGAGTTATATTCGTTATTCATTCATTCATCCATTCATTCGTTCGTTCATAACCATATGTGTGTTGAATGTTCAATCTTTGTTGAACTTCATGACAGATTTTATGACTGTTGTAAATTACTATCATCCATATAGTCTCTTTTATTATCACAGAGTTCCAGAAGTTTCCAAACACAATAGGGTTTCAACATATTCTATAGAGCTTGACATCTTTTCATTTGTCATAATCAGAGTCTAAGAGTCTTTTGACGCGACGAGAAGGCGCGGGCGTCGAGTTATTATCTATTTACTAATCGACTAGCGTATTTGATACTGTTAAAAAGAAAATTAGTACCGCGCTGAATTGGCGCAACACTAGATTATTGGCATAAACGTCACATCTAACAGCTGTTAATATCATTAGAAGGATTGATGATTTGACATCCTGGCGGGTCCTCTAGTTTAGTGTTTAAATTAATATCGCTAGTTACAATTTAAAATTACGCTCTTCCGTTTGTGTTCGTAATTTTTCACGTTATTAAACAACTTCCTTAAAGTTGTGTCCTTGTTCACGTGATGTTCCCTCGTGTTAGACAACGCGGAGCTGGCGGCGGGCGTGAAGCAGTCCGCTAAGATCTCGTTCGAGGACGAGGCGGCGCCGGCGCGCAGCCGCCTCAAGACGCTGTCCGCGCTCTCCGCGCTCTCCGCCGTCGACAAGAACAACGCCCTCAACCTGGAGGACCGCATCGATGGACAAGATTCTAATATTAAGATCGAAGGTAATTGTATTGGTTATTAATTGATGATACAAATAGTAGTTTAGATTATAAATAGATTTGTAACCGATTGACATAAGGGTGATTTTTAGAGGTTTGTGATGTAACTTAAAAAAAGTTAAAGTAAAGGTAGCTAAAACTTGAAATAGCACATGTCTATGGGCAGCGGTTGCTTCGCCTTTTCGGCGAATTTAGGTATCCCCTCGCTCGTTTTCCACTTTATTAATTAAAAAAAGACTGCCAAGGGTCGTTAATGGAGTATGAAACTCCCATAGAAAATTACCCTAAGGGTGTTGACTAAGGGTTGCCAGTAAGGGCGACAATTAACTAAGTTTGACTTTCCTTAAGTTTCGCTTGAGTTTTGTCTTATGTTTATGTCATGCCAGAACTGGGACTGGGCGTGGGCGAGTGCGACGCTGACAGTGGTCGCGGCGACAGCTCGCTGGCTTCCGAGCTGAAGGATGAAGAGCTTCCGGAACACCTGGCGCCAGGACGAGACTTCACCTTCCGCGTCACCGTGCTGCAGGCGCACGCCGTCTCCACTGACTACGCTGATGTCTTCTGCCAGTTCAAGTCAGTACACAATTTAGCAATAACCATAGTCTTGTAACCATAGACTTCCCGGATGTTTTAACGTGCTGTTCTTCCAATTCAAATCAGTAGTTTGCTCTTACTAAATACTAGCTCTTGCTTACGACTTCGTCCGCGTGAAATTAAACAATATAGCCTACGTAGCCAATGATAATGTAGCTTTTTAATGCTTTAAGAATTTTTAAAATCGGTCCAGTAGTTTTTGAGTTATTTCAATACATATAAAAACACCTCGGTGTTCTCGCCGCTCGTTTGCCCCCTTCTCTTATAAAAAAAACTTCTTTCTTTCCTTTTTTCTTTCACTTTCCACTTTATGATATTAGTATAGATTAATATAATGTCTACAATTATAACGTGTTATTTCAGCTTCTTACATCGCAACGAAGATGCGTTCTCAACAGAACCGGTTAAGAATACTGGCAAAAACACCCCGCTCGGTTTCTATCACGTACAAAATGTAAGTTGATATTATATTTAAATGTTATAAACCCGTTTGGTTTTGGATATTAATGTATTACTTTGTCTTGCAGATAACAGTACCGGTGACAAAATCGTTTGTCGAATATATTAAAACACAGCCGATCGTTTTCGAAGTTTTTGGACATTATCAACAACATCCACTGCACAAGGTACTAACCTTTAAATTGTCCTATATTGTATTAATATGCTAATGTTCCCGATTATCATACTTTTATATCTTTGTCACAGGATGCGAAACAAGACGGTCCAGTAGCAGGGCGCACTCCCCCGCGGCGCATGCTACCCCCATCTATCCCCATCTCGGCGCCGGTGCGCAGCCCCAAGTGGGGCGCGGCCAGCGTGGCGCCGCCCTGCTGCTCCTCCCATCTGCACTCCAAGCACGACCTCCTCGTCTGGTTCGAGATCTGCGAGCTCGCGCCCAGCGGCGACTACGTGCCCGCTGTGAGTACACACCAAGATTACACACATTAGTACACGAATTACACATCTAAACACATTAATTACACAGAAGAACATACAAATTACACATGAGCACACGAATTACACACCTAAACAGACTAATTACACAAACGAACAGACAAATTACACAAACGAACAGACAAATTACACACATTAGCACACGAATTACACATCTAAACACAATAATTACACAGAAGAACATACAAATTACACAAATGAGCATACAAATTGCACACATGAGCAAACTAAATACATATACGAGCAGACAAACTACACAAATGAGGACACAAATTTTGACATCGACGTCAACTGTAACGTATGAACTTTACATATACGAGTACTAAATGTCTGTTCGTACGTTTGATGTTTAACTGGTATGTGTAGGTGGTGGAGCACAGCGACGAGCTGCCGTGCCGCGGGCTGTTCGTGCTGCACCAGGGCATCCAGCGCCGCATCCGCATCACCATCCTGCACGAGCCCTCCTCCGACCTGCAGTGGAGCGATGTGCGGGAACTTGTTGTCGGTAAGATATTTCACTTCGCATTTACACATAAATATATATACATATATTTTTTACTTAAATATATTAGATTGTAGTTAATTTGATAATATTCCCTTTGACCAATCAAACTAATTTCTAGGCTTGTGCTAAGATATGGGTCACGACAATAGAATGGTGGGATTCGAACCTTCGACCGTAAGATCGGTACTTCGCACCCCAAACCATTAGGCTATTGGCACTTATACTACCATTCAGAGGAAAAGATAAATATGTAAATCATTTTCAAATATTTTTAGTTAAATCTACTATATACTTGTTAATTCTGTTGTTGCATACTAAACATGGTCATTGGTTTCTAAACAGGTCTTCTAGTTAAGAAAGCAAAAATCTTTCTCTGTCTAACATCATTCCTTCTCACTCTCGTTGAAATGCTACAAAGGTGTTATGTATCAGGTCGTATCCGCAACACCCCGGAGGCCAACGAGGAGTCGTCGGAGGGCGACGAGGACGGCGCGCTCTCGCTCGGCCTCTTCCCCGGCGAGCGGCCCGCACTCGACGACCGCGCCATCTTCCGGTAACACGAACACACACAATCACAAATTAACGTATATTCCACACTTTAATCGTTAACTATATTTTACTGTTTACATTTCGTAAAACTTTCAATTGCAAATACTTCAATGAACAAACTTCAATAAACAAAGAAGGCTCTTGAATTTGGCTAAAAACTATTTATGAGTAACCATGGCAACCATGCTTCTTTGCTGATATTGGCAGCATTGGAATTTTTGTACCTTTCCCGCATGTCAGTTTCACAGTTCCAATTTACCCCTTAAGTTTAATAGAGTGAAAATATACAGTCTAAAGCGTTTCGTTAGTGTAGGATTTTTATTTAAAAGAAGAATTATTCAAAAATCTGCTATAATTGCCGACATCCTACATAACTGAGTAGTGTGTGTTGTTTACGCTTTATTATATTAGTATGGATGTACAAGTTGATTCCTGAAACTTACTGTAAAATAATAAGGTTTTTACGCCACGTGATGTTTAGTTTGGAGACAAAGTTTTTGTCTAAAATTTGGGTAACCTGTTATTGTAATATTTTGATAAATTATGACTCAATATTCTATTTATTGTCAGATTCGAGGCGGCATGGGACAGCAGCCTGCACGGCTCGCCCTTGCTGAATAGGGTCAGCGCTAACGGAGAAGTCGTCTATATCACGCTCAGCGCTTATCTTGAGGTAATTATGAAGAACTTAAAGTATATAAGAATACATATATGTTCATAAAATATCTCCTAACAAATTAGTGAAGGTGAATATTTATTTACTTAGTCAAGCGTTAGGTATTAAACGAATCAAACTTTATGACGGCTTGTGATTTCTTTTGGGCGGCACTATGCCGCCCTCTCGTTCTTTAGCCTCTAGTCTTTATTTAATTCGTTCGCAAAATTATATTATTTGTCTTATAGTTACATTTAATTTTTATTTTTACACGTTTTAATACAAGTAAAAAGACATTAAGATTAAATTGTTAGTAGCATTGGTGGGGGTAAGCCGTGTATGGATGGAGAAAAGACAAGAAAAGTGCTTTTATGCCTTTTTGACATTTAAAATAGTATTGCAATTATCATACAATTTGTATATTACTATATCTAGGTGGAGAACTGCGGCCGTCCTGCCATCATCACCAAGGATCTTTCAGTTGTGGTGGTAGGTCGCGAACGTTCGGGACGTTCGCTGCGTCGTGCTCTGTTCGGTTCGCGAGCCGCTCGCGCTGACCACCTCACTGGTGTATACGAACTCAGCCTGCACCGCGCGCTCGAGCCCGGTATGTACAAACAAACTTAATTACTGAACTTCAAATAACTTTGCTGAATGAGTTGGTACAATTTTACTTTAAACTTTACACAGTGTAAGATAAATCTGTCTAGTTTTACTTGAAAATTTTATCTAAAACCTGTTTTATAAAACTTTATCTAGTAGAAATTCTGAAAAGGTTAAGTGTATTAGCACATTTACTAATAAAAATCTTTACTATTATAAATCGATCGTCGACATTTCTATATTAATTGTGTTCCTTCTAAACTATCACGATTCAGCTTTTCTTATTATAATGTTTGGTGTGTAGGTGTGCAGCGCAGACAGCGCCGCGTGCTGGACACTAGCGGCACGTACGTGCGCGGCGAGGAGAACCTGCACGGCTGGCGGCCGCGCGGGGACTCGCTCATATTTGACCATCAGGTACTCATACAACACTCATACACAGCTCATACATTACTCATACAAATCATACAAACATACTCATACACAACATATGTGCATGTAGACATATTTATTAATATACACTTTTTACATTAACAAAAATTGTTGGATAATCATAGATGCACATTTACTTATAGAATGTATAACAATATGATGTTTTTTTTTTCTTTAAGGATATCAATAAAATTAAAAATGCATATGACTTCGTTAGTGTGACATCTGTGCCAAATTTCATCAATGTCCGTTAAGGCGTTTTAGAGATACTTAGTAACAAACATACATTCATCCATACAAACTTATTTATAATATTACTAAGTAAAAATTTTTTTTTTCAATTTACATAGGTAAATATGTAAATATTTTAACAAATATATTGAATTTTTCATGTCATCGTTGTTGTTAATTTTAACCGACATTCATAAAAGCAATTAAGAAACTTTGAAGAACTAGTTATCAATTTTTTGCAAACAATTTAGTAGTTAACTAGTTACTAATCTTTGTAAGTCTGAAGCGTTAGAGTGAGACAGAAGATGATAAACCAAAGCCACGACAGAGACAAATAACTTCAGGCTATCTAAGATTTGTAACAAGTACTTTAGTATAACACGATTCAAACATTATGACTGCTCGTATTTTCCTAAACTGCAGGTAAAGCGCGTAAATGGTTCTTCGGATTATAAAATATCGAGCCTGCATAAAGTTTGAATAGCAATATATCGGCTTTTTAATAAATTAAATAATGTGCTAGAATAGTAATGCTATATACAAAGACATTTAAAAATATATAGACTATGCATAGTGAACAAGATTTTTTCACCGGTACTTTCTCTGAAAGGTACTATATCAGTTGTCAAGTTTAGTTCCACCTCCTATATATTGACTAAAACATTTTACAAAATTATGATAAAAAAAATTATTCAATGACACCTATTGGCAATCAATTTAAATACAATTAATATCAACATGTGATTTTGATAGTGTTAGTGAAATTATGCAAAAAAATGTTTCTAGTTAAATCAATTATGCCCACTCTATATATTTTGAATATCTTTGGCTATATATTTTATACCACTGTAATATATGAAAACTTTCTCCTTGCCAGAAGAAGCGTATCGTGCGTAAGCTGGTATATGATTGGCCGCAGGACGTTGTGGATAGCGCCCAGGTCCACAAATGCTTCCTTAGCTATTTAGTATGTGCGAACCCGCAATCATTCATCCGATCCTCATCTCAATACTAAATAGCTACCGAATTTATTTGTGTACTGGCAAATACTTCCTATTATTGCGCGTTTGCCGATGTACTGTTAGTAACGTGTGACATGTGACGTCATCAGGACATCGGCAAATCTGCGCACCAAAAGTCTCGTCCATACGATATACTTTTTATATTTTGAAGTTTTTTTATGTATTTTAGTATTCATTTCAATCAATAAGTAATGTAATCTGTATGTCTGGACAGACTATAAGCTTATCCCGTATTTAACCAATTAACAAACACAATTGCTTTTTTATTGGTACGAGTTTTCTTACATATTCAAATATAAATAAATGTTGCAATTTTTATAGTAACAGAATGCTCGGACCAATAATGATGTTTTTCCTTTTAATTTTTATATATTCTCATTAATTCATTCGGATTAAAATAACATCAAATCATGAAAAATAAATCATCGCTTAACACATAATTTATTGGCTTATGTCCTGTAACTCCATTAGTTTACTAACAATTTTAGTGCAAGATTTTCGAAATTAACTTTTAAATAGATGTTTTTAGTTAAATCTTGTTAAATAGGAAGTGTGTTTAACTAAATTTTATAAGTAGTTATATAGTATTTAAATCAAATACTGAAATATCCTTACGCTGTTCTGTTAATAATAATGTACATAATCATTGACACGAAATTCAATACCTTTAAAAAGGAGTACGTAAATATATTTTCAAAATTTCAATACTACTTCCTCGAGTACATTTGTAATTATTTGCACTAAAGTAAAACATTTATGTCTGGTGGTGGTGATTGTTAACTAACACTTATGTACTTTATATATGTAATATTTATATATTTATATGAACAGTGGGAGTTGGAGAAGATGACGCGCCTGGAGCAGGTCGGCCGCACGCGGCACTTCCTGGCGCTGCGCGAGCGTCTGCGACACGGACATGAGAATACCGTCGCTCCTAATGACTTTACCAAGACAGAGAAGGTATTATTCTAGAACTTTCTCAATATGACTTAAGATCTGTTAAGCGAACGTATAGTACGTATATATTTAAAGGCCGTAACGTCATCGCATGTAGTTCTTCTAATATTGCGAATATCGATGCGTCGTTGATCACTGTGTTACCATTTTGCACCTAAAAAAATGCCTTGTTAAATGTTTTGCAAATTAACCATTGCTGCATAATCAGCATCTACATCATTAGTAGATTAAAAAAAAATGAGGAGTACTCCTAAACATACAAAGGCATTTCTTGTTTTGGTGCCATCTCCTACAAATGGCAACAGCTGGAATTTGGACACAGCAGCTCGAAATATAGATTGCGTGCTGACATTCATTGCCTACTAATTCTACTGTTGTTAGTTCTTTAAAATTATCGTTTTATGGTAGGAGGTGTGCAACATGGCGGCGAAGGCGGCGGGCGAGTGTGCGCACGGCGGACACGGTACGCACGCGCACGCGCACGGCGCACACGCCACGCACGGCGGGCACGCGGCGCACGCGCACGCTGACGACGTCTACGAGCCCTGGGAGATGACACCGCGCGAGAAGGACCTCGCCGCTAAATACGTCAAACTCATACAAGGTAGATTTAATACACTTGCAAAACTTTTGTCTGTTGTTAGTAATAGCTGTTCCCATGCGGCTTCATCCGCATAAAATGCGATGCACAAATGACAACGCCTTTGACATTGGATAACAATTACCATTACTATGGCAACGTTGCTTCCTTAATGTTGTTAGCTTGTAGTTTTTGTCCCTTTCCCACATGACGGATTTTTTCTAAATTTTTACTCTCTAAGTTTAATAGCGTGAAAATATATAGCCTAAAGCGTATCGTAAGTTTAGGGTTTTTTTTATTAAAAAATAATTATTTTAAATATGCTGTGATTGCTGACATCCTGCGTAACTAAATAGTGTGTGTAGCTTTATTATATTAGTATAATAATCACATTTTAAATGCCATTTGTTTTAAGAGTGTTTGTTCTATGCAGGACGGATAGGTTCAGCATCAGGTGGTGCGGAGGGCGGCGCGGGCGCGGCGGCGCGGGCGGCGCGGCGTCCCCCGCCAGCCCCGTGGACGAGGGCGTGTCCGCGGACATCTCCACCCCCAGCCTGCTTTCCTCCATACACAGCGCCAGCAGCTTCGAGTCAGTAACTTCTATATATTTAATACGGGCTGATGCCCCCGACTCAGTCCTCACGGAATAAAAAATACTGTTAGAGCGGCACACTTTTGAATAAACTATCTCACAACTGTTGTGCGATTGTCGATTGTTTCGCAGCCAATTCAACTGTTTAGTTGCAACACTAAAAATCGAGTTGTGTAACCTCCATATTAGCTCATAGGAATCTAAGGACGACTAAACAATTGTGCGATAGTTTTGTCAAATATTTTTTAAAAATTTCATCGAAATCTATTGACCCGTTCCAAAGATTTTTTCTTATAAACATCCATCCATCTACTTTTGTATTTACAATATTAGTAAGATTTTAACGAGATCCGTTAAGGCGACGTGGAGAGATGTAGTAACATCCATCCATCTAAACGCATTTATAATAATTATTTATTAAGATTAGGTAGATATATGTTTAGATGTATTCCAGTATGTCGTATGTTATACAGGCTGTGCTCCCCGGAGCGGTCGATGCTGGAGCGCGCGGTGGCGGCGTGGGGCGGGGCCGGGGGCGGCGGCGCGGGCGCGCTGCTCGTGCCCGACTGCGAGGAGGTGCGCGTCTCCGCTGCGGTCGCACGACGCGGGTACCTCAACGTGCTGCAGCACGGCACACATGGATGGAAGAAGAGATGGCTGGTATGTGCACACGAACAAACACGACATGACACGACCAAACACGAACACGATACGAACACGACACGACATGACACGAACAAACACGAACACGATACGACATGACACGACACGACATGACACGAACAAACACGAACACGATACGAACACGACACGATATGACACGAACACGATACGTACAATCACACGAAACGCGTTCGGTTCGATTGTTAAGAAGAAATTCATACCGTGTCGCGGAGTAGGGCAATACTAGATCATTCACATGCAGGTCAAGTCACAATGACATCTGTCAATGTCAAACAGAAGTATTAAGGATAATCTCGCCAATCTGGCGGGAATCTGTGTGTATCGAAGTATAATTGCGTTGTTACGATCATAATGTCTAAAAATACATACATGAAATATTAGATCGAAGCAAATTAGTAAGCGGTTTTTCTGATATTATTTGAAAACGATTCGTGGCATATTGAGTTAATATACACAATATTGAAAATCATTTCCTACTCCTGATAATAAATTGTTTGGAGAACAATAATACAAAAGATAGTAGGTGTTATTTATTGCTGTTAGCGAGTAATGCGATGTGTCAGGTGGTGCGGCGGCCGTACGTGTTCATGTACCGCGAGGAGCGCGACCCCATCGAGCGCGCGCTCATCAACCTCGCCAACGCGCACGTCGAGTACTCCGAGGACCAGGAGCAGATGGTGCGCATGCCCAACACCTTCAGGTATACACCACTGGTTTACATTTATTATATCTATCTTATTATCGCTTTAGACCTTTAGAACGGAGTCCGTTCGCGTGAAATTAAAAAAATAATAAAAAATATATATCAAATTTTATAAGCAATCACGGACTGACATTTGCTATTTTAAACAAATCGGTTTTAACTTTAAAATTGAACGACCGAAAATAACAAATAAAAGATTTATATTAGTAAAAATACTTTAGTACGAGTTTAGTAACTTTTGAATTAATTACCCCAAAAATGATACATATAATATACATGTAGTTTAAACAGATTTTGAAGAATTATATACCATGATTTTTGTGTCATTCATCCCTGGAGTGTCATATTCAGTCGTTTTTTTTAACTGAACGTATTGTTATAAATTTAATAGTCGAAAAAACAATTGTTTAAAGTTAATAAGTTGCAATTTGGGGGAATAAAAGTTTTTTATTATTATTATTTTACTATTGGTCTTTTTTAAATTATTTTGTCTTCGTCTGGTTGTTATTTATGCGTTATTTTATTTGTTTCTGCAGCGTGGTGAGCAAGGAGCGCGGCTACCTGCTGCAGACGCTGGGCGACAAGGAGGTGCACGACTGGCTCTACGCCATCAACCCGCTCCTCGCCGGACAGATTAGGTAAATATCATTTATTACCTAATACTAGATTTCCACGTGGAATTAAGAAAAAACAAAAGTGAGCCTTTGTGTTTCAGAATATCCTCTACATCTATACCAAATTTCATCAAAATCCGTTCAGTTTTAGGCTACAAATTTTAACATCCATCCATTTAAACTTTCGCATTTATTATGCATATCCATATTAAATTTGAACATTTTCCTATAAGCTGTAAAAAATTGTTTTTTGACTAATAAATTTTATTTGATCAAATTCTAGATATATTGATTTGAATTTTTATCGTTCATTTATATCTGAAATATGTAATTTTGTTCTTGATAGACTAATCTCTAATTATGATATAAATATTTTCCGCTTATAAAACATTGCTTTGATTATTTCAACTTTATTTTCTGTATGTATTGTATGTTTTTACTTTGTTTCGTAGCGATTTGATTTATAGTTTTAAAATAAATACAAATTGTTTTCGTAGTTGAATGTTTAGATAATAAATATTCCCTTCACTGATGAAAGTATATTTGAAAAGTATTCGTCTCTGAATATTTCCATAAAATAAGTTATAAATAAGCAGATAATAAATAATTGTAATTAAGATGTGTGAAAACCACTGACTTCTATAAATGGACAGACTTATACAAGATGCTTTGTGCCTTAGATCTTAGCCATTTTGGCATTGTCGGTATAATTGATGAGAATTCAACCTACTTAATTATAGAATCATTGGCGTTGATACCCAATAATTTAGGAGGGTGGGAGTCATACTCAAGAGAGAAATAGTAGTGAAAGCAATTTTTGATTCAAAAGGTGCTCTTCAACATCCTGTTTTAAATTTAACACTGATAAGCCGTTTTTGATTTGTCGATTAGGGTATCTAAGGATCGTAGTCCTTTTAGTATTTGAGTTTACTCCTGACACCAAAAAAAGCACCTTAGTATTTTAAATTACTTTACAATATACGACTATCTTTGAGAGGGAGGTGGCTCCGCCCCATTGCTTGCATTGTTACGCCCACTTCCTCCTAATTATTATATATGAATGCTAAAGACGAGAACCTTACAATATCAGTTATCGAGTTAAAATAATTTTAGTGTAACTGTTTGTTTGAAATAATTGAGACACGGATATCAGATAACTTTCATGAGAGAAGGGTATGAATACAAGAGATATCGCAAAGGAAGCAAAGTGAATATACACGCTGAAGGTGTGCGGGCACAGGTCGCGGTCCGCGCGGCGCGGCGACCGGCCGGCGGGGGGCGCGGGGGGCGCAGGGGGCGCGGGGGGTGCGGGGGGCGCGTGAGGCGCCCTGGCTCGCCGCTATACTTAGGCGTGTCTCCAGACCCGCCAGCGGACATTGACACGGCCGGCGCTCTGCTACCCGCTACCCACACGCTCACACCGCTCCGCTACCCGCTACCCGCTATACACTATACACTACCCCCTACGCATAGGTACACTAACTGATAATTGACATGTAATCAAATATAACCTAACACTAATCTGACAGTAGATTGGCATCAAGTTTAATGTCACCTACATCTGATTGCATCAAATATTTTAATCAAGTTTGATATTCGTGGTTTAGTTACCAGGCTTTTGAGCCATGTTCATTTCGAAACATTTCAGACTATAAAGTGCCAAACTTGATTTTCTGTGGATTTACCACTTTTATTATTGTATTGAAATATTAATGAATATAATATAACATACACTTTAAAAATCTCAAATATATTAACAATATTTATATTTGTAATCAGAGTCGGTGTTGAGCAATTTTAAAATGTGACTGGTTTGGTGGGAATTATTGGGATAGGGAACCATTAGGAAAAAAGGGCATGATTTATATTTATATTTTGATATTTTAATGACTTATTAATTATTGTTTAATCATTGATTTGTGTTAATTTTTCTATAGTAAAATATAATATGTTTATATAATTTATAAAATTCGTTTATTATGTATATACCAAAGTTAACAGTATTAAAATGCATTTAATGCTTTATGATATATAAATAGTTTTATATATATTGAAGATCAAATGCTTGTAGTTTGGGACCAAACCGGTGCACTGTATCGGAAGGCGGGGTAAACAATAATATAGCGAATTAAACAGTTGTTTGTGCCGTGTCAATGTCCGTGGTAACACTGAATATTCATAGAAATGTGATTTGTGAAATACCGTTGTCATGACAACATGAATATTTGGCAAATGTATGAAGGTTGCATTTTATCATCACATTTTCCAGTTATATGACTATCTTAGACACGTCAAAGTTCATGACGTCATGACACTTGGTTCTTATTTCCGTGAAATCCCACTGCAGAAATGTTCCATAACAAACATCAATAATTCATTTGCTCTGAACATATTAAGATGTTATGATTTCTTTCATTTTGGCAGTGGAATTCTACGGTTTGATTCTTAACTTTGTGAGAAATCGATTCGAATGCGACTTTGCAAATGTATCGAATCGATTTAATTAAAAAACGACATTTGTACACCATAAAGATGACAAGATTTAATGTAAAAATCGAGAACAATCTATATAGACTTTCACCTAACTTTGGATACATTGTAATTTACCTTGTATATACGTATGACAAGAAGTAGATTATATTTTGTCAGCAGTCGGAGGAGGTATGACGTCATACGTAACGTTTCTTTTCACGGTAGTACGTTGTAAATACATTAAATATCCAACACTTAAATATTATAGTTGTAGCGTTCGTTTTATTTGACGCTTTAACTTAGATGAGAATTTAAATTATGTTATAATTGATGTTTATTTTTTAATTCAGTTCCTAGATACACAATAATTTTATCGTTTGGATTGTATAAAGTAGGGTTATTGGGATGTTCTCGGGAAGGTTGACGCAGTTTCGGTCGCGTTCAGTTTTGTCGATGTCACAAAGTATTGCGGATGTCTAGTCATGTGACAGGAGGCTGCGACTCCGCGCCTCGCCACGTCCTTAGTTCAATATAATACAGATATATCACAGTAGTTAGATAATCGATGTGACAGTTATTTCATATGTTAATTCTTGCAGTTCTTTTCTACAATTTCATCATAACCGTCTGTCGATAAGTCCAAGCAATCTTAATCTCGTTACCGCTTAAATAAATGTTAAATAAAATATATGTGTACTATCGCTTGTAGGCGACCCTTTAACGTGCGTATTCATAGATTATATTTCATGACAATTTGTAAGCTTAAGTGAATTTTAGTCGTTGTAAATATCTTTGACTAGTTCATTTGGTACTTATTCGTATGGTTTACTTAAACGTCAAAATGATTAAAATATCGCTTCTCTCCGTGTCCGAAGTGAAGTCCGCTAGCTTGCACAGACCGTAGACAAATTCTCGCCTCGACACTAGAATATCCTGATAATTTAGTTTAGAATTAAATAGTTGTAAGTTGAAAAAGTATTAACCAAAATTTAGACATGCTGTGTGTTTATAATGTTTCTTAAAAATTGAAAATTAATACGTTAATTGTCGGAATGTAACGTTAAGTAAAGGTATCTCGTACAGCACAACGTCAAATACTTACTCTCATTTGTGTCGTGCAAATTATTTGTTAAAGTGGAAGTTTGACGATGTGCTCAATATTTCGCGTTTCGCTGATGATTCTTCAGACTTTCTTCACGCAAACGCCTCTCCCTCAATGTATCGAATATAAAGATCTCAAGCTACATAGCCACATCTTTCTTTTCTAGTCATTTGCATAACATTCCAAAGTTTGTAAATTATTTTCATTTGTTTTTCTAAATATCTAGGATAATGTATTTTGCATAGCAAAATGGTGTTTACGTAGTTGATTAGAGCAGAATTGCTATCGACGGGAGTGCCGCGAGTGATGTAAAATATTATTGAAATTTAACATTCTCTTTGTTTTTGTGCGCAGAGCTTCTCGTTTGGTTATATTTTTGTAGATCCAAAAATAAACCTTTTTAAATTAGATATAACAGCTTAAGCTGGATTATATATATTTTTATAGAGTGTACTCTTTAAGCTATACTGTTATTTTTATAGGATTCTAGTATGTTATTTTGATATTAGGTTCTTTGTTCTATGTATTTATGATTGTCGGTCGATTGGAACTAGTAGGGTGCCGGAAGGAGCTTGTACTATTCTGTTTAATGCTTTTATGTACCGAGTGGTCAGCGGCGCAGTCTGGGGGCGGGGCCGGGGGCGTGGCCTGTACGTGCCCGCCCCGGCCCCGCCCCGCACCGCGCCCGACGCTCGCCCGGTTCTTGTGATTTCGATAGTGATTGTTGATTGTTGGGTGAGAATGGATATTTGAAAAATTATATATTCTATATATAATTTATAGATTTCATTCAATTTATGATAAGAACGTTGTAATGATCGGTAATATTACTCATTGCTCTAAATGTACTATCAAAATATATTATACACAGTGTTAAAGGTCATAAATAAAATGCTTCGAAAATTTCCAAATTGTTGTTTTTCTTTACTACCTCACTTAGTTAAAGTACAAACAAATACATAGACTAGGTAGTGAACAAACTTTTTTTACCGGTACTTTCTCTGAAAGGTTATCAGTTGTCAAGTTTAGTGCCACCTCGTGTTGTATTAACATGTAATAACACATTTTACAAAACTATGAATTACAAAGAAGCTGCATCTTTTGTTATAAGATAAACTAAACAGTGGCTAAAATAAAATATGAACATTGGAGTTCCGAACATATTTTGTGTTGCGGTAAATATGATGCTATCAAATGGCTCCAGCTTTGTTTGGATAACCAACTAGGGTGAACAAAGGCGCCAAAATCCGATCTAAAAATACAGCGTAACGTATGACAAATAAAACAAGTTCTTCAGTGTTTTAAACAAATAAACGATACCAGGTTTAAATAATTTTGGGTGTCAATTAAAAAAAACGGTGGGGTCAAAATAATTTCGTGTAGTGGTAGTTTAGTCTGTTTATATCAAAGTCCTTTTATATTCAAGTTAGAAACTTACACTTACTATTAGTTCTCTCAAAAAAGGGTGGAAGTAATAAAACAAGTTTGTGATAAATCTATATTAAAACTCATAGTACATTTTTAAATATATTATAGATATTTTAAATACATTAATTACACTTATTCTTACAAGCTGACTGTATTAACATTTAGCATGGATGTTTTAGGAATGTATGTAGGTATAAAATGTGCCTAAAATATATTTTTTAAATATTACATTGCATTCTACAATATTGGGCAAGCGATATATCTTAAACAAGAGATCAAATACACTTAAAACATTGTCGTGAAAAAAAAATGTCGTTTTTCATTTATTTAACATTTCATATTTATTTAATATTGCAGTATAAAATTGCCATATTTAAATGTCTGACAGCTACATTTTGTTACTGGCAAATGAAAATCGGTTATAATCTTATTATATTGTTGTTTTTTAATAAATACAAATACATGAGAAAATGAGACATTTCTTAATTTTTAAGATTCATACGTAAAACATATTGCAATTATTGCCAGTCTTATACACATCAATATTGCCAATATCATAAAAAGTACACAATGAAGATTTTCCTCACTAATTATTATTTCGCTTTAGAAATAATAAATAAAAACGGTTAATATATTCAATTTCAACATATTAAAATAGCTTTATATCCCAAAAAGAGTTATCCCACAGCAGTTAAAAAATCTAACTTCAAAGCGATATCGCGTTATATTGGCAACATTATACAACTTCAAAAACATCTTCAAAAAGGCAATATTCTAATACAAGTGACATTGGACAAGTGGAGCATTTTCCCTTACGAGAAGGGGTTGAGGTTTTTGTCATAATCATCGTCCTCAGCGAAGGGGTTGCTCGTGTCTTTCGCCTCTTCATCACAAAATGGGTTCATACTTTCATCGTACGTGTCGTCTTCGAATGGATTTTTGTTAGCTCCGTTACTGATCGCTGATGATATTTTAGGCGACATGCTGACGTCTTGACTGTAAATAAATTGTAAAATTAGTAAAAGCGATAGTCAGCGCGCGGAGGATGAAAAAGTTCGTAAAGCTCTTGCGAACTGACAGTTGTAAAAACATTTTTAATTTTAAACTTTACTAAGCTTTATTTAACCCTTAAATGCATGACGATGCGTTTATACATCAGCCTTTTCTTTCTCACCCAATAGAGTATTTTGAAAAACCATTTTTTTTCCCTTAATCCATGTTCAATTTACTACCCGTTTCAATTTATGGCATTTAAAAAGGAAATCATCCATTTAAGGGTTAAATTATTTTTCATAATTCAAGGTCAAGCCAAACACAGCATACAACAAGAATTTGCATTTTTTTTGTTATGCGATAGTTTAGTGAAAGATGTGCGCGCTGATAGTGTGTACTGACGAGGGCGAGGGCGAGGGCCTGCGCGGGCGCAGCTGCTGCAGGTTGGCCTCCAGGCTGGAGGAGTACTGCTGCTGCTCCAGCAGGCGCATGCGGCCCTCCGCCACCGGCACCAGCGCCGCGCCGCCCGCCCCCGCCTGCCTGCCCGCGCTCGCCACGTACACTGGAATACACACCAACGTTCTGATGGGTTGTCCTTAGTGAAGAGGACAGACTGATTGATCGGTTCCTTTGAGTGAAAAGGACACACTTATTGACTAAATCCTTTGAGTGAAAGGGATACACTTATTTACCTGTTACTTGGAGTGAAAGGGACAGACTTATTGATTAGTTACTTTGAGTGAAAGAGACGGACTTATTCACTATATATAAAATATTATGTGACACGCTTCTACTTTTAGTATGGTATTTTTAGTCAGCTATAACATGTGACTAACAATGTCTGACGAAAACATAGTTTATGATTTCTTAAGAATTTATTTTTTAAACTAAAAATTACTGCATTGTTTCTCAATACTAAACCTAGGTACACTGTATTAGTCATGTAAATTAAATCGATAAAGCAAATGTTCTGTATTGACATTGCATGTCTTATCAGTAAACACAAAACACTTAAATTGTGAAATAAAAATATATCTAACTTTAATATCAAAACAATTCACGAACACAAACACAATGAAATTATATTTACAAATTACACTAGAATTATCATTTAGTGACTGGAACAATTTAAAAAAAGTTTTTAATTGATGATATCTTTTTTTAGTGTTTGAAAGCATACCTTATAAAGGTAAAATTGTTTATAAAATAAGTAAAAACCTTTTCATTGCCATCCAAAAAAATATAGTGTTAAACAAAATAAGAAACATTTATGAAAATTTGTACCTGACAAAAGGGGGAGGCTCAGCTTAACCGAAACTGGTTGAGATCCAGTGTCGAGCTGGTTTTCAGCAACTCCCCACATATATAGTTTACTAGCTTTCGCCCGCAACTCCGTCCGCGCGGAATTAAAAAAAAACAAAAGCAAGTAGCCTATGTGTTAATTCAGACTATCCTCTACATCTATGCCAAATTTCATCGAGATCCCTTCAGCCGTTTAGGCTACAAATTCTAACAAACATCCAGCCATCCATCTAAACTTTCGCATTTATAATATTAGTAAGAAGTAAGATTATAATTTATTATTTCTATCTGTTACCTTGTTTACTCTGTCCTTCTTGCAGGCGTAGTTTAGCCTCAGCGCCGGGACCGTACGTCTGTTGTGTGGGCGGGGCGGGGGCGGCTGCGGGGGCGGGGGGCGTGGCCGCGGGGGACACGCCCTCCGCACCGCCCTCCGTCACCACCGTCAGCTTGTTGAACAGACCTCGCCCAAAATATTCTGATACCACTGCGTATCTGACAAACAAATACTTCATTTTTAACACGCTTAGTTTCTATTTTTAACATCTGTATGAAAATTTACATTAAGGCAACTTTGTTAATAATTATGTAAGAAGATATGATCAGAAAATCATTGATAAATGCCTTTTAAAGCTTTTAAGTTTGTTATAACGCAGTATAGAAATATACGTATAACACTTTATTGTCATCTCTCTCATTCGTTTAAAAAAAAATGAGACGGCAACGTTTTTGTCCAGGTATTTCATCAACCGAGATTTACAGTTACGTGAAAAATCCAAAGCAATGACGTCACAATACACTTGTTTATGTAAACAAAAATGTTAGTAAATTCTTTCCAATTGTTTAACTGCAATATTACAATCAATAAACAGTTTAATTTACACTGAAGTATTGTAAATAAACGAAAATAATAATATCCGTGCATTGTTGTAGACACTGCCACATATTGCTCAATATATTATTATTTGAGATTATTAAAAACAACGACATTATTAAATATTTAAGGAAATTAAAGTAAAAATGGAGGGAGTAAGTGCCCTTTAATGAACGTAAAAAAAAATTAAAGCTAACATAATATTTTCCAACGTTTTCAGAAAACAAAGTTTTGTTTACAGAGTTTATAACTAAAAATACAAAAGAGAAACCTTGAACGTCTTTCAATGTTATTTTTTTTATCAAGGGAACATTAAAATGCCGTTTATTTATTGCTTGTAAATTTTATCGATTGTATTAAACTGATAATAAAAACTGTATACTTGTGTAAGATAAAATGTTGCATTTAACAATTACTAATATGCAAACAACTTTGTTTTTTTTTTTATTTAAATCAATTCCAATAAATCAGTACCTCAAACTAAAACGTGACAAAACCTCGTTTTAATGTTGATAATTTTATTTATACAATAGCCACACTTGTTTACTTCACAAGTTACTTAAGTATTGGCCTATAGTAATAATAATAATAATAAGCCTTTATTTGTCATAACATATTACAATATTTTATATTTATGTGTTATACAAATAGCATAAAAAAAGTAAATTATTGTTATGACCCCTGCCGGGTATAGGCCTCCTCCATTTGTTTCCACTTTTCCCTGTTTGTAGCTGCCCCAGTCCATCCTTTCCCTGCTATTGGCTATCCTAACCCTCCATTGGCCTACACTAAGTGACTATTTACGTACCCACTCTGAGTGTCACATTCATAGTCGAATAAACGAATTTTATACACTTCGCGTCGAGTTTCGCTTACAATCTGACGTTAATATTTTACAGCCTTACAAATAAACGCGGTATAAACTTAAACTTAAGAATTAACTGAGTAAGCAAAATTTGTACTAATATTTGTTGGGCTGCTAATAATTAGAGTTTAAAGGTGGGTTCTTTCATCATCCACTTGCCCTTATCCCTTATGGAGGGTCGGCACAGTATGTGCTGCTCTTCCATACATCTCTACCAGCCGTCATATCTGAACCCACTCCCTTCTTAAGCATATCCTCTTTCACACAATCCATCCATACTTTCCCCGGTCTTCCTCTTCCTTTGTAGCCATCCACATTCATTCTTAACACTTTCTGGTTTATGTCCCCATCGTTTCGTCGCATAACATGTCCATACCACACTAACCTTTTGCTTCTCAATTTCTCCACCACTGACGCTACTTTCAAACTTATATACACATTCTTAACTTTATCCATTCTTGTCACACCACACCCATCTTAACATACACATCTCAGCCACACGCAATCTCCTTTCATCCGCAACTTTGGTGGCCCAACATTCAGATCCATTACGACAGGTCTTATGATGGACTTGTAGATCTGTCCCTTAAGCTTAAGAGGCATTCTTGGATCACAAGTCACGTCAGTAACCTGTCGCCATTTCATCCAAGCTGCATTTATTCGGCTTATATATTAGCTATATTTAAATGTAATATTTGGTTGTTAATCATGTTTTAATTACCCGTCGATGCCGTCATTGGCGATGTTTTGAAAACACCAGGAGAAAGGCGGAATCATAACAGAACACGAGCACTCAAAGCTAAAACAACGCGCGACACTGAATAAGCATTGTACACGAATTGTTAAACAAATTTAAACACGTCCACTCGCGACCACGGCCGAAGCGATACTGATTGGCTTACATTAAATAGGAATTTATGGTTGTAAAATTATCATACAACCGAAGTGAATGGATATGAAGATTATTCGATAGTGTTTTATCTTTAGGGTAGGGCGTATTGGGGCGATAGCCCAGGGCGCCAGTAATAAAGGGGCGTCTAAAAAGGCCTTTTACGTATGCGTTTTGCAGTTATGGGGCGTAGATAACTCGCCCAGGGCAAGGTAAATGTTAAAACTAGCTCTAACCCTATCAGTAATTTTAGTTTGAACACAATATTACATTAATTGAGATGTATATAACATTAAAATGGTACTCTATTACATAGTGCAGAAATTTGATATAAAATAGGTTTTTTATAAGTGAGAATTAAGTATTTAAAGATATCTTGAGATGTATCTAGAAGACGTTACAAATACATCTTTATATGATTTGTCCGAATTCGAGCAAGATGTACCAAAAACGTGAACTTCAAAATGTCCAAATTATATTTGTTTTCACGATTACTATCAAACCGTGTTAAAAATCTAATTATATAATAACGAGCCGTTGCTCGCGACTTCGCCCGCGTGAAATTACAAATACAATCTATTACGTTCGCCCTTTTTTTCAACCTATTACCAAAAGTATTAACATAGTAGTAATCTACGTAATAACAGAAATCTCCGATGCAAGATTCCAAATTTCTAAGCCCGGTAGCATATAAGCTGATTTTTCGGTTACCCTTATTGTTTATGTTCGCGATATCTTCTAAAATATTAGTTCAATGTAAATACTGTAAAGACCAATTTTATTCTACATTAAATTCTCCTGATAACAAACGCATTTATTTGGATAAGGATTAATATTGAAACCAATGAAAGAACGCTGCAATAAGCGTTGGGTTTTTAATTCATTTTGTAAACACAAAAGTGGTTATTGTAAGAAAACCGTTAAAGATAGATATATGCTATCGCGCATTTTTCTGTAGAACTTTTTAAGATCTACAATTCTTTCATACATCATTTTTATATACCTCTAACGGTTTAGGCAGCGTAAGCCGAGAAAAGTTAAAGTTTAGTGAGTTTTTAACGCCGGCGTCCAGAAACACGCTGTTTATTAATAGTCCCTGAACATTAGTAATAATAAATTATAGCCTATGTTACTCACAGATAAATTAACCTTTCTGATGGTGAAAGAATTTTTGAAATCGGCGCAGTAGTTTTTGAGTATTTCAATACATACAAAAATACAAAAATACAAAAATACAAAGTTTTCCTCTTTATAATATTAGTATAAGTATAAGTATAAGTATAAGTATAAGTATAAGTATAAGTATAAGTATAAGTATAAGTATAAGTATAAGTATAAGTATAAGTATAAGTATAAGTATAAGTATAAGTATAAGTATAAGTATAAGTATAAGTATAAGTATAAGTATAAGTATAAGTATAAGTATAAGTATAAGTATAAGTATAAGTATAAGTATAAGTATAAGTATAAGTATAAGTATAAGTATAAGTATAAGTATAAGTATAAGTATAAGTATAAGTATAAGTATAAGTATAAGTATAAGTATAAGTATAAGTATAAGTATAAGTATAAGTATAAGTATAAGTATAAGTATAAGTATAAGTATAAGTATAAGTATAAGTATAAGTATAAGTATAAGTATAAGTATAAGTATAAGTATAAGTATAAGTATAAGTATAAGTATAAGTATAAGTATAAGTATAAGTATAAGTATAAGTATAAGTATAAGTATAAGTATAAGTATAAGTATAAGTATAAGTATAAGTATAAGTATAAGTATAAGTATAAGTATAAGTATAAGTATAAGTATAAGTATAAGTATAAGTATAAGTATAAGTATAAGTATAAGTATAAGTATAAGTATAAGTATAAGTATAAGTATAAGTATAAGTATAAGTATAAGTATAAGTATAAGTATAAGTATAAGTATAAGTATAAGTATAAGTATAAGTATAAGTATAAGTATAAGTATAAGTATAAGTATAAGTATAAGTATAAGTATAAGTATAAGTATAAGTATAAGTATAAGTATAAGTATAAGTATAAGTATAAGTATAAGTATAAGTATAAGTATAAGTATAAGTATAAGTATAAGTATAAGTATAAGTATAAGTATAAGTATAAGTATAAGTATAAGTATAAGTATAAGTATAAGTATAAGTATAAGTATAAGTATAAGTATAAGTATAAGTATAAGTATAAGTATAAGTATAAGTATAAGTATAAGTATAAGTATAAGTATAAGTATAAGTATAAGTATAAGTATAAGTATAAGTATAAGTATAAGTATAAGTATAAGTATAAGTATAAGTATAAGTATAAGTATAAGTATAAGTATAAGTATAAGTATAAGTATAAGTATAAGTATAAGTATAAGTATAAGTATAAGTATAAGTATAAGTATAAGTATAAGTATAAGTATAAGTATAAGTATAAGTATAAGTATAAGTATAAGTATAAGTATAAGTATAAGTATAAGTATAAGTATAAGTATAAGTATAAGTATAAGTATAAGTATAAGTATAAGTATAAGTATAAGTATAAGTATAAGTATAAGTATAAGTATAAGTATAAGTATAAGTATAAGTATAAGTATAAGTATAAGTATAAGTATAAGTATAAGTATAAGTATAAGTATAAGTATAAGTATAAGTATAAGTATAAGTATAAGTATAAGTATAAGTATAAGTATAAGTATAAGTATAAGTATAAGTATAAGTATAAGTATAAGTATAAGTATAAGTATAAGTATAAGTATAAGTATAAGTATAAGTATAAGTATAAGTATAAGTATAAGTATAAGTATAAGTATAAGTATAAGTATAAGTATAAGTATAAGTATAAGTATAAGTATAAGTATAAGTATAAGTATAAGTATAAGTATAAGTATAAGTATAAGTATAAGTATAAGTATAAGTATAAGTATAAGTATAAGTATAAGTATAAGTATAAGTATAAGTATAAGTATAAGTATAAGTATAAGTATAAGTATAAGTATAAGTATAAGTATAAGTATAAGTATAAGTATAAGTATAAGTATAAGTATAAGTATAAGTATAAGTATAAGTATAAGTATAAGTATAAGTATAAGTATAAGTATAAGTATAAGTATAAGTATAAGTATAAGTATAAGTATAAGTATAAGTATAAGTATAAGTATAAGTATAAGTATAAGTATAAGTATAAGTATAAGTATAAGTATAAGTATAAGTATAAGTATAAGTATAAGTATAAGTATAAGTATAAGTATAAGTATAAGTATAAGTATAAGTATAAGTATAAGTATAAGTATAAGTATAAGTATAAGTATAAGTATAAGTATAAGTATAAGTATAAGTATAAGTATAAGTATAAGTATAAGTATAAGTATAAGTATAAGTATAAGTATAAGTATAAGTATAAGTATAAGTATAAGTATAAGTATAAGTATAAGTATAAGTATAAGTATAAGTATAAGTATAAGTATAAGTATAAGTATAAGTATAAGTATAAGTATAAGTATAAGTATAAGTATAAGTATAAGTATAAGTATAAGTATAAGTATAAGTATAAGTATAAGTATAAGTATAAGTATAAGTATAAGTATAAGTATAAGTATAAGTATAAGTATAAGTATAAGTATAAGTATAAGTATAAGTATAAGTATAAGTATAAGTATAAGTATAAGTATAAGTATAAGTATAAGTATATTTTCGAATAACTCTTTTTTTAATAAAAAGCCCTACACTTCCGTCAAGCTTTAGGTTATATATTTTCACGCCATTAAACTTAGGTGGTAAATAATTTGGATAAAAACCCTAATGTGGGAAAGAGACCATAAGTTGTTGCCAACATCAAGGAAGCAAGGTTGCCATGGTTTGACATCATGTCATGTTATTTTGACATTTGCAATTCATAATTTGACAAATGTGAACAATAAAATGATTTTTTTATAATTTTATGCGGATGAAGTCGCATGGGGATTATTCAATTATTATTGAATCCATATTTATTTTAATGAATGTCAAAATAAAACGTATATCCAAGGCAGCAAATGTGTTTCTGTGTGTTTATTTATTTATTTATTTATTTATTTATTTATTTATTTATTTATTTACAATAGGAAGCCAACGTATCACATGAAATAAGTTATGTTTGTGTTGTGTGCTTAAATGTTTTTTTTAAAACAGAATTATTTTCAAGCACTTACTGTTGATGGAAAGAGTGTTGGCAGAAGAAATGTACAGAAGGTAAAGTCAGCGAGCCATTGCAGGCGGCGCAGCGCGAACTCTGGAAGGTGATTGGTTCGTTTTGGATAACTTCTATTTGTTTCTTCATTTTCTCCGTCTCGCTTTTATATTTAGCTGACAGCTCTCTTTCTCTGTTTATCACCTCCTCTTCCGCTTTGAGTACGTCCATTAGATATCTAAACAAATGTTAACACACATAAAAAAAACTGTTATAAAAGATGTTTTGACAAATTTGTCAAAAATCTGAGAACTGTTATGATAGAATTAGGGTTAAAAAATAGTAATTTATGATAGATATAGGTCTACATTAAAGACATTTAAGAAATATATAGACTAGACATAGTGAACAACATTTTTTTCACCGGTAACTTCTTTGAAAGGTATTATGTTAGTTGTCAAGTTTAGTCACCTCATGTCCTTGTATTAACACGTTATAAACTATTTTACAAAATTATAATAAACTCCATCTTTTTGACCGACTTCCCAAAAGAAGGAGGTACTCAATTCGCCTGTATGTTTTTTTTTACGTGTGTTACGGCATAACTCCGCCGCTAGTGGACCGATTTTGGTAATTCTTTTTTTATCCGAAAGGTAATGCTTGCAGGTGGGTCCCATTTTTTGTTTGATTTTTGTTATAAAATAAACTAAACAGTGACACAAAAAAAATATAAACATTCAAATATCATTTAGTGACATTGTGTCAGGCAATTCATTTAAATTAATTATATTGATATGTGGTTTTGAGGATCTATCAATAGACAATATTAGTGGATCATGTGAAAAAAGTTTCAAGTGAAGTACCAAGTATGCTAACTCTATATATTTTTAATCTCTATGGTTTAGATATAAACTCACGTGCGCACATCGCCCAGCGTGTAGGACTCGGTGCTGGTGAGGCAGTCGATGACTAGGATGGGCGAGAGCAGTTTCTCACTGGCTGTAAGGATATTAATGTTTAAAAAAACGTGTTATTTCTAATTTCTATTAGTTTAGTACAGTTGGAATCTGGCGGATTCCTATGTTATCATACTAATATTATAAATGTGAAAGTTTAGATGGATGGATGGATGGATGGATGGATAGATGGATGTTTATTAGAGTTTGTAACCTAAACGGCTAAACGGATTTCGATGAAATTTGGTATAGATGTAGAGAATAGTCTGGAAGAACACATAGGCTACTCACATTCGTTTTTTAATTCCACGCGGACGGAGTCGCGGGCGAAAGCTAGTAATATTATAAAGCGTAAACACACTTCTTTGTTATGTAGGATATCAGCAATTACAGTATATTTTTAAATAGTTATTTTTCTAATAAAAAGCCCTACACGTATGGCACGCTATTGGCTATATATTTTCACGCTATTACTTTTAGAGGGTGGATAAGTTGGAAAAATGTTAATGCATGAAAAGCAAAATCATGCGGATAAAACCACGAGCAACGGCTAGTCTATATTATTAATATAATAAAGAGGAAAGATTTGTATTTTTGTATGTATTTGATTCACGCAAAAACTACCGGGCCGATTTAAAAAATTCTTTCACCATTGGAAAGGTAATTTATCAGTGAGTAACATAGGCTATATTTTTCAATATCACGCGGGGGATATGGTGTCAGGATGAGGGTGCGGGTGAGGGTGCGGGTGAGGGTGCGGCGTACCGAGGCGGTGCAGCGGCTCGTGCAGACAGCGCGGCGGCGGCGGCGGCGCGGCGTGCAGCAGGTCGCGCCACAGCTGCGGGCTGGCCGCGCCGCGCCGCCGGCACACCTCCAGCGCCACGTCCGGCGTGCCGCTGCGCATGTGCAGCGCCAGCGTCGCGCGCCATCTGCACACAGCGGTACAGCCCGCTTTAACTTCGCACTGCAGGGCCGGCTCGCCCGGTGTACACGACCACACAGAAAACAGGCCTCAAGTGGAAGCAATTCCGCGTAGTCTGATGAGTGTGGTACCGGAGGCCTAATTTTAGTCCCTTTCCCTTCCCACCCTTTTCTTAAGAGGAAAGGATGGGAAGGAAAAGTGGATTTGACGGTGGAGGAGACGCATAGGATGGGGAAATGTCCTCTTTATGTGCGTCTCCTCCTCCGTCAATTAAGGGTAGGCAACGCATCTGCAATTGCGGATGTTTATGGGCAGCGGTCGCTTTCCATTTCGGTGGATTCAGGTGGCCGCTTGCTCGTTTGCCTTATATTATAAAAAAAACACACAACCTCCTCACTATCCCCAGGATCTCTCAGGAAGATCACCATTGCCGAGACCACCCCCGCGAAGTAACACTTGACGGTAGTTCCGTGGGGGTACAAGTCCATAGAGAGGGTTGTTTAGTCGGTAACGGGAGTCACGCTAGGCTAGGTGAACACTAATGACCCTGAGCCCGACACATCAGGTATGTAGCTGCCAAGTCTCACGGTGCCCTAATGCATTTTTTACCTCTACAAAAGACAAACTCATACAAAAATTCAAAGAAAACGTCGAAGATTTATAAATCCAGTATTAGTAAAACAAGCGACAAATGCTCGCTTCAAAGCGCGGGATAAACAATCAAAGATTTTGGTTTTTAAATTAATGTGACATTCGTCTAAGTCAGTGTTTCTCAAAGTGGGCGATAACGCCCCTTTGGGGGCGTTTGAAACCTATAAAGGGGCGTTATAGGGCTCCAGAAAAAAATGAGGGCGTTGATATGGATTAGGGGGGCGATGCATAATTTGTAATTTCATTTATTTTATATAGTATTTTAAATTATAATCACTCAAATTGTATAAATATGGGGGTCGCTGAAAGATCATCGATTTTCAAAGGGGGCGGTAAAAGAAATAAGTTTGATATACACTGGTCTAAGTAGACAAAGAATTTAACAACGCCAAAGTTTACACAGATAAAATTTCCTATGTCTTTTAATTTAAAACCTACATAATATACCAAAACTCACAATTTCTTCTCTTCATATAAATGCAGAATGCCAATCTTGAAGTTAAACATTTGACATATGATGAGCATCTGGTCCCTGTCGTAGTTGGCCTCGGGGTCCTTCAGCATGTTGTATACTTTCAGTGCTTCCTGAGTTTTATCCTCAGAGTCCGTTTTGGCCCTAAAATTAACATTTTATTACATGAAAAAAAAATAACAATACTAATTGTATGCAGCCTTTTCAAAATTATAGAGTTTCAAATTTATCGAGTGGAAAGATTTGTATTTTTGTATGCATTGAAATAACTCAATAACTACTGAACCGATTTCAAAAATTCTTACATCATTAAAAAGCTACTTTATCAGTAAGTAATATAGGCTGTATTTTCATTGTTTTTTTTAATTCCACGAGTCGCGAGCAACAGCTAGTCTACAATAAGCACTATTTGCGTTTTTATTAGATTAAATTAAATTCAATGTGCTTTGTACAGTTGCGGCAATTCGTGGTGTTCCACTTTAGGATATATTGCCTTGTTCATTGCAACGAGACACTCTGCCTCTTCCTATAAATAACTAATCAGATAACAGTAAGTGATACAAACGAAGGGATAATATTATAATTAAAACAAACTAGTTGTGGATCACTAACAGACTCTTTTTTCGTATAGATACATTTATAAGCGTTGTATTAATTTTTGTACCGCGTCTCATTTCACTTAAAAGATTGTAACTTTTAAGGTGGAACACCGTCAGTTTCCTCAACTGTACTTCTTCGTTTTTTTACAACAAAAAGAAAGCAAAAAAGACCCCAAATTTCGTCACGCGATTTAGCTAAACTATTTAACTACGTCGTAGTCTTTGACTCCAAAAATCAAACAAATATGGGGCCCACCTGCAAGCACTACCTTTCGGATAAAAAAATAATTATCAAAATCGGTCCACTAGCGGCGGAGTTATGCCGTAACACACGTAAAAAAAAACATATAGGCGAATTGACTACCTCCTTCTTATTAAAATGATAGAACATATTTTGAACTTACCAGACATGAATGTAATGTTCTATGAGGGTATTGTAGACCAGACTGGAACACTTGAGGTCCGGACAGGAGACCATATGCTCCAAAAACTCTATGAGATGCTCCGAGTTGTTCAGGAACATGTGGATGTATTCGTCGGGAAGCGCCCTTTGTTAACAAATAAATTAAATGCCATAGTTCAAAATTCAGAGGTCGATAACATTTTAAGCAACGTAGTTATTTCCCATAAATATTCTTGTACCTAATAGTATCTATTTCTTCTCAAAATTGTTTTAAAACCAAAGTGAAAAAAATGAAATTATCAAATGACCTTTAGGTTGCTAACCCCTGTTATAATTGAAACATTACCTGTCAGGTTCTTTGTGTACTCCGCTTAGAGAATCTTCATCCACCAGCGGCTTACTGCGAGGTTTGTAGTCAGTGCATAATACTGTAAAAAATATATATTTTAAAAACCGTTACTAGAAAAATCCCTTATTATTAACTATTTTAAGCACATTAAATTATGTTACATTCAAAGTATAATCGCTTCAGAAATAAAACACCACCAACAAACAACATTGTACCTGTACTGGATTCTAAACCAAATGTATAGATAAACTATAATTTTCACTAAATACCCACTTAACTATATCATATTAGCTACATTTAATTCACAATATTACTTTACTATACATTATTTCACAAAAAAATAATTATCAAATTTAACTCATTCACTTAATTTCAATTAATTAAAAGGGCTTACATTTCAATAATTTGGTGCTCTCCTTAGGTTCATGTTGAATCAGTTTATGTCCGTATTTCTTCATATACATATCAGCCTCATCGAACTCCAGATCAGAAATATAATCTATCGCTGTGTTATATCCCTTTTTGTCTTCTAGCACTATCTTGAGATACCAATCATGACGCTTGTGGTTCGCGGCCAACGATAACGCATCATCAACACTCACTTGACGAACAACCTACAAAATATTGTACCGAATTTAAATCTTACTAATATAATGCGAAAGTTTATACGGATGGATGTTTTTTTTTTGGCTGATTTCACTGAAAATTGTTGTTGATGTAGAATAAATAAAAAGAAAAACTTAATTAAGTTTTTCTTTCATTTTGTGCGGACGACAGCTAGAAATCATCATCAACATCATCTCACTATACGTCCACACTGAGGGGCTCCGTGCCTACCCTAAGTTAGGGTGACTAGGCCATAGTAAACCACGCTGGCCCACTGCGGGTTGACTTTACACATATCGTTGAATTTCTTCGCCGATATGTGCAGGTTGCATCACAAAGTTTTCCTTCACCGTAAGAACGTCGGGTACAATATGGACATAGGAAAATTCGAAAAATCGAAAATCACATTGGTACATGGCGGGATTCGAACCCAAGATCTGTAGATTACAAGTCAAGTGCTTAAACCATTGAGCCACTGACACTCCATTTCATCATTCTCTTTTAAAATAAAATCTCTCCAGCATCAAGCATCGACAGCTCTATCATGTAAAATTAAAGTATGAAACAGATATGCAACTGATATAATTTGACGTGTTTATAAGATTTATTTCAATTAAAGAAAAACAATAATAAAATACTTACTTTAATAGCAACATCAACATCAAAATCGATAGCTTTGTCTTTAGAATTGATGAATTCTTTAAGTTTTCCTTGTTGATCGTGCTGGTCTATCTTCACATAGCACGTCAGTAACAATGTCGTGTGATCCTCCGTCGCGACACCTTTCTTATGAAGTTCCTCTAGGTACAGCACAAGAGACTCTAGATGTCTAGATTCTAGATATTTCCTTATCACATACGATGTTTCTAACCAACCTATAGTTTTGACGTATTGTTCTATTGCACTTTTTAAATCACCCTGTAAACAAAAAAATGTATATGTAATTTTTTTATTAATTAGAAAGGTACACCAATTGCGTGTTCAAAGTACACGACCAAATTAAATATATTGTAGAGAAAAAAAAATAAAAAAGCATAACACAAGATGACAGCGCTCACAAGATTTTTTTTTTTTTAAGTAATCCAAGGCCTATACCACATTATACCTTTTTTGAGTACTGTAATTTTTTTCAACTTTTAATTCCTTACCTTACTATATAAATGATCTCCATACTGTTTGTAAATCTCCATCAATCCTTCAACATCATAATGCTGGCTGCTCGCTATCCTTATTGCGACGTCATAAAGGTTCTTTTTGAATAGCAAACTCAATTTAGACTGCAGATCTTTCTCTTCTAAATATATAATTTCTTTATTCTTCGTTAGTATATAAAATGAACCCCATTCAGTTAAAACAGCTTCAATACCATCGAAAGTTTTAGAAAAAACTATAAATTTGTTCTGTATATCTAGTACAGTGAGATGGTGAGATTTGTTGACAGTCGTGCTTGTACAGGGTGTATTTTTTGTTTGTATTTCATTGGTGACTATTATTAAATAGTTTCGGAACCAATTGATGAGTACTTTCTCACCGGCGAGTGCGTAACACGGACCCCTAACTTCTGCAGTATAACAATATATTGCCTGAAAAAGATGTTTTTTTTGTAAATAATTATATCAAATAATAAATTGTGTATAGATATTACTAGATATCTTATTTTTTGCGTTATAAAAAGAGATATGATGATGTCTTTCCCCATGTTAAGAGAACATATTTAGAATCATACCATTTAGTAAAATTACTAAAGATTCTTGAAGACTAAAAAATTACCTAACTATTACAGTAAATGTCTTTTCATTTACTATCGCAGTTTACTTAATAATTCTGCAACGGTTCAACAAATTTGGCACAGATATAAAACAAAAGAAGTAACACATGCAATTCATCCCTAAAAAATGTCAAGTTCTCGAGAGATGTAGTTTAATTAATACTATGGGGAGGAAGTCACGAGCAACATTTAGGATATGTATATAAATAGTGAACATACATCAGTAGCGGCGACAGTGAAGCACTGCCTATCCACGAGCACGCTGCAGTGGGGCGCAGCGCCCATCGCGTCCAGCGTGACGCAGCGCTCCTCGCACAGCCGGTACACCAGTGTAGCGGAGCGGCTCACCACAAACAGCTTGTCCGCACCTCTACACAAGGGGAACTATATCATCATCATCACCGGCACACTATAGATGTAAAATTGGCATTAAACTTGCCATACAATATTGTAATATTGTATCGTAATCTTATTATAAATGTGAAAGTTAGGATGGATGGATGTTTGATACTATGTATATCCAAAATGGCTTAACGGACCTTGATGAAATTTATCACAGATGTACAATATGGTCTGGAAGAACACATAGACTACTTTTTTTTTTGGTTTTCGTTCAGAAGTTGTGTGCAAAAGTAGTAACATACGTGCTAAATAATATTTTTTATAACGACAGCTTACTGTACAAATTTATTTACATTGTTAAATTTGCATAAATATGTTACTAACTTGAAAGCAAGTCCCGTGATGGGACTTGTGCCAGAATCAGGCAAAGTTCTCATCTTTCCACTTCGCTGTCTGGAGATATCGCCGCGGAATAGTGACACAGAACCATCTTGAAAACCAACTGCAAAGAGATTCTGAAAAGAAAAAAAAATATAATAGTATCTATTTCCACTTAGTCAGAATGTTAAGTGACAGCGATGCATTATAGGTGTGGATGCCCCAGTCAAAATAGCACCTAAATATATTATACCTTCTTACCTTATTATGTACTGCAAGTGCTGTGGCAGGTGTTGCCCTTAGATGTGAAGGCACAGCTCTAGAGACCCTGGTGCATGTTGGATCTCTATCACTCCGAGACCAGTCCCATACTTTAATCATAGGATTTATTCCTGGATCATCATCCTGGAATAAACATATAACATTGATTTAAAGATGGGGAATTACATTTCATGCAGCTTTGTATCTTAACAATTAAAATTGAATCTAGGTTACCTAATGAGAAACCATTAGTTTAAAAGTAAATTATTGTTGTGAAAAATATGTAAAATTTATTACCCAAGGGTTGAAACATTTTTGTAGCTTATATTAGAAAATATTATATAACTCCTAGGTTTTAGGTATCTTCTAGAACATGGGTGTCCAGTCTATCATGACTATTCATCTAGGCGATTGTGGCAAGGCAAATAATATTAATTCATAGACAACATCAACTTGATTTTTTTTTTATAATATAAGTGGGCAAACGAGCAGCGAGAACACTGAGGTGCTCAGGCTACACAATTACAACTACTGAACTACTATTACATTTATAATATCAAGAAGTATGTAATTTTTAGAATGCATAGAGTTTTGTCAGTGCATGTCTTGGGTATAACCAAATGGGCCACTAAATCATGACTAATATATAAAGGGCTATACACTTAAAATCAACTGATACAATTAAATGTGAAGACTCACCCCGATAGTGACTAAGTAAGGGTCATGTGGCAGCTGTTGTGCCAGTGTAATTGTCAGCTCATAGGCCTTGAATGACAGGATCTCCCAGGAACGGGAGATGATGTGTGCCAAACCTGTGACATCACATATGATGATATGATTGTTTCCACTAGTGGTTGCTGACACTGATGTATCCTGGAAATGGAGTTTCATAGTGAATTATCATATCTTATCTGAATAAATACAGTTTATTAACCTTGATCGGGATTTAGACAAGATAGGACAAATTGTGAATAATTTGTCCTGTTAAAATGTGATTAGTTTTCACAATCAGAAATTTATATCATTACAAATCATTTATTTGTCTATCAAAGGGATAAATCCAATTCTTTTTTCTAACATACCTGAAGGCATTCTGCAATTTTTCCACCGTCGACATTGTTATGAACATCGAAGAAGGTAAATCGACGCCTCTAAAAATAAATATATCGTTTAAGAATTTGCCTCATCAGTATTTATGTCAAATCTTGTATACTGTGAAACCGAAGTTATTTCATTACTAAAATTTTGTTCAAACCTGATATCTCTCATAAAGGAAATATGAACACAATGATTAAATGATCATTTCTTTTCGCTCCACAAAATCAATCAATTAGACTATTTAAAAAAATACTTACTTCTAAAAACGCCATTTCACTTGGATTAGCCAAGTAAAAGCATTTTATGATTAATTTATGGACTATTTATCTTCTCCACCTACAAAATCCAATTACAAATTCACAATTTATACTTTTTACAAACACAATGAAATGTCAGATTTTGTTTGTCAAAATTGACATTTCATTGGACGTTTCATTCCATGCAAATTCATGTCTTGTTGGTAGTTATATAACTATTGTCTACTTTGCCCTAATTGTAAAATTAATTATAAGGTATCACAAAGTACCCAAAATTTTATTAAAAAAACACCTGTAAATACACGTTAGCATTTAAATAACATGTTAAAAATGCTCAAGTCCCAATATTTTACCAGGTCGAAACGATTAAGTTGCATTATTTGTTTTTCTTTTCAATTCAGTTCCTTGTTAAGTCTCATTTACTAATTTGTACTAGAATTAATATTCTTTTATCAAGTGAAAAAGGTACGTAGAGAATGTTATATTTTTGTAATTGTTGGTTATTTTTTTAAGAAAAACAAGAACGTCAAAAAGTTATTTCATTTTTCTGACATTTGGGGTGTATAAAAGTCGCTTTTATTGGCATGTATATCTCCTAAATTTTTATCGTAAAATGCCTAAATATTATAGATTTAGACCTACTTCACCAACACGAAGAATAAAACGAAATAAAGATAAGGATAAGGACACCGAATTTTTCAGGTAAAATTTCGACAAAACCTTTTAGACTCTTGATTGGAAAATCTCTTGGTAATTTTTGAACAAATATGTATTGTCCCAAAAATTGGACTTCAGATGTTACATAAATATGTAATTGAGAAAGAAAAATTAAAGAATTATTAAAATGACTACTTCATTTTTTTTAAGGGGGAAATCGTATTGAAGAAATGATTATACTTTTATTTAATTAAATTTAATGATTGATTTCTATTATAGAAACGAAACGGATTTCGAGAGGAACTGGTTGGATTTAACACTAGCTTGTCCAGCAACGCCCTCATGGTATTTGCGTCGAATTGCGTGGCGGGAAAGTCATCCGCCACTTATGGGTCTTCCACGACAATTGGCTACGGGCCTTCGAGCCGAATTACAAATAAATAATCGACCCATATTAGTCTTCAAAATGCCCCCAACATTACGGACTCAGGATATGATGCGTTTGTTTTAGTTTGTTCTAAAAGAATCGAAATCTGTTGTTTATGGTGCGTTTTTTTGGTTCCTTTGGCCTTTTATCCAAAAGTTTATGTGTTGACCATATTTGTGTAAACAATGAAGAAATTCTGTTAATATAAGTTAAAAATATTTATATTATTTGTATGCTTTAAAACAATTTGCTATCGACGTTATCGTTGTTATTATTTTTATTTATAAATCTAATAGTATATTCTGATCTTGTATATTTTATTATATTAAAATTAAATAAAGCTATTTGACTTTTATTCCAATTTGTGGAATAGAAATTTTGTCCGATAAGGTCTTGGCGTCTATCTGTTTCTTAAGTTCACTGTAAAATGTTTAATCATCCCAGTAGCATCATTTTTATTTTGACCAAAATAAATAAAATATTCAACACATAAAATTCTCTCCCGTTTTCACTCTTTGTGAATGTGTCACCTTATGAATCATGATCGAAAACTGCGATTGAAGCTTTGCAAACTTTTTTACGTCGTTTATCAATGTAATGGCACAATGGCTCCACAACTATTGTACCCGATCGTAAAAAAAATATGTTGGCGCGTTCATGCTTACTTCATAGATATAGGTTATGTGTTAAGAAAAAGAAAACAAATGATATATTTAAATGGTTATTAAGTAATTTCGGATATTCAAACCCTTTTTATAATAAAAGTAAGCGTTTGAATAAAGAATTATCCGCTACCGGTGATTGGAATAATCGCTCAGTTTAATCTTACGTGATTAAGGTGTCCTATATTCACGGTAACGAAGGTTCGTAAGCCGATGCTCGCAGCTTTAAAATGTAAAAGTATTACAGCTTCTGGTATAAGGATGAATCTTGCAGAGTTTTATCTCATATCTGAATTTACTCATAAAGATATTACTTTATTATTAGCTTTCCACAGAGTAAACATCGTGGGATCGTTGCCATTATTTAATCTGTACAACCTATTGAAGTGTATGGGATTTATAAATCGTAAATTGATTATAAAAAACGATTCAATTAAATGTTAAGTACATCATATTTTTATTTAAAAAGTAAACCAATATTTAGAATTATATTTTAGTAATATTCACTGAGATTGTTAGTAAGTATCCTAAATTGAAAAAAATCTTGTCGCTCACTTTGTTCTATCATTAAAAATAAATGAAAACGAACTTAGTGCGTTATTAACGCTAATTTGGAGAACTGACCGCCAACCTTCGCTAGCCGGAGAGGCACCATAAGAAGAAGAAGAACGCGATTAATTATTAGATCAACTTTTATTTTGCTCAATTTTCGTGTTTTGAAAAGTGTGTAGTGTCCGTGCAGTCGGAGGTAATTATAAAACAAACTTTGTATCTGTCGTTTCAACTAAAAGTTTACTGACTACAGTAAAATTTGTATTTTCAACCTTAACGTAATGATTTAAAGTACAAATTATCATGCAAGAGATTTGTGAGCATCAGTGCTACGGCTACGATGGTACGCGTAGCAGGAAATTTGACATGCTCCAATTATAACTACTTGTTTCCAGCTGCAGCCTCATTTATTTTGTTCTGTTTTTAAATTCAAATTGTTTTAATTTTTACGTTATTCATTTCGTTTTTTTTAATCTTTAGAAACCGTTAATGGTGTCTGAAATAATTGAAAATGTATTGAATATTTTAAATTCCAATAAATCATACTAATATTATAAATGCGAAAGTTTGGATGGATGGATGTTTGTTAGAGTTTGCAGTCTAAACGGCTGGAAGGATCTCGATGAAATTTAGCAAAGACGTAGAGGATAGTCTGGAAGAACACATAGGCTACTCACTTTTGCTTTTTTTTTTAATTCCACGCGGACGAAGTCGCGGGAGAAAGCTAGTGTAAAATAACAATACAGTCAAATGTATTAGAAAGGTGAATAAAACAAATTCATTGTGAGTGTTCGCTAGGTGCCGCAGTTGTACCTTAATATAAACACGACAGCCAACTTCTTGTCTTAGCATAATTTTACGACGGAACAAAAGGTGCCATTGTTGTCTCGAGAGCTGAGAATTTAATAAAATACTTTTTGTTTTAAAATCGTGGTTAATTAAATTGTTCACAGTTTATCTTTTCATTCAACATTTATTGCATCTTAATTAAACGAGGGTCCGTTTTCGTCCGGTTGAACTTTACAACTAGACAATATTTAGAATTTCCAGGGTTTTTAAACAATTTATAATTTGAATTTACATTAGTGTGTGAAGTAATTATATTATAGTTATAGTTTATACTAATATTATAAATGCGAAAGTTTGGATGGATGGATGTTTGTTAGAGTTTGTAGTCTAAAGGGCTGGAAGGATCTCGATGACATTTGGCATAGACGTAGAGGATAGTCTGGAAGAACACATAGGCTACTCACTTTTGTTTTTTTTTTTTTTTTTTTAATTCCACGCGGACGAAGTCGCGGGAGAAAGCTAGTGTAAAATAACAATACAGTCAAATGGATTAGAAAGGTGAATAAAACAAATTCATTGTGAGTGTTCGCTAGGTGCCGCAGTTGTACCTTAATATAAACACGACAGCCAACTTCTTCTTAGCATAATTTTACGACGGAACAAAAGGTGCCATTGTTGTCTCGAGAGCTGAGAATTTAATAAAATACTTTTTGTTTTTTTTTAATTCCACGCGGACGAAGTCGCGGGAGAAAGCTAGTGTAAAATAACAATACAGTCAAATGTATTAGAAAGATGAATAAAACAAATTCATTGTGAGTGTTCGCTAGGTGCCGCAGTTGTACCTTAATATAAACACGACAGCCAACTTCTTGTCTTAGCATAATTTTACGACGGAACAAAAGGTGCCATTGTTGTCTCGAGAGCTGAGAATTTAATAAAATACTTTTTGTTTTAAAATCGTGGTTAATTAAATTGTTCACAGTTTATCTTTTCATTCAACATTTATTGCATCTTAATTAAACGAGGGTCCGTTTTTGTCCGGTTGAACTGTACAACTAGACAACATTTAGAATTTCCAGGGTTTTTAAACAATTTATAATTTGAATTTACATTAGTGTGTGAAGTAATTATATTAGTTATAGTGATAATAAAAATGCGAAAGTTTGGATGGATGGATGTTTGTTAGAGTTTGTAGTCTAAAGGGCTGGAAGGATCTCGATGACATTTGGCATAGACGTAGAGGATAGTCTGGAAGAACACATAGGCTACTCACTTTTGTTTTTTTTTAATTCCACGCGGACGAAGTCGCGGGAGAAAGCTAGTGAAGCGGATTTTTAAAAAAAACAAAAGTGAGTAGCCTATGTATTCTTCCAAACTGTCCTCTACATCTATGCCAAATTTCATCGAAATCCGTTCAGCCGTTTAGGCTCCAAACTCTAACAAACATCCAACATAATATTAGTATGAAGTATGAAGTATGAAGTATGAAGTATGAAGTATGAAGTATGAAGTATGAAGTATGAAGTATGAAGTATGAAGTATGAAGTATGAAGTATGAAGTATGAAGTATGAAGTATGAAGTATGAAGTATGAAGTATGAAGTATGAAGTATGAAGTATGAAGTATGAAGTATGAAGTATGAAGTATGAAGTATGAAGTATGAAGTATGAAGTATGAAGTATGAAGTATGAAGTATGAAGTATGAAGTATGAAGTATGAAGTATGAAGTATGAAGTATGAAGTATGAAGTATGAAGTATGAAGTATGAAGTATGAAGTATGAAGTATGAAGTATGAAGTATGAAGTATGAAGTATGAAGTATGAAGTATGAAGTATGAAGTATGAAGTATGAAGTATGAAGTATGAAGTATGAAGTATGAAGTATGAAGTATGAAGTATGAAGTATGAAGTATGAAGTATGAAGTATGAAGTATGAAGTATGAAGTATGAAGTATGAAGTATGAAGTATGAAGTATGAAGTATGAAGTATGAAGTATGAAGTATGAAGTATGAAGTATGAAGTATGAAGTATGAAGTATGAAGTATGAAGTATGAAGTATGAAGTATGAAGTATGAAGTATGAAGTATGAAGTATGAAGTATGAAGTATGAAGTATGAAGTATGAAGTATGAAGTATGAAGTATGAAGTATGAAGTATGAAGTATGAAGTATGAAGTATGAAGTATGAAGTATGAAGTATGAAGTATGAAGTATGAAGTATGAAGTATGAAGTATGAAGTATGAAGTATGAAGTATGAAGTATGAAGTATGAAGTATGAAGTATGAAGTATGAAGTATGAAGTATGAAGTATGAAGTATGAAGTATGAAGTATGAAGTATGAAGTATGAAGTATGAAGTATGAAGTATGAAGTATGAAGTATGAAGTATGAAGTATGAAGTATGAAGTATGAAGTATGAAGTATGAAGTATGAAGTATGAAGTATGAAGTATGAAGTATGAAGTATGAAGTATGAAGTATGAAGTATGAAGTATGAAGTATGAAGTATGAAGTATGAAGTATGAAGTATGAAGTATGAAGTATGAAGTATGAAGTATGAAGTATGAAGTATGAAGTATGAAGTATGAAGTATGAAGTATGAAGTATGAAGTATGAAGTATGAAGTATGAAGTATGAAGTATGAAGTATGAAGTATGAAGTATGAAGTATGAAGTATGAAGTATGAAGTATGAAGTATGAAGTATGAAGTATGAAGTATGAAGTATGAAGTATGAAGTATGAAGTATGAAGTATGAAGTATGAAGTATGAAGTATGAAGTATGAAGTATGAAGTATGAAGTATGAAGTATGAAGTATGAAGTATGAAGTATGAAGTATGAAGTATGAAGTATGAAGTATGAAGTATGAAGTATGAAGTATGAAGTATGAAGTATGAAGTATGAAGTATGAAGTATGAAGTATGAAGTATGAAGTATGAAGTATGAAGCATTAATTATTTAAACATTGATTAATAACGTAGTAAAGGAAATAAGACACCAGCTAATTTTTTATTGTTTATTTCTGATATTCAAAAAAATTATAGTTTTATATACATACTAGCTTTCGCCCGCGACTCCGTCCTCGTGGAATTAAAAAAAAACAAAAGCGAGTAGCCTATGTATTCTTCCAAACTGTCCTCTACATCTATGCCAAATTTCATCGAAATCCGTTCAGCCGTTTAGGCTACAAAGTCTAACAAACATCCAACATAATATTAGTATGAAGTATGGAGCATGAAGTATGATTAATATGATAGATATTTCTAGAGTTATTGTTCTTTGATAACATATTAATTAATTAATGTAACCACACCTTTACATGCTTGTCGGATGCTTCGGCTTACCACAAAACGTAATTAGTTTCGAATGATCTTAGCATTTGATATCTAACATAACTTGATCTGATTCAAAATAACAATCAAAATTATAGACACATTTCTTCTCTATACTAATATTATAAAGAGGAATGATTTGTATTTTTGGATTTTTGAATATATTGAAATAACTCAAAAACTACTGGACCGATTTCAACATTTCTTTCACCATTAAAAAGCTACGTTATCACTGAGTGACATAGGTTATGTTCTATTACTATTTTTTTAATTCCACCTGGATGAAGTCGCGAGCGACAGCTATTGAAGCAGATTTTTAAAAAAATAATAAAGCAAGTTTTTTTATTAATATTCGTGATTTTATTTTACTTCAAGTTTATTTAAAACTATTTTGAATAAATATCTACTATCTTCTGTCTGTTTTATTCAAACAAGAATATTGAATACGGTTACGTACAGAGAGTACACACGTTATTGATCTTAAACATGCTGCACAACCAATGCCGCAGTCTGCAGGTGTTGGCCAAAAGCCAAGACTCTGTTTACGGAATTCTTTTAGTTTTTTTTTTATAAATATTACTCGATATTACCGGCCAGTAAGTCCATGTCCATAGACGAAACATTTTTTAACGTAATAACACTTTTATGATTGTAAATAAAGTTGCAATTAAATCCATATATTATTCTAGTATTCGATAACAAAGATATGTTCAAATAAGTTTCTTGGTAGACACAGTTACTTATGTTTTGGTATAGGAGATGCGAATGTCTTGGCGCGTGAATTTACACTCGTTTATATATGTTGGGCTCATTGCCAGCCATAACTTTGTGTCTTCGTAACTCTCGGCAACAGTTTTGCAGACTGACATAAACTTCATCTACGTTTTCTGTGAATTAATTTCGTCCCGGCAAGACGATCTACGTACATATCTTACTAGCTTTCGCCCGCGACTACGTCTGCGTGATATTAAAAAAAAATAAAAGCGTAGCCTATGTTACTCACTGATAACGTAGCGTTTTAATGGTGTAAGAATTTTTGAAATCGGCCTAGTAGTTTTTGAGCCTATTCAGTACAATCAAACAAACAAAGTTTTCCTCTAACTAGACATTATAAATGCGAAAGTATAGATGGATTAATGGATTTTTGTTAGAGTTTGTATCATAAACTGCTGAACGGATCTCGAAGAAATTGGTCATAAATGTAGAGGATAGTCTGGAAGAACACAAGGGCAACTTATTTTAGTTTTATTTTTAAATTCCACTAATTACAGCTAATTATTTGTAATGTTATCGAGGGGATTTGTGTAATTTCAGAGTATTTTAAATATAAATTGTCTTGATTCAGTCCGCATTGCGGAGCTGTCTCATCAATCATGATTATTTTCGCCCTCAACGTTCTGCCACGACCCAAACAAAATTAACTTGCCTCAAAATTAGTTAAGCAAATGTCCGAGAATTGTTAACGGTCGTTACAAAAGGTTTTAACGATCAAAACAATTTAAAAAATAATTTAAATCAGTCGATGAATTAAAAGGGGCAAAGGCAAGGAAAAAGTGCTATAAACAATACTGTTGTTTTGTTTTTTAATAGAATAATTGATATTGAAATGCTTAGTTAAATTATTTATGGCATCGATGTGGAAAGGTTAATGATGGTTACCAATCACACGTTATAGTAACAGCTTTAACAAAAACTAAAATTTGGGTCAATTTCGATGTTACCCGAACACTTTTTATTACACTGAACTTAGAAAACATGGGTCAACTGTAAAAGTTAAATGCATTAATAACGTAGAGATAAAAAACGAAATAGAGTTGCAAATATACTATTAATTAATGCTAATGAAATTTAGAACAGCTCATGGATTTTTTTATATGTAATGTTGCACAATGTATAGGTTAACATTAAGGGATCTTCCAGGATAAGTAGTCTGCTATACACTTTTTATTTTTAATAATTAGTTGTTGATAATAACTTAAAAAATGTTTTATAGAAACAGGTTAATAAGAATTCGGTTGTAATAAACTTGAATTCACCGAGGTAACTTTATTTTACGACGCCATAAATACATATGATTTATGTAACTGCCGCCATAACTTTGAACCGCTTTTCACTCCACGTTAATAGTCGAATTCTGCTGATTTTCCTCTAAATTGACAGAAATTCTGGTCGTAATGTAGTCATGTTCGATCGATAAACCATAACAAAATTAATCTATACTAACATTATAAAGAGGAAAGATTTGTATTTTTGTCTGTATTGAAAAACTCAAAAGCTACTATGCCGATTTCAAAAATACTTTCACCATTAAAAAGCTACATTATCAATGATTAACATAGGCTATGCTTCATATTTTTTAATTTCACGCGGGCGAAATCGCGAGTAACAGCTAGTATAAAAATATAGTAACTAGGAAGTTTTATTTTTGTGAGTTTCAAGAAAATTGCATTGCACGCTGTAAAAGAATTGTGCATTAAATAAAATTTATTCACTTCAATGTAGCTTCTTACATTCCTGTCACGTTTCCGGATAAGACGTTCAGAGAAAAGTTTCTGACAACCGGGAATAAAGTAAGCTATTCCGTAGATAAGAAGCTCAGAGGAACTAAACAAGAAAAAGAAAATCGAGTTTATCTGGGAAAGCAACAAATTCAATCAATTAATTGAATTGATGTTGTACAAACTTTCACGATTTTACTGTTGACTTTCACTGTAGAAACTTTGATACACAACATATTCCTATCTCTCTTATTCTTTCTAAAAAAACTGGGATAGCAATATGATTTGTAGCGACGATTTCCTTGTGTAAATCTACGGTTAAATTACGCAGTCATTAGGCTCCTTCACAGGCGAAAAAAACTATTTACAATAAAATACATTTAAAAGTATTATTAGATAGGTAAATGAGATTCTTAACGTTTTCGTGTTATCTGTATTTTTTACTGTATACTAGAAATGTTTATTGCACCGCAATAACGTTTTGCCCTCGTTTTTATTGCAGTATTCAAAGTGGACCCTAAAGCTTAATAATAATAAAGTCGAATGGCCTAGAGAGAGATAATGTGTACATTCTAGTGATGCCAAATCTTGACGTCTTAATTATAATGTTTATTGAGCTATTATACTGATATAAATAAGAGTAAATAACCATATTGTCGTTATTTTTCTAGGCAAGAAACAAACATGGTAATCTATATCTATACATATAATAAAATTGGAGTGTCTGTTTGTAATATCAAAGGAAAAATTCCAGATTTCGGAAAGATGATAATATATTTGCGTGGCTGATAACGAAAATCGCATTTAAATTTATTTTGTCTTCTGTCTGTCCGCAAGCCGCGTTTGTTTCGGGCAATCTCCGAAACGGCTGGGCCGATTTCGACCGAACTTTCACTGGAGGATAGCTGCCTTAGAAGGGCATATTATAGGCTACTTTTTTTTAAATTCCGCGCTGTCAAAATGGCGACTGGACCGCTATCTCTGGATCGGGTGGACCGATTTGGGCGGGACTATCACTGGAAGGTAGCACACGGGAATGTTCTGCGCTAACAAAATGAGTGACTACTTAAAATCTACACTATGACTACTTAGTGTAGATTCTCCTAAGTTAAGGGACCTTTAATGATAAATTAATGTGTGACAGTTACTCCCTAAATAGTAGTAAGTTTATCATCTTAAGTAATACGTTGTGATGAAAATAGTTTCCTGTTTCTAAACATTATAATTACTTTAGTTGTGCTCTAATGTTCTGTTTGCTTGTAACGACATTCTGAACGATATATAATTTAATTACAAAATGTTAGGTGCCGTAATTAGTGGACGGGAACATCAGTTTCAAATGTCTGCTAAGTAACACTAAGAGCGGGCACACACTTTTAACTAAACTAGCGCACAACTGTTGTGTGATTGTTGATTGTTTTGTGGCCAATTCAACTGTTTAGTTGCACAGCTAAAAATCGAGTAGTGTGCACCTCCATATAAGCTCATAGGAATCAAAGCGAGACTGAACAGTTGGGTGATCGTTCAGTCAAAGGTGTGCGCGCGCTCTAAATATTCACGCTATTTGAATTTTTATGCATACGTTCTACAAGCATGACAACATTTTTCCCGATTGAAAGAAGTGTTTTCTTTGAAAAATTATACATTTATGAAATAAATATTTCACAGCGAAAGAATGATATTTTAAATCATTCAAAGAAATAACAAATTAATTTACCATTTCGATCGCATTATAAATGCGAAAGTTTAAATGGATGGATGGATGTTTGTTACTAAGTATTTCCAAAACGGATCTATTCAAAATTTGGAATAGATGTAGAATACAGTGCGGAAGAACAAATACACTACATTTTTTTTAATTCCATACGGATGGAGTCGCGGGCGATAGCTATTTCACATTTGCATAGCTTTCTTCGGACATGTTAAAGTGAAGTTGACAAAGAACAAGTTGGGATTCCGTTTCCAGCCTGAAATATGACGACGTCTTGAATCTTATGCAGCGTTTTACAGCGTTATATTTAAGTTATTGTAGCATTTGTTCATTTCAACAAACTTGTTTAAACTCTATGTTTGTATTTACTTATGATTTATGCATATTTAGGTAATGAACAAGTATTATATGTGTTCGCGTCAATATATTTTAAACTAGCTTTCGCTTGCGACTCAGTCCGTGTGGAATTTAAAAAAAAAGTGAGTAGCCTATGTGTTCTTCTAGACTATCCTCTATGTCTATGCCAAATTTCATCGAGATCCGTTCAGCCGTATAGGCTACAAACTCTAACTTTATAATATTAGTAACACTTAAGATAGTAAGACTTGATTTTGGCTTAATTTTCAATACCTATTTAGAGTGAGGGTCAATGTAGCAATGACAAAAATGTGGGCTTTATTGTTATCTAAGAAAGTATTGGTCTAGAAATTTTTTATCGAACATTTGTCATAGACATCAAACGTTTGTCAAACTTATGATAAGCGAGGGTAGACGTTTGGGTTTACAAATCGCTTCTTAAGGCGGGTGGAGGAGGGGGTTAAGATTTATGAAGTCTCTTCCACTGCTTGCCTCAGATCGTGACTAATGTTTGCGAATTTTCAATCTCGATTTCTTGATTAATGGTTATTTTGTTGTTAAGAAAATCTAAATTCAACAAAAACGTTTAAATGTCTTCCGATACTATGTTATAGAATCCAAAAGTTTTGTTAGTAGTTAATGTAAATTTTCTAAATCAAAATAAAGACAGAATATTATATTGTATATTTAACATTCAGAAACATAAACCCTTTGGCCGCACGTATGAAGTCTTGCAATTTAATCGTTAGTCCATCTAGACAAGGGCGGATCCAGCTTTGGCGCTAAGGGGGGGGGGGGTCACATAGGCGTGATCAAGTCAAGAGCTTGACTATGACTATGTAAATATATTTTGTCAAGCTCTTGAGCAATCAGCTCAGGGGGTCATGACCCTCGCCCCCCGGATCCGCCCTTGCATCTAGAAGGTATAGTATGCAACGAAAATAAACAAAATAACATATTTACGCTGTCGGCATTTCGTATTGTAAACAATCTGACAAAGTGTTCGACAAACTGAGTTCGAAGAACGATTTTTCGCTTGGAAAGTACCGCGACAGATGCTATCGTAATATCGACGGAAATTTCCAATTTCTACGTCCGAACTGGTCGGGAAGTTAGCGAGTATGAAACATTGTTTAGAAAGGGATTTTAATAAAGATTGAATATTCACTTATTTCATAAAGTAAATAAAGACAGGGTTTAATATATGTATAATAAACGCTAGTGAAAAACCATTGAGGTTTATTTAGCGTTTTTTTTATATAACTAGATTAAATTGTTTTGTATTGTTAAAAGAAAATAAAAAAATTGAGCAGATTTTAAAATTAATCTATACTATCTATCTATACTTATCTTTGGTTAATGTATGATTAATCTGGTGATGCCCACACTAGGCAATGCCTGTATTATGGGCATCGAAAATAGCAGGAAAAATCTTTTATACATAAAATTACTAAAAACCTACGCTTACGGCGTTTCGGTATAATTTATGAATTATATCTATATCTATATTACTTTACTATATATTATAATAAAGCGTAAACACACACTTTTTTGTTGCCTAAGATCTCAGCAATTACAGCATATTTTTGAATAATTCTTTTTTTAATAAAAAGCCCTACACTTACGTTACGCTTTAGGCTATATATTTTCTTGCCATTAAACTTAGGGGGTAGATATTTTGGATAAAACCCCTAATGTGGGAAAGAGACCATAAGTTGCTGCCAACATCAAGGAAGCAAGATTGCCATAGTAACGTAATTGGTATTTTGATATTTGCAATTGAGAATTTGACAAATGTAAACAATAAAATAAAGTTTTTATAATTTCACGCGGATGAATCCGCACGCGAACAGCTAGTATTGAAATAATTCCTCTGGATAACTATTGTACTCACAGTTGGAACACAAGGGATATGGCATCTGTACTAAGGGTATATTTAGTATAAGACATCGGTACTAAAGGACTGCTCACGTAACCTTTTAATTATTTATGATTGAGTATACATAGCTGTAAGATAAATATTAGAAACCGAAGTAATTTATGTAAATTTAAAAAAATATCCTCCGCTGAATACAAAATTCACTGACTGAAAGTTTAAAAAAATAAAACCGAACCAAAAAAATGAATACAGATTCATTGTAGTGAGTGAATTTGCAAGGGAAATGGTGGATGTAACAATGCCGAAAATTCAGTACGAATTTCTTATTGTGTTTTTAAAAAATTCAATTTACTCTTCGGTGTCGGGTTGAGAATTAATCAAGGAGCTTTTCAACCGAGAATTCTTTGTGCAAACAATGGACTTATGATTTCTGTATATATTAATTGAACACTAATTTAGCTTCGCCGTTACTTAAAAGTAGCACTCGAAGGTTCTCGTTTTTTTCCACGATATTTCTTTTGTTCTAGACCTAGGTCATATTTAAAAGTTACTAGCTTTCGCCTGATACTCCGTCCGCGTGGTATCAAAAAAACAAAAGTAAGTAGCCTATTTGTTCTTCTAAACTATGCTCTACATCTCTGCCAATTTTAATTCAGAGCGTTCAGCCGTTTAGGCTACAAACTCTAACAAACATCCGTCCATCCATCTAAACATTCGTATTTATAACTAGCTGTTCCCTTGCGACTTCATCCGCATGAATTTATGAAAAGTTTATTTTATTGTTTACATTTGTCAAATTATCAATTGCAAATGTCAAAAGACATGACATGATGACAAACCATGGCAACCTTGCTTCCTTGATGTTGGCAGCAACTTATGGTCTCTTTCCCACATTAGGGTTTTTATCCAAAATATTTACCCCCTAAGTTTAATGGCGTGAAAATATGTAGCCTAAAGCATGACGTAAGTGTAGGGCTTTTTATTAAAAAAAGAATTATTCAAAAATATGCTGTGATTGCTGAGATCTTAGGCAACAAAGAAGTGTGTGTTTACGCTTTATTATATTAGTATAGATATTAGTAAGAAGTAAGATTACAATATGTCGTAGATTCACGAACATTCTTATTTTTAACATATTAAAAAGAACTGAACAACTTTAATTAAAATTATCATCATTAATTACACCTTTAGGTTTCAAATCTTCAGAGAAAATTAGATGAAAACTGCAGGCGTAACGACTAACGATGTAAAAAGCCATAACCTTACATATTATTTAATTTAAATATTAGTAAAGTTACCATTACTTGTAGTAATTTAAAGATATTTTTTAAAAGTTAATCAAGTCATTTATTATTTCCTTACTTATTGTAATCATTTAAAATATCCTTGTACTCTTTTAAAAATAGCTGAATAATAAAAAAAGATAATCCTCGACAGAAAATTGTTAACCGGCTTTGCGTCGGTGTATGGATTACGTTGGCTTCTCCAACGCTATCTGAATAAACAAATTATATCGCTAAGTATGATTAATATACGCTATTATTAAATCCGACAGATTCGAATTTGTTTTACAGTCATGTAATGTTTACTAATTAGTATACTGTACAAACATATTTCTATCCTTATTTTTATAAAGCGTATGATAGAGATGGAGGACTTTCGTTATTCCCACAAGAGAACAAACAACAAAAAATTGTAATTAAATTGCTTTAATATTACTTGTGAATGCCATTTTTTTCTCTTTTATCGTCAAAACCAAGCGGAGCATAGAAATAAATGTTTAAAATAAAACTATCTACAGCACGCTTCTACAAAGAGATAAATAAAAGTGTTTTTTTCAATGTTTTAGTTCTGAAATAGAACATACTACTCTCGCTATTAAATGTAAACACTACGGGTACATAATAGTTTAGTTTAACCCTTTCCATTAGTGTAACATGTACAAAACATGTCTCTTTTACTCCTTTAGAAACAAATAGAGACATCTGTTTTTAGACATAGGCAGTGGAAAACCTTTGTACCGATCACTAATTAACTCACTTTCGCTATATTTCTTTGTTACCAGTCAATAATAAACTTAAAAATAGAGTCTTAGGACCTGTCCCACCACTGGCTGATAGAGATAAAGTCTCATATAGCTTAAAAATGACGTCAATGTCAGACAAGGTAACAAAATCCGATATTTCCATCACATATCTTAAAAGTATTCGACAGCTACATACCCATAATCTGCGTTAGACAGTTGGTAGGTTAAAATGATTTAGGAGATTAAAGGAAATCGAATAAAAGACGAAAATATACCAAGTTCTTGTCAAAATAAATTAGGTGGATACCGTCCACGAATTTCTCGCTGGATTTCATTAGGATAAGATAATAGAGATTGCGGACAAACTGAATCACAAATTGAATTTTCAAAGAAGCCAAAGTTAATTCCGCGGCGAAGCCTCGAAATATTGTATGAAAACGAAATAATAACCTACGAAAAGGTAACAAGTCGAATTTGAGAATAGAAAATACAAAACAAAAAATACGTAAATGATTGCACTATTATATTATCTATATCTATATCTATACTAATATTATAAAGAGGAATGATTTGTATTTTTGGATTTTTGTATGTATTGAAATAACTCGAAAGCTACTGAGCCGATTTTAAAGAATCTTTCACCGTTAGAAAGGTTTTATCTGTGAGTAACATAGGCTATATATTTTAATTTCACGCGGGCGAAATCGCGAGCAACAGCTAGTATGAAATAAAGGTATTTCAGATACGTTTTCAAGAGGCATCTTTAAAACAAAATCTTCGGTAAAAGTAAATTGAATATTTAATGGGGTTGCTCATTAAATGGCGGGCTCCGTAACGAGCCTTTCAATGAATCTCAAATAACGATGTCACCGGCAACAATAAAGACCAGCCTCTCAAATTTAAATAGATATAAAAATATTCCAATACTTACTTAGTTATTTTTCGAGTTGGTACTTCAAACACGAAACAAACTCGAACAGAAATTAACATGATAGTGCTATTACACAAAATAAATAATTGCAAGTACTAATAAGGTTGCAAATAAGATCTTTCTAGTTAAAAACGAACACAAAGTAACTTGGTTTTAGTCAATCTTTGTTAAAATTGGTTCTTTTTCATCTGTGTGTCTAGCGCGTTTTATGTTTCTGGACTCAACAAACTAAAGCTGGTAGAGCCCGCTTTAACATCTGCGCACGAATGGGTCGGCTCGCCCGGTGAAATACCACGATCACACAGAAAACAGGCGTGAAGTGGAAGCAATTCCGCGTTTCGTCTGATGAGTGCAGTGCCGAAAGCCTAATTTTAGTCCATATCCCTTTCCACCCTTTTCTTAAGAGGAAAGGATGGGAAGGAAAAGTGGATTTGACGGTGGAGAAGACGCATAGGAAGGGGAAATGTCTTCTTTACGTGCGTCTCCTCCTCCTTCAATTATAGGTAGGTAACGCATCTGCAATTGCGGATGTTTATGGGCAGCGGTCGCCTTCCATTTCGGTGGATGCAGGCCACTTGCTTGTTTGCCACCTTATATTATAAAAAAAAAATTAGCATAAAAAATAGTATACAACTAGGACACATTCAGTCAGTAAGCATTCAGGCGTTAATATATCGAAAGCTAGTATATTTTTCATTCAATTTGCTTAATGTTGCGTACACGAGCACACCGACGTCAAATCAATCTTACACGTGTCATTAATATTGTATTGTTTCCGAAAACCGTTTAATGATTTAACATTCCGAAATTAACGGATAAATTATGCTGCAGTGATATTACATGCTATTACTAAAAAAATCATGGAAAAAGATACTGGTCGTAGCTTATTCAGTACTTGTATAAAACTAGAAAGACTTCCTAGCGATCACTTGGTAAAAAGTCTATTTTCCAGTTAAATGTAGAATAGAATTAACTCAATGAAACCTATAAAAAAGAATTTAAGTCCAGCGTTAGACTGGAAATATGCACAGATTAAAGAAGAAAACAATAGAATTGTAATACTTTTCAATATCAATTAGTTGTAAAGCTTGTACTCTACAATTCGAGCGGGACAAATGAATGTTGCAATAGCTCCACGAAACGCTCGCGTTTTGCAAAGTGCCGATTACCAATTGAACGATAGCACGCTTAAGTTTCCATTCACTGTTTGAATGAAAGTTTGCTCTGAACTGTTTGGAACGCTGAGTGAAAACGTGGTACCAATCCATTTGTACGAAATGCGACTCTGCAATAAATGTGAAGTTTGTTTTCATAGTAACTAAATAGTTACTATCGATTCGGTATGTGAAAGTCTTAAAAACAAACTAACCACAAACTACATGTTTAAGTTCACTCTACTTTAGAACTTTTAATAAAATGTTCAACGAAGTCGTACAAAAGAACGAGAAAGTTTTTCTGAAGAATTTATTTAGCCAAGATTTTTAAATGAACGTTTCAAATTTCGTTTCAAGATTTTTGCTCGTGTAAGCCGGGGTGGGGTGGCTACAATGAAAAGTTCTCGTTACTTCGTAGAGACGTTTTGCAAAGGAGCTGTCGTGTTCAAATTAAGGTCGCCGAGACAGTCGCTGCTTCATCTAGCGAGCTCGCTGTCTCTTGTTACATTCAGACAAACAACTTGGACTAATATGAAGAATATTCTTTATTACATTGTGAAGATTTTATAATACCCATTTGGCATCCATACATCCATCCGTACGTACTCTGTTGTTTACAGCATTACGCGAACACCCAGCTGGCAAATAATCTTGTTAATTTTTAAACATAATTTAATCTAAATGTAGAGTTACATTAAATCATTGTTTTCTGTATGAAAAAGAGATCGGTACACTTTTTCAAGCCAAACTATAGTTAAGTTTTTTTTGATACAAACCCTAAAAATCATAGGTAGACATTGTTTTAACCTTTTGACCGCCGCTGATTTTAATTATGGATGTTTCAATAACCACGATTCGTCAAAAATCTGAACCAGGTAAGTTATGGTATAAAAGGTATGACGTATGTTCAAGCTAAAATATGGATTTTAAATTTATTTAACAGTTCTGATAACTTCTTCAAACTTATTCTATAAGTGATTCTATTGTTACGAAGGAACTATGATACCTACTCGTCTGCGACATTATCGATTTGTTCGTAGGAAGTGGAAGCTGCGGAAATAAGGACTTACAGATTCATTTCCGTTTCCGGTTTGTGCGCTTGTTATTGGATTTCATGTGAGGATACTGATAAATTAATTTTACAAATGTCGTTTTCCGAAATTATTACACATTTTATATTTGATAAAAATATGTTATATCAATTTGTTTTTATTTATTTATTTTATATGATCCTGCCACACCATTTCTTTAAATAGTCACGTAAAAAATATTGTTAACTTCTATTCTATACTATTCATAGTTTTTCACCAAGTACTTAGTATTATTATTGAAATGTTCAGTTACATAATATACACACATAGGAAATATTTTTAATTATTATACTTCGTATTTAAACGTTGACCGTACTACTTAGTTATTTACTGTAAATTTTTTATTGTATATTTATTTTTATCTTTACGAGCAATATTCACAACTCGTAAAGTTAACAGAAAAATATTAAAACGCAATAAATTAATTTTATGAATTCAGGAGTTAACGTTCTCATTAAATATTATTTAATAAAGCTAAAATATAACAAAGTACCTATAGTTATAACTGTTTTATTTAATTCATTTTACGGCTCTAAACTTCATAGTGGATAGCATTTAATCAAAGTTTATTTGATCCGCAGTGCTTAAAATCACGTTTACTATCCGTGGGTTTTCACTGATAAAACATTCATGCCAAAACATATTACCATACACCTCGCTCTCTCTCTTTCTCACTCTCTAAGGGCCTCCCACCACTGGCTGATAGTAGCTTAAATAGCTTAAAAATGACTGTCACTGTCAGATAAGGGAACAAAATCCGATATTTCCATCACATATTTTACACGTTGGATTGTTATCAGACAATTTACAATTTGGTGGAAGAGGCCCTTAATATCGTAACGTAACGTATCAAAATCATTATTCGTTGATCAGTTTTTCCGAATTATACGAAGAGAAACTAAAATTATGTAAAAAGATTGTCGAAAAAGGATTTATCCTGAACCAGTTTAGAACCTTTTTCGCTAAAGGTTATGCAGAAAGATAAATTGCTAACTTTATCTGAAATGATCCCTATAAACGAATTAGTCAGTCTTTTCGGCTTATATTACTCAAGGTTGCGTGTCTTGTGCCAGTTTATTTTCAGGTTTACTCCATAGATACCGTCAGCAAAACTTATTACATCGGAATTAAGGGAAAAGAGTAAATCTTTTCGAGCATTTATTTTAAGGAGACGTAGAAATAAAAGATAAATTATTAAGAGAAAACATATGTATGTAAAATCTTAAAGTACGAAAAGTAGAGAAAGCCATGATCAAAATATCCAAATATTTATTTTCAACTACAAATCTGTTGATATTTCAGTGAATATGTTACCAGAAACTATTACAAATAAATAGAAAACAGTGCTGTTCGTGAAACGAGAACAGAATGTTTTTATTTGTTTCATAAACTACCGCGTAGTTTCTATTCCGTTGCAAGTAAAACACAAACGACCAAATCATTCGAAAGAATTCAATTTTCCGCCAACGAGTCAACTGTTTTCTCCAAGAATAAACTTCAAAGTTTTATTTGAGAGTACGAAAAATAGGTCAGTAAATAACGTCAGTAAAAATTAGCTCAACTTGAAATTATTTTTAATTGAAAAGGTATAGATCAGTCTAGTAAACATATCAAAAATCGACCAAAACTACAGGCAAAGTCGTATCATCATCATCACCAGCTCACTATATTTCCCCACTGAGGGGCTCGGAGTCTACCCTAATAAGGGTTAACAAGGCCATAGTCAACCACGCTGGCCCACTGCGGGTTGGTTGACTTCACACATATCTTTGAATATCTTTGACGATATGTGCAGATTGCATCACGATGTTTTCCTTCCCCGTAAATAATGTACATATGAAATTCGAAAAATAGTAAATCACATTGGTACGTGGCGGGATTCGAACCCAAGATTACAAGGTAAGTGTTCAAAACCCTGAGCCACCGACGCTCAAAGCCATATACCATCAAATAATTTGATAAACTCAAAAATCTTCTATCGGGAACCATTTTCATTACGATTTAATGCTTTTTAAATTCGAATACGTACCTATTCAAACAGTCGATTTGAAGACACATTGAATGGATTCTCAACAATTACTATCAATTCGTGGGGCCGCCTCCAAGATGAATCGATGTCGAATCACAATTGACGTTTTCTTTTATCGAATCTATTGAATTGTGCAAAGTTCAGACTTAATGCATTTTCTCTTTGAAAACTCTTACTACAATGTACTTTGTCTAGAATTTATGAAGTTCATTCAAATCACATCGAATACTTAAATCATTGTAAAAACAACGTGCAATTCATATAGTGCATTAGTAAAATCCATTAATAAAAGCCATTGCATTGATTAATTTGTACAACAGTTCTTAATTCTCCAGCACTTGCTTAGTACAGAAACAATGTAGAAAATATAAGAATTTTAATAACTTGTTTCTCAATGTTGAAGGTCTCTCATAACGTCCGTATCCGTAAAAATAAATTATTATGATAATGTATTTATGTTGCCATTATAGAAACTTCGAAATGTCTGGAGAAATATTATTAAACAGAACATTTATCACAACCATCCAAAGACCCGAAAAAGTAGTACCTACATATCTTTTAACAAGATGTGGCTTAAGGCAAGAGGGAGTTGTTACTTCAGCTGAGCGAAGTAAAATATTTTATACTTAACATAAAACCAATGCTACTTTCAGTTGGTTTCTATTAATATGTGTGTTATTTTGTTTTTTCTTTTTGTCCGCTTAATTCTGTGCATGTTTAAATTTAAAAAAAAAATATTACCACCATTCATTGTTTGACCTGTTCAGTCACTAACTATTAAAGAATTATTGTTGTTTTTCTAGATGTCTTGTATGTTTTACGATAGTTATAAAACGAACACGATTTTGCAAACAATCATAACTGACTCCTACATTATACATACAGTTCATGGGATTGGAAAATTAAGTAAAACAGCTAACTGAATATCTGAATGTCAATAATAAGCACTGTTGAAACATAAAAACACTACCTTAATACCTTTATTTAAATTATCTTATATTTTACCTATTTCTTCACTGTTTCACATTAAGTTTGCAACATTCCAGGGACAACAACGTCCTAACGTTGGCAACACTATTCTATTCTAATTTTCTAATGTCAGTTGAATTCTGCAGATCGCAGCTGCGTGTAAATCGACGGGGAATATTTTTGTTTTCGATTTGTAAAAGAGAATTTCGCTGCATTTGGTCGTGAAAGTTGCTAATATTATTTAAATGCCTAAAAGTGTTTAAAATCACTTCATATTAGCATTTATTTTAAACGTGCAGTGTTCGTGGATTTGGAAGTGTGTCTTTACTTAAAACTCGTTTTGTGTATAATCTTATTAAATTTATTGCGGCTGATTTTATTTAAGAGAATAATAAAAGGTTAGTACATCCCATGTATTGTAGCTTGTTAGTTTTAAGACAAGTAAACAACGCACTGCATGGAGTCTGCGTCGATCTAATTTTAGAACCGGCCTCCAATACTAAGATGTTTATTTCCTTCACTTGCCCTCCAAAGATATCAATATTCTCAAAACAGATTGTGCTGATTTGTTTATCTATATGGAAAAAAATCATTCATGCATCCCATAGGTACTACTTTTTTAAAATTGTTATAATTCATGGTAATCATGCTTTTAGACCTCAAATAAATTTTAATTTTAAATTTACTAGAATCTTCTCTAATAAAATTATACACATTATATTGCTATGAAACTTGTAGAATATATTTTTAAATAGTAGATAATTTGATGTACACTCCATGTTATTCCATTTATTGTTCTAATGAGCACATTGTACCAGTCAAATCTTTTCTCAGACCTATACTCACCAGGGGGCATCTCCATATGTACTGCTTATAACTAATACAACTTAATAATAATAATATTAGTTGACTACCATTATATAAGTAAGCCATTGTCAGCCAGCCATCTCATGGGCATGAGTCTTTATTTTAGAGAAGTTTCGTACACAGAAAGAACCCATGTATTATCTTACATAATTATATCTCCTTTTTTCTCTCGCTGTCTCTTTCATAATAGGTCTATTTTTTTTGTTTATAATTATTTAATGGTTATTTTAAGACCTAATTATTTTATTAAAGTAATTTGTTTTAGTTGAAAATTAGTTAATTTTAATTGAATATTATTTGTTTCAGTTTTTAACTTTTTTTACCAAGAAAGAAGTTGTTACTTCTATATGATATTACAAAGTTATATATTGAAATATCAATGGTTGGATTCAAATGTAAAATACTTTTGGTCTTCGCAGTCTTTTTGTCATGTTTGACAATTTATAGTTTTTACGTTTATGTATTTGAGAGATATGATAAGAAGCATTTATTGATTTTCAAAAGTATGTTTGTTTACTAAAATTAATGGAGATTTTTAAATAATAACATGTAATAAATTACCTATGAATTTTTTAAATGACTTTCATTTACAAAATAAGAAAAAAGTAGTTAATAAAAAACATTTTTAATATCAATAAGGTTCTATGTAATGTAAATAAAATACTTTAAAGATAGTTTTTAATTTAAGAAGCTTTAATATCCAGTAGATTTTTATCTTTTACCCTCAACAGGGTGTTTTGAAGATAGTTTCTAACAAACATCCATCCATCTAAACATTCACATTTATAATATTAGTATGAATATTATCGTTTTACTGACTATTTGTAATTATACTTTCCAATAGTTGACAAAATATATATTTCATAGAAAAAATAATTGGTATGAAAAACAACCTTGCAACTTTCCGTTGAATGTCAAACAAGTTGTAGAAAACTCTTAATTGGATTGTTTTCCGATTTCTAGCATTATATTCTCATCAAGTAGTTATATAAAAGTTTCTTACTAAACATGTTGTTGCATGATAAAATTTATCGTAATTTTTTTATTTTCAGTATGTAAAAAAAGTTTTTTTTTTGTTGAAATTTTTATTAAAAGACATTTCACAGTCGTTGCACAATTGATAGTTCATAAGGTACGTGTAATCTTTTTTAATTTACATTAGCTGTCGCCCGTGAGTTCGTCAGCGCAGAATTAAAAAAAAATAGCCTATAACATTCCGACACACATCAGCTACCTTCCACTAAAAGTTCCTTCAAAATCGGTTCAGGTGTTTCGATGATTACACGGAACAAACGCGGACTAGCGGTCAGACAAAAGATGATTTAAAAAAATATATTTTTCGTTAACAGCAAGGCAAATACATCATGTCCTCGAAATATGATTTTTTTTCGATATTACAGATTGCAATTTTATTATTATGTATAGACTAGCTATCGCCCGCGACACTGTCCGCGTCAAATTAAAAAAAAAAAACAAGAGCAAGTAGCCTAAGTGTTCCTTCAGGCTATTCTCTACATCTATGCCAAATTTCATCGTGATCCGTTCATGAGTTTAGGCTACAAACTCTAACAAACATCCATCCATCCATCTTAACATTGCATTTATATTAGTAAGATTAGTACTTATTTAAAGTTTTCTATAACCATAATATGCCGTTACATTTAAAACATGTTGTCTCAGATATTTAAAATAGAAAGAGAGAGATGGCAATATGTGTTCCGACATAAATTCATAGTAAAAGGTTCAAGTGATGTATAATTATATGGCCGTTGTAAAGCACTTATGAGTTATTAATACTTTGAACGAAGGACGTTCGATCGATCCAAGACGCAAGTGGGATTGACAAATGGTGCCACTTCTGTAGGTCACATTCCACGAAAGCAATACTTAACCCGAAACTTCAAAGGTTACAAATAACGTCATAGACCAAACTTCTTTTAATCTCCGTTTAATTAGAAGAATGAATTATTAAAGAAAATAGTCAAGTCTTTCACGTAATGAAAACAGTTTAAATTATTAATTTAATGACAATATCGCTTTTCAAGTTTGGTAAAGGATTGTTATACAAATATCCATTGTTAACCCAGTTTAAAGTAATAAGCAAATCATACTTCATACTAATATTATAAATGCAAAAGTTTAGATGGATGGATGTTTGTTAGAGTTTGTAGCCTAAACGGCTGAACGGATTTCTATGAAATTTGATATAGATGTAGAGGATATTCTGGAAGAACACTTAGGGTACTTACTTTTGTTTTTTTTTTATTTCACGCGGACGGAGTCGCGGTCGATAGCTAGTATATAATAAATGAGATTCACTTGGTTTTGTATGGCAGTGTTCGTTTGTGGAATTCTAATAGGAGATTACACGTAGCGAGGGATAATCCGTGTCGGTATGCCTATAATACCAACATTACTTTGTTCTTACAAACCTTTTTGAAGAGCTTTTCATTGCTTATCCCTATTTTATGACGTAATATTTAATTCAATAAACACTGAATGTACAAAACTGTTTTATAGTTGCGGAAACATTCTTAAATTTTTTTTCAAGATGTCGAGTAATTTTAAAGATGTCTTATCCATGATAAATTTACGGTGTCAAGTAGGTACCCCGAGACATATGGATAAGAGATTTTTTTTGTTCTACTCGCCTTTGCGAGGCATTGTTGCACTCCTAAATAAATTAAAAAGCAAATAATTGTAAGTTACGTTATACCTACTTATGAGTACCTTACCTGTGAGTAAAAAAAACATGTTTAATTTTATGTTATAAAATCGACAGTTTTGTTCGCGACCCGTACGTGATCTATTTTGTATTTTATTTCTAAAACTAATATTGTACCGATAGTCAAGTAGTAGTCGGTAAACACGCTGAGCAAACATTTGTCCAAGGTTCAGTACCGGTCGCGTTTTCACTTCCAATGTTTGCTATCACGATAATATTTACTATTTGACGAAGTTAAATTGTTTAAACTATCGTGATACATTTCTTTAAACGAAAATTAAAAACGGCCCATCTGGGGTCTGAAACTAGTCGGTGCCGGCACCAGATCATAAAAACGTGAGTTGAGCCATTTGACAAAGTGTTGAGCGATCGATTAAAAAGTAACAATTTGAACGTGTCTGACAAATTAATAGATGTGGCAACACTTCTATATTATACTAATATTGAACAAAGAAATTTAATAAAAAAAAGTCAACGGTTAGAGGCCCTTAGGAGAACTCGTATGGAACTTGCTTTCTCATTTTTCAGAAAGCAGTGTTATAGTAATCTTATTCCATTGGTTTTCATATATATTAGTAACCCCCTTGGTAAGCTACTTAGACCATATGCTGTTAATATTAGGTATAGGGTAAGGATACACTATACCCTCTGCTCGTGGTTCTCTATTGAATTGCAAATACTGTGATACTCTGAAGAACAACAAGAAAACTAAAGAACGTATCTAATTTCAAGTAAAGATGCAACTTGTCATGTTTTTGTACGCAATTTTGGACAATGTTTCATTAGCAACGCTAATAATTTGTCATTTAAACAGTCAGTATGTCCAATTATATTTTACGGTAATAACATCCAATCCTCAAATAACATTTTATTATGCTAATACAATGTTATGTTCCGGGCGTTTCTCGTTAGATCCATTTATTTCACGCCTAATCTGTTCCCGAGCTCAACTGTCTAGAAAATCTGTCACAAAATTGAAAAAGATAACAAACAAACTTCCACTTTTTACTCTCATTACCGTCGTTAATGCGTGCGTCATTTGGTAAATGGATCCCATAAACGAGGCTGGGCCTATTTCGATATAGACGTAAAGTTTTATGTCCAGCCGGGACTATGACTATGGGTGACATTGAACGGATTAACGGCACCTTTATGACGTCATGTCAAACATTTGTAATAAGTTTATCCTATTAAACTGCTTAGGGTGGGTTTCTGAAGTTTCCACTAGCGACACATAAGTTTTAGATCGGCATAACTTTTAACGTGGTTAACTCGAGTACGTAGTTCGGTAGTTTCATGAAGTTATCGAATAATAAACACTAACGAATGGTTAAATTTAGCTGGGAAACCGGCTATTAGAATGACGTCACTTGTTATGTAATGATTGCTATCGGTTTTCAGTGCATGGACATTGCTCGTATTTGACGCTTTTGCAAAGACTCTCTGAAGGCTATCGCTGTATCGTTTGTGGGAAGAATTTGATTTTTGATGTAATATGGCACTTTTATTTGCTATGAATATTAAAATTTTTGTTGTTCATTTAATTGTTTTTTTTAGTTACAATGTTTGCTTTAGTATTTCGTCCGAACAATGTTTCGACATTTAATCAATGAGTCCTCGAGTATGTGAAATGATTTATTTGCGAATGATAACAGATTTTTTATCAGCTATTGGGACACTACAAGTTGATTAGATAACAATAAATAATATGAAGTAGTTAAATCAACTTTTTGGCCTGAATTATTTCCTAAGCCGTGATAATCAGATGATACATGTATCTTACTACTGTGTTATTCTTTTTTTGACCGACTTCCCAAAAGAAGGAGGTACTCAATTCGTCTGTATGTTTTTTTTTAATTTTTTTATATGTGTTACGGCATAACTCCGCCGCTAGTGGACCGATTTTGATAATTCTTTTTTTATCCGAAAGGTAATGCTTACAGGTGGGTCCCATTTTTTTTGTTTGATTTTTGTAGTCAAAGACTACGACGTAGTTAAATAGTTTTTTTTTTTAAACAGAAATTAAAAGGTTACATGTTAACTGTCATTTATATTGACGGTGGCATGATATACAACATTTTTGTAAAGGAATTTGCTAGTGTCATACCATGCGGTCAAAGTATACTAACGTGAAGGATTAGCCCTATTCCGATCCTGTTTCTCAATGGGCCGATTCAATCCATACAATCAAACAATACAACGGGAAAAAATCCCAATAGGCAGATCTGCCCAACGGGAAACGTGAGAGGTTTTCCGTTCATCCGCGGCGGTGAGGCGTGCCATGTAGAACTTATCTTATCAATACTGATTGAACTCGATAAGATGCGTATAATATATTGTGATAAACGTAATGCGAACGAAGTGTTCATATCACGTGATCTTTCTATTGTTCTTCATGAGAGAAAAAAATCACGTGTGTTTAAAGTAATATAGATCGGATTTCTTAAAATCTTACTTCCTACTAATATTATAAATGCGAAAGTTTAGATGGATGTATGGATGTTTGTTAGAGTTTGTAGTCTAAACGGCTGAACGGATTTCGATGAAATTTGGTATAGATGTTGAGGATAGTCTGGAAGAACACATATTCACTTTTGTGTTTTTTTTCACACGGACGGAGTCGCGGGCGAAAGCTAGTATTAGATAAGCATTGAATTTGGATACCTCATTTGTTTTGTAATAGTTTCATTAAATCCAACTTTAAATAACAAAAACCCTATCATTTCAATTTAAAGATTTACGCTACACAGATCTCTAGCGTTCTAAAGACTTTAAAAATTTCGCCATAATCTGATATAGTTTACGCAGTCATCGAGGACAAACAAACATGGATTTTATGTAGTGAGTCGCATCAAATTTTATCTTGCCAAGTATACTCTATCCAATAGCCGTACTAAAGACGGTTGCTTGTTCCATTGCGGTAAAATGTCCTATGTTTATGCGAGGCAGAGGTAATCGAATTATACAATACATGCTATATTTATTTTCACAGTTTATTGATTTTATCTGTACCTTTCTCTTTCTTCTATACTAATATTATAAAAAGGGAACTTTTGTATTTCTGTATGTATTGAAATAACTCAAAAACTAATGGACCGATTTTAAAAATCCTTCCACCGTTTGAAAGGTATCTGTAACATAGGCTATATTTTTTATTATTTTTTTAATTTCACTCCGATGAAGTGGCGAGCAACAGCTAGTGTACAATATTTACCGTGAAACGTTAAGACTTTTTTGAAATACAGGTAGTATTCATTTTAAAATTAGAGGTATGTGTAATTGTATTTACATTTACATTTAGAAGACAAAATGTTACCACGCTATATGTCATTGTGTAATAGTCGATTTTGCTTCATTTAATAACGATTAAATAAAGCACAACTTTTTAATCATCGTCGTTGAAAAATCTCTTTAACTTTGTGAATTCAAAATGTTTTAGAACCCTGAGGGCGTATTTATTATAAACAAGCTTGCCCTAAAGGTTCTATCAATTTGTTTAACAAATGCTTCTTAGTAGAATTAAAGAAAAAAACATGTATTGCTGTAATTAAATTATAAGATAATCATGTAGATAATGTCCAAACAAGGCATTTACACAACAGTAATCTAAATTATATTTGATTTCTGATACGATATCATGCTATCTTTAGTTTACATATTTTATAGCTTATGCTAGGTTGCTGTTTCCAATTATTTTATCACTAGCTGTTCCCGTGCGACTTCATCCGCATGAAATTATGAAAACTTTATTTTGATGTTTATATTTGTCAAATTATCAATTACAAATGTCAAAATGACATGACATGATGACAACCTTGCATCCTTGATGTTGGCAGCAACTTATGGTCTCTTTCCCACATTAAGGATTTTATCCAAAATATTTAACCCCTAAGTTTAATGGCGTTAAAATATATACCCTACAGCGTGACGTGAGTGTAGAGCTTTTTATTAAAAGACGAATTATTCAAAAGTATGCTGTAATTACTGACATCTTAGGCAACAAAGAAGTGTGTGTTTACGTTTTATTATAATAGTATAGATTACTAACGATTGGTTAATATTGTTGTCCTATGTTCCAACGGAGTAAAACTCGAGTTACGTAGTTCGGAAATGCATTTCATGAATTTATCAAAAACACAAAAGAATTTTTAAACGAAACTGGGAAACCGGCCCTTAATACCCTAATATATTGGAAGTTTATTTAAGTATGTTAATGATCGTTTATTTAGATTTAAAAATATATTGACAACAATTTCTTTAAGCGTCCAATAGCCTAATGGTGTGGGGTACGGACTACCGATCTTGCGGTCGAGGGTTCAAATCCCGCCATTCGACTATTGTGAACCATATCCTAGCACAAGCCTAGAGCTTAGTTGGAATGCTTAAAGGAAATATTAGTAAATTAAAAAAAAATCTACTTTTATAGTAAATGCATGAAAAATGCAATAGCCTTTTTAGAGCCAGGGAATAATTCTGATTGTTTTTTCTACATGCCGCTTTGTCTATTTTTGGAAAGAGTATTTGGTATTCATGTTGTTTTACTTGACAATTGTATTTTGAACAATATAAAGGGACTATACGTAATATTGTCTCAGAAAATATTACGACTGAAGACAAATTGTTTAATTATTAGTTGGTACGTGCTATCCGTACCCACAAAACTCACGAACACTTACACTCTCTGAATAAATATGTGTGTTTTATTATGTTATACTTATATTAAAACGTGTTATTGTAACAAGTAATTTTTTAAATGTTAAAACACTAGTTTTCGCCCGCGACTCCGTCCGCGTGGAATTAAAAAAACAAAACTAAGTAGCCTATGTGTTATTCCAGACTATCCTCTACGTCTGTGCCAAATTTCATCGAAATCCGTTTAGCCGTTTAGGCTACAAACTCTAACAAACATCCATCCATCCATCCATCCATCCATCCATCCATCTAAACTTTCGCATTTATAATATTAATATGATAGTATGATTATAAAGAGGAAAACTTTGTTTGTTTGATTGTAATCAATAGGCTCAAAAACTACTGGGCCGATTTTAAAAATTCTTTCACCGTTAGAAAGGTAATTTATCAGTGAGTACCATAGGCTATATTTTACAATGTCTTTTGTTTTTAATTTCACGCGGACGGAGTCGCGGGGGAAAGCTAGTTGCGTATATTCTTGGGCGAGATGTCTGTGACAGGGATTAATCTCTTCCGTTCAGTGCGGTCTATGTTCACCTCTCTGGCTTCTTACACTCTGTACGCATATACGGTTTAATTTTATCATAGAAAAATAAGTTCACATAATATTTTATTCATCATCAACTTGCCCTTATCCCTTATGGAGGGTCGGCACAGTATGTGCTGCTCTTCCATACATCTCTATCAGCCGTCAAATCTGAATCCACTCCTTTCTTAAGCATATCCTCTTTCACACAATCCATCCATACTTTCTTCGGTCTTCCTCTTCTTTTGTAGCCATCCACATTCATTCTTAACACTTTCTGGTTTATGTCCCCATCGTCTCGTCGCATAACATGTCGATACCACGCTAACCTTTTGATATGTTATTATTCAAAACAATTTAGATTATAGTGTCTCTTATGGAAAAACACAATAAGGTCCAAAATATCCATCGGTAAATACGATTTATATTTATTGCGCGCATAATGTGAGATTTTCATTACCCTGAATTGTTATACGTAAGGCGGCATTATGAATAAAACAGTCGTTTATACTCAGCCTGTACTACTTTGAAAGTGAAATTCAAGGTAATTCTGAAACAAAACGGGACTGTGGGACCTTTCACCTTTTCAGTGCGCGTTTCGCATACATATGCAATAGATGGAGCTGTTATTAAGTCAGTTTTATTGTTCAGAGGATGTGGAACGAACTTGCGTTATTACGTAGTTATACTCATATGTACTAACATGTATGGAAATGTGTTTTTATATACAACTAGCTGTGCCCTTGCGACTTCATCCGCATGAAATTATAAAAATTTAATTTTATTGTTTGCATTTGTCAAATTATCAATAGCAAATGTCAAAATGACACGACATGACAAACCTTAGCAATCTTTCTTTCTTGATGTTGGCAGCAACTTATGGTCTCTTTCCCACATTAGGGTTTTTATCCAAAATATTTACCCCCTAAGTTTAATGGCGTGAAAATATATAGCCTAAAGCCTGATGTAAGTTTTGGGGTTTTTATTAAAAAGAGAATTATTCAAAAATATGCTGTAATTGCTGACATATTAGGCAGCAAAGAAGTGTGTGTTTACGCTTTATTATAATAGTATAGATGGTAATGTTACGCGGGTATGTCAACAAGCAGTAATGTTTGTGCTTCTGTAATATTGTGACCGCATTTACACCAATACGAATAAGCTGGCAAGTAAAATGGAGTTGTAGCTTGCATGCCAGTTACCAGGCACGTATCCGCTGTAAGACGAGACGTGTTTGAAGTGTCAGGATTCAATGCTTTCCCGTTGTGTTATAATTCAGTATTTTTTCTTAAATAAATTGCTCAGAGACACAAGAAAGGTAAAGAAAAAGAGATAAAGTGTAACTTTGTAAAGCGTAGTTATTTTTTTATGATAAACGCGAGTGCACATTTTCGTCATTTCAAGCAAAATTGAATTTATTTTTACTATGTTCAAAAAGTTTTATTTTCAAACTGGATGAATATAACAATTGGACGTCGATGCCCGGACTTGGATATCCGTTTCCGGCGAAATGAAAGGTCATCGTCGTATCCTACTGCACTAAATGGCTTGCGATAATAAGCATGATTAGCTGGAATCTGGATTAGTCTAAAAAAACTATTTATTTTTTATCTATGTTTTTTTTATAAATTTAGCGTTTCTCCACCTGTTCTTATTTTCTTTAAATTGTAATGTAAAACAAGTTCAGAATATTTTTCATCGTAAATTTTTTATATTCTTAGATTGGTTGGATTATTTAGGATTCATTTAAGAGTCAGTCCCAATGTCCCGCAATAATTAGTGGAAGTTGTAAAATTCAATTTAAAATTCCGTTTGTCTCAAATTTCGTTTTATTCAACGTTGTAACTTTGCCGTGATAATTTTGTGTGTCTATTTCTCGTTTAAATTGAAAGATTATTTAGTAAATGATTTCCAAAATTCTGTTATTTTCTCTACCAATATGATCAATTTTCTTTTATTAAATTGTATCTACTTCATTTCTTTTAGTAAAAAAAAACGAAAGAAGTAAAGATGAATGAGAGAGAGATGTATGGGAGAGTAGAAAATAGCCAACATTACGTAAAAAATGGATGAGAATTCTATACAGTGAAAGAAATTAAAACCACAGTACACTGTAAAATTTACAGCATTAAAAACGCATACTCAACTCGAGATGCTTTTTCAAATTACATCCGTGACTTTGTGCAAGTGTGAAGGAGTCACTCGCACAATGGTCGAGTGGTCGAAACGAGGCTAGGGAGATACGACTTTTGTTACATTGCATACTATACGATAGATATGTGCTCCTGGTACTTTATTATGCTGAGAATGTTTTTTAATATGTATTTACTTGTGATTTAATTAGTTTTATGTAGATAGCTTGGATTACGCACTGGTTTAAACTGTCTATCATCATCACCAGCACACTATACGTCCCAACTGATAGGCTCGGAGCCTACCCTAAGTTAGGGTGACTAGGCCATAGTCAATCACGCTGGCCCAATGCGGGATGACTTCACACATATCTTTGAATTTCTTCGCCGATATGTGATTGCATCAAGATGTTTTCGTTTACCGTAAGAACGTCGGGTAAATTATGTACATAAGATCGAAAAATCGTAAATCATATTGGTACACGGCGGGATTCGAACCCAGGACCTGTAGATAACAAGTCAAGTGCTTAAACCTCTGAGCCACCGACGCTTAAAACTGTTAAAACTGTCGATTGATATATGATTTGAATAACAAAAAGATTTCATTGTTCAAATTTTTGTGTAACTCTAATTGTGTAATTGAGCGGTCAATTATTAACTGTGAAATAGACGTGTGTTTAAGGTCACAATATTTTAGTTTTAATATCTTGCTTGATACGGAGATGAAGCGATGTCAAAACGCAAACAATTCAAGCAACATTAACGTAATACTGTGCCATTTCGTTGAACGAGCACTTACGTTTCATTGTAGCCTTGTCACATATAAATGTTCTGCACGCACTCCTTCCACCGGGTACAGCCTTAACGCAGGTCACACACGTTAGGTGATGCATGACGGTTATAACCGTATAATCGAGTTTTGTAGTACAAACTGACACATGCTGGGTGGTTAGAGTTTGGCTTAAATAGTACATAAGCTGACGTGTGTGGCCTGTTTTAATCCCAGAAGTCAGCTGAGAAGATGAAGTGTTAATTAAAATTGTAATACTAATAAATTAAAGTGTGGTTTGCAATATATTTTGGCTGACAACATCCATAGAATTTTGTTGTCTCTTTAATTACCTATTGTATGTTTACAATACATTGTTAGAACTTAATTCGATTTGTTATCAAAATGTGTTACAAAGTTGAACGTGTCATGGAATTAAATTTGCTTCCCATTTAGTCGAATCGAATTATTTGATATTGTAGACACCAAAAGAGCTATAATTTAGCACGTATTAATATTGCTAGTGTACCTTATTGCTATGAACGTCAGATACTTTTCACCGACTGGGTAGGAAATAAACGTCCTTGTCTATGTCACCGAAGATGACACAAGAATTTTTATTCAGAGCAATTTATTAAAGGGTCGATTAAATTACCGGTATCTCCTTTGTGAATTTAATTCGTGATTCAATTTGAATGGAATTTTCAAAGTCAAATGGCCGTAATCGCTGGAATGTCTTGAACTGCCACATTCTACTTTAGACTGATTTGTTTAATTGACTGCGACATGCTGTTGATGTAATTATTTCGCTTCTGGTTTTAATATTGTCTTGTGGAGCCGATGATTTCATAAATACATACTAGTTGCTCGCGACTTCGTCCATGTTAAATAAAAAAAACATAGCCTATGTTACTCACTGATAACGTAGCATTATAATGGTCAAATAATTTTTGAAATCGGTCCAGTAGTTATTTATAATATTATACTTATTTCAATACATACAAAAATACAAATACTTTCATCTTTATAATATTACTAGCTGTTGCTCGCGACTTCGCCCGCGTGAAATTACAAATATAACCTATTACGTTCGCCCTTTTTTTCAACATATTACCAAAAGTATTAACTTAGTAGTAATCTACGTAATAACAAAAATCTACCGATGCAAGATTTCAAATTTCTAAGCCTGGTAGCTTGTAAGCTGATTTTTCGGTTACCCTTATTGTTTGTGTTCGCGATATCTTCTAAACTATTAGTCCAATTTAAATACTGTTAAGAACAATTTTATTCCACATTAAATTGTCCTGATAACAAACGCATTTATTTGGATAAGGATTAATATTGAAACCAATAAAAGAACGCTGCAAATAGCGTAAGGTTTTTAATTCATTTTGTAATCAAAAAAGTGGTTATTGTAAGAAAACCGTTAAAGATAGATATATGCTATCGCGAACTTTTCTGTAGAACTTTTTGAGATCTACAATTCTTTCATACATCATTTTTATATACCTCTAACGGTTTAGGCAGCGTAAGCCGAGAAAAGTTAAAGTTTAGTGAATTTTTAACGCCGGCGTCCAGAAACACGCTGTTTATTAATAGTTCCTAAACATTAGTAATAATAAAATATAGCCTATGTTACTCACAGATAAATTACCTTTCTGATGGTGAAAGAATTTTTGAAATCGGCCCAGTAGTTTTTGAGTTATTTCAATACATACAAAAATACAAAAATACAAAAATACAAAGTTTTCCTCTTTATAATATTAGTATAGAAGTATAGATATAGATATAGACTAATGTTTTCAAATATTTAAATGTTTATCATTTGTAATCTGTGGTTCTTTATCTATATCTATACTATCTATACTAATATTATAAAGAGGAAAACTTTGTATTTTTGTATTTTTGTATTTTTGTATTTTTGTATTTTTGTATGTATTGAAATAACTCAAAAACTACTGCGCCGATTTTAAAAATTCTTTCACCACCAGAAAGGTAATTTATCTGTGAGTTGTTCTATTATTACTAATGGTCAGGAACTATTAATAAACAGCGTATTTCTGGACGCCGGCGTTAAAAACTCACTAAACTTTAACTTTTCTCGGCTTACGCTGCCTAAACCGTTAGAGGTATATAAAAATGATGTATGAAAGAATTGTAGATCTTAAAAAGTTCTACAGAAAAGTGCGCGATAGCATATATCTATCTTTAACGGTTTTCTTACAATAACCACTTTTGTGTTTACAAAATGAATTAAAAATCCAACGCTATTTGCAGCGTTCTTTTATTGGTTTCAATATTAATCCTTATCCAAATAAATGTGTTTGTTATCAGGAGAATTTAATGTAGAATAAAATTGTCATTTACAGTATTAAAATTGGACTAATAGTTTAGAAGATATCGCGACACAAACAATAAGGGTAACCGAAAAATCAGCTTACAAGCTACCGGACTTAGAAATTTGGAATCTTGCATCGGTAGATTTCTGTTATTACGTAGATTACTACTAAGTTAATACTTTTGGTAATAGGTTGAAAAAAGGACGAACGTAATAGGTTATATTTGTAATTTCACGCGGGCGAAGTTGCGAGCAACGGCTCGTACTATATAAAATAGAAATTTGCTTCGCTTTTCCACGTGATAAATTATGTAATTATTGACTGCCTCACCTTTCCGGTCCCTGTTAAGTAATTTCAAGCTGAAAGTAAATTGTACCATTAACTAAGGCATTTGTGCCTAACCGTAGATTTAGTATTAAATGGACGTTGACTAAGATTGTTTTAAGATCAATAGAAGTAGCTCAAACACGTGACTAGTTGTTAATTGGAAACACCAATAAGCCCGATTGATACTACTCTGTAGAATTCGTAGTCTTTGGCGAATTTATTAATCGGATCACATACACATACTAATATTTTAAATGCGACAGTTTAGATGGATGGATGTTTGTTAGAGTTTGTAGCCTAAACGGCTGAACGGATATCTATGAAATTTAACGTAGACGTAGAGGATAGTCAGGAAGAACACATAGGCTACTCACTTTTGATTTTTTTAATTCCACGCGGATGGAGTCGCGGGTGAAAGCTAGTAATCTATACATCCAAGTTCAATCCGCACAATAAACTAATATATAAATAAACACAATAAACGAAGTTACTACAGTGATCGCAACGTAGATAAGACAGATTTCCTTTGTGTAGTCCGATTCTATTAAAAAAAAAAACAGTTCAAATAAACGACTGCGTCACACTTTGACATTCGTTTTCCGATCGATGAATCATGTGACGCATCGGGGAATGCGATAAATTCTTTATCAAGGGAAATATTTTTATAAATTGTAATAATTTTTTTTTATGAAAGACCATCCTCTACATTTATGCCAAATTTCATCGAGATCCGTTCAGTGGTAGGTTACAAACTCTAACAAACATCTATTCATCCAAACTTTTCGCATTTATAATATTAGAGAGATCTAAGAAGTAAGACAATAACAATTAAAGACGTTTCTAGTTAGCTAGATTTTTTTTATTTCTGCAGACAACGTTCGAGAAGCTGGTGCAAGAAATCCTTTAATTAGATCATTAACTAAAGCAAGCTAACGAAGTTAAAAGAGAAATACTGAACAAGGATTTAAAAAGTGTGTTTCGGCTTATAAATAAACTCGCTTCTATCTTATGGAGGTACTTATAACTTTAGTATGAAAATGATATGCATGGAGGATTCGTCTTAGCACACAATAGCTAGAGGACAGAGATGAATGTAACTACGAGAAATGAAGAAGCGAAGTTGCATTGTTACATAAAATTTTACAACAGACTTCTTTCTTATAAAGCAACAACTTTATATGAAAAAAAAATATAAGTTAAATATACCCAAAATTTCTATTTAATCTAGACCATGATTTTCAGTCTCTGAAATTCACTCACAATTTTTTTTTTGTGAAAAACTAATTCTAAGTAGAAAGTTAAAACGTTGTCTACTCTTTGACAAAAGTTAATTTTGTCAAAGATTAATAATTATTTTAGTTTGTTAATTCCAAGATCCAAGTTCGGGTGAATTAGTAGCTCAAATACAATTTATTCTATACTCATTAAATTACTATTACTAAAATGTATATTAAATATATTTAGTTGTATTTAGCAAAGGTATGCCTGTCCTTTGAGGTACATTGTTAGACAATAGAGCGCTTCGAATACAAAAGACGAGGAGACGCAGTCAAGCGAGAGACTTACAAGAAGAGATTACAAGACCTTACAATTACAGGACATAAGACTATTTTCTATCTTCATCATTACAGAAGCTTAACCATAAACTAAAGATGTGAGTCAATATAACATCTTTGAATCTAGGCTAAATTTTTGACCGACTTCCCAAAGAAGGAGGTACTCAATTCGTCCATATATTTTTTTTTATTTTTTATTTTTTTTTTTTATTTTTTTTTATGTGTGTTACGGCATAACTCCGCCCCAGGTAGACCGATTTTGAAAATTCTTTTTTTATCCGATAGGTAGTGCTTGCAGGTGGGTCCCATTTTTTTGTTTGATTTTTGGAGTCAAAGACTACAGCGTAGTTAAATAGTTTAGCTCAAAATTGCGTGACGAAATTTGGTGTCTTTTTTGCTTTCTATGCTTCCGTAGCCTAAACTATAAGACTTACACAAAAATTATGTATGGAAGAATTGTAGCCCTTTAAATTTGCTAAATAAAAGTCAGCGATAGCATATATCTATCTATTAAGGTTGTCGCACAATAACCGTTTGTTTCGAGAAAACCGTCAAATAAGTGCAATCGACTTTATTTAAAACGCTTTTATTCTTATTTGGTATGAATCCTTATCAAAATAAAGATGTCCATCATCAAGAGAATTTAATGTAGATTATAAATACCCTTGGAACTGTGTAATTCCGATCAATAGTTTAGGAGATATCATAAATAGCAAATTATGAGTCGCAGAAAAAAATACCAACTTGTAACAAAGTTTGCTTTCTTGGCTTACGTAGCCTAAACTATAAGACTTACACAAAAATTATGTATGAAGAATTGTAGGTCATTCAATTAGCTGAATTAAAGTCTGCGATAGCATATATCTATCTATTAAGGTTGTCGCACAATAACCGTTTGTTTCGAGAAAACCGTCAAATAAGTGCAATCGACTTTATTTAAAACGCTTTTATTCTTATTTGGTATGAATCCTTATCCAAATAAATATGTTTTCACGATAGAGTATTATATGTAGATCGTAATTGCCTTTTACAGTATGTAATTCTGTGCAAGATTCTAGAAGTTATCAAAATATTAAAACTCACGGGCAACAGCGGCGCGCGGCCGCACCGAATTATGAGTGAATGATCGCAACGATGTATTAGTTCTTTACTTAATTTCTTAGATAATCGATTTAGATAACTCATTATTTGTTTGAAAGCTAGTGATTATCATACTGCGATGTCTAGATTCACTAAAAATCGAGAAATAAATAAACTTTTTAATAAAAAACAAAACCGACTTCCAAACAAAATACACTAAAACAAAATGTTCTCAAAAAAACAGTACACTAAAAAGTAACGAAATAATTACTTGAAAATAGTAAACCTCTCTTATTGTAGCTGTTATGTCTATATTGTACAATTATTATTACTTTGAAGTCGGTGTCAGTCATTACTAAAAACGTTACTATACTTTCAATTGTCAATTGTTATGGTAAAAATGTAGAAAACCTTACGTAGAAATATCACTGCATATACCTCGGCTGACACCGACATCAAAGTAATAATAATTGTACAATATAGACATAACAGCTACAATAAGGGAGGTTTACTATTTTCAAGTAATTATTTCGTTACTTTTTAGTGTACTGTTTTTTTGAGAAGATTTTGTTTTTAGTGTATTTTGTTTGGAAGTCGGTTTTGTTTTTTATGTACTGCATTTTTCGATTACTGTTTTAAAAATGTTTGTTCGTAAAAAGTACACATTTTGCTTCAATTAATTTAATATTTTCTTATTTAAACTTTTAACGTTTTACTTAGATATTACTACGCATCGTTTGTTTAGTTGGTATTTTGTTATAATTTCAAGTTATAGCATTATAACTTAGTCGTTCGATGTGCTAAGTTATGCGTCGCGTCGCATAACTTAACGGTCTGAATTTATGTACATCTGAATATAATCTACCTCCATCACACCTCAAGACTCATGCATTCATGAATATTTACTACTACCATCCTACCAACTTCTCCAGGCTACACAGATTGCAAAAAATGTAGCCTAGGTTACTCGCTCATAAAAAAAACATTTCTTTAGTGAGAAATAATATTTTCTGTTTTATATTAATTGTGGTTTTAGATAACTCAAATTGTCTTGTTACTTTTTATAGGGTCATTTGCCTCCAAACTTATATTACCAAACCATATGCGAAAGGTTTGTAATTAAAAATTCCCTTCAGTATTTTCCTTCGCCCTTTTCAAACCGCATTCGGTCTGAGAGATACTAAACATGCCTACGTAGACGCATTCAAACGCATTCAACCTTTCGAGCGCTCCTAATAAAGTCTTGTGCAGCTTTTGTACGTCTCTATTCGGATGAGTGCTGTGAACCTAACTGCAAGCAATGATTCCTACGCGTTTTATAGATTGAACTAAATTAAAACAATAGAATATGAGCCTTAGCTTTTATTATGTTCACTTAGATATATTTTATTTTAACCATGTCTGTTAATTTTGTTAACAGTTTAAATGCCATCGACTCGAATAAAAATTGTAGTGGCATAGAAAGTGTTTCATAAAACCGTGTTCCCGTGCGGCTTCATCCGCATGAAATTATAAAAACTTTATTTTATTGTTAACATTTGTCTAATTCTCAATTGCACATGTGAAAATTATCGTTACCATAATAACCTTGCTTCCTTAATGTTGGCAGCTTGTAGTTTATGGTCCCTTTCCCACATGAAGGGTTTTTCCAATTTATTTACCTCCTAAGTTTATTAGCGTGAAAATATATAGCCTAAAGCGTGTTGTAAGTGTAAGGCTTTTTATTAAAGAAATAAGTACTCAAAAATATGCTGTAATAGCTGACATCTTGCGCCACGAACTAGTGTGTGTTTACGCTATATTATACTAGCTGTAGCTCGCGACTTCGCCCGCGTGAAAAAAAAATATAGCCTATGTTACTAACAGATAAATTATCTTTCTAACGGTGAAAGAACTTTTAACATCGGCCCAGTAGTTTTTGAGTTATTTCATACATACAAAATACAAATCTTTCCTCTTTATAATATTAGTATAGATTATAGTTTAGAAGTATAGATATGTGAGTAATAAAAAGCCTAAAATTTAATAAAAATTTGCAACGTTAAAGTCGCGGACGATCTCGCTATCCATCCTGGTGAATTAAATATGGCATCCCTGAGGGCTGGCAGCGCCCTCTCGACCCCTATCTATTGTTTGCGGAATATGAACGAGGTCTTTCGCACTACAATGTTCTCTTTTCAAGCGTTTTATTAAATCAACACAAAAGTGAAGAAAGTGATTTTAATGAGCGCTGCCCCTATTTTTTGACCTACTGACAAGAGGGTTTTTGTTTATTTTTTGAAGGCACGTCCAGTCTATGTCGTACATTTATATCTAAATTTTGTGTTATTTAAACTCTATGTTTTTCATTTTATATTTTTGTTTGACTGTATAAGTTAATATTAACGACTAGCTTTCGTCCGCGACTCCGTCCGCGTGATATTAAAAAAACAAAACCTAAGTATGTGTTCTTCCAGACTATCCTCTACATGTATGCCAAATTTCATTAAGATCCGTTCACTAGTTTAGGCTACAAACTCTAACAAACATCCATCCATCCATCTAAACTTTCACATTTAGAATATTTAGTATGAAGTATGATATTAAAAATTACGAAATTAAGTGCAATAAAAGCTTAATTTTTATTAACTCGATTATTTTGTTAATATTGGACATATATACTAGAATGTGTATATCAGAAAATATTATTCTCTTTCTACACACGAACTTATGCAATGCATTACTAAATACATTGGGCCGCATGTGCTCGCTCTGTTTCAAAACATACAATTTGTGCTTCAAACATAACTAGGTCTGGAACGTAATAACTTTGCCAGAAATATGAAATGAAGCGACTGAAATAAACTAAAAACATACTTTTCTACAAAAAACTGCATTTTTCACATTTGTATACATTTTTATGTTCTCATGTTATTGTAATATTAAAGCGGGCGCACACCACTCTCTAAACTATCGTACAACTGTTTGATTCGCTGCAAATTCAACTGTTTAGTTGCACAAAAATCGAGTAGTGTGCACCTCCATAAAAGCTAATAGGAATCAAAGTGCGACTAAACAGTTGTGCGATAGTTTAGTCAAAGGTGTTAGCGCTGTGGTGTGAAAATAAATTTAAAAGGTTTTGGCTACGTTACGTAATGTAGAAACCGTAAATAGAAAAAAAAATGATTGGATACAAAAGTGTGGTTACAATTAAATTCGTTTTCAATACACATTTAGAGTTTCCTTGAAATTTCTCCATAATGACTGAAATTCCTGAACAACCGCGGCTTTCAGTCGTATTTTGTTTCTCCCTAGACGATTGCGTTCGGATTCTGGATGAAACAAATTGAAAAAGTCCTTTGGGATATCTTTTATTGGACGAATTCTGCCTAATTCTGTATGAAATAAAGTAAGTGAATTATTGATTTCTAATTTTTTGATAAAGTCCTAGTAAAGTACTAAATCTACAGGTTTGATGCTACTTTCTGCTTTTAAATGCTAACTAAACTTTGTGACTTTCATGACATTAACATCTTCATCTAAATCTTAAGAAACTACTTACCAATAAAGTGATACAAGTTCGCGAGTTTTGCTAATATCCTAGTGAAAATTGGGTTTAAACCAACTTACATTTTGTTGTGGAGTTCCCAATTGTTAATTCCAAATTCATAGTGAATTATACTAAATAATTACGTGTATTAATTAATGTAGTCGACGCTGTATTCATCACGCTTGGCGACACAATCTGTTTATAGAGACAGCTTTCCCGGGATAATGTAATTCTCTACAGACTAAGCCATTTAATAATTTCGTCCCCGAAGTTTAACTCCAAATAAGCGAGAATTATATTTAGAGATAATTTCAAAATCTACACTAATGTAAAGAGGAAAGACTTGTATTTTTGTTTGAAATAACTTAAAGACTACTGCTCTGATTTCAAAAATTCTTTCACCATTAAAAAACTACGTTATCGGTGAGTAACATAAGCTGTGCTTTTTATTATTTTTTAATTTCACGCGGCCGAAATCGCGAGCAACAGCTAGTCTTAAATAAGTAACCTAGACTTTACTAATATTATTAAAGAGAAATTAACAATCCAAAAACTACAGGAGTATTTTCAAAACGTAGTAATGTTCGAGTAGATCTTAAGTTCTTCTATCCACAGAATTTGTGAATCGCATTTCTTATCTTTCTAAGGTTTATTAGTGGAGAGTGATTACGCCTCATAACATTGTAATAGCTGAAGAAACTGAAATTATAAAGCGGTTTTATTATCTACTCATCGAAAACCAAAGCAGTCCCTCAGGCTTATCTCTGAAATTAATCAAAGACATTGAAATTAAATAATTAATAGATCTATCTTCGATAACATCATTAAGTTAAAGAGTAATCTTAAGACCTCTAAGTGACGATTTTAGAGGCCATTTAGGGACACTGATTCATGTTACGTGATCAGTTTGCTTGGTTCTCTTTGATCATGAATTCTTAGACTTGCACATAAAGACTTGAAAAAAATCTTCAAATTGATATCGAAGTAAAAACATCGAATGGCAATGGATATAGAAATGGACCATCGTCCCTCTCCGTCTAAACGCTCACTCGACCCTTTGATGTATTGTTTGTTGAAAATGTATAAATCCTGAAAGCGCTTACGGTCTTTTGTGAGCGATCCATAACGCGAAAGACGAAATGCATGAGAGTGATATATGGCATTTTTACACTTATAAAAAGGTTTTTTATGTATGACGCCTTGGATCCAGATTTTGTAGTATTTTGGTATAAAATATAGAGAGAATTGAGAGGTATATTACTATTATATTATAGAGAAATATAGTGAAGAAAAATATATATTTAAAGTAACTTTTACCCAGATTGCAAAAAATAAATATAGCCAATGTGTTCTTCTAGAATATGTTCTATTGTCAAATTTCATCGAAATTCGTTGGGCCGTTGTGGCGGTTTCTAACAAACAAACTCTTTCTAGAAATACACAATTCATATTGCATTCGATTTTATAAACATATCTATACTATCTTTACTTCTATACTATTATAATAAAGCGTATATACTAATATAATAAACATACACTTCTTTGTTGCCTAAGATGTCAGCAATTACAGCATATTTTTGAATAATCCTTTTTTTAATAAAAAGCCCTAAACTTACGTCATGCTTTAGGCTATATATTTTCACGCCATTAAACTTAGGGGGTAAATATTTTGGATAAAAACCCTAATGTGGGAAAGAGACCAAAAGTTGCTGCCAACATCAAGAAAGAAAGATTGCTAAGGTTTGTCATAATGTCATGTCATTTTGACATTTGCAATTGATAATTTGACAAATGTAAACAATAAAATAAAGTTTTTATAATTTCACGCGGATGAATCCGCACGCGAACAGCTAGTAATATAATAATTCCGTATACCGCAGTGATGTCTGGCAAAGAACCAAATGTTAGTCTCAGCTTTGTTTGGTTTCTCTCAGAACAATTAGTGTTCGGACACACGGTAATTGGTGGTCGTTTTTTGTCAATTAGAAACTTCAATCATTTATAAATGTTTGGCACCAATCCAATTTAGCACATTTAAGAGCGGGCCCACACCTTTGACTAAGCTATCGCATAACTGTTGTACGATTGTCGATTGTCAATTGTTTCGCAGCTAATTCAACTGTTTAGTTGTACAACTAAAAATCGAGTAGTGTGCACCTCCATATAAGCTCATAGGAATTAAAGCGCGATTAAACAATTGTCGATAGTTTAGTCGAAGGTGTGCGCGCGCTCTAAAGATTTCGATAGACGATCAATTTTTTGTTTTGATAAATCAAATATGGAAATATTATTCAAATAAGCGGAAATGTTTATTTATAAAAATTTCAGAAATGTTGCCAATTATTCTTTCATTCGAAATTACCGGGAAATGTTTGTATAAAATACCCTCGAAAGGTAATAAATACGGTATTTTCCTTTTTGAGGATTATTTTCATATAAATACGAATGCTACAATTTGTAAGGATCGTTTGACTGACGTCAGATTATTTGTGAATACTGGCTTTAATATTAATTGGACGCGATGTGTACGTGATGGTTTTGTTTCCCTTTTCAATATAAGTCAATCCAACCTTTGTTTTAAAAACTGGATGCCACATCAATTTAATTATATCAAATGTTGATAAAATATTAAACCAACGTAGAGATTAGAATGTTATTTGTTCATGTTTGTGTATTTCTTTTGTTTCCAATTTATGTTCTACTAGACTAAGTATCGCCCGTGACTCCGTCTGCGGGAAACTAAAAAAACAAAAGTGAGTAGCTTATATGTTCTTCCAGACTATCCTCTACATCTATAACAAATTTTATCAAAACCCGTTCAGCCGTTTAGGCTACAAACTCTAACAAATATCCATTCATCCATCTAAACTTTCGCATTTATAATTTTAGTAAAACTAGCAACCCGCCCCGGCTTCGTAGGAGTCCATTGCTGATAGGAAAATGTGTTTATTTACATCACATTAGAAACCTCTAAAATTATCCATATTTATATGTTATACGTGTATTATACATACCTTCCTCTTGAATAAATATATCTATTAAAATGCATCAAAAACCGTTGCGTAGTCTTAAAGATCGAAGCATACATAGCGATTTATCTAGTTTTAAACCAGCGCTGGATTGTGTCGCTTGACTGGAACAATCTATACATAAAGGCTACATTTGCAAAAACATCCATACGCATACGTTAAAGCTATGAAATTACTTGACAATCACTCCTACTCGTTTACTTAGATAAACAAGTCGGTAACTTATAAATATGTACATTTTTACTTATGTTGTGGTACGCTTTAACCTAAAGAAAGGCCTTTAAGTAATAAAACTACAGTAAAACAGCCAGAAGTGAGGGAAGGAAAAGGTATAAATACTGAGTTACGAAAACGTACTCATTTTCTAGAGAAACTCTGGTTGAACCTCGTATTATCATATACTTGATGGGTTCTATGGGCCCTTCAGCTTAGAATTGTTACCATTCTTATCTTTTCAATAGATATTTTCTCTTTTGTATTTATCTTAAAGTATGTTTTTAATGTTAAGTACTAATAATAACCTACTTGTTATAGATTTGATTTGAACGAGCATATTCTAGGCTTCCTGCAGCACACTTGCAAAACACTACTCATGTATGTAATAAACACAATAACAGGCGTAAAGTGGAAGCAATTCCGCGTTTCGTCTGATGAGTGTGGTGCCGGAGGCCTAATTTTAGTCCCTTTCCACCCTTTTCTTAAGAGGAAAGGATGGGAAGGAAAAGTGGATTTAACGGTGGAGGAGACGCATAGGAAGAGGAAATGTCCTCTTTATGTGCGTCTCCTCCTCCGTCAATTAAGGGTAGGAAACGCATCTGCTATTGCGGATGTTTATGGGCAGCGGTCGCTTTCCAATTCGGTGGATTCAGGTGGCCGCTTGCTCGTTTGCCACCTTATATTATAAAAAAAAAACAAATTAACTTATAATCTTATTTCTTACTAATATTATAAATGCGAAAGTTTAGTTAGATGTTTATTCAAGTTTGCCGCCTAAACTACTGAACGAATCTAGATTAAATTTAGCAAACACATACAGCATAGTCTGGAAGAATACATAGGCTATCTATTTTTGTTTTTTTTTCCACGCGGTCGGATTTGCGGGCAAAAGCAAGTATTATGTAAGTCTGGAATCAATTAGTAGTATATTCACGTCTGTAACAAATAGGGCCCTTGCCATTAGCGTGTAAGTAAGCACAATCCACCCCCTCTCAACCCCTCTCTCACGCCCCTTACACAATTCACAACGAAGCACTTCCCAAAAAGCTCATATTTACACATCCGCTGTTTACTTTCCGCAAGTAAATGAGTGGCTGATAGCTTTTGGATGTTAAAGCTGACATACACGGACTGATAGAATTGTTATCGACAGATTTAACCATTCTACGATAGGCGTTTAGCAGCTGATATTTACTGTACGATGATCTTAGATTGTATTCGCTGTTTAAAATACGTTGCTATTGAAGCAGGATGTATATGGCAGCCCTTATGTAACAATCAATCTGAAATTAGTTAATCGAGACTGGGGCACATTGTATTTAATAATTCATTCAAAATTGTAATATAACAAGAAGGAAAAAACAATATGAAGGTTAACGCGATCTTTATATATTTACGCCATACGCTAATATTGTTTAATGTTGAAATCCAACAGTAGGCCAAATCTAAGCTGTTTGTTCTTAGTAAATTTAATCTGTGACCTTCGCATGCTCGTACGGTTTATTTACCCTGATTCAACTGTAAAGCGTAGTACAAACACAAGTTTAACATAGAGCAGTTTTGGCCGGTAGAGGGCGTTACGGTACAAAGAACTTTAAACAGTACTCCCACGTGATCAACTTTTGTTTGTCCCTCAGTAACTGGTTGCCAACTTGTCTTAAGCAGCGAGTGCGGTTTTAGTAAAACGATTTAACTATAAAATTGTGCAAATTAAACAGCATTTTAACTGTGCGAATACTAAATAACATGTTACTGTTTTTAATAGGTTTAACTTAAATCTACAAGTAATTGATTTAATCTACTTTAGTCTTTTATAACTATGTAGAAAGGTACTAGACAAGAAGCATATGGGATAAAACATTTTTTTTATTTGTAAAAATATTAGTAGATTTTTGTTAATTTACTAATATTTCCTTTAACCATTCCAACTAAGCTCTAGGCTTGTGCTAGTATATGGTTTCCGACAGTAGTCGAATGGCGGGATTCGAACCCTTGATCTCAAGATCGGTAGTCCGTACCCCAAACCAGGCTATTGGCGCTTACAATTTATAAACAACACTTTGTACATCCTTGATGTTTATTTTTACTGGGGATTCCCCTGACAACAAATCGGTTCATAACAAGGAAAACATCCAACTTTGCACTCAATCTAAACATGCACCTTGAATAACATCGTATTTGACCGCAGACTTTAAGTAGAAAAATATACTATGAAATGATTGATACTTTTTGAATGATTAAAGTGACTGGCCAATAATAATTTTGAGTACTGGCTGAATGCATCGGGCATGATAGATGTCAAGCGGCGATCGAATGACTGTGACAGTTGTCATTGAATGGTTGAATGATGCGCTTTGTTATTATAAAAGCAATTAGTTAATCTCTGTAAATGGTTGCAAAACGATTAGATAGTGTTGTGCAGTTTTCGTTTAAGATGGTGGTTAACTAAGGATGATGTTTCTAATGTTACGAGATTGTTATCTCATTATCTCCAACATACGCACGCCCACAATTAGTATAGTTACCATGTATATGATCTGCCCTTCTACAAACCGCTCGTCCGAAAAATATATATTTGTCTCTGTTTATTTAAACCGGATGACAAGGATGACGATATGTTTAATTTCGGCAGCGGTAACCCATGGTAATCCAAAGAAAAAACTCGAAAGTAAAAAATGATATACAACCACACACAGTACTCGAGCAAAGTTGTACTGGTTGCTAGTGTTTTCCTCATAAGCCAGTATTTAATTAGAACTGGTTTATACAGTACATTATATACACACGATATTATAGCGTATTATGTCGTCAACATATTAAGAGCGATATTAACTCTAATTAAACCGAGTATTATGTGACATACATGTTTATAGAGGTCGCTTTATATCACAAATACATTATCAAGCCGTAAACACACTTGTATTGAAAATTATGGCTTGTGACTAATTAATAACCAAAAGTTAAATAGCCACGTTCGTGATAAAACAAAATTAATCGCCAATCATTTTGGAAAACGGATTAAATCGGCAATTTATGATACTGTATTGTACCATACTGTGGTACGATATGGTATGGTACGGTACGGTAAGGTACGCTACGAAACATATCGTACCATACTTTCCCGTACCGTACCATCCTATGCTGTGCCGTGCTGTACAATACAATACCGTACCACACTACTCCTACGTAAAAAATACAAACAGATAAAAAAAAGGCAGAACGAAATCTAAAGAATTTAACTTAAATAATTTAATGACTAATAAATGTACCCCATGCCACATCTAGTTTACATAATTCGATGCAACTCAATAATTAGTCTTGTTTGTAAGTCAAGTTTCCGACACTACCTACATTTAGTTAATATTTTAAACTCTTGTATGCTTGCAATCTTTTATAAATGTTATGTTTAGTATTAGTTAATTACCTTAAATAAGTGAATTGTAAATTTTTATTAAGGTAAATAAATATTCTTAAACCTCATACACTGGTAATGTGGTAACCAGTACATGTCACATATAACTGGATAGCAAGAAGAATGACATTTATTTAATTAAACTAAATCGAATAATACTAAAAAAAGAAATTATTGAAAAAAAGTATTGAAAAAAATATCGCCGTCAAATCATACTTCATACTAATATTATAAATGCGAAAGTTTAGATGGATGGATGAATGGATGGATGTTAGTTAGAGTTTGTAGGCTAGACGGTAGAACGGATCTCGGTGAAATTTGGCATAGATGTAGAGTATGGCCTGGAAGAACACATAGACTACTTAGTTTTTTTTAATTCCACGTGAACGGAGTCGCGGGCGAAAGCTAGTGATAAAATAAATGAAAACTTCGGAAACTCAGCATTAGTAATCAAACGCCATTAACCTAAGCCTAAATAAAAGCCTAAATTATAATAATAAATACTCGTATATCATTCCCATACAAGCCTAGGTTAGTTGGATTGGTACGAGAAATCTGTTAATATTTTAAAAAAATTACTGCATAAAAGTTAAAGTGCTTTAGCAATTAAGATTTTCGCACTTATAAAGTGACTATATTATGTAGTTAAGCAACTTTAAAGTATCACAAAGTACATTTGCGGTTGCTTTAAAAAGTCGTATTCAAATTATAGTAACCTTTAACGACGTGGATTAGTGAGATCGGTCGTAAAATAACAGTATCGTTTTATAACTGTTCTTGTTGTTAGAAGTTAAGTGCTCTCTCTAATTACTTAGACCTCTGACCCGAAGCTGCAAACAATTAAAGTAAACGACATGATATTTTTAAGTAATTGCACATCCCAAAAGGTTATTCCGTAAATAAGTAGATGCTCGTTTGTTTTTGCTGTACAAAAGGGCTTTGTTTGTGTCGTGACAATTCTGATACAGTTTATATACTGTATTCTTGTCCTTGTTGTTTTTAAAAGGAATATAAGGGATAAACAATCGATGTGTACCCGTTTTCTAACAGTGGAAACTCACGTTTAATAGATTTCCATTCGAATGTAATCAAAATTATAAATTAGATTCTTCCGTGTCTTTTTTAATTCTCAGTTTTCCGTGAAATAATATCAGTTTCTTCCACTTTCTTAGCTGACCCATATTTACAAAACAACCTTTCATATAATACTTTTAAATCATTTAACTAGCTTAACATGCTCACGGCTCTACAATCTCATTAGTGTAACAACACTAAATCCGCTTAAAAGTTTGTTATGATTCATAGAAAACCTTATTTATGATTCATTTATTTTTCACACACAGAGTAGCTTAATAGTTCATTAGGTCCTTTAGTGTAGATTTAGAATGAAAAATCGACACACTCATTGTCATAATCTACGCATAGCTTGCTTGGTGTCTACGGATATTCTCAAAATCTCTTATTCATTTCAATATCTACAAATACTCTGTCAGTTTCAATTAATTTTAAATACACGAAAGCACTTGAATATATCTTGTTAAACATACTGTTAACTGGCAGCTATAACTTTGTTCGTGTAGTTGAGCGTAGCGTAGGTTACCTTCAATAAATCTCATTAAAGAGCCTCGCACGCGAGACTTCGTTAGGCAAAAGGTGCTTCTGCATCATAAATCTATTAACTTTCATTATTAGAACACAACTTGTCTAATTAGTTGTGTTCTAATAATTCAATTGTTCTTGGATGGATTGTGTAAAAGGTGACATGATCAAAAAGGGAGTGATGACTGAGATGACGTATGATAGAGTTATGTGGAGGACAAAAGCCTGTTGCGCCGACCCTACGGGAGTAGGATAAGGAGATGATGATGAACTTGTCTAATTAGTTGAAACAAATATGTAATCATCAAGGTATCAGTATTGATTTTGTAGCAGTAAATCTCTGAGTAATACTTATTGGTTTAATCAGACTTTTTCAGATAGATCTCAAATACACCCCCGAATATTTCGATAGCAGCTGTGGTTATATTCGCAAGGAAAAATCGTTGCTTGCGGCAAGCGAGGTTAACAGCACTTCGTCAGATTATTTCGGGATCGTGGGGCCCTAAATAAATAATCTGCCAGACCTTTAATCAAAATCGAAGGGGAGTACATAAATATCTGAACATCAATCTGGATTTATGATCGGCGTTTTCACATTTTGCGGAATTCAATGAAAACGTGACTTACATCTTGCATGGAACAACAATATAGAAACTATTTTTTACAGTACAAGCGGTAAACTAGTTAGGGCTTTCTGATTTAGCTAAACAAGTACGTTGTATGCTTATCTTTAATGAATAGTGAAGAGAATGTACAGAAAAAATCTGTTTCTTATCCAATTTTAAATCGGTCTCATCTATCAATCCTTTCCCTATTCGTTAATGGCACGAAGGCAAGAGGACAAGAGTTGGCCTTGATATAACCCTGTCCTCCAACTCGTATTGTAGATTCTATGGCACTTGAAAATATGGATTATTCCCAACCGTCACCCCGCTCTGTTCCCACGTGGTGACAGATGAAAATAAAAGTTTCATCCGTCCCACCTTTTGCAACGAGGGGACGGTTGGACCATATTTTATTTCTTAACTAGCTGTGCCCGTGCGGCTTCATCCGCATCAAATTATGAAATATCAAATTTTATTTTATTACTGACATTTGTCAAATTATCAATTGCAAATGTCAAAATGACATGACATGATGACAAACCACGGCAACCTTGCTTCCTTGATGGTGGCAGTAGCTTATAGTCTCTTTCCCACATTAGGGTTTTTATCCAATTTATTTACCCCCTAAGTTTAATAGCGTGAAAATATATAGCCTAAAGCGTGACGTAAGTGTAGGGCTTTTTATTAAAGAAAGAATTATTCAAAAATATGCTGTGATTGCTGACATCTTACGCCACAAAGAAGTGTGTGTTTACGCTTTATTATATTAGTATAGATGGTTCCATCTGTCACCTTATTGGTGATAGGGGGACTAAAAGGCAAATGAAACTTTATTCTCATCTGTCCCCACGTGGGGACAGAGCGGGGTGACGGTTGGGAATATAAATGAAAATATTACCTTACCACATGAAAAATGTCCACATCTATCTCACCGCAGCAGTTCCAATAACTTAAGTTGGCTAAGTCCGCCGCCGCTTGGCTACCCGAATGTAACTTGAGCTGGCGCAACGCCAACGCCGTCTAACGAGATATTGATTGCATCCACTTGTTTAGTTTAAATATTTTTAGTTAGCAAATGTATTTGAACTAAACGCATTGAAATTGAGAATTCAAGAACTCTTTCACGTCTGATTGTTTTTTATTCAAATTTTCTATGACATTCCAGAGATAATAAATAAAATATGACCCTCAAGTTCAAATTGTTTATACTAGAAAAGGCTTAAATAGAAAAATTATAAATATCAGGTATGTAAAAAATAGAAAACTTAGGTAACAATATGAAAAACGACCTTATGATTATTTAACTTGTATAAAAATATTGTTCACACTTTCATTGTGTTTGAAAAACTAAAGTCTGCGATATGTTTAAATACAATCAGTGGAATTTTCAATTGAGAAATTATAACAAAACCTGTCTAAACAATTTCACCTTTATAAGGCTGTTATCGCAGACTTATTATAAACACACATACTTGTATCATCAATTTAAATATCAAAAACTATCCAAAATAAAATCTTAGAGCGGGCGTACACCTTTGACTAAACTATCGCACAACTGTTGTGCGATTTTCCATTATTTCGCAGGCCAATTAACAGTCTAGTAGCACAACTAAAAATCGAGTAGTGTGCACACCTCCATATAAGCTCATAGGAATCAAAGCGCGACTAAACAGTTGTGCGATAGTCTAGTCAAATGTGTATTCTTGAACAATAAAGGACATGTGACATAATTTCTCATTTTCATTCAATTAGATTCGATATTCGTTAGTCATTTGTTTGGTGAGTAAAAGTGAAAATATGATAAACTAGCTTTCGCCCGCGACTCCGTCTACGTGAAATTAAACTATAATATACTATGCCTATGTTACTCACTGACAACGTAGCTTTTTAATGGTGAGAGAATTTTTGAAATCGGCCCAGTAGTTTTTGAGTTATTTCATTACAATCAAACAAAGTTTTCCTCTTTTTTAATATTAGTATGAAAAGTGCAATATTTATAACAGCTAGCTTGCGTAAACAGTGTGCAAATTGTAGCAGTAATTGTCACTTGGCAAATACGCTGCTTTAATGACGTGTCTCATAACCGACATGAGGCATGCACTCCCAGCTCTGACGCTTTGTGGGCAGACTAATTAATTTCACGTTGATTAGCTATAGACACCGCTTAAGTCAGCGCAAATATGTATGGTAATAAATTACTCTATGATTAATTACGTTTTATGAAACTTTAGTCTACTTAATGCCGGGTTTCTGAAGTTTCCATTTATTTTATCATTAACTAGTGATTCATTAGAGTGGTAAAAGTGAAGTAAAACGTAATTCGGAAACCCATATCATAAAGTTATTGATCCAAAAACACTAACGAATGGTATAAATGTAGCTAGGAAACCAGCCAGTTACACACCTTCAGTTTTACCTGTAATTCGACAGTTAAAACTGAAGTGTATAGCGGGCGTTATTATTATCTCAAATACGTCAACAAGAAATTTAGCTCGTACATTGTTGGGGTCAATAAACTATGATGGACTACTAAGTTGTGACGTCATTTTTATCGCTGGTCTAGAAAGTAAACATTAGAGAGTTCTTTTATTGCTTTCTGTTTTTAACTTCGTTATATTTAGTTGCGTTGGTTTTTAATATACGTAAATTCGTATACAATAGTTATAGAATTTAATTCACTCCCCACTTAGATCGAATTTCACATCTGTCACTTGAAAACGTATAATTTAGTATGTAAGTTGCTGTGAGAAGTTGTCGACTACATTGTATTGTCAAATGCCTCATTGAAGTGGGTAGTGAATAAACGTCTTTGTCTATACGTAGTTGTAGAGTTGATGGCGTAGCATCGATCGGAGTATGTTCATAAATCTCTACGGCCGCAGTAAGGCTGGCTACACACGCGCAAATGACGTCATCCCCCCCTTAATGGATGGTATTTGTAATATTTTACCCCGCAAATGAGTAGGCAATCTATCATGTTAAATAGAAGAAAGATTTCAAATTCTACATAACAAATGTGCCTTTTTTCTTTTGTTTTTACTTTGTGATATTCGATGACCTATACCTTCTAGTACACAATATAAAAACATAACTATGTAAAGGTAACCAAGATAAACACAAGCAACGCTATTAACATAAATGAAAAGCTACATTTTTAATTCCGCGCTGTCAAAATGGCGACCGGACAGCTATCTCTGGAACGGGTGGACCGATTTGGACGGGACTTTGACTGAAAGGTAGCTGGTAAAAAGTAGATGCACGCGGGAATGTTAAAGACGATCATTTTTTTTAACAGACAGCTCGTTATTATATAATTTTGTTATTTTAATAAAAGTTTGTTAGAATATTCTAAGAAGACCAGAGATTTGTGCCCTAAAAAAAATTAAAAACCAAAATTATTTTTTTAATTGAATGACCATGTTATTTCGACGTTAAATTTGCACCGTTGGTTCAATTAGTCCAATGTTAATAAACCATTATTAATTACTGTTAATCAAAATTAATAACGTCCATATAATCCGCAATCACTGCATGGGAATGGGATGGGCGGCGCAAATTGTTTCGCAGATCCCGGAGATTAGTTCTCGTACATAATAGAGACAGCGCTTGATGTAGCGTCCGTACCGGTAATGACGATTAAATAGCGCACACGGCAACACGGTTTCGAATATGTTCGTTCAAATACATCGATGTTTTTATCGATTTTCCTATCGATTACACGCAAATCGATGTTATAGTGCAAGCCAAAAGATTAATTACTAACATATACTTTCGTTTTTTTTAAGAGTTTTTGGACATTAACCAACTCTCGCGTCTTTAATTTTTTTTTAAACAGAATTATCAATAGTTTACAAACGCATATAAACATACAATGATTATCATACTTTATACTAATATTATAAATAATAAATGCGAAAGTTGAAAATGCGGATGTTTGTTAGAGTTTGTAGCCTAAACGGCTGAACGGATTTCGCTAAAATTTGGTATAGATGTAGTGGATAGTCTGGAAGAATACAGGCGACTCACTTTTGTTTATTTTAATTCCACGCGGACGGAGTCGCTGGCGAAAGCTAGTTTTAAAATAAAATAAATACATACCATTAATCACCAAAAGCATATTTAAGCAAGGTTCCAATCTCAATTAATTGCTATCAGTTTTTGTTTGTTATAAACAGAGCTACTGAACGTGGGCAACATCAAACGACAAGTCCTTTGACGAGCGAACCCACTCCCGCTCGGTTCAACAAATATTGGCCTCTGTTAAACTAAGTTTTGTTTACATCCCGGATTATAGTTTAGGGGTGTTAAATGTATTCAAGAATAAAGTTACTTGTTATTATTTATAATCAGTGGGATTTGCAAATTAACTACGAGTAAAAAAGATTACCTTTTTTTAGTTTTATAGACACTTTTGGTATTTAAAACATTCTAACGCATGTCGACATCAGCTAGTAAATATTGTAATTAAAATTAACTTATCTATACTAATATTATAAAGAGGAAAGATTTGTATTTTTGTATGTATTGAAATAACTCAAAAACTACTGGGCCTATTTTAAAAATTCTTTCACCATTAGAAAGGTAATTTATCTGTGAGTAACATAGGCTATATCTTATATTATTTTTTAATTTTACGGGGACGAAGTCGCGAGCAACGGCTAGGTCTTAGATAAACACATAATTAATTAAATTTCTCAATGAATTAAAAAGCCCTGATTTCTTTTCAATTTTTAATTCTTCATGTTTGTTTTACAAATATTTTTCTTCTCTGTAATATTTAATTGATGATATTCGGATGTTATTATTTTGTTTTAACGTTTATTCGTTAATTTGATTGTTGTTATTTGTTTCAGGTAAACAAATGGTCAGAATGCAGCGTTAGTAAAACAACTTCTCAATTTAACTGAAAGTGACATAACATCCTATAATTATGTATAAGTAAATTAGTAAATATGATCCTATTATTATTATTCACATATATCTTTATTTCTTATTTTCTATATAATACATTTTACAAGATTTGTATAAAAATAAAATAAATACATACCATTAATCACCAAAAGCATATTTAAGCAAGGTTCCAATCTCAATTAATTGCTATCAGTTTTTGTTTGTTATAAACAGAGCTACTGAACGTGGGCAACATCAAACGACAAGTCCTTTGACGAGCGAACCCACTCCCGCTCGGTTCAACAAATATTGGCCTCTGTTAAACTAAGTTTTGTTTACATCCCGGATTATAGTTTAGGGGTGTTAAATGTATTCGAGAATAAAGTTACTTGTTATTATTTATAATCAGTGGGATTTGCAAATTAACTACGAGTAAAAAAGATTACCTTTTTTTTAGTTTTATAGACACTTTTGATATTTAAAACATTCTAACGCATGTCGACATCAGCTAGTAAATATTGTAATTAAAATTAACTTATCTATACTATTATTATAAAGAGGAAAGATTTGTATTTTTGTATGTATTGAAATAACTCAAAAACTACTGGGCCTATTTTAAAAATTCTTTCACCATTAGAAAGGTAATTTATCTGTGAGTAACATAGGCTATAACTTTTATTATTTTTTAATTTTACGGGGACGAAGTCGCGAGCAACGGCTAGTCTTAGATAAACACATAATTAATTAAATTTCTCAATTAATTAAAAAGCCCTGATTTCTTTTCAATTTTTAATTCTTCATGTTTGTTTTACAAATATTTTTCTTCTCTGTAATATTTAATTGATGATAATCGGATGTTATTATTTATAATCAGTGGGATTTGCAAATTAACTACGAGTAAAAAAGATTACCTTTTTTTAGTTTTATAGACACTTTTGGTATTTAAAACATTCTAACGCATGTCGACATCAGCTAGTAAATATTGTAATTAAAATTAACTTATCTATACTAATATTATAAAGAGGAAAGATTTGTATTTTTGTATGTATTGAAATAACTCAAAAACTACTGGGCCTATTTTAAAAATTCTTTCACCATTAGAAAGGTAATTTATCTGTGAGTAACATAGGCTATAACTTTTATTATTTTTTAATTTTACGGGGACGGAGTCGCGGGCGAAAGCTAGTATTGTTATAAAATATAGTGACCAAATAAAGCAAAAAATATATTTTACAATATTCCGTAACCAAGAATTTATTATTAAAAACAAATAACATTTTAGCGCAGATAACAATGGTAGTTAAAATTGTCATCATTGGTAGTTCTTGTTCAAATATTTCCATTTTTGTATTCTTTTGTCTCGATGATATTCTCATTGTTTTGGCCAACTTGAATATTTTTGTTACTTTTGACGTGGCAACAAAGACCGGTTTACGAAAAAGTGACAGTTTCTGCTATGGATTTTTTTCTTAAAAATGCTTTATTTTAACGACATTATTTTTAAAAATACTATCCGTATTGCTATATTGCACTTATTTTTATAATTGAATCTTTTGATTTCGTATCTATTGAAATTAACCGTGGGTTTACACTGATGAAATACAACCAAAACACATTGTTATATTTGTGTTCTATCTCATGGACAAGGTAGATATGATACATAGACTCTCATAGAGTACCTAAGCATAAAGACTTACGAAACGTTAGAGTGAACATTTTTATTTGATATTTATCCTACATAAATTATCATTCACTAATAGTGCCATGCAATTTACGTTTAAAATTGTACAACCGTTTTCAAAAGTAAATATTTCCATATACATTTTCGTTAAAAGAACGTTTCGCATCAATTCCTGGGGAGGGGAAGGGGAGACAGGGGGAGGGAATCGGTCGCAGACATTTTCATGTTTGCCCGAGCGCGTTCCTGAATAAACCAGCATGTTATTGGAATTTGCTTTTTGAGAAACATTTCAAGCTTTGAGAAAAAGAATTATGTGGAAGTTTAAAAAAGTATTGGTTCTACATTTCCATATGCTTTCAAATGCATTCATATTTTCAGTAATTAAATTGCAAGGCTTACAAAATAGCAAGTTTATTTTCATGCAAAATATGGTGATGGCATGAAACTTTTTAATCTATACTATCTATACTATTATAATAAAGCGTAAACACACTTCTTTGTTACCTAAGATTTCAGCAATTACAGCATACTTTTAAACAATTCTTTTTTAATAAAAAGCCCTACACTTCCGTCACGCTTTAGGCTATATATTTTCGCGCCGTTAAACTTAGGGGGTAAATATTTTGGATAAAAACCCTAATGTGGGAAAGACCATAAGTTGCTGCCAACATCAAGAAAGAAAGATTGCTAAGGTTTGTCATGTCATTTTGACATTTGCTATTGATAATTTGACAAATGTAAACAATAAAATAAAGTTTTTATAATTTCACGCGGATGAATCCGCACGCGAACAGCTAGTATCTAATATCCAATAAAGCTCCGGTTTGTTATTAATGTTTAAAAAACGAATCAACAAGAAAGAGCGTTGTTTTTCTGTATGTAACTGATTCATATTCTTCTGTGACTACAGTCTAAAAAAAATAGTCTTTTTTTTTAATTAATTATTGCTTTACTATTGACACATTCATATAAGTCCCGTATACGCTATTTCCATTACCATAACTCAAACCACTATAGGAAACTCTTTTAAATTAAACCCTTTGTAGTTGGTAGCAACGTCCGTGGAGTTCGATACAGCTGCGGACAAAGCTCTGCTGAAACGCGTATTTGAATTGGAAACGAGCCGCGGATCGGATTACTGCGGGCCTCTGTTTGCGGTTTGCTTGGAATATTTACCGTATCCTTGTCTAATATTACATTGTTAAATTAGTTTGCCATTGTCACCAGCAGGTTAAAGATAATGGCAATTATTTTAATACCTGTTTCTGAAAGATTACTCAATTTAAATTGTTATTAAATGTTGTTTAATTTAATTTTAGGTCACTAGAGGCCTAATTTTAGTCCCTTTCCCTTTCCACCCTTTTGTTAAGAGGAAAGGATGGGAAGGAAAAGTGGATTTGATGTTAGAGGAGACTCATAGGAAGGGGAAATGTCCTCTTTATGTGCGTCTCCTCCTCCGTCAATTAAGGGTAGGCAACGCATCTCCAATTGCGGATGTTAATGGGCAGCGGTCGCTTTCCATTTCGGTGGATTCAGGTGGCCGCTTGCTCGTTTGCCACCTTATATTATAAAAAAAAAAACTAGAATGTCTGCATTCATTTATCGATCGATTGACCGAATACTTAAAAAAAATTGGAGTGAGTTTAAGGATCGCATATTCTCGTCTGTAAGTCGGCTAGAAAACCACAAATTTTAAAATATCATTTCATAGCGATTTTTAACGAACGTAACAAAAATATCTGGAAGCGCAAACAACTTTAGCATCTAAAATGTCGATAACTCTCCATTCGGAAAATCGCTCCGGGCTTTAATATGAGATATTCAACATTTTTCTATTTCACTTCGATTCAATTTTCCATCGCTTATTATATTTTCATTTTACTCGAACACTATTTTATAAGGATTGAATTTAATATCGATAATATTATTTATATTAACTATATTATCTACTTTAGTATCTACTAGCTGTTGCCCGCGACTTCGTCCACGCAATATTAAGATAAAAAATAGCCTATAAAATGCCAGTCTATGTCAGCTACCCTTCAGTGAAAGTCCGGTCTAAATCGGCCCAGCCGTTTCGGTTATTACCCGGAACAAACGCGGCTTGCGGACAGACAGACAGACAAAATTTTTTTAAATTAGATTTTCGTTATCAATAACACAAATTCATCATCTTCCCGAAGTCTGGAATTTTTCTTTTGATATTACAGACACTCCAATTTTATTATATGTATATAGATTATATACCTATTCGTGCAAAACATGTTATTGTGGGCTCTACCACAATTTACATAAAAAACTGTTCTCAGAACATCCTTCAAAAGTTTCATCAAAGTCGATTGCTTTAAGGAGATTAAGAGCTGGCGCACACCTTTGACTAAACACAACAGTTGTGCGATTGTCGATTGTTTCACAGCCAATTCAACTGTTTAGTTGCACAACTAAAATTCGAGTAGTGTGCACCTCCATATAAGCTTGTCGGAGAGACGAGCGGTTTGTAGAATTCAATTCCGAAGGTAGATTATGTACACGGTAACGATCTTTCATTGTGGGCGTACGTATGTCGGAGATAATGAAATAACAATCGCGTAACATTAGAAACACTATCCTTATTTGACCACCATCTTAATTGATAACTCCACAACACACTCTAATCGAATTACAAACATTCACAGAGATTAACCAATTGATTTTATAATAACAAAGCGCATCATTCCACCATTCAAAGACAACTGTCATCTGTCATTCGATCGCCGCTTGACATCTATATGCACGATGCACATTCAGCCAGTACTCAAAATTATTAGTTGCCAGTAACTGTAATCGTTCAAAAGTATCAATAATTTCGCCCCGTTACGGCCATCCTGACTCATAGCACGACCTCGTGCGTATACTACCTTCATTTAACACACATAGCTCCAAAGCTACACGAAACCACAAATTTTAAAATATCATTTCATAGCGATTTTTAACGAACGTAACAAAAATATCTGGAAGCGCAAACAACTTTAGCATCTAAAATGTCGATAACTCTCCATTCGGAAAATCGCTCCGGGCTTTAATATGAGATATTCAACATTTTTCTATTTCACTTCGTTTCAATTTTCCATCGCTTATTATATTTTCATTTTACACGAACACTATTTTATAAGGATTGAATTTAATATCGATAATATTATTTATATTAACTATATTATCTACTTTAGTATCTACTAGCTGTTGCCCGCGACTTCGTCCACGCAATATTAAGATAAAAAATAGCCTATAAAATGCCAGTCTATGTCAGCTACCCTTCAGTGAAAGTCCGGTCTAAATCGGCCCAGCCGTTTCGGTTATTACCCGGAACAAACGCGGCTTGCGGACAGACAGACAGACAAAATTTTTTTAAATTAGATTTTCGTTATCAATAACACAAATTCATCATCTTCCCGAAGTCTGGAATTTTTCTTTTGATATTACAAACATACACTCCAATTTTATTATATGTATATAGATTATATATGTACCTATTCGTGCAAAACATGTTATTGTGGGCTCGACCTCAATTTACATAAAAACTTATGTTTTCAGAACATCTTCCAAAGCTTCATCAAAATCTGTCCATTGCTTTAAGGAGATTAAGAGCAGGCGCACCTTTGACTAAACACAACAGTTGTGCGATTGTCGATTGTTTCACAGCCAATTAAACTGTTTAGTTGCACAACTAAAAACCGAGTAGTGTAACCTTCATATAAGCTTGTCGGAGAGACGAGCGGTTTGTAGAATTCAATTCCGAAGGTAGATTATGTACACGGTAACGATCTTTCATTGTGGGCGTACGTATGTCGGAGATAATGAAATAACAATCGCGTAACATTAGAAACACTATCCTTATTTGACCACCATCTTAATTGATAACTCCACAACACACTCTAATCGAATTACAAACATTCACAGAGATTAACCAATTGATTTTATAATAACAAAGCGCATCATTCCACCATTCAAAGACAACTGTCATCTGTCATTCGATCGCCGCTTGACATCTATATGCACGATGCACATTCAGCCAGTACTCAAAATTATTAGTTGCCAGTTACTTTAATCGTTCAAAAAGTATCAATAATTTCGCCCCGTTACGGCCATCCTGACTCATAGCACGACCTCGTGCGTATACTACCTTCATTTAACACACATAGCTCCAAAGCTACACGAAACCACAAATTTGAAAACTACACAGGCGTATGCCGCACAGGCACACGGTACACAGTCGAATGTCAATCAGTCGGATGCCACACAGGCCGATGCCACACAGGCCGATGCCACACAGGCCGATGCCACACAGGCCGATGCCACACAGGCCGATGCCACACAGGCTGGTGCCACACAGGCTATTGCCACACAGGCTATTGCCACACAGGCTGTTGCCACACAGGCTGTTGCCACACAGGCTATTGCCACACAGGCTGTTGCCACACAGGCTGTTGCCACACAGGCTGTTGCCACACAGGCCGATGCCACACAGGCCGATGCCACACAGGCCGATGCCACACAGGCTGTTGCCACACAGGCTATTGCCACACAGGCTGTTGCCACACAGGCTGGTGCCACACAGGCTGGTGCCACACAGGCTGTTGCCACACAGGCTGGTGCCACACAGGCTGGTGCCACACAGGCTGTTGCCACACAGGCTATTGCCACACAGGCTGTTGCCACACAGGCTATTGCCACACAGGCTGGTGCCACACAGGCTGTTGCCACACAGGCTGGTGCCACACAGGCTGTTGCCACACAGGCTATTGCCACACAGGCTGGTGCCACACAGGCTGGTGCCACACAGGCTATTGCCACACAGGCTGTTGCCACACAGGCTGTTGCCACACAGGCTATTGCCACACAGGCTGTTGCCACACAGGCTGTTGCCACACAGGCTATTGCCACACAGGCTATTGCCACACAGGCTGTTGCCACACAGGCTATTGCCACACAGGCTATTGCCACACAGGCTGTTGCCACACAGGCTATTGCCACACAGGCTGGTGCCACACAGGCTGTTGCCACACAGGCTGTTGCCACACAGGCTGTTGCCACACAGGCTGTTGCCACACAGGCTGTTGCCACACAGGCTATTGCCACACAGGCTGTTGCCACACAGGCTATTGCCACACAGGCTGGTGCCACACAGGCTGTTGCCACACAGGCTATTGCCACACAGGCTATTGCCACACAGGCTGTTGCCACACAGGCTGTTGCCACACAGGCTGTTGCCACACAGGCTATTGCCACACAGGCTGTTGCCACACAGGCTGTTGCCACACAGGCTGGTGCCACACAGGCTGTTGCCACACAGGCTGTTGCCACACAGGCTGGTGCCACACAGGCTGTTGCCACACAGGCTGGTGCCACACAGGCTGTTGCCACACAGGCTATTGCCACACAGGCTATTGCCACACAGGCTGTTGCCACACAGGCTATTGCCACACAGGCTATTGCCACACAGGCTGGTGCCACACAGGCTATTGCCACACAGGCTATTGCCACACAGGCTATTGCCACACAGGCTGTTGCCACACAGGCTGTTGCCACACAGGCTATTGCCACACAGGCTATTGCCACACAGGCTGGTGCCACACAGGCTGGTGCCACACAGGCTGTTGCCACACAGGCTGTTGCCACACAGGCTATTGCCACACAGGCTATTGCCACACAGGCTGTTGCCACACAGGCTGGTGCCACACAGGCTGGTGCCACACAGGCTGTTGCCACACAGGCTGTTGCCACACAGGCTATTGCCACACAGGCTGGTGCCACACAGGCTGTTGCCACACAGGCTGTTGCCACACAGGCTGTTGCCACACAGGCTGTTGCCACACAGGCTATTGCCACACAGGCTGTTGCCACACAGGCTGTTGCCACACAGGCTATTGCCACACAGGCTGGTGCCACACAGGCTGTTGCCACACAGGCTATTGCCACACAGGCTATTGCCACACAGGCTGTTGCCACACAGGCTGTTGCCACACAGGCTGTTGCCACACAGGCTGGTGCCACACAGGCTATTGCCACACAGGCCGATGCCACACAGGCCGATGCCACACAGGCCGATGCCACACAGGCCGATGCCACACAGGCTGTTGCCACACAGGCTGTTGCCACACAGGCTGTTGCCACACAGGCTGGTGCCACACAGGCTGTTGCCACACAGGCTATAACTCTCGCATAATACCGGCCAAATATAATCTTGAGGGACATTACGAGATTCAACTTTATTAACTCTAAGCATAACATTTACGTCAAAATTAGAGAAAATTTAACGAAACGAGGGCACTGAAGTTAACAAGAAAAACATATCAAGTAATGAGATCAGTTGAGACTTCTCTAAGACATCAAATTATTCACATTATTTAATAAATAAACCAATATTTTGTTTCTTTAATTTTTTCCAGAAGTTTTTCTTAAACCTCTTTTCCACCAATCGATAATCCGCGATCAGTCATGCACGGCTGGTTGTCTCAATAAGTATCATTTCCACTAACGCGACCGAATCTAGCTAAATAAATAACAACCATTTAGAGGGAAAAGGGTTTTACAGTCGGGCGCACAAGGCAAAGCCGATATTAATCACTCCATATTTCTCCTAAAGCACCACTAATTTCCAGTCTCGCCTAAAATCTTCTACTTTGAATAATGAAGTATTTTCGCAAGCCGTTACTGGAATATAATTTGTAACAATTATGTAAATGCTTACAGCGTAACTGGACTAATACTATAAGCCTTCAGTGACTATTTCAATTTGGCTCTAAATTAGAAACAAAATAATGTGGAGCCAGATTTTGTGTCTTTTAATTTTTTCCAAATTTATTCTAAAACCTCTTTTCCACCAATCGATAATCCGCGATCAGTCATGCACGGCTGGTTGTCTCAATAAGTATCATTTCCACTAACGCGACCGAATCTAGCTAAATAAATAACAACCATTTAGAGGGAAAAGGGTTTTACAGTCGGGCGCACAAGGCAAAGCCGATATTAATCACTCCATATTTCTCCTAAAGTACCACTAATTTCCAGTCTCGCCTAAAATCTTCTACTTTGAATAATGAAGTATTTTCGCAAGCCGTTACTGGAATATAATTTGTAACAATTATGTAAATGCTTACAGCGTAACTGGACTAATACTATAAGCCTTCAGTGACTATTTCAATTTGGCTGAAAATTAGAAACAATTCTTATTTGACCACCATCTTAATTGATAACTCCACAACACACTCTAATCGAATTACAAACATTCACAGAGATTAACCAATTGATTTTATAATAACAAAGCACATCATTCCACCATTCAAAGACAACTGTCATCTGTCATTCGATCGCCGCTTGACATCTATATGCACGATGCACATTCAGCCAGTACTCAAAATTATTCACATTATTTAATAAATAAACCAATATTTTGTTTCTTTAATTTTTTCCAAATTACCTATCTATTTAATAGAGATCAGTGTGTATGATTGTTTTTTGTTTCTGACTCGGCAACGTTCATGTTATCCGGTCGATACGCGGAATGTTATCTTAATTGAGGCCGTAGTTAATTCAATTCTCTGTGCATTGAATATAAAATAGTTTTCTTTGTTGTGTAAGGTTTTCTTGAGCGAAGCCAACCGCAAAAATAATTATAGAACTTTATAGTTATGAAAAATGTTTGCTATTTTTATTCTGTTAAAATACTTTGATGGTGGTTTTCTATTTTACACCGCGTTTTAAACGATCTAGGTTTCTAAACTTTACGCGTTCTACAAATTATTTTATATTCCTATTTGAGAAGTTTGTTTAATATTATTAAAACGCTCTTTCTGATATATTTTAAGTTTCAGTAAATATACGTCAGACTAAAGAAGCAAGTTATAACTCTCGCATAATACCGGCCAAATATAATCTTGAGGGACATTACGAGATTCAACTTTATTAACTCTAAGCATAACATTTACATCAAAAGTAGAGAAAATTTAACGAAACGAGGCCACTGAAGTTAACAAGAAAAACATATCAGTAATGAGATCAGTTGAGACTTCTGTAAGACTTCAAATTATTCACATTATTTAATAAATAAAAATACCAATATTTTGTTTCTTTAATTTTTTCCAAATTTATTCTAAAACCTCTTTTCCACCAATCGATAATCCGCGATCAGTCATGCACGGCTGGTTGTCTCAATAAGTATCATTTCCACTAACGCGACCGAGTCTAGCTAAATAAATAACAACCATTTAGAGGGAAAAGGGCTTTACAGTCGGGCGCACAGGGCAAAGCCGATATTAATCACTCCATATTTCTCCTAAAGTACCACTAATTTCCAGTCTCGCCTAAAATCTTCTACTTTGAATAATGAAGTATTTTCGCAAGCCGTTACTGGAATATAATTTGTAACAATTATGTAAATGCTTACAGCGTAACTGGACTAATACTATAAGCCTTCAGTGACTATTTCAATTTGGCTGTAAATTAGAAACAATTGACGTCCTAAAATAATGTGGAGCCAGATTTTGTGTTTCTTTCGTTCTTCGTTTGTAGCCGTTTTTAACACGATATTAATATTGCTCGAGGATTTCTTTCAGGATTATTAAAAGACTTTCATTGGACGTGTGAAAGAATACAATAAAAATATTCCTTGACCATTTACTAATCATACTTCATACTAATATTATAAATGCGAAAGTTTAGATGGATGGATGGATGGATGTTTGTTAGAGTTTGTAGCCTAAACGGCTGAACGGATCTTGATGAAATTTCGCATAAATGTAGAGGATAATCTGGAAGAACACATAGGCTATTCGCTTTTATTTTTTTTTAATTCCACGCGGACGGAGTCGCGGGCGAAAGCTAGTATGGTTTATATGTTCAATGTAAATGTAAATGTTATTAGAATTTTAAAACTATTCCAAGATTGCGATAATTCAACAACTAACCTTGATTTATTATGTGAATTCCTAACTAAGAACGCAAAATATCTTTTAGTAATGTTTTGTTTAACAGATGTCAAGGGTATATCCAGCTGATGATCTAGGGGGGGGGGAGAAGTCGATGATTAAGGGGTGGGGGCGAAGAACTGACGAGTTTTTGAGTTACCATGGGACTCTAGGGATCCTAAGAACCTTAGTTTTTTGATTTATTTTACATACTATTTTGGCTTTTGTAGGGAGGGATATGAATGAGTCGGAATATGCGAAGGCATTTCCCCCACGTAAAAAAAGGGGTGGGGGAAGGGATAAGCCAAATATCTGACTTCAATTAATCTACATTGTTAACCGTTGTGACTTTTGTAAAGATGAGAAGTGTAAGGAACAGGTTCAATGGTGCCGATTTTTGCCTGACCCTCTAGTTAATTTTTATTTATGTTTATTACCTTAATTACTTAATTGTCAGTCTGATATTGTGCTACTCTGTGTTTCCTCATAGCTTATGCCCAGGGTCGTACTCAGCACGGTACATTTGACAGTTGAATAGCTACCGCGAGCCTCGAATGACGTAACGGTGTGATGGCCTGATGTCTCACGTCTGGCGTAACTCCGTCTAGTGGAACGGGAGCTCAGTGAGATTCGCGCGTCCGAGCGGACTGGTCGTGTTCTTGTCGAATTTATTTTCATTTCGCAATTTCGTGTAATTTATTTTAGTAAACAATACAATTGAACATTGATAGTGTTTTTAATAACTTTTCATATACAATCAGTGAGAGTGAATTGTTTTTTGTATAGTGTTTTGTTCGAGTTAATTAATTGGCATACGGTAAGATTCCATTCAGTTGCAAAATAACATCCTTGTTTTATGTTTTATTAAGTATTTGCAATTTTGAATTGCATAAGAATAACGTTGTTACGTAGTTGCTCTTCTATGATTTCCGTTTCATCGGCATACATTTTTTTATACCTACTCAAGGCAAAGCCTTTTTTCCCTGTTTATTGCGACATGCAATTGAAACTCGATATCACTATTTAAATAAGATCTTTTTTAATCGGAATATTGTTAAGATTTAATAGATTTAAATATAAAACAGTAAAGAACCTTCATATTTTGAACATTAACGTAGTGTAATGTAACATACATACAGTTCAATTATTGTTTTATGTTACAATCCACCGATCAATATACAGTCTAACATAATTGGTTTAAATTGTAACAGTAAACATGCTTACTTATATTTTTACTAGCTCTCGCCCGAGACTCCTTACGCGTGATAATAAAAAAAAGCAAGTAGCCTATGTGTTCTTCCAGAATATCCTCTACGTCTGTGCCAAAAATCTGTTAAGCAGTTTAGGCTACAAACTCTAACAAACATCCATCCATCTAAACTTTCCCATCATACTTCCTACTTCATACTAATATTATAAATGTGAAAGTTTGGATGGATGGATGTTAGAGTTTGTAGCTTAAACGGCTGAACAGATCTGGATGAAATTTGGCATAGATGTAGAGCATAGTCTGAAAGAACACATAGGCTACTTGCTTTTGTTTTTATTAATACCCCGCGGACGGAGTCGCGGGCGGAAGCTAGTTTATAATATTAGTGAGATTAGTAAGATTCTGCGATCAAATGTATTGGTTCTGTCTGTTAGATTTTTAGATCTGTGTAATTAATTTCATCATATATCTTGTGATACTCAGTGGTATCATTCTGTAAATAATGTGTCATAGTGTCAAAGATAAAAAGTCTAGACTTTTAGTACAGAAGCGTTTCTTTCAATTCATTATTGAAGGAAAGAAAAATTATTGTACTTCATAGGTATTATGAATAAGAAAGTTTTTATGGATGGTTATTTGTCAGTAACTGGAAAACTATTTTAAATTATATCCTTTATTTTAATGATCTACGTTTAGTACAAGTTAATGCTTTCAATTAGGATATAATAATTAATTCCGTACGTTTCCTCAACTAACGTAATTTCGTCTTCTAAAGTTATTGTTTTAAAGTTTTGAATAGAGTTATTGCTCTATATTTCAATAAGTTACATCATCATCATCTCCCCTGCCTTATCCTACTCCCGTAGGGTCGGCGCGCCAGGTTTTCGTCCTCCAAATAACTCTATCATCCGTCATCTCAGTCATCACTCCCTTCTTGATCATGTCACCTTTCACGCAATCCATCCATCTAAACTTTCCCATCATACTTCATACTAATATTATAAAAGTTTGGATGGATGGATGGATGGATGGATGGATGGATGGATGGATGGATGGATGGATGGATGGATGGATGGATGGATGGATGGATGGATGGATGGATGGATGGATGGATGGATGGATGGATGGATGGATGGATGGATGGATGGATGGATGGATGGATGGATGGATGGATGGATGGATGGATGGATGGATGGATGGATGGATGGATGGATGGATGGATGGATGGATGGATGGATGGATGGATGGATGGATGGATGGATGGATGGATGGATGGATGGATGGATGGATGGATGGATGGATGGATGGATGGATGGATGGATGGATGGATGGATGGATGGATGGATGGATGGATGGATGGATGGATGGATGGATGGATGGATGGATGGATGGATGGATGGATGGATGGATGGATGGATGGATGGATGGATGGATGGATGGATGGATGGATGGATGGATGGATGGATGGATGGATGGATGGATGGATGGATGGATGGATGGATGGATGGATGGATGGATGGATGGATGGATGGATGGATGGATGGATGGATGGATGGATGGATGGATGGATGGATGGATGGATGGATGGATGGATGGATGGATGGATGGATGGATGGATGGATGGATGGATGGATGGATGGATGGATGGATGGATGGATGGATGGATGGATGGATGGATGGATGGATGGATGGATGGATGGATGGATGGATGGATGGATGGATGGATGGATGGATGGATGGATGGATGGATGGATGGATGGATGGATGGATGGATGGATGGATGGATGGATGGATGGATGGATGGATGGATGGATGGATGGATGGATGGATGGATGGATGGATGGATGGATGGATGGATGGATGGATGGATGGATGGATGGATGGATGGATGGATGGATGGATGGATGGATGGATGGATGGATGGATGGATGGATGGATGGATGGATGGATGGATGGATGGATGGATGGATGGATGGATGGATGGATGGATGGATGGATGGATGGATGGATGGATGGATGGATGGATGGATGGATGGATGGATGGATGGATGGATGGATGGATGGATGGATGGATGGATGGATGGATGGATGGATGGATGGATGGATGGATGGATGGATGGATGGATGGATGGATGGATGGATGGATGGATGGATGGATGGATGGATGGATGGATGGATGGATGGATGGATGGATGGATGGATGGATGGATGGATGGATGGATGGATGGATGGATGGATGGATGGATGGATGGATGGATGGATGGATGGATGGATGGATGGATGGATGGATGGATGGATGGATGGATGGATGGATGGATGGATGGATGGATGGATGGATGGATGGATGGATGGATGGATGGATGGATGGATGGATGGCCCACTAGCTTAGATAACCGACTGTCGCCAGTAATACTTTTTAGGATATACGACGTGAGATATAATGAAAACAGTACTTTTACCGTAAACCTAACTGTCGAAAATAAAATTGAAATCAAACGGAATGGCGGTATTGTTATACAGGTGTTAGGATAGTTGTATGTTACAGATATGTTATCACTAGCTTTCGCGCGCGACTCCGTCCGCGTGGAATTAAAAAAAAACAAAAGTGAGTAGCCTATGTATTCTTCCAGAGTATCCTCTATGTCTATGCCAAATTTCACCGAGATCCGTTCAGTCGTTTAGGCTACAAACTCTAATAAACATCCATCCATCCATCTAAACTTTCGCATTTATAATGTTAGTAAGATTCTGCGATCAAATGTACTGATTCTGTCTGTTAGATTTTTAGATCTGTGTAATTAATTTCATCACATATCTTGTTGTACACAGCGGTATCATTCTGTAAATAATGTGTCATAGTGTCAAAGATAAAAAGTCTAGACTTTTAGTACAGAAGCGTTTCTTTCAATTCATTATTGAAGGAAAGAAAAATTATTGTACTTCATAGGTATTATGAATACGAAAGTTTTTATGGATGGTTATTTGTCAGTAACTGGAAAACTATAATATTTTAAATTATATCCTTTATTTTAATTATCTACGTTTAGTACAAGTTAATGCTTTCATTTAGGATATAATAATTAATTCCATGTCATGTATGGATACGGTTGGCAAGAGACAAGAAGGAGTGGAAATCTTTAGAGGAGGCCTTTGTCGGTAGACAAGCTTTAGACCAGTTGCCGATAATTAAAGTAAAAAAAAATAATTGATTAGAAAATCTATTTTTTAGTAACTAGGCACTTACAAGTAACTGTAATCTGAAAAGCAATAAAGGCTATTTTATTTTTTTATTATTTATTAATTAATTCCATACGTTTCCTCAACTAACGTAATATCGTTTTCTAAATTATTGTTTTTAATAGAGTTATTGCTCTATATTTCAATAAGTTATAGATTAGATAAATAAAACTGTACTGTTTACTAACGATACATACAATTGCGATAAAATGCTTTTCATTTTTTATTGCTTTCGAATACAAATCAATATGCAAATATAAGTCGTTTAATAAAATAATGTTCCATTTAGTACAGTAATTGAACTCAATTATGTCATAAATATGAATAAATGATCGTATTGAATATTTTTTATGTCTGGCTTTTTGCCTAAATGTTGTCTCTTTCGATATTAATATTTCAAGTAATTCGTATCTTTTATTCATTATTATCTATACTAATATTAAAAAGAGGAAAGATTTGTATTTTTCAATTTTTGCATGTATTTGATTCACGCAAAAACTACTGGGCCGATTATAAAAATTCTTTCACCATTAGAAAGGTAATTTATCTGTGACAAACAAAACGAAATACTAAAAACTTTTCAATAGGTAGTGTGTGATACATTTTAAACGATTTTTTTAACATTACTATATATTATACCGGTTTTTTGTAATTTATGATATCTTTATCTTTATGAAATACTAGCTGTTGCTCGCGATTTCGCCCGCGTGAAATTACAAATATAACCTATTACCGGTGTACTTCGCCCCTTTTTTCCAACCTATTACCAAAAGTATTAACTTAGTAGTAATCTGCGTAATAACAGAAATCTACCGATGCAAGATTCCAAATTTCTAAGTCCGGTAGCTTGTAAGCTGATTTTCGGTTACCCTTATTGTTTGTGTTCGCGATATCTTCTAAACTATTAGTCCAATTTTAATACTGTAAATGACAATTTTATTCTACATTAAATTCTCCTGATAACAAACACATTTATTTGGATAAGGATTAATATTGAAACCAATAAAAGAACGCTGCAAATAGCGTTGGGTTTTAAATTTAAATTTTGTAAACAAAAAAGTGGTTATTGTAAGAAAACCGTTAAAGATAGATATATGCTATCGCGGACTTTTCTGTAGAACTTTTTAAGATTTACAATTCTTTCATACATCATTTTTATATACCTCTAACGGTTTAGGCAGCGTAAGCCGAGAAAAGTTAAAGTTTAGTGAATTTAACGCCGGCGTCCAGAAACACGCTGTTTATTAATAGTTCCTGAACATTAAGTAATAAATAAATAAATTATAGCCTATGTTACTCACAGATAAATTACCTTCCCAACGGTGAAAGAATTTTTAAAATCGGCACAGTAGTTTTTGAGTTATTTCAATACATACAAAAATACAAAAACACAAAGTTTTCCTCTTTATAATATTAGTATAGATATAGATAAAAAATATTATATACCAATTTATCGTTTAACATGCAAATTAACTTTAATATTGTTTTTCTTTATGAAGCAAAACAAGTTTTTTCCTTGTAATAAAACCATACAAGTACCAGGCCTTCAAGTCGTCGGTGACTACTGAGTACATACGTCTTTCTCATTATAAACGTATTTGTCAAACGGTTACGTAAACATATAAATAGGTAAGATTCATATGTTTGTTACGAATCATACTTCATACTAATATTATAAATGGGAAAGTTTAGATGGATGGATGTATGTTTGTTAGAGTTTGTAGCCTAAACTGCTGAACAGATCTGGTTGAAATTTGGCATAGATGTAGATCATAATCTGGTAGAACACATAGGCTACTTACTTTTGTTTTTGTTTTATTTTATTTCACGCAGACAGAGTCGCGGGAAAAAGCTAGTCAACTTATAAATGTATTACTAGCTTTCACCCTCGACTCCGTCCTCGTGGAATTAAAAAAGCAAAAGTAAGTAGCCTATGTGTTCTTCCAGAGTATCCTCTACATTCATGCCAAATATCATCGAGATCCGTTCAGCAGTTTAGGCAATAAACTCTTACAAACATATAAACTTTCGCATATATAATATTAGATTCGATCGAATTGAAAAATTATTTCACCATTACAGGCTGTATTATACATAAATAACATTATACTATAATAATATCTTACTTAGTAGGCTATCTTATAGATATTAGAAATGCGAAAGTTGAGATGAATGGATGTTTGTTAGAGTTTGCCTCCTAAACGACTGAAAGGGTCTCGATGAAATCTGGCATAGATAGAGGATAGTCTGAAAGAACACATACGCTACTTACTTTTGTTTTTTTTTCACGCGGTTATATGACAGAAAAACAAACGTACATGACAACATAACCTGTTTTCCTTATGAATATTATTGATAAAATGGAATGTTATTGAAATAATTTAATTAAAACTTAAGGTGGGTTATACAGGTGGAAAAACTTGTAGAAATCATTATTATCTCTTATAAGAGAATGATGGAGGTTGTACGTTTTATGTGAACATAGCCTACGAAGCTATACTTTTGTTAGCTTTTTAACTATTTTGATGTATTCTGTATTCTTCAAGGTTATTTAGTCTGTGCTATAAATCAATACTATTTATCTTTATTTAAAATAGATATAAAAACTTTGTAATTGTGATCCAACACATTATTTAAATATTTATGTCATGGTTTTAAAATGTCGGAATTCTACTTGTTATGTTAATAATCTGACAGTAGTCAGATGTCAGAAATAAGGGTGTTGCATTGGCTCGACGACACGACGGCCATATTGGTAGTGGCGAGCGTTGATACATGGAAAAACGGTATTACGGGTAAGGTATTCTGTCCAAATTGGAAGAAAACATAAGAGGTAAAGAAGACCATATTTTATTAAAGCACTAGCTGTTCGCGTGCGGTTTCATCCGCATGAAATTATAAATTTATTGTTTGCATTTGTCAAATTCTCAATTGCAAATGTCAAAATACCAATTACCTTACTATGGCAATCTTGCTTCCTTGCAGCAACTTATGGTCTATTCCCATATTAGGGTTTTTATCCAAAATATTTACCCCCTAAGTTTAATGGCATGAAAATAAATAGCCTAAAGCGTGTCGTAAGTGAGGGCTTTTTATTAAAAAAAGAGTTATTCAAAAATATGCTGTAATTGCTGACATCTTAGGCAACAAAGAAGTGTGTGTTTACGCTTTATTATAATAGTATAGATAGATAACATGGTTGTGAGGCCAATACTTTGAACCGCGAGATCGTGTATAACTGATTTAGTTCTCTTGCTTCCGAAGGTTGCATAATTTATCACTTGTTTGTTATAGAGAGAAGTGAACGATGAACTAACTCATTGTTTATCTCTTCATTACAAGACGTTATTTAATGTTTTCTTAAACAATATCTTCGTGATTTATATTTCTATAACTTGTATAGGACTTACTTTGTAAAACGTTTTGTTAATATAATACGTTTTGCATCTAAAATAACAATCATACTAATAATATAAATGCGAAAGTTTAGATGGATGGATGGATGTTTGTTAGAGTTTGTAGCCTAAACGGCTGAACAGATTTCGATGAAATTTGGTATAGATGTAGAGAATAATCTGGAAGAACACTTAGGCTACTTGCTTTTGTTTTTTTTTTTCATTCCACGCGGGCAAAAGCTAGTATAGTAATATTATAAACCTTTGTTTACTGTAACAATAAAATTACATGCAGCTCCGTAATTGAACTATTTAAAGGAAATTTTATTTTGCGGTTATAATCAGATAGAGTTAATTATTTTTTTATATAAAATTGTTAACTAAAGTAATAAAATAATGTAATACAAGGTATTGCTTTGGAAATCAGTTGGAAATATGACTTTTATATGAAAATGTGCAAATTTTGTTATTAATGTATTTTGTAGTGTTGTAGTATTCAATAATGTTCTGACTTGGTTAATTATACACACATCTGTCCAAAGACTGTGGTTACAAAAACCATCTGTGCATCTGGAACTGGCATGTTGATAACAGCAGTGCGTCAAATAACAGACAGTCATATGATAAGTGTGGTTAAATATACGAGTAATATATACTAATATTATAAAGAGAAAAGATTTGTATTTTTGTATGAATTTAAAAAACTCAAAAACTACTGGGCCGATTTAAAAAATTCTTTCACCATTAGAACGAGTAACATAAGCTATGTTTTTTATTATTTTTTTTTAATATCACGCGGACGATGTCGCGAGCAACAGCTAGTTTGTTATAAAATTATTATACAAGCTATAGTTATCCTATGAGCCATAAATCAATAAGAATGCAACGAAATAACAAATTAAAAACGAAACAACACAATCCTCAAAAGTAATTGGAGATTACAATGAGCATACTTACATTTTTTGTAATATGAACTATATTATAAAAAAATAGTTAAAAAGCATAGCCTATATTACTCAGCGATAACATAGCTTTTAAATGGTGAAAGAATTTTTGAAATTGGCCCAGTAATTTTTGAGTTAATACTAAAATACAAATCTTTCCTCTTTATAATACTAGTATAGATTAGTACAGAAGTATAGAAGTGATAATCGGCCATCTGATTTTGGAAAAAAGCGATTGCCCAGACATCCGCATCTGCAAATGCGTTACAAATCTTTAATCAACAGATGATTGATAGCACTGCAAGGGAATATTTCCCTATTAATGATTCCCTTCCCCTGCCAAAACCACTTTCTCTTCCCATCCTTTCTTCTACGAAAAGAGTGGAATACAGGAGGACTAAAATTAGGACTCCAGTACAGACACTCATTAAAGTGTACGCGGATTTGATTCTTAACGACTCTCTTCTGTGTGGTCGTGGTATTGCAGCAGGCGAGACAAGTCATTCGTAAGATGTTTCAACAGTGGTAGTGCCCGCTTTAACATCTTAGCACGAATGGGCCGGCACGCCCGATTTAATACCACGACCACACAGAAGACAGGCGTGAAATGGAAGCAATTCCGTGTTTCGTCTGATGAGTGTGGTGCCGGAGGCCTAATTTAAGTCCCTTTCTCTTTACCACACTTTTCTTATAAGGAAAGGATGGGAAGGGGAAGTGGATTTGACGGTGGAGGAGATGCATAGGAAGGGGAAATATCCTCTTTATATGCGTCTCCTCCTCCGTCGAATAAGGGTAGGCAACGCATCTGCAATTGCGGATGTCTATGGGCAGTGGTCGCTTCGCCATTTTGGCGGATTCAGGTGGCCGCTTGCTCGTTTGCCACCGTATTTTATAAAAAAAAAATGTTAAAACGGCCTCTACCAATATTAAACTTATATATTAACATACATTAGTCCCTTATCACAAAACTATCCCTTAACATAATTTAATTTACATATATTAATGTACACTAGCGTTACAAAAATTATCATATAAATGGACTATTTCCGGTTTCAGCGTATGAAAATTGTTTTTACCGCTTTTCGTACTAGTCTCACAGAGAAATTACATTTTCAGTTAAACCGGAAACCTGTAACGCTACGTTAATTGAGAATATGTTACTTTTATTTTAATTGTTTAGAATTTATAACGAAGTATAGCATTTTAAATATAATTATACTAATATAAAATTGAAAGTGTAAATGGATGAATGTATGGAAGGATGTTTGTTAGAGTTGAAAAATTATTCGATTTCGATAAAATTGGCGTAGACTTCGAGAAAAGTCTGGAAGAACACATCGGCTACTCACTTTTGTTTTATTAATTCCACGGACGGAGTTGCGGGCAAAAGCTAGTCATTTATATAGAAAAAAGAGACAGCAAATAGAATGCACAAATATATTGTAAAACATTTTACAATTCACATTTGCATTCGTGACGCTTTAAACCACAATTTATCTTCCACTTCCCGAGTTCAAATTAACACATTTGTAATCCGGGAGCGTGGTAATCCTTTCCCTGTCATCCCGTCGTCCCCTCCCCGTGCGAAGTGCGAAAATGTTCTTATCTAAGATGGACCTTACATTAATTACAACGGGTATTATGTTCGTAAGTTGAAATGTTGATGCTTTAACACAATAGTCTAATAGTTAAGGGTACGAACTACCAATTAGATGTCGTAGGTTAGACTAATACCAGTTACGAGGTTATCTATACTAATATTATAAAGAGGAAAGATTTGTATTTTTGTATAATATTTTTGTATGTATTGAAATAACTCAACAACTACTGGGCCGATTTTAAAAATTCTTTCACCGTTATAAAGGTAATTTATCTGTGAGTAACATAGGCTATATTTTTTAATTTCACGCGGGCGAAGTCGCGAGCAACAGCTAGTCTATACTAATATAATAAAGCGTAAACACACCACTTTGTTATGATGTCAGCAATCACAACATATTTTTGAAAAAACTTTTTTTTTAATTAAAAGCCCAAAACTTATAGCTCGTTATAGGCTATTCATTTTCACGCTTTATAATTTAGAGTGTGAATAATTTGGGAAAAAAGTCATGCGAATGAAGCCGCACGGGAACAGATAACATTCAACAGTTACAAAAAACATTAGCTAAGTGTTTTCAATAACATGTTAATGCCCTTAAAAACTGAAAGAATTTCCCTTGAATTAAAGAGATTTTAAAATATCGCGTTTTACTTCAATTAAAAGAACTTGGGTAAAATTTTTAAGACTTCAAGAGTAATGTTTCTTAACTTTGTTAATGTTAGTATTAAATGATTCGTAGCATATCAATATTTTCATTCTCTTGTTGAGTAACAGTAAATAAATAAATAAAAAACAGGTGCTCAATCCATTAATTGACTCACGTAAAGCTATTGCTCGCCAATTCACGTAGTTTATCACAAGACTGACGGTTTGATTAAAATACAATCAATGAGATATTCTGGAGAACGTTAATAGCGTGAGCTCACTTGAAACTAAATCGCACAACTGTTTAGTCTCGCTTTGAATTCTATGAGCTTATATGGACGTAGACTACTCGATTTTTAGTTGTGCAACTAAACAGTTGAATCGGCTGCGAAACAATCGACAATCGCACCACAGTTGTGGTATAGTTTAGTCAAAGTGTGCGCCCGCGCTAAATGTCGCTAAATTCATGACTATGAATAATTTTATATAATTAAATTCGGCCAAAGAACCGAATTCACCGTTTTTGTTTTCATCGAATTTGATAATTGATTTTGAAAACTGTGTCATGTGTATATTTGAACGTTTTAATATGGTTTTCATTTGTTATTTTAAAGAGAAAATCGTCCAAGAGTTTGCTGTATAAGTTATATTTTATAGATATCAGATATAATGCAGTAGTCAGTGGACACAACTGCAGTATCGATCGCCCTCTCCGCTCTAACCTTCGGCCATTGGATATAAACATAAATGAAATAATGCTCTCGTTCTTTGTATATCTAGAATGTTCCATGATTAAACATAATGTTAAAAATCTTCAATCCGCGCTCTGAATATCACAGACGTTATTGTAGATTTCTCTTACTAATCTACACTTAGACATTTAAATATATAGACGAGGCACAGTGATCTAAATATTTTCACTGGTACTTTCCTTGAAAGGTACTATGTCAGATGTCAAGTTTAGTACGCCACCTCATGTCCTTGTAATAATATTTAAATATTATTTGATCATACCTATGATTTGTTTTGACTATCTATCAATAGATAGAGTTAGTTAGATTATGTGAAAAACGTTTCAAGTTAAGTGTCAATTATGCCTACTCTGAATATTTTTGAACATCTTTACCTACACAATTCTCAATCCCTTGTCTTTTGAGAGCTACGGCTAAACTTAAAGGAAACAGGAAAAATAATTGACTGCCTGAGTAACTGTTAACTCTGGGTCATGCTAAGGAAATATTTCAAGCAGGTTTTCCGCATATTAAAAGTAAATTAACACGCTTATACTCAACATAGCACAATACACACACAGACTCACCTCACAGCGAAAACACACACACCACACTAATGGACGACATTCCGTATCAAATCGCGGAATGTCGTCCAAAAAAAGGATCAGCGATACACTTCACACCTTTTGTGATCTAATTAGGATATAAAAAAAAATACTCAACATATGTACATTTAACCTTTCATGTAATGTCAATACGGTTTGAACCATCGGAACTCATTCATGTGTGTAAAGGGCAAAGGTGCGCGTCACATCGAATCCTGACAATCACAACTCAATCAATTCTCTTTGAACTTTACTTAAGGAAAGTAAATATTTAACCAGTGAAATTCTTTTAATACAACTGTGATTTGTGTATGTATGTAGGGCACGTGTATTCTTGGCTTTTCTGAATGACTTTGTCAGTATAATCGTTGGCTTACGCGGATACACTTTTTCAAAAATGAATTGTCTTGAAAAAATCAGAGGTAGTATATATTTTATTGAAGTACTAGCTTCCGACCGCAACTCCGTCCGCGTGGTTTTAATAAAAACAAAAGAAAGTAGCCTATGTGTTCTTCCAGACTATCCTCTACATCTATGCCAAATTTCATCCAGATCTGTTTAGCCGTTTAGGCTACAAACTCTAACAAACATCCATCCATCCATCATATCTTCTACTATAATTTGCCTGTTTGTTACTGAGAAATTGTCTTAAACCCTTTTCGTTAGCATAGTACTTTAAATGAATGAGGAGAATGGTTGGAATGGTGTTGTACCGAGAAACACCGGTCAACATGGCGATGGTAAATGAGATCAGTATGGATGAGGTTAAAATTGCAGTGCGAGATATGAAGAATGGAAAAGCGGTGGGGCCTGATGGCATACCCGTTGAAGTATGGAAGGTTTTGAAAGAAGATGGTATAAGTGGCTGATTCTATTCTTCGATAAGTTGTTGCAGGAAGAGTCGGTCCCTGATGAATGGTGTACCAGTACGTTGGTACCTATTTTTAAAAATAAAGGTGATATTCAGAATTGCAACAACTATCGAGGAATAAAACTCATGTCACATACTATGAAATTTGGGAGAAGGTGATAGACAGACGGATAAGAGAGAGAGTGAGGTATCACAGAACCAATTCGGGTTTATGCCAGGTCGAGGTTCAACGGATGCCATATTCGCGTTACGCCAGCTTGGTGAAAAATACAGACGTGTCCATAAGAACTTGCATATGGTGTTCGTTGACCTTGAAAAGGCATACGACCGAGTCCCCCGGAAGGTTCTGTGGTGGGCGATGAAAGAAAGACAAGTGCCTGGGAAGTACGTGCGACTCGTGAGTGCTATGTACGAAAGAGCGAACACTCACGTCAGGTCTGAAGCCGGAGTAACCGACAAGTTCAGTGTGGCTGTGGGCCTGCACCAGGGATCGGCTTTAAGCCCTTATCTCTTCCTCCTGGTTATCGACGCGTTAACCGTGGAGATCCAGGAGGAAGCACCCTGGTGTATGCTGTTCGCCGACGACATTGTTCTTGTCGGGGAAGATGCGCTTGAGGTCCAGAGTAGACTGGAGAGATGGCGGGATAAACTGGAGACAGCCGGCCTGAAGATAAGCAGAGCGAAAACGGAGCAGCTATTCTGCGACTTCGGGGGCTTCTCTAGTTTTATCCCGATTGCCTTAGATGGCGCCCATCTTCCAGTTGGCTCCGACTTCCGGTACCTCGGCTCATTAATCCAAAGCGACGGCGATATTGACCGTGACGTGAGAAATAAAATAAAAGCGGGATGGATGAATGGTGACAGGTTACAGGTGTAATATGCGACCTGCATATTCCCCTTAAAATAAAGGGGAAATTTACAAAACCGTCATAAGACCTGTCATGATGTATGGATCTGAATGTTGGGCAGTAAAAGGGACGGATGAAAGGAGAATACATGTGGCGGAAATGCGAATGTTTAAGATGGATGTGTGGGGTAACACGATTGGATAATATACGAAATGAGTATATTAGAGGAAGTTTGAGAGTAGCCCCAGTGGTTGAGAAAATAAGGAGTAAAAGGTTAGAGTGGTATGGGCATGTTATGAGAAGTGATGAATCGCATGTAACAAGACGGACGTTAGTTATGAATGTGGAGGGGTACACCGGTAGAGGTAGACCTAGAAAGAGATGGATGGATTGCGTGAAAGGTGACATGATCAAGAAGGGAGTGATGACTGAGATGACGGATGATAGAGTGCTTTGGAGGACGAAAACCTGGTGCGCCGACCCTACGGGAGTAGGATAAGGCAGGGGAGATGATGATGAGTACTTTAAACGTAATTAAAGTCTCACTATGGAAAGGAGTTATTCTATTTTCATATTTCACTGGCTGAGAATGTAATTTATTTTGAAAAGTTGTAGTGTTTAAATTGATGATACACACTTTTAATAAAAAGTCTATGATTATAGCCTTATAAATGTAAAATTGTGTAGATAGGTTTGTTATATATTTTTTTTCAATTCTATACAATCTTTCCTCAAGATATGAGCATAGTGTAGAAAAAACTTTCACGCTTTCCATTTCGTTACGAAAGCAAAGCACGTTTCCTAGTTGCGGTACAAAGCACATAATTTAAAAAAGAACCCCGAGCATATTTTATCCGCCTTTTTGATGTTACTTTGCCTTATTTGTATAAAAAAAGCTTACAGAAACTAAACGAAATCGTGCACACAATGCTGTACAATAACTTTGTAAGCCACAAACGTAAAAGAACTCTTTTCAGTTTACATATGAAAGGCTCGCTGGATGTTTTTTATTCTTTTTTACTTTGCAGTTAATGTAGTCGGAAATTGAAGTTGCAAAATTGCATGTTTACGAAAATAAAGTTTTGAATTTTGTAAACATGAAAATATTCTTTTATTTATTTATGTTGATACGTTGTTTAAAATAAAACATAATCTTCAACTAATATTCATGAGAATGTTTTCGTAACGTCATCGACATTTGTAATGGATTTAAAACACCGACAAATCTCACACTTGTCGATAATGTTACGAATACTTTCCCGCAAATGTTCGTGATAGGCCCGCAGACTTAATTGTACTCTTTACCGAGGGTTTCCATTGCCCTGAAAATTGTATATGACAATGTTATTTTACATGTTTCATCAATGGAAACTGTATAGTCTTTAGACATGTGAAACACCGCGGGTTTCCGCGACTGTACATTTATGTTTATATTTTGAATCATAATTATTACAAATCGTTAATAATTCGCGTTTTCTTGAAACAATATAGTTCAATAGTTGTGTTTAAGGTGTACAATGATAGCGAGGAATTCACCTGAGGAAACATGTGTTGTCCCTGTTATTCTCTTTGTAAAAAACAGGGACAACACTTTTGTATCTTTGTTCCGACTAGGATAACAGGATTAGGGAACGTCGTAACATTAGTGAATAAAGGTCGATGTTCACAGCTTATAACGTATGTGAGTAACTTTTAAATATAATATTTAGTTGCTTTTATTTCGCGTTGATGTAATGAAATCATAATTAAATGCATGTAGAATATCGAGAATTCCTCTCATTCATTTCTGTCTTAATTCTTTGTATAGAAATACTTAGATCTCTATTTCATAAATTATAGTTTTCATTTTAAAAGTTCGTAATTTATCTAATATTAAATACTATGTGCAAAAAAAATGTTTTCTGCTAAAGAGACAAAAAACTATAATATGTTTTTTTTTATTTTTTTTTGTAATACAAATTGATTAGCGTTCTTTATATGTTAGTTTATAGATATTTTTGGAACATGCTGGAGAATATTGAAATCAACGTGCACTAGTGTGTGTTTATCGGAGAGAGCTGTTTTTTTATTTATTTTTTATTTGTACAATATGTGTAATTGGTATTATATTTATTTCAAGTGTGTTATTGATTATAAAATAAAAACAAAATACTACGTTAAATCCAAACACTGCCCATTGGACAAAAAAATCACAAAATGTGTTTACATTCAATATTTTTTTTTGTTGATATGTAAAAAAAAACTGACATTCCATGAAAATCAAAAACAAACAAAATATAGCCTAAAAAATTACCTACGCTATAAAAAAATATTTCATACGTTTGATCTGTGTTATAGTTTTGGTTTGATCTTTTTTGTAGAACATAAAAAGTTATATTCCGCTTTTTAGTGTCATTATTATCGTGGGCTTCCACTCACGAGACACATACGAAAGTATGTTCTTCTCTCATAAAAATAGAGATACGTTTTTTGTTACAGTTTTCAGTTTCATCAGTATAGATCTACGGTTATGTGACATGCTTGCGGTGTCATTCCTTCAAGCCTTATCAGAGGGTGTATCACGAAATATTTGCGTGACAGTTGGGTGAACGTATTTGTAACGTTATTGACATTTGTTTGTATGAGATTTGTTGGTGTTTTACCTCCGGTATGTTGCATAATTCTAATACTATTTTATCGTAACGTTACGAATACAATCTCACGAATATTTCTGATAAACCCTCTGTTCATAGTGTAGTACATACGTGAAATAGTTTATAAATAGCAAAACAAATATAATTTTCAGTAAATGCTAAATCAGTAGTGATTTTTTTATTGTGTGTAATAGATTACTTATAGAGGGTTATAAATTAACAGGTTTTTTCTTTATTTCAGATGTAACCATGAAAAGGGTTTTAAATAAGAAAAGTCGATGTCTTCTCTGAAGATGATGGGATATTTTCACAAAGCACCTTGCTTGATCAGGTTATCGTCAAAGGTAAGGAATAACTTAATATGTAGATCTTAACGTAACTTAAATTAAGCATTTGACTCTCCTATAATCTTACTTCTTACTAATATTATAAATGCGAAAGTTTACATGGATGATTAGAGTTTGCCGCCTAAACGGCTGAACAGATTTCGATAATAAGCAACGATGTAGAGCATAGTCTAATAATATGCTACTTTGATTCTTTTTTCATTGAGTGTGGCAATTTATGAACCAATTAGCACAGAGGCATTTTCCTTTCGTTTTCGATTTTGGATCGTGTTGTGACGATACCAGCCTGAGTTCGCACAGCCAACGCGCGAAACCTCTTTTTTCGACTTTTAAAAAATATAATTCTTCTTTTGACATATGGTCCTGTTTTATTATAAATATTTTTTTATTTATTTACTTAATTCTCTCACTTTCAAAACCACTTGTTAAAAAAACTACTTTCCAACATTTTCGTCAAATTTTATCATTGAATAATATAAAAAAATACACAAAATGCACAAAATGACGCGAAGTAACCTGTCAAATACGCTATCACTCTGACATTTAACTGACGTTTACAAAATTCCCGGATGCCACAGAATCCTTTTATATGTCGTTTTAATTAAACAAATTATAGTAAAAACACCACATGTTTTTACATTTTCGTGTACACATGTTTTGAAATTACCGGTATTTAATGCAGTTTTGATTGAATCATTTAATCATGAACACATTAATGTTTTTCGATAATTTTTAATGAGTTCAAATAGTAATGAAAAATTATATCGCTTTGCATTTCATTGCACGTTTTAAGCACACAACACATTAATAAGGGATACAATGTTCATTATTGGAACGGGGATTTTAAGGTATTTCGAACAATGTAAATGTACTCATTGATAACGTAGCTTTTTAATGGTGAAAGAATTTTTTAAATCGGCCCAGCAGTTTTTGACTTATTTCAATGCATACAAAAATTCAAACTTTCTTCTTTATAACATTAGTATAGACTAGCTGTTGCTCGAGATTTCACCCGCGTGTAATTAAAAAATAATAAATAATATAGCCTATGTTACTCACTGCTAACGTAGTTTTAATGGTGAAAAAATTTTTGAAATCAGCCCAGTAGTTTTTGAGTTATTTCGATACAAAAATACACATCTTTCCTCTTTATAATATTAGTATAGATAACAAAACTAGCTTCACATTATAACGTAGTGTATAATTATTATTTTGTTAGGGGTCGGCGCAGAAGTGTTCACATCAAATGTGTTGATGCGTCAAATGTGTTGATGGGCGCGGGCGGGGGCGGCGGGCGGGCTGCGCGCGCGCTGCGCCTGCTACTGCTGTTGGTGCTGGCGCTAGCAGCTGTTGAGTACCTCTTCGGTTCCATCCTGGACGCCTCGCCCTTCAGGACGTACCTCTACATGCCGGCCTACAGTACTACCCAGTCCACAACCAAGTAAATATCTTACACCAGCTCACTATACGTCCCCACCCTAAGTAAGGAGTGACTGTGTGATAAATCTGTGACTACAAGTAAATATACATATAAGGCTGTATTAAAAATAAACCAAATCAAAAGAGATCTTTTATAAAAGAAGATAGCAGACAAGTAGGTGGTCACTTTAATCTTCGGAAATAGATTAACCCTCTAAGAGCCTGCTTTATTAAATAAAAATTTATAAGTGTACCCTTTACTGTGTATACTAATGGGGAAAAATAGTAAAAAAAAATTAAAACCATATTTTTTTAACTATAACTTATTTGGAGGACGAAAACCTGGTGCGCCGACCTTACGGGAGTAGGATAAGGCAGGGGAGATGATGATGATATATTCTTTTTTGTGATACGCTCCTTTTTGTTTTCTAACTTAAAGATTATCAGTCAAAGGTAACATGTAAACAGCCTAATATTAAAATAACATTGATTGTAGGTTCCCAATGCGATTTATAACCTCGGTATCAAAGAACCTACGTATTTATGGGTTAAGCTGTATGCGATCCGAGCACAAAGTATTAGATTATTCAAGACCATTTAGACGAGCTATACTATCATTATCGTAGTACTTATGACTATACCAGTTTTAACGACGTTTTAACCACAATAATTTGTTCCAGAAACAGTGACAGAACAGCCGGCTGGTCTAAAAGATTGCCAATCACTGCCGCGAGAAAAAACCCCAGTGTGTCAAACACAACGCAATTTAATAACGTAACTTTTAATAATACAATATCTACAAACATTTCAACCAAAGCACCTTTTGTCGCAAACATGACGCGACAAAATATTACAGTAGAATCAAGTACACCCTTATTGATAACCAAGATCATGGAGGGGATAAAGAATCTCGTAACCACAGAAGAATTGAGTTCGAAAATGAGCGAACCAAATTTGCCTCTCTGTGAGGAAATGCCGCCTGACCTAGGTAATTACATACAATATTTTGATCAATACATTATTTATACCTTAGCATTTCATTCGCCGTGAATAGTCTACTTCTTGAAGACAATTCTTACAAGATTAAAGGTCATCGCTCATTTGCCCTATAACTGCTACAACGCGCCGCGACTATCACGTGGCATCTACCCGTTGAATCAACGTCATAATTTTATCTCACGTCGTGGCGTTAAAGCACAGGCATTATTCTAAACATTGACATTATTTTTAGGTCCAATAACAGTGAATAAAACTGAAATAGAACTAGATGATATTGCAACCAAATACCCAGAAGTACATCGTGGTGGAAGATACGCGCCGCCAAACTGCACAGCAAGGCATAAAGTTGCCATTATTGTACCATACAGGTAAAACAAAATGATTTCTAATGCAATCTCTCAATCTTGAAATATTTCATCGTTATACCATTCGTATTAAAATTTTAATTAAAAAAGAAGCGTATGCATTCTTTTCGCTAGGTTCTTGTATTTCGGAATATGTTGTACATATGTTTTTTTTATTTTTCAGAGACCGCCAACAGCATCTAGCGATGTTTCTGAATCACATGCATCCGTTCCTAATGAAGCAACAAATAGAATATGGAATATTTATTGTGGAGCAAGACGGTGAGTTATCTTTTGTTTTCTCAAGTATACATGTCATCCCCTTTTGAAATTGTTATCTAGCGTGAAATCTGTTTGTTACGGCAAACTATTTAGCAGCTATACTCATAATATGGATCGATGCGTTTACTTCGCATCTGTTTGCTACAGTCATTGAAGCAAATGTTCGAGAAATTTCACTTTATAATCCTCGCGACTCGTGCAAAATTTAAAACAAAGACTTGAAATACAAAAGAGTTTTACTTTTATAGATCAGTGCATTCATATTGTTTCCGGGGATCATTTAAAAGTTTTCAGTCTCACTCATTGTTAAGCACTAAAATATCTATAGATATTTTTAAATGTCCTCATTTTCATTGTTTCCGACAGGTAACAGTGATTTTAATCGAGCGAAGTTGATGAACGTAGGTTTCGCGGAGAGTCAGAAACAAAAGGCGGGAGGGTGGCAATGCTTCATATTCCATGACATAGACCTCCTGCCGCTGGATCAGAGGAACTTGTACTCATGTCCTAGACAGCCTAGACATATGTCTGCGTCCATTGATAAATTGAATTTCAAGTAAGTCTCATTGCATTACTTTTGTTTTACTACAAAGATGTTTCAAAACAGAATCTATGATTTTTCTACATTTTAGGTTACCTTACGAAGAAATTTTTGGTGGTGTATCAGCGATGACAGTTGAACAATTTACCAAAGTAAACGGTTTCTCAAATAAATATTGGGGTTGGGGTGGTGAAGACGACGACATGTTTTACAGGTAACCAGTTAATATTTTGATTTAGATGTTTGCGTATTAAAATTTTCTAATTTATTGGTTTTTTTTTCTGGTACAGGTTAAAAAAGATGAATTATCACATAGCAAGGTACAAAATGTCAATTGCGAGGTACGCCATGTTAGATCATAAAAAGTCTGCTCCAAATCCAAAAAGGTGAGTAACAGCGGTTTTGTTAAATACCTACTATTCTATTCTCTATCCACAAATCCAGTATAAATGACTTCACACATCAAACACATCTAAACATTTCTCTTTTGTGAGATTTTATATTTTTATGATTTTATGTTCCCCTTCTCTTGCTGATCTATTATTAAGTCTTAGTTTAAAAACATTAAACATAGATTCGTCTAACAATGATCATATTTCCAGATATCAATTGCTGTCCCAAACGAGTAAAATATTCCAGAAAGACGGACTTTCGACACTCGAATACGATTTAGTTGACGTGATCCAGCATCACTTGTACACTCATGTTATTGCGAATATAGACGAGCATAGCTGATGGCAGTACTTCGCCAAGCTATTGTTTGGCGAACAGCGGTAATGCCTTAACCTCTGCTCATTCACCTAGTGCTATATGCGTATCCAGTGAAAACAGACTTTTAATACACAGGTGTTTTAACATGAGATGTTATGTAAACAGAAGGTAAATTTTATTCAAAATTGTCAATCTTCCATTGATGTGTATTTATGCAAGAAGGTAAGGTTAAAATCATGATGTAAGGATTATTTAAGATCAAAAATTGCTTGTAGTAGTGTTTTGTTTGCATTCCACCTCATGATAAATTTATATACAAGTTGAAGATATAAAAGCTAAACAATATTTCAGTGTAACCATAGTGATTAATAGTGATGAAGTGTTAAATGACCCTATAGTGGCAGATAAACAACGATAGCGCTGGATAGGTCACTATTACACCCATTGGACAATGCCTGATGGGTTTTACCACAGATAATACTATACTAATATTTGTATTGTATTTTACTAATATCTTTTGCTCGCTCAATTTTCATACGCGGCGTATACACGCTACCAACGGGTGGACGCCGCGTTATCGTTGCACCAAGGCAATGTCGGATGCGTGTAATAAGCGATGACCTTTATGTTACTGGCCTGCATTTTATATTGAAGTGTAAATGTGAACTTGAGTGTTATTTATTATTATTTTTTATTGCTTTAATATTATTTAATCGCGTTTTTTGATTATGTTTATTTTGACAATTCCTATTTTTTTACTCTTATCAATTATCCATTTGTATCCAGAGTTTAATTTGTTTAGTTTGGTTGTTTTATTTTTAGATGTTTTTAATTACGCTAGTCGTATTGATAATTTGTAATTTATTATTAACCTACTCTTTTACGTCGAAGATGTTACTACCATGTTTTGTAAAAATTAAAACGTATGTTCCTTATTTGAGATAGCCTAAATTAATTTACAAATCAGACCTTTAAGGTTCAAATATTTCATTAAAATATGAAATTAATGATATATGAATTGATATTATTGTAAACGGCCTAAAATTACCAAGTTTCAATGAATCAGAAATAATTGTTTTATATAATCTACCAGAAGCAGAACCAGTGTTTTTTTGCTATTTTACTTTTTACGTTGTTAAATATTGTTTAAAATTAACGACGCCATTTTCTACAATGGCGGTATAATTTGACATTTCACGTAGAGTCCGAATTTGACATTTGTTTTTTTTTGCACCTAATTTATGGCAATTGTTTAGTTGCCATTGTTTTATGCGTTTTATTTTTTAATTACATTTAAATAAATTGTTGAAACAATACTTTAATGTAAGATTCGAAGTTGTCAATACATGTACTTACTTATACTTAGAATCGAATACTTTTTAAGCTTTTTGTAGAATTTACTATACTGATCTCGATATTAAATACAATTTACTATTTACTGTTCGATCGCTTGGTACATATTCTTCGTAAATAAATGATATTTTTGTTTCTGATATTCGCCATAGTTTGAGATTCATTTTTAATGCTATGTTTTAAGTTGTATGACGAATAACAATAATTATAGATTTAAGATTTAGTGGTACACTTAGAGATGTATACCTACAAATAAATAAAATTGACTGATACATTTGAAAGGTTTTTGATGTATCACTAACTTTGAAATGCTTACCTATTTTTAACAAGAGTTATGTTCTTCTAAATAGATTTTGTACCGCGAGTTTTTTTTTAATTCATGAGAGAAAAAGGTCTCAAAATTCAGTTCATTTTATAAAGTTACCAATTTAGGACTTATTTAGCGTCACTCGGGTTCCGATTTTTTTTACTTCGCGTAACATCTTTAGGTGTACCATTTAGTTGAATTGATATTACTTATTAAGGATTCAAGGAACAAATATCTCGTAATTTATTATAAAGACAATATTGCGCCGAAATTCAGTAGAATCATGCTTTGTACATGCAAGTAAATCTGTCGGGATCCATTGTAAAAACAATTGTAAACAGCATATTGCTGTCTTTCTTATTCTCTTAGAAAAAAATGAGACGGCTATATGTATGGCAGCTTTGGCAGTTGAATTTCACGGTTACATTTTCAACTTCATAGACATGTTTTTACTTTTCTACGAGTTAATATGCCAGTGACTTTTTTATTTTGTTTTTTTTTATCAGTAAATAAGCTTGTATATTTTATAACTAAGAATATAAATTGTGATAAATACGATTGACTTTGTAATGCGTAATATTGTACGTGGTTGGAGAATGTGAACTTTTTATCTCTTTATTGAATACGATTAATTGTAAATATAATAACAATGCTAATAAACAATTCATCAGCGATAAATTTGTTTTACTTATACCTCTTTTTACAACATGGTAATTATCAATGTGTATAAGTCATCATCATCATCAACTTGCCCTTATCCCTTATGGAGGGTCGGCACAGTATGTGCTGCTCTTCCATACATCTCTATCAGCCGTCATATCTGAATCCACTCCTTTTTTAAGCATATCCTCTTTCACACAATCCATCCATACTTTCTTCGGTCTTCCTCTTCCTTTGTAGCCATCCACATTCATTCGTATAAGTATGGAGAAAAATCAATGCTTTTCCATTCCGTAAAAGACAATTAATAAAAGTTTCGGACGGGAATTTTATAGACCACCTTTATTTTTCATCCGCGCTGAAGAAGTTTTCGGGCGACCGCTAGTGTATAGTGAAATTTTCAAATTTCATAGAATAACGAAAGCTTGGCTATCGCTGGCTCTTGAGTAACAACAAATGGATTTATTAATAAAAGAATAAAATGTAATAAAACAATGTCATCGAAATAAAACTTGACAACAATAAAAGTTCTTGAGAAATACTAATAGACTAGCTGTTCCAGTGCGATTTCATCAGCATAAAATTATTTTATTGTTTACATGTGTCAAATTGTCAATTGCAAATGTAAAAATGACATGACATGACAAAACTTGTCAATCTTGCTTCCTTGATGTTGGCAGCAACTTATGGTCTCTTTCCCACATTAGGGTTTTTATCCAAAATATTTACCCCCTAAGTTTAATGGCATGAAAATATATAGCCTAAAGCATGACGTAAGTGTAGTGCTTTTCATAAAAAAAGTATTCAAAAATATGCTGTAATTGCTGACATCTTAGGCAACAAAGAAGTGTGTGTTTACGCTTTATTATATATTATATAGTATAGTATAGATACCATTCTCAACTAACTCGAACACCGCTCTAATATTTTCCATGGATTAAGTAGTCTAAATTTTAATAACCGTGTTATTAATTATGTATTTACTTATGTTATCGAACAACGAAATACGAAAGTTTGTAAACTGTTACGCTATAAAGTTTTGTCGTTACCCGCGCCATCTGTCACCATTCCGGTTGTAACTTCTATTTATTAGAACAACTTTAATTAATAATTCATGAAACGAATTTGTCCTTACCATAAAAGGACTGTTTCAAATACATTTAAGCTTAAATTGTCAACCTTTTTATTTTTTTACAAAATAAGGTGGCAAACGAGCAAGCGGCCACCTGAATCCACCGAAATGGAAAGCGACCGCTGCCCATAAACATCCGCAACTGCAGATGCGTTGCCAACCCTTAATTGACGGAGGAGGAAACGCGCATAAAGAAAACATTTCCCCTTTCTATGCGTCTCCTCCACCGTCAAATCCACTTTTCCTTCCCATCCTTTCTTAAGAAACGGGTGGAAAGGGAAAGGGACTAAAATAATGCCTCCGGCACCACACTCATCAGACTGTACGCGGAATTGCTTCCACTTCACGCCTGTCTTCTGTGTGGTCGTGGTATTACACCGGGCGAGCCGGCTCTACAGTGCGAAGATGTTAAAGCGGGCTCTACCACTGAAAATACACATACATAATACGAACAGATAAAATGTCAATGTCAGGGGCAGTGATTTTATTTAAATCATAATACGTTACTATCGTACGTGTCTCGATATAAAACTTTATAAAACGGATCACGTGGGCTTCCATTGTAGAAAAACATACAAATCACACATCTCATTTTTATATTGATGTTTCATAGCTAACTTAAGGAAAAAATAACGCATTTCATGACCACAGATGAATAATTATTGTTAAAGAACAATTGCAAACTTCCCACATTATTCCTTGTCAGCGATAAACTTTGTCGAGTTTTTTGTGTGACTCCGTTCAGAGAAATTGCCTTCGTCAAAGAGAAACACGTTTTAACTTAAGTTCTCTTATTAATTGTTACCTATCGATTGTGAAATGAACAAAATGCTTGGTTTTCGACAGTTTACGAATTCGTTTAGAATTCCACTGCGAATATCAATGCAGTAAGGGCGGGAATTATGCAATGAAAATATTCGAAATGATTTAAAAAGCCTTACTCAACCGTCCTCAACAAATGTGCCAGCTATTGTCATGTGTATTCCTACCTTAATATTCACGCTTTACAATATTAGTATAGCTTTCCTTAATATATTTCAAGAGCTCAATCTATCAAGACGTTATATTTTTGTCCGGCGTCAGCGTAATCATTAGACGGGACCCACTTTCAGTAAAAGTGGGTCAAGAATACTCAACTTTTTCTTTATTACTAATATCCACTAAAGCATAAAATTTGTATAACTCAGTTTTAAAATATATCATTGCCATCCTAAGTGTTAAATTAGAAATTGAAAAAAATTAGTAAAACTTAGGTAAAGGCAAAGTGTAGCCATTTAGAAATAATTCATAAAATGTCTATTAATTTAAAACACAATAATAAAGAAAATAAGCAATCTTTTAGACTTTTTACTTTTCTATTACTTTATAGCAGGCGCTAAAAATTAAGAAGAACGAAGGCAAAACTTAAAAGCTATGAATATTTTTTCTTACTTAAAATTTTGTTTGAATCAATAAAGCTAGCCATTTACTAGATTAACTGATACAAAGCAGTTTTATATATTCTGTAACAAAAATATCGGTGAAATGATACAAAATATTTTTAGCGCCTGCTTAAAATCTAGAGTTTTTAACGGAAAAAAAAAAAAAAAAAAATCCTTAACCTTGCATCAAAACACATTCGTAGCTCTTTTAAATTACTAATAGTAGACTAATAGACACTAATTCGTTAATACCGGAAGGGGATGTACACGGAAGGGTAATGATTTTAGTGAGTATGTATTTAATATCATACTTCATACTAAAGGTGAAAGTTTAGATGGATGAATGTTACATATCTTCAAAAGGCTCAATGAATTTCCATTAAACTTGGCATAGATTAAAAACATAGTCTAGAACACATATGCTACTTGTAGTTTTTTTTTAAAATTAAATTGCGGGCAAAAGTTATATTATAAAATCAGCGTATGATTCAATTGCAAGCGCTAATAAACGTACAGAATTATCTATGAAAGTATGTTAGTTAGATATTGGTAAAATCGTTTCTGATAAGCCATGTGTTTCAATGCTTTTTATGAAACTACACTCGTGTGTGTGTCATTGGGCGAGGTGTCTGTTTTGTGTTGTTAATCAGGAATACACGTTTTGTTCCCTGTGTAAGAGACATTATTGACCGACTTCCCAAAAGAAGGAGGTACTCAATATCGACAGTCAATTAATTGTAAAATGTAATCTTGAAACAGAAAAAAGAATATCAAATTATGACAATCTAAAATTAAAACATTATTTTATCCTCATTACTATCATTTTCTTAAACTTCACTAAAAGTAAAAATTAACTCTCTTAAATGTAAAACAGGAAAAGCGAAAAAAAAATCCTTAACCTTGCATCAAAACACATTCGTAGCTCTTTTAAATTACTAATAGTAGACTAATAGACACTAATTCGTTAATACCGGAAGGGGATGTACACGGAAGGGTAATGATTTTAGTGAGTATGTATTTAATATCATACTTCATACTAAAGGTGACAGATTAGATGAATGAATGTTACATATCTTCAAAAGGCTCAATGAATTTCCATTAAACTTGGCACAGATTAAGAACATAGTCTAGAACACATATGCTACTTGTAGTACTTGTAATTACGGGCAAAAGTTATATTATAAAATCAGCGTATGATTCAATTGCAAGCGCTAATAAACGTACAGAATTATCTATGAAAGTATGTTAGTTAGATATTGGTAAAATCGTTTCTGATAAGCCATGTGTTTCAATGCTTTTTATGAAACTACAGTCGTGTGTGTGTCATTGGGCGAGGTGTCTGTTTTGTGCTGTTAATCAGGAATACACGTTTTGTTCCTTCTGTAAGAGACGTTATTGACCGACTTCCCAAAAGAAGGAGGTACTCAATTCGTCTGTATGTTTTTTTTTTATTTTTTATGTGTGTTACGGCATAACTCCGCCGCTAGTGGACCGATTTTGATAATTCTTTTTTTATCCGAAAGGTAATGCTTGCAGGTGGGTCCCATTTTTTATGTACGATTTCGTGATAAAACTATATTTAGGATTCATGTGGAAGTTTCTGTAGTGAAATATTCTAGTGTCATTCTTTTGGGTAATAAAGTACGACAAAAATATGGAATAATGAAGGTATATTCTGTTTTATTAGATAACTCGACGTAATGATTTTCTTCGTTAAAAAAAACGATCGTGTAATATTTTTAATATACAATTCAATTTTTATTTACGGACTATATTATACTTATATACGCCCTAAGTCTAAGTTAGATTCAGTTATATTATAATATAAGTTAATTATTTAACAAGTATTTAGACAGAAACATTATCATGTTGTGGTCTGCAATTCATTCACTCAGAAATGACACAAGAACATGTTTTAAATAGATGTTTCTTCAGTGGAAACACACGGTCATACCACTTACCAAGTTCGTTTGATTGATTATTTTGTTTCTTCTTATCTGATATTAATTTATGAAATAAATTTTATCAACTTCGGGTATTACATTTATAATACTGACTAGACGTATACGTCTATTAATATTTCCTCAACACTTTAAGTAATTACTAAACTTTCGTATCGCTAGAATTCTCAGGACTTTGGATTTTGACCCTTGGTTTCATATTGAAAATGTTTGGCGACTTTATAACTAAGGCATGATCTATTTATATTATCTGTGTTATATATTATAGTATTTATATTGTAATGTGAGACAGGAGTAATGTGTCGTCATTTTCCTGATAATAAAACCAATCTAGATACACTATCGAAGGGCGAGGTGGGGGAGTCTAGATAAAATCTATACGTCCAGTTGTCTTTACCGACGGTATTCTGTTTCCAGAGCAAAAATCGTTGAAACCTTTTGTAAGCGTTGGTAAAAAAAAGCAGGAATAGTAAAAAAAACTTTTACAAATACTGAATACTCTAAGCACCAAGTAATTATTTTTTTCTTTATTTTCCAGATGTAAAAAATAGTGTACGTTGGTGGTGACTAAGGATGATTGGATATTGTAGAGAAGTTTTACACAATTTCATATTATAGGTAAGTGTATCTCAATTTTTTTTTTATATAATATAAGGTGGCAAACGAGCAAGCGGCCACCTGAATCCACCGAAATGGAAAGCGACCGCTACCCATAAACATCCGCAATTGCAGATGCGTTGCCTACCCTTAATCGACGGAGGAGGAAACGTACATAAAGCGGACTTTCCCCCTTCCTATGCGTCTCCTCCACCGTCAAATCCACTTTTCCTTCCCATCCTTTCCTCTTAAGAAAAGGGTGGAAAGGGATAGGGACTAAAATTAGGCCTCCGGCACCACACTTATCAGACGAAACGCGGAATTGCTTCCACTTCACGCCTGTCTTCTGTGTGGTCGTGGTATTACACCGGGCGAGCCGGCCCATTCGTGCGAAGATGTTAAAGCGGGCTCTACCACTGTTAGATTTATTTGCATATTAATTTAAATTATAAAATATACAAATTATACACAAATGATAACTATAAGTATTATTGAGTACTTACGCTACAATATTTTATCAACAAACAGGGAAGTTTTTAAGTAATGAACATAGTTTTAAAGTAATTAACAGGGGTCTAGCCCGCCATAACATCTCCGCACGAATGGGTCGCTCGCCCGGTGTAATACCACGACCACACAGAAGGCAGGCGTGAAGTGGGAGCAATTCCACGTTTCGTCTGATGGTGCCGGAGGCCTAACTTTAGACCCTTTTCCTTCTCAACCTTTTCCTTAAAAGAAAAGGATGGGAAGAGAACATGGATTTGACGATGGAGGAGACGCATAGGAAGGGGAAATATCCTGTTTATGTGCGTCTCCTCCTTCGTCGATTAAAGGTAAGGCAACGCATCCGGTATTGCGAATGTCTATGGGCAGCGGTCGCTTCGCCATTTCGGCGGATTCAGGTGGCCGCTTGCTCGTTTACCACTTAATGATATAAAAAAAAATCAATTTCAATGCCGAGAGATTCATAGTAACAATTTAGCTATTGCTTATAGGGATAGGAATCTTGAAGTGCATGCCAAATGCGTCAATGGGCACTGTGAGCGGCGGCTGGCGGGGGTCCAGGGTGGTCCGGTTCTTCTTGCTACTGGTGTTAGCTCTGGTAGCAGTTGAATACCTTTTCGGATCAATTCTGGACGTCTCTGTGTTGAGATCCATCCTCCACCCGCATAACGACTCGCAAACTTCATTCTAGTAAGTACTGGAACTTTAGAAGCTTCTAGAATGACATCTTCTTTTTAATATCTATAATATATGAGCTCTATAATATACAAAATGGTTGCATCAATAGAGTTAAACGATTTTCTTAATATCTCAATTTTTTTTAAACAGTGCCATGAAATTTGATTGGACAAAACAAATGACGAAGACAACTGAAGATAAAAATAACGAAGTTGAAAACACCATATCTAAAAGAACCACAGATTCAAAAGACATTGAGACGATTGAAAACGATCAAAAAGAGAACACTCTGTATATGGCAACAAAGACTGAAGAAGGAATACTTAATAAAACAACAGAAAAACTCAATTCTAATACTACAGAACCACCACTACCACTGTGTGAAGAGATTCCTCCTGATCTAGGTATTTTTTATTTAAATATTAAAAACATAGGTGCTATAATTTAATGTACTAAATTCCCACTCTTTGATAAAACAAAACGAGATCGTAAAGTTTGATTGTCAATTATTTTAGGTGGATTTAAATCGCAATTTTACAGTTACAATTTAAAATATTTCATTCTAAATGACTGCTGCTATCAAAAAAGCTAATATCATGATGGTTTCAGGTCCAATACCGGCAAATAAAACCGAAATAGAATTAGACTACGTTGAAACTAAGTACCCGGAGGTGGATCCTGGTGGACAGTATGCACCACCGAACTGCACTGCAAGGCATAGAGTAGCTATTATTGTACCTTATAGGTAAAGTATTTGACAATCATACTTCATACTAATATTATAAATGCGAAAGTTTAGATGGATGGATGGATGTTTGTTAGAGTTTGTAGCCTAAACGGCTGAACGGATTTCGATGAAATTTGGTGTAGATGTAAAAAGATAATCAGGAAGAACACATAGGCTACTCACTTTTGTTTTTTTAAATCCACGCGGACGGAGTCGCGGGCGAAAGCTAGTTCTATAATATTGGGGAAAACTAATATTCTATTGAAGTAATCTTACTAATATTATAAATGTGAAAGCTTAGATAGATGAATGTTTATTACGAGTTTGTAGCCTAAACTGCTGAACGGATCCAGATGAAATTTGGTGTAGATGTAAAAAGATAATCTGGAAGAACACATAGGCTACCTTCTTTTGCTTTTTTAATTCCACGCGGACGGAGTAGCGGGCGAAAACTAGCATGTAATAAAATATTAAAATAGACGGCTTTGTAAAAATATTTACTACCATAGTTTGATTTAATTACTTAGTTGTAGCGCAAATTAGTTGAAATGGGGTGGTTAAAAGAAAACATTCTAAGCATGTACAACTTGTAGCTGATTAAATCAGTCTTTTACAGAGATCGGGAGCAGCATTTAGCAGTATTTTTGAATCACATGCATCCGTTCCTAATGAAACAACAATTGGAGTATGGAATATTTATTGTAGAACAATATGGTAAGTTATTTATCAATTTAGATAATATTTAAAAAGATAGTCATAATGGGAACCATAATGAATAGATAGTGTTATATTGTCCTACCCTTGTCTCAAGACTTTTCAAGTTAAATACCAAGAGCGAGCGCACACCTTTGACTAAACAAACGCAAAGCTGTTGTGCGATTGTCGATTTCGCAGCCAATACAACTGTTTACAACTAAAAATCGAGTAGTGTGCACCTACATATAATCTCATAGGAATCAAAACGCGACTAAACAGTTGTGCAATAGTTTAGTTTCAGGTGTGCGCATGCTCTAATCCTTTTGTCTCCTCTAATCCTTTATCATTCCATTTTCCTACCTATCCCTTGCTCTCAGGTAGGTGCAGTGTTTTTAAATACTGAAGTTTTATTATTTTATAGGTGACAAAGCATTCAATCGAGCGAAGTTGATGAACGTAGGTTTCGCGGAGAGTCAGAAACAAAAGGCGGGCGGGTGGCAATGCTTCATATTCCATGACATAGACCTCCTGCCGCTGGATCAGAGGAACTTGTACTCATGTCCAGAAGAACCACGACATATGTCTGCATTGATAGATAAATTTGCCTTCAAGTAAGTGTTCGATTAATCAAAAATGTAAATCAGTTAAAACTGTACGTGGGTAAGTAAAGTTTTAACTGTCAGGTGTACTGTATAGTTACAGCCTTACAAATAAACGCGGTATAAAGTTAAACTTAGGAAAAAACTGAGTATAAGGAAATATTTGTGCTAATATTTGCTTATACTCAGTTTATTCCTAAGTTTAACTTTATACCACGTTTATTTGTAAGGCTGTTAAAGGTTACCTTCACTAGTTGCACACGCACTGTTCAGTTAAAACTGTCAGATGAACGTATGCAGGCTTTAATAGTTAGTTTACATTTTAGGTTACCTTATAAAGATATATTTGGAGGAGTATCAGCGATGACAGTTGAACAATTCACCAAAGTAAATGGATTCTCAAACAAATATTGGGGCTGGGGCGGAGAAGACGATGATATGTTCCGAAGGTAAATAAATATAAAGATTCTGTTTTTGATATCGTAATCATCATACTAATCATACTATCATACTTCATACTAATATTATAAATGCGAAAGTTTGGATGGATGGATGGATGTTTGTTAGAGTTTGTAGCCTAAACGGCTGAACGGATTTCGATTAAATTTGTCATAGATGTAGAGAATAGTTTGGAAGAACACATAGGCTACTTGCATTTGTTTTTTTTTCAATTCCGCGCGGACGGAGTCGCGGCCGAAAGCTAGTATTTAATAAATCTTTGGGGACATTAAAAAACAACCTTAAAAATATATGAAAAACTCAATATCTTTTTCCTTTCTTAGATTAAATAAGATGAATTACCATTTAACGAGATACGAAGATTTGTCAATCGCAAAATACGCAATGTTGGATCACAAGCCTTCAGTAGCAAATCCTAAGAGGTTAGTTTTTTAATAACATTTTCTTTCAAGATAATATTTCTATAAAGTTTTTCTCTTAATTAGATTAGATACAGTTAAATCTATTTATAACTTATTTTATTTTAAAAGTAAAGTTAATATTATGTACAGTCGAGGAAACTCGCGGTGATCCACATCAAAAACTACAATCGTTTGAAAATGTTGAAACAAGACGCGAAACAAAAACCAATACAGCTTATACGAAAACGTAAATATCTGTTCGATATAAAGTCGGCCAGTGAGACATGGCTAATTTCTTTTTATTATTTAATTATCTAATTAGTTATTTGTAGGAAGATGCGGAGTTTTCCTAAATTGGCTCCACCGCAGATTTCCGCGACTGTACGTAGATCTAAAATTTTGAATCTCATCGTCAAGATGAAAATGTTTTTAATTAAAATAACTTTCCAGATATCAATTGTTAACACAGACTAGTAAGACATTAGAGAGCGATGGGCTCTCAACCCTCGAATATAAGCTGGTGGAGGTTACCCATCATCATCTGTACACGCTCGTCGTCGCCAATATAGACGAGCCCAGCTGATGGCAGTATTTCGCCAAACTCCTGTTTGGCGAACGTTAACGCACCGCACTGATGGGTTAAAGGTTATCGCACATTACATCAACCCATTGTCGCTTAACCTTAATAATAATAACCTTAACCTGAATACAAGGACGTTATATGGAGGTGTAAGGATTTAAGGGCGCCGTGAGTGTAATGAGTGCTTACCTTAAAAGTTACATAGTGGTATTCCATACATAATTATGTTTTGTGATGCAATTTAAAGACAGAGAGTGTAGTGGTATATAGTTGTTAATCTTGTATATTATGAAATAAGAATAAAGTTTGTGACAAATAATTAAGATTCAATAAATAAAATTAATCCTATATTAAAAACATATGTTGTAAAAATAGGTCCTTATCCAATCTGTACTGAAAACTGTTAACATAAAATATGATAAAAACACTATTAAAACAATTTATCTGCTATTATTTGTTTTACTTTACCATTTTCGCTAATAACTTTAGTTTTTGTTTATAGTGAATGCTGTTTTTTTTTTTTAAATTAAAAATTCTTGAGTCACCAGAAACTCTGTTAAGCAAATTCCCTATAAATAGACTGCGTGCAAGTCGTGTGTTTATTTGATTTTCGCCATTTTGTCGCTAACGGGGGCGAGGAATAACGATGGTGAGGTTTCGAACTAATAATAGAGATATCTATACTATTATAATAAAGCGTAAACACACACTTCTTTGTCGCCTAAGATGTCAGCAATTACAGCATTTTTTTTGAATAATTCTTTTTTTAAGAAAAAGCCCTACACTTACGTCATGCTTTAGGCTATATATTTTCACGCCATTAAACTTAGGGTGTAAATATTTTGGATGAAAACCCTAATGTGGGAAAGAGACCATAAGTTGCTGCCAACATTAAGAAAGGAAGATTGCTAAGGTTTGTCATGTCATGTCATTTTGACATTTGCAATTGATAATTTGTCAAATGTAAACAATAAAATAAAGTTTTTATAATTTCATGCGGATGAATCTAGTATTATAATAAAACTGTTACTATCTTCATAAGCCGTCATAATTATGATTTCCAAGCAACAACCTATCAATTTATGATAGATCAGTGATCGCCACTCGCACATGACTTGTGGTTGCTATGGTAATAGAATGACATGACATAACAAAATCTCAAAAACACTATATATTATGTTACATTTTATCTTCCGGGAAGTTTTCTGAGCGGTTAACAGGTATGTTATGTTCAATCAGGTAATAAATACAGTTTGGTAATTATTTAATTCGGGAAATAAAATATGTAGGGGCGTGAAATATGTACTCGCGCTTTCCTCTATCGCTGGGAGCTAACAGTAAGCTCCGTTAAGTTTGAATATTGTTATACTAGCTTACATGCATATTATAATATGATCATAATGATCGGATTACTCTCGGCCAGTCAGTAGCGCTTAATAACTGGACTGTAAATCGACTGGCACAGTGTAAATTATAATTGTTGCCAGTGAGTCCATGACTGTCCAATTGGCCAAGTGTGAACCGGGCATAAGTTTTTATTGCATTTCAGTAGCGTTATTTAAGAGTACAACATGCATGCCCCTATCTCCTTTTGGTGGTTGTCGCACACCGTCCGGTTTCTTTTACTACTGGTGCTGCTTCTGGCGACAGTGGTGTACTACATAAGCAGTATACTTGACGCATCTGCATTAAGGTACATACATATCTTACTAATATTATAAATGCGAAAGTTTAGATGGATGTTTGTTAGATTTTGTAGCCGAATCGGCTGAACGGATCTCCCTGAAATTTGGCATAGATGTAAAACGTAGTCTGGAAGAACATAGGCTACTTACTTTTGTTTTTTTTTTCACGCGAACGGAGTCGCGGGCAAAAGCATACATATATCCTAACATACCTACAAATTCATCTAGTAAGTACTATTTTAAATAGTGACAGTGACAGAAGGGCGAGATTAGAAGCCGCCCAGGGCGCCCAGGGCCTTTATGGTAATAGTGTCGAAGTTGCATTACAAAGTCTCACATAAGCCTAAACCCCTAAAGCATAGTAAAAGGGGGGGTATCGTAGATATCTCGCCCAGGGCGCTAGTATACGTTCTGTATACATTGGCGTGTAAACATAATATGTTTAAAAAAGATTTCATCTAAAGCCAGCAATATATCTATAGTTCCAAAGGTATTGAGGATGTCCATGGGCGTTGTAAAATTTTGTTTCTTTCAAATCTTAATTTTCCAGTACCAAGACATCTTCTGTGTGGTCTCAGAAATGGTCATTAACAACAACTAAAGCTAACACTATGGCTGTAAACGTAACGTACTCCAGAAATACACTTAAAAAATATTCTAATGAAATAAGCAATAATGAAAGTATATTTGTGAATGCAAGTAAAATGGAAAATGGTTTGGACGCTGCTTTTCCAACTGTTACTTCTAGAACAGTAAAAAAACGCGACTTTAGAACAATTAAACCACTTTGTCCCGAGGTGCCTCCCGGTCTAGGTAATTATTATTAAATAAATAAAATTATATAATATTTTATTTTAATACAATACCGAAATTGACTCCAACAGACAAAGGTCAAATTTCATATAGTGACAATATTTTGGTTTTTTATATTTCGGTATATTTTGGTTTGCGCCGACCCTATAGGAGTAGGATAAGGAGGATGATGATGACTGGTATATTTTGGTTTGGTTTTTTTGGTACTTTAGTTTCATAAAAAGTATCATTCCTTACGTTTGGAGATATTGCATTAGTCAAGCTTGGTAATTAAAAAAAAAATTAAACCGAAAAAAAAATTCTGATGTTTTTAATGTGTATGTGTGGATCTATTTTATTTCAGGGCCAATTACTGCGAGTAAAAATGAACTATATCTAGATTACATAGAGAAGAAATTCCCCGAAGTAAAATCTGGTGGACAGTATGCACCTCCGAATTGCACCGCAAGGCATAAAGTTGCTATTATAGTCCCTTATCGGTAAGTCTTCCACGTTATCGAGGTATTTACTACGTAACCAAGAGACAGGAAATTTATAGGGTTTACTTCTTTATCACTACCTTTCGCCCGTGACTCCGTCCGCGCGAACTAAAAAAACGAAAGTGAGTAGCCTATGTGTTCTTCCAGACTATGATCTACATCTATGCCATCCAAATCAGTTCGGCCGTTTAGGCTACAAACTCTAACAAACATCCATCCATCCAACTGAAATTTCGCATTTATAATATTAGTAACATTAGGAACTACCAATACCAATAAAGAACGTGTAACTATTAACTGAGGGTTTATAAACACCGCTAATACCGACCTCGTCTACTTCGTACTGTCAGTTAACCAAACGTCATGAGGAGTCCAAACTTCTGCGAGTTATTCCTATTTAACAGCAAAAATATTGAAGTTGACGTGTATTGTGGTTTACATTATCAGACTGTATCTGTGATTTTTTTTAAATAGTTATAGTTACTTATATTTTCTTCCACAGAGATCGTGATCAGCATTTGCCCATCTTTTTAAATCACATGCACCCTTTTCTGATGAAGCAACAGTTGGAATATGGGATATTTATTATCGAGCAATATCGTAAGATGTTCTTGTTCACATCTAAAAATTTATTGCACTTACAAACAGGACCAAAAAGCTCCACTTTAAGGAATTATCAATTTTTTCGGAATGTAACTACTGTATTCTACGAAAATGGCACATTTTCAAGGATAAAAGTAGCCTATTTTATATTCCGGAATCTAATCTATTTAAGTTTCAAATTTCATTTAAATCCTTTCACCCGTTCAGAAGTTATCTGATTATAAAAACGCCTCCAAATTTTCGCATTTACAATTTAGTGTAATATGGTAGCGAGAAAGGGACGACTGAAATGACCTGGATGTAAACCAACGAGTGTGATAAGGACGGATGATTAATAATAGAATGATACGTTTTTATTGTTCAATAGGATACAGATCATTCAATCGTGGGAAGTTGATGAACGTAGGTTTCGTGGAGAGTCAGAATCGAAAGCCAGGCGGGTGGCAATGCTTTGTATTCCACGATATAGACTTGCTGCCGCTAGATGAGAGGAATTTGTACTACTGTCCAGAATACCCTTTGCATATGTCCGTACTGATAGATAAAAACATGTTTGCACTTATTTTTAAATCCGAAGTACACAAGTGTCTAAAGTTTTATAAATGTATTCACATTTATGCAGCTGACTGTACTTTTTTCGATTCTTATGTTAACAACTAGTCGATTTTCATTTACAGATTTGAAATATTAGATCAAACTAAAGATTCAATGGAGGAAGATGGACTCTCGACGTTGAATTATAAAATAGTTTCAGTTGACAAGCACCATTTATACACGCAAATTATAGCCGATATCGATAAACGCAACTGATGGAAACTCCTCAGAGCAGAACCAACGCCTTCCAACTTATCTGCGAGGCTTGTACTTAACTATACGTACAAAGGTCATCGCTCATTACAATCACACGGAGGCGTTTCTGTGTTCGTGCGACGTATACTCATCGCTCATGTGGACGCTGCGCGTGCCGATTCTTCAATCGTCGTGGCGTTCACCTTTTGTCTACTCGTTAACATTGAGTAGGTGTAATGGGCGACGACCTTAATTTTACTGCAGTGTATTGTAGTCTACCATATGCGTTTTCTCTGCCTTAGTGTAGGAGTTCAAGTAAAAATAAGGCAATTTTAAACGTTAAAATATTTCTGACCGTAATAATATTTTTTTTGGTGATATTCTCAGATTTTGCTAAACTGAAATAGTTTATTTCGAGAATATAGTGCTTATGCTCGTCTGTATGTCGATTTCATTGTGGCATTGAATCGATTTTGACGAGTGAAATCATTCTATTCGAATTTCATCGTGAAGTTTCATTTGTGTACAATCATCTGCATAATATATATTTCAAAAACATGTTTGCACTTATTTTTAAATCCGAAGTACACAAGTGTCTAAAGTTTTATAAATGTATTCACATTTATGCAGCTGACTGTACTTTTTTGCGATTCTTATGTTAACAACTAGTCGATTTTCATTTACAGATTTGAAATATTAGATCAAACTAAAGATTCAATGGAGGAAGATGGACTCTCGACGTTGAATTATAAAATAGTTTCAGTTGTCAAGCACCATTTATACACGCAAATTATTGCCGATATCGATAAACGCAACTGATGGAAACTCCTCAGAGCAGAACCAACGCCTTCCAACTTATCTGCGAGGCTTGTACTTAACTATACGTACAAAGGTCATCGCTCATTACAATCACACGGAGGCGTTTCTGTGTTCGTGCGACGTATACTCATCGCTCATGTGGACGCTGCGCGTGCCGATTCTTCAATCGTCGTGGCGTTCACCTTTTGTCTACTCGTTAACATTGAGTAGGTGTAATGAGCGACGACCTTAATTTTACTGCAGTGTATTGTAGTCTACCATATGCGTTTTCTCTGCCTTAGTGTAGGAGTTCAAGTAAAAATAAGGCAATTTTAAACGTTAAAATATTTCTGACCGTAATAATATTTTTTTTTTGCGATTCTTATGTTAACAACTAGTCGATTTTCATTTACAGATTTGAAATATTAGATCAAACTAAAGATTCAATGGAGGAAGATGGACTCTCGACGTTGAATTATAAAATAGTTTCAGTTGTCAAGCACCATTTATACACGCAAATTATTGCCGATATCGATAAACGCAACTGATGGAAACTCCTCAGAGCAGAACCAACGCCTTCCAACTTATCTGCGAGGCTTGTACTTAACTATACGTACAAAGGTCATCGCTCATTACAATCACACGGAGGCGTTTCTGTGTTCGTGCGACGTATACTCATCGCTCATGTGGACGCTGCGCGTGCCGATTCTTCAATCGTCGTGGCGTTCACCTTTTGTCTACTCGTTAACATTGAGTAGGTGTAATGGGCGACGACCTTAATTTTACTGCAGTGTATTGTAGTCTACCATATGCGTTTTCTCTGCCTTAGTGTAGGAGTTCAAGTAAAAATAAGGCAATTTTAAACGTTAAAATATTTCTGACCGTAATAATATTTTTTTTGGTGATATTCTCAGATTTTGCTAAACTGAAATAGTTTATTTCGAGAATATAGTGCTTATGCTCGTCTGTATGTCGATTTCATTGTGGCATTGAATCGATTTTGACGAGTGAAATCATTCTATTCGAATTTCATCGTGAAGTGTCATTTGTGTACAATCATCTGCATAACATATATTTCAAAAACATGTTTGCACTTATTTTTAAATCCGAAGTACACAAGTGTCTAAAGTTTTATAAATGTATTCACATTTATGCAGCTGACTGTACTTTTTTGCGATTCTTATGTTAACAACTAGTCGATTTTCATTTACAGATTTGAAATATTAGATCAAACTAAAGATTCAATGGAGGAAGATGGACTCTCGACGTTGAATTATAAAATAGTTTCAGTTGACAAGCACCATTTATACACGCAAATTATAGCCGATATCGATAAACGCAACTGATGGAACCTCCTCAGAGCAGAACCAACGCCTTCCAACTTATCTGCGAGGCTTGTACTTAACTATACGTACAAAGGTCATCGCTCATTACAATCACACGGAGGCGTTTCTGTGTTCGTGCGTATACTCGTCGCTCATGTGGACGCTGCGCGTGCCGATTCTTCAATCGTCGTGGCGTTCACCTTTTGTCTACTCGTTAACATTGAGTAGGTGTAATGAGCGACGACCTTAATTTTACTGCAGTGTATTGTAGTCTACCATATGCGTTTTCTCTGCCTTAGTGTAGGAGTTCAAGTAAAAATAAGGCAATTATAAACGTTAAAATATTTCTGACCGTAATAATATTTTTTATTGCCACGAAGTAATTTTAATGTATTAGATAATAAGCCTAAATAAATAGTAATATGTGACATTAAATTGATTAAATTTGGGAACTATAGAAGCTGCTGAAAATAAAGTCATTTTTTTTCTTTACATGTTAAATACGCAATAGATTAATGGTACTTAATAAAATATTAATTTATTGATTTATTCAATGATTCTATTAATTATTTTTCCCTTGTGTTTTAATTTTAATTTTTGCATAAAATAATTATTTTAAGAGTATCATTAATTTAAGTTGTTATAATTTGTATAAATTGCAATTAAATTATACGTAATAAAATACATTACATAAATTAATGTTTTTTTATTAATTTTAGTGGCTTAGTATGAACCCTTAATTATTACTAACATAAAATAAAGAATATGAGTTTGTAAATATAGCTAATTTTACCCTTAAATAAAAACTTTTATTGTTATTTCTATTTCTTAATACATTCTAGAACGATACGAACGATCAAATTTGAAATTGGAACGCGATAGCCCTTTGATGTATAACCACATAAAACGGTGCAAATACGCGGGAAAACCGCGGCCACAGGCTACGTAATATTCTGTTTCCACAGACTATATTATAGCCGCATGAATACAGTTCGCACTGCCGAAAGCTACATATTAAGTTACCATTATTATTAATTTTGAAATTCTAATTCGTTTTCATTTATAAATAGTTAAATCTATTGTGTCATAAAAACAATGTAGAGCGCGGTTAGCGACCGCCCAAAGTTATACAGAAAAGGGCCTCTCCTAAAACCTCTCCTCTTTCCCCTAAAGCATGGTAAAAAGGGTGCGCCCTAGAAAGCTCGCCCAGGGAGCATATAATGCTAAAATCGATACTGATGAATCTTGAAGTTATATTTTGTTTTAATAGATTAATAATATAGTTAGATTTTTAATTACAGACCTTTTCAAGGCAGATTAAGTTACTCACCGTATGCAATAAAGCGCCAATAGCCTAATGGTTTGGGGTACGGACTACCGATCGTGTGAGGTCGATGGTTCGAATCCCGCCATTCGACTATCGTCGTGAACCATATCCTAGCACAAGCCTAGAGCTTAGTTGGAATGGTTAAAGGAAATATTAGTATTTTTAAAAAAATCATAAATCATATTTCATACTATTCATACTTTCATACTAATATTGTAAATGCGAAAGTTTAGATGGATGGATGGATGTTTGTTAGAGTTTGTAGTCTAAACGGCTAAACGGATTACGATGAAATTTGGTATAGATGTAGAGGATAGTCTGGAAGAACACAGAAGCTACTTACTTTTGATTTTTTTAATCCCACGCGAACGGAGTCCCGGGCGAAAACTAGTCAAACATATAATACTTATCTTATTCTAAATTAAAGTTTGAATATGTTTGAAATAATATGTAATATATTATTTCAATTTACTTTTCTCATTCATATAATGTTATAACATTTGTTATTAGATTTTTTATTAAAATTCGTTGAAATTTAATGTAACAGTTTAATAGACGAGCTGTAATTTTGATATAGAAATTGTTCGCTTTATTATTTGTTAGTAACAAAGGAGGGTTTTGATAACTATGTGGATATTAAAATATATGAAATTTGTGGCTGCTGTCCTTTTGTTCAAATTTTGGCTGCATCGCGCGTTAAAGGTACTGTAATATTTAATATTTTCAAGCTATGAAATTATAATTTCGTGATAATTCGATTAATAACGTAATGAAACGAAATAAACTTATGTGATAAAAATAAGAAATTTACCTTTATCAGATATATCAATATAATTGGTACAATAAACAATTATTAATTTCCCATACTTTATATCATAATTCTTCTGCTAGACGTTATTTTTCCACGAATTAAAGCCTTAACCATTACAAACATGTTTAATTAAAACTTTAATAAAAATTATATTCGTAAAACATTTAAACTGTTTAAATTCATTTCAGTCTTAGTCGCAGTATGCGAAAAAAAAATAATAAATTAAAATATGCAAAATTATTCGCCACCTTTTCACTAGCGTGAAATATTCTCACGAATGAAGTTACATGGATATTTTAATGGGAAAATAACTTGTATATTTCGTTTTTATGGGCACATTAAGTGGCACAAAAATATAAATGAACACTTACTAAAAAAATTAAGAACAAACTACAAGCTAGAATTTAAATTAAGGTCAATGAACTTTTTGTTTTGACAGAAATCAATGTTGATCTCGAATAATAGCATTTTATGGTAATTTTTAATATTTCATTAAGCATTAGCTTTCGCCCGCGATTCTTTCCGTGTGGAATTAAAAAGAAAACAAAATCCAGTAGAATATGTATTCTTACAAATTATCCTCTACATCTATGCCAAATTTCATTGAGTTTCGTTCAGCAGTTTAGGCTACAAACTCTAACAAACAACCATCCATCCATTTAAATTTTCGTATTTATAATATACTAGCTGTTGCTCGCGACTTCGCCCGCCTGAAATTAAGATATATGTATAGCCTATGTTACTCACAGATAAGTTATCTTTCTAACGGTGAAAAAAAATCGTCCCAGTAGTTTTTGAATTATTTCAATACATACAAAAATACAAGAATCCTAAAATACAAATCTTTCCTCTTTATAATATTAGTATAGAAATAAGAAGTAAGATATACATTCTCGCCTACGCAGTAACACAAATATAATAGTTAAATTTATTCTTTAGATAGAAAAGTATTGTTATAAAATAATAACCATTTGTTCTGATCCATTACGAGAATGTCTTGTTTATTTCAAAGCATGTTTTAGAATTCATACTTTGAAATTTCATTGTATTCAAAAACATTTCACTTTATCCCTTCAGAGCAATCAGTCGTATCCCACGCTCATACTTGGCTTCTATTGTCGTAGCACTTGTATAAAATGATATTGCTATCCTTGTCGATCTCATCTAAAAATGAAAGACAACAATATTTGTTAAACAAGTGCGGAGTTCTACGCTTACAATTTACACCGCGTGGGTGTTATACAATTTATGAAATGTTCTACTAAAATACAATTTCCAACATCTATTTCTGTTAAGTTCTACGCCTTTCTTATTTCATTTAAGTATTGTATTGTTTTAAATGTAAATAAGACTTTGTATATATAATTAGTAAGATAATCTACGTATATTACAATTAACTGCGATAAATTTTAATTAAGTTAATATGTAAACAATTGCTGTAACAACGAAAATAATAAAAAAAAAAAATTTTTTATATTGCTATCCTTGTCGATCTCATCTAAAAATGAAAGACAACAATATTTGTTAAACAAGTGCGGAGTTCTACGCTTACAATTTACACCGCGTGGGTGTTATACAATTTATGAAATGTTCTACTAAAATACAATTTCCAACATCTATTTCTGTTAAGTTCTACGCCTTTCTTATTTCATTTAAGTATTGTATTGTTTTAAATGTAAATAAGACTTTGTACATATAATTAGTAAGATAATCTACGTATATTACAAACTGCGATAAATTTTAATTTAGTTAATATGTAAACAATTGCTGTAACAACGAAGATAATAAAACAGAACCGGGCAATAATAGACGTTCCTAGAATCTTTGGAAAATCATAAGTATAATGAACAAGTATTCGTAGAGTAAATGTATTCTATGACTAGCTTTCGCCCGCGACTCCCTCCGCGTGGAATTATAATAATATATTTTTTTAATTTAGATAATCCTTTAAACACCTTAGAGATGACGTTTGGAGACGAAAAACGGACTTATTCCTTATAGATCTACACCTTTATGCTATTTTTTTCTTTGAAACTCTCTAACTCCATTATAAAAGAAAAAAATCATTTAATCCCTTAACAAGCTAAGATTAAACCGCTGAGAAATTATTAAAAAGTATTCAAAGTCAACTTTGTCAACAATGCTTAAGTTAAAAAAGTTCATTAAATAAAAATCAAATTCCAATTTAGCCACGGAGTTGCTTAATTTGATAAAACTTCGCAGCTGTCGTTTTCAGTTAATTCGTCATCGATCAACGGAGTTCTTTTGTCATGAATTTTGTAAAGAACATTTTAAATAACCGACTTCAAAAAAAGGATGAATAGATATATTTTATATACATGTAACTGTACCAACAACAGATAAGTGTTAATAAATATGTGATTACAGACTTCTTTTTTATATTACAAGGGGCAAACGTGCAAGGGACCACCTGATTTCGCCGAAATGGCGAAGCATCCGCTGTCCATAGACATCCGCAATTGTAGATGCGTTGCCTACCCTTATTAGGAGGATATTTCCCCATCCTTTGCGTTACCTCCATCGTCAAATCCACATTCCCTTCTCATTCTTTCTTCTTAAGTTTTCCTTATCCTTTTATATGGAAAGAGTAAGGGACTAAAATTAGGACATCTGTGACAGTTTGTGATTACAAACTTATAATGGTAAAATTGTTTAGATAAGTTTGTTATATCTCATTTCTATTGGATTCGTCTTTAAAAAGTAATCTATAGTTTCCATTTTTTAGATTACTTTAAAATATAACCAACTAGCTGGTGCTCGCGACTTCGCCCGCGGGAAATTTTAAAAAATAATAAAAAGCATAGCCTATGTTACTCACAGATAAATTACCTTTCTAATGGTTAAAGAATTTTTAATATCGGCCCACTAGTTTTTGCGTGAAACGAGTACATACAAAAATACAAGTTTTCCTCTTTAAAATATTAGTATAGATTATTTATAATACTACTAGAGAACCTCTTACCAATTACAAACAATATTAATATTCAAAAGCTCCATTTTATACGTAAAAATACCACTAATATTTTAATATGTTCAAGTTATGAGTTGAGCTGAGCTTTTGTTATGCAGATATATTGCGGTTTCCAGCAAATGGGATAGGAAATTAAGCGGGTTGTGATCACAAAGGGCTTCCCTTACCTTTCGCGTTGGAAGATTTATGAAGTTAACCTATACGCGTAAAGCCGCGCTAATACATTCCGCTTTCCTAATCCTGTTAACGTTTATTAATTCACTAGATTTTGAACGTAGGCAAGACACGGATTGTAAGCTCAATGGCGTCAATTAGTGCTCACTAATTATTAAACGCTACTGTCCAACTGTATTGTTCAAGTGTAAACCGCGCATTATGCCCACCAGATAACCTTGTTTGGCAGTAAGAATTATTTTTTTAAAAATCGAACGTTGTTTATGGTTTACCTCATCTGATGCGCGTGTGTTTTAAAACACAACATTTGTTGTCTATTCTCAACAATAAAAATCTTTCCAGTGTCTTACGTAGGAGTCTGACCTTAATGCTTTTGTTACGCGGTACAAAGAGGGTGTTAGAGAGAGATGGAATAAAAAGCGAAGTTAAAAACACTAGAAAGAAACCTAGCACGGTCTAGGTAATGTAATTTTCTTTAACCTCTTACTTACTGTCTTTTTTAACATTGCAACCTAAATAAATTATTAATACAAATTTAGTTTAGTAAACATAAAACACAATATTTTATTTGATGCCAATCCTCTTCGGCATCAAATAATTTACGTTAAATGTGACATAGGTAAATCAAGTCTAAGGTTCCCAATTTACGTAACAAATAAACAGTAGCTCTAAATGTCGGTCACAATTCGCCAACCGTTGTAAATCAGACCCCAATCAATAAAGATTGGTGATCAACCCAACAGGCAACTGATGTAGGTTACATTTGTAAAATAATGCCATATTGTTTTGTTAGTCTTTATTTTGTGGTCGGTAAAGGTAAGCAAATTTTGTTTCAAAGCCTTTGTAATAATGAGGTGAATTATGAATAAGTTCATTTATTTACTTACTTCGCCTGAACTACATTTTAATGACTTTATTGTTGTTATGTAAAGACGACGACTTTATCTTTAACTAGCTTTCGCCCGTGACTCCGTCCGCGTGAAATTAAAAACTAATATAAAACATTGTCTATGTTACTCACTGACAGCTTTTTAATGGTGAAAGAATTTTTGAAATCGGCCCAGTTTTTGAGTTATTTCATTACAATCAAACAAACAAAGTTTTCCTCTTTATAATATTAGTATAGATTACTAACTTAACTTATTTAATTTATTTTCCTAAACATTTTCGAACCAACAAAACTTTTTCTTATTAAAAGCTTAAATATTTTCGCGTAAGAATTTCTATGTTCCCTAAAAGCCTTATTAAGATACGTCCATTCATATAATACTTTTGGTCTTATTATTACATATTGTTCTTTTTGTAAGGCATTAAATCCTGATGCAATAATAATTAAAAAGCTTCTAGCACTGTAAACAATACTGTCAAAAGTTTATTAATGTTTTTCTTATCACAAACACATTATTAGAACATTTATCACTTACTGTCATAACTTTGTGGTGTGTAGTACGTAACTATGAAACTTATACAACTTAGAAGTAACTTAACACTGTATGAGTTTAAGTTCTCCAGACCGGTCATTAGCAGGGATTGTGTAATAATTTAAACTATACATGGATAAATCATTTACTAAATCGTATTACAAAGTTCTAAGGGGGATAATAGCTTTATTGTTGTGACATTTAGTAAATTTTCATTACTCACTGGCCACTTAGAATAAAACCTTCATGGTAATATTATTACAAGACAGGGTTTGTTTAAAAAAAATACCATTCGATTGTTGAATGAATGATAGTAGAATATACAAGTAAAAAGTTATTCCTGTCGTTTTACTACGAGAAATATAATCCTGTCCTATTTTACTTCATAGTATTATTATAAATGCGAAGGTTTAAATGGATGGATGTTTGTCACTACTTATCACCAAAAAGGCTTAATAGATAACGTTTAAAGGCACAGACATAGAACATAATCTGAAAGAATAGGCTACTTACTAAGTTTATGTTTTATTACCACGCGGATGAAGTCGCGGAAAGAAACTAATTAAAATAGAATGAAGTAGAAAAAAAAATGTTTAGTTTTTAAAAAAATATGTTTTGCCTTCAATTGTCAAAGTTTACAAAAAGATTACAAAATATCCGGATCGTATTTCAATTTAAATTAACATGTGTCGCTTTTATTAAATCCGTCCTGAATTTAAAAAAAATGTAAAAACGATTTCCCTGCGTAATTAAGCGGGAAAAATGGAACGGCACAAATTAAAATACACATTACAAAACCGTTGTTGAGTTTACGCGGATGAAATAACGAGTCGCTCGGTGTATTTTATTAACATTAATGCAAAATTAATTTCCCAGCAATTAATTTTTAATTCGTCGAAGCGGCAGAGTTAAACACGGTCTTACCTTTCTTGTAACTTTACGTTTCGTTTAACAAAAAGTTTGTTCTAATGAATTTACAATTAAATTACATTGTATTCAATAAATATGAGAATGTACGTGAAACGAGTCTCATCTAGTCACTAGTCAATTGATAGTCTGTAAGCCTGGTAGAGTCCAGTCTCAAATCTCACTCGAGATATTCAAGTCTCAAACAGAACAGACTGGATATGTCTAGAAGTACTACTTAGACTTATAAAAGTACTATATTGGCGTCACTAATGATTCTTGTCTTAAACGGGATTTCTTTTTAATCTTTCCAGTGGATAGGCGCATCTTTGGTCCCTTTTCCTTCCCACCCCTTTTCTTATAAGAAAAGTATGGAAAGGGAACTTGGATTTCACGGTGGAGAAGACGCATAGAAAGGGGAAATATCCTCTTTATGTGCGTTTCCTCCGTCAATTAAGGGTAGGCAACGCATCTGCTTTTGCGAATGTCTGTGATCAGCGGTCGCTTCGCCGTTTTGGCGGATTCAGGTGGCCGCTCGTTTGCCACCTTATGATATAAAAAATACAGATTTACAGGGGACTTGTTTATCTTTGTTATAAAAATTAGTTGACAGAAACGTCAATAAGGGATAACTTCCGCATTGCGCCTCGCTTGAATATTCAATTTCCAACGTAACTGCATTTACAATGCACATTTAGTTTGCATCCCGTGTCTAACAATTAGAATAAACCGAACAAAAGACAGCGATAGTAAAATGAAGTCTAAGTAGACTTTAGATATAAAATACGAACCATAATCTGAGCAGTAATATAAAAAATATTACGGTGAAATATGGTATTTCTTAGCAAAGCTTTTTTTTTTGTAAAAATATTAGTAGATTTTTGTTAATCTTACTAATCTTATCTTACTTCTTACTAATATTATAAATGCGAAAGTTTAGATGGATGGATGGATGTTTGTTAGAGTTTGTAGCCTAAACGGCTGAACGGATTTTGATGAAATTTGGTATAGATGTACAGGATAATTTTTTGTTTTTTTTTAATTCCACGCGGGCGAAAGCTAGTTTACTAATATTTCCTTTAACCATTCCAACTAAGCTCTAGGCTTGTGCTAGGATATGGTTCACGACATTAGTCGAATGGCGGGATTCGAACCCTCGACCTCAAAGATCGGTAGTCCGTACCCCAAACCATTAGGCTATTGGCGAAGTTGTTTTAAGAGATTTAAGACAAATGTCAATTTAAGTTTTATTCTTAAATTGGAATCAAGCTAAATATATCTAGCTTATAGGATAAAATGAATATATGTTTAAGTGCGTTTTGATCCGTTATTTCTTGTTTAACCAATAGAGTTATCCCCTTGGGAAATTACAAACTACATAGTGGATTTACCATTAATTTGGTTTTCTAAATTACTCTTTTGCATACAAATTGACATTGAAACTTTGTTTATAACTTCATTATTGTATTGTTATTTTTGTTTCAAATTTTATAGTTTTAAAATTTTAAATTGTACTGCTTACTTTCAACATCATAATCTTACTAATAATATAAATGCGAAAGTTTAGATGGATGGATGGATGTTTGTTAGAGTTTGTAGCCTAAACGGCTGAACTGATTTCGATGACATTTGGTATAGATGTAGAGAATAACCTGGAAGAACACATAGGCTACACACTTTCGTTTTTTTTTTAATTCCAGGCGGAGGGAGTCGCGGGCTAAACTAGTCTACTATAAATATCGTAAGTGGATTAAAAAAGCAAAAATCTTTTTAGTAGAATATTAAGTTGAAAGCCTTTTTCCAATTCGCTCAGCTCGATTAAAGCCTCTTAACTAATGTAGCCCAGTTATATTTGTATTTAAATGAGTATTTAAGATACTTGTTAGTTTATTACTATAGTTATAATAGGTCTTTGAAATTACCTATGAAATTGTCGTCCGGCAGTACTGGCCATTTCAAATCAAAATAATTTTTGTTTGCCTAAGAATTCTAATTTTGAATTAATTTTATTGTAAAAACATGGAATTCTTTTTCCAAAAGTAGTCATTTGTTTATTGATTAGTGTTACATTTTCATCATGAAACAATTCGTTTAATTTTTTTCATACCAAACGGCACTTTCATAAATAAAGATCTAATATTAAACGCTACTATATTCTTAATTTCTTAACAAAATATTCCGAAGTCGATCCGTAAAGCAGCTACGAACGCTCATATTTCACAGTTTTAACTGAATAATCGATTTTTTTTAATCTCACTAATATTATAAATGTGAAAGTTTAGATGGATGGATGGATGTTTGTTAGAGTTTGTAGCCTAAACGGCTGAACTGATTTCGATGACATTTGGTATAGATGTAGAGAATAACATAGAAGAACACATAGGCTACACACTTTCGGTTTTTTTTAATTCCAGGCGGAGGGAGTCGCGGGCTAAACTAGTCTACTATAAATATCGTAAGTGGATTAAAAAAGCAAAAATCTTTTTAGTAGAATATTAAGTTGAAAGCCTTTTTCCAATTCGCTCAGCTCGATTAAAGCCTCTTATCTAATGTAGCCCAGTTATATTTGTATTTAAATGAGTATTTAAGATACTTGTTAGTTTATTACGATAGTTATAATAGGTCTTTAAAATTACCTATGAAATTGTCGTTCGGCAGTACTGGCCATTTCAAATCAAAATAATTTTTGTTTGCCTAAGAATTCTAATTTTGAATTAATTTTATTGTAAAAACATGGAATTCTTTTTCCAAGAATAGTCATTTGTTTATTGATTAGTGTTACATTTTCATCATGAAACAATTCGTTAATTTTTTTCATACTAAACGGCACTTTCATAAATAAAGATCTAATATTAAACGCTACTATATTCTTAATTTCTTAACAAAATATTGTGAAGTCGATCCGTAAAGCAGCTACGAACGCTCACATTTCACAGTTTTAACTGAATAATCGAACTTTTCATTTATTGCGTGAATAAAGGACATTTAAACTGTCGATTGAATTATACAGTTAAAATACGTAGAGGGATTAAATTTCCAATGCAAAAACTCATTTGGTATCTATATTTTAATGTCTGTAGTGAAGACTTTTTTTATGAAATTGCGAGCATGGATGAACTTGCAATCTGACTTAAGGCTATTGAAAAAAAATGGCAAAATTTAGACAAATGCTGACTTGTAACTGTTTACTAATATGCAAATGAAAAAAAAAAATGGCAAAATTTAGACAAATGCTGACTTGTAACTGTTTACTAATATGCAAATGAAAAAAAAAAAAAAAAAAAAAAAAAAAAAAAATGGCAAAATTTAGACAAATGCTGACTTGTAACTGTTTACTAATATGCAAATGAAAAAAAAAAAAAAAAAAAAAAAAAAAATGGCAAAATTTAGACAAATGCTGACTTGTAACTGTTTACTAATATGCAAATGAAAAAAAAAAAAAAAATGGCAAAATTTAGACAAATGCTGACTTGTAACTGTTTACTAATATGCAAATGAAAAAAAAAAATGGCAAAATTTAGACAAATGCTGACTTGTAACTGTTTACTAATATGCAAATGAAAAAAAAAAATGGCAAAATTTAGACAAATGCTGACTTGTAACTGTTTACTAATATGCAAATGAAATCTTTAACATAAAAAAGACACAAGCTCTTGTAACTGAATTCTAAAATCTATTCATAAGATTCTTGGCTTAAATCCAATCGCTTAAAAGATAACATCGTTCACTGACCTAGATACTGAGCAAAGTTACTATCCTTTATAAAGTGTATCTTACATCCTGATTACATTATAGAAAAGTATGGAAATAACGTTTTCAGACCGTACTCTTGTAATATTTTTTTTGTTAAAAGATAAACCAGTGCTTGACGATGATCTAGCCTTATATTAAGTGGTGATGTGGTCGATGGATGGTAACTTATTAAGTATCTATTCACCTTACTCTTGAAGGCACCCACGTTATATCTGGACGGAACATTGACGCTTCTTGGCCATGTGGAAAGGGTGAATTTTCAAACGATTATACAGATTTTGTTGAAACTTTAGTAGACATTTCTGGGGGCGCTAGAAAACGTTAGAACCCTAAAAATAAGTTTTTCATTTACGTTTGCGTTGACTTATTGCATTATTTACAATTTATCGTTATAGTAACTTTCGCAAAGCACATTAAGATTTTAAAATGAACATTTGTGATAAACACACGACTTTTTTCCTAAACTAGAAATAAATAGTCTAACTAAATCCAGTACGTATTTGAACAAGCAAAACACTTTTTACCCCCTTAATTTATAGAGCCATAAAAAGTAGTTAAAACCCCCCAACAGTACTAACAAAGTGCACCGAAGGCTTGAATTTAAAGCGGATTGAGGACAGCTGACAACAGCTTGCATCGGCTTAGGTTTTAAACTTGCGAAATAAATGAGAAAACTTGGATTAAATTCCTTATTTCAGCTTCAAGTAGACAACAAATGTTTGTATTGTTTGTCGCAGAAACTTACACTTTATTGTAAGAAATAAAAGACAAGAACATTGGAATAGGAAAACATCGTGATGCAACCTGCACATGTCGGTGAAGAAATTCAAAGATATGTGTGAAGTCAACTCGCAATGGGTAGGCGCCGAGCCTCTCTCTGGGGATGTATGGTGAGCTGGTGATGATGATACAAGAATATTGTATACTTGTATCAGAGAAATATTGTGCAGTTACAGTACCTATGTCTATTATTGCCCGGTTCTGTTTTTATTATCTTCGTTGTTACAGCAATTGTTTATTTATTATTATTATTTATTTAATACTTTGCACAACTAATACAACAGAAAGCTTAAATTAATTAATTACTAGGTTTGCGCAAGGGCGGCCTTATCGCTTAGAGCGATCTCTTCCAGGCAACCCAGTGGGACAGGAGAAGCAAAAACAAACACACAAGGGTATTGAACAGATATATAACACAAACATAAAATATATATAATACATACATTAACGGCTTACATAATATTAAATAAACTTACAAAGATACCAATAAACTTAAAAAAAAAAAAAGAGCGAAACAACTTAGCAGGTGACTTTCCTCAGGAGATAGGTGTGCAACTGAGATTTAAAGATTGCCAGAGACTTTGACTCGCGAATGTCACGAGGCAGATCGTTCCACAGTTGCGCAGCCTTCACGGTAAAAGAACTCACGAAATAACTTGATCTGGTAAAAGGCACATCAAGTATATTACCGAAACCAGAGCGCAACACACGGCTTAGGTCGACACTCCGAAGTTGGAAAGACTCTTTAAGGTATGGGGGAGAGCGAGGATCAAATAGGACTTTATACAGGAGGATAAGAACATGCTCATCCCGACGGAATCTGATGGGAAGCCAACCAAGCCTTTGACGATACTCCGAGACGTGGTCGAACTTACGCAATCCATAAACAAACCTAATGCAAATGTTTTGTAACCTTTCTAATTTATTAAGATATTCCTCTTTAAGATCAGTTAGACAGACATCTGCATAGTCAAGAATAGGGAGAAGTAAGGAATGCGCAAGTTCGACTTTAGTCTTCACAGGAAGAAGGTTTTTCCATCGGTTAAGTATACCTACCGCCGCAAAGAGCTTGCGGCCAACCTCTGAGATGTGGTGAGACCAATGAAGGGTTGAGTCAAAGTAGACACCAAGGTTTTTAACTACATCGTTATAAGGTAAAGTAACATTTTGAAATTTAATACTAGGAATAATACCATAATTTGGCCGATTAATTTGCTTTGACCCACCGATTACTATGATTTGCGTCTTGTTCGGGTTGACAATTAGGCCATGAGATTGGCTCCATCGAAGAACGGTCGCAAGGTCATTGTTGATATTAAGGACAGCTGAGTTTAGGTCATCGGCAGGAGCATGTGTGTAAATTTGGAGATCATCCGCGTAAAGATGGTAAGAACAGGAAAGTAGGGGAGTAAGGAAATTAATGAAGATGGAGAACAGAAGTGGGGACAAAACACCACCTTGTGGCACGCCGGCAGAGATATCACAAAATCTCGATACTTGGTTGTCGGCTCGTATGCATTGTTGCCTCCCATAAAGATAATTTCGGAACCACTCGACCACAGGATCAGAGAAGTGAAGCGTTTTAAACATGGCAAGAAGGACATCATAATCGACGGTGTTGAAGGCATTACTGAAATCAAGTAAAGCTAGGACAGTGAGTTGCTGGTTAGACATAGCCAGGCGAACATCGTCAGTGACTTTGGTCAGGGCGGTGACAGTACTATGACCAGGGCGAAAGCCGGATTGGAGAGGACTGAGCAGGCAATTGTTGTTAATAAATATACTTAGTTGTTGATAGACAAGACGCTCGAGGACTTTGGATAGGAAAGGGAGGATGGAAATCGGTCGGAAATGAGAAGGTAAGGTTGGACATTTCAATTTAGGGATTGGAATTACTGCGGCTTTACGCCAGCAAGTGGGAAATGTACTGGAGCTCAGGGAATAATTTAAAATATGACAGAGAACAGGTAGTATAACAGGTAAGCCCATAGTGATCATCCTTCGACCAATGCCATCCACACCCTCAGCGTTGGACTTGATATCAGTAATGGATTTTTCAACATCTTGCTGAGAAACAGCATTAAAAGCGAAAGGACGATACGGAGGGTCAGTTTCAGAAGGAGGCAAAAGATCATAAATAGACTGTTGTTTGACAGAGGCAGGGATAGCGCAGGAAGAAGTAAAGTGGACATTGAGGGCATCAAGGTCCAGATTCGGAGAAAGGGGAGACTTGGTTTTGCCGATGCCAAGAGAGTTAAGAAACGACCAAACTTTAGCGGGATCACCATTGCTAACGGAGGAATGTATGTGGCGTCGCTGTGCATCTCTGCATAATCGGCTGCATCTGTTGCGAAGTTCTTTATATTTGTTGTGATTTAGATCAGTAGGGTTCCTTCTATATCGAATTTTAGCTGCATTCCTCTTAGCCATCATTTTTTTAATATCGTCAGTCAGCCACGGGGCCGGCAAATGTTTCAACCTAATTGGACGAGGAGGAGCGTGTATGTCAAAGACATGTAACAACAGGGTGTTAAAGACTTCCATCTTCCCGTCCAAGGTCGGAGCACAATAGACCGGGTCCCAGTCGGTAGCATAAAGGTCGGCCATAAGCTTATCACTATCGATCGAATTGAAGTTTCGCTGCATCACTATACGAGGTTTGGGTTTAGGACAACGAATTTTGTAAGAGAGAAAGATTAAGTCGTGATAGGAGAAAGCTTCGGCATTAAATTGTCCATGCGCGCTGACATGATCAGGCGAGGACACAATAATAAGATCTAATAGGGAAGGCGCACAGTTGGGTGAAAGATGCGTTGGAGCAAGAGGAAGGATATTAAGATTAACAGATTTTACTATAGAACGGAGCTTGGCGGCCCGAGCCGAGTGCAGTTTGTCATTGTTCACTAAACAGGTGTTAAAGTCGCCCATAATTATTGTGTGGTTAAATGTGGTGACATATTTCTCAAGTAGAGTTTCAAATTTAAGAAAGTAGTCAATATGAAGTGACGGGCAATAGAAGACACCAAGAAGCAATTTTAGGTGACCAAATAAGACTTCTATTAAGAGGTGTTCGGAGGATTCAGAGTAATGAGATGGAGATTTATCAAGGACGTTGTAGGGAAGGTGGCTTCTGAGATAAATAGCAACACCTCCTCCACCCTTGCCCGTTCTGTCATTTCGGATAAGAACAAAGCCAGGCAATGAATAGGAGTTTGAGGGGAGGCAAGGCTTAAAGAAGGATTCGGAGATAAGTATTGCATGAACATTCAGATTGTTAGAAAAGGTGGCAAGAAGATCAGAGTAATGTGCTGGAACGCTCTGAGCATTTATATGCACAGCATTGAAATTCCGAGGGAAGGAAGTGAATGATGTTTCCACAGAAACGTCAAGAGGTAGTGTAAGACTGTGAAAGCTATCATCTGAGTGGTGTGACGTCAACGAGTGAAAATCAGCACTATCATCTGAAGAATTGTCATCGCTAATAGTTTCTTGCATATATATACACAAACGTAATACAAACTAAACAACTAATACTTATAATAATATACTTAAATAAAGATAATAAAATAATATATATATATATATATATATATATATATATATATATATATATATATATATATATATATATATATATATATATATATATATATATATATATATATATATATATATATATATATATATATATATATATATATATATATATATATATATATATATATATATATATATATATATATATATATATATATATATATATATATATATATATATATATATATATATATATATATATATATATATATATATATATATATATATATATATATATATATATATATATATATATATATATATATATATATATATATATATATATATATATATATATATATATATATATATATATATATATATATATATATATATATATATATATATATATATATATATATATATATATATATATATATATATATATATATATATATATATATATATATATATATATATATATATATATATATATATATATATATATATATATATATATATATATATATATATATATATATATATATATATATATATATATATATATATATATATATATATATATATATATATATATATATATATATATATATATATATATATATATATATATATATATATATATATATATATATATATATATATATATATATATATATATATATATATATATATATATATATATATATATATATATATATATATATATATATATATATATATATATATATATATATATATATATATATATATATATATTTTTTTTAATTTCACGCGGACGGAGTCACAGGCGAAAGCTAGTATAATAAAGTGTTGAAGTTTCGGAATAAAGTGCAGAGTGATGGTACACGCTGCGTACGGAAGTGGGGGCTTGCAGTCAGACGCATTGCAGATAAATATTTTAAACTGTGATCGCGCATCGAAAGAACATTTAAAAGCAATATGCTTTAAAAAATAATAATTACCTTATTAAAAAATCAATGTACTTTTTTATTCCTGTATCACCAAGAAACTTTATAAAAATAAAAATTGATTGACATCTGACTACATAGCTATTTTCTACATTACGCTTTCTGGCTTTCCTTGAAATATTTCAACAAATTATAATTGTTGTTTGTGTATATGAATGACCTCTTCTTTATGTTAATAGTGACATATATTGAATAAGTTTTCATCTAAAATCGGTTAAATCGTTTCAATTTGAAAGCTAAACTCAAAAGCGCAGGCCACACGCGCTGTCCAAATTTAATTAAACCCTTTGTCGACACTGATGAAGGCCGTGTTTCCAATTTTCCATGCGGCTTGGGAATATTGCACTATCGCTGGAACAATGAATCGTTTGCAAATTGATTGCAATATTTATTTATGATTATCATTAAAACTCGGTATTACTTTTAAATAACAATTTTCCAATGCATAAAGTAAAGTAAGATATTAAATTAAAAAACATAGGAATCTTTATCGAATCTTAAAAATATGTGGTTATTTCCTAAATGTATATATTTGGGAGAATTTTTGATTTATTCTATTTACTTTTGTCGTTGAGTGTAGAGGTAGTGTTTTAAAACAAACATTTTAAATAATTCATACAAATTAATTAACTACCTAGTTTTTTTTTAAATTGAATGTAAAGTTTTCGTACCTTGTTGTTAAAAGCAAACGTCACGTCAATATAGTTAAAATGTGCTCGTAGTAAATGTACTGTTGATTTGTAAATACATAAATATTTTTTAGAAAGTTCTATTCCTTATTTTTACCTTTACGATTTTAGCCCAGAATGCCAAACTTATCTATAATAATGTTATAAAGAGGAAAGATTTGTATTTTTGTATGTATTGAAATAACTCAAAAACTACTGGGTCGATTTTAAAAATTCTTTCACCACCAGAAAGGTAATTATCTGCGAGTAACATTGGCTACACATTTTATTATTTTTTAAGTTCACGCGGGCGAAGTCGCGAGAAACAGCTAGTCTTTTATAACTTTCTTTATCGTGGTCTAGTAATTCATTCGATCTAATGCTAAATGGAATTAGTGGCGACCTCTAGCGGCTTAAGAATTTACTACGCTCAAGTTGATTGGCTGCCAGCCAGTTTTGTTGCAGACTTTAATTTAATTTTCAACGAACTGAATGCAAACTATCTTCCATTGTTACAAATAACACAAATTGCAATGTTAATACTTTTTTCTTCAAGTATATTTTAAATTTTGTATTTATCTCCTGTATTAACAAGCAGTTGAAAGTTTGCTGTCAATGAAGAAAGAATAAGCTGTACGAGTACTATGGTGTCACAGAAGATCAAAAATCTCAAATTAATTATGGTCTAAAAATTAAGCATATTTTATACAAGCTATATTTGTATGTATGTACTTACATAGTGCAGAAGAATAACATTTTTTAAATAAAAGGTGTGATATCTTATCATTTTATTTCTCTACTTGACGACGCGGAAGTTTTGTAAAGCAATAAGCGAGGAAAGTTTCTGGCTCCTATCTAACTTGCTATATCATCGACTTGGTGCCACTTTGTTGTGAGATGTTCCACTTTTGTCTTACATAATACTGATTACATTTACCAACAGTTATTTAAAATATGCAATAATACATAGGGACATAATTTTTTTACAAAATGCACAATTTAATTTTCTTGTAATGACGAGATTTTTGCGTTACTGACAAGGATGTTTTTCAATGGTAAGTTGGTAAGTGCTTGCCGGATAAGGTCTAACAGTCAACACAGTGTAAGTGAAACGCACACATTTTATCTAGACTCGTGGTTGGCGCAGGTGGCCGTCTCAAATTGCCGTTGCTCGCTTCTTGCGACGACGTTCATGGCTGTCGCGTTGACCTGTGTGCGATGACTTTTAAAGTTACAGAATGGATAATAAACTTGTGACGTAACGATTTGAGTACATAGAAGGTCAATTCAATGGATCGTAAGAGAATAAATTTTCTCCATCACAGAAGTGAATTTTATTAAAAGTCGCAGCTGTGACAAGTTCGACGTCCCGGCCGGCGCGCAGCGTGCTACTTTCCTACTCAGCGAATTTTGACATCGTCGAAATACGAACTTAACATAAAGTTGCAAATTGAAAGTTAATGGCGAAGTTAACTAAGTTAATTACTTCTAAGTTTTGTATTTCTTTCCGTCTGAGTGAAATTAACTCTTTTGTTTTTAACACATTTTACGTTCGACTAACAACAGATTAATGCGTATTTTTAGTTGTTTATTAAAACGATATCGAGTTAAAAATGTTATCAGAATTAATATTCAGCCTCAAACAATGACAGGACGATGAATATTGCGATGGATATTGGAAAGCCGTCATTTCGACGTAGTCAGCGTTCACTGACGAGAGAGCTCAAACACGAATTCATTCTATTTGAAGAGATTTGTGAAAAACGAGAATAAACTGAAAAAGGCATTTTGAATGGGTTTTAATAAAATTTTCTCTATCACTGCTTCAAAAATTTACTATATTTTGCGTCTTATTTTTCATGTTTTATATATTGTGTATAGCTAGTTTATTTTAAATTGAAAACAAAAATAAATTATTTAACACGTAGAATATCCTCACCTTTTTCATCCTTTCACATTACAATATCCTCATTACGTATATAAACGAAGCATTCCCTAACTCTACTTTCAATTTGTTTAAAAGGTAAAACGAGAAATGCACACAAACAGTGAAGCTATCATAGTAATCATTGGTAATCTATCGGGCGCGCAAACTAGTCATAGAGTAATGCTAGTTACACGAGTTCAGAACTGAGGCAATGCTGAACAGTGCAGTATTCTAACGCACACGCTATCAAAACAGTATTGCTCTGTCTCGACGTGTGATTTAATACCAGTACTGCAATGTTATCTTGTATTAAGGGTTTGTACTACCCCTGTGTGAAAATCTGCAGTTGTTAAAGCCTGCATATATACAAAGGATCCATTAAGTTATTGAATACGATAGGAAATTATAGTGTATTGCATTTGAAAATAACTTCATATATTCAAGACTATTTACGACTGTAAATAAATCTATTTAATAATTATAATATAATAGTGAGGAGGTTCCTGTCTCTGCAGCCCTGACCACTGGTTGCTTGAGTCATCGGATTCCGCAGCCGGTGGTGCTCTATTTTTTATATAATATGTTTTATTTTCTTTTTATTTTCTTCGTAATTGCTCTTTGGTACTTCAAATAACATTTCACTCAAATGAGTCGAAACGCCCTCGGCTGTACTTCTCAGGAAACATTTCTGTATTAATAATATCGTTTTCATTTTCTAGACACCTTAATTGAATACAAGAACGTGTTGGACGTTCACGGGAAATATATCTTGTTCACCTTTCCTACGTGATCCGCCTTATAACAAACATTGAGTAATTTACTGCAAATGTTTAGATAGAAAAACTCTCTCATTCGTTACTAACTTTTGTCCCCGACTTCGTCGGTTAGGAATTAAAAAATACTTGGTCTACATCTATGTATTCTAAAGTGTATGTGTCTATGATTCACATATTTGACAAATTATCGTTTAGTTATTGACAAAGTATCGTTAAAATTCGTAAAGTTTTGTATATATTTAGTAACATACAGTCATCCAAACTTTAATATTTATAAGTATGATTGCATGAGACAAAGGTTAACTTTAAAACAACTTTTATAAATCTTGTGTAATTTTTTTAGTATATTAGACACACTGTGGGTTTCCATTTATTTCGATTACAAATATCTCATCTGTTTTGTTTTTTAAGTAAACAAAAAAAAACACTTTTGTTCTGTTTCGGTATTCTCCAATATTTATCATTAGATTTTACACAAATTGTTACACAAATATATCATACTTAATATTATAAATGCGAAAGTTTAGATGGATGTATGGATGGATGGATGTTTGTTAGAGTTTGTAGCCTTAACGGATGAACGGATCTGAATGAAATTTGGCATAGATGTAGAACATAATCTGGAAGAAAACATAGGCTACTTTCTTTTGTTTTTTTAAATTCCGCACGGACGGAGGCGCGGGCGGAAGCTAGTAACATATAATTCTAATAAATGTTAGTTTTTTAAGTTAAAACAGTCAAGTTTTGAACATCTAAGTTTAAAAGTAATATCATGTTTGAACTATGTAGAATTCCTCACAGCCGGTTTACGCCTTTACGCCTCAGGGTCGACTTTGTACCACAATATCCGGCTATATTTGAATGGCACCGCCACAGCGTTGCCTCCGGCACACGTCTGCGTAGTCTAAAATATTAAACAGTGCAAAGTCCATCGTAGTATGAAAAATCTTTTTCAACTTTTATAGTAATCTTTCGCACTTTTGTAAACTATATTTACTACTAGCTTTCGCCAGAGACTCCGTCCGCGTGGAATTTAAAATACAAAAGTGAGAATTCTATGTGTTCTTCCAGATTATCCCCTACATCTATGCCAAATTTTATCGAGATCACTTTAGGCTACAAATTCTAACAAACATCTTTCTCATTTATAATATTAGTAACAATTTTATTTAAATCCTTTGCTACGATCATATTAAACTCGTAGCATTATTGAAAACCTTGGATACGATGACGTAGATACTCGTAGCACAGGTATAAGCTTTCGTTACAATGTCGTAGACACTCGTAGAAGTCTACAGAAAAATTGTCGTAAAAGCAATTGCAACTTGCAAGACGGATCTTAACTATCATTATTGAAGCCATTCGTTGCATTAATTACAATTTATAGCATTATAATAATATTTAGTAGCCCTGACGTAGACAAACGTAATCTTGTATACTATGGTTACGATTGTGTAGACTCGCGTAGCACTATTCTATACTGCGATTACGATGGCGTAGATATTCGTAGAACGTAGTTATATAACAACAAAACTAAACAAAACATTTTTGACAATATTTAAAACAAATATATTGTTGTAATAGGCACTCGTAGCACTAATCTCTGATAGTACCCATTATTAAAGAAAAATCAAGCTTTTACAGATATCAAATGTTGCTCTTTATCATATTCTGTTTATACCACAGAAATGTTTGCTATAAAATTAAATAATGTGTTGCAGGAAATCACGTTTGCGGTAAATGTATGGACACAGGTGATTGCAAACAGCCGGTGCGAAATCAATAATTGATATTCAATAGTGACCTCTGTCGACAAAACGTGTAAACTTTTAACAAAAGCTTCATAATATAAAACCATCGTATATCTTTATATCTGATTAAATGTTGTTGCTTAAATACAAAATTCCTGTTTACATTTTTAATTGTTTACCTCAAATTGAATACAAAAATAGGAATAACCGAAAATTATAAAGTGCTCAAAAATGTTAGCTGAATTCAATTAAAATATTACATTATGTTATAGTAACTACAATCGCAAGTTTTATTGAATTTAGACAACATTTGTAAGTTAAAAATAGTAAGAAATAAGTTTTTGTCTGGGTTTATTCCAATGTTACGTCTAAATTAGTCAATTAAGGAACACATAAAAGACAAAAAATATTTTTTACTTATAAGAGATATTTTAAAGATAAAAAAAAAGAATTGGAGGTGCCGAGTATCGATCCCGGTACTTCTCGTATGCTAAACGAGCGCTCTACCATTTGAGCTACACCCCCTGTGCTTAAAGCTCTCAATATCGCAACTGTTCCTGCAGGATATCGATTTTTACTAACGTAGGCCTTCAAAACGTATTATCATCCCGCTCGTTTTCTTTGAAAAGAACAGAGACAACGACATGATTATTACAAGTGCGACGACAGTACGCAGCGGCAGAATTCACAGCCTGAGAGTCTATCAAGTACATTTGCGAGACAGTTCCGGGAAGGTATTCGTATTGAGTTTTGTATGAGATTCGTTGGCGTACTTTGCGCTCTGTACGCTACATAATAATAATACACAATTTGTCGATGACGTTACGAAAACTTTCTCACGAATATTCATGATAAGCCCTCTCTGTTTTGATTTAAGTATTAGGGACGATCATTTTAAAGTTAAAATGTTGTTTTACGTTTGTTTTATTGTGACTTAAATGTAAAAAATAAAGTGTCTAATTTCTCTTCCTAAATGAGTAACGTTGCTTCATTATTGTCTTGATTAACACCACACCACCTTGGATACTTACTAAAGATAAAAGTTTTCAAAACGATTTTAGAAAAGTTGTTATTTTGTATTTTTGGTACGTTAATGCCAGCTGCAGACGCTCATTTATAACTAAAGATTCGAACTGTTCAGATAAAACCGTGCGTGTTTAGGCAGAAATTTAACTGTCAATTGAACTGTTCACTTTGTTTTGCCTCCGCAAACAGTTTTCACTAATCAGTTAAAACTGTCAGTACTGAGCGTATATAGCGCACTTTATGAACCTTACAATAGAAGCTTGTTTTTCGTAGTACCATAGTAAACTAGATAGATGGCGTGATAAATAAATTTGCAAATCAATACATGTGGCAAAACTCGCAACAATATATGGGAAGTAACTAAATATTATTAGGAAAAACTTAATTTTAAGTTGCAAGCAGAGTGTTAATTAAACTAAGTACTGTAGAGACTACCTAAGCTTTACAAAAACTTTAATGAGAAAAGTTAGATTAAGGTGCACTTTAGAAAATGTTCCTGAAGTTTCAACGACAAAATTTTCGCCAATTTTTTTTTAGGTCAGCAAACGCAACTGGCTGTGCTTTTAAATATATTTTTTTTAAGTTTGAGAAATTTACTAAACATTATATCTAAAGGAAAATCTATGGTAATACCTTTCTTGTAACCATCAATTATTACGCAATACACACATCTGTGTTAGTGCCTACACACTTAGCGGTTAGCTGCGTGCGACTTTCTGTATACAGTCGCCTGTTACCACTGTTACAAGCGCTACTGCTACGCAAAATGATACTATTTTATTATTGACTAGCTTTCGCCCGCGACTCCGACCGGACGGAATTAAAAAAAACAAAAGTAAGCAGCCTATGTGTTCTTCCAGACAATTCTCTATATATATACCAAATTTCATCGAAATCCGTTCAGCCGTTTAGGCTACAAACTCTAACAAACATCCATCCATCCATCTAAACTTTCTCATTTATAATATTAGTATGAAGTATGATTAGCCGTGCGACAGAGTCGAGTAAATGAAAATAGACACTTAACCCTTAAATGCACGATTTTTTTCTTGAAACGAATAACAAATTGAACATAGATTAAGGGAAAATAAAAAAAAAGTTTTTTTTTTTCAAAATAGTCTATTTTTTTTTTTTTTAAATATTAGTAGATTTTTGTTAATTTATATAATTTATATAAGATTGATGTATAAATGCATCATCATGCATTTAAGGGTTAACCCAGATGTGTTTTTACTATCGAATGTAGACTATAGTAAATAAAGTTCCATATTCATATACCTTCTCTTTTCGTATTTAAAAACTTATGAATTTTTATTTCTTAAAGTATTTGAGTCCATTAAAACATTTTAAATGGATATTTTAGCAATTGAAGCATCATAAAAAGAACCGATGCGAGCCGTTAGTCACGCGTATAACTGTGCTTCGTGAAACACGTAATATTTTACAGAGACGCGATAAATAACACGAATTTCAACGGTGGAAAAGTAAAAAATATTGCCTCTTTTCTGTAGTACGCTTGTGAGCCAGATTTACTTCTATAAAAGTAGGAAGTTTTCAGTTTTAAGCACATAATCACTAAATGGATAAAGAATTAGACGAAGTTTTCGGTTTTTTTTCGTGCCTTATTCTACATGCATAAATAAATTTTATCTACTCGTATACCTACTAATATTAAAAAGAGGTAGGATTTGTATGTATTGAAATACCTCAAAAACTACTGGGCCGATTTCAAAAATTATTTCACCATTAAAAAGCTACGTTATTAGTGAGTAACATAGGCTATATTTAATATTATTTTTTTAATTTCACGCGAACGAAGTCGCGAGCAATAGCTAGTAAATTATATAGTGTATGTGCTATAACTTTTTAGCTTCATTAATGAAAATCCTGATGATACAATTACTATCGCAAATCATACTAATCATACTAATATTATAAATGCGAAAGTTTAGATGGATGGATGGATGAATGTTTGTTAGAGTTTGTAGCCAAAACGGCTGAACGGATTTCGATGAAATTTGGTATAGATGTAGAGGATAGTCTGGAAGAACACATAGGCTACTCACTTTTGTTTTTTTAATTCCACGCGGACGGAGTCGCGGGCGAAAGCTAGTATGTTTATAAAATAAACAAAACCCTTATCAAAAACAATAGAACCTTAAAAACAATAGAAAAAAAGCTTCAAATTCGTTAGTAACATTGAGTAATATTTCGCGCATCGCTCGGCAGAATCGTAACAAGACCTTCATCAAGCGCAACAATGGATTTAATTAAATCTGTAAGGCTGTTGTACTGCGCGTGTCGACTAAAATACGTTGAGCTTTTTTGCGAATTCCTGTTACCCTTCTCTCGATACCTACATTCAAGTGGAAAATAAAACAATTCAGATTTTCCGAATTGACACAGATATTTGTTCGTAGTATAATAATAGAGACGAAAGCGCAATGAAATATAATTTAAGAATAATGCTTTTATTATAGTAAGCAAATTAAAATAATAAATTTACACAAAATAAAGCAAATCCTCTAAATCATAGTAATAATTTCTTCTAACAGATCGACGAAGGTAAACTTTTTAACTTTATGCAATATTTTACAAAAGTTCGGATCCGCAACTAACTTACAAACATAAATATCTTTCTTATCTGTGTCACATTCTAAGGTCTTCAATACTTCTTCGACTTGTTTTACATACAGAGATTCTGTTGTTTCTGGTAGTATCACAAAATGCCAGGGCAGGCAAATTTTCAAAACATTCCATATAACTTTTTGACTTACCTCTAAGCAAATGTTGGGATCTCTATACGGAATTGGTGGCTCTTCAACCGGGGGCTTGACAACAGGTTCTTTTTCCGGTTCTTTAGGTTTTTCAACCGGTTTCTCACATGGCGGACAAATCATTGCAGCTTGTGAAACAACTATAGAAGGCGCCTTTATATATTGTGATCCGCGTTTTTGAGAAACATCCGATCGTCCGCTCTGGTTGCCATCTGTTTTCCTTATTTTCGTGGTTTTTCTCTTTTTAACTTTCTTTTCTTCGGGAACCGATTCCGTGTACATAACCTCTTCCACTGTTGTACCTTCACATATACTGACGACTCTGTGAATCAGTTTATTGATGAATTGCTCAGTGCACTTTAAGGCACACGCTAAACACTCGTCTCTATATTTCTTCTCATTTATTAGATAAGTGACAATATCACCACAATCATCAAGAGAATGACATATTTCTTGTCCAATCGCCATAGATAATGCAGCAATGAAACCTTTAATTGGATCAATATTTTTACAAAACGCTAACAAAAACGCGGAGTAATTCATCATGTCTTCTTCAGTCTCATATAATTCGAACAAGAAATGTTTAATCAAATTCAATTTTAATAAATCTTGTTTATCTTCAGTAATAAAATCTTTATCAAACCATAATTCTTCTTTTATAAAGTTATCTCTCGATATCAGCTCTGTAGATTCTAAATCAATGCAACGAAAAATCTTTCGAACTTCCAATAATTCCGCTATCGTTGGAAAACTAAGCTGAAGGCAGTAAATTAGAAACTCCCTCCAATCCACGTAGGCTGTTTCACCGAATAAGGAGAACACGAGTTTTTGAACTTGTTCGGGATCAATATTTTTCCAAACATCAGGAAATAGGGAACCTTCTTTACTTTCTTTACCAAAAATGATAAAATCTTGCAATAAATATATAAAAGCTTTATGCATAATAATGCCTGACGGTGCAACCAATTGAAATTGTGATCGTAATCGCGCCAGCTGATTAGTTTTAAAATTAGAATATCTTTTAATTTCAGACTTACTTTCTGGAATTATCGTTTCCACTGATGGAGCAAACTGGAGAACATTATTGTCTATAATTAATTTATCAAATTCAAGTAGTAATGATTCCGGGATTTTCCTTCCTTTTTCTATGGCCATATGAAAGTACTTACACAACCTATCCACAGCCAATACTTCATTTGTGTAATATGTGTCAATTAAGTTTTGAATTTCTATGAATGCTTTTAATACTTGATCACTAAAGAGCTTCATATCCGCGTAACATTTGTGTTGCAACGCTGATATGCGTAAATTGAAACGTAACATTTCTCCATTAACACCAATAGGCCATTCTTCTAAACATTTTAATGCATTTTCTTTTATAATATCTTCTTGGTGGCAGGACTCAGTGGAGCCGTTTCCCTCCTTTTTCTTCGTTGGTGTTATTTTAGATTTTTCACTATATTCCTTACTTATAATTGATCGATAAGATTCACCCAAATCTTTTACAATTTTCGAGGCAAATTTTATATTGTTTTCAATTACCATTTGAAATGGATTGTTGTCGAAATCGAATTCAATGCTCTTTATGAAGAACTCTTGGAAAACAGATTTTAAATGTTTGTACAACTTTTCATCTCCACCTTTCTTACTAGAATGAGTGGTTTCCGTTTCACGATATATCTTTGTTAAATCTTTTGAAGAAAGTCTATCAGAAGGCGGCGCGCCTTTAAGCATCGTGAAATAAAAATCGTTTAGTATTTGAAACGTCATAATTGATCTGAAAAATACGAGTAATAACTGTTTGTAACAGCAAACAATCATTTTAGTTAAATACGATTCCACTAACCTAATGCAACGTTTTAAGGCAAAAGCGTATTTATATAAAAAAAAATATAAGAGAGTATTGAAGACTAAGGCGTAGACTCGTTTTCGTAGACTTTGACGTAGATGTCTCGTAGAGCTAGCCGTAGTAACCGTAAACATTAATGTTTTACGTTTGATTTGCATTTTTACTATTTTATTAGCCCTAGTAAACATATTTAACCGTTTTTATCAAAATTATTAGTGTAAACTTGTAATTGATTATTTCCGAAAAATGTGTTTTAACGAAAGGTTTTGTAATATTTTTATGAACATACCTGTTTAATTCCATTTGCATTAAAGAAATATATGTATTAGCTAAAATAGTGAGTTCTTCAATTGTCCAATTATCGCATATTAAAGAATGTCTCTTATCTTCAGCGAAAACTTTTCTCTGGTCACAAATATTATATAATTTATTCTGCAACTCTTTCACTCTACAATGCCATTCATTTCTAGCAACGCTTAACGGCCGCCAGTCATTTTCGAATTCATTGTATTTTTTTTGGAAATCCGTCACTATATTCTGTTTGTCCGACGGTAATGTTATAATTTGTATCATTTTGTCTTTCAAAAATCGTGTGTATGGTATAACATAGTTCATTTGTAGTCTTGAAGTGAAAAACATTTGTTGTATACTATCAACATAAGACTTCTCAAATTCCTCCCAATAGCTAGCTAAAGCTGAACCCATCGGTTCAGGGATTGGCAAAACTCCATAGACCCAATCCTCTTCTCCTGGTAGCACTCTAATTTTATCAACGCTATATAAAGATTTACTCTTATTATCTTGCGCAATCATACTTTCTAATGTTTTTATACGATTTTGTTCAACATCACCAAAAGAAAGAGGGGCTTTAATTATTTCTAATTCTGTCTCTATAGTAGTTCTACTAAGTTTGGAGTTTCTTCTTACTTTTTCTTTCGATTTACTATTAACGATGTCAGATTTAACAATTTTTGAACTAGTACGCTTCACTTCTGAATTGGGGAATTCAATCTGGTTTACAATATTTTCGTCAAACAACTCTTCAAATGACTTTATTGGGATGCTAAAGTCGCCAATGACAAATTTACATATCTGACCTATTAAATCTCTATCTATCACCTCATAAAATAAACTGTAGTTAATTCCCATGACGGCGTAGAATCTGTCTATGATATCCGAATTTTCCTCAGTAAGTTCCCAAATCACCAATTCCTCCGATATATCTATAGTCTGCTTAAGATTAATGTAGGCTGTAAAATAAGTTTCAAACGGTTTATCAGCCAGTTTCTTGTGTGGATCTTTGACTATTTTAGAGACCCTCACTTCTTTGAAAACGTCTAATTCTTTTAATCTATGTTTCAGTATGCATTCTTCTAAAAGTTCGTCATCATTGTCATTGAGTTCTTCAAAATCAGGTGGACCGAAACCAACAAAAGCTTCTTCGAGTATTTGGAGTTGAAGATAAGTATTGGGATAGTTCACAATAACAAATCCTACAACATCCTCTTGATGTTTAAGATACTCAACTATCATTGCAGCTAATAAGTAATCAGTTAAAGGCTCTCCAGCTGTTAACGCATCGTATGCATATTGTCCTAAACTTGCAGCAGGTGACATTATCATTTCATCTTCTGGAAGTGATTTTGGTGTTTGTGTTTGTTTTGTATTAGGTAAAGGCGAAAGAAGTGAACCAGAATTATCAATATCACGACTTTTCACGAGCACTTCATCTTCAGATTTCATAGACTTAATCAGCTCTTTAGTTTCCTCTTCTTGTGTTGCGGCTAAAAAACTGTCATATGATAATTGGATTTCAGTTCGCCCAATCATATCCATTTGATATTCTCTTAAACAATAGTTAATAACAGATTCAAGACGTACAACGCGTATTTTCTGAGAATCTAACAAAGTTTCTAAAATGTTGCTCAAAGACTTGTCTGGTAAACTGCGTAAGAGTACTTTTGATGTGTAATCTGGTAAATCTGCTGGTAGCCTTTTCGATGGATACGGATATTTCACTTCTAATAAAGTGTAAACAGCATGACCTAATATATTAAGTCCTAAGCTCTCCGCTGTGCTATCCTCCGATTCTGGCTCATAATTTGGTATTAACACATCCAAATTCCACGGGTACAAGTAATTAAGATATTCTTGATATTCACAATCATTCATCACCTGCTGTCTGTCACGTTCTACATATACAATTTCTTCATAAGTAACAGAGGACGATTCTTCAGCATCTCTTAATTTTAATATATCTTCAGTAGGAACGAGTACTTCGAAAATAGGTTGTTGCTTGAAAAATAAACATTTCCATTCATGAATGAAATGCTGTGGAACATCGTCTTCCATCAACTTTTTAAAGTACCCATATTTGACCGCATAGTCAATCAGCGCTAAGAGAGTTTCGTAACATATGTCGTAGTATATTTGTCTTTTACGCTTCATTTTTTCAGCATACAATCTTTTGTGTAACTGATTTTGTCTCCTTTGTTCAAAATCAATCTCTACAATGCCTGAATCTATTTTCTCTTTGAGATTGTCGAAAAATATGTTTAATTGTTGCTCTCTTTGTTCAGTATATTCAATTTCACCTTGTATTCTGTTCTTAACTAAATTCCGCGCCTGTTGCTTCGTTTCCATAATTTGTGTGCACATTTGCTTCTCGAATTGTGACAACTTCATAACCTTTTTGGCCAGTTCCATGTCCGCTTTACTTTCTTCTTCAGCAACGCAAGTATTCCATAAGGAATTACTTAATGCACTTGCAATATGTCGTTGAAATTCTTCAGAATCGGTTCTTTTTCGAATTCTTAGGAACAGATTACTCAAATATTCATTTGTCCAATCAGAATCCACAAATGACTTCTTTCGCTGTAAAGCTTTTTCTTCAAGCGCCATTAATTCCTCATATGTGTAATTTTGATACTTACAAGGATGTTTCATCTCAAATTTATCTATATCTTCGTTCCTCTTTGGAACTTGGCGGGAACCTTTTTTCACATAACATGGTTTTGGAATTTTCGAATCTTCTATTTTACTAATTATTTTTGAATATTTATGATGAAGATAATCAAACGATTCTTTAATCTCTTTTGCTTTTCGTTTTTGCCATTCAATGAATTGTCTTTCGTCTAGTAGAGGTTTGGATAGATAATCAACAAATGGTTCTTGTTCTTCAGTAACTTTCTTTACTGTAAATCTATTTTCTAATTTCTCTACTAAACTTGATACCATTTTTCTTTCTCGTTTAATAAAGTTAACACGGTCGCGTTTGTCTAAATGAAGAAAAAGCTGGTAAAACAAGCGAAGCAATGATGAGCCTTTGCCCATCATAACATTATTTAGATCTTCATCGGTTAAGTTTACTTCAACTTCTTTCAGCCACTCCCTCAAATGTTTCCAATTATTTTTTATATCAGCCTCTTCGTTACTAGCTCTAATAATATAATGTTTTTCGTCGTTTATAACGTGGTAGGATCTCAAGACTGTTGCAACGACATGTCCATTCTTCATCATATTTCCAAATTCTTCTGCTTCCCATGTAACTGGTCTTTCCAAGGTTTGTGAAAGCCAATCCTTTAATATCTCGGCCATTTTAGTAAAATAATGAATATTCTGAGAATAAAATATAACTAAATGTCAAAAATATATGCAGTTCGCAACAAAGAGCATAGAAATAGTAGAAAACATACGATCACAATAAATGTCATGTCAATTTTAATTAAAAGTAAAAAGGAAAAGGTGCGAAAATATAACTTTACAAATTGTTTTTAATTAAAAACGTAAAAAGAAATTGTATGTGGTAACTTCATTCGTAATTCTTATGTCACTGTCAGTACGTGTGTACTTATTATGACTTTTTTGTGATGTTTATTTTCACACGGTTCATGCAGTTTTGTTAAAATTCGCTTGATTCTATTCATCATGAAATGTAATGAATTTGAAAAGAGTGTATGTAAAGCATAACTTTTATAAATATTTGCCTATTTGTTAATATTTTGTCGTATTCAAGGATTTAATTACGTTGTTTACAGGTACCTCGCCATCACATGAATCTGTCTAACTTGGATAAAGCGCTGCACGATCTGGGAATGTTGAGTGCCATAACAGAAGCGCGGCGGGAGTATTTAAGGGAATCTAGGACTAATTTCAGCGTTATGCGCCTAAATACTCGGTATGTCTCTAACGTAACCGTGGGGTATTGCATGAAAAGAACCGCAAACAAAAACAGACTTTGCCCATATGTTATACCAGTCAGGCATAGAACTAAGAGTGAAAATTCTGATGCAAAGAGCGATGTGAGCGACAGCGCGTGTGAGTATAAAAGCAGTTTCTTCGATCCATCGACAAGTAACAGTCCTTTTGACGTGAAGAGTCCAGCTAAACGATGTCAGTCCCTGGAGAACCTGAACTTGTCCTTAGAACCTCAGACAAACACGGAAACATCACCCGAAATGGATTGTGTGTCAACAAGGATTCAGAAGTTACAAGTTGATGAATGACAAAACAATATTCTATAAAAAAACCTGCAAATCAGTGAAATGACACTGTTTATGTCTGTTCAGTATTGTTGAGTGTAATCACTAATATGGACATAATTGTAGAAAAACAAATGTTCCTAGATTCATGAAACAAATAGTAAATGTCTTTCTACATGGGAACTTGAAATCTCAATTGATTTTAGATTATTGTCATTTGCTCAAAATTGTCTTCAATTTGGAAATAATTATGTCTGTATCTAAACAAAGGTTGTTTGTGTAGTTGTCATCCGATATAGTTACCTCGAATAAGTACCACCATTGTGATCATAGAGAACAAATTTATTATTTCCCTAAGTTGCAGCTAAGCATTTGCAAGGTATTAAATATTAGAGTTATTATTTATATTTGATTCTAAATACCATCACATAATTTATTGTTAATTATGTTTACGACACTTATGTGTTTTTAGATCTCATTTCATTGTGAAATATAAAGTGAATATGATTGCAATTTTTGTCACTATATTTTTTGCTTTTGTGACTTAGAAATAGTTACTTATCTTTGTTAACATATTTTGTTATTTTTCTTTGTTTAATAAAAATATTTAAAATATAACTGATGCTTTGAAAATTATTAAAGTCATTTCATTCATCCATCTACAACTCAAATTAAAAACAGTTTACTGTAAAATATGTTTAATAGAATTTATTTCATCGGTTTTTCATTTAAAATGTCAGTGAATAATTTGAACTATCACTAAAATGTACAGTTATCAGATTTTATAATTCCACACAGATTCGCGGGCAGAAGCATTTAAATAAATATATTATTACTACTATTACTTAATTATAGCTGAATACTTTAAAAATCTGGAATCTTCTCTTCAAGTCTATGTAGCTGAGCATCATATACACTGGATTCAGTGTTACCATCATTTTTTACAAGTCTATTTATAGTGTGACTAAATATTTTAGATTAGTTTGACAATTCCTGTCAATTCATGTGACAATTTAGTAGGGATGGGTTGTGTAAAATCAAGCATGAATCCTTTCGATTTTCGATTTTTATTCTTATGGAAGTTGTAATCGATAGATTCATAGTTATAACTCATGAATTAAAAAAAACACTGTTTAGTCAAATTAATAATGACCTGCAGAACCATTACAAATAATGACAGTGAATAAATATTTATTACTACTACAGCCGTACGTAATCGAATTGGAATTCGCTATTATTATTATTGTCATCGCTAAATTCTCTACACCATAATTAATACTAGAATTGTCCTCTAAATTAGTTAATAAGAAAATAATAATTTTATTTAAGTTCGATAAATTTTATTTAAACCGAATATCGATAGTTCACAATTGTTCGCTATGCGTGTTTGTTTCGTCACTACCATACCTGTCTATTAAGTACAGCATTTGCCTTCATACAAATTGAATTCGATACTTCATATACATCATTTATCAAACTAATCTATCTTATTTAGACACACTATAGTGGATATAATCGATTCTGCACTTTCACCACACAAATGCACTACATATATTTTCATTATTTAGTTAGAAAACAAACAAGATGTAATTTAAAATTGTTTATTTGCAGTTCTTTGAGTATATTTAACACTTAATTATAATTAACAAAAGGAAACACTGCACATGATTTGTATGACGTTACCAACGTTCACAGTAAATGATATATCAAAGGGCTTTCACTTTGAGTTGCTTCATCTTGGGGGCTTTGCGTTTGCGCTGACGTTTCTCTTCCTTCAGCTCCCAGCGGCGTTGCTTCTCGGGATCATCCTCCTGTAATTACAATTATATTACTAACTGTTGCTCGCGATTTCGTCCACGTTATATTTAAACATTTAGCCCATGTTACTCAGTGATACCATAGCTTTTTAACGGTGAAAGTTTTTTGTAATCGGCCCAGACGTTTTTCAGTTATTTCAATACATTCAAAAATCTATCTTGATTGTTTACTACTGGCTTGTAGTTTTTGTCCTTTTCTTGACAATTTCTAATTCACCAACTAAATTAAATAGTATGGAGCGGCTTTTTTTGACCTTTGACTAAACTATCGCACAACTGTTATGCAATTGTTTCGCAGCCAATTCAACTGTTTAGTTACAACTAAAAATCGAGTAATGTACACATCTATATAAGCTCATATAAAGCGATTAAACAGTTGTGCGATAATTTAGTTTCCGGTGCACGCTTAACGTCTGATGCAATGGTCTGTGTATTTCTGTGTACTCACAGCGAGTATGCGTTCCTTCTCCTGTTTACGTTTCTCCTCTCGCCTCAGCGCGGCCTGCTCCTGGCGCGCCGCGTGTGCCCCGCGCTGCCACGCCTCCGCCACCTTCTGGCGACGCTTCTCACACTTCGCTAGAGCCTACAAATTATACTTATACTAGCTTTCGCCCGCGACTCCGTCCGCGTGCAATTAAAAAAACTGAGCCTATGTGCTCTTCTAGACTATCCTCTACATCTATAACAAATTTCATCGAAATCCGTTCAGTAGGCTACGAACTTTAACAAACATCCATCCATCTAAACTTTCGCATTTATAATCTTACCGAAAGTTTAGATGGATAGATGTTTGTTAGAGTTCGTAGCCTAAACGACTGAACGGATTTCGATGAAATTTGGTACAAATGTAGAGGATAGTCTGGAAAAACACATAGGCTACTCACTTTTGTTTTTTTTTAATTTCACGCGGGCGAAAGTTAGTGAATTATAATTAACTCATTAACCCCAATTAAGGCTTGAAAGCACTATGAGTATGGTGTGACTGTGTGTGTTACCTCCTTGCTAAGCCTGAGCCGCTTCAGTTTATCCAGCAGGTAGAAGATGAGGAGCAGCAGAGGACGCACCTCCTCGCCGTCGCCGGTCAGCGCGAAGCTCGCCAGCAGCACGCGCTCCGTCTCCGGAGGCTTCGTCATCGCTGTCTCTCTAATAAACAAATAACAATAAATTATCATCATCTTTCCCCTTATCCTACTCCCGTAGTGGCGTAACAGGTTTTTGTCCTCCACATAACTATCATACGTCATCTCAGTCATCACTCCCTTCATCATATCACCTTTCACGCAATCCCATCTCTTTCTAGGTCTACCTCTACCGGTGTACTTCCACACTCATAACTAACGTTCTCCTTGTAAAATGCGATTCACCCCTCCTCATAACATGCCCATACCATGCTAACAATAAATTATCATCATCTTTCCCCTTATCCTACTCCCGTAGTGGCGTAAAAGGTTTTTGTCCTCCACATAACTATCATAAATCATCTCAGTCATCACTCCCTTCATCATATCACCTTTCACGCAATCCCATCTCTTTCTAGGTCTACCTCTACCGGTGTACTTCCACACTCATAATTAACGTTCTCCTTGTAAAATGCGATTCACCCCTCATAACATGCCCATACCATGCTAACAAGAAATTAATTATTTGCCATAAATGATATTCACCATATTAGCGCTTGGTCGTTGCGTTTAAGTCGGAACCCAATAAGCGCCGTTATTTCCAAACAATCACCTATCCTTTTAAACAAATCAACTACCCTAGAAGTAACATTCGAGCTGGCCAAAAATGAGTAGTCAATAATGCAACTTCAAAAATTTATTTTAAAAAAAGCTATCAATGACAACCTAATTTTTTCTTCAGATTTATAAAAACTATTAAACGCTGATTATTTTACAATATAAAAAAAAATCTGTCTATATTAAAAAATGCGAGCTAAAGAACCATTTCATTTCAATACTTTTTTTTTTCATCCATTCTCATCCACTGAAATGCCTTAAAAAGTCATGATGGATGGCTGGCAGATTTTTTTTTAAAAACATGCCCGTTTTCTTAGCTTTCCAAAAATGCATAATAACTAAATGGTTAACTTTTGTACAATGCATATAGGGGTCTAAATTATCACAAATGAACCCCTCTATCGCCTTTTATCGCGAATACGTTGAATTACCAATAACTCTGTAAAGTAACTTACTCCATAAGTTTGGGGCCGCAGTATCTATCTGAGATGTGTATGTAGTGCAGGAGGGCGTGGTGCTGCGACAGCGCGGCGCACACGCGCGCGTCCAGCACGCCCGCAGTCGCCTCCGCGCACTCCGACAGCACGGACATGCCGCCCGGCAGCCCGTGCTTCTCGCCCGGGCGACGCTCCGGGCAGAACACGCTCTAACACAGCAAAACTAATATTATAAACTTTCACTAAACACACTCTAACACACAGGAAAACTAATATTATAAACTTTCACTAAACACACTCTAACACACAGGAAAACTAATATTATAAACTTTCACTAAACACACTCTAACACACAGGAAAACTAATATTATAAACTTTCACTAAACACACTCTAACACACAGGAAAACTAATATTATAAACCTTTGGTCGAACCCGCATTAACGGCGGTCTCAATAACGAATGATCGATGCAATGCATGACAGAATCGATATCAAAAGTCATTTACAGTCATCGGCCTGTCTAAATATCGTTTATTGAGTCAGTATTACAAAAAATAAGATCACGGATTTGGATCACCGATTGATAAAATTTCATATTGAGACCGGCAGTTATCTATCTGAGATGTGTATGTAGTGCAGGAGGGCGTGGTGCTGCGACAGCGCGGCGCACACGCGCGCGTCCAGCACGCCCGCAGTCGCCTCCGCGCACTCCGACAGCACGGACATGCCGCCCGGCAGACCGTGCTTCTCGCCCGGACGACGCTCCGGGCAGAACACGCTCTAACACAGGAAAACTAATATTATAAACTTTCACTAAACACACTCTAACACACAGGAAAACTAATATTATAAACTTTCACTAAACACACTCTAACACACAGGAAAACTAATATTATAAACTTTCACTAAACACACTCTAACACACAGGAAAACTAATATTATAAACTTTCACTAAACACACTCTAACACACAGGAAAACTAATATTATAAACTTTCACTAAACACACTCTAACACACAGGAAAACTAATATTATAAACCTTTGGTCGAACCCGCATTAACAGCGGGTCTCAATAACGATATCAAAAGTCATCTACAGTCATCGGCCTGTCTAAATATCGTTTATTGAGACAGTATTACAAAAAATTAGATCACGGATTGGGATCACCGATTGATAAAATTTCATATTGAGACCGGCAGTTAATTACTATTATAAACTGTCTTTCGCCCAAGGCGCCATCCGCGTGGAATTAAAAAAAACTAAAGCGAATAGCCTTTGGGTTCTTCCAGATTATCCTCTACGTCTATGCCAAATTTTATCATGATCCGTTCAGCAGTTTAGGCTATAAACTCTAACATCCATCCCATCAATCTAAACTTTCGCATTTATGATATTAATATGAAGTATGATTTTTATATGGTAAGGTGGCAAAAAAGCGAACAGCCTCCTGAATTCGCTAAAAAAACGAAGCGACCACTGCCATTAGACATCCGTAATTGCAGATGCGTTGCCTACTTAAATTGTCTGTATTAAAAAAACGTGATCTATGTATTCTAGATTATTCTACATTTGTGACCAATTTTTGGCATCCGTAGATCCATTCTGGAGATACTTTCTAACTTCCATCCATCTAAACTTTCGCATTTATAGTGTTAGTCAGAGGTAAGTAAATATTTATATGAACGGATGGTTTCCAGCAAGTAACTACAAAACGGCTAAACTAATCTAGATGAAATTTGGCACACAGATAGATAATTGTCTGCATTAGCGTAAAAGATATTTAATATAGTTTTTTTTTTAATTCCACGTACAAAGTCGCAGACAAAAGTAATCGTGATATCGTCCATCCTGAAAAAATAATTATTACAGGCTCTACTATTATAAACTGTCTTTCGCCCAAGGCGCCATCCGCGTGGAATTAAAAAAAACTAAAGCGAATAGCCTTTGGGTTCTTCCAGATTATCCTCTACATCTATGCCAAATTTCATCGATATCCGTTCAGCCGTTTAGGCTATAAACTCTAACATCCATCCCATCAATCTAAACTTTCGCATTTATGATATTAATATGAAGTATAATATATTTTTTTATATTGTAAGGTGGCAAAAAAGCGAACAGCCACCTGAATTCGCTAAAAAAACGAAGCGACCACTGCCATTAGACATCCGTAATAGCTGATGCGTTGCCTACTTAAATTGTCTGTATTAAAAAACAGCTATCAATGACAACTTAATTTTTTCTTCACATTTATTAAACGCTGATTATTTTACAATTTAAAAAAATATCTGTCCATATTAAAAAATGCGAGCTAAACAACCATTTCATTTCAATACTTTTTTTTTTCATTCATTCTCATCCAATGAAATGCCTTAAAAAGTCATGATGGATTTGGCTGGCAGATTTTTTTTTCTTAGCTTTCCAAAAATGCATAATAACTAAATGGTTAACTTTTGTACAATGCATATAGGGGTCTAAATTATCACAAATGAAACCCTCTATCGCCTTTTATCGCGAATACGTTGAATTACCAATAACTCTGTAAAGTAACTTACTCCATAAGTTTGGGGCCGCAGTATCTATCTGAGATGTGTATGTAGTGCAGGAGTGCGTGGTGCTGCGACAGCGCGGCGCACACGCGCGCGTCCAGCACGCCCGCAGTCGCCTCCGCGCACTCCGACAGCACGGACATGCCGCCCGGCAGACCGTGCTTCTCGCCCGGACGACGCTCCGGGCAGAACACGCTCTAACACAGGAAAACTAATATTATAAACTTTCACTAAACACACTCTAACACACAGGAAAACTAATATTACTATAATATTATAAATGCGAAAGTTTAGATGGATGGATGTTTGTTAGAGTTTGTAGCCTAAACGGCTGAACGGATCTCGATGAAATTTGGCATAGACGTAAAGGATAGTCTGTATGAACACGTAGGCTACTCACTTTCGTTTTTTTTTAATTCCACGTACAAAGTCGCAGACAAAAGTAATCGTGATATCGTCCATCCTGAAAAAATAATTATTACAGGCTCTACTATTATAAAAACTGTTTACTCTCTTACCAAGTCCTGCATCTCCTTAGCCAGTCGTGTGGCGACCTTCTTCTGCGCGACACACAGCACGAAAGGATCGCAGTCGTCCTTGCCGAGTTCCACGCGCACCAGCAGTGTGTCAGGCGTAGGCCGGCCCAGGTCCATCGCCACGTGCACTAAATCCTGACGCTGAAATATAAATATCAATTAATATACAATAGGAACAATTAATCTTACTATAATATTATAAATGCGAAAGTTTAGATGGATGGATGTTTGTTAGAGTTTGTAGCCTAAACGGCTGAACGGATCTCGATGAAATTTGACATAGACGTAAAGGATAGTCTGTATGAACACGTAGGCTACTCACTTTCGTTTTTTTTTAATTCCACGTACTAATTCGCAGACAAAAGTAATCGTGGTATCGTCCATCCTGAAAAAATAATTATTACAGGCTCTACTATTATAAAAACTGTTTACTCTCTTACCAAGTCCTGCATCTCCTTAGCCAGTCGTGTGGCGACCTTCTTCTGCGCGACACACAGCACGAAAGGATCGCAGTCGTCCTTGCCGAGTTCCACGCGCACCAGCAGTGTGTCAGGCGTAGGCCGGCCCAGGTCCATCGCCACGTGCACTAAATCCTGACGCTGAAATATAAATATCAATTAATATACAATAGGAACAATTAATCTTACTATAATATTATAAATGCGAAAGTTTAGATGGATGGATGTTTGTTAGAGTTTGTAGCCTAAACGGCTGAACGGATCTCGATGAAATTTGGCATAGACGTAAAGGATAGTCTGTATGAACACGTAGGCTACTCACTTTCGTTTTTTTTTAATTCCACGTACTAATTCGCAGACAAAAGTAATCGTGGTATCGTCCCTCCTGAAAAAATAATTATTACAGGCTCTACTATTATAAAAACTGTTTACTCTCTTACCAAGTCCTGCATCTCCTTAGCCAGTCGTGTGGCGACCTTCTTCTGCGCGACACACAGCACGAAAGGATCGCAGTCGTCCTTGCCGAGTTCCACGCGCACCAGCAGTGTGTCAGGCGTAGGCCGGCCCAGGTCCATCGCCACGTGCACTAAATCCTGACGCTGAAATATAAATATCAATTAATATACAATAGGAACAATTAATCTTACTATAATATTATAAATGCGAAAGTTTAGATGGATGGATGTTTGTTAAGAGTTTGTAGCCTAAACGGCTGAACGGATCTCGATGAAATTTGGCATAGACGTAAAGGATAGTCTGTATGAACACGTAGGCTACTCACTTTCGTTTTTTTTAATTCCACGTACAAAGTCGCAGACAAAAGTAATCGTGATATCGTCCATCCTGAAAAAATAATTATAACAGGCTCTACTACTATAAAAACTGTTTACTCTCTTACCAAGTCCTGCATCTCCTTAGCCAGTCGTGTGGCGACCTTCTTCTGCGCGACACACAGCACGAAAGGATCGCAGTCGTCCTTGCCGAGTTCCACGCGCACCAGCAGTGTGTCAGGCGTAGGCCGGCCCAGGTCCATCGCCACGTGCACTAAATCCTGACGCTGAAATATAAATATCAATTAATATACAATATGAACAATTAATCTTACTATAATATTATAAATGCGAAAGTTTAGATGGATGGATGGATGGATGTTTGTTAGAGTTTGTAGCCTAAACGGCTGAACGGATCTCGACGAATTTGACATAGACGTAAAGGATAGTCTGTATGAACACGTAGGCTACTCACTTTCGTTTTTTTTAATTCAACGCTGACGGAGTCGCGGGCGAAAGCTAGTATATACATATATAGCGCCACTAAAGATGTAGTGACATTTTCCTTATAACCTTAAAACGTTATTACGACAAGTAAAATTATAATTGTTATTTTCTAATTTAATTCTAGCTCAATTACCGCGGCAGGCCGATATCGGCCTGTTACACAGTGAATATGTTTACCTAAACGACTGAACAGATTTTGACCAATGAGTATCATTGAATTCACATTTTTTATTTTTTTTTCTTGATAAGTAATGTCTAAATACTATTGTGGTGTTTAAACAGCAAACTGAAGCTATGATCATTTGACATAAGCGTCAATTATCATTACAGAAAAGACAAAATATTTTACCAAATAAAAAACTATTATTACATAAAAGTCTTTTCTAATATCTCGTATGCTCGGTCAGAACAGTCCTACTACTCAATTAAAAATATTCAACTGACAGTTAAATTTTACCAACCAGTTTTACTGAGCAGTTCAGCTTAACACTGTTAGAATTACAGAACCATAGCTTAACATTAACTTAACCGCGACTATAAAGTTACGATACCTTGATAAGTTTGAGGGTAAGCAGCATTCCTTCACAGCAGACGCGGCCGCTGCACCACATCGTGAAGCAATGCTCCGCCTCGCGGCGCCACCCGCGCTCCCCCGCCGCGCACGACACGTCCGCATCAGACTCACCTGCGCACATGCAACCCCATACATACTCATCCACCATAATAAAAAAATTGGACAACAAAGACATTAAAAATATATAGACAAGGCAGCCGGATTATCCACATAGCAAGAATAGCATTTTCTTTATATTATAAGGTGGCACACGAGCAAGCGGCCACCTGAATCGCCAAAATGGCGAAGTGACCGCTGCCCATAGACATTCCCAATAGCGGATGCGTTGCCTACTCTTAATAAACAGAGGAGACGCACATAACGAGGATATTTCCTCTTCCTATACGTATCCTCTACCATCAAATACACGTTCTCTTTCCACCATATTCTTATGAGAAAAAGGGTAGGAAGGAAAAGGGACTAAATGCTACGGGACTCGTGAAATAAGGGACCCCGCGAAACAACACCTGTCCGTAATAAAATATCTTGCATGCCTTAAACGCGAATAGCTTAGGGTAACCTAAAATGTAAACATTTAAATAACATACATATTTTTATCATAAACATACCACCTATATAGGAATGATTTGTCGTTATTACTGACATATCTAAAAGATATTATATTCTAACTCATAACTTACAGGATACTATAAAATTCAATTCAATTAGCCTACCTCCTTAATTGCTTACAACTGTCGAGAGACAGGCCATGCTAATTATCATAAATTTTAATAATGAAAATAACTTACCGACTAGAGTAAAATTATCTTCTAACAATGGTTTATGGAGCTTCAAGAAGTTAAGGGCAATAGATGTGTTCTTAGCTCTGCCAACGGCGTAGGAGATGGCATACGCAGCGAGGGCGCAACACAATATACCCTCCAGCCAATACGCATCCCAACGGGGACGCACTGATATAGGAACCTAAATAAATAAATTTCATCATCAGCTCACTATCCCTACTAATGGCTTGGAACCTATACAAGTTTCTAAAAGTTTTAAACATTAAAAATATGTTCTAAAAGTTTTAAATATTAAAAATATGTTCTAAAAGTTTTATACATTAAAAACATGTTCTAAAAGTTTTATACATTAAAAACATGTTCTAAAAGTTTTATACATTAAAAATATGTTCTAAAAGTTTTATACATTAAAAATATGTTCTAAAAGTTTTATACATTAAAAACATGTTCTAAAAGTTTTATACATTAAAAATATGTTCTAAAAGTTTTATACATTAAAAACATGTTCTAAAAGTTTTATACATTAAAAACATGTTCTAAAAGTTTTATACATTAAAAACATGTTCTAAAAGTTTTATACATTAAAAACATGTTCTAAAAGTTTTTATACGTTAAAAATATTTTCTAAAAGTTTTATACATTAAAAACATGTTCTAAAAGTTTTAAACATTAAAAATATGTTCTAAAAGTTTTTATACGTTAAAAATATTTTCTAAAAGTTTTATACATTAAAAACATGTTCTAAAAGTTTTATACATTAAAAACATGTTCTAAAAGTTTTAAATATTAAAAATATGTTCTAAAAGTTTTATACATTAAAAACATGTTCTAAAAGTTTTATATAATACATTAAAAACATGTTCTAAAAGTTTTATACATTAAAAACATGTTCTAAAAGTTTTATACATTAAAAACATGTTCTAAAAGTTTTAAATATTAAAAATATGTTCTAAAAGTTTTTATACGTTAAAAATATTTTCTAAAAGTTTTATACATTAAAAACATGTTCTAAAAGTTTTTATACGTTAAAAATATTTTCTAAAAGTTTTAAACATTAAAAATATGTTCTAAAAGTTTTAAACATTAAAAATATGTTCTAAAAGTTTTATACATTAAAAACATGTTCTAAAAGTTTTATACATTAAAAATATGTTCTAAAAGTTTTATACATTAAAAACATGTTCTAAAAGTTTTAAACATTAAAAATATGTTCTAAAAGTTTTATACATTAAAAACATGTTCTAAAAGTTTTATATAATACATTAAAAACATGTTCTAAAAGTTTTATACATTAAAAACATGTTCTAAAAGTTTTTATACGTTAAAAATATTTTCTAAAAGTTTTATACATTAAAAATATGTTCTAAAAGTTTTATACATTAAAAACATGTTCTAAAAGTTTTAAACATTAAAAATATGTTCTAAAAGTTTTATACATTAAAAATATGTTCTAAAAGTTTTATACATTAAAAACATGTTCTAAAAGTTTTATATAATACATTAAAAACATGTTCTAAAAGTTTTTATACGTTAAAAATATTTTCTAAAAGTTTTATACATTAAAAACATGTTCTAAAAGTTTTATACATTAAAAACATGTTCTAAAAGTTTTATACATTAAAAATATGTTCTAAAAGTTTTAAATATTAAAAATATGTTCTAAAAGTTTTATACATTAAAAACATGTTCTAAAAGTTTTATACATTAAAAACATGTTCTAAAAGTTTTATACATTAAAAATATGTTCTAAAAGTTTTATATAATACATTAAAACATGTTCTAAAAGTTTTATACGTTAAAAATATTTTCTAAAAGTTTTATACATTAAAAACATGTTCTAAAAGTTTTAAACATTAAAAATATGTTCTAAAAGTTTTATACATTAAAAACATGTTCTAAAAGTTTTATATAATACATTAAAAACATGTTCTAAAAGTTTTATACATTAAAAACATGTTCTAAAAGTTTTAAACATTAAAAATATGTTCTAAAAGTTTTATACATTAAAAACATGTTCTAAAAGTTTTATACATTAAAAATATGTTCTAAAAGTTTTATACATTAAAAACATGTTCTAAAAGTTTTATACATTAAAAACATGTTCTAAAAGTTTTTATACGTTAAAAATATTTTCTAAAAGTTTTTATACGTTAAAAATATTTTCTAAAAGTTTTATACATTAAAAATATGTTCTAAAAGTTTTTATACGTTAAAAATATTTTCTAAAAGTATATCTTAATTCTGCGCGGACCAAGCAGCGAGCAAGAGCTAGTATTAGACAATTAACAAACCTCCACAAGCATATCATCTTCAACATCTCTTTGTTCTGAAAATGTCTCTTTTGTTGGTGGTTTATTTTGTACAGGCACCTCTTTCTCTTCTTCACTGAAATCTAAATAAAAAGAATAATTAATTAAATAAGTGTAATTGGCTAAATATCATCTTTCTTATTAAAATATATAATGCGGAAAAATAAGATAGTCATTTTCTTTTCACGAATAGGGTTTTCACTATTTTTAAATATAGTTAACAAGAACTATTTGTACTGAATGTTTCTTACCTGCTACAGTTGCATCATCATCAACATCAAACTGTTCAAATTCTGCAAAATCATCATCCTCCAATGTTGTATCTTCGTATGCTCTAACATATACACTGCATGCAAGTAGCACTATTGGTAATAGCACTAGACGCATTGTGCTGAAAGGTAATAAATACTTTCATACTCCAAACAGTTGGCAGGAAAGTGATAAACTAGCATTTACTACCGCCCACCCTTTTTCTTATAAGAAAAGGATGGGAAGGGAGCGTGGATTTGACGGTGGAGGAGACGCATAGGAAGGGGAAATATCCTGTTTATGTGTGTCTTCTCCTTCGTTGATTAAGGGTAGGCAACGCATCCACTATTGCAAATGTCTATGGGCAGGGATCGGTTCGCCATTTCGGCGGATTCAGGTTGGCCGCTTGATCGTTTGCCACCTCATGATAATAAAAAAACTAACATCACCACTAACATCAGCTGAGATGATCAAACACTGGTTTAATCACCATACCATATTTGTTTGATACATAAGGTTTTAAAGCCTTAAGTTTTGGTTTAATTTTTATGACTGGCCACCTGCCTGAAGGCAATTGTACTTGGGAGAAAATAAAAAAGAAAAATACTCATTTTTGAAACAAAAAAAATGTAATTATAAATACTGTTTGTTATAAGTCAACATTGGATCACTGTGCTAGCAAACTTAATAGAAATTTTAATAATATAAGGATAGTGTATTATTAGGGTAAACTATTTTTTTAGTCAATGTTGCTTAAAGATGTTATCATGGAGAGTTCTCACATAAGATCTTAGTCTTGTGATTCTTTATCTGTATATCAAGGTTGAATACAAATAATGTTCTTAACTATATTTAGACAAGATTACATTCAAATCTTTGTTTTTAAAAATTGAATTTAAAACAGAAATTAACTGAATAATCCATCATTACACTAAATAGGAATATAATATAGCTTCCAATCATTGTTTTCCAATAAAATTGTTAGTTATTCATGATCATTATTCCCAATACATAAAAACAGAAGGCATAAAACCTTTTTAGTTCTGTATAATATTTTTTTTAAAGTAAGCAAAAGTAAAAAATGACATTGAACTGCATCACAGTGGCATTGAAAATGTATTTAAACCTAATATACTTAGCACAAATACGATGATTTACAGTATCGCGTTACGAAGTAATAGGATTAAGGTAAGGGTCATTAGCCGTGGCCTAAATTGGCAAGTCATCAAAATATTTTCGATGTCCAATATCCAAAGACCGACATTGTTTTAATTAAAATAAATCTTATGTTTTTGAACACCTATACCTATCAATACACGGAAGAAAGCAGCCAGATAAAAATTATACAAACCTTAAATTTATTTATTGACGTAAATTTTGAACACTTTTTGATCAATTAAATTTTATGCACATCACAATTTTAAACCAAAATATAGGTATATTAAACGTTAACCTTTACATACCTTTCGTTTTTTTATTAAATATTATTTTTTTATCTTAAATAATACTGTTTGCACAAAAATGTAACCTATTTATAAATTATTCTACAATCCTACTTCTACAACATTGACTAGTTTGTTTTCGTTTTCAAAATGATACTTTCTGTTTCCTTTTTCAAGTAAGAACAGTAAATTATCCAATAATATTTAAGCTTTGGAACGACTTATCCAATGAATATGAGCTACGCAAGCAGACAACGCAAATAAGTCACGTGGAGTTTTTTTTGCGGAGTTGAAAACAAACTTGTTATCTTGACAGTTGATGTACTGATGTTGCCACCAACTAAAACATGTTTTAATGAGTTTTAGGTTTTATATTTATAGTGAATGTAATTGGTTTTATTTTTATTTCATGAATGTAAATAAATGATATAGTTAAACATTAATTCAACATTTTAAAACATTTTAATTCTTTCTTAATCAAAATGTATGGAATCTTGCACGCCATCTAGTGTTGAATAGCTGTAATCCAGCCTTTTCCCGAAGTTTCAGTGCAACTGCAATAATTCTCTTACTAAAATATATACAGTTTGATACTAGATATTTTGGCATTTTATCTATTTTCCACCTCCTTAATTATAGAGATTTATTATTTGTATATTACATTTATTAGTTGTATGTTAACTCCCAAAACGGTCAATGACCGCGATATTCGCTGACGACATTTCTCACATATATCAATGAATATTAATCCATTTTTATCATTTATATCAAGTTTATAGGTGATTGACTTTTCTAAAACTTCTATTTTGATTTACATAACCATAAAATATATAACTATAACTGTTAAATAAGGTGTGATGTTTAAAAAGATTAGTTTTGGGGGTCTTTTCACATTTATCATATGTTTTATTTGTCAGTTCCGTGGAGACTAAACTGCCTAACAAACTAAATGCCGAACAGCTAATTGCTTAGGACAGGGTGAGTACCTATTTGTTATAATGATTACGACCATAATTATTAACGGGAAAATTCAATTTGTTTTTAAATCCTCGCTGTATTCGTTTGAAATGTTATGACTTGGGAGGTTGTGATAATAATTTGCCCATTTAAAATCCTAAAAATATTTCACATTAGAAGGCTTTAATTGAGTAATCTTAAATCATCTCCGACGCCACAAAATTCTATAGAAGTGGTATCAAGAAATTAACTTATTATTAAATTCACGATTTATGACATCATGGTAAATCCAGATAATAAAAGTTAAAATGCAAAATACTTATGTAAACTCTACTATTGTGATGTTCTTAATAAGGATATGTTACGTATATTATAATTTTGTCGTGTACGAAGGGCGGTGCGCGTTTGCGTCATCACCTTAACCTTGACATACATCAAAATTACCGTTAACAGGATGATAATCATATTTACTTAAATTAACGTAAAAGTTTAAATGCCTAGGCGGATGTTTTTTACTATATTCAAAACTGCGTCATGGATATTCGGTTTAGATATAAAACATAGTCTAGAACATAGGACACTCACTAAGTTTTTTTTAAAATTCCATGGACGAAATCATGGGCAAAAGGTAGTGATCAATATGTCTATACAATGTATATGAGTGTGTTCGCTAACTGCGAAATATACTCCAGCAGGAAAAATAGCAGATAACTATAAACATAAAATAAAATAATTCGACTTGATTGACTGTAATCATACAACAAAGAAAGAGATCACACATCAAAAAGGGGTCAGTCGTAAACGTCTAAGCACTACAGGGTGCTCATTTTCGCTCTCACTTTGATTCCTGAGCTTACTCGTATATTGAGGTGCACACTACTTGATTTTTAATTGTGCAACTAAACAGTTGAATTAGCTGCGAAACAATCGACAATCGAATAACAGTTGTGCGATAGTTTAGTCAAAAGTGTGCGCTCTAAGCGTTGTCTGTATGTGGGTTTGTTTGTATCTAAGTTCAATGGAACATAAAAACATACATACTTGTCCTGAGTCAGCCAGACTGTTCGATATTATGCTATTAAAATTAAAACATGCAATATTGCTTATTTACGACTTAAGATAATATTTTTTTAATTATATTGTTGCATTTGTATGTTAAAGTTCAACAAAACGTAATAGATGAAATAAAATATTTAGCATCTGGTCAATTAAAATGTAGAATTGTCATAAACAGGTTATTTTTACTGTTTTTGATAGAATTTACAAGCGGGATTTCTGTTTGTTTTATAATTAGAGTTTTATTGTTAGATTTATGACTACAGCAAAGATAAGATTTAGTAAAAATATATAATAGCTAATTTTAAGTATATAATTTTCGCTTTTTATTAAACTTACGATTGTAATCATACTAATCATACTAATATTATAAATGCGAAAGTTTAGATGGATGGATGGATGTTTGTTAGAGTTTGTAGTCTAAACGGCTGAACGGATTTCGATAAAATTTGGTAAAGTTGTAGAGGATAATCTGGAAAAACACATAGGATATTCGCTTTTGTTTTCTTTTAATTCCACGCGGACGGAATCGCAGGCGAAAGCTAGTTTATTATTTAAGAAAAAAAACAGTTGATTTGAAAGCCTCCTCCTTTTTTGTTAATAATTTAAGGAAATCAAAGTATTTGTCGCCACAAAAACAAATTGTTATGCAAAATAAAAGTTTTTATATCTTAAGCAATCTAGGAATCGACTTGTCCTTCGTAGGCTCGTACACCATTAAAAGAAGGATAAACTATTAGTTCCCGTTGTAAAGTTACTTTGCATGCAATTCTCTTGCTAACTTGGCACCGATTCTGTTTACGTATACATCGTTAACTTAGTTAACTTAGTATTCATAGTGCTTACTTATACTTTATTTATATACCATCTTAATATTCAATACCATTTAAAATCGGTTTCCTTAATAATAAAGCTGTTTATTAAATTTTTAAGTAACTTTAAAGCCTTTTTATTTTCTAAAGCACGCAACCTTTTGTTTTAACTGTACATTTCGATTGTTGAGTTAAACCTGTGCTTTAAAAAATAACGTCTTTAATGGGGTTAAAGCCACACACAACTTCAGTTTTAATCATACTTCATACTAATATTATAAATGCGAAAGTTTGGATGGATAGATGAATGTTTGTTATAGTTTGTAGCCTAAACGGCTGAACGGATTTACACGAAATTTAGTGTAGATGTAGAGGATAGTCTGGAAGAACACATAGGCTACTCACTTTTGTTTTTGTTTTTTTTTTTAATTTCACGTGGACAGAGTCGCGGGCGAAAGCTTGTTAAATTTAAAGCACAAAGGAGGCAAAACAACTTACAGTTAAACTGTACAGTTTTCAGTTTGGTCTGTAGGGACCGACTGTTCAGTTTAAATTGGAAGTTTGTAGCATTCTTAATGCTTTAGCTTTGTACAACAGAATACAGATGTAAAAGTGGTTTATAGCAATTGTTATAGATTTTGTAACAATTTTGTATAACCTATAAAAGTACGTAAATTATTTGCAAAATGTAATGATTCATTATTATATTTGTAAACCGTTTCTACGGAATCTTTTCAAAGAATTTTAGTTTTTGAATGTCAAAGAAATATCAGCGTGTATTCATAATTTATTAACAACAACGAAGAAACATTCGAGAGAAAATGATCTCATAGTCTTAAAAGTCGAAAGATCCTGTTCACGGTATTATTAATAATAACTAATTTTTATTATTGAAACTACAAATAAGGAACAAAAGCTATTATCCCAAATCGCTAGATAATATTACAACCAAGTAGGTACATGTTCTTTTTTTTTTAGTTTTTTTTTTTTTTTAGTGCAGGGTTCACCAACCTTTCGCAAATTATACAGATGTCCGTTTACACGAGTCCCGAATTGCTGTGACGTCATTGCATAGGTTATATTTCAAAATAAACACAATAATATAGTATGTCAATAATTTAAAAAATGGTGAATCAGCTTCTGTTGACCATAAAAGCGGTGTTAAGGCCATGTTCAATGCCAGTCGACATTTGCTGCCCGCGCTTAAAACACGCTTCGTATAAATTCTATATTTATTTATAAGTTTTTTTAATCTGCCGCAATGGCATCCGCCTTCCTTAAGTTCAGTGCCATAATATTGTTTCTCGGTATCAATGCTGGTATGTTTTTTTTTCTTTTTTTAATTATTGCAAAAGTTATAGGTAATGAGAGATTTTCAATGATGCTAACCACATTGTTTTTACAATCTACAATTAACTAAGAGATAATATTGTTGTAGGTGCGTAATATAAGCACTGGTGCTAAAATAAATATTTTTGAGACTTTTCTTATCAATTGTTTTTTTAATTAGTTTAAACTAATCTATGTTCATTCGAATATAACTTAAACTGATCTTTATTTGTCATTAAAAATAAAGCTTAACTCTACATTTGTGGTCTCATAATCTATGTATATTAGTATTATAAAGAGGGAACTTTTGTATTTTTGTATGAAATGAATAAAACGCCAAAATGGATCGATTTCAAAAATTCTTTCACCATTAAAGCGCTGCTTTCTCACTAACATAGGCTACATTTATTACTATTTTCTTAATTCCACGCGAACAAAGTCGCGAGTAAAAGCTAGTCTATGCTAATATTATAAAGAGGAAACATTTGTATTTTTGTATGTATTGAAATAACTCAAAAACTACTGGGCCGATTTCAAAAATTCTTTCACCATTCAAAAGGTAATTTATTTGTGAGTAACATAGGCTATATCTTTTATTATTTTTTAATTACACCGGGACGAAATCGCGGGCAACAGCTAGTTTTGAATAAACAGCGATATCATGCCCTATTTCAAAGATGTCAAGGTATAAACAAAGGTTGATGAAGATCATATATTATCAACAGATTATTATAATAAAATCAAGGCGTAATCACGTTAAATGAGTCAGTCAGCTTCCGTGTTAGATTATTCCGAACTAATTTGCATAATTCTTACGTATGTTTCTTAAAATATTGCATTGTAATGTAAAAAAGGCAAAGGCAATCTATAATTGCGGCCATTAAGTATCTATTGCTTCCTATTGTTAGAAGATATTGATCTTGCATTGAACTGGATTACTAAGAACCGATTTTATAATTAAATATGTGTGCGTTTTAGTATAGGTTCCCACTGCTGTAACTAGTATTATAGTTGGTCTAAATAAGATAGATTAGTTTGACAATTTAGTTCTTATGAGAAAGGATGGGAAGAGAAAGTCGATTACACGGCGGAGGAGACGCAAAGGAAGGGGAAATATACGAGTACTCTTTATGTGCGTCTCCTCCATCGATTAAGGGTAGGCAACACATCTGCAATTGCGGATGTCTATGGGCAGCGGTCGTTTCGCCATTTTGGCGGTTTCAGGTGGTCGCTTGCTCGTTTGCCACCTTATGTTAAAAAAAAAAATGGTAGGGATGGGTTGTGTAAAATCGGGCATGAATCTTTTCGATTTTCGATTTTTATTCTTATAGAAGTTGGAATCGATAGATTCATAGTTATAAATTATGAATTAAAAAAAACACTGTTTTCTCAATAATGACCTGCAGAACCATTACAAATAATGAGAGTAAATAAATATTTATTACTACTACAGCCGTACGTAATCGAATTGGATTTCGCTGTTATTATGGTCATCGCTAAATTCTCTACATTATAATCAATACTAGAATTGTCCTCTATACTAGTCAATAAGAAAATAATAATTTTATTTAAGTTCGATAAATTTTATTTAAACCGAATATCGATAGTTCATAATTATTCGCTATGCGTGTTTGTTTCGGCATTACGATACCTGTCTATTAAGTACGGCATTTGCCTTCATACAAATTTAATTCGATACTTCATATGTGTCATTTATCAAACTAATCTATCTTATTTAGACAAACTATAAAACATAATGTCATCTCTCTTATTGTCATTGAAAGAATCAGTCAAGAATATGTTTTAATAACACTAAATAAAATCCATCCATACATACTTAATATATCCTTCCGTAGTTGGTAATTTCTTTTGTCTTTATCGTTTTGCAATTGTTTTTACATCCTTTCTTAATCTTTTAATATATCCATCCTTCTATAAAATGTAATTTCTTTTGTCTTTGTCGCTTTTCGATTGTTATTATATCCTTTTTTAATCTTTTAATATATCCATCCTTCTATAAAATGTAATTTCTTTTGTCTTTATCGTTTTGCAATTGTTTTTACATCCTTTTCTTATCTTTTAAAAAGTTATTGCACGATTTTCATAACTTAGAAAGAAGTATATTCATCTGAACGGGTTAATGTTTCTGGTACTATTAAGTTGTTTATTTTGATAATATTCAAGGAGCAAAGTGTATCATGTTTGTAACATTGTGCGTCATATAAGAGAATGTCATCTATTTACTCGTATTATATATACTTAACTAAATAAAGGTAGGCTTCCACTGAATAGAACCTTACAGCTCATAACTCTATGGGCTTTATTCGCTGTTTTAGCGATACCGTACCCGCTTTTTAAAACAGTAGGATTATATAAAAATATGTACGTTAGTTACTTTTATGAGAATTTACTTTGTAGGATCCGGTTGATGTTACTAACCGGTCTTCGACTCGTTTTGTACCGGATCAAATTTCTTTAATTCCTAGAAGCACATATATTTCATTCCAATTGAAAACTCATTAGTATGTTTAGATAATATATTTCGCTTTTTATTATCATGTTTATAAGTTATAGTTATTAATATTAAAACTAAATCCTGTCATTTTAAATCATTAATTTAAAAATTATACGATAACGCGCGCCATCTTTTGACAAATAAAACTATCATCCAAAGAAAAAATAACAGTTAAAAACCTGGCAACATTTTTATATCAGGTAAAAAAAAGAAACAAAGATTTCCTCGAAGATCAATAAAGTCCTGTTTCCTTTCTAAGAATTATTACACATACATGTTTGTATACTCTATGACACACTTACATAAATTAACAACAATTTAAAAAAAATGTCGTAGCTTCCGCATTGCGTGAATATAATAAATAATATATGAGGCAAGTGCGTTGTAATGTGTAAATAAAACATCCTTGTATACCCTTGATCTATATAATTATTACTATTAATATTTTACATATAGATGTCATCAATTATTATTTTCATGATTAATCTTCCACAAATAATCTTAGAATCCTTTCAAGCATTTATAAATATCTAACCAATAAAATCCAATAAGTTAATCGAAATCATTCGAATTGGAAGGGTAATTATAATAATATCTTATCTTATATGGAAATAATCAACGATAAAAATTCTGAAGCAATTTGTAAACACAAAATGTGTACTCGTAATTGTACAAAAACAACATACCAACCAAGCTATTGTTTAACTCTGAGAACCTGAGAATTATTTTAATGTAATCTCTGCATATTAACACAATGAAACAAACGAATCGCTTGTTCTATCATAAATAATAACAATCAACATCATAATAAATCACAATAATTCACAGTATGTAATGCTCTTCCATACATCTCTATCAGCCGTCATATCTGTATTCACTCCCTTTCACACAATCCATACAGAGTGCGGTCTTCCTGAACTTTTGTAGTCTAATAGAATTCAAAGGACACTTTTATGTCGAAAAGTTGTTCGCAATTATTTACACAAGTCTTTGTATACAGTAAAACTATATCGATAGTAAATACCTTTTATAATAAAATTTTATATTATTGTTTACATGTGTCAAATTATCAATAGCAAATGTCAAAATGTCATGACGATGGCAACCTTGCTTCCTTGATGTTGGCAGCAACTTATGGTCTCTTTCCCACATTAGGGTTTTTATCCAAAATATTAACCCCCTAAGTTTAATGGCGTGAAAATATATAGCCTAAAGCCTGATGTAAGTTTTGGGTATTTTATTAAAAAAAGGATTCTTCAAAAAAATGCTGTAATTGCTGACATCTTAGGCAACAAAGAAGTGTGTGTTTACGCTTTATTATAATAGTATAGATAGTATAGATAGTATAGATAGTATAGATATAGATATAGAAAACTATATCGATAGTAAATATTAGTAATACATAAGCTATGCACAAGGATACGTACAAGATGACGCACTGAGTATGGAATAAACTTCGCATTCCGGATCTCAAGATGCCAAGGCTCGGTTGCCACCTTGACCGATCATCGGTTCCATTGACTTGTCAATGTTGCGGTTTTTAACTTACAAAAATAACTTATCCTTATATTGGAAATCTTTACGTCTTATTTACTTACTACATTTAGTTTCCCTATATTTTTGTCATAAATTTTTGAAGGCTATTTTTTTGTTTGCAATCCTTTTTAAAGTCGTTGAATGCTTTTAGCTTACTTAATCGATTCTTACATATTATAAATGCGAAAGTTTAGATGGATGGATGGTTGTTAGAGTTTGTAGCTTAAACTGCTCAATGGATTTCGATAAAATTTGGGCAATATAGAGGATAGTCTGGAAGAACATAAAGGCTACTTAGTTTTGGTCTTCTTTAATTCCACGCGTACGGAGTCGCGGGCGAAAAATAGTTAAAAATAAAGAATTTCGTAATGTTTAATGTTACTTTAAATTGTAATTTCAGCTTACCCCACATGCACTAACGACCCCGGCTGCGCCGCCAGAACCGTGCAGCTGTATATGAACCGATTCGCTCAGGTAAAAAAATATATTTTTTTATATTTTATATCATACTAATATTATAAATGCCAAAGTTTAGGTGGATGGATGCTTGTTAGAGTTTTTAGCGTAAACGGCTGTACGAATTTCGATTAAATTTGGAATGGATGTAGAGGATAGTCTGAAAGAACATATAGGCTACTCACTTTTGTTTTTTTTTTTAATTCCACACGGACGGAGTCGCGGGGGAAAGCTAGTTAAAAATAAAGAATTTCGTAATGTTTAATGTTACTTTAAATTGTAATTTCAGCTTACCCCACATGCACTAACGACCCTGGCTGCGCCGCCAGAACTGTGCAGCTGTATATGAACCGATTCGCTCAGGTAAAAAAATATATTTTTTTATATTTTATATCATACTAATATTATAAATGCCAAAGTTTAGGTGGATGGATGCTTGTTAGAGTTTTAGGAAGGATGTATTTACGGAAGCATATCCGAGAATGGTTGATAGTTGATACAACTAAAATTAGTATAAAGGGACAGCTAATTATGTCAATCCTTATGTTATAAGGTGACTTCGAGCTTTACTCTATGAAGTACTATACAAGCCAAGAGAAGAATTTAATCATACTAATATTATAAATGCCAAAGTTTAGGTGGATGGATGCTTGTTAGAGTTTTTAGCGTAAACGGCTGTACGAATTTCGATTAAATTTGGAATGGATGTAGAGGATAGTCTGAAAGAACATATAGGCTACTCACTTTTGTTTTTTTTTTTAATTCCACACGGACGGAGTCGCGGGGGAAAGCTAGTTAAAAATAAAGATTTTCATTATGTTTAATGTTACTTTAAATCGTAATTTCAGCTTACCCCACATGCACTAACGACCCCGGCTGCGCCGCCAGAACTGTGCAGCTGTACATGAACCGATTTGCTCAGGTAAAAAAATATATTTTTTTATATTGTATATCATACTAATACTAAAAATGAGAAAGTTTGGATGTATAAATGGATGTTTGTTGATACGTATCTCTAAAACAATTTAAAGGAAATTTGCCTCGCTAAAATTTTGCACAGGTGTAGAACATAGTCTGGAAAAACATATATGCTCCAAATGAAGTTCTTTTTAATTCCGCATCGATGAATTCACGGACAAAAGCTAGTCATTAATAAACAAACTCTAAAGATTTTTTTTTATTTCTGCAATAAGTCTGAAAGCCGATTTTTAGCTTTTCCTTGTTCGCGTTCACTTTTACGAAAACTAATTTAACACTTGTGCCCTGGAAACTCTTTTTTTATGATTTGCAATCTACTAGACAAAGAAAACGTACAGACATAAAAACTAAAGATCAATCTACAAAAAAACGTACACGATAAAAATCAGATCCCGCCATTTTAAAGGCCACTTGAATCAGGAACATACAAGTTCAATAAAAAACACTTGCACTTTAATAAAGAGCTGATACTTACATAGAGTTGTTAACATAGACGGGTTTAAAACATTTATATTGTGACTAGCTTTCACACGCGACTTCATCTGCGACGAATTTAAAAAAACTCAATAAATAGCATATGCGTGCTCCTAGACAGTGTTCTACTTTAAAACATCTATGTCAATGCAGACGTTGTGGGGTTATCTTCTAACCTCCATCCATACTATGCATGTGTTTTTACTCAAGACTAACTTTTTAATGTATAAGACAATAGTTTTATCAAAAAAACTCTATTAATTTCCTCTTAGCAAATCATTATGAATGGAAATTTAGTTCGGGTATTTAATCTGTGGTAAAAACCTGCATAAGAGCACCATCATCATCATCATCTCCCTTGCCTTATCCTACTCCCGCAGGGTCCGCCCACCGGGTTTTCATCCTCCAAATAACTCTATCATCCGTCATCTCAGTCATCGCTCCCTTTTTGATCATGTCACCTTTCACGCAATCCATCCATCTCTTTCTAGGTCTACCGGTGTACCCCTCCACATTCATAACTAACGTCCTTCTTGTTACATGCGATTCATCCCTTCTCATAACATACCCATACCACGCTAACCTTTTACTCCTTATTTTCTCAACCACTGGGGCTACTCTCAAACTTCCTGCATAAGAGCGTTTTGTTAATTGTACAGTCAGGTCAATTCGCGATGTTCCACTTATAAAATTGCCTTATTCCTTGCAATGAGACAACTGCCGCCTTTTCTTACAAATAACCAATCAGGTAGCAGTGAGTTGTACAAACGACGAGATAATAATGACGTATAATATTATTCCGTGTCGTCGTCTTAATCCCTACAAAACGTTCAATCGACTATAGATTTTAAAGTGGAATACCATTAGATTACTTGACTGTACATCGAGAGCATTGTCTATATTATTGTCATACAGGTTTTATGACTAACTGTCCGCTCTATTAATTTTATATCTATGGAAGTGTCAAGTTGTAGGCGTTTGGTGATGTAAATGAGCTTGCTCCAGCTATTAGCATAAGGCGCAGCCGTGCACGGTGACATCACTCTAAATCCCAGCCACTGCCATCGGACCGCGAATAAATAATAACAATAGATGTCAACAGAAACACATATATCTTGATTATAACCAGTTTACTGTCTTTACTAGTTTTGTATTACAAGATACAAACTTTATGACGGCTCGAAACTTGTAAGTGCAATAGAGTCATGCAAAGTTGTGTTCTGCTCAATCTCTCATATTTAGAGCGATCATAAAGTTTGAACAGCACTGTACCTATTATTATTAGCGTAAATTCATTTTATTTTATATATATTATTATTAGCGTAAATTCATTTTATATCTATGGAAGTGTCAAGTTGTAGGCGTTTGGTGATGTAAATGAGCTTGCTCCAGCTATTAGCATAAGGCGCAGCCGTGCACGGTGACATCACTCTAAATACCAGCCACTGCCATCGGACCGCGAATAAATAATAACAATAGATGTCAACAGAAACACATATATCTTGATTATAACCAGTTTACTGTCTTTACTAGTTTTGTATTACAAGATACAAACTTTATGACGGCTCGAAACTTGTAAGTGCAATAGAGTCATGCAAAGTTGTGTTCTGCTCAATCTCTCATATTTAGAGCGATCATAAAGTTTGAACAGCACTGTACCTATTATTATTAGCGTAAATTCATTTTATTTTATATGCCAGTAAGATTCTTCACCATATTGCTACTAACACTGCTTCAGCTAAACGGGATTTAAATGACAGTCGTGGAAATCCGCGGAACTCATACTGAAAATTTCCTTGTTCCATGCAATGAGACAAACTCCGCCTCTAACAATTTACCAAATTAGTTAAGTTCGATAAATTTTATTTAAACCGAATATCGATAGTAACTAGTAGTTAGTAGTAGTAGTAGTAACTAATTTATCTTATTTAGACAAACTATAGTTGCACAAACGACGGGATGATGAAAAACAAGACCGACTTCAAAACAATATACCTTAAAAAGTAACGAAACAATACCTTGAATTGCTAAAACCTCCTTTATTGTAGCTGTTATGTCTATTGTACAATTATTATTACTTTGATGTCGGTGTCAGCCGAGGTATAGACAGTGATATTTACCTATACGAAGGCTTAACAAATTTACCAAATTAGTTAAGTTCGATAAATTTTATTTAAACCGAATATCGATAGTAACTAGTAGTTAGTAGTAGTAGTAGTAACTAATTTATCTTATTTAGACAAACTATAGTTGCACAAACGACGGGATGATGAAAAACAAGACCGACTTCCAAACAATATACCTTAAAAAGTAACGAAACAATACCTTGAATTGCTAAAACCTCCTTTATTGTAGCTGTTATGTCTATTGTACAATTATTATTACTTTGATGTCGGTGTCAGCCGAGGTATAGACAGTGATATTTACCTATACGAAGGCTTAACACATTTAACATAACAATTGGGCATAAGCAATTAAACGAATCATTTAAGTACTGAATATATTTTGACTGACACCAACATCAAAGTAATAACAATTGTACAATACAAACATAATAAGGAAACATTAAATAAACCAAGGAATTATTTAGTTACTTTTTAGTGTATTTTGTTTGGAAGTCGGTTGTTTTTTTTAATATTTTTTTTTATAACCACTAACTGATATTTTTTCGTACAGACACATTTATATTGAATACTAGCTTCCGCCCGCGATTCCGTCCTCGTGGTATTAATAAAAACAAAAGAAAGTAGCCTATGTGTTCTTCCAGACTATCCTCTATATCTATGCCAATTTCATCCAGATCCGTTCAGCCTTTTAGGCTACAAACTCTAACAAACATCCATCCATCCATCCATCCATCCATCCATCCATCCATCCATCCATCCATCCATCCATCCATCCATCCATCCATCCATCCATCCATCCATCCATCCATCCATCCATCCATCCATCCATCCATCCATCCATCCATCCATCCATCCATCCATCCATCCATCCATCCATCCATCCAAACTTTCACATTTATAATATTAGTAAATAAAAAAAAATTAGTTAAGTTCGATAAATTTTATTTAAACCGAATATCGATAGTAACTAGTAGTTAGTAGTAGTAGTAGTAACTAATCTATCTTATTTAGACAAACTATAGTTGCACAAACGACGGGATGATGAAAAACAAGACCGACTTCCAAACAATATACCTTAAAAAGTAACGAAACAATACCTTGAATTGCTAAAACCTCCTTTATTGTAGCTGTTATGTCTATTGTACAATTATTATTACTTTGATGTCGGTGTCAGCCGAGGTATAGACAGTGATATTTACCTATACGAAGGCTTTCTAAACATTTAACATATTGTAACAATTGGCATACGCAACTAAACGTATCGTTTATGTACTGAATATATTTTGACTGACACCAACATCAAAGTAATAACAATTGTACAATACAAACATAATAAGGAAACATTAAATAAACCAAGGAATTATTTAGTTACTTTTTAGTGTATTTTGTTTGGAAGTCGGTTGTTTTTTTTAATATTTTTTTATAACCACTAACTGATATTTTTTTGTACAGACACATTTATATTAAATACTAGCTTCCGCCCGCGACTCCGTCCTCGTGGTATTAATAAAAACAAAAGAAAGTAGCCTATGTGTTCTTCCAGACTATCCTCTATATCTATGCCAAATTTCATCCAGATCCGTTCAGCCTTTTAGGCTACAAACTCTAACAAACATCCATCCATCCATCCAAACTTTCACATTTATAATATTAATAAAGTAAGATTAGTAAGATTAAACGATGTACATATTATTTCCAGGACTGTAACGGAGATGGTCAAATCGACTGCTACGATTATGCAGCTATTCACAAACTGGGCGGCTACGGCTGCAAGGGAGACCTGCCATTCAAGTTTCATAACACTTTCAACCAGTGCCTAGCATACGTCGCTTCTTACCAGGGTTGAAGATGCCACAGATATCAAAATAATTTCTCCACAATCTCTCAAAAGTTAAACAAAAAAAATACTACACATTTTAAGTGATTTTTAAATTCATGAATGAAAATTATAAAAAAAAGACTGCAGAAATATTTCGAAAATTGTAAATTCTTTATTCGTAAACATTTGTTTTAGAATTATATTTTAATTTAAGGTCAATAAAAAATCTAAAGTAAATATTTCATTTTTTTTTTTCAATTTAATTTTATACACCTTTAATCCCAATGAGCGACCACATTAGTGATTAACAATAGCTATATATTTAAGAAAATAAAAAAAACAACATTGGCAATACTCAAACATCATAATCTTACTAATATTGTAAATGCCAGAGTGCAAATGGATGAATGAATGTTAGAGTTTGCAGCGTAAACGACTGAACAAATCTCGATGAAATTTGGTATAGATGTAGAGGATAGTCTGGCAGAACACATAAACTATTTACTTTTGTTAACCGATGTCCCAAAAGGCAGAGGTTCCCAATTCAACTATATCTTTTTTTAATCCCAAGCAGAGGGAGTCGCGGGCGAAAGCTAGTAATTAATAGTTTACTGGGTTGTCGTATTAGATGACAGAATGGAAAGCCGCGGTTGCAGGAGTCGAAATATTATTAAGTTATAAATTGAATTAACTTACTTCCACCTAATTTAAATTTGCTAAAAGTTTCAAAGTTAATTCGGAAAAGTAAAAGTAGTAAGTTTCAGTATCATCTGGCATTAAGTACAATATTTTAAGTTCATTACTTTAGTTGTTTACTACTGATATATACTGCTGTTTAATTATACGCGCGTTATAAATAAATAGGTTATCATTATTGGGTCGTGGTTTTCCCTTATTTATAAAGTTATTCCATATGCTTAAAGTTTCCCGTCATTTAATATTGCGTTCAGACACAATTTGATTACTTGCTATCCTTCACTATATAAGCGATATTAATTTAAATCATCAAGTAGACGGCAAAAGGAATTCCGAAGTAACGATTGTTATTTTTATTTAATTTAAAAGTCTTTTTTAGTGTTTGCTTTAGTGATTTCTAAAAGTCAAGACATCGGAGAATATTACCTAGTAAGTCTACATCTAAGAGCTTTCGCACACCTGAAACTAAACTATAACACAACTGTTTAGTCTCGCTTTGATTCCTATGAGCTTATATGGAGGTGCACACTACTCGATTTTTAGTTGTACAACTAAACAGTTGAATTTGCGAAACAATCGACAAACGCACAACAGACATGGACTGTTGACCACCTCGGTGTTCTCGCCGCTCGTTTGCCCCCTTCTCGTATAAAAAAAAAACAGTGCTATAGTTTAGTCAAAAGTGTGCGCCATCTCTAACAGTCGTATCCGGTTGTTTACTTGTCACAATTAATTTTTACTAAATATCAGTATCCATTTAGTTTAAAAATAGTTAATCTAACCTTTGAATTCGTACTTGACATTTTGTGGTCATTTTTTTAATAGATAAAGCATAAGCACAGGGACAATAACGACTTCAATTCGTGACTATTGAATATTTATATTAGTCAAAAATAATCTTAAGGAAAGATTAATTTTGACTAAAACAAAAAAGGTATTGATGCGATATTGCTAATTAGTTTATTTCTAGGAAGCAACAACATCCAGAAATAACATCTAAGTAACTACTATCATATTTCATACTATCATACTTACTTAATATTGTCAATGCTAATGTTTGGATGTATAGATGATTGGTACTACATCATATCATATCTTACTAATATTGTAAATGCGAAACTTTAGATGGATGGATGGATGTTTGTTAGAGTTTGTAGCCTAAACGGCTAAAGGGATCACGATGAAATTTGGCATAGATGTAGAGGATAGTCTGGAAGAACACATAGGCTATTTGCTTTTGTTTTTTTCATTCCGTGCGGACGGAGTCGCGGGCGAAAGCTAGTAAATATTATAAATGCGAAAGTTACGATGGATGGATGGATGGATGTTTGTTAGCGTTTGTAGCCTAAACGGCTGAACGGATCTCCATGAAATTTGGCACAGGTTTAGAGCATAGTCTGGAAGAACACATAGGCTACTTTTTATCCCGGTAATAGTTACGGTTCCCGTGGGATTCATTAATTTAGTTTTTTAATGTTTCTCGATCATTCTGCAACGGTTCAACATATCTTATTGAAATTTGGCACAGATATAAAACAAAGACTGAAGTACACATGGGATAAGGTTCATCCCCGAGAAATGTCCGGTTCCCGAGGGATACGTAGCTTTTTGCTATTTATATAGTTCGTATGTTTTCTAATACCACGCGGACGAAGTCGCGGGCGAAAGCTAGTATCTCTATAAAAGCTTAGTGGATCTCGATGAAATTTAGCACAGATGTAGAACATAGTCTGGAAGAACACATAGGCTACTAAGTTATTTTTTTAATTCCCATTTCACGAAAAGTATACAACATAAGCTACCCTTATTTTACTATATGACAACATTTTCATTCAAATTTCACACAAAGACTGTAAAATTAAAATATCCTATAGTTATTTGCTTAATTTCGGATTATCCTTATAATATTTTTTTAGGAAAAATGAAGCCCATAATTAGTATTGTGATTGGACTGTTGCTTGCGAGTGTTTCGAATGCTTCAATTGAATACGAATCGAAGAAGTATTGCGGCAGAATGTTGGTCGATGCTCTTGCGGCAATATGTACTATGGACGTTACGTATTTATCCGCAGAAGTTCAACCGATAGAGCCCTATATTCTAGAAAGTAAGTATAACTTTAAGATTCACCGGAAGTTCTAGCATTTTTAAATAAGCGAAGTTATTAGATTCGAAGTAGAAAAGTGTCGTAACAATACAAAATATACTTTAGATTTTAGTAATATTTCAATACTTGATCAACAATTACTTTTCTTTGTTTTGTAATCTTTTATTTTTACCTTAACGAAGTTTTGCCAAAACTGACGTTAGCTTTCGCTACGCAATCTTACTAATATTATAAATACTAATATAATAAATGTGATAGTTTAGATGGATGGATGGATGGATGGATGGATGTTTGTTAGAGTTTGTAGCCTAAACGACTGAACGAATCTCGATGAAATTTGGCATAGACGTAAAGGATAGTCTGGAAGAACACATAGGCTACTCACTTTTGTTTTTTTTTAATTCTACACGGACGGAGTCTCGGGCGAATTCTAGTACATAAATAAATGCAGTAGATTTTACTGATTTGCAGTCCGTGTAATGCCATAAAAACACTGATGGTATTGCTACTCTTTGAATAAGTATGTCTGTAGATTGTTGTCGTTTACAGGTACCTGGAGCAATGAAATAGAAGAGAATGACATAGGAATTCAATCGAAACTAATGAAGCGTCAAAAGAGAAGTTCTCTTGTTGAAACCTGTTGTACTAAGCCCTGCACATTTGAAGAGCTGAAACAGTTTTGTTGAATATTTTATTCAACTTGTTTTACAAATAAAACGATAATTAAAATAACTATAGTGTTTATTTCAGTCAATGTTCCAATTTACAGGATGTTTTTTTTTATAATATTATAAAAGGGGACAAACGAGCGGCGAGAACACCGAGAACATCCGCAACACCAGAGGAACTACAGATGCGTTGCCGGCCTTTGAGGAAATGATAGGCTCGCTTCTTGAAGGACTCTAAGTCGTATTGGTTTGGAAATACCGCCGAGGACAGACGGTTCCACAACGCGGCTGTGCGAAGCAGAAAGTTCCCAAAAGTTAGTAAGTTTCGAGGCAATGTTCTCAAGTGATTCCGTGAACATCACGGAAATCCGCGACTGTACTTTTCGTTTAAAAGAAACAAGAGACATACGAATAAAATTACGCAGAATAGTATAACGGAATTGAATCACTAAATAAAATCAGTAATCTGGTTTAAGACTAATCCGTGATCGGTATCGTATTAAGACGGTCGCTTATTGTTTGTCTCATCTATTTTTTACATCCCGACTCTGAGAACGTTCTAAGAACTTTAGTTTTTTAACATACGAAGCTCCGGTACGTTCATTACATCACGTCTCAAATGTATAATAAATTAAAAAATTAAATCCGGCGAAGACGCGCAGAGTGGAGTGTATTACTTTGAAACAATGGCGATTAATTTGCTGTGTGTGATTTTTTGTCTCATTGTCTCAATAACAGGTATGTATGGAAATATTTTATAGTTAACTCAGTATTATGCAGTGTTAGCAGCAAAAGCTATCTTGCAAAAAGATTAAATATGGTTAAAAAGTTGGTAGTGCGTTGTATAGCGAGGTATAATTGTGGCAAATCTTTAGGATAACTCAAGGAGGACTAAAACCATCTTATGTGGAGGTAAAAATAGCAATTATTTTTAAAAATCACAAGCTACTTTCGACAGTTCCAATTAAAAATTTGACGAATATGTATGTAATTTGAAAGTTTGCACACACTGTATCATGGTAAAAACATACTTTAGAAATGACCCAGTTCCGAATTCTTACAAGGTGTCGAGATAAATATCGCAAAGGATAAAGTGACCGTTTTATCCAGATAATAATCCCGTTGACAGCTCTTTGTTCATTTAACGTAATATCGACGAGAAAGCTTGTCTTGACAATATCATTCAGGATGTAAATCTAATGAATATTGTTTGCGTGATATTAAGGTCACATTTACAATGAATAAATGCAAATATATTTATAGCAACATTATTAGAAATAAAGTTGAAGTACATTTATTATCATTTCCGCGAATTTCAGGATATGTTAAGATTGTTAGCCGGTATTTGTAAAGTTAAAATGATTAAACAAAGTGAAAACAATGTGAAAGTGGAACTTGATAACTTACATATTTTATTAGTTGTCAAGTTGTTTTTACACGATCTTCCTGAATTAGTGACAATTAAATTAGCCGACATTATTGCTTGAAATTTGTAAGAAATCAGTACGGATGCATTGTAACAAATATTAAATTAGGTACCTCTAACTAATTATTGTTCTTTACCTTCTATAACTAACGTTCTATAACTAATTGTTGTTCTAAAGGTGTGCACATATCAAATCTCGACGACTCTTGTCTCCGTTGTCTATGTCATGTTGCTGGATGTGACCTCGCCCACGGTTGCTCACAAGGCTATTGCGGCCCCTTCTACATATCCCGGGTGTACTGGGTAGATGCTGGGAAACCCACGTTGCCTGAAGATAACCCGGAAAGGAAAGAAGGTGAACACAATAATACTTTTTACTGACAATTTGTTATAAAATATGAGAAATAGATCTCGTTATTGTCTCTACTAGTAAAGAGTAAACACACATCTTTGTTATGTGTAAAATGTCCTAAACTTATGACACAGGCTATATAGTAAACTTAGACGGTGAGATATTAACATAAAGCTCTTTGCGAGAGAGGCCTACATGATATAAACCAATACCAGCAAAGAAGCAAGGTGGCCATGGTTACTTAAATTCTCTGCCAATAGCAATGGTCTTCGTTGTCATTTACTTTTTTGAATTTTGACATTTTCAATCGAAAGTATTACAGAATTTAAACAATAAAATAAGTTTTTATTATTTCATGCGGATGAGGAAACACGGGAGTTTTTAATATTAATATATACTTTTCATTCCAGCCTTCGAAGACTGTGCTCGAGATTACTATTGTTCGGCGAAAATAGTCGAAAGCTACATGGCGAGGTTTGGAAAGGTAAGGCTTTAGTTATACTCCAGCGCCTACCTTAAGTTAGAAATGACTTAACCGTGCTACTTCAAGTATAACTCGATAGAATACTAGTAGGAGCTTTACCATATTTTAAGGAAATTATGGCAACTAATGAATATGTTTTAAACAGTAAAAGTTAAAAAAAGTCAAATGTCGGTTTGGATTATGGTCCACTAGCTTTCGCCAGCGACTTGATTCCCTATTCCCTAAAAAGTTACTAGCCTATATGCATTCTTCCTGAGTATCTACATCTTTGGCAAATTTTATCGTAATCCGTTCAACAGGTAGAAGTAGGGTGAATCGGCACTTATTGAGCTAGCGCGCTCTATCCTTCGGCAGCGTCTTCAATTAACTTAGGTGGAGTCGAGGTCAAGCGTTTATTTACGTTAAAAAAAAACAGTTTAGGTTACAAACTCTAAACATCCATCCATCTAAACTTTCGCATTTGTAACTTTAGTAAAATGGTTTCCAGGATTGTAACAGAGATGGCGTGACTAACTGTTACGATTATATGATGATCAACCACCACGGCGGTGGCGCATGCACCGAACCTCTGCACCTGACCAGCCTGGGTCGCCGGCGTCTGCAGCTCTTCCAGCAGTGTCGGCTGTAACCTGCTTCCAGCAGTAACGAATAGTTTGCTCGACTGTTAAGATTGAAAATAGCGCCATCTACTGGTGATTGAAAAGTTTAGTATAGAGTTTAATTTATTTGAAAAAAGAACAGTTATAATAATAAATAATGTAGAGGAAGGCTAAAATCAATTAAAAAAACAAAGTATAGAAAATAACATTTTATTTTTATTAAAATTACATCAGTATTGCTTAAGTTTAACTTTACGTCATTAATTATAATTTTTACAACAATAACTTATCTCTATTACCATCCAGATAATAAGAAATAAAAATTACAAATCGATATACTAATTTTTACGTATATTATATTGTTTAATTTAATATAACCAAATGTATTTACAACAAAAAATAAACTTATTAAAAAAAAATCCGTTTTATTAATTTCACTGGTATAACATCCAATTTATCTAAAAATATTACCCAATTCCGGACATCCTGTATATCTGAAAATCAGTTATTATCTTAAAAGTCTCTATCTCCCATAAAGTACTTCAAAAGTAAAGAAACTACATGAAATTATATCTTGTAGTATTCATAACATATAGTGATATGTACTACACTAGTTATTTTGTGATCATTCATAGCTAAAAAAACATATTACAGTAAACATTAAACATTAAACATTAAAGCACCTATGACAGTTTTATAATATACTAGCTTTCGCTCGCGGCTCCGTCTGCGTGGAATTAAACAACAATAAAAAATGTAGCCTATGTTACTAACTATAACGTAGCTTTTTAATGTTGAGAGAATTAATAGTGAAAAAAATTTTGAAATCGGTCCAGTAGTTTTTGAGTTATTTCAATACATGCAAAAATCCAAAAATCCAAATCTTTCCTCTTTATAATATTAGTATAGATTCCCGCATCAGGTATCATTATTAAAGAATCTTCAGTTTTAATCATTGACATTTTAATAGTACTAAACTATCGCACAATTGTTGTGCGATTTTCGATTGTTTCAAAGCCAATTCAACTGTTTACTTGCAAAACTAAAAATCTATAGTGTGCACCTCCATATAACCTCATAGGAATCAAAGCGAGACTAAACAGTTGTGCGATACTTTAGTTTCAAAACAAAAACTGTCATTTCTAAGCAGTGACCTTTGTAGCTAGAGTTCAGTTGTTGTTGTTGATTTTTTACACGTAAAAGATCAGGCAAAAGTAACAAGAGGAGCGGGCGACTGCCAGTGTTCATTGTCCGCTTCTTCATCCGACTCGTCGGGAAAACGAACCTGAAATTACATACGTTGGGTTGTTATCAGACAATTTACAATTTGATGGGACAGTCCGTAAATCTTTTATTGCTAATCCTAAAAGTTACATACCCATGGTGCTAGTTTTTTGCTATTAGCTTGGAGGGAACTCGCTTGGTTAGCTTGCCATGCCTGAAACAAAAATATATCACTTATAAGAGCGGGCCAACACCTGAAACTAAACTATCACACAATAGTACTTTAGTGTCGCTTTAATTCCTATAAGCTTATATAGAGGTGCACACTCGATATTTATTTGTGCAACTAAACAATTTAATTGGCTGCGAAACAATCAACAATCGCACAACAGTTGTGTGTTTAGTCAAAGGTGTGCGCCCGCTCTTAATTTGGCTTTAATAAATCTGATAATAGAATAAAACACCGTAGAACTATAAGAATATTTTTGTGTTTGTTATTGAATTTCTATATAACTGTTAGGCATCTTACTGCAGCCCTCAGTTTCAAAGGGGTTTCTTAGATTGAGGTAGTTGTATTATTAAAAATTCTTTACCAACCTGGTATGCATCATTGAAGGCATGCGCGAGTGACAACGCGAGCGCCCGTGCCTGCTTCGCCCTCGCACATACGAAGACGTGAACCACGTGGTCCTCCTCGGAACCGCTTTCCTTCTTGCCCTCCACCACAGCGAATACACGGGCGTTTGCAGCGTCCGCGGAGCAGTATGATATTCTGAAAAGTTTACGCAATCTGTGGCATAGACAGTAACAGAATTTACCCGCTATACCAGTGTAATACCACAGAGAATAGAGTCGTGATATAGAAGTATTTCCGCGTATAGACAAAGGTGTATAGACGTATAGACAAAGGCTAGAGGACCAGAATATGATCTTCGCTCCCTTAACTTTTATCATAAGGAAAAAATTAGAAGAGTTGGTGAGTTTGGAGAGGGAGAGGACTTCTGCTCTTTTTTATTAAAAAAGTCAACGCAAACTTTTAAGAAGTTGAAAATGTATATGGGCAGGGGTGGCCTCGCTATTTTTCGCCTTTACCGCGTTCTACTATCAGTCTCTTAGTTCTGTTATGCCAGACTTAATATCAATAATTGTAATAAATTGCAATAATTAAATGTTTTTATTACAACTAATTATGTCACAGTAATGGCTAAGTCACTGACTTACTATCTTATATATAGATATAAAAAAGTCGTGTTAGCTACACTATTTATAACTCAAGAACGGCTTTACCGATATGGCTGAAAATTGGTGAGGAGGTAGCTTAGAGCCAGGAGACGGACATATGATACTATATATTCCGTTTATGGATGGATGTTTCTGACTCGAAATTTGGCACAGATGTAAAGGATAGTCTGGAAGAACACATAGGCTATTCACTTTTGTTTTTTTTAATTCCACGCGGACTGAGTATTAAAAACAAAATTACCTGTATATTGATACACTGAGAACATTCTGCTGTGAATCGACGTCTGTCACCAGAATGCCTTTCGCGCTTATGTCTAAAGTCACTCGTTGTAGCTTTTTGTTCGACGCTGAAAAAAATAATTAAAAACTGGAAACACAGTCATCTAAGAGCTGGCGCACACCTTTGACTAAACTATCGCACTGTTGTGCGATTGTCGATTGTTTCGCAGCCAATTTAACTGTTTAGTTGCACAACTAAACATCGAGTAGTGTTCACCTCCATATAAGCTCAAAGGAATCAAAGCGCTACTAAACAGTTGTGCGAAAGTTTAGTCAAGGGTGTACGAACACTCTAAAGACGTTACCATAACTAAATAGCCTACTGCGAACTAGACATTAGTGAAAATATTGCAAAATCAACGAAATACTATTTTCTTTAGTTTATTCATAGAGAAGAACAACATTTTACACATGTCCTTTCCAGTCTAAACCTGCAGGTAACTAACGTTTTGTAACGTTACATTTCTTTCGCAAAGAGAAACTTTATCAAAGCGCTATGGACCATTTACGTTGCCTGTGCGATCATTAACATCATATTCCTTGTAGAGAAAGCCGCTGAACTTGTTTAGAGCGTGCGAGGAATTGTTAAATTAGAGTCAAAGGAGATAATCACGAATGCAACTATGTTATCTTACTAATATTTTAAATGCGAAAGTTTGGATGGATGGATGTTTGTAAGAGTTTGTAGCCTCAACTGCTGAACGGATCTGGATTTAAGGGGCTGTGTTCGGGACAATTTGCGTTTTTTGGGGGGAAGAAGTAGGCGCGCGCAAACAATGAGCGGGGTGCACCGCACGGTTAGATCGCGTGAGTCGATTCTAGTCGGTCTTCGCGGCCGTGTCCTTAACATGGAACGCCGCGAAGCGCCATCCCGACTCCGATTTAGATTTTTACATTAAGTTTATTTATAACTAGCTGTTGCCAGCGACTTCGTCCACGTGGTATTAGAAAACATACGAACTATATAAATAACAAAACGGCTGTAGTAGTAATAAACATTTATTTACTCTCACTAATTGTTATGGTTAATATTAATTTGAGAAAACAGCGTTTTTTTTTATTTCATTAGTTATAACAATAAATCTGTCGATTCCAACTTCTATAAGAATAAAAATCGATATTGATAAGATTCATGACTGATTTTACACAACCCATCCCTACTAAATTTGAAATGAATTGTCAAACTAATCTAAATTATTTAGACACACTATAGTATAGATAATACTGTTTTGTGACAAAATCGTCCGTTTATACTTAAAGAATCGCTTACGAATTTGGAAAATATTATTTAATGAAAAAGCTTATTTTCTGATTCATTATAAATTTAATTAAATAGAAATATGTAAGTTTTTAATAAAATAAAAAAAATCATATTTATATTCCATTCGCGTGGCGCTTTCTGTATTGTGGGAAGTTCCATTTTATATAGATCAGTGTTTTTACGTTCGGGCTTGATAAAAAGAGAGCGAGCTATCGGGCAGACTAACGCCCTTTCCGTCACTCACGTGGTCACATTAACGCGGGACGCGCAGGGGGTTTCGCCGGAGCGACGAGCACAGGTCCGCTTCCATCGACGCCCGCGGGCGGACTGACGCGAAATCCGAATGGTTTTGGAAGCTCATTTTAACTAAATTCGATTATTATTTTAAAAAATTAACTAATCAATGTATTGCAAAAAGCTTCGGGTTAACCGAAGATAAAGTACTCGTGTATCAAATAAACCACTTCGAGTTTTTACTTTCGTTGTTGTATTGCAGATATATGGTGATCTTTACAGAATTAGGCACATTTTCAAAAAATAAATCTATCGAGAAAAGTTTGTCCAATCGTGATTCTGTTCCACGAGGCTTTAGTTAAAGGACTGAAGTTACACATACTAAAATATCACGAATCAAATCTTTGTAGAAATCCTGTTCTATGCTTCCAAAGATGCGCAATTTGCCATAACCCCGCCTTAATTTGGCATAGTGGTAGAACACAAAGGCGATTTGTTTTTGTTTTGTTTTAATTACAAGCCGACGAAGTCGCGGGCTAAAGCTAGTAATAAAAAATTTGCTTGTTTAAACAAAAAAGCATAATTTATTTAGTATTTAATAGTGTCTTACATTTAATAGTATGTAATGCAGAGCGCACAGCTATCGCGGTGGCTGGTGCGGAGGCTGCACGTTCGACGGGCACGGCGCCGGCATACCGCACCTCGCCTTGCTCACTAGCGCCACGAGCTTCACGCCACCAGCCCTCGCCCTCGCACTCCGCCAGCGCCCACTCCTCACAAAGCTCTGGAACGCAAGTCATACAGTTAAAACTTTATGGAGCTATCATTACAAAGCTGCGACCAGTAAATTAGAGTACGCGCACGGCCGTGGATGCCACAAGTCTGCGAATTACTCTCACAAAACTGTTCCTTCTTCCTTAGTTATGGTAAAAAGAGAGTGCCATATAAAACTCGCACAAGGCTAGTAGAGCTAAAACCTTCAATGTCTACATGTCTTCCGAGGTAATGGAAAGTGGCAATGGAATGAAATGGAAAAAAAATGGTAATGGAAACTTCCATAAAATATATTAGTCCAGATATTAGATTTTTATATGTATTGAAAGAATTCAATAACTACTATACCGATTTCAAAAATTCTTGCACCAATAAAAAGCTACGTTATTAGTGTTAACATAGGCTTCATTTTTTAATTCCACGCGTACAAAGTCGCGAGGAACAGCTAGTCTTAATGAAAAAAACATATTTATATGTTTACACATCTTAATGTATATTTAGACATTTATTGTATTGATACGTTATCTAGGCCAGACGGCGATAGCGCAACTGGGCCAGGGGTCGAGATATTAGGCGCAATAAGGCGGACCAGATCACAGATTACAACCAGTACCAACTAGCTAGTACTATAGATAGCAAACAACGAAATTGCGCAGTACTTAGAGCATCCAGAGATCTAAAACTTCATATAGATCTGACTTCTAAAGAAATATATGGAGAGACTAGCTTTCGCCCGCAACTACGTCCGCCGTAGCCTATGTGTTCCTCCAGACTATCCTCTACATCTAAGCCAAATTTCATTGAGATCCGTTCAGCAGTTTAGGCTACAAACTCTAACAAACATCCATCCATCCATCTAAACTTTCACATTTATAATATTTGTATGATAAAAGCACACTATTTACAGAAATTGATAAAATCGTATTTGTTAAAAATAAAATGTTACATCGCTTGCTTCACATTTTTCTCTCATCACATTCAAATATCGTTTTTTTATTTTTTAAATGCAATTTTCGTCTAATACTTTCTTGGCTGCCAGCATGATATTAATTATTGCTTAACCAAATAGTGTACAGTTTCTTAAATCATGTGGACAGCTTGATTTCTTTGTGTAATGTTTTGTAATACAATGTACCTATTTTTGTGGTTAAGTACAACTTAATTGTAATAAATCTGTCCGTTTCCTTATAAAGAAGTCATCAACTTGCGAGTTCATTCATCGGATAAGCGTTTAGCGTTGAACAATTTATGCCTTTGTTTGCACAAACATTAACGAGTCAATAGTTCAAATCTGTTATTACGTTAATGTAGGAAATACTTCGCAATACAAACATCTGTACTTTATGTAATTACGCTTTGTAATGCACCAGTCTAATAATAAAGTCCTTTGCGTTTTAAATTGGTTTTAAAAAAATATACAAACTCTAAATCTATCGAAACTTAGCTCGCCTAAAAGTAAATTATTATAAGAAATAGTGTCTTAATCTTACGAATATTATAAATGCGAAAGTTTAGATGGATGAATGGATGGATATTTGTTAGAGTTTTTAGTCTAAACTGCTGAACAAATATGGATGATATTTGGCATAGATGTAGAGGATAGTCTTTAAGAACACAAAGGCTACTTGCATTTGTTTTTTTTTAATTCCACGCAAGCGAAGTCGCGGACGTAAGCTACCTTATAATATTGATTTTTCACCTTTTTAGACATGCCTAAGAGCTCGTAAAATTTCTTGACACCAAAGAAAAATAGCAAAACAGAAGTATTCAGTATGTAACAGTTTTCTATCAGAGAGTTAGCTTTTTAATGGTTGTAAAAAATCACAAGTCGCATTGGATTCTTAGAACTTTATAAATTATTTATCAACCGAAGAAAGGTTGATCGGACAGATTGTGGAACAGCGTTCCTTTTATTGTAGCAGTTGTAAGCTGAAGTATCTGTTAATAGAAGGATACTTTAAAAAACTCAATCAAGATTGAGATTACTTGTGAGGCATTTATCTAAGAGGAAGCAGGACTAGGAAATATTTCAACGTATACTCTCTGATTAAATGCAGACAACGCATCTAAAATTTGGAACTCAGGTCTACAGATTATAAAAAAAATATTGTACTCGACCAGATCTTAGTTTCTTCAAGTGTTTTCACAGCCAAAATATACAATAAGAAAATATCGCTGTCCTTCTCTTAAAAAAAACAAAGATAACATCTTGTATTAATGTGTCAGCATAAAATGCCTTCCGAAAATATAATAATTGGACTTCGATCTATATTTTATCTACCAAGGCCAAACAATCTTAATTTAGTAACTTATCTAGAAAACAGCATAAACAAAGTGTGATTTTGTTTTTTTTAATTCCACGCAAGCGAAGTCGCGGGCGTAAGCTAGTGAGATTATAATTTCTTAAAACTAATGCATATTGAAGACCATATGAAAACCCATGTCTGTTAAAAATTTTATAAGTACTTTAAAATTATATTATATTATACAAGTTAAAGAAAGCTGCTTCTCTAACGGCAACATATAGGTCAATCATTCCGTTATAAGCAATATATTCCATTGATCCTGCTATACGACCGACTTGTGACAACTTTTTTCCCGCCAATAGATCCGCCATTTACGTCTAGAGAGATCCCAATTCCGACGTAATTGGAGAGAAAACACGCATGCACCTGATTCGAGCGCAACCGCCACCCAACTTGGAATTTTTAATGGAACCTTAGAAAAGCTGTAGCGGTTTTTACAGCGTGTTGCGTTAAACGTATCGAGCTTTTCGTCTAATTTTCCACTATCACTGATATGAAAACATTTGTGACATTCCCTTCGAAAAAAAACAATATGATTTTATAACTAAAGTAATACCCGGTGAACACAAAAGTGGGCCTTTTTTCGAAAGTCAACTATCAGGAAAACATTCATATAAAAAAAAACGAAAAGAGAAACAAGAAACACATTTTTTTTAAATTGATTTTAAAAATTCACTTTTATTCTTCGAATTTAGTTAATAAATTACAGTGGACATTTAGTTATAACAAAGAAATATCGTTTTTAAAACCAAAACAAAACTTTGGACCGAATTTTTTTATTATTATTAATCCTAATGGTACGGATAAAATCATGAACTTTTAAATGATTTTACGATGAAGAGGAATAAATATATCATAGTGATATTAAGTGAAAAAGGATTTGAATGAATGTATGAATTTGTTACTAGATATTTCCAAAACTTTTTAACGGATTTCGATGAAATTAGGCATAGATATTTAAAACGGTTTGGAAGAATTTGGCTACTTAACTTTTTTTTACTTCCGTGCGTACGTAATTAAAAATATAGTTATTTTAAAAAAATATTTTAAACTCAACCATAATACTTATAAAATAAGCTTGCTAAGTATAAAGAAAATATTGTTTTTAACACATATCTATTCTCGAAACTAAGATAAGCATACGCAAAACGCATTGTCGATATTGAAAGTAAAAAATACTGAATTTTTGGTCGGAATAACTGAAAAGAAATTTAAAAATTCTATATTTGATATTTATTTTAATACCATACAGATTATGAAAAATTACTTACTTTTGTGTTTCGAGTGTGTCTTCAACATTTTCCTTATTAGCGTTGTCATTATTATATTAATAAAAAACTTTTTAATACACTTTATAAAAGCGGTTATTCCGCGCGAGGTCTCGGGCTGACTGCGATATACGCGCGCCCTCGCTTTACCACCCCGTGCTATGACCTCCTGGTACAAAACAAGCTGATCCTACGACTTCGCTTGCATCATTTACATTACATTTCAATTTATCATTATAACCACTCCATACTGACATTTCATGATACTATACTAGTTTATCCTGCGAGTTCCCTTGTATGATTTAATATTTAAAATAATCTCCCAGCTTGTTTCGCAGCTTATCTATATAGTTTGTACTTCCATACATTTGTATCATTTTTCTTTAGTAATTGAGCTACCAAATCTAAGAGTATTTCTTAAATTTGATCTACGAGATTAGAAAAATATTAAAAGACAAACTATTCAGTTTTATCGTATTAGTACATCATGAGAACTGAATGTAATCTACTCTCAACCCTTTTATTGACCTTGAAGTTCATGTATAATAAATAATATAATGTTTAAACAATGGCCCTTCAGTAAAAATAATAACAATTGTTCCTCAACAAACAATCGAATCGATTCAAACTCGGATATGAATCCCAAGAATATATTTATCAATATTTTCCCAAATGTCACATTGTGCTTGCCCCTTATCTTAGTTCGGGGAAGTCGGTATTGAGATATAAAAAAATTAACATCCATACAACTGTGGGTTTCCACTGTGACAAAACTTGTATAAAAACATCATCGCTTTCATTGTCCTTGTAGAGTTGAATTTAATTAAATTAAGAAACTATTACACAATGTTTTGTCTATGGATTTATTTTGGAACGTTTTGCTGTTTACAATAACGGTACAAACATGTTGGTTTTAAAGTATGTGATTACAGATTGTAAAAGTTAAATTGTCTAGATATATTTTTTATAATTTCTCATTGGAATTCGACTATTAAGACGTCAACAAACACAATATACTACATTCTCGAAAACAAGTATAATATACAAGATTCTGATGCAAACAGTGGCACTGTCCTGTCATGCCTGATGCAATATCGCAAGCTTTTACTCTCAAACTGACCGCCCCGACTTCACCGAACGCACCCTGCCTACCTTTTTTGCCGTTAAATTACAGTTATAATATTAGGGATGTGACACAAAATCGATAATATCGATATTTTTGGTGGCTACGAAATTTACATACTCCCGTTTTATTTAATTTTAAAGAATCAATTATGTCTAGAGATTAGAACTTTACTTCATGCATTATGAAAAAAAAATAGCCTCATTTACTTTTTAAATCACAGTGAGAGAAGCACATTCGAAAACATTTACAAGCAGAAACAAACTTCTCATGTGAACTTTGATTTATATGGTGTCGATAGAAGTTATCGATATCATTTATTGCACATCTCTTGATATGTCGATGCAAATTATTCCGCAACGAATAATGATATGGTCCAACGTAGTTTCCTTAATCATTTCATAGCAATTACGTACGATTCTGTGCAATTTACGCATAAAGGTTTAATGACTTTCAGTAGCATTAGAGTTGAAGATTATTAACCTCTTTAAATGTTAGCGCCTAATAAATATTACATTAACAAAACCTAAAGTTAGGAAAGACTAGAATGCTTCGATATCAAAGAAAACTTAGCTCCACCCGTATGTAACATATTAATTAGTTGGATTGTAGTTTATTTATTTTTTAAATGTGTAAAACAGAAAGTTATAAATAGACCTACAACTGGACAAACTAAAAAATACTACTACATACTAGAACAAAAATTATTGTCAGGTTTCAATAATAAGTTAAAGTTTGGCATATATTGAAGGCACAGTTAATTTATAAACGCCTGTAGAAATGCTATAGCAATAATGCTCATTTTTTATTTAACATGAGGTTTTAAATTTTAATAACTTATCACCACCACGAGTAAGTTAACCAAATAATACATTTATAACACGTTGAAGTTAGTCTTAAGGTAAGCAATGCTTACTTATTTTCAGAAAATCCACTGGGATTTTTATTCATAAATATATGCAACTGATCTTACTGGCAAACAGGTAAGTTTTTTTAATAATAGATAAACTTCTAAAATGTTTTCTATCACTTTTCATCACATCCCCATTGCTTTAGCTTAACATAGTAATATTATGTACAAAATTATTATATTAAATTCTAGTCTGATTTACTGTATGTAAATATAAAGCACCTTTAAAATTAGCGCAATTTTAAGTTGTATTTCACGCTCCGGGACCTTTGCGCAAGGTCTTTTCCGGGCACGCGACGAATCCTAATGTTATTGGCATTCAACATGTTTAATTGATTTCTAACTAGTTGCTAACAAAAAGAATATGCGATATGTAATGTCGGGTTTTGAACCCCTTGTATTGTTGTTTGGCTATAACTTTCATACCGCTTTCACAGAGACCATAGAATTTTCCTACAATACTTTTAAAAGCCTTTGCGTTTTTTTTACATTATAATGTGGCAAACGAGCTAGCGGCTATTTGAATTTGCCGAAAGGCGAAGCGACCGCTGCCATAGACATCCGCAATTGCAGATGCCTTGCCTACCCTTAATTGACGGAGGAAGAGATGGACAGTGTTTACCCACTTATAGGTCTCTTCCACCATCAAATTCACTTCCCCTTCCCATCCTTTCTTTATAAGAAAATGGGTGGGAAGGGAAAGGGACTAAAATTAGGCCTCTGGCACCACACTCATCAGAGCAAACGCGAAATTGCTCCCACTTCACGCCTGTCTTGTGTGGTCGTGGTATGCACCGGCGAGCCAACCTATTCGTGCGAAAATATTAAAGCGGGCTTTACCACTGTTAAATAATAGCGTAACAAAAATATGACAATAATCTCAATCAGATTTGTAATACATGACGACATTATAGTTGGATATGTTAATTTTCTCATCACTTATAAAAATTAGCAGACGGAGTATACTCATTCATACAAATAACATACAAAACAAAAACCCTCTTACAACCCTCCAGTCTTACACAATCGTGTCTAATATACGTACAAAAACGTGTGCCCACAAACCATTCACAAGATCGTATGCGTGTGCGCAAGCCACCTCACTCTGAGTAACTAAAATACGATTACGTACATGGCTTCGGTCACGCATACAACTAACTTGACCCAAAATCCCCACCGATAGCTTCCATTTCAATGCCCAAAAAAGGCTTTCGTTTTCAATTATAGATCCCGAATCATTTTATTATCCAACTTCATATTGTCTATAAATAAAAATTAAATCAAACTAAGGAAAACGTTGTTTATTAAAATTTCATTATGTTGAAATTAAAATAAAATTATGTATAACACTTAATTATATAAAAATTTCGAAATTCGACATTATTTCATCTAATTTTAACAGTATCATAACATCCATTGGGATAATATCACACTTTTAAGTTATTTTTAATAAATAGAATATAATAGATAATATAATATTACATAAATATGAAGCACTGTAATTGAGAACAAAAAACAAATGACATGAATTAATATGAAATAATAAGTACGGTAATTTTCAACATAATTTTAAAACACTAAAAAGGAATACTTGTGAATACTGATCTGCTTCCTTAAGCATTACAGCTGATTTCCACAATAAAAGTATTGGGAGTACAAGGGCATTAAAGTTTAAATTAAATGGTTTAATTAATTTATCTTATATAAAAATTATTAAAACTAACAGAATGTGTATAAATTTGGTTATTTTTAAAATTGATTTTACTACACAATTATTTTACAGACAGCTCTTGTGTTATTGACATAAGTTGGTTTTGTTTTTTCTTAACCCGAGTTGCTAAAAAAATATATTCAAGTAAAATTGTTCATTATGATGAATTAATTACAATTATTAGATCATCCATACATAAGGCAAATTGTCAATAACTCACTATTTTATGGTGTAAGTTGTAATAATAGAACATAGGACAATATACTTTACAATAAAAAACCATACCAAAATAAACCATAGACCTATTCATCAATAGATAGGTCATAGTAACATGGCAAAAAGTCTATGTCCATTCTTTAACATTTGTTACTCAACGTTATATAAAAGTTATGTAACAATTTATATTAGTTTAGTTAACTTTCTAAGTATATAAGAGATTGCTTCATTTAAATTACTTAAATAAGAGAGCACATGTACATTATGTCTCTTTTTATTGCTGTAAATTGGATAATATTGCTGTTTAATTCTATATTTTATTTTATTTACAACATAAATTGGTCCAATTGTTGCAATCGGTGCTTTTTATAAAATTGCTGGATAAATATAAATGTTGGTGATTAAAAATAATTAAACTTGGATATTCAAATCTTAATTTAATTAACAGTTACTTGATTTATTTGCAACAAATACAAAAATATATTTCCATACTTTAGAATTACATGTATTATTAAATATTGTGAAACTAAAAAATTGGTTTTGGCAGTTTCATGATTACTTACTACAGCTATATATTAAGATACATATTTTGTTATATATTATCACAGATATTTGACAACATAAAACAAAATAATAACAAATATGATGATTGAAAAATAATCAAATTTGATTATGAAAAGAAAAATACATAAATAGAAAAATTAAAACTTTATTTATGCAAAGTTTAGCACTTCATTAACATTTATATTGGAATGAGGTAAAATCTTATCCCGGTAGATTAAATTTACATAACCATATAACCATCCCTTAGAAGTGTTCATTTATTTCATCTCAAATATATTGTGACTCCTTAATTTTATATATTCTTTGTTTCTTATTTACAATTCATAACTATTGTATTAACTATCAATTCTCTCTCATTTCAGTCAGTTTGCTTTTCATTTCAAAATATCAATCAAACAAAAGAATCTAAAAGTGTTAGTTAAATTGAATGCTAAATATTTGTCACCATAAGAATTACGGTTAAAACAATTCTTTCAAATTCACAGAAGGTGAAATAAAATTATATAAATAATTAAATAAATCTTAATTATCCATACGCTTATTCATAAAACTAATTATAATTTAGGCAGTCACTTCACATCTGACTTCACAGGCACAGTCTTTTCTGCAGTTTTACTAGCGGGAGGTTTAGATGTGGATCATTTTTTCTTCCGATCCTGTGTACATTTAGGACAATACCATTTGCCTTTAGGCTTTATTTTAAGATCGACACAAGCAAAATGGAACCACTCTATGGGACAATCAGGGTTGTCACACCCTATCATCTCACCGTAAGACACTTGATGACAGAGGCAGTAGGTCGGCTCGTTAGGGTCTACTGGCATGTCGAGGACATCACTCGGATGCGCCATGCTAGCGACGGAGTCCAGGTCTGCGTTTTCTTCTTGTTCCTTAACAGCATTTGTAGCAGTCGTCGCACCTTTCCTCTGTACTTTCTTCTTCGCTGCCGATCTTCCATTCGCTACTGCGTCATCCTCACTCGAGGCGCCCGCACGTTTTTTCTTACCTGTAGACGCAGCTGTCTTTTCGTTAGCCTTATGCTTCTTTCTGCCCTTCTTTACAGTAGTGGTGTTAGTTTCCGGGTCCGTGCCAGGTTGCGCGGTCCGAGAGCTCATTACTTTCTCTTGAATTTCAGTTTCGAAGCGTGCGAGGTCAGAGTCAAGGCGCCGTATGTGCTTATCTACCAACTCGTACGTCTGAATTGCGAGTTGCACTTTATCGTCCCCATACTCCTTTGCTTTATTAAATAATCCCTGAATAGTGTTCACCTTTTCTTTTTTTGTTTCGTCGTCCATTTTAGGAATATTCGGCAATAATTCGTCGGCCATAAGATCGATTGTCCTCATTAGTCCATGAGCTCGGTCATCGAGATCACGCATCAATTTAAAATTTCTTTGTAATTCTATAGGCAAATGTTGAAGACTATCTAAATAATGTTCCAAATAAAGTGCTGAAGTCATTTTGCAATATTTTGTAACGACTCCACTTTATAAATCACAACTGCGATCACAAACAGAATAAACACTAAACTTGAAACCGTTTAATATGTTTTTGCTATTTTAATAGTTTTACTTTAAACCACTGCATTTAAACTATTTTGCAAGAATTTTCATTAATAAAAAATCAAAGGTAACTTTTTTAATTTATCACCAAGTATAATACAAGCGCGATAGCAACAGCAAGCAGAGAGCACGAACAAATTATATTACGTTCCATTACACAGATTTCAAAGTTGTATTGTACGGTTACAAATTACAACAGTTCTTTTTCTCTTGAAAGGACTTCAAAAAATTTAAATTTTACCCGAACAAATTATCTTTACATACAATCTAGCTTTTGATTATTCAATTTGGTATTTATCACATAAACATTTTGCGGTAATTCTCAAAATAAAATTTTCAAGAAACAATGTTTCGTGACTTTAATAAATGCGCGGGAACTTTTAAATGTCAGATGCTCCCTCGTTACTCAAAGACTATAATGCCTGGTTTATATTTGGTCAATACAGCTGGACAGTGGCGATTGCCTGGGATGGATTGTTTGATCTCGCGGGAAGCAGCTAGTGTCTCCATCATGCCAGCTCTGATTTTAGCGGTACTGGCCTACTTAACTTGTATAATGTAAACCAGGCATAAACCATAAAGAACCATGAGTTGGCAGTGGCAAATCATTCACAAAAATATCTTACTCACTCGTCGTATATTTTATTATTTGGATGATGATCGCGGTTAGAATTTTTAATTAAAAAAACACTTTTCGCACTAGCACGCCTAATATAAATTACCATTCTAAAATTATGAAAATCTTGAAATTTCTAATTAATTAGCCTATAAATGCTATATGGACAAATCAAATAATTCCAATATGAAGAAAGGTATTTATAATAGTATTTTTTATCAAAAATGTAGACTACACCAACGCTTTAAATGCAATTGACTAATAAATTGTAATGGGCGCCTACTCTTCCAAAAAAATGCATCAGCGTAAATAATAGGAATTTTGATATATGTCATTACTGGCAACACTGCCACGGGGAATAACGCGGTTATTCCTAGAATAATCTAATGAATAGGTATACATAAATGAAACAAATGTTTTATTTTTTTATTGTATTAGCAAATAAACAAGTTATAAAATATTTTCTTAATAGAAGTGACATGACGCTATATTCCGCAACACAAAGCATATTTACGAATTACAATTTATTAATAACGCACATTATAAAGAATATGCTTTGTAAGAGTAAAAAAACTCCCTTGTCTACTTCCGTTCTTTAAAAATCTATGTACTGAAAGATTCTTGCAATTTTAATAATTGTTACCATAATTATAATAAGAACTAACAAAGTTATTCCTTTATAAAATTTAATGGACTATCATGAAATTTCAGCGGTTACAACAACTCGATTCAGATATATTAACATTAAAAAAGTCATAAACATTTAAAATCAAAAAATGCAAATAAATAATCAGCGTTTGCCTGTCTTGGCAAAATAAAGAGGCGTTTACACAATCTACATAATATAAAACATGCTTTATTTATCTCTTACAGCTATAATTTACATTTCTTAGCGCTAAACACCATCATACGCGAATAAAACTACTATACTACATTGCTTGCTGCTCGTACATAACACACTGATCAAACTTGAAGATTTTAATACATACATAGGCTCATTTGAAATGCAATTACATATTAATAATAAATTTTTTCAATGAAAACACAGACAAAATCAAATCTCCAAAACTCTTTCATTTGTCTATAAGATGAAACTGGTTTGTTGTTTACACAATTTGTATTTTTATCACAAGTGGCATATCATTGTATGTAGACACTGATCTCTACAAATGGATAGGTTATTGCTCGGAAATGACAGCTTTTACTCCACTCCGACCTAAACTGTTGATGTTAATGACAGTTTATAGTATCTCTATTATTAATTTAATTCCTATCTATATAATAGAGATCAATGTATGGTTACACTTATATTTACACATATCACTGTCTCGGTTTTGTCAAAGAGAATGAAAGGGACATGTGTAAATCGAAATCCACAGTAACAAAGGCAGATTTTGTTGTGTTCAAAAGTAAATTACCTATTTATGTATTAAAACCTTGTTACAAATTAAAAGATTTTTTAAATTAAAATTAAAGATGAGTAAATTGCATGATTTAACTTATATTTGGAGACTCTTGGGTCAATTAGTTTCAAGGTAAAGAGAAACTTTTATATACATTATAGTGGTTAAATGTAACTTATGTTGTTAAAACAGAATTACTTGTGATGACCAAACAGAGTATCTACTTCGGACACTTAACACATTCAATGCTACGAATTTTATATATTCAACTCGAAGGGAGGCAGTGAAGGTGTTAAATAGACTTTCACACTTAGAATGAACTGATAACTTAAGTCTATGTATAGATTACACATCTACATTAAAAAATTTGGTACATGTTCGTTGCTCCTTTCTTTTAAATATTTGCTTAACATTATGCAAAATAGTTGCTTCAACTTTGAGCAACTAAATTGGAATGCATAAAACGCAAACGTTTTTTTAGCCATAGCTACTGTTTATAAAGTAAAAAAAATAGAAAAATAAAGGTATGTCAATGTTTCTAACTGATTTCTTAGATGAATACATAATGGAAGCTAAGGATTATGTGATATATAATTGGCACTACATATGCAGGTCACATATGAAATTACAAAAACGGTATTCTTATTTACTATGTATATCTAAATAGATCTAGTAGACAATCCCGTGGTATATTTACTTTCACCTAAAATACATGTGATTTAAATTAGGACATAGATTTAAATACATAGACAGGCCATTGGGAATACATGGAATGTATGTAAAATGCAAATTTAATATTAAATGTTATAGCATACAAACATTCAGCACACATTTAATATCAATGAGTGGAAAATGATTTTTTTTCCTTTTCACAACGATAAAAAAATTAAAATACACCATTAGTAATGGGAATTACTATATCAAAATGCGTTTATTATAAAAATGCATTAATTTTACATATGTGTAAATTTAGTATAGGGCAGATCTATGTATTGAAACCTTTAAAGTTAACTGTGAAATTCCACTTAGTAACACTTATGTTAAAACATAATTTTTAATCTGTTTAAAATCGACAGAAATATGTTTTATACTTGTTTTCAAGTGGAAACCCACACTAAGGAATACTTTCTCGGCAAAACAGTCAAAATGTCACCAAAAGGACAATAAACTATTCAATTCAATCATAGACTAGCAACTTTAATAAAGCATAAAGTATTCCATTGTTAAAACGCATTATAACATATCAATTTAAAATATAAAATCTCAAAAACAGTGTTTCACAACCGCTAATGAAGAGACTGTTCTCAAGACAAACATAATTCCAACAAGCGAAGCACCATTCGATAGATTGTGCTCAGGTGGGTCTAGATTCAATATGAAAATAGCTATGATAGATAAAACGCATAATTGACTTAATTATAAAGGTAGGTTTATACCAAAATACTAGTACAAAAACATTGTTCTTGTATGAGATATTCGGCAGTGAAAGCCCACTGTAAGTCATACAAAAACCAATCATAAGTGACAAATAAAATACATCATATGCCAACATTTATAAGTTACAAAATGGGAGTAGATACTTAACTACATCTATATCTCGCACTACTGGTTTATCGTTATTTTTGGTACATCCAAACATGCCTAAACTCATTCACTTCAAACGTTCATAAGCTATAAATCACTGCTCAAACAATAAATATTAATACCATATAAATACATGAAACTTATGTGAATGTATGACATTATTATTCCATGCACTGCACCATTAAACACACACACAATTGCCCCCTCCGTGTACACTATCACAATTCACTGTGCATGGAATAGGGCGGGCTAAAAACACTATACGAGGGTTTCGTATTTATCCAGGACGTGGCATTGATTATTCTCATCACTGTGTGAACGAGAGCGCGGACGAGGGTTCGCCTCCGCACCAGCGCTCTTAGCTCGTGTCTTCTTATCATGACCACAAGTACAAGCAACTGACGATTGACGTTTCAATGTCTGTGATCTAGTTCCCGCCCACTGCGGATCACAGGACTCGCTTCTAACGTACATCTGACGTTTATTCCTTCCCATAGTGGCGTGCGAAAAGGACGCACTCTGTCCACTATCGGAAGATGGACGCATCGATTCACTCCTCCCGCATAAAGTCCCCCCGGCTCTACGGAACGAATCTAATACCCTCTCCTCGATTTCCTCTATATCTTTTTTCTTAACCAGCCATATCTCTTCAGAGCCCCGCGTGAAGTAGCTGGATCCTTTACTAACGGCGTATTTTTCTTTGTTTTTAAATTTGCAAGTTTTAAAATTATTCTGAGTATCTTCGTTGATCTTGTGTATGTCTCTAGCGCGGGCGGTGTCAAGCGGCGCCACGTTACGGAAGGCGGTGCCCTGTGACGGGAACTGCTCGGGAACTTTAACTCCTAGACTAGGCGACCTGATGGTCACATCGACAGGAGATGGCATTGGTTTGAATTCCGGTTTTATTATCTTTTGGGGTTCCGGTTTCTGTAAGACTTTATCACCTTCGATCGAATTGCTTTCACTTTTCTGCCATTTTAGCAAATTAACAGAGTTTCTAGTTATACTGTGCTGGCGTTCTAGTGTTGTATGATTGCTGTCTGTTGGCGTGTTTTTCCCACTTTGTGCATTCAGCTCAAAGAATACATTATCTTTGAATGGCGTTGCTGGCGGTGGGAACTCCTCTTTACTATCGGAGCCGAGGCGCTCGGTCCTAGGTCTCCCGCGAACCGAGCCCGGTCTAGACAGTTTACCTACACTAGCACTTGCATCTTCTGCCGCCTTCTCGAACTTTCTTATTTTATCCCCGACCCCGTTTGACTCTTCCAATTTAATTGCATTGTCATTATTTTTATTTTCAACATCTGAATTTTCCACAGTTGTCTTCACAGTTTCATTAGGCGGGGCAATAGATAGATTTTCTGTTTTAACTTGACTTTCCTTAACTTCTATGGAATCCTTTTTTATCACTTTTAGTGGAACGCTATTTGCCTCAGTTTTTGAATCGGTTCTGTTCAACTTGAATGCGGGAGGGGATGTAACGATTTCTTTCTTTGTCGGTAATGAATGTTCTTTTTTCAAAATAGGTGACACTTCACTAACTGAAGTGGATGAGGATGTTTTCAATTGTAACGGCTCATTCTTTGAAAGCGGCGATTCTCTCTTGAATGGCGGAGAAGTGAGAGCTTTAAATACTGGAGAATCCTTCAGGTTGGTATCGGCCTTTAATGGAGGAGGTACCTTCTTTGGTGGCGTTGCACTTTTGGGTGGCGAAGCACTCTTCGGTGGCGACGCACTTTTTGGTGGCGATGCAGTTTTTGGTGGTGATGCAGTTTTTGGTGGCGATGCAGTTTTTGGTGGCGATACGCTTTTCGGTGGCGATTCGCTTTTCGGTGGCGATTCGCTTTTCGGTGGCGATTCGCTTTTCGGTGGCGATCCACTTTTTGGTGGCGATCCACTTTTTGGTGGCCAAGCACCTTTCGGTGGCGATGCCTTTAATGGTGACATACTTTTGGGTGGAGAAGAACTATCCTTATCAGTCTTCCCACTTTTAGCGGGTGGCGAAATAACTCGCTTTAAATTCTCCTTTGCCTTCTTCGCCTCGATATCCTTACTGAGGAATGAGGAGTTTCGTACATAACATTCGTCTGTTTTCTGCTCGTCGTCCGTTTGCTCGCGTGCCGTGTTCTGTTCGTTTTCCTTGATCTTGATGGGTACATGTTCGCCGGTTTGTGTAGGGTGTGGGGTGTGCGGGGGTTGCGGATCTGGTGGGCGGGGGTCGGGGGGCGGCGTGGGCGGTGGTCGCGCGGGCTCGCGGCGCGGCGAGGCGCGGCGTCACGCTCGCGGCTCAGTCCACTGGTCGGAGTCGTCAGAGTCGGAGTCAGCGCCGGAGCTGGTGTCGCTGAGCTCGACGGCGACGCGGCGCGCGAGGATCGACGCCACGTCGAGGAATGCGGGCGCGCCGCGCAGCGTGTCGTACCGCCCAGTGTTCTCGTCGCACCGCTTCTCGACTTTGCGTAGTTTGATACCTGTTACGACAACAAACAGTTACATCAATATACTAAGAAATAAAATTAATCCGTGACCATATTTTTTTACTTTATTTATTTAAACTTTATACAGTCAATGTTCACAAGGGCAACATCGACTTTATGGATCTCGATGAAATTTGGCACAGATGTTGGAACAGACCACATACGCTACTTACTAAGTTTTCTATAGCGCGCGGATTAAGTTGCAGGCAAAATGTATTTACAAACTGAAGGTAAACAATCATTTGTAAACTAAAGATACAATCTTAGTGTTACTGTATATCATAGACTTGTAATATGTAGTTTTAGATATAAGCATTGTTATAATGTGTTACCGTCTCTAATGGCCTTGAGTAGGTCAGAGCGCGGGTCCGCGTGCGGCGCGGCGGGCGGGCGCGGCTTGAGTGCGGAGGCGCCGCGCAGTAGGGCGGCGGGCGAGGGCGGGCGCGGCCGGTCGCCGGGCGCGGGGGGCGCGGGCGGCGGTGCGGGGGGCGACGGCGCCGGCGGCGGCGGGGGGCTCATCGGCTCCTCCGTAGACATCAGCCCTGCGATAAGTTAAAACAGTATTAATAAGCAATATGGACATTACGCCAAATTGGTCGAAACATGTTTGTTTTTTGCAAGTTAAGGGTGAATTTAATCACATTTTGACTTTTGATAACTCTGAGAAATAATCAAATACGTTGTCGTTTGACGACCTCACAACATTCCGGGACACTCCGGTCGCGTTTCAGTCGGACGAAACCGATTGAGATTGTGATTTTATTTCTTTTAGCTCAATGGTGTTTTTTTCATGTCAAATTTATTTCTGGTTATCTTATAACAAGTAGAAACGTTTTTTTACATGTTATATTTTATAGCAGGGTTTTACCTATAACGGCATGCATCTGATCGAGATGTGCGTCGAGCGCGGTGCGGTGCGGAGGCGAGGCTCCGTTGATCATTGGCGGGGGCGAAGCGCCCTCGGGCGGCGGCGGCGGAGGAGGTAACGCCGACCTGGTAGTACACATGAAATATTAGAATCACCTTACGAATCAACTATCACTACTAGTGCTTCCACTAGAACTGTTACTATTGTTGGACATTCATATAATTGCACCTTCAATACTCAGACCACTAACTTCCGCCAGAATGGCGCGCTATTCTACGTCTAAAACATTGACAGATGTTATAGGGATGGGATTTATATACAAATCTAGTGTTGCGCCCTCGATTATCCTCAAACGCAGTACCGATTTTCTTAACACTATAATGTAGTGTTGGTTTACCTTGTGGGTGTGAGATGTGCGGGCTCGTCTGGCGGCGGTGCGGGGGGTGCGGGGGGCGGCACGGAGGGTCGCGCGCGGCGCGGCGTGCCGGCGATGCTGCCGCCGTAGATCGGCTCCGCGGTCCCGTATGGACTCTCCTCTGCCACCACTGGGAATACACAAGTTAAATATCCAATAAAAAATGTTTTGTTTTAAAACACAGCATATTTATTTTTTAATGTCTACGAATAATAAGAATAAAACAATTCACCTATTGACTTCTTTAATTTACACCTAAGCACAATTTTAACCGATATTAAGTAAAATTTTAAAAATGTCACTTCTTAATTCTGAGTGTAATATTAAATACTTGTTTTTTCTTCTTCTTCTGTATAACTACGTGTTCTCCTATTAAAGGGCTCATTAAAAACCCGCGGTTCGATATAAAATGCAGCACATGCCGCATTAATTATTTCTTTCTTAATAATAAAAAAGTATGTACTAACCATGTCCATTGCCGGTGAGGCGAGGCTGCCTGTTCTGTTGGTTCTCAATCTCAATGGAGTTAGGTCTGGCGGGCTGCGAGGTTGGCGGCCGGCTCTGCGGCGCTCTGTACCCGCCGTCCGTCACATTCGTAGCTGGAATATATTAAATTGATGCTAAAATACAGGATTAAATGAAAATAATGGTTTAAATAGATCCGTCATAATAGAATAAAAATAAATTTTATTTCCAGCAACTTGGAACTTGGTGACTTTAACATTTACATGCTACTAAAATATTTTTAAATTTAGCAAATTAAATATTGTTTTTAACTAAAAATATTTTTTAACAATAAAAGGGATACAGTATCAACTCCCGCCAGAATAGCGCGCTATCGTTATTCCTGAATGACATTGACAGATGTCATAGGGAAGGGACGTGTATGCCGATAATCTAGTGTTGTCCTATTCGTCATCGTGGTACCGATTTTTTTTTAACAGTACATATTACATACTCTGGTACAACGGTTCCCGGTAGTGCGTCTCTATATTGTAGTGTCGCAGCTGGCTGGGCGCCATGATGTGCTCGCCGCGCGTCACCGCCTCCGCCTTCTGGCGCTCGCGCGTCGAGTGCGGCGTGCGCACGCGCCGCGTGCTGCGTCCGTCCGCGTTGCCACTGCGCGGCTGGCGCACCTGCACACAGCAAATTAAACAATGTAGAAAAATGAAGTACTGCAATTACCAAAACTAGGAAATCTCACTAATATTATAAATGCCAAAGTTTGGATAGATATTTCCTAGAGTTTATAGCCTAAATTGCTGAACAAATCTTGATGAAAGGCACAGATGTGAAACATAGTCTGGAAGAACACATAGGGAACTACTAAGTTTTATTTCCTTGCTGACAGAGTCGCGGACGAAAACTAGCATATAATATTTAAAAAAAATGAATTCATGTAAATTTTTATAAACCAAAAAAAAGTTATAAGGCAAACTCAACACACCGCGCACTACACAAATAAAAAAACTAAATTCCTAATCAATTCAAATGAGGCTATGAATTGTTCATAGCATTTGATTCTAACCCTTAATAGGGTCAAAATACATATACTTTTCCTCTAAAACTGTTTTAACCATAAGTACTGAAGATTATTGACTCATACCTTCTTCCCCCTATCGTGTTGTATACGTTCGGTATCTTGCAACATTTCCCGTCGCCACAGTTCAAAGAAGTAATCCGGATCTGTATAGAATTTGCGAGCATCGCGGCCATCGTCGCGGAATTCATTCAGCTTCTCAAGCGGCGGCGGGCGGTCGCAGCGCGCGTACGTCGCTAGCATCGCTGACGGCATCGAGCCGCGAGAGAACAGCTGCTGTTGGAATGTTCGAGACGAACGGAACGCCTTGCGCATTTGTATATCTTGCAGTGATACTGAAATAATCACGTTTTATTATGAAATTATTGTTTTGGAACTGATTAAATGTGTATTATTATTATTATTTTCACATATATCTTTATTTCTTATTTTCTATATAATACATTTTACAAGATTTGTATAAAAATAAAATAAAACATATTATATAAAAAATAGAGCACCACCGGCTGCGGAATCCGATGACTCAAGCAACCAGTGGTCAGGGCTGCAGAGACAGGAACCTCCTCACTATGCGTGCGGTTTCTAAAATAATCGCCTTTTGAATCGGGCCCTTAATCCAACTGTCTAGTGAGAGCTTCTTGAGATGTTGGTCGAAGCTCTTCGCTATTAGCCCGTGTACCGAAACGACTATCGGAATAATGGTAGTCGATTTCATACGCCACATGGCGGTAACCTCGTGAGCCAGATCTAAATATTTATTATTATTAAATTAATGTAATTTAACTCTTATGTTTTTTTAAATACCCATACATTGTAACGGGTAGTAAATTGAACATAGATTATGAGTTTTTTTTTTTCAAAATAGTCTATTAGGTAAAGTTGAAAAGACTAATGGATAAATGCATTTATCATAAGGGTGAATTAGTTAGGCGGATATAGGAGTTGCCTTAATTACCAAGCCACAAACATAGCGATGAAATAACTCAAAATACTAGTAAATTTTGTTGATTTACTAATATTTCTTGTACCATTCCAACTAAACTCTAGGCTTGTGCTAGGATATGGTTTGAAACAGTCAAATGTCGGGATTCGAACGCTATCGGAAAACCGTACCCCTAGCCATTAGGCTATTGGGACTTCTATACTTGGCTTTCTTTCTATATTACTCTGATACCAACCTTCCTCTACGCCTGAGTCCAATTGCGTGACCTTGATAGCCAGCCGGTCTATCCTAGCCTGCAGTATATTCGTCCTCTCCGCTAGATCTGTGGCTTCCCGCGTCAGCTCTCCAAACATATCCTCCGCATGTTTCGAAAGTGAAGACAACTGCCTGCAAATTGTCAAACATAGAAATTATTTCTTCGGCAAATATAATCATACTTCATACTAATATAATATTATAAATGCGAAAGTTTAAGACAGATGGATGGATGTTTGTTAGAGTTTGTAGCCTAAACGGATATCGATGAAATTTAGCATAGATGTAGAGGATAATCTGGAAGAACACATAGGCTATTCACTTTTGTTTTTTTTTCAATTCCACACAGACAAAGTTGCGGGCGAAAGCTAGTTTATTTATAAAGTACACCAATATAGAAAAAATTATAAGACATAAGAATGATAAAAAATCAATTTATAGGTATACAACATTTTTTAGTGAAAAAAACATTACGGTAAGTTCACAGTAAATGTGGAACAAACAAGGTAAGACTAACTTATTAATTTAAAAAAAAAATAATCTTAATTAATAAAAAATGATAAGAGAAAAAATAGTTTCATATTGACTAGGTTCTGAGTATTGTGTCAACATAGTAAGGAATAATGCAAAGGCAATAATTATGCGTCATTGCATCTATTGCATTATGCTTCAGAAAAATGGTCACACATTGAGTCAGGTAACAGGTCTTAGTATCGTGGATTCCAGTTACGATTAAAGCCAATACTTATGGCATCTCACAGAACAGTTAGCATTAAGTAGAAATATCAAATTATGTTTTCGACAGCTATGGCTTGGGCCTTAGGCCACATTAATATCTTTAATATAACGAGCAGTCGCCCGCAAACTTCGTTAGCACGGATTTAAAAAAAAAAAGTCATCTATCGCATTCCCGCGTGCATCCACCTTCTACCAGCTATCTATCAGTCAGTCCCGTCTAAATCGGTCTACCCGTTCCAGAGATAGCGGTCTGGTCCCCATTTTGACAGCGCGGAATTTAAAAAAAAAGTAGCCTATAATATGCCCGTCTATGTCAGCTACCCTCCAGTGAAAGTCCGTTTCTGAGATTACCCGGAACAAACGCGGCTTGCGGACAGACAGACGGACAGACAAAATTTTTTTAAACGCGATTTTCGTTATCAGCAACGCAAATACATCCATCATCTTTCCGAAATCTTGAATTTTTCTTTTGACATTACAAACAGTCACTCAATTTTATTATACGTATAGATAGATTCATGGTAAAACTCTTGTTGATTTGTGGTGTACCTGACAGTGTTGGCGAGCGTGCCGTTGGTGACGGCCTCTAGCTCGGACGGCACCGCGAGCCGCTCGGGCACCGTGCCACGCGACACGTGCACCGGCTCCACGCAGCGCTTCGGCAGCGGCATCGCTGCGGCGCCGCCGGCTACCTACTCTGCATCACTGGAAATACAACACACGTCAATTAATCTATATCTATACTAATATTATAAACAGGAAATATATGTATTTTTGGAATTTTGCATGTATATATAACTCAATAACTACTAGACCGATTTAAACAATTCTTACACCATTAAGAAGCTATGTTATCAGTAACATAGGCTATATTTTTCCTATTTTTTTTTAATTTCACGCGGGCGAAGTCGCAAGCAACAGCTAGTTATTGAGTAAACAGATTACGGATTTCATCCATTAGACAACATGATACTATTTTAGCATAAACTTTCCAAAACGAGGATATCTCCATTTAAAACTTCATATCTTGTAATTAAATATTGCTAAATCTTACTAATATCATAAATGCGAAAGTTTAGATGGATGGATGGATGTTTGTTAGCGTTTGTAGCCTAAACTACTGAACGGATTTCAATGAAATTTGGCATAGGTGTAGAGCAGAGTCTGGAAGAACACATAGGCTACTCACTATAGTTTTTTATAACTACAAGCCGACGGAGTCGCGGGCAAAAGCTAGTGCTATGAATATAGCGTTAAAGCACTATCGGATAACGTTAATAACCGCATACATATCAGTGAAAACGTAGTATCTAAAACGTGTAGTTAATTCATAATTCTGAGCATATCGTTACGCTTGGCTCGCTCACGTCGCGCCGATAGATGATAATAATTAACAATTAACAACGAGGAACCGATGGCGGGAAGTGAAAACCAGGAAAGCACTAATTTGTACAACCTTTTTATTTTGCATTCGTTCTTTGATGTTATTGTCATACACGAATAGTCGTGTTTGACTAAGTTATTCCGGATTATTAGTGTGTACAATTAAAAAGTTCCTAAACCATTAGACAAATTTGGATGATTGGTAGGACATTCACAGGGCACCAGAGAAGCCCTAAAATGATTTTTCATGTTTGTTTTTCAAATATTTGTCTGTAAAGCGGTGTTCGATATGTGTGAAGTCAACCAACCCGCACTTGGCCAGCGTGGTTGACTATGGCCTAGTCACCCTAACATTAGGGTAGGCTCCGAGCCCCTCGGTGGGGACGTATAGTGAGCTGGTGATGATGAAAGCGGTGGAATCTGACATTCGTATTTTAAGAGTGCGCGCACACCTTTGACTAAACTATCGCACAACTGTTTAGTATCGCTTTGATTCCTATGAACTTATAGGGAGGTGGGCAAACTACTCAATTTTTAGTTATGCAACTAAACAGTTTAATTGGCTGCAAAACAATCGACAATCACAGAACAGTTGTAATAGTTAGATAGATAGTTTCACTTTTGACGATAGTTTAGTCAAAGGTGTGCGCGTGCTCTAAAGACTGCTTGAAATCTGTCAGACGTAAAAAAATAATGGAATTGACATGTCCAATATGCGTTATTAAAGACGCTGTTGCATATTAAATGTACCTTCTTTATACGACGTGAGCAAAATATGACGAAATGATATTGCAATAAGTCCAGCTAGTGGGCAGTGTCAATATTTTACAATGAATACAAAAGCAATATATCATAACATGTGCAAGTTCAATCTCATTGGACAGTATTCCCGCGTATTGTGATCGTGCTGGTTGCTACGTTGTAGTACCGCCACGTATTAGTAAACACGCTCACGTATTATCTACTGCGGTGTGGATTATCATTATTTACAATGATTAAAATGAAGGTTGCGAAAATGATAGCGTTAACGTCATCTTGTACTACTATATTAAAAGTAAAACTGTCCTTTAGTTCTATGAGACATATTATTTGTCCACCTACATGTCTTAACAACATTGCCTTCAATGTAACATCATTGTCTTCAGTGTTGTTAAGACATGTTGGTGACAAAATAAATAATAAAAATATTTACAGGAAACAGTCATCATCGTCTCCTAGTCCTTATCCTACTACGGTGGGGTCGGGGCAGCGAGTTTACAGGTTAATCTATTCCTCATTGCAGTCGTCATTCCTTTCCAGATTGTCACCTTTCACGCGATCATTTACCTTCCATCTATCTCTTTCTTAGTTCAAAAATACAGAATTCCTTCTTTTAGGCTGACCTGAGCGATGAAATATCCTTATACGAGTACGTTTGCCATAACGCGAAAAAAAATGGAACTATTTCTTTGCCTTCATACAGTGATGTAATAAAGAAGCCGATTGAAGCACCTCTTGGTCACATTTATAATCGTGGTTATAACTAAAAAAATATGATTATAAAACTACGCTACACTTTCTATGCCTTTATGTTTATGTCATCAATTAAAATTTAAAAGTGAATACATCACAGTCATATCATAAAAGAATCCAATTAACAAGTGTAAAAAGAAAATTTGACAGATTTCGTATATTTAAAAATTACAATATCGACATAATTATCACAGTTGAACGAACTTAAAACCGGAAAAGTATAAAAAAACGCGAAACAACTTATCATTTCAAGTGTTAAGTTTGAAAGTGTTCACATAATTTAAAACATATAAATGAAATCATACTTCATACTAATATTATAAATGCGAAAGTTTAGATGGATGGACGGATGGATGTATGTTTGTTAGAGTTTGTAGCCTAAACGGCTGACTGGATCTGGATCAAATTTAGTATGGATATAGAACAAAGTCTGGAAGAACACATAGGCTACTTAGTTTTGTTTTTTTTTTTTAAATTCCACGCGGACGGAGTCGCGAGCGACAGCTATTATGTTATATTAATAAAATATTCTTCATAAATGTAGGACTTTGTAAAATACTTTCCTCTAATAAACTTCGTATTAGTTTCTACACGCTAAATATTAAATCTAACATTTCGTTTAATCAAATAACACGACTCCACAAAAACAACATTTACATGAAGTAATTAATTAAAACAGGATTCAAAATCATTGAACTTATTGAAATTTATTTGTTTATCTGTTCCCTATAGCTACATAATATTTATCCTCGTTTTGTTGTTTCCTAGTGTTATAGCTATGGAATAAAATAGGCTAATATATTTAACTAGCTGTTCGCGTGCGGATTCATCCGCGTGGAATTATAAAAACTTTATTTTATTGTTTACATTTGTCAACTTATCAATAGCAAATGTCAAAATGACATGACATGACAAACCTTGGCAATCTTTCTTTCTTGATGTTGGCAGCAACTTATGGTCTCTTTCCCACATTAGGGTTTTTATCCAAAATATTTACCACCTAAGTTTAATGGCGTGAAAATATATAGCCTAAAGCATGACGTAAGAGTAGGGCTTTTTATTAAAAAAAGAATTATTCAAAAATATGCTGTAATTGCTGACATCTTAGGCAACAAAGAATTGTGTGTTTACGCTTTATTATATTAGTATAGAGTATAGATAGAAACTCAATCATATATAACTTTGTCGTTATATATACTCAAGTATGCTTTGAATACCTTTGAACATATGATTTTAATATGGTATGCGATTAAGAACGCGAGTACAGTTAGACACTAACGACGTTTTAATATATCCTACATCCAATACCAACCAATATGTATTGCAATACTAAGCTGCTAATCGATTTTAGTGGATTAATCTTATCATCAAACTTTTACTAAGAGACCTACTAAAAGTTAAGTGAAAAGACCCTAAAAAGTACTCAGAAAAGAGGATATGTTACCATGAGTTTATACTGTCTTACCACTCATCCAAAAACATGTTTATCCCTCTCATTTACTTTGAGAAAACTGAGATAAATGCAGTTACAGGTCTTACCAGAGTGGAAGCCTACGGTTATCAAGTTTTTAGCGTTTCCATCAATGTAGATGTAATTTAATACATCAAGATGATAAGAGTCGTGCCAAATCCCAAGCATAATGTAACAGTTTCAACTCCGGGCCTGCATTGCGACAAACTGCATCAGAGCCATTAGCCATATCATACATGGTCTAGGGTTGCCACACTTGAAAACTCAAAGACATTTAGTAGCCACTAAAGGTGTTACTATGTGTTTAAAAAAAACTTACTATAAACTATCTCTGAATTAAGTCTAATCAAAAGTTAAATATATCACTGTCCTAAAATTCGTCTTGAAGTGGTAAAAGTTTTATAATTCCACTAGCTTTTGCCCGCGACTCCGTTCGCGTGGAATTAAAGAAAACAAAAGTAAGTAGCCCATGTGTTTAACCCGACTATCCTCTACATTTATGCCAAATGTCATTGAGATACGTTCAGCCGTTTAGGCTACAAACTCTAACAAACATGCATCCATGCATCCATCTAAACTTTCGCATTTATATTATTAGTAAGATATGTTTTTTTTTATAATATAAGGTGGCAAACGAGCAAGCGGCCACCTGAATCCACCGAAATGGAAAGCGACCGCTGCCCATAAACATCCGCAATTGCAGATGCGTTGCCTACCCTTAATTGACGGAGGAGGAGACGCACATGTGTTAGTTATACGAATTTTGTATTTGCATTCCGAATTCTTATCACTTTGTAGCTAGTATGTTATTTGCATTTCCTGGTTCATCATCATCATAAATTATAACCCGAAAAATAAAAAATGTACCCATTTTGTGTTCAATTCTAAATATATTTCGCAGTTTCTAAAACTGTCCGTGTTAACACAGGGTTACGTAATCTACACAGTTATTTCTGTACGGCGTACGATTGGCCTCATCCTGCATTTGATAAGATTAACTGCAACCGTGAAGTCAAGCTTTTATAAAATTTACAATTTAGAACTAAAATAATAAAAAACTCTCTAATAGAGTAATCCGGAAAAACCTATTAAGTCAACACAACACACGAAACTAACATAATTATATAGAAAAGTACGAAATAAAAACAATTAAAGAAGGGGATACTCCTTTCATTTATTAAAAAAAAAACCTTCAGATATTTTTCCGATGATAAAATAGTTCAATAACAAAAATTTTGATTATACATATATAGGCTGAAAACCAGCGCGGCCTTCAGTGATAAGCTGAAGACCGCATCAGCTGAGCCTTCTCCTTTTGGCCAAAATTTTTTTTTTGTTTTTTGTCTCATTAATATGTTCTGTAAATTTTATTTTTCTTTTGTGTGATTTTTTTGGTCAATAAATAGTGTTTTACTTTATTTATTTATATACGATGTATCACGATTGGAAAATTAAACGATCAATTCTTGAGTTAAATCAGTACATCAACAAAGTAAATAAAGGCCGATTACTCGTTACGAAATAAAGCGCTAAAAGTAATGATTACATCATTTCTTGTAGCATTGAAGAACATACATTTATTGCGTTGTTATAAATGAATTTACTTTTAAATTTTGAAATAAAATCAAACATTCATTTCATATCTCAATGACGACAGTCTATTTATTAATTCTACCGGAATATACAGGATGGTTCTTAACAAACGGATAACGGCAGGAAAGCCCAATTATTAGGCTTGTTCAGGAAAAAAATGACCACTGTAAACACAATATTTTGGCCGTACGGGTAAATTTTATTCGGAAATCTGATTTTCAGTTTTTTTTTACAAAAAATTAAATAACTTTTATACTATAGAAAATCGGGCAACAAACTTCGCGTTTAAATTATATAGCTATTGAATCTATTGAAAATTGAGGTCCTCTAACTCCACAAAACCTTTGTTCCGTTCGTTAAGAATAATCCTGTATATAAAATAGATGTTTAGTTTAAGTTTAAATCTTCACTACCACCATAGGCGTCGCCAAGAAAAAGAAAGGGGGGTAGCCGTTTGACCCCCCCCCCTCCATATGTATATCAACACTATCTCAATAGACATGACTCTCACTTTACATTATTAATTCATTTTACACACATGGTAAGACAAGCAACAACAAGCTTTCACCGATTCCTACGCATGGATCGAGCTAGTCTAGGCTTAGCTTGTATCCAAGCCCTTACCGATCCGATCGCGTGTCGAGTTTTTGTGCTCAAACCAAACGAAGCAGGCTAAGGGCTATTCACACGCTTGTAAGGCACTAGTGCGAATTACTACGTATAAGGTATCTTTTTCTACTGCCTATTTATTTAGAAATAGGAAGAAAAACGATCGGTATGTTACCTACCTAAGGAATTGCGCTATTTTCGGAATGACATGGTCTTTCGTCATAATTCTAGAAATATAGTAAATATTTATTGTTGTGCCTGATTTAAAAGACAGAGAAATCATGTGAACTGATAGATCAATATTTACTTACAAGGGATTATTTTCCATATAACAAGACGTTAGTTGGTATTATGTAAAAAAGTTTAAACTCCTCAAGAGTATAAAAACAAATTTATATTGAGTTGAGTTAATGTACGAACGTTCCATGGCTTATTGAGATAATGGCGGGAAAATGATATCTTAAAATACAATAAAAATCACTTTAGAATTAAACATAATATTTATTTATAAACTTGGCTAGCAATAAATCGATTAGCTTTCAATAAGATACGTTACCGTTTAATTAACGATAAACCGTTTACCGGTGAATATTGAAAATAACACCGTTCGGAAACAATGTTCGATATATCGGTGGATTAATAAACTCAAATGCGTCAGATCTCACGCGACAATCTACGAGCACGCAACATTTTCGAACGAAATCGACCCCGTTAACGGTATTCATTTTTTCAACAGTATTTCATACATTTTCAATTGCATGAATTGTTCCGAACCGTATAATGACCGTTTGGTCCTATTGCCTCATTCGGGTATCGATGTCTCGGCTTTTTTATTCAATTAATCGAATGATAGCTTCCAAGCGTTTCTCTTGAGACCGAATGTGTATATGCATAGGTTGTCCCAGTTTCCAAAACCAACTGATCGCAATGCAGATCTTACTTATTGATTAAATGTGTTTCCCGCAAACTAACACCCTATACACATTTATAACACGTACTAAGTACAAGAGTACTTTGTTACTTACAACTTCCTATACAAAATCAAGCCGTCCAAGGGCGATAAAAATTTCTTGTTATAAAAACAACAGCTTCTTTTACCCTACCAATAGAAATCACACTTAAATATTTAGTATTGTAATCCTAATAATGGATCTTAAAAACTTACCTACGCAATATAGAACAATAACAGAATAAGCGCTGAGGCTGACAAAATCGTCGACGTCCTGTAGTCAGCTGATCGCTAACCTGACCTTTGTCGGTCGCCCGCTCACTTAAACTCAACCACGGTACTATCGGTTCGCTATTGTGCCGTGTCGTAACCCCGCAATATCGCTTGTAAAGAGGTTTAGTCGACATTTTAACGTCACGAATTATTTTAAATAAATGAATGACATCATGAGGAAACCTGCATTGGACATCAAGCAATCTTCACTCAGCCAGCGTAGCTGACTAGGGACCAATCGTAAATTCAGTGCAGTTTCGAGCCTCTTGGTGGGACGTACAATGTAAAATTTAGTTAGATCATAAAATCTTAACTTAGCTTTTTAGTTTTATTTTCAAAATTCAATTTCTATTAAATATATGAGTTATTTATATTGTAAAAGAGTTGTAAATGTGCCGAGTGGCCGATTATGACTAAATGATGTACAGGCATGAAAAAAAGGTAAATATTAATCCAGCCAGACCACTCTTCCATTTATCAGCGTACAAATAATTAAGAGCGCAGAGAGCGGGCGCGGTGGCGGGAAGCGGCGGGATGCGGGCTACAATTTCCCGCGACTCTTTCGCACTCTCATACTAATTGAAACGATATCCTGGAACGACACTTCCCGCAACAACCAATGTGATGTTAAAAATATTTCTGTATTTTAAAATAGATCGGATCACACTCGAATGAATGTTATAAAAAACGAATGAGTGAATGACTCTCAATGATCATTCGTACTAAAGGTTAGCAGATAATGTTCCTTACGTTTTGAGGGTGAATAAAATTATTTATACGAGTACAGTATGAAATATCGCTGGTATTTAACCAAAAACACCAACTGAAAATGACCTCATTCGTCAAAATTGGATAAATTCAAAGCTACATGTTGCAATATAAATTATATACAAATCTTCATACATACGTGTTAAAAAATACTGTTCTGAGTCATACGGCTAAAAATCTTTATCAGTAAGCGCCCATTGCAGGTGTACAATTGTTTATCTAGCTACCATTACCAAGCATAAAGTAACTCAACAAATCATACGATGACATTGACATTGCCACGAAACACATAAGCCGTTTACGTTTTCCTAAAACATTTTAATCTATTTATTTCTAACTAGCTGTTGCCCGCGACTTCGTACACGCAATATTAAGATAAAAAAGTGACCTATAATATGCCCGTCTATGTGAGCCAACCTTCAGTGAAATTCCGGTCGAAATCGGCCCAACAATTTCGGAGATTACCCGGAACAAACGCGGCTTGTGGACAGACAGACAGACAAATAAATTTTAAATGCGATGTATGATGCGATCGTTATCAGCAACGCAAATAGATCATCTTCCTGAAATCAGGAATTTTTCTTTTGATACTACAAACAGACACCAATTTTATTATATGTATAGATCTTGTACAAATATAATATTAATATTGTCGATAACATTACAAAAGCTTTCTACATATTTTTGTGCTATGCCTTTTGAACTTTGTATCCGATTGTTGTTCAATTTTATTTATCTGATAAAATATAATCTGACTAGATAAAAAGCAATGACAAATTTTAGGTAAACATTTGGCGAACTTTGGTCAAAGAATAAATTCCAATATCATCGTACGTACAGTGGGGGAAATCCGCGGTGTTCCACTTAAGGAATAATTGTCTTGTTAATTGCAACGAGACCAACTCCGCACCTTCTTACAAATAACTAATTAGATAGTAGTGAGCGCAAACAAAAAAATAAATAAAAAGAACCTAGTCGTGCATCACAAACCGACATTTTTCATGCAGATACCGCCGAAATCGCGTTACCTACTCTTAATCGACGGAGGAGGAGACGCACATAAATAGGATATTTCCCCTTCCTTTGCATCTCTTCCACTTTTCCTTCCCACCCTTTCCTCTAAAGAAAAAGGTGGAAAAGGAAAGGGACTAAAATAAGGCCTCCTCCACCACACTCATCAGACGAAACGATGAATTGCTTCTACTTCACGCCTGTCTTCTGTGTGGTCGTGGTATTACACCGGGCGAGGCGGCCCTACAGTGCGAAGATGTTAAAGCAGGCTCTACCACTGTTAAATGGTCGTCTTCTTTCCAAATGCCAAACGATTGTAGATTTTATGGTGGAACAGTTTCCCCGACTGTACTCCTGAACTGAACTGTGTTCCTTTTCTTTCCGTAAACATATACGTATAAAATATATAAACTAACACTGATAAACAAAAGGCAGTGATATATAAGAGGTTTGAATAGAGAGATATCGTCAGTATCTTTTGATATATCAGTTATAATGGTTCATTGGGACTTGAAAGGGAAATCGGTGCTGATCACCGGTGGGGCGTCGGGTTTAGGCGCGGCGCAAGTCCAGGGCTTCCTGAAGGCAGAAATTAAAGTAAGATAATAATTATTGTGCAGTACCTACAATCATTTATTACTTTCTAATTTGTAGCTTCTATAATTTTACACTAGGACCAATTAAAGTTTACTAGGAAAGTTTAGTAAGTACTATGAGGAAAAGTTAATTAGTCTCTTTAATAAAACAAGAATATTCTATTCACTGACTATTTTTGTTTAAACTTTAAATTTTTATCAAAAAATCCTACAATATTTCGTCTTACGAGAAAATTTTATTAAACTCGTATCAAAAATTATATTTCAAATATGGTTGAGCGTAACCATGTCTTTATGACTATAATTTAAAAGGGTGACTTTTTTCTTCTATGTTAAAAAAACTATAATTTATAAATGCAAGCTGGCTGGGAATTGATATCCCAAACTACGAGTAGCAGATGTCGCAATCTACATATCTTCCAGACCGACCAGATTAACTTCATTGCTTACGAATTATGTTTACTTACTCTATTTATAAAAGTTAATAACCGCTCAGAACAATATAAACTTCTATATAAGGAGTTGTTAAAAACGATTATTATTTCAGCAAGTTGCTATACTAGACATAGCTGAAGACGTAGGCAAGGAATTCACAGCTGACCTGAACAAGACATACCCTGGGAAGGCGATTTTCGTGAAATGCGACGTGGGCAACGAGGACTGTATTACCGCAGCATTCAACGAGGTCGTTGCCAAGTTTCGGACTATTGATATCTTGATCAATAACGCAGGAATCATGAGCGACGCGCCACATGTTTGGAGGAAGATGTGTGACGTTAACGTGGTACGTAACACACACTAATGCAGTTTTACAGATTTTTTCTCGTTTTAATATGTTTTAATGAATCTATTCCTCTTTAACTTGTCTCTCAACTTTATATCCCGATCGTACACCTCCTCGGGGCCAACAAGATTCCGTGGATCCCAGTGTGTTCACCTTTACTTGGACTTTGGGAATTAGTGTTCCTATATTTGTAACTCGTTAATATTTAAAATATTTCAATCAATGAAAAGGAAGGCATGATAAACATCGGCCTGATAAGGTTTTGTGAATATCTATATCACTATCTTTAGATTTAGGAGATTGATGCGAGTGATTATACAAAAATTAACAAGTGTTTTATATGACTCATAGAAATGGAAAAGGGTGCTGTCATACAGGGGTCTGAAATGACTCATAATTATTAGAATATACCGATAACATTTTATCTATTAAATATTATTATAACTTTTAAAATTAATTTGACCCTAAATATTTTTATTATATCAAAAATGTTTTTAAATAACCAAGTAAAAAAAAAGAATATAACCAAAAAAACAGACTAATTTGTTGATTAATAAAAAAAATATTATGATTTACTTTAGCTTGAAAAATAATAACAGTTAAAAATTACAAAACCGTATAACCCTACAACCGGCTGCAATAACTCTTATCTTTGCTAATCCTTTCACTATTTGCAGCAAGGGTTGATCTCATTCACATACAAAGCCATCAAGCACATGCGCACGGATGAGGGCGGTGCTGGGGGTACCATCATCAACATCGCGTCGACCGCGGCCATCACCAAGAGCGACCTGCTGCCAGCATACTGCGGCTCCAAGGCTGCCGTATTACAATTCTCACAATGCATCGCTGTAAGTACACATCTATTTTTTAATGAATAAACCAACGGTTGACAACCCTGATGTTATTTGGTGATATAGACAAGAGATAGTAAGCGCTAGTCATTTGTAACTCAAAAAGTAATGATCTGCAGATAAGCTCACTCATGGGTGAAGCAGATCTGTAAACGGACTCTCAGATCAGTTCTATTTGTACCTGTGAGTTTGCGAGTCACCGGGCAGTTTTGGGCTCAACAGCCTTCATAGTATTAGTATTAGTACATAGCATTGAGCTATGTACTAATTTGCTTGTTGAATCGGAACTCGACAGTTCAAGGTTATGTGAACTTGTCTTTTTAATCAGTTCAGAGTACTCGCAACTATTTAACACTTTACATTCCATTTTTTCTATAGAAAGCAATGTCAGCTCGTAAAATATATGAGGTACCGGTGAATCGCGTAACAACATATAAAAAAGATCGTTGCATTATTGCAACAGTAAAGTGCAACTGAGCGGATAGATTTATGGACGTGATGTCACCGGATGATCAGTGTTCGATGATTTCCCGTGCGTTTTGCAAATTAAATAGATGTACAGTGCCGAACAATTATAATTAACTGAACAGTTTTTCTTTCGTATTAATATGAAATAGTTTTATATCTCGCATTTCTGTAGAAATAAGGTTGGTACGTACAAACGTGAAAATTCACCGTTAGGCCACGTTCACATTAGGTCGGAACGACAGTTTTACAGAAACGACAAGGGTATCGGATGTAGGTATATTATTTCGCTTTCCACATTATGGCGGCACATAATTTTAATCGGGTCCAACGATATATTGACATACGTTTTGTGTGACGCCGTTCACATTTATCAGCTAGGACCTAGGACCAGAGAAATGTGAACCTGGCCTTAGCTATTTGAGCTAAAATTACATGATATATTTTCTACTGATTCACAATTAACCATCTCTATATTTGTCCTTTTCCAGACTAACTTATTAGAGCAATCTGGTGTAAGAATACTGACTCTGTGTCCGGGTCCCACGGACACGCCTCTGTTACAAAAGTTAAAAGAAAGGGGCAAAGACGAAAAAGCCGGAGAGAAACTTGAAGATTTTGTATCCAACCGCGGCGTTGGCAAACAATCGTAAGTATTTGTAACAAAGAGTTGGCTATATAAGTACAGAAGTGTTGTGAATTAAAAGAAGAAGTTTAAAAAAATGCGATCGTTGAACGATGTATCTTATTACAGTGTGGATTCAGCAGTCAAAGTAATTATGAAGATGTACGAAGACGGAGACAACGGATCTATTTGGTTAACAATTGATAACAAGCCGGCAAAGAACATCACACCCGTTGTTGACGCCGCATTTAAGAGTTTCATGAATGCTGTCATAAATTAAAAGTTTAAGAAGTCTGTTGTTGTTTTATTCCTTAGGAATATATAAACTTTAACTCCTGATCTTTCTTGATTTATAGAACTTTTAACTTTCGTCTGGAAATGACAGTGTTGATGAGCTGCAGATCAGCTCAGGGTCCGCGTCAGCAGATCAGTGAATTGGCTCGCAGCTCAGCTCAATTTGTTCCTGCATAGACTAATGATTCGCCTTTCCCTTTGACAGAGTACAACGCGTTGAGCCATGAGCTGCTAATTTAATTGTTGAGCCGTCGCTCAACCGTGCACATGTGAGGTGAATTTTTGAGCCGGTTCAGAGTTGATTTACACACGTCTAGTGAATACGCTACAAACTGTGTCAGGTGCTCTTTAACAAACCCTCGCTTACGAGACAATGTCTGGCGACGATTTATTCATCATTTATTTCGAGTCGGCACAAAAATACAACAACAATATGATATTATACTTTTTTTTATTATTTAAAAGAAGAATGAATGAGAAAGAACGAACAATTCATTATACGCTATATTCAATCAAACCTTATTAACAGTTAATGTTATCTATCCAACCGAAATATCAAAGATAAAATTAATTTATTTCCCTATCAACACCGATAGGCGAATAACACAATATGTAAACACCATTGTTGACGTATCTTGAGCGATACATTCATATACGTAATTACAAAACTTGAATGAGGAAACAAGGACAAGGATAATTAACATTGGACAACACTGGAGTATAATATAAGGACGCTCGCGCACGAGAAGATAGATGTATATAAGCACAATTATTGTTATCAAAAGCTGTTCAGTTAATGAATATGTATGTATGAATCCTTAGAAATCATAGGTCTCTGACTATTAATAATGCGTTTGTAATAAGAATGCACTCGCGCCTTATTGTTTTTAATTTTGTGTACACTTTTCAAGCGATTTTAGAGACATCGAAGACATCGCCCACATAATATAAAACCCTAATCCTGTCTATAGTGATAACAATGAATACTCAAAGCTTATTCTTAAAGATATGTAAATGTTCCCATTGGAATAATACTCGGCCTAGTATCACAGTACAAATAGCGCAGTGGGACACGAAGAATAGAAACTTGATTAAAGCTGGCTGTTAGGATTTGGGTCGGTTAAAATGAAACATTTTAGTCAAGGAATTACCCGACTATTTTTAACAAGTAACATTTTTGTCATAAAAGATACAAGTCTTTCCTAAATATAAACTCATTTTAGCGGTCAATTATTCGACTCGAAATCGATATGGATTGGTACAGGCTGATTTAATGAACTAATATTATTTATCTATCTATACATATCATAAAATTAGAGTGTTTGTAATATCAAATGAAAAATTCCAGATTTCGGGAATATTATGTATATTTGTGTTGCTGATAACGTAAATCGCATTTAAAATTTCATGACCTGTCTGTCTGTCCGTAAGCCACGTTTGTTCCGGGTAATCTTCGAAACGTCTGAATAGATTTCGACCGGACTTTCGCTGAAGGGTAGCTGACACAACGGGAATATTATAAGCTACTTTTTTTACCTTAATATTGCGCGGACGAAGTCGCGGGCAGGAGCTAGTTTAACATAAAATTGTGAATTAAAAAGATATAAGTATTAAGGTGCAGCAAAAATATTGAGTTATTAGTCATAGTCCCCATTTTAAATGGTGCTAGCGCCGATTACGTACTCAAAGATAATGACATGTTTTTAACATTGAAATATAAAAAGCTTCTTATTACAATACAATAAAGTTCAGTTTCTATTATCAACAAGACCGTGTAACATATGAAGTAAGAAATTGGCGCCGTTTGTATGTATCTTGTAAGTGAAGTGAAGGTGAATTTAATAAAGACTATTTCAAATTGGTATACTATAACTAAAATAACGTGGGTACCAACTTTTAAAGAAATATTAAGAGCGGGTGCACACCTTTAACTAAACTATCGCACAACTGTTGTGCGATTGTCGATTGTTTCGCAGCCAATTCAACTGTTTAGTTGCACAATTAAAAACGAGTAGTGTGTGCACCTTCTATAAGCTCATAGGAATCAAAGCGAGACTAAACAGTTGTGGGATAGTTTAGTTTCAGGTGTGCCGCACGCTCTTAGTCATCATAACCAACCAGTACCCGTGCATTGTTGGACATAGGACATTCCTATAGCCTTTCGTAGAATGATCTTTCGCGCGTAGCATTCAGAGTCAAGGTCAAGTCTACCTTGAAGGAATTGGAGACCTCTATACAATACATTTGCTATACTTTATTTATGGTATAAAAAAATCCCATCGACCTAGATTCAGAATACGTAAAATAGAGACTAACGATTTCCGGAGGGAAGCGTCGCGTCGAGTTTAGCCGTATCTAGATAAAGCCTAGTTTTCCAACTGTTTCCTATGCAATCTCTTGAATCACTAATGGCCCTGCATTAGAAAGGTCAAGACTTAGAACAAACAGGGTAAATAGAATCACAAATATTTTTTAATATCTATCAATAAGGTTATGTGATCCTAAATTAAATATTAGGCATATAGAAATTTTGTAAAGTTTGATGTTGGAATAACTTTTTGTCAAATGATTTGTGAAAAAAGTTACTAATGTTTTTCTTTGCATCAATGAACTACCAAAGGGTAAACAGAGATTCTGTATTAACTTCCACTAAATAAGAGACAGTTACTATTTTGTTAACATATTGTTAAATTTATACATTATTTTAGAGTGTAATTTTACTATTAACTAGCTGTTGCTTGCTACTTGGTTCACTGTAAATTTAAAAAAAAAAGGTAATTAGTTTGGCCTACGTCCCCCAGTGACAGCATAGTGTTGTAAAAGTGATAGAATTTTTGAAATCGACCTTGTGGTTTTTGAATTATATCAATACATACAAAAATACAAATCTTTCCTGTTTATAATGTTATATATAAATATGTGTAAAGTAATACAGAAACAAAACACATGTGAAGTTAAATGGTGATGTGTTTCAAGGTTTGATACTTGTTTTGCATTAAGCTCTTTGGTCATGAATAAAACCCATTTAACAATAAAATACATACTATGGGCAGCTTGGAAGTTTTATCACTGCAAATACAGTGATTACCCTTTTTAGTAAGTAACCAACAACTTTAGACTTTGTTTCTTATCATCATCAGCTCACTATACATTCTTATCAAGGAACTCAGAGTCTACACGGATTAAAAGGATGACTATGCCATATTGTTTCCTATAATGCTAACATATGTCATACTAATATTATAAATGCAAATGTTTGGATGTTAGTTAGTAACTAGGTATCACCAAAACGACTTAATAAACCGCAATGACATTTCTCACAGAAGATGATGTAGAAGATTACATATGCTACTTACTATTTTTTTTTATTCTGTGCATTGTCACAGACAATAGCTAAGAAACTAAATAATATGACCTGCAACATTACAGTTAATGTCTAATCCACAAGCAGATTTGTCTGGTGGTCAGTTCAGGAATGGTCTTGCAGTTTGCAGAGTTACACCTCATCGGTATTCATACATACAAATGTATGTTAGTTATAAGGGATTCTGCCCTTTTAATGTAACTTGTAACATCTGTTCCTAATAACTTTCAATTAAATTTTCATATAAAATCATTTTAGCTTTGTGACAGTTCAACAAAATGAAAACATCCTCCTTTTGGAAGACGGTCGAAATATAAAAAGTCATACATTTCCTACATATAATACTAATTTTTAACTAAATACGAAAAATAATATTGAATACACTTAATTAATTATTTTAAACACTCGTTTGTTTTTAGAAAATGTGTTATACACTTAAAAATGGAATTATTTCCACTTTGTTTATTTTTGTTTCTTATAAGATGGTTTTAAAAACTAAACAATATGGAATGTCAGTTTGTCACACATTTTGTCAAAATTAAGGTAAATGTGTGTTAATTAAACTTGGCTCAATTAAAGCTGGTTTGTAATATCACACGAACAACAATGAAATTATGAATGATAAGCCATCGTACTCATCACATTCACTACGCCCATTTTAATACTCAAATTTAAGACTACTATTTTTCTCGTAGTAAGTGAAATAGAACAAGTACAATAATTAAACAGATGTGACCTAACATATAACATGTTTTTAAAACTCATAATACAACTGAAATATTGTTAATAAGTTAAATATATTATAAAGTAGTACACTCACCCGTTCCACCCAAGGAAGTCAACAATTACTCGACGTATTGAATACACTGAACTGTGTTCTTGATAATCCGTTTGGCCAAAAACACACAATATAACAATGTTTATACCACTAATCATATAAATAGATAGAATTTCAGTAATTCTAACAGTCTCTTAATTTGACTGCCGCTATAACCGTGCCACAAAACGAAAATGGCAGCGTTGATATCTTAAACTTAAAAATGTACGGAGAAATCTGACAACACTGGACTGGAGTAGGGCAGTCCTAGTTAGACCGTTACCCATACCAAGAATTTTAAGGAAAACTATTAATAAATAGGATTATAAGTTGTAAAAGTAATTTACTTGTAACTTTTTCGTTTGTTATTGCAAGAATTTAGTGCGTTTTTTATATGGAGCAGTTTACCCTTTTCCTAAATTAGTGCATTTTTTCAATATTTCTAACACACTGCGACACGATTTCCAAAAATTAAAATTACAACAATGATAATTGTGTGAGGAGTATTACTATTAGACTAAATTAAACTTAGATTTTGTCACAATTTAAAAGTAGAAAAACCCTGGACCTGTGATTTGAATACATTTGTCTGGACAACGGTGCTGTGTTAAATAAAAAAAGTTGTTGTCAATGTCACTCGTCAGCTGCCACCAACTTGTCACTGTCAGATTCGCATTGTCGAGTTTGGCGGGGTTAGTTACTGAGTTTTTCATTTTTATTTTACAGTTTATTATTTCACTTGGTGTGCAATTTTAGCCTCGCTCGCTCGCCGAGTACGTTTTTGTAAACTTATATTTTTACTATGGATGAAATGGATCGCGTTACTGTAATTGCCCCTGTTAACATTGCCGTTATAAAATACTGGGGTAAACGTGATGAGAAATTAATTTTACCGATTAATGATTCTGTGAGTGTTACTTTAGACACGAGTATTATGTGTGCAAAAACATCAGTGTGTTTCCGACAGGAATTTGCCGAAAATGAAATTTGGCTGAACGGAGTTAAGACATCGTTCTCCAATCCACGTCTTGTGAATGTCTTGGACAAAATTAAAAAGATAGCTGCCGCTCAAAGAAGTGTCGATGACGCTGTTCTTTCTTGGAAAGTTCGTGTTTGTTCCGAAAATAATTTTCCTACTGCGGCTGGATTGGCATCGTCGGCAGCGGGTTATGCTTGCTTGGTAACGGCTCTCGCTAAGCTTTACAAAATAAATACAGACGTCAGTGTTTTGGCAAGAATCGGATCAGGAAGTGCTTGTAGAAGCGTTTTCGGTGGTTTCGTGCGTTGGCATGCAGGTATTAATGCAGATGGCAGTGACTCTATAGCGACACAGATTGCAGACTCTACACACTGGCCAGAAATGAAGGCCTTGATTCTTGTTGTATCAGATATTAAAAAGCATACAAGTTCAACAATTGGTATGATGAATAGTGTGAATACATCAGATTTATTAAAGTACCGTGCTAAATATACTGTACCAAGAAGAACTGAAGAGATAAGTGAAGCAATTTTGAAGAAAGATTTTGCTAAGTTTGCTGAGTTGACTATGAAAGACAGTAACCAATTCCATGCAGTCTGCCTCGATACTTACCCACCTTGTGTTTATATGACAGATGTCTCACACAAGGTTGTTGAAATAATTCATGCTTACAATGATATGTGTGGAGAATTGAAAGTAGCATATACATTTGATGCTGGTCCTAATGCATGCTTATATCTTCTAGAAAAAGAAGTTCCTACTGTTTTAAAACTCATTAAATATTTGTTCCCTACATCTAATCATGATTTTGTTATAGGACTAGGTGATGTAGACGGTGGTGATAGTAAATTTTTAAAATCATTTCCTATACAACCACAAGCTAAGGATATAATAAAATATGTCATTCACACAAAAGTTGGCAAAGGACCAGAAGTTGTTACATCACATTTACTAGACAAGAAAGGGAATCCTTTAAATTTAAAGTGAATTTATAGTTTTTCTAAGATTTTTGTTTATTGCAAAGGGTTTTAGATTTTACAATGTGGTTGAAAGTTATATTTTATACATATCATTTATATATAAAACTATTGGTATTTTATGGTTAAATTAATTAACATAGTCATTTGGAAATATTGTAATTGTTAATTTAATTGCATAAGCAATAATAATTTTCCATTTATTTACATGACAAGAGTACTTGAATCTGTTATCTACACTTATAAAGACAATTTGTGTCTGGTACTTGATCATATGGTTTTCCATAGCTGAAACACTTGAATAAAAATATAAACATAACTAAGATAATAGTTATTGTGGTAACATTAAATAGTTACTTAATTAAAGTATTATAAACATTCCATTTAACATTGAAGAAATAACAAAAATGACTAAAACAACTCCACTCTTATGGATCTGAATTTTGAACTGAAAATGTACAATTAGTCAAAAGATTTATTATTGGGTTTGGTTATAGGGCTCTCTGTTTTATGATTAAGAATGAATAAAAAGTTAAATGAAAAGATACTGGACAATTAGAATAAGAATAAAGAAAAATCACAATTTTTTATTGTTACCTAATAAAGTTATAAAGATTTTTTAAAATTATACAACAATATTCTTTTTCTTTGTATTTATTTTGACCTTTGTCTAACTTGAATATTTTATACATGGGCTTTCTTAATTCCTTCACTATTAAAAAAAAATACTAATATAAAGATTATTGAAATAACTCAAAAACTATTGGGCCAATTAAAAAAAATATTTCACTGTTAGAAAGGTAATTTATCTGTGAGTAACATAGGCTATATTTTTTAATTTCATGCGCGCGAAGTCGCGAGCAACAGCTAGTCATTTTTAAATGTATGGCAAATATTAACAAACATATGCATAACAATTTGTTGTGTAACTGAGTGTTAATTATTGTTTAAAGCAAAAAATATTTAAATTTCTTAACATTGGATATAAATTATTCCTGTATATTTAATTTTGTTCCAAGTATATAGTGATGTTTTCTCATTTGTACAAAAGTACTGATAATTTTTTTGTTTATTTTATAAGGATGTAAATTCTTTCTCACTTTTGTGACGCAATTGTTACAGGTGAAGGTTGAATTAGTTACGACATACATGTAATTATGTCTTATAAATAATGTGGATAAAAAGTGCCCTTGCATTTTGTAAGATAAAGTCAGTTGATAACCTTTCCTCATAAGAGTGTAGAAGTTAACTAGATTTCGTAATTTCATGTGATGCGGGCCATTTTGTCATGGATGCAATAACACCATGGAGGCAGTCACTCAAATTACCAAATGGACAGCAGGCATCTATTCTGTAAAATTACGTTCTGCTATCTGTCCTCCTTATAGCAATAATTAAATTTGATTGGCTTCAAGAAACTAATATAAAAAGCAGATTTTTGTAAAAAATTTAGTCATACTCCACCCACCTTTCATCTGTCCCTTTTCTTAGAAGGGATCAATGCATTAAATTTCGAATTATTATGTAGTGTTTTCTGGCAAACTACTTACTACGTTAAGCTAACATTCTGAATATCTTTAATTTAATTACAAAGGGGTCCCTGAATGTTAGAGAATAATCGCTTCTATTGAAATTAAAATTACTTTATTTACATAATAAAAGCTATACAGCAATGTACAAAAATACACATGGAACATACAATAGACTTAAGTTTATCTAGAGATCATAAAAAAAACACTGAATTATTTATGAAGTCAACTCCATTTATTCTTACACCTCAGTCATTGAAAAGAAATATTTTCGGATGTACAAAAATAAATGAAATCAGTTTCATCCTTATCGCGCTGAGACGGACACCTGCCAGACTCGGATGATGTTGTCAGAGTATCCCGCAAACAAAGTCTGTCCATCGGTAGACCAGGCTAAAGACAGGCACTGTGGAGGATCAGCCTTAGCGTTCTGTGCTTGGTTGATGATTTCTGGTCTGAGTTCTTCAACCATCTCCTTGCTTTCCAAGTCCTAGAAGATATGTCATTTTAATATTCAAATTGAAACACTATAATTATTAGATATTTTAAGCATAAACAGCAGGTATAAATAGTGGATTAAATAGTTACCCAAATCTTGATAGATGGTCCAAAGGCAGCACAGAGCCAATATCTGTTGGGTGAGAAGCAAAGTGCTGTGATGATGTCATTGTGGTCGAGGGTGTGCAAGTGCTTGCCGTCATTGAGGTCCCACAGCATGGCCTTCATGTCCTTGCCACCAGACGCACAGAGTGAACCGTCAGGTGAGACAGTCACAGTGTTGAGGTATCCCGAGTGGCCGAGGTGGTTGATCTTCAGCTTGCAGTTGGTCAAATGCCAAACCTGAACAATACAAATGAAAAGTTTAACAAAATTAAGTATGTTAAAATAAATTAGATTTGAACATACATCTGACTATAATATTCCCACATGCATCAGCTACTTTTCTCATGTCCCATCAAAATCGATCTAGCTATTTAAGACTTTTAATACCAACAGTAACTCATTATGGACATTCAGACAAACATGAAATCCTTACTTCTGCATTTTTCTCAGATACTTTTCCAATGATAGCTAAAAATTCAAAATTTAGTTACTAAATTCATTTTCTCACCTTCACAGTGCGGTCCCAGCCCGCAGATACAATGATGGGGTTGGCATGGTTCGGTGAGAAGCGGACACATGACACCCAGTCAGTGTGGCCATCATCCTGAATGGTGTACTTGCATTCCGCCAATGTGTTCCACAGCTTGATTGTCTTGTCCCGAGACCCAGACACAATTTGTCTGTTGTCTACAGAGAAGGCCACTGAGAGGACATCCTAAATCATAGAAAACTGTTAACAGGGTTCTCCAATTACAAATAATTAAAAGATTTATGGTGTTTATTGGTTAGTAATTTGTAAATACTTGTTTAGAAAATTACTTTTAAGAGCTGACATGACTACTTACGAGGGATGGCCCTGGTGCATGCCATTTAGCTCTACAATCTTCTGCCTCGCAAAGGCACAAACACTAGGTCTTCTGCCTCGTATAGGCGCTAGCACTTGCCTTTATAGGCACCTAACCCTACCCAAATTATAAGTTCTGTCACACCTTAGTATGGTCTTCGAAACGCCTGGTGGTCTTTCCGGCAGCGAGATCCCACAGACGAAGAGTTTTGTCCCATGAACCGGAAAGAGCATAGTTTCCATCGCTGGATAATACGACGTCGGAGATAAAGTGAGAGTGTCCGTACAGACGCTTCTGAGGGACGCCGTAATTAGTTTCGTCTCTTGTCAATTTCCAAACGATAAGAGTTTTGTCTAAAACAAAGAAAAGTTATTAGCTTCACGATGCAACAAGAATAAAGACTGATTATTGTTGATATTTTCAGCCCCATATCCGCTTGCCGATCAGGCTTCACGTGGCAAAGATTTTAGTCATCATTGAATTAAATAAAGAAATATAACACGAACTATGCTCCTAAACCTTTTTAGATGTTTTATAATAGTTCATACTTTATAACAATCATATGTTTCATGTGATTTTTTTAGATTTAAAAACGTTAAATGATACATGTTGATAGCTTACCTCGTGAGGATGATAAAATCATATCAGGGTATTTTGGGTTTGTCGCAATTTGCGTAACCCAGCCATTGTGGCCACAAAGGGTGCCTCTAAGTTTGAGGGTTTCCGTCATGTTTCACCAAGAACGTTCAACCAACCACTTCACACACCAAGTCGCAAAAGAAAAGGAAATGATCTCGTGAAATCGGAAATATATGACATTGATGTGTTGCCATAATCTTTTTTTTTCTTTACACCATGTTTCTGTGCCTATAAGTTTTCGTTATTATTGAGCTCCCTTAACCCTTCCCCGAAAAAAATACTGTTTTAACTATTTTATAAAGCTTAGCAAACTTCGTAATCCAGTATGTTTTTCATTTTTGCTATTCCAACACATACTCATAGGCTCATAGCCATGTACATATTTAATTTGTATGATGATTTTACAAGTTCTTGCGATCTCCAATAATTTTCAAGTTGTACGCAATTTTAGAAGCTTTCATTATTAATTCAACAAATGTAAATAGTTTTTATTCCAATTTTTATCTAATTTTTTAAATCATCTTCACGGGATGTTTTAGACGTTTTAGAACGCACCTAATTAAATTGCTTTATAGTATTGACGTTTTCGCACATTGTAATTACAATTTAAATTGCGATAAGTATAAAATGGTTAATAATAAAGTTATTTACAGTTCATTTTATTAAAATATTATTTTTGTGGTCATTGTTCTATTTTTTCATTAAAATACACAATTGTCATAATGGATTTACACGTTGATACACATCTCTTAGGAAAAACCAAGATTTCTCCATCAATTATTTTAAAAGTAAGTTTTTTTTACTACTTCTAAAATATTGAATCTTATTTAAAATGTTTTATAAAGCTTTTAAAAAACCGTTATTTAAATCAAAAGAGCAGACATGTTTTTTTAAACTGTCATTTTATCCTATTTACTTGAACCCGTCCGCTCAGATCAAAATTAATCTTGAACGCATCCGTATTCAAACGGAATGCATTATTACCTCCATCAAACTCTTATTGTTAATATTAAAATAATTCCTTTACATAGTTGTGTTTTTAAATCAAACAATATCAAAGACAACAAAAATAATTTATTTAAAATTAATACAACTTTGAATGGCATCAGCTTGTAGTACCTGTGATTTCCGCTGGGGGACGTCGTTCTTTTGAATCAAATTGACGTCACGCAAGTGGTACCTACGCCATTTTGTGTCTGCTCAAGTCAGTATTTCTGGGCGCAGTGAAAATTACAAAATTCGCATGGTTTTGTGTACGTTAAAAAGTTAAAACCATTACCAATCTAAGTTAACGTCTCGTACGTTAATTTCACAGACTGAAAGTATGGAGGACAAGGCGTCATTAAAAGAATTAGATCAATGGATTGAACAACTAAATGAATGCAAGCAATTGACAGAAAATCAAGTGAAAACCCTATGCGATAAGGTAAGGAAGCTTTACATTCACGTTTCATTTATGTCAATAGAGTACTTTTAAATTTAGTTAGGGAGTATGTAATATCCGATAGGTCGATGTCTAGTTATGCCTATGTTGTGTGATTCATTATACCTACATAGTAGAGAATCGAGAACGCGTATGTAGTGGTTAGTAGACGAAGCTGGTCGGTCGCACCGTAATCATTACTCTTCGAGGGTAGTAGTGAGCTATTATATGCCGGCGTCACATCGATTACTGCATTCCATTATATAAAAAAAAAACATTATTTTGAAATTACTGCCTAATACGTTCTAATTGACTAACGGATATTTTTAGATTAGGTACGGAAATTTGTTAATTTAAATAAAAAAATCGCCATATCTATATAAAGTGATATTGAATACAGTTTTGTTATTTTTTCAATTGGATCTAAACTGGAATAACCTTTTTGTCTTATTAACTCATCAAGCATGATAAAAACTATTATGACTCATACATGTTAATGTTTTGGATAAAACATCTACTTTGTGTATTTATCAAGAAGATAATATATAAGTTTGTTTATAATGTCACATTTGGGTATAGTAAAACTTTAAAGTTTTTATATTGTTGTATTGTATTGTTTATTTATGATTACTATTTTTTGAGTAACAATAACAAATATTTGTTATTGTTATGTCTAGAACTAATTTTATCATCATAGAACCAGTTAAAGTATATGAGAGGGATGTACCGATTCAAAACTGGTTTAATACCCATTTTAAGCAACCATCCTGAACTAAAAATAACTTTTTTTTTGGTAATTCTGGTTGTCTATAGTATTGCTTTTGTCTATGGTGTAAAAATTCATAATGTTTACATTCAATCCATCAAATATTGGAATCAAAGGAATGCAATAATCAAAGTGAAAAACATCAAATTGTTGCATAAATGTCTTTGGTGATTGCTTATATTTTGTGGCAGCATACTTCAGCTTCAACTGGGTATTAATTTAAAATAAATGTTATTATACCAAAGACAGAACATAACTAAAGGTAGGCAAGGCAACACTTAAAGGTAGGTAGCAGATGCTATACTATAATCATGTCTGTGGACAGTCACTTCACAATTTTGCTTGCACTTTTGTAACCTTATACAAAAAAAAAATAATATGCAGTTCCAATCCATGAACTTCCTCTAGGTCACAGACCTGAGGTGTAGTTATTGTTTTAAATGTATGTAAATTTTGTACTTGCCTTCAAAATGTAAGTGAAGTGGTTTACATTGATTAGGTCATTATGTTCATGCACTGATTGTTATGTAAACTTGTATTAAAATACATGTTATATTATCTGTTTAAGTAATATTTAACTGGATACTTGTATTTAAGAATCCTGAATTCAAAAACTATGTTAGTATAGAACATAAGTTATATATATATGTTTTTAGTCTAAATTGCTAAGTTCTTAGTAAATACTAAATTGTGTGTTCACAAATGTGAATATTTACCATTTTACAGCTAAAAGAATGATCAATATAGAATTGATAAGTATCGAAACTAGTTATTGGAAATCATAGTGTTCAATTTGGCTGTGATCATTTGATAAAAACAGAGTTTTTGTACAAAGCTAAACTTATTGCCACATATTCTTTGAAGTGATTTTGATAGTTGTTTACTTTCTGTGATTTTTTACATTGACCTCTATAAATGGACAGGCTATAAATTGAGGAATTTTGTGTCTATGATTTTCGCAATTTTGGCGCTAATGGTTGCGATTGTACGGTGGAGAGTGAACTAATAATAGTGATATATTTAACTGTCATTAAAATCAACAAACCCATTAAGTTGAATGAAGTAAAAGCTGTCATCTCCAAACAATCACCTATCTATTTATATATATCTATGGGCTTCTCAACATGTCTAATGCAAATGTGAACAACTGATAACATTTACATTAAACTAAGACAAAAAGAAAGATATAAATTTTGAAAATCAAAGGCAAGATGTTTGGCAAATTGATGTTCAACATCTTTGATGCAGAGCAAACAAGTCGAACTGGTCACTAGAAATTTATCGATTTAACTTGCGCCGGCGCCAAGGTCACTATACTATACTTGTATATACTGACTATTGACTTTTCAATTCAAATGTATTTTTATAAAGTTTATTTTTTAAGGACATTTTATACGTTAAGACAGTCACCAAATCGTAACATGTAAGGAAATATAATAAAAAATTAATACTTTAGGGTCATTAGCTGCTCTTTACAATTTGTAGTATGTTAAGAATCAGATATTTGCAGCATATTTTGAATTCATTTCCTGCAATGGCGACGAAATCAATATTTTTTTACGTTTTCGTTGTAATTTACATGAAAGATGAGTTTAATAAAGCAATTAATTCTACGTAAATTGGTGTGGTGAATTGTATTACGCCGAGTTATCTAATCGATTATTTATAAATCGATTTTGCGTATATCTCTGGCGAAAGTCTATGAATTTTTACACAGCAGCGGTCGGGTTAAAAACCCCGCCTTGCGTAAGATCTGGGTGATTTTAAGATAGAATTCCGATGGGTGTATTATTTCTTTAACCTCACCGGGTGGCTTGTTTACATTTTACGCCTAATTTGTTAGTTTTTGATCGTACAATGCCCGTAAAATGTTATACGTTATATATTTTTTCTACCGTAATAATTTAGGACGGATCCATTTCTGACGATTTTATTAAATGCTTGTTTTTTTAAAAGAGGATTAGAGAAACGATATTGGTTTTGTACAAGTGTTTTGTTGGTGGGGAACACGGTTACATAAATAGGGTACAAAGTATCTTGAACAAGTTCATTGATGTCCCCCACCCCCTGTTTTTCTCGCGGAGCTGCGTGATTTTTCAACACTACGGTTCATTGCAGCGAAATTGTTATGCGCGAAATTTTCACAAACGCATTTCTCCTCTTAAAGTGTTACTTTTTAAACATTTGAACGAAATAATGACGGTTTTATATTTTCTTAAAGAGAAAAAACAATGGTTGTTTTCCTTTTTTATTGATTAATGTTGTTTTAATTATGAAATATGTTAAAAAAGCATCTGTGTTATATCATTATAATAACAAATGACACACAGAATTATCTTACAGGATGTGTTTACGCAAAACTGTCCTGAATATTCACACTAACAAATTGAAATACGTGTTGTATGTAGTTAACTTATATTTTTGACCGACTTCCCAAAAGAAGGAGGTACTCAATTCGTCTGTATGTTTTTTTTTATGTGTGTTATGGCATAACTCCGCCGCTATTGGACCGATTTTGATAATTCTTTTTTTAACAAATTAGTACATTTAAAATAGGAATCCGTAATCTCTATATATCCCTTTGTGGCACAGGTTTGATTATAGGATCACTCAATGTCATTCATATTTGATATCACAAGCCTAGAATTTAGAATAGGTTTTATCTGTATTAACTAAACAGTAAAAATAAATAAAAACTGAAAGGCTTATAAATTGAATTCTTTATAGCTATCTAATGAATGAAATAAATTAAATAAAAAATGCAATTAGTAAGATTTATTTCATCTCCTTTTGGCGCGCTTTTTGTCCACCATATTGCACCGCCATTTGTATTTTCAACGTCTATGGAGTCTGGGAACGTGAAAGCGTTTACAGAGTACAGTTGAATCCGTTCACTATTTATGTTATGCCCATTGTTTTTTTTTGTCGACGTACCTGTTACCTGTCCCTCCGAGTCTATTTTTTACAGACCTGTTTGTACGAAAGGGAAATTTTATGTTTTTGATTCCATATTTTTATTCTTGTAGTTTTTTTTAACGTAAATAAACCAGCGCTTGACCTCGACTCCACCTAAGTTAAGTGAAGACGCTGCCGAAGGATAGAGCGCGCTAGCTCAATAAGTGCCGATTCACCCTACTCAAACTACTACTATTTTTGCATTTAGTTGATTTCAGTATCGATAATAATCTATACTAATATTATAAAGAGGAAAGATTTGTATTTTTGTATGTAATAACTCAAAAAGTACTGGGCCGATATCAAAAAATCTTACACCATTGAAAAGCTACGTTATGAGTGAGTAACATAGGCTATGTTTTTTTATTATTTTTTAATTCCAAGCGGATGAAGTCACGAACAACAGCTAGTTATCAATAATTCTGATCAGACTGGTAACTGATTAAACTTTTTCTTGTAAAAGTGCGATTTATCGTTCCTTTGTACTATGTCACGAAAAATCATACGACGTAATACCTAGGGTTTTCTACTCCGCTGCTATTCATGTAGGACAATGGAGGAATGCGCTCACGCCATAACGATTCTTGGAATGGTTGAAACCAGTCTTGAATTTTATTCCTGTCAGCTTTATTGATGTACCTTTTAACGAAGGCTTCAACTAAAGGGCAATAGTATGTTTTATACTAAATCTAATTTAGTTCATTTGTTAATAAAAATATCAAATATGGTTTACCATTCCCGAAGCACTCGTATAAAAATATAATATTGTCATCTCGAGTGTTTCCCATTGGGACCGATCGGCTTTACCATCAATTGGCTCAATGGGAAAAAGTCCCATTGGGTCCATTTATATTACCCCTGTATTTTAAAGAAAGCGAGAGTTAGTTTTTTGTGATAAACAGTGTAACCCTACGTTTTTTTTCTACTATTGATAAATTGTACGCCAAAGCACTAGATAATAAAAAAACAAATGCTAGTTTATTACTCACGTTCAATGTGCTTTAATTCTTGATAATGTGCACTTTATTGCTTTAACATAAGGTTAATTATTGTCAGTGTGTTTTTTTACTTTTATTCTTATTGGATTGTCGATTTTTTAATGTCGGTAACATATTTCCTGTTTTAAGTAAAATTCGTGGCACGATTAATTTGTCTATTTGCATACAAAGTCAAGTTTGTTTCCTGAATGGAAAAATTGGACACTAAAATATTTAGTCACTAGCTGTTGCTCGCGACTTCGCCCGCGTGAAATTAAAAAATAATAAAACGTATAGCCTATGTTACTCATTAATAATGTGGCTATCTACTGGTGAAAGAATTTTTGAAATCGGCCCAGTAGTTTTTGAGTTATTTTAATACATACAAAAATACTAATCTTTCCTCTTTATAATATCAGTATAGATATAAGATATAAGAATAAGAATAGATTATTGTATGAATGAAGTAAATGAAAAAATCATTATTCATATTATCAGTGGAGATCGAACTTTTCTTTTCTTTTTACTATTTTTGTAGATATTGAATGAGTTATATTTTTATTTGTTACCTCGATTTACTAATTTATATAGCAAGTCACCTTACCTCAAATACTTGTGTGCATGAAGCTTAAGCAAGTTTTGCCTCTTTCGTGTTTTATGTCAAGAGCGTTGCTATTTCTGCTTGTCTTAAATGTACAAAAGTGTTTCAATTGTCAATTTATTTTGCCATATATTGTAGTTTAAAGTATTTTATTAAGCCAATGCGTGTTAGTAATTACCAAAATTTTTAAATAGACTAAATACAACGTCCTTCGAAGTAGTCGAATGTATTTACCGAATCGTTGTCTATCTGTACTATTATAATAAAGCGTAAACACACACTTCTTTGTTGCCTAAGATGTCAGCAATTACAGCATATTTTTGAATAATTATTTTTTTAATAAAAAGCCCTACACTTACGTCACGCTTTAGGCTATATATTTTCACGCCATTAAACTTAGGGGGTAAATATTTTGGATAAAAACCCTACAGTGGGAAAGAGACCATAAGTTACTGCCAACATCAAGGAAGCAAGGTTGCCATGGTTTGTCATCATTTCATGTCATTTTGACATTTGCAATTGATAATTTGACACATGTAAACAATAAAATAAAATTTTCATAATTTTATGCGGATGAAATCGCGCTGGAACAGCTAGTCTTAAATAATCGTGAAATGTGCACAGTAAGAGAGACAGCACATCTAAAACTAAACTATCGCATAACTGTAAATCTTTCGATTCCTATTAGCTTATATGAAGATGCGTACTACTCGATTTTTAGTTGTGCAACTTAACAGTTGAATTGGCTACGAAACAATCGACAATCGCATATATGTTGTGCGATTATTTAGTCTAAGTTGAGTACCCGCTCTAACTGTTGGCGAATGTTTAGCATTGAGGCGCCCCACACAGCGCGGTCCACGTGCGTCACACACGTTAGCCGTTGTGTCTATCTAAATGCTTACCTTACTAATATTATAAATGCGAAAATTTAGATGGATGGATGCAAGGATGGATGTTTGTTAGAATTTGTAGCCTAAACAGCTGAACAGATCTTGATACTTTGGCACAGATGAAGAGGATAGTCTGGAAGAACACATAGGCTACTAACTTTTTTTTCAAATTTCTAAACAAACGCGAGTTGCGGGCGAAAGCTAGTGCATAACACTTTTATCCTAATTGGGATAAATGAACGGTAATTTTTCTTTCCCCCTCTTAATTCCCACATAATTATGTTTTCTTTTGTCCTTAGTGATTTCACAACAAAAAGGTCAAGTTATAATAGCCTATTAAAATTCTTTTGTAACTTTAATGTAACGGAATCAAGGACTAGACGAGACTATTAATATAAATAATTTGAAATTAAATCGTTTACCCTTTTTTTATCTGACATGCAGAATCTTTTTCTTTTTTTTTAATCCTAGAAAAGTCATACAATAAATGGATAAACGTAACTTTAATGCGTAGATAAAACTTCGCTTCCATACTTACGTTTTTGTTTATATTGCGCTACATTGTACAGAGCTATAATGATGTGAAAACTGCCCATTACAATTGTGTTTCACTTAAAAAATACATTTATGATTAGTCTAAGTAGTGTTTATTACAGTTTACTTAAAGTTAGCTTTAAAAACATGATTTTCACTTAATAACCGCTCCGAAGGTGAAAGAGTACAATTAGTTTAAACTATTTTACTTATATATATTTAAACCTTAATTAAAACATAAACTAGCTTTCGCCCGCGACTCCGTCCGCGTGGAATTAAAAAAACAAAAGTGAGTAGCCTATGTATTCTTCCAGACTATCATCTACATCTATGTGAAATTTTATCGAGATCCGTTCTGCCGTTTTTTCTACAAACTCTAACAAACATCCATCCACCTATCTAAACTTTCGCAGTTTTAATATTAGTAAGAAATATGGCATTCATTATTTATAGCGTTCATGCGTGAGAAACGTTAACTTACTACCCATATCAATGAAATGTCATTAAATACTTAAAAATTTGTCAAAGCAATATAGGGAAATTTTACAGATACAGAATTCCACTACTTTGTGTTAATCTTACTAATATTATAAATGCGAAAGTTTAGATGGATGGATGGATGGATGTTTGTTAGAGTTTGTAGCCTAAACGGCTGAATGGATTTCGATAAAATTTAGAGGTAGAGGACAGTCTGGAAGAACACATAGGCTACTCACTTTTGTTTTTTTTAATTCTACGCGGACGGAGTCGCGGGCGAAAGCTAGTAAATAAATATTGGTCTCTATTGTGTCAAAGAGTGTGAACTAAGTGGGTTGTAAATTTAATTCTTTGTCTAATAATTAATACTTATATTATAAAGAGGAATGATTTGTATTTTTGTATCTATTGAAATAACTCAAAAACTACTGGGCCGATTTTAAAAATTCTTTCACCGTTAGAAAGATTTATCTGTGAGTAACACAGGTATTTTATTATTTTTTAATTTCACGCGGGCGAAGTCGCGAGCATCAGCTAGTAGTTAATATAGTGTTATGAGTTGAATGTTAAATGAATGTGCAAACCGTATTGCAGGGTATCCTGTTGTGTTGGGAATATTTATAGGCAGAGGTGCTTTTCCTTTTATGGTAACGTCTGACCTGCTTCCCGTCCGTTTTGCATGATATATCAGCTAATTTTATCTCATATTAATAATGCAGATTCTATAAATGCTAGCTTGTATATATCCGATATTGTAAACGCTATTTCATTATTAATTTAACCGGTACAAAGTTTCTTTCTCTTATCAGATTAAAATCATTGATTTTCAAGAATTTATTGACACTAAACCGAGAATAGAGTAGAGAAGAGTAGAGTGATAAGTAAGCGGTTACAGACAATATTACCAATTTTCTATTTAAAGATGGTATTTTTGTATGTAACTGATAAACTAAAAAACTACTGCACCAATTTCAAAAATTCTTTCACCATTAGAAAGCTAAAATATCACTGTTTAACATAGGCTATATTTATTACTTTTTCTTTAATTCAGTCGAAGTTATAGCAATATTTAATGAGCGGAACAATAACTAATGTTCTTAGTTCCGTGTCCGATCTTCATTTCAGTGTAATTTCTATTCTCTCTTGTCAACTCAAAACAATCGATCACACGTTCTAAACAATTGCCGGTAGCAGATCCAAACACGTTGAAGCAAAACAAACGAAGTAACTACTATACGACAGTCATTTGTTCGTATTACAGTCAGATAGCTGTCCCTTTCATTCACTTTAACAAAACAGAGACAACATATACTAATACAGGTGTTATAACAGTGGAAACCCACTCTTCGTTAGTAATAAAATATTTGCTATACAATTATATGATTAGCGTTGTTTTAAATTGGCATAGGTGACAACTAATATGTTAAATATGAACGGAATACTTAAGAAACTGAGCAAAAAAAGAATAATTTGTTATTTGGTTGTCTTGAAGAATTAGCGACTAGGTAAACTTTGGTGTCATTGCAGTCAAAGGTGGTAAAGGTGATAACATACCAGTTATATTCTGTATGTAATATGTTATGCAACACCATAAAGTGTAATTTTCTATTTAAAAAAAATTCACGTAACTACTATAGATATAATCGGATATATTTCTAACGACAGTAAGAATGTTATTCTAATGAATATTGATTTCTCATATAAAACATGAACATATGACTCGGAGAACAGGAAGTTACGTTTTTAATATCCCAATCTTAAATTTGTTAGCCGTTTACTTTGTATACGGCGCTATCGAGAAGCTAGAAAAAGCTAGAACTTAGTTAGAAAAATCACTGTTGCTTCTAATAGAACATTGGAAGAACGTATAGGCTAATGTATAAATATTTTTTAATTTCGGGCGACAGCTAATAATAGTTTAAAATTGTGAAGTGTAACCGTGTGTTCTTTGTTTCGCAGGCGAAAGAGATCCTAACGAAGGAGTCAAATGTGCAAGAAGTAAAATGCCCAGTGACTGTATGCGGCGACGTGCACGGACAGTTCCACGATCTGATGGAGCTGTTCCGCATCGGCGGCCGCTCGCCCGACACCAACTACCTGTTCATGGGTGACTACGTGGACCGCGGCTACTACAGCGTCGAGACTGTCACATTGCTCGTCGCCCTCAAGGTAAGCACAAAATTTCACGTATCTGTAGGCCTTGAAGAGCAGGGCTCAACTTTCTGCACGTCTTTCTCCACCAATCCGAAGAAAAAAAGGGCCTCTTTTTTGCTAAAATGCTTTTTACCTCTCATGTAAAACAGATGAAACTGGTTGTTAATAGCATTGTAAATTGTTGAGCGTACGTGAGGACGAAGCGTTCGTTTATCAATGATAAAGTTTGGTGACTGTTTACACCGGCTTATCAGACAGTTTACTATCACAAATGAGTTGCGCTATCACCGCCATGCTATAAATCTTTTACAGGAAATAGGGTAAACGGTAGCGAAGGGTTTATAAAGTTTAAAGTTACACGAGGCAGTGGTATTTTGGCGTTGTATATTTTTCTATACTCTAATTTTCTTGTACGGTATAAAATTGTTGGAAAAATAACATTTGTTCATATATGTACGTGTACATCCGTTATTAGGTGACAATTTGATTTGCACAATATATTACTTTAAATATCACGAATGTTTGATGCTCACGCGCACATTTCTGTATCGTCAAGTGTAAAAACATTTTAAATGTTTATATTTACAGTTTGAATTATTAATTTGCCATTTGTTACAATTCAGAACGAATATTGCGTGTTACCAACACTAGGCAAATAACTGAATGTATGAAGGAGACGTAAACACTAGGACTTTTATTTTTTAATTACAGATGGCCAGTTCTTTTAATATCTGGCAGGTGGACATTTCTCTTTATGAATTTTATTCATTTACAAAAAAAAAGTTTGGTTAGTCGTTTGTTTACAGTGTTCTGTATTTAAACTCATAACTCACGCTAAACCAACAACGCACCAACCTGCTTACAATGTTACAAACAGTTCATTGCCATCTCTCGGGAATAGTAGTTTAAATAATAACGTTAGTTTTGAACTTATATATTTCTACTATAAATATGTCTAGGAATCTATTTTTAAAAATCATACACAAGGTTGGTCCCTTAAATATCGAGTAATTGTTCTGTTTGAAGATATGTAGATATATAGATATTAAGCGATCTTTTTAATTATTTGGATAAAAAAGATATACCACTGTTATTTATGTGTATTGCTAAAACCTTTTTCTTGTCTAACTCGTAGTATTAAAGTCAATAACCCCTGCATTTAGTGAATTGACAGTCGGGTGGGGTAAAAGTCAATGTTCTCACAATGTTACTGGTTGATCATAATTGAAAACTTTTATTTTTATAACAATAAAAACGTATTAAGATTGTTTAATTGTAATATGGTTTTACAACATTAATGGTACGATCAATAAAATGTATACTAATTAAAATAACAATCAACATTACAAGTAAATCGACATGTTTTGACTGAATATTATCATGTTCTTTGATTAAGGATAAATTGTTATACTCAGAGTCATTTATAGTTATTTGATGGCCATTAAACGATTGGTTAGAGCTAAGAAGAGAAAGTGAATAAAGACGTAAGATGTTGACCAATATCTTTATCAAATAGTTTTTATTCCTTCAGCGTTTGTGTTTGTTTTGACAATGTTTTTTTTCGTTTCCAGGTCAGATATCGAGAGAGAATAACAATCCTCCGCGGTAACCACGAATCCCGTCAGATTACTCAAGTGTACGGCTTCTACGACGAGTGCCTCCGCAAATACGGCAACGCATCCGTATGGAAACACTTCACGGACCTGTTCGACTTCCTGCCGCTGACGGCGCTCGTTGATGGTCAGATCTTCTGTCTTCACGGCGGCCTTAGCCCCTCCATCGACACCCTCGACCACATCCGCGCGCTCGACCGCGTGCAGGAGGTGCCGCATGAGGGACCCATGTGCGACCTCCTTTGGAGTGACCCCGATGATAGGTGAGTTCATACACATTGTGACCTTAGTGCAGTTTAAGTACCTGAAATCTATACTTACAGATTAACTGTAAGTAGTTTAATAAGAAACCAGAGACTATTGTAAGTCTTTGTAGAGTATTGTAAGTTAATAGCCCAATCTATACTAATGTTATAAAGAGGAAAAATTTGTATTTTTTATGTATTGAAATAACTCAAAACTAATGGGCCGATTTCAAAGATTCTTTTACCATTAAAAAGCTGCGTTATCAGTGAGTAATTTAGTAGAGTAACAATATTTTTTTATTATTTTCAATTTCATGCGGGCGAAGTCGCGAGCAACAACTATGTGGTGATAAATATAAACAAGACATAGTTTTAAGAAATTTGTAAATAGTTTTAATCTAGTGTTAATTGTAAATTTTTGTTTAATTGAATTTAACAAAGATTAGAAAAGAGTCCAGAGCAACAAATGTCTGGTGTACCCACATAAAGGGTTGAAGGGAGTGGCATAGCTCCGTCCATAAAAATACTAACCTGTGTGTGGCGTAATTCATAAAATACTTCTAGAAAGTAAAGAGACGTTAAAAGGAAAATAAACCCAATACACAATGGATTTACACTCTCCATTTGGTCATTTGCAAGAGGTCAAAGACAAATTGTTTATGACTACCCAAACTAATGTTGCGACAATACGGTATGGAGCAAACCGTTGCATAGTCACGCGATAGTTCATGTTCCCAAGCGCTATTACAAAAAAAAAAACACCCACACATCTTGTCTTTGATATTTCCTTTTTTGAAAGGGATATAAAATTTTAAGCCTTTTAAAGTGCGTTTGTTAATGATGATATATTGGTTTCTTTTTAATTTGGTTGCCACAGATTAATTGTGCAGACATAAGAAGATCACAGATAAATAATTGCCTATAATATCCCCTTCTACGTCAGCTATTCCTCAGTGAAACTCCGGTCGAAATCGGCCCAGCCGTTTCGGAGATTACCCGGAGCTAACGCGGCTTGCGGACAAACAAACAGACAGACAGACAAAAATTTTAAATGATTTTCGTTATCAGCAACGCAAATACATCATCTTCCCGAAATCTGGAATTTTTCCTTTAATATTAAAAACAGACACTCCAATTTTATTATATGTATAGATAAAGATTAAATAATCTAGCTAAAATATATAAGCGTAATTATAAAGATCAGATGTTTTTTTACCAATATTGACGTTAAGTTCGTGTACACACGTGTTGTATAAATTTGAAAGATTGGTGCGTTTTTTGTTATGAGAATAATAAGGAAGGCCTCTACTTTAATGGTTCAATATATTTTATAACGTTAATTAGAGCTCTGGAGTATAAATAGATTATCTTAAGTGAAAGGTATGAACAAAAAGCAATAAAGATGTAAACGTGATCTATGTTTCGACAATAAAATGATCACGAAGTCAGATTTAGATACCTTTAACAGAAAAAGCTGATGGAGCTGAGGAAATTTTGTATTTTTGTATGTATTGAAATAACTCAAAAACTACTGGGCCGATTTTAATTCTTACACCAATAAAAAGCTACGTTATCGCTGAGTAACAAAGGCCATATTTTTAACTAGTTTTTAATATCCCGTGGACCAAGTCGCGTCCAACAGCTAGTATTTGATATAATCAGTACTAGTTCGTAAGCTAATAACATTTGTATTGATCAGTCCATTATAATAACGATGTTATTTAAATAATATATTCAAGGTGAAATCCTTGAAGCAATGAGTGCATTACATTGATTACAAACCATTTAAACATGGATCGTTCAATACACGAAATCATCATTACTCTTTGACGTATTTAAATATACAGTCTATTGTAATACAAATACGATTTATAATTGAACAACTAAATGTTTGTTTTTGCGAATGAAATAGCGTTTGGGAATCCTTGAGTTGAAACCTGGTTCTAAGTCGAGTCCTTGACACGATTTGAGTCTTTTGCCTCGTACTGCAGCGTTCGTTTATTTTGGAAAAGACTATGTATTGTTACACAAATGGTACTGTCTTGTATAGGACAAGTGTTGTATGGAGTCGTTTTTATAGCATGATAGTATATGGTGACTTTTCTAGTTTTTGCCCTCCCTGTTGCATATGAAATAACTTCAAAAGCTGCAACTAACTCCGAGTAAAATAGGCTAAATTTAATTAGCTGTTGCGTGCGACTTCGCCCGCCTGAAATAAAAAAATATAGCCTATGTTATGATAACGTAGCTTTTTAATGGTAAAACTATTTTTGTAATGGGCCCAGTAGTTTTTGAGTTATCAATACATACAAAAATACAAATCTTTCCTCTTTATAATATTAGTATACTGGCATTCGCCCGCAACTCTGGTTCATTTCATCGAGATCCGTTCAGCAGTTTAGGCTAAAACTCTAACAAACATCCATCCTTCCATCTATACATCGCATTACAATATTAGTAAGATTGTTTTTTATGTAAAATGTTATGAAAATGCATGTGTTTATGTGTCGCAGAGGTGGATGGGGTATATCTCCGCGTGGCGCGGGCTACACGTTCGGGCAGGACATCTCGGAGACGTTCAACCACAGCAACGGGCTGACGCTGGTGTCGCGCGCCCACCAGCTCGTCATGGAGGGCTACAACTGGTGCCACGATAGGAATGTCGTCACCATATTCTCTGCGCCCAATTACTGCTACAGGTAACCAACACTAACTCTGCACAAAATATTGCTTTCTTCTACACTTAGTTGATAAAACTTTTCGCCATTTTGGCGAATTCAGGTGGCCGCTTGTTTGTTTGACACCTTATGATATACAAAAAAAAAGACTCAGTGTAAGTGGTATCCCTCAGTTTACTTACTCTAAATTGTGTTGAAGTGCGATTTCAATATTGTTCTAGCTTTCGCCCGCGACTCCGTCCGCGTGATATTAAAAAAAGAAAACAGAATAGCCTATGTGTTCTTCCAGACTATCCTCTACATCTATACCGAATTTCATTAAAATCCGTTCAGCCGTTTAGGCTACAAACGCTAACAAACATCCATCCATCCATCCATCTAAACATTCGCATTTATGATATTAGTATTTCGTATAATTCTTTAAAGTGCTGAAGCAAAGTATCTTTAATTGAAACACGTGATTGTAAAATTAGTTAGATAAATTAAAGTTTGAAATCTTACTCAAGGTAAGGTCGTTGTTTTTGTTGAATCTCGATTTTCCTCGTGTACATTATGCAGTTAATATTTATTAATCAAGATTCCAGGTATTGTCTGAATAATGTTTGACTTAATTCTAAGTGTTAACACAATTATTTATTTCAGATGTGGTAACCAAGCGGCCATTATGGAATTGGATGATGCGCTTAAGTATTCATTGTAAGTATTATCCACAAATAATTTGTTTTATATATTTTTCAAACGTAAACATTTATTTAATTAATTAGTAAAACCAGTCGTATCTAGTGAAATGTGTATTTTTAATATACAACACGGAATGATTATCAGCGCAAAGTGATGACATGAAGAAATCGATTTACAATCGATATCTAATCAAGGAGACTTTGGTCCCATAATGGATATTTAAAATTATGACCTATGATAGTGTTAATATTTATTTAATTTATATCATTGTTCAGTATTAATGTATATTTGTTTGCAGCCTGCAGTTCGACCCGGCCCCGCGGCGCGGCGAGCCGCACGTGACGCGGCGGACGCCGGATTACTTCATGTAGGCAGCGCGCGCTCCCAATGTGAGTACAACATACACTGCATATAGCTCTCTCTCTCTCACACTCGTTATGACATCCATATGACCTCGGGAAGAGGGAGATAGAATGCAATGCGATTAATAGTGAAGGTTTCAGTTTAGATGTTAGACCCATTGGGAGCACTGGAGGTCTAGAGGGAGGATGAATGTCTCGGTAAAAATATAGGTTTAATAAAACTCCAGGCAAAAAATGGGGCGCAACAAATTATGGGATATTCAAAGTGGGTGTTAGACGAAACAAGATTGGTGAATCATAGAGGCATCATCAAAACCAAAAATATATTATCCTGTTGTAATGTAGAAAATATAGGTTAATCATAGAAGTAATTAACGGTTTACTTATATTCTTACTTTAATTTTTTTCATGTCATTTTTATTAAATGAATAATCATTGTGTTGTTTACAGCGGTGGCGCAATCATGGGCGAGTGTGAAGGGCGGGGTTCGAGTGCGGGCGGGGCGCTCCGCCGTCCGCTTGCTGCTCCGCCCCCGCCCCGCCCGCATCGCGCCCCGTCCCGCCCTGGGCTGACCACGCCCCGCCCCCGCTCCTCACCACACGTTTTATTCCAATGAAAATGTAGTGTTTATAACGTATTTCATGAATGAATTGTATTATAACAGGTCGCTCGCCTCGCTACTCCACAGATTCACAGAACATGCGTAAATAATATCCTCAACCGACGTGCATTCCGTATCTTTTATCCTAACTTCCTTGTATTTTTATAACCTCAAAATACAGCTTTAAATATCTACTGTTTCCTTGTAATTTTAAAGATAAATAAGGTGAATTTGAAAGCAATAATTTTGGACGAGAAATTTGTATGTAAGAGAATTTAAAAAGTTTTTCCTTTAATAATGTAAATTTAGCGCAATATCTTGTAATCCCTTTTATAATATTTATGTAACAAATTGATTTAGGATTAGTGTTTGTAGAGGGGCGTGGCGAGTGTAGGGGCGGGGGTTGGGGGCGTGGCGCAGGTTCTTGCCCGTAGCCTAAATTCTATGCTGGTATGTTCATTGCGCGACCCTACAGTGCGAAGTTTTTCAAAATATATGTTATAACTTATGTATCAAAGACACTAAAGACCTCATTAAACGGCGTACATTTGCTAAAACGTTGGTTTTATTTAATACTCCGGTGAATGGACATACCACCATAGTATGGTGGGCGGAGGCGCCGCGTGACGCTTCTCTACGGAATATTTCATATTAAAAATGTAGATCAAAATTGCTATAGTCAGTTAGTATAATCCCAGTTTGAGAATCCAGTTTTATCGACACGGACTTTCTACAACGAAGCATACACGAAAAGCTAGCGTGAACCAAACCTCAGTCATATTACAATGGATGCAAATATTTTAAAGTTTATTTTGAATTGCTAGATTCTTTTGAACTATAAAAGTTAAAAATTTGTATATATTTTTTATCGATGCGAAAAATGTCTTTGCGTGTCACAAAATATTTATGAAGTATATTTTTGCATTTTAACTTTAGCAAAGAAAATGGATCTGATTATTTTGTCTGATAATTGAAATAAATTTTTGATTTTAAAATAAAATCCATATCAACTCTTCGTGTATGTTCCGTGATGTGGAATTAATTTGAGGCACAAAGTACGGTGACGTCATCGTACTTTGTATCGAACAATAGCCAGCATTTAGTTTTGTATCAGAATGGCTTGAACTAGACTTAGGGCATACACGGACTGCTACGAGCCTTAGCCGATCAGCATAACGGTCGCCATACACGGACGCACTTTGCGTGCAGTATGGCACCTTTAGTAAAGTATTAGAGAATGATTTTGTATTTCGCATCCGCCATTCTGTTACAAAATATTAATTTTAGCATTTCGAGATTTTTTTTTGTAATTCTAAATTCTCCTTTTCTTGTACCTGTATAACATGGAATAAAGTTCACAAGAGTGGAGCTTTTAGTTTTTTTTTTCTATATGTATTTCATTATAATTATTTTTTAGTTTCATTTTATGTAAATACCTTTAAATTAGCAAGGCATATTAAATAATTTTTTGTTACTTTTTGGTTTTAAGTACGAATTTTTCTTCCTAAATTAACAATAGCTACAACACGAAATAAAGTATTTGAAACAATATTTTGAATACATTAATTAGCCCTAACATTAAAATAAATGTTTAAAATCGTTACGTCAAAATTTCAATTCAAAAGTAAAGCATTTTATTTCAATTAAGCATTTATAATGGTTTAACTCATTTATTTAAATGGCTTAGCAATTACATCCAGCGTCATCAATTTATAATTAAATTATTATTTTAATTTATAACCAAAGTAATAAATGGGCTTTTTAATGTATTTAAAAATTATTAAAAATAAAGATTTTTTTACACAAGAAGAGGCACGGCTTTCATTCGCCAAGGATCGCCATTTAAACGCTGTAAACAGCTTTCGAACACCAAGAAAAAAATGACAAAAAATTCATAGCGGCTTGTCTTTTGTCAGTGCCATGGTGTTTATTTCCGGCTTACGAAGAAATATTACATTTCCACGATTTGCACTTCGATAATTAAAAACGTGTGGGGTTTAAATACAAAGACTTTTCCCACCAATGACATCTGAAGCCACACGTATCGATTTAAGTATTAAATAAGTTATAGGTAAAAAATGATAAAAAAAAATGAAAAATATACAAAAAAATTATATTCTATGACAGTGAGCTTCAAGTTTTGTGAAAGTTGTGAAGTAATGCATCGTTGTATATTGATTTATTGCTTTGGCTGATGTATTTTCACTCGGTTGAAGCTCGCGTGTGTAAATTAAGGCTTTCCCGGTTATTTGCATAGGTTTACGAACATTCAAAAGTATGGAAATACGACGGATGTTTTTTTTTAATTGAACGAGTGTTGTGTTACGAAGTGTGCGCTGTTGCGACGTGTCATTGATAGCTATGCAGTTATGGCGATAAAATCTGAAGATTAATTGATTACAAATAAAAATTATTCTTACAACTGTACTATGCCCGTTGATAGGTATTAGATAATAAATAAAATTAATTATAAAATGCTTGTTTTATTTCACCCTTGTAAGAGCATCTCTAATATCAAGAAATAATTTTAAAATGAAATGAAACAATCCGTGAGATGAATTTGTTGGCAAAAACGATACGTCGGACTCTACAAATTAATAAATCTGCTAATAATATTGTTGAAAGGAGACTATATAAATAAATGAAAGCCAAATACATAAAAATATTCTTTTTATTTGAATAAATACAAACAGCACACCTGTAAGTCCATTACAATTATGAAACTTGTAAAGTTTTTTACTACTTTTTTCCATATTCCTTTTGATATTTACAATTATCTGGTGTATCCATTACAAAAGTTTACAATGACATCGTAACTTTTTAATTTTTTTAACAAAATGCATTCAAAAGTCACGGACGAACATCAACCGACACCAAATTATTCATATAAATAAAATCGACTAAACACATGTCACTTTTAATTACAATATAACAATAATTATAAATCGTAAATTTTATTTACAACAATAATTATTTTGTATAATAAATACATAAATTACCGCATACGAATTCGTCAAATTGTCCTTTTAGCGCAGATTAACGTCTCTTAGTAGCATTTAGCGGTAAGAGAAAAAAAAACATTATAGCATTTGCTCATTAAAATACAATAACACGTTCTTTGTCAGTACAAAAATAATATAACGTAGTTTTTCTGCTGCGTATTTCGCATTAACCAAACGCATTCTACAAGGAATGTAAAACATGCGGAAGAAAGTAACCTCAAAGGTCTAACATTTACACTTAAATTAAATTCGATAAATATATTTGTCATCTCCTCGTGTTCTCTTAAAATAGTACCTAATTTTCGACAACCAATATTTAAAATAACCATTTATAAATTAACACCAATTGGATTACACAATTTCCTAAAATATTTTTAAAACAAGAACAAAGTTTACGTTCAACGGCCGGTATTAAGGTCATAAACATTTGAATTCAGGTCACAATAAGAATTATACACAATTGTTTTAACCCAAAAAGATATCAAAAGATTTCAGAATAAACTTCACATCATAAAAAACAAATTAATTGCTATATGATGATGCCTTTATAACTACTTGGGTAGAAAGAATTTAACTATGTACATATAAAATTGTCGATTTTTTTTCAGAAATTATTGCATACAACTCATTTTATCTGACAAGTAGTCTGTATATAATTAAATACAACCTGGGATTATCTATTTTAAAAAAAACTAATATTGTATTTGAGAAATACTACTAAATACTGTTTCTTACTGACGTCATAAATCTGCCGACTATAGATTAAAGAAAAAGAACAGAGAGACAATACAATACCACTTCATATATTCCTACCAATTGGTAGTTTTTTGGTAGCATGGTATATTTTTTTACTAAAATTGCGTCAAACTCATCAGGCCCTGTGAGAGAAGTTCTCGCGGCTTCTAAATATAAAACCTATTGGATACAAAAGATCTTTTAACAATGACAGGATGAATTAATGTAGAGTCTAGCACGAAAATTTACAAAAGTATTCGTAATTACATTTGTATAAGAATTCTAATCCATGTTTCGTCGATAACTACTAATGTTTTGTAAAATTTCGTGCTAGGTTAGTTTCCCTTGCGTATAGGGTCAGATAAATTTTACGCGACAGTCATGCCAGTGTCTAATTGCAGCAGTTGCTTCATGAGCTCGTACGTCGAGAAGGAGGTGGCCACCATTGGTATAGCTCTGAGGTAGTTGATGCTCATGCCGCGGTACAGACCCTTCGTGATACCATTCTCTTGGTATATCAACGTCAATGTTTTGATCATTCCCGCGCTACAAAAAGTTCACAGATTAAATAAACGTTCAGAAACGTTTAAAAATTTAAAGCAATTCTGACAGTTGCACGAAAAATAGTAAATGTTGTTTAATATTATTTCGTATGTCTTTATTTAAGGAAAATTAACAAAATAATTAGTGCAAATTACCAATAATTTCAAATAATAGACATGCTCTATATATCTATGCGAGTTTAGTTCAACATCCAAATAAACTAAAGGTTACTAGAAACCAAAAGATAATTTCCTGTCAAAACATCTTCTATAATCTTTTAAATGCAAATATTTATAATAAATAGCAGATAATGTACTAAAGAAATAAATACAAAAAACTATAACCAACCTTCTGTTGTTACGCCATCACCACATGCAAAGATTATGTAATATAAAATAATTAATTTAATTGTTAGTAAATATCATGTTTATATTACACTATTGTTATACATAAAGCCTGACCAGTCTAAAAAGAAGACAATAAACTAAGATCAAAGGAATATTATACTGGTTTAATTATTTCGACTAGAACACGAATCAAAGGCTCGACCCTTTTGAGTAACAATGTGAAATTCAATATTCTAATGTAAACATTCTTAAAATGAAAATTTAACCCAAGCCTTTACAAATTACTTTAAATTCTGAACTTGAAGCAGGTTTTTACTTTAGTTTGACAACAATTTTAAACATTCAGTTTACTATCTAGTCACAAACCTGGTAAAGATGCATTATGACGCTATTGTTAAGTTAGGGTAATCTACTCTTAGGCCGGGAATAAACATGCCAATAGCTGGCACTATTGCATGCCAGTTAAAGATATGTATAAACGCAAATTTGCCAGTACCATGCAAGAAGTTTGAATGATATTTGAGGGTATTGGAGGATACGAAGCTTGACACAAGTCTCGTCTCATACGATCTTGTTGACATTACTGTCATGTAAACGCATTGTACCAGCTACCCCATTTTACTGTGTATTCCAGCCCTTAAGTTATGTTACAGCGGGGGCATACCTTTGACTAAACTATCGCACAACTGTTGTATGATAGTCGATTGTTTCGCAGCCAATTCAACTGTTTAGTCACAACTAAAAATCGAGTAGAGTAACCTCCATATAAGCTCATAGGGATCAAAGCTAAACTAAACAGTTATGCGATAGTTTAGTTTCGAATTTGTGCTCGCTCCTTACTGTGCACATTTCACGATTGTTTAAGACATCTATTCATAACTACAATCGACTTCTTCGAAGGACGTTGTATATTGTCTTTAAAAAAATTTGGGCATTACTAACACTCATTGGCTTTATAAAATACTTCAAACTACAATATATGGCAAAATAAATTGTCAATTTCAACCAATTTTGGATATTTAAGACACTAGAATAAGCAAAAGTAGCAACGTTCTTGTGTGTTTGTGTTTAGTCAAAGGTGTGCGCGCCCTTAGTGTTAGCCAACCCTCCCATGAGTGGTGCCACTTACCCGAACTTGGCAGTGTGTGGGTCCATGCAGGCGAGCTGCATGCGGCGGCGCGTCACGTCCAGCGGGTAGGACACGGACTGCGCCACCGCGCCCGCCAGCCCCCCGCACACCAGCTTGCCCGGCACCGTCAGCACCAGGCCACCTAACCACGTGTGCGCCAATAAACAAACATATCTACATATCTCAGTCTTGAAAACTAGATTTTGCCTATGGCTTGGTCAGAGAAAAAAACTTTTTAATAAAAAACAAAACCGACTTCCAAACAAAATACACTAAAAAAAAAAATATTCTCAAAAAACAGTACACTAAAAAGTAACGAAATAATTCCTTAAAAATGTAAACCTCCCTTATTGTAGCTGTTATGTCTATATTGTATAATTATTATTACATACATACAATTATTATTTGTGTTCTTTCAGACAGTGTTCTGCATCTACCAATTGGAATCGTAATAAACATCTATAAACCATCTAAACTTTCGTATTTAAAATATTACTAGCTTTTGCTTGCGGCTCCGTCCGGGTGGAATTAAAAAAATACAAAAGTGAGTCGCCTATATGTTCTTCCATCCTCTACATCTATACCAAATTTCCGTTAAGGCTACAAACTCTAACAAACATCCATCCATCGATCTAAATTTACACATTTATAATATTATTAAACTGTATAATCAACTAAACGATGAAACTCTCCGAAAGACATGATATTTTAAGTCTGGACTAGGAAAGGTGGTAAAGGGTACTTAGATGTACGTCATGCAGTATTTGTAATGAACAGTTTATCGCCTTGTAACAACAGACATTAAATGCAAGATCTTCAAATGGTATATTGTAATCTTACTAATATTATAAATGCGAAAGTTTAGATGGATGGATGGATGTTTGTTAGAGTTTGTAGTCTAAACGGCTGAACGGATCTCGATGAAATTTTTCATAGATGTAGAGGATAGTCTGGAAGAACACATAGGCTACTTGCTTTTGTTTTTTTTTATTCCGCGCGGACGGAGTCGCGTGCGAAAGCTAGTATAATTATATTGCAATAATCTTCAGGTGTATGTAATGTTAAGCTAAATTTAACGGACCGTGTAACATTTTTTGCAGTTGTTGCGTCACTGCAACAAAAACACGTATGTAAATCTCTCACTCTTATTGCTTACATGCAGATAATTAACATCGTTTTTAACAACACGTTGCCTTCGATTTGTAGAATCGGAAGTTGAATTTTAATATATAAATTGAATTCTTTAGTTAGGAACATCGATATTGTGATAAATACGTGACAAGATGGTACGTATTCCAGTCAGTTACTGCGTAACGTCATTAAATCATCGACAAAGCTATATATTAGCTTCTTTATCTATACTTCTATACTATTATAATAAAGCGAAAACACACACTTCTTTGCTGCCTAAGATGTCAGCAATTAGAGCATATTTTTGAATAACTCTTTTTTTAATAAAAAGCCCTACACTTACCTTACGCTTTAGGCTACATATTTTCACGCCATTACACTTAGGGGTAAATATTTTGGATAAAAACTAATGTGGGAAAGAGACCATAAATTGCTGCCATCGTCAAGGAATCAAGGTAGCCATGGTTTGACATCATGTCATGTCATTTTGACATTTGCAATTGATAATTTGACAAATGTAAACAATAAAATGATTTTTTTATAATTTCATGCGGATGAAGTCGCATGGGAACGGCTAGTATGTACATACATGAATGAGGGACAAGAATGTTAATACAAGTGTGTTTGCAATGTGTGTTATCTGACCTGTGTTCCTGTCACACTTCCTGCAGAGTGTGGTGGGCGCATACTTCATACAGAGATACTTGAGTGACTCGAAGCAGTAGAAACTGAAGCCGGCGTAAGGGATCATACCGAACATGGTCGGCACGAAGCCGCGGTATAGAGCGTGGATACCGCCCTCCTAAAACATACATCATATTTTTTTCTACACCTTTTAATCTATACTATTATAATAAAGCGTAAACACACACTTCTTTGTTGCCTAAGATGTCAGCAATTACAGCATATTTTTGAATAATTCTTTTTTTAATAAAAAGCTGTAACTTACGTCATGCTTTAGGCTATATATTTTTACGCCATTAAACTTAGGGGGTAAATATTTTGGATAAAAACCCTAATGTGGAAAAGAGACCATAAGTTGCAGCCAACATCAAGGAATCAAGGTTGCCATGGTTTGACATCATGTCATGTCATTTTGACATTTGCAATTGATAATTTGACATGTAAACTATAAAATGATTTTTTTATAATTTCATGCGGATGAAGTCGCATGGGAACGGCTAGTATGTACATACATGAATGAGGGACAAGAATGTTAATACAAGTGTGTTTTGCAATGTGTGTTATCTGACCTGTGTTCCTGTCGCACTTCCTGCAGAGTGTGGTGGGCGCATACTTCATACAGAGATACTTGAGTGACTCGAAGCAGTAGAAACTGAAGCCGGCGTAAGGGATCATACCGAACATGGTCGGCACGAAGCCGCGGTATAGAGCGTGGATACCGCCCTCCTAAAACATACATCATATTTTTTTCTACACCTTTTAATCTATACTATTATAATAAAGCGTAAACACACACTTCTTTGTTGCCTAAGATGTCAGCAATTACAGCCTATTTTTGAATAATTCTTTTTTTAATAAAAAGCTGTAACTTACGTCATGCTTTAGGCTATATATTTTCACGCCATTACACTTAGGGGTAAATATTTTGGATAAAAACCCTAATGTGGGAAAGAGACCATAAGTTGCAGCCAACATCAAGAAAGAACATGACATTTGCTATTAATAATTTGACAAATGTAAACAATAAAATGATTTTTTTATAATTTCATGCGGATGAAGTCGCATGGGAACGGCTAGTATGTACATACATGAATGAGGGACAAGAATGTTAATACAAGTGTGTTTTGCAATGTGTGTTATCTGACCTGTGTTCCTGTCGCACTTCCTGCAGAGTGTGGTGGGCGCATACTTCATACAGAGATACTTGAGTGACTCGAAGCAGTAGAAACTGAAGCCGGCGTAAGGGATCATACCGAACATGGTCGGCACGAAGCCGCGGTATAGAGCGTGGATACCGCCCTCCTAAAACATACATCATATTTTTTTCTACACCTTTTAATCTATACTATTATAATAAAGCGTAAACACACACTTCTTTGTTGCCTAAGATGTCAGCAATTACAGCCTATTTTTGAATAATTCTTTTTTTAATAAAAAGCTGTAACTTACGTCATGCTTTAGGCTATATATTTTCACGCCATTACACTTAGGGGTAAATATTTTGGATAAAAACCCTAATGTGGGAAAGAGACCATAAGTTGCAGCCAACATCAAGAAAGAACATGACATTTGCTATTAATAATTTGACAAATGTAAACAATAAAATGATTTTTTTATAATTTCATGCGGATGAAGTCGCATGGGAACGGCTAGTATGTACATACATGAATGAGGGACAAGAATGTTAATACAAGTGTGTTTTGCAATGTGTGTTATCTGACCTGTGTTCCTGTCGCACTTCCTGCAGAGTGTGGTGGGCGCATACTTCATACAGAGATACTTGAGTGACTCGAAGCAGTAGAAACTGAAGCCGGCGTAAGGGATCATACCGAACATGGTCGGCACGAAGCCGCGGTATAGAGCGTGGATACCGCCCTCCTAAAACATACATCATATTTTTTTCTACACCTTTTAATCTATACTATTATAATAAAGCGTAAACACACACTTCTTTGTTGCCTAAGATGTCAGCAATTACAGCCTATTTTTGAATAATTCTTTTTTTAATAAAAAGCTGTAACTTACGTCATGCTTTAGGCTATATATTTTCACGCCATTACACTTAGGGGTAAATATTTTGGATAAAAACCCTAATGTGGGAAAGAGACCATAAGTTGCAGCCAACATCAAGAAAGAACATGACATTTGCTATTAATAATTTGACAAATGTAAACAATAAAATGATTTTTTTATAATTTCATGCGGATGAAGTCGCATGGGAACGGCTAGTATGTACATACATGAATGAGGGACAAGAATGTTAATACAAGTGTGTTTTGCAATGTGTGTTATCTGACCTGTGTTCCTGTCGCACTTCCTGCAGAGTGTGGTGGGCGCATACTTCATACAGAGATACTTGAGTGACTCGAAGCAGTAGAAACTGAAGCCGGCGTAAGGGATCATACCGAACATGGTCGGCACGAAGCCGCGGTATAGAGCGTGGATACCGCCCTCCTAAAACATACATCATATTTTTTTCTACACCTTTTAATCTATACTATTATAATAAAGCGTAAACACACACTTCTTTGTTGCCTAAGATGTCAGCAATTACAGCCTATTTTTGAATAATTCTTTTTTTAATAAAAAGCTGTAACTTACGTCATGCTTTAGGCTATATATTTTCACGCCATTACACTTAGGGGTAAATATTTTGGATAAAAACCCTAATGTGGGAAAGAGACCATAAGTTGCAGCCAACATCAAGAAAGAACATGACATTTGCTATTAATAATTTGACAAATGTAAACAATAAAATGATTTTTTTATAATTTCATGCGGATGAAGTCGCATGGGAACGGCTAGTATGTACATACATGAATGAGGGACAAGAATGTTAATACAAGTGTACCGATGCTCGCCTGTCACTTGGAAGGCGAGACGCGCTCGTATCGTGTCAAGCGGGTAGGTTAGCGTGACCGCAGTAACTCCGGCCGCCGCACCCGCCACGAATTTATCCCCGTGCTGCACCATTGGGATGTTTATTGCGCTTAGGTACTGGAAAACAATAAATGTGGTTGTTAGAATACTTTTTTACTAGCAGCCGCTTGACTGATACATTGATAATTAGAACTTGCTGCGACGTCCGCTGAAATTGGCATGTTAGTCATAACATAAAATTTGGTGTAATTGCAACTCATTAGTGAGGTGACATGATCTTGGCTTTTCTATATTAAAGACTAGCTTTCGCCCGCGACTCAGTCTGCGTGGAATTAAAAAAAAACAAAAGCGAGCCTATGAGTCCTTCCAGACTATCCTCTACACCTATACCAAATTTCATCGAAATCCGTTCAGCCGTTTAGGCTACAAACTCTAACAAACATCTATCCATCCATCTAAACTTTCGCATTTATAATATTAGTATGATAGTATGATTAAAATTACATTTATGCTATATCCTTAAACAACATCTATAAAATTTCAATTTGTAAACAACTGCTTAAAATTTCAAGCACGAAACGAAAATATATTTATGTAGTTCATACTAAGAGGATGTTTACATAGTTCAGTGGGTGTGTCGTCAAAAACAAACAAAACATTATTGTCAATTTACTCAAATATACGTTTATATGTACAACATAATAATTCTCACCTAAAGCTACATGAAATCTAATATTGTGATAAACGAATGATCGTGATATATCTGTTACTACAACAACCTTAAAAACTGAATATACAAACATTTTATGATCACTTGTAAACAAAATTAATATTGAGGTTTTCAAATGCTCGGGACATTGCTCGTCGCTATGCATAGCGAGGGAAACGGAATGTCATCTCTTTTGTTTTCTTTGAAAAAGACTGAGACAGGAATATTTTTTCGTAAGTCTCCACAGTAGAAAGACTAATACCACTTTACAGTCCATTCAGTACTGCGGCCCCTACCATCAATTTAAATGCTAAATTGAGAATTGATTGGTCTAGGATTTAAATAAAAACTAGCTTTCGCCCGTGACTCCGTCCGCGTGGTACTAAAAAAAACTAAAGTGAGTAGCCTATGTGTTCTTCGAGCCTATCCTCTATTTCTATACCAAATTTCATCGAAATCCGTCAAGCCGTTTAGGCTACAAACTCTAACAAACACCCATCCATCCATCTAAACCTTCGCTTTTATAATATTAGTATGAAGTATGATTATTACGAATACAAGTATTATTGATGTAAAAATTTTTCTTTTGTCAAGTTACATTTCATGCATGTAAACATAAAATTTACAAAATCTTACTATATACTAATAAAATAAATGCGAAAGTTTATATGGATGGATTATTATTACGTATCAAGGGATCTCGTTGAAGTTTAGCATATTATAGAACATAATCTAGAAGAGCATACTACTAAAGTTTTTTTTAAATCGCGGACAGAGCCGCAGGCAAAAGCTAGTTTAACTATACGTATCAGGTACGGATTTAAAACAAATCATTTATTAATTAGTTATTTATGTTAGTAGGAGGAAAATGCCCAAAATAATCATTTAGTAGTTATTGATGTTATCTATATATACTCTATACTATTATAATAAAGCGTAAACACACATTTCTTTGTTGCCTAAGATCTCAACAATTCCAGCATATTTTTGAATAATTATCTTTGTTATAAAAAGCCCTACACTTACGTCACGCTTTAGGCTGTATATTTTCACGCCATTAAACTTAGGGGATAAATATTTTGGATAAAAACCCTAATGTGAGATAGAGACCATAAGTTGCTGCCAACATCAAGGAAGCAAGATTGCCATAGTAAGGTAATTGGTATTTTGACATTTGCAATTGAGAATTTGACAAATATAAACAATAAAATGATTTTTTTATAATTTTATGCGGATGAAGTCGCATGGGAACAGCTAGTATTAAATATTTTACATATGTATTAGGAATTATGATTATATAACACGGAAAAATATTATTTCCTTCATTAGCATAAAGCAACGGTCAATGTCATTTCTGACTGTGATAAAACAATGAGAGAATGATTTACTGCGATAATTAAATAGAAAAACAACTAAAACTTATGAAAAAGGATAATTACTTTAGTGTTTTTTTTATTAAATTCTCACCATCGAGGTTTATTATTTAATGTATTCTATTAATTATATATGTTTTCGCAATAAGTAAGGAAGCTATATGAAATTTGTTCCTTTCGTAGAAAAACGTTTAAACTGATTTTGAAATGATGTCATTTGATTGGTTCGTTTTCCCGAGGGATAGTCAGGTTGTTGTTGATTGGCTATTCCTCATTTCTATACGTAAAATTGTACTTATAATAAATTATTCCCGTTGGTAAAATTAATTTCAATACGTTGCAGATTGGCTTTACGTTGAAGAAATAGATTTAAAATTCGCATTTTAATCAGATGTGACAAAAGGTAGTCAGTCTGACCTTGTCATGAGTTGCTCAGTACATTACAATGTACAAACCGATTTCATTACACGAACACCCAGCTTAGTTCGAATATATATTGTCAGAAATACAATATGGTTTTTATTCATTCGACACTTACATATAGAGATATTATGCACGTAAAATGTATGAAGGATGAAAATGGTAAAATTTCATTGAAAGATGGAGATATAAAAGAGCGATGGAAGGAATATTTCAGAAATTTAATGAATGAGGAGAATGATTGGAATGGTGTTGTACCGAGAACACCGGTCAACATGGCGATGGTAAATGAGATCAGTATGGATGAGGTTAAAATTGCAGTGCGAGATATGAAGAATGGAAAAGCGGTGGGGCCTGATGGCATACCCGTTGAAGTATGGAAGGTTTTGAAAGAAGATGGTATAAAGTGGCTGATTCTATTCTTCGATAAGTTGTTGCAGGAAGAGTCGGTCCCTGATGAATGGTGTACCAGTACGTTGGTACCTATTTTTAAAAATAAAGGTGATATTCAGAATTGCAACAACTATCGAGGAATAAAACTCATGTCACATACTATGAAAATTTGGGAGAAGGTGATAGACAGACGGATAAGAGAAGAGAGTGAGGTATCACAGAACCAATTCGGGTTTATGCCAGGTCGAGGTACAACGGATGCCATATTCGCGTTGCGCCAGCTTGGTGAAAAATACAGACGTGTCCATAAGAACTTGCATATGGTGTTCGTTGACCTTGAAAAGGCATACGACCGAGTCCCCCGGAAGGTTCTGTGGTGGGCGATGAAAGAAAGACAAGTGCCTGGAAGTACGTGCGACTCGTGAGTGCTATGTACGAAAGAGCGAACACTCACGTCAGGTCTGAAGCCGGAGTAACCGACAAGTTCAGTGTGGCTGTGGGCCTGCACCAGGGATCGGCTTTAAGCCCTTATCTCTTCCTCCTGGTTATCGACGCGTTAACCGTGGAGATCCAGGAGGAAGCACCCTGGTGTATGCTGTTCGCCGACGACATTGTTCTTGTCGGGGAAGATGCGCTTGAGGTCCAGAGTAGACTGGAGAGATGGCGGGATAAACTGGAGACAGCCGGCCTGAAGATAAGCAGAGCGAAAACGGAGCAGCTATTCTGCGACTTCGGGGGCTTATCTAGTTTTATCCCGATTGCCTTGGATGGCGCCCATCTTCCAGTTTGCTCCGACTTCCGGTACCTCGGCTCATTAATCCAAAGCGACGGCGATATTGACCGTGACGTGAGAAATAGAATAAAAGCGGGATGGATGAAATGGCGACAGGTTACAGGTGTAATATGCGACCCGCATATTCCCCTTAAAATAAAGGGGAAAATTTACAAAACCGTCATAAGACCTGTCATGATGTATGGATCTGAATGTTGGGCAGTAAAAGGGATGGATGAAAGGAGAATACATGTGGCGGAAATGCGAATGTTAAGATGGATGTGTGGGGTAACACGATTGGATAAGATACGAAATGAGTATATTAGAGGAAGTTTGAGAGTAGCCCCAGTGGTTGAGAAAATAAGGAGTAAAAGGTTAGAGTGGTATGGGCATGTTATGAGAAGGGATGAATCTCATGTAACAAGACGGACGTTAGTTATGAATGTGGAGGGGTACACCGGTAGAGGTAGACCTAGAAAGAGATGGATGGATTGCGTGAAAGGTGACATGATCAAGAAGGGAGTGACGACTGAGATGACGGATGATAGAGTGCTTTGGAGGACGAAAACCTCGTACGCCGACCCTACGGGAGTAGGATAAGGCAGGGGAGATGATGATGATGATGATGACTTACATATTGTAATCTCTTTCATTCCCTTTGGCAAAATAGAGACAACAATATTAAGAAAAATGCTATGAACTTTCAAAAGGGCAGGGAAATTAATTCCGAATGCAAGGTGACATAACTGCATCATAAATCTTGATGACATTTATCTGACGACCTTAATGTAGATAAGGTTGGTTTTAATCATAGAAGGAAATGACATTATGCATTTGGCTTCAAAAATACATGGTAATAATGGGTTCTTGTGTATTTGCACGATTATTCCGATCGCGTCTTTCTTCTGCGAGATTGTGGTATAAAGCCATTCAAACTATTATAAGTAAATGTTTTTATTAACTACCACTGTTAATTAATATAATAATAAACAAATAGTATAACAAATAAGTTTGCAATCAAGTTATAAGATTTAAATTGAAATCACAATAACATAATTGTGGCTAATTTATTTTTAATTACTTGTTCAATTAGTTGTTGGTGGACAATAACATTGTGTGGAATATTCAAATTGCTTTTGTTCTCTTTAATACGTAAAAATAATTAGCCCGCGACTTCATTCGCGCGGAATTAAAAATAACTTAGTAAGTAACGTAAATGTTCTTCCAGATTATGTAATAAATAGTTTTCGCCCGCGACTCCGTCCGCGTGGAATTAAAAAAACAAAAGTGGGTAGTCTATATGTTCTTCCAGACTATCCTCTACATCTGTACCAAATTTCACCGAAATCGGTTCAGCCGTTTAGGCTACAAACTCTAACAAACATCCATCCATCCATCTAAACTTTCGCATTTATAATACGAGTATTAGTAAGAAGTAAGATTATTGCACTTTGTTTGAAAGATACATCTTACAAAATGTAAATTGTTGGAATCATGAAACAACTTCCATATTTTTTATGGTATTGTTGGCTTACACTTACATAAAATACAAACTTACATATAATTAATAAATCTACATATTCTTTTCAATGTAAAACATTTTTTTTCGTAATGAAATTCGTTTTTTACTTTACTTTTAGATATATCATTAATTAGATGATGCTTTTATTCGACTAGATCACATTTTTATCAAATGTCAATGTATTTTTTTAAGTCTCACATTGTAATGATAGATAACCTTTGAGGCTAGTAAAATTTAAACTACACAAAAAAAAACTACTTCACTAGTACATTACTGTATTTTTCGTGAAATCTTGTTATATAGATAAAAGATAAGACTAGCTTTCACTCATGACTCTGTCCTCCGTGGAATTAATTAAAAGATAAAAGTAGCCTATGTGTCCTTCCAGACTATGCTCTACATCTAAGGCAAATTTCATTAAGATTCATTCAGTGGTTGAGCAGCAAACATAAACAAACATCCATCCAAACATTCACATTTATAATATTAGTAAGATTTGGTAGAGATTTTTTAAAAATAAACCGGCTTAAACAATTACTAGGTAAGTAGATGCTAAAATATTGTCTTCTTAAGGACCTTTAGATTAGGGGAAATGACAAATAGTACTTTGTCATTGTTTAGAGATCCTCGGACTTCCAAGTTAGAGTTTTTATAGTCTTAAAGATTGAAATAGAAGTCATGTTTGTTATTAATACTATTTCTACTGTTAAAAACCTATACAAAAACATATTGTAATACTTTCCTACTATTCATATTTACTCATATTCATAATCTTTGACAATACATCTTTGTACAGAAGGTTAAAGATGTTAATCTGTGAGTTACTTTACTAAGGGCCTGTCCCACCACTGGCTGATAGAAGCTCAGTTAGCTTAAAAATAATGTCACTGTCGGCTAAGGGAACAAAATCCGATATTTCCATCACATATTTTACACTTTGGATTGTTATCAGACAATTTATAAATTGGTGGGACAAGCCCTAAAGATTTAAAAATTACAGTATGGCTCTATCAATATTTTTTTATTTAGTTTATATTTAGAAACCCAGTATCACATCATTAAATAATTATGTATATTCTAGAATGAAAGATAATCAGCAAGAGATGTTTTTGTCATAAACACAAGTTTTTTCTAACAATACAAGATGTAAATAACTGCAAAAAATTATAAAGCCAACTTTGTTACTATGTATCTTAAGAAATGACCTTTTGCTCTTTTCTTCATTATTCACTTTAAAGTTGTATTATTGCATATAATTATCAGGAAAATTAAATTTTAATTATTTACATTTCATTGTCACAATAAATCATAACCATTTTAAGTATTTTTACATACCTTCTTGTAAATCTCGAAACTTGTGAATTGTGTTGCCGCATATGGGAATATTCTGACCATTTGAGCACCATTCCCCTTATATAGAGCAAAGATGGATTCTTGTTTGACGATTGCAGTCAGTCCTCCAAACACTCCATGATGTTTATAATGAGCTGATTGTGCTTGCAGGAGGATCTTTATTCTGTCAAGTGGAGCTACTGCTGTTTTAGCACACATTCCCGCTACACCTGTTGTACAAAATATACTTTAATACACCAGTTTTATTAGTTTTTTATTATGTATAGTGAAAATTATGTCACTAACAATATCAAGTAAAAGGTTTTGCATGGTACTAATGTAAAATTAATTTTATTAAATTAAAATAAATTACTTAAACTCACCTCCTGCTAATAAATTCCTTAAGATAAAATCTAGGTCACTCTTTGGTTCCATTTTTAAAGCCATTTGTAATTAACTTCTGTAACGAGTTTTCAAAACACAACAATTTTACTATTTTCTCGAACTTAATATTAACAAGTAAGTTGCCAATTATGTTTTAATTTAACTTAATTATATGCTATAACAAGTAGCATATCTTCACGATTTAGCACGAAACATTTTAGACAAACTTTCACCGCCGATTCTTGCTTACTTTCCTTAGTTTACGGTTCTTCCGTTTGTTTCGTAAACAGTTTGTTCGTGCGTTTTAATCCCTACCCAGAGTTTGACTGCCGAAAGGCACTACTTAAATGAACGATGTTGAATACATTTCAGTTAAGAATATTTTAATACTTTTTTATCTTATTTTTATCACACTGTTTTAACGAATACACGGAACCACCGTCAACGTCAATGCGTCAGTGACTCAGTGAACTCAGTGACGTTTGCTTGAATTTTGTTGCCTTGACAGCTGGCGAAGCGGATGTTTATTCGAATGAGTGAACAACTTCTTGTTTAGAATGAATGAAAGAAAGAAATACTGCTACCTACTGCTATCTCTACTACCGGTTCCTGTTACCTTTGAATTATGAGAGACTTTCTATATAATCAAATTCGAATACTTTTATAGACTACTTAACTAATATGCAACACTTAACTAGCTGCCTAGTAGTATTACTAATAGAATTTTGAAGATCGTCTTGAGGCGCCATCTTGTGGTATATGTAATAAAATAGTATAAAATACCAATTGAACTTTTGCTACAAAACACGAGATGTCGCTAATAACGATGAAAGCTGATGAAAGCCTTATGTGTGTTATGAAATCATTATTTAACTTTACGTTAAACTTTATATTCTTTTAACAAATTAAGATTATAATTATGCTTGATATAATTAGATTAATTTGATAACTTATAAAAGTAATTATAATTTCATATGTACTTTTGGTTCAATCGATCTCTAAGGAGCTAGAGCTTTGAAGGTCACCTTGAAAGACCGCGAAAGCTCAAACGAGACGCTCGGAACGTCAGAAACATTTCGGTACATGGTAGAAATCACGTACGATGCACTGAAGGAATGTGCCGGCTATAAGTGAATTAAGGAGAGGGTAGAGTATTTAGTATTATGCCTGTGATTGCAACATGTTTGTGATGGCTTGCATTTAGTAAAACGTTTCTCGGACGTTCCCGGCAAACGCGTGCGACATTCCGTTGATACCAAACGTGTGCGTTTGGTTATTTTGTGTAATTACAAGAGCTTTTGTTAGAAATAAACGACCGTTATTTTAAATTATCACCATGGATGATGCTGATGTTCCAGCAAAAGGAAATATATTTGGAAGTAAGTTTATTCTATTTATTACATTTAATATATGCGTTAGAACCGGGTTCTGCGTTTGTTTATTATTGATAAAACTGCTATAATCTCTGGAAACGTTTAGTGCGTCTTTTAATCAATGTTTTAAGCGATACATGTTTTTTTTTAATTACGTGCTAACGGGGAAAATTCAATGTAATTTTAACTAACATTAATTTTACTAATGCAGTTTATGAGTAACTTGTATGAGATATCTAGAACTTAATAGAGGAAGGAAAATTACGGAGAAACAAGTAAATTCAAAACATTTTTGATTGTTGACATGGTTTTACGTCATCGAAATTAAATCAACACACGCAGTTGAAAAAGTGCATTGAACTCGGACGCATAACGATAAAATTAAAATAACGATAGTAGGGTTGTCGACACTATAAAATCACATATGATATAAGTCACATTGAATCGACTTTATCTATATCAAATAATAACTAGGTTTCTTTAATTTCTTAGTTTACTTTTGTGATAATCAGAGTTTTTTTAATTTGATGGAAATATAAAAAAATATAATTTTTATAGAGATTCTTGTACAACCTTGATTTATTCATTCCTATTTCATATATAGGATAACAAGAACATTAACACTCTTTGAGGTTAACTTAAAAGTTTATTAGTTATGCAGATTATTAACTTCGTTAATTAACATTAACAACAAAATCCCCACCTTTGCCTATTAAAAATAGATCGCTCTAGACACCAGTAACAAAAGATGTGAGAACGTAGGACGCACGATACGTTTCTTTTGACTGTTTCCTTAGTCCAGAAAATTCAATTTTAGAACATCTCCCGTTTCTTCACAATACCGTACCTTGAGCTTGACATGTTAAGAAACATTTTATTCTGGATCTTATAACCTTGTAATGTGGGAAGGTCACAGGATAATGCGCCAGGTTTACTTCAGATTTATTGTTTTATACTCTATTTTCTTGGTGATAAAGATCATTATTAAATACATGAGATGTGTTAATGTTATTTGCTGTCACTGTTTATCTATGAATGTTTGTATGTACAAGTCTCTTGAAACCGTCTGGAGTTCGATTTATCATTTTCCTCAACTGATGTGCTAATTGTTTGCCAGAATCGATTTTAATAACGACCCAGAATCATACTTTTGAATGTAACTCTATTCGCTGGATTGTTCCATTATGTGGGTCCTTTGGTAGTAAAAACAAAACTTGTTTTATACAAATGTTACTTAAGGTTTTTTTATCTTATGCTTATGCTTATTTAATAAGTAAACTTTGTCAACAGAGGTGGTGCCGGCGCGGTATGTGCTTGCCGTGCTGGGCTCTATCGCGATGGCGATTGTCTATGGTTTGAAGGTGAACCTGTCAGTCGCTATGGTGGGCATGCTCAACCACACTTCCATACGACTGTCCTCGCATCCTGATAGGAACCACCTGGAGTATAGCAACTACACGCCACCGAGTGACATCGAATGTCAACCCACTTCTGGTGAAGGTCATGTCACGGTAAGATAACTCAAGACTTATTTATTGAGCGTTAAGGAAGTCCCTAGGTACCGTTTTAACGACTCTGAGTGCGCACTGCTGAAACATTTATATTAAAACATTGATTTTATTTGAACAAATGTTCAATGTAAAGAAAAATGTCGTGTTATTTATAAACCGGGCAACATTTTGCATTTCGTGTTTGGCGCCAAAACAGATTACTTTCCAGCACAACAATAATTGTCGTGAAAGAGCAGAATTGAGATTAAGATTTACAACAATTACATATTCAGTGGCGACTGGGCCGTAAAAACCGTTGTAAGATTTATGTGTAGATTGATCATTATTAAACTAAAAAAGGGCCATGGCCATATTAGTATTTTAAGTCTAGTTTCATAGAACTAGAATTTGTAATCCGTTTAATAGTTTCTAGATAATATGTATCCAATCATACAAAATGTTTCTAACAAGGTTGCATCTTGATAATCCATGATATAAATATCTCGAGATTTGAAAGCGCACTAACATATGATTTGTATCGACTAGTATTTCATTTAGTTTGTAGCGAACTTTAAACTGATGAAAGAGATTACTTTTTTCGCTGCATGGCTAGATTGTTTGGAAATGGCGTTATCTAACTTATTTTTGGTATTCTATGCTTCTGTTCTAGTGGAAGCAATGTAATCAAAACACTGTTGTGAATTTTGGATTAATTCCAAGAAAACAATCTGCGGATAGGTAAACGATTGACCTTTTCTCCTATATAATATCTAAATTCGGCTCTTTGTTTTTACACATCTTAATTTTTAAAGTTAAACTCTGTAAATTTTTCAGAAGGCCATTATTTTGGGTAAAATATAGACAATCGTCGGTATTCAGGTCGCTTTAGGATGTTTAAAAGTGCTATAAAACTCGTTGTTTAATTATTTTTATCGCGAGACACGACGGTCATCGTAATTCAATCGGGCAAAATGTAACGACCGCGACACATTTATGAAAGTACCAATGTGGCCTCTTTATATCAATGAAAATAAAATCAATGTTTCTGTTTGTCCTCTATGCGTCCTTAAAAAAGTAAAATCATTATGAAACGGAGGAAGGATTCCCTGAAGACGCTTGGGACGTTTTCTGACCAATGTCCACCTCATAAGAAATACATTTTTTTTAATGTGTTTATCTTGGAGCTTGGAGCTGTCATATGTCAATTTTGGCGCGAAACAGTCATTTTGCTAGGTATTCTTTAAATGTTTTCTATAATAATCATCCTCCATTTACTCTACTATTCACAGATTAAATGGATAATAAGATTTCCTCAAACAAAAATGTGTAATCCAAAAATAAACATTTAAGTACATATTCTCATACGACGTGACTTTGTACACGCGGGACGTTCCGATATGCTAATGAATTTGAAGACTTAGTCATAGTTTGCATTTACAATTATAGCAACTACGCAAGTTTAGAGTTAATGATGTTAGAGCAAAGATAGATTAGAGAGAACTATCATATCCATACATTATAATGTATTTGGACTTTATTTCTATTTATTCTAGGAAATGGATGGACCATTCGAGTGGTCATCGGAAATTCAAGGCATAATCCTAAGTTGCTACTTCTGGGGTTATTTCGTTTCTCAAATACCCGGTAAGTTGTCTTAAGAAAAAATAATAATTTTACTTTAATTATGAAATTAGTTAATTCCGAATGCATAATTTTAGAGTGGGCGTTAGGTCAACACCGTTATTTAACGGTATCTTTATGAATAAATTAAACAAGTTTAAAGCCCTTTTATCATGTATAAGATGATCTATAAAATAAGGAATAAGAAATGATAATTAAGATGTAAGATTAAATGCCGTAGACCATAAAGTCATAGATCACCATAGCATATAAAAGACCATAGAAAACCTACTGGCTACATGGCGCTGCGGTTCAACATGACTATAAAATATATCAGGGTCGGCAGAGATAACAATATTTAAATATTCGAGTATAAACTTTAAGTGAAATGCAGGTGCTCGAGTGGCAGAGCTATTCTCAGCGAAATGGGTGATGTTCTTCAGCGTGACTATAAATGTGGTATGCACACTGCTGACACCTGTCATGGCGGAGGCGCATTACATTGCAGTCGTCATTATGAGGATAGGAGAAGGTATCGGTGGGGTATGTATACTCGAAGAGCATTTTATAACTACTGGCTGTTGCTCGCGACTTCTTCCGCGTGAAATTAAAAAAAATAGCCTGTGTTATTCAATGATAACGTAGCTCTTTAATGGTGAAAAAAATTGTAATATCGGCCCAGTCGTTTTTGAGTTATTTCAATACATACAAAAAAACAAATCTTTCCGCTTTATAATATTAGTATAGATTCGTACTACATTTTGAAAGCAACGGATTCACTAAAGAACTAGACAGTGGCCAGAGTCAGTTGCCGCAAAAAAATCAAGGTCCCGCTTTGTGTGAGAGGTCCGGAAGCCAATTTCTAGTTCCTCTTCTCTTCTTTTACTGATAGGTAATGGATGTCCATATAGATATGAAAAAAAGAATATTTTTTCATCTTCTAATCCTAATCTTAATTACTGTATGTTCTCTACTTTATAAATGTGTCTATCAAAAGCTTGATGCTTTGCGTGAATTCTTGCGATTATTTGGTTCCCGTGGCTTCTATGCAGTTTAGTCCCACAAACATTACATTGTCTTACAGGGTGTAACATTTCCCGCAATGCACGTATTGCTGTCAAAATGGGCGCCACCAGCTGAGCGTAGTGTAATGGCGGCGTTGGTTTACGCGGGAACATCGCTCGGTACTGTCATATCCATGCTGATGGCGGGCATGCTCACTGCATCGTTGGGTAAGTTATATTGGTCGAATAATCAATGAAATACGATTTAAAAATGTAACAGTGACAAGTGAAGAGTACTCAAAACTTGGTCTTTGACCATTAGAAGTTTCTAGAGAGAAGACCATTTTGAACGACGGGTAAAATATCTAAGCTTTCCCAAGAATGACTGATTATCTTGAGGTTACACAAATCTTATTTCTTAATAATATAAATGCGAAAGTTTAGATGGATGTTTGTTCGAGTTTATGACCTATTACTATTTCGGGACGGATTCGCGGGCGAAAGCTTTCTTAGTTCTTTACTAGATTCTGCCTCATTTCTTCTTCATCTAATTCAGTTAATTATCAAATATCTAAACTAATTTAATTCTACCACTCTCACGTCCTGTAGGTTGGGAGAGCGTGTTCTACGTGATGGGAGGTCTATCGTGCCTGTGGTGCGTGCTGTGGGTGACGCTGGTTCAGGACACGCCGCAGCAGCAGCCGCTCATCAGCATCGAGGAGCGGGAGATGATCATCACCTCGTTGGGAGGGAAGACCAATGATCATAGCCCACACAAGGTAACGACTAAGTAAACTAACAGCTTGATTTATCTTGAAGAGTGATTTTTCTATTGGTCTACTGAGTGTGGTCACTTCTAGAAGTTGCCGGTGCCGTGGCGCGCGGTGCTGACTTCGCCTGCGTTCCTGTCCATCCTGGTGGCGCATGCTTGCTCCAACTGGGGCTGGTATATGCTGCTCATCGAGCTTCCCTTCTACATGAAGCAAGTCCTCAAATTCAACATGACTGAGGTAACTATAAATATAATAGACTAGCTGTTGCTCGCGACTCCGTCGGCGTGAAATTAAAAAAAAAAACAACATAGCCTATGTTACTCATAGATAAATTACCTTTGTAACGGTGGAAGAATTGTTAATATCGGCCACTGGGCCGTTTAAACTACTGAGTTTTTGAGTTATCTCAATACATACAACAATACAAATCTTTCCTCTTTATAATATCAGTATAGACTAACTTGGAATTGACTAGGATAGCGTCCTTGGGTCAAGTGATGAACTTTCCTTTCGGTTGATATTTTTGTGTTTCACATTAGGATAAAGTTAACATTTTATTTACCGCAATCTATATCTTGACCAGTGTTATTGTTTGTTGATAGAATGCAGTAACCACGTCCCTGCCATTCCTGTCACTGTGGATCTTCAGCATAGCGCTGAGCCGCACGCTGGACTGGCTGCGCGGCAAGAACATCATCACAACCACCACTGCTAGGAAGATTGGCACTTTGTTCGGTGAGTTTATTTTCATTGATAACTTATTTAAGTAAAACTTTTTATATATGATAATTGACTCATTCGGTAGGGGTTGAGGGAGATAGATAACAAATCACTTACAGTCGAAGACTTCTTTGAGCACATAACGCCCTTTAGGATCGTTGAAATCTAGAAATACTTCTTGTTCCTTGACAACATTAACCCTTAATCAAATAAGCGATTTTTAAAGTTAATTGTTAACTGGTGACGGTTTTTAGGTTAGTGGGTTCTGTAGATTTCGATATATTATAAATAGGGAACCCCCCTGTTTATATTTTTTCTTGAGGTTGGTACTGACAAGGTTACCAACAAAGAAATAAAAGAAACTTTACGGTAATCACTAGTGGGAAATAATTGCCCAATATTTGATTGAGGTAGACCTAGAAAGAGATGGATGGATTGCGTGAAAGGTGACATGATGAATATGACAGAGTTATTTGGAGGAGAAAAACCCGGTGCACCGACCCTACGGGAGTAGGATAAGGTGGGGGAGATGATGATGATTTGACTAAGGGTTATGAATCCCCAGCGTCGCTGGTGCCGGCGGCGTGCCTGCTGGCGCTGTGCTACGTGGGGTGCGCGCGCGGCGCCGCGGTGGCGCTCACCGCGCTCGGCGTCACCTGCATCGGCGGCATGTTCTGCGGATTCCTCTCCAACCACATCGATATCGCGCCTAACTTCGCCGGTAAATGAAACTTACAGATAGCTTAATTGTTACTAATGTAGTATAAGAGATTTACTAATAACTTTATGAGCTATATTTTAGTTTGAAAGAAGAATAATAATTATTATAGCCCGACTTACAAAAGGGTAATATTTTTGACAAGCATGTATATGTCCGTTCCATTAAGACTTTTATAGCTTTACACGAAATATCGGATTCTTTAGATCAAAAGTCGATGGACTGAATATGTATTTTACTATTAAAACAATTCAAAACGTGGCAATTCGACTGGAAAATAGCAATAAAAGGGCTAAAAGCTGTTTTATTTCACTTTACAATCCTGTTACAAACACTTTAATTATGAAATACTAAAGATTTCATATTTGGTCCTTCGAGCAGGGTGATTAACAGGGTGACATATAAAATATTTTCAGGTACCCTCATGGCCTTGACAAACACAGTCGCGACTATTCCCGGTATTGTTGTGCCTATTTTCGTCGGAGTATTGACACATGGAAACGTAAGTGTACAAAATTACAGACCGACTAATTTTTTGACCCGGTGGATACAACTGAAACTAAATCCTGATAACTTATTAGCGCCCCCTTTTATATCATCTATACTATTTTAATCAGGAAAGATTTGTATTTTTGTATGTATTGGGATAACTCAAAATCTAATTCTAATAGGCCGATTTCAAAAATTCTTTCACCATTAAAAAGCTATATTTTCGCTGAGTAACATAGGCTATATTGTTTAATTTCACGTGGACGAAATCGCGAGCAAAAGCTAGTTTTCTATATCCTTGTTGATTTTACTTATTTTCTGACAGAAATAAACAAAATCAGCGTCTCACAGGACTAAACATTGAATACTATTAGCAAAGTATAAAATAAATATTTTATTTCCAGCAAACTATATCAGCGTGGCGCGTCATCTTCTTCGTGACAATAGGGTTGTACATAATAGAGATAATAGTGTACACGTTGTTCGGGTCCGGCGAGCAGCAGCCCTGGAACAACCCGCCGGACCACGAGGAAGAGGGGGCCAATAGACCTTTGAATTCCACTACGGAGAAGACACATGTTTAAACCTTTTAAGGGGGGGATAAAAAAGTAGAGCCATGGCTCTAGATGCACAAGATATACATAAATCGATTTTAATGCTTGGTTCATATTATGCCAGTAATGTTGGTCAATAAGACAGCTAACTGTCGCCAATGAGCCAAATACCCATGCCATGCCAGCGTAACTGTCCTACTGTACTGGCATAATAGCTTAATATAAATATTTCTGGATTTTTTAATAACATAGAAAATTAATGTTCTACGCATATCGTTAATACTAATGGAAATTTAGATATAATAAAAATATGTATTAACAATCGCTTAGTTAATGTATGTACTTATGTATTAGATTGCATTTAAATTTGGATTTTTTTTAAAATAAATTTATACGTTTTTAAAAGATATTTTGTGGCAAATGTACTTTTAGGTCGACTGTAATTTAGGTTATTTAGTTAGGCATTGATCTGGTTTGAACTGATTTTAGTATTGTAAGATTTAGTTTTTTTTAATACATTAAAATCAAAATTTATAATAAAGATTCTATTAATCTTATTTTAATTGATTTATTCTGTATCAGCCATATCATTAGTCAGGTTTTATTGACTTTATTATTTTTATTTATTTAGAAGTAATTAGTGAATTATTTATTTTAAGTATTGCCATAGACTGTCTTCACATGACGTTTCCGCGTTTATTTTTTTTAGTATTATTTTCATTAATTATTGAAGAGAAATCAGTATTTTTTACACTATTTTAATTTTTTTATAAATTAACATTAACCATTTCAAATTGTACTTAACGAAATTAGTGCTGTGGATTATCCTATAATTTTTTTATGACATTCTGTTTATAGAGCTACAAGTTATTTGACCCGGTGGGCATATTTTAACTAAATACAGCACACTAGCGCCCTCCTTTTATGTTAATTTCTATATATTTGTAGGTTTTATTTCTGACAAAACCAACCAATTGGCCTTTTTCACCGAGATATCTTATTTGACTATAGAAATAATATAATATAATTGAAGTTTTTATAATATACACTTGTATAGGTGTTATATTAAAATATCATTATTGTTACTGGCAGGCTTTAAATGTTTTTACTGTACATATATTTTTGAGACTTCGCTTACCAAAGACGCGACTTATTGTGTAGTACTTATGTGTTTTTAAAACAAATAAAGGTAAAATGAAAATAAACATCTTGTAGTTTTTATTAAATGATTTGCCTTAACACTTAGATGCGTGATGCATTTATACATCAGCCTTTTCTTTCTTACACAATGAACTATTTTGATTTTTTTTTCTATATTTCTCCCTTAATCTATTTTTAATTTACTACGCGTTTCAATATAAGAGAACATCATGCATTTAAGGGTTAAATATAAGATTTACATGTTTAACAAATATAACATTCTGAGATTTAAAATTAAGAACATTTTTGCCCTGCAAAACCATAATTCATATAAAAAAAAACTACTATTCCACAGATAAATCAAGGTAAGAAAAAAAAGAAATAAATACTATCAACATTTTTATTACTTAATTATAATACTTATCGTTACTTAACCCTGACAAGTCTAGCGATATACGCGGGTCCAAAGTTAGCGGCAGTTGAAGGCAGCACCAGCTGGCCGTAGCGCGGCTTAGCTGCGCCGCTCGCAAGCTGTAATGTGCTGCTCAAACTGCGCAGCGGTGATGAAAGATCTCTGAAATAGAACATCACTAGCTGTTTATTTACTTATTTATTAAAAAGTGCACCAACAAATCTTACTAATATTATAAATGCGAAAGTTTAGATGGATGGATGGATGTTTGTTAGAGTTTGTAGCCTAAACAGCCGAACGGATTTTGATGAAATTTGGTACAGATGTAGAGTATAGTATGGAAGAACACATACGCTACTTTTTATCCCGAAAATAGTTACGGTTCCTGTGGGATGCATTAATCTTGCTTTTTAATGTTTACTCGATTATTCTGCAACGGTTCAACATCTTAATGAGATTTGGCACAGATATAAAACAAAGTCTGGAGTCCATGGGATAAGGTTCATCCCCGAAAAATGTCCGGTTCCCAAGGGACAAGTTATTTTCATAGTTCGTCTGTTTTCTAATACCACGCGGACGAAGTCGCGGGCAACAGCTAGTAAGTTATAAAACAATCACATAAGAAATAAATTATAAGACACAAGAATGTTCCTTGTGTTAATTATTTTTATAGATATGTATAAATAGATAGGCGATTGTTAGCTAATGACAGCTTATGTTCGTTCTGACTTAAACGATTTTATGTTATAATAGTCAAGTCTATATTAGTTCGAAAACTCTTCACACGATCAACTGGAACAATCAGCGTCAAAATTGCGAAAATCAAATACTATAGTTATAGCCTATCCATTCAAACAGGTCAGTGATTGAAATTGACTGATCAATTGTCATCGTAGTGTTTAATTATTTTTTTGTTAATTATTATCATTTAACTAGTTTATTCATACATACTTGATAACAGCGACGATCTGTTGCGTTTCGAAGGCGTGTTTGAGCGCGGCGTGCAGCACGCCGTCGTTCTGCACCGGGCTTAGCGAGCACGTCGAGTATACCACGGCCCCGCCCACCCGCACCAACTTCAGAGCGTTCCTACACACAGAAAAAATAGGAGAAAAATTAACAGATATAATACATATTAATATAATAAAACGTAAAACACTTTTTTTGTTATGTAGGATGTTAAAAATCACAGCTTACTTTTGAATAATTCTTTTTTTAATAAAAAGCCCTACATTGTCGATGCATTATAGGCTATATATTTTTACGGCAATTAATTTAGGGGGTGAATAAATTGAAAAAAATTGTCTTGCGAGTAAGAGACAAAAACTCCAAACCAATAGCAAAGAACCATGACTTCCATGGTAACGGTAATTGTTAACCAATTGCAAAGGCTTTCATTGTCATTTAAGCATTGAAAATGTGCCATTGCAAATTTAAAAAATCGAAAAGTGCACAATTAAAAAAGTCTTTATAATGTCATGAGGATTGAAGCCTCACACTTGACAAAGCTTGGTTGGTTTTTTGTAGAATGTATTTTTTTTAATTTATTACATTACAGATTCATATTAGAACACATTTAAATGATATACTAAAGTTTGATAACCTCTGAATCAAAGTGTTAACTCACACTAATAGTTGTGTCTGCAGCTCCGGTATCCGCAGCCTCTCCTTCACTCTGTCCGGCCTGAATATGTTGTTCTCATCCTCGTTCACTGAATGTCTATCTGTGGTGCATGGCACATCTACCAAAACCTGGGAATAAATTTAAAAAAATCCTTTCAAATTGCAGAAAACACTTGTACAAATTAACTTGCAATAAAAAAAATTGCATTTCCAGATATTTGTATGTAATATAATTGTTTTATTTATTTTATATTTTTCAATAAGGGGCAAACATATTGCAACACCAGAGTGTTGCAATGCTCAAAGACATATCTTTCCCGAATTTCCTATATTTATATATTTTCGCATGCATTTGGTGTTGGCTTACAATAAATTTTTGTGTAGTATGTGTGTATTAAATGTACCTTGTCGAATCCTTGATCGTCAGTGAAATTGCGACCATCGACACGTGAAAGGAGCCCTCTTTCCCGCCATTTGTTATTACCAAAGTCAATCAAGTAGTCACGGAATACGCCTTCCGTCCTAAAAGTACATAATACTTATTCACTAGTATTCGAAACCTACGTAGATTATCGTAAGCCATAATTTTATTTTTATACCTTGTTTCATATTTTTTTAATAAACTAAAAAAGTACTAATTCTAAATTTGAAAGTGACGTTGGAAAGAAGAACTGTATTTTGGTTATGAGGTTATCTGCAGCACAGAGAAACCTAGTGCAGCAGCCAAGACTCTTATGAAATGTATTATATATTTCAAAAGTGAAATAATATAGCAATTATCTATTGTATGATCATGTTGATTCATCATAATAATTTGTAATAAAGTTTAAAGTTTTGTCTTTCAAAGATACGATAGTTTACATAGGAACCATCGTAGACACATTTTTTTATTATTTCTAAGCACTTACATTTATTTAACACATAAGGCGCGAGAATCTATACATGGTATATAGATTTTGTTTGTCTAATATTATAAAGATATATAATTTAGTTCTCACCTATTAGATCTTGATATAGACACATCATTACAAACAACAACATCGGGTAGCAATGTCTGCAACGCGACTAGGGCTTTGCCCCCCGGTGCTGAACACAGGTCCAGCAATCTATCACCCGGCGATAAGCAGAGTGCTAACACTGCGACCACACTGCTGCAGTCCATTGGATAATAGTTTAATACTCCTGAAAATAACATATTAAAATCAATACTGTAATAAAAATAATAAATATTCCAAAATTCACATTATAAATATGGTAATTCTTACAAAAATAATTTGTCTGCTTATATGTACATCTCTACTACAACAACAACATCGGGTAGCAATGTCTGCAACGCGACTAGGGCTTTGCCCCCCGGTGCTGAACACAGGTCCAGCAATCTATCACCCGGCGATAAGCAGAGTGCTAACACTGCGACCACACTGCTGCAGTCCATTGGATAATAGTTTAATACTCCTGAAAATAACATATTAAAATCAATACTGTAATAAAAATAATAAATATTGCAAAATTCACTTTATAAATATGGTAATTCTTACAAAAATAATTTGTCTGCTTATATGTACATCTCTACTACAACAACAACATCGGGTAGCAATGTCTGCAACGCGACTAGGGCTTTGCCCCCCGGTGCTGAACACAGGTCCAGCAATCTATCACCCGGCGATAAGCAGAGTGCTAACACTGCGACCACACTGCTGCAGTCCATTGGATAATAGTTTAATACTCCTGAAAATAACATATTAAAATCAATACTGTAATAAAAATAATAAATATTCCAAAATTCACATTATAAATATGGTAATTCTTACAAAAATAATTTGTCTGCTTATATGTACATCTCTACTACAACAACAACATCGGGTAGCAATGTCTGCAACGCGACTAGGGCTTTGCCCCCCGGTGCTGAACACAGGTCCAGCAATCTATCACCCGGCGATAAGCAGAGTGCTAACACTGCGACCACACTGCTGCAGTCCATTGGATAATAGTTTAATACTCCTGAAAATAACATATTAAAATCAATACTGTAATAAAAATAATAAAATTCAGGAAATCCTTAGAACATTCTATATAATAAAGCATATCGAGAATTTAGAAAGATGCATATAGAAGGGAACAAGGTGTGTAAGAAATGCAATTAAAATCTATAACTTCTGGATACCCCTCTAAGCTTACCTGTTTGAGATCTCTTTGGTTCTGGAAACATACTCCAGTCACTGTTCATTTCATATGTGTATACTTTCAAATGTTCCGGAAAACTGAATTCTGTTTCTGGCTCTACTATTAGAGGGAAGTCTTTGTCTTCTGTAAAAAAATGTTTTATTATAGTAATAATAATAGTAGAGTAATAATTAGCATGTAGTTAAAGGATTGTGAGTTTAGCATTCAATTATTTATCCTAAAAATCATTGAACTATTAACATTATTTGTGCTTTTCAAAAGTATAACAACAAATCCAAAGAAAAAATTAAACCACAAAAGCATTTTTCCTTATGTTGATGGATTCAAGTAGGGTTGTAACGGAACTCCGCTTCCGCATCCGCTTCCGCTTCCGTTATTTCTTATGCGGAGTTATAACGGAGGTTAATTTACGTCTTTAACGCGAGTGGGGCGATTAGGTATCGTTTATGCGGCCCGCGCGGGCGTGATATGTCAACTAGCTATAATTGTTATACATTACATTTGCATAATAAACTGTATCTTGTAATTATGTACCAATCTGTATTTTGGTTTGACATAGTTATAGTTTTTATTTCTTTAATAAATCGCAATTAATATTTTATTATTGACCTCCGCTTCCGCTTCCGTTATTTCTTATGCGGAGTTATAACGGAGGTTAATTTACGTCTTTAACGCGAGTGGGGCGATTAGGTATCGTTTATGCGGCCCGCGCGGGCGTGATATGTCAACTAACTATAATTGTTATACATTACATTTGCATAATAAACTGTATCTTGTAATTATGTACCAATCTGTATTTTGGTTTAACATAGTTATAGTTTTTATTTCTTTAATAAATCGCAATTAATATTTTATTATTGACCTCCGCTTCCGTTATTTCTTATGCGGAGTTATAACGGAGGTTAATTTACGTCTTTAACGCGAGTGGGGCGATTAGGTATCGTTTATGCGGCCCGCGCGGGCGTGATATGTCAACTAGCTGTAATTGTTATACATTACATTTGCATAATAAACTGTATCTTGTAATTATGTACCAATCTGTATTTTGGTTTGACATAGTTATAGTTTTTATTTCTTTAATAAATCGCAATTAATATTTTATTATTGACCTCCGCTTCCACTTCTGTTAAAATGGCCTCCGTTACAACCCTATTTCAAAGGTAATAAATTTTACTTACTGCTATTATAATAAGAATAATGAAGAGACTCGGGCACCCAATCATCTAAACCTTTGAGTTTGGTTGCTGGTATATATTGGTACAGAACTTCAGAATTGATCCCCATAGATGGCTCTATTATTCTGGACTGATCTATTTCCGCATTACCTAGTGCTTCATTTAAGGTTCTGTTAGCTACCCTGGAATACATGGATACCTATTTCATATTATTAAATACAATTAAAAAATAAAGCAGACAAAGAATATTTACTTACACTTCCTTATCTTTTTTATTTTCTATAGTTTTGTCAATATTATTGCTTAAATCAATTTTTTCGGGCACATTATCACTCTGTGGATAAACACCTGAAACTTCATCATTCTGAAGTCTTGAAATATAATTATCTATAATGTTTGTGTGTGATTTAGATTGTACATCAGACTCTGTTTCTGGTGTATATTCATTGGAAAATGATTGTTGTATTTTCATTAAATCTCTGAGACAGTGTGCACCTGTAAGATAATTATCAAGTTTAAATACAATTGCTTTCAAATTTTTTAAAATTATTATAACTACATTAGACTCTTTAATGTTGCTTTTCGTTTTTCTTACCTCTATTAGAAAGATATTTCATAGTTTCTTCTGCGTCTCCATAATTATTTACAACAGCGACATATTTAGACTTACGAAGTAAGGCTTCTTTCATTGGGGGCCATTGTTCACCAAAAACCGAACCATAGAAATCATCAAAGTGGTTTAATGCCTTGTATTTAGGGCCAGTTTTCTTTCTTAGTTTCGCCTACAAATATAAACTTTTAACAAAATACTGTAATCTTATACAGTACTGAAGTAAATTAAAGGATATTACCCAATGAGTCTTTGTTTTAAATCGAGCTTGTAAAATGAAGAAAGATCTAGAAGATATATTTTCTTTAAGAATGTTAAACATGATGAATTTTACACATTTATTTCAGTTTGAAAGAACACATTATTTTTGTATCAATTTATTGATACATTTTTTTAGGTTAGAATGAAACATATGACTTTGACATTTCTTTCAAAACGTTTAGTTTTATCCAAAATAACTTTAAATTCTTTGGCAAAGATATCTTTAAATTGATGAAATATATTCATAAAAATGTTAAAAGTAACAAATCTTGTAAAAGCTAGTGATTTTTAATCATAATGATTTTATTTGAGGGAAACAAATAGAAAGTAAAGTAAATTACTATGAAGTGTTTCTTGTTGACAGATATGGATCAAAGGGAGAAGACAACATCGGAACTCTCTATCTGTCAACCACCCGCGAAGCCCACACCGAATTCAAGTATTGATTTGTTTACAAGGAGAAATAGGGGAAGTTTTTAGAACATCTACCTATAGCTAAGTCTAACAGCCTTGTCAAAACGATCTGGAGATAATACTTTGAGTTAATTGTTGGCTTTCGTGTTGGTATTTATCAGTGGTTCGTACCAGCTGAAAGCTTTCCCAGAGAACTTTGAGGGTCTTAATTTTACGACCCTCTTTACGCCGGGTGTTTTATCGATTGCGCACTCCCCGGGTCTGATACGACGTTAAGTTTTTCGTCTAAGACGCGATAAAGATTTAAAAATGCGTGAGTGTGTTTCTGTTGGTTTATCAATCAGTATGTGTTTTTATTTTTCTATAACTTATGGCAGTAAAATCTGAAAAATCTTGATTGATTTATTCAAAAAATGTTTTAATTCGGATGGAAATTGTTGTGGTTGGTAATTAAAGTGTAATTATAATATCTATAGTCATGTATGGGTTGTTGGATATCGGCCTAAGGACTGATTATATGGTGGAATGGCCAGTGGCAGGTTGCAGTCAGTCCCACAAGGGGCTGCGCATTTGGATACAGTGAGGTCTCTGCATCAAACTGTTGTATCTTTGAGGACTGCTTTAGAAGTATCAAAGAATGAATTGAAAGAATTAAAGCAAAAATATGAGCAACATTCTAATTGCTTAGAGTATGCTGATGTTATAGAAAAATTGACTGTTGAGAACCATATTCTAAGAAGGAAAATCATCGACTCAGGATTAGATGATAGAGAGGCTTTGGAGAATATAAAACTAAAATTTAATAATGTTGAGGAATGTGTAAATAATCAACTTATAGCTGAAACTACAACTACTGATAACAATAAAGAAGTTGCAGAAAAATCAGTAGATTTGGATGAATTAAATAGATATTCACCATCAGAAAGGCTTGAAAATATCCAAGAGGAGAATTCTAAATCTAGTATAACTGATATAGTATCACCTAGACCTCAGTCAGATATATCTGAAGAACCTAAAAGTCAGATTACAGTAACCGAAGATAAAGGTAATCTACAAAGTTATAAAACTAAATTGGAATTACTATCCAAATTTGATGTTAAAATAAAAGTAAGAACATTGAAAGAAGGTAGTATTTCAACAATTAATTCGGAAACAGATTCTAGTGAAAATCAAAAGAAAGAAGGTTCTAGAAAGGAATCACAAGATTCACAAGCTAGTTTCCAATTTAAGGAGAAAAAGGAGCATTTTGATAATTTCATAGACTTGGATGGGAATGAGATAAATTTTAAAACAGTGTCTAAGGAAAACATCAAAATGGCGGTTCCTAATGAAGCAGAAGTGAAATCTAAGGTTGATAAATTCGATGTACAAGTGAGAATAACATCTGAAGAGAATTTGGTAGTTAAAGAAAGCACTGAACGACTTAGAAGAAAGGACACACTTAATTTGGATGTTGATGATCTGAGTCTTAGGTAAAATTTTTAAAATATTTATGTCTATCAATTTAATATGCAGAGTTAAATCAGCTTATTTTGTATAAAAAAAATTAAATTACAGTTCTTGATTAATCATTTTTTATTCATCTTTATTATAGAATATACATGCAATTTTAATTGTCTGTACTTCTCCATCTGGGTCAGGACTATAAATGTATAGTCGTTTTAATAACTACTTTGTAATTTATATTTAACTAGTTGCTCGCGACTTCGTCCATGTGAAATTTAAAAATATAGCCTATGTTACTCAGCAATAACATTTCTTATGCTAAAAGAATTTTTGAAATTAGCCCAGTAGTTTTTGAGTTATTTCAGTATACACGAAAATACAAATCTTTCCTTCTTATAATATTAGGTTAGTTTTTTTTGTTTTCAATTTTAAACTTTTGAATGTAAGACCTTTCTTCCAGAGCCTTGTGTTCTATTTAATTTTTTTTCTTTCAGATCTCTGTCAGAAGGTGATAACTCTGTGTTCTCTGAAGGTGGCACCACGCCAATGGAGCCCCGGCCGCCTGACGACAGAGAGGACGCTAGTGGCAATGAGTCAGAAGAGGTCGACGATATAGAACTCATATTCACCACAGATGAGTCCAAAGATATCAGTAATTTGCAGGTGAGATTACTTTCTTCTTTTTGTAGCATTTTGTATAGGTGACATGTTTTTGTGGACGCGTTGTAGAAGTCAGCGACAGGTTTCAAATGCGACCTGTTTGATATTTTCTAGCCAGGTTGCAATAGCAGCAAACAAATCAAGTGTTTTAATTTAAAGGTGACGTGTTATTTTCAATGTATTCTTTTCTTCTGAATTTTCAGGAAGACCTAGTTTCGATTCGTGATTCCGAACAATGGGTACCAAACTCAGCATCCACTGTCCATTCTACGCCTGTGCTAATCAAATTCCACACCCTCGACCCTGACTTCCAACCTGGCGAAAGACGAGATAATGTTGACATCCGCGAAACCGGAAACGAAGGCGTCATCGGAGATTCATTGAAACAGAAAAGAGTGTCTCTTCCTAACGACAAAGAAATTAAACAAGTCGCCTTTAATGGTAAAGGTAGCTTGGATCTGCCTGGTCGAGGCATATTAAAAAGTTGCGGCAACAAGTCGGACAACATGTTGTATAAACGGAGCCCAAACACAAGTACTAGGAGATTAGACAGCGTTGATAGTCTAACATGTGATTATAATAGGGGCTTTAGTTTTGACAATACTAAATCTTCGAGCTTCGAATTAGGATCCAGTATGGATATCCTTCATAGAGAGGAAAGTGTGGATAGCTTCCACAAGACTGGACGTTTTGGACATCGATTCTCGTTGTTCGCGGAAACCGATATATCTAAATGCGGTATATCAGAAGACGATCTCGCGAGCAATTTTAATATACGAAGGAATACGTGCCCTAATCCATTTCAATATAGGTATTTGAAAATATTATCTATACTAATAACAAACTAACTATAAAGAGGAAAGATTTGTATTTTTGTATGTATTGAAATAACTCAAAGACTACTGGGCCGATTTAAAAAAAAATCACAAAAAGGTAATTTATCTGCGAGTAACATAGGCTATATTTTTATTTTATTTTTTAATTTCACGGGGACGAAGTCGCGAGCAACAGCTAGTATGTACAAAAAATATTTAAGGACCCTTTTGTGTGAAAACGAATTATTTTGGTGGCATGTATCTATGGTTTTTTGTTTAAAAGGTTTTTATATATTTATGTAAGACCGTTGCCGTACCGCGGTACAATGCGCGGCGGGAAGCCTGTGACGTCATCGCGTCGTCCCGTGCTGCGCGACAGCTGCGGCCCGCGGCGGGAGAGCGCGGCGCAGACTGACATGTCCGCGCTACCACCCAGGTGGACCTCCGACGGATATCTAGCTTATAAGGTAAGTGGGGTGTTCTGTAGGTCATGTTATATTGGCTTGGTAATCTATATCTCTGTACTATAATATAATAAAGCGTAAACACACACTACTTCGTGACGTAGGATGTCAACAATCACAGCATATTTTTGAAATATCCTTTTCTTAATAAATGGCTCTAAACTTAGATATGCTTTGGGCTATATATTTTCACGGTATTAAACTTACGTGGAAAATGAATTGGGAAAAAAGCCTGTGGAAAAGGGACCATAAACTACAAGCTGACAACATTAAGGAAGCAAAGTTATTATGGTAATGGTATTGACATTTGCAATTGAGAATTAAGAAATGTAAATAATTAAATAGAGTTTTTATGACGCATGCGGATGAAGCCGCAAGGGAGCAGCTCGTGTTTTGATAGGAACGTTGTACAGAGTTCGTCTCGTGTGCTGAGTTGTCCTACGACGGTGCCGCAGCGCGTGACGTCACGCCGGGTGGCGCAGGGCGGCGCTCGGGCTCCGCCCCCCACGCGCCGCGGACACCGCAGTGATGACGCTCGCCGTGTGCTACTCAGCGATATTGGTAAGTATACAGCTGAGTGAGAAGGGACACCGGTAGAGGTAGACTTAGAAAGAGATGAATGTATTGCGTGAAAGGTGACATGATGAAGGAAGTGGTGACTGAGATGACGGATGAGTTATTTGAAGGACGAGAACACGGTGCGTCGATCCTAAGGGATTAGGATAAGGCGGGGAAGATGATGACAGCTAAGAGGTAGAAAGAGATTAAGGTTTTCGAATTTCATTTGTACAGTTTGGAAATCTGGCGGTGTTTCTTAAAGCTCGGTTGCAACGAATTATGTCATTGGATCACCGCAGATTTCCGCCATTGTACATTTATATGATGTTCTTACGGTTAAGGAAAACATCTTGATGCAATCTGCTTCTTCTGTGCTGTGCTTGTGTGTAACCCGCACTGAGCCAACATAATTGACTGGTCTGGTCACCCCTAACTTTAATAGGCTCTTGATATGTGCTGATGAAGGTGCATGCTGGACGGTTTCTTTTCATTAATTTTCTTTATTATTTGTAGGATTTACATCGATGGTTCCCGAGTTATCTCGATCTGCAGAACCTCTATGGAACTTGCGTCGTACCGCACCAGATTCGCCACAGCCCAGGTTTGCTGTTATGTAGTTACTAGCTTTCGCCCGCGATTCCGTCTTCGTGGAATTAAAAAAAAGTTATTAGACTATGACTCTTTCTAGACTATGTTATACATCTATGCCGAATTTCATTGATCTCAATGGTCATAAATTGTATGGACTAACGGATCTCCGTTCAGCAATTTAGGCTACAAACTCTAACAAATATCCATCTAAACTTTCGCATTTATAATATTAGTAAAATGTTAATTTGTAGCTATACAATTAAACACTTATATTTGTAACATAGTAATGTTTTCCCACAGACATCGCGGCGTGTCGTATCGCTCGCCGTGTCCCAGTATAGACCGGAGCAATGATTGGACATCCAATACAAAATATACTAGTACTGCCAAAGGTAAATTATATTGCAAAGATTTTATATTGCCTGACTTTCATTTAACTCTACGCACTCTAACACACACATCACAATTTTAAGACACATCATTTAAGAAACATAGACTACACATAACAATATCTTTTCACCGGTAACTTCTTTGTATGGTAATAACTCAAAATATGACAGCCCGTGAGCCTTCTCAGTGTTTGAATTATATGTTTGTTTTGACTATCGGACAACAGGTATCGTTAGTGAGATTATCTGAAAACTATTTCAAGTGAAGGTTGCTATGCTTACTCTATTTTTTTTAATCTCTTTGCTTATATACTTACAGCCTTACAAATAAACGCGATATAAAGTTAAACTGAGTATAAGCAAAATTTGTACTAATATTTGCTTATACTCAGTTTATTCCTAAGTTTAAATTTATCATCATCATCTCCCCTGCCTTATCCTACTCCCGTAGGGTCGGCGCACCAGGTTTTCGTCCTCCAAAGCACTCTATCATCCGTCATCTCAGTCATCGCTCCCTTCTTGATCATGTCACCTTTCACGCAATCCATCCATCTCTTTCTAGGTCTACCTCTACCGGTGTACCCCTCCACATTCATAACTAACGTCCGTCTTGTTACATGCGATTCATCCCTTCTCATAACATGCCCATACCACTCTAACCTTTTACTCCTTATTTTCTCAACCACTGGGGCTACTCTCAAACTTCCTAAGTTTAAATTTATACCGCGTTTATTTGTATGGTTGTTTGATTTTATTACGTGTGAGTGTTTTCGTGCTACGTGTGCAGGAGAGTACCGGCCGTGGCGCGGCTCGCTGCCGGACGTGAGGAACGACGACACGGACGAGCTGCTGCAGGAGGCGGAGACCTTCCTGCGAAGATCCATTGATAATATTACCATCGCGATCGATGAACGTGAGTATTACCATGTCCACTGATGAGACATTGAAGAAAAACATATTGTTGTCTATGAAAAAACTGAGATAAATTTAGATGATCCTTCAGATGACATAGTTTCAGCTTTTGTTGTATAGCGTCTCTTATAATAAAATATGTGTATTTTCTATGTATGTAATTAAGGAATGTAAGGTCGCTTGGAAAAGAGAAATTATATTTTCACGTGTACAGTGAGTGACAAGTTTTGAGTGTCTATGGAGTGTCTATAGAAGTGTCTATAGATTTATTTAAGAAAAAAAAATGTTTCAATTTAAACTGATGATGCAAACATGTCTGTTTGTAAAAATATGTACTTAGTACAGTACAGTACAGTACAGTACACTTAGTACAGTTTAATAAAGGTCAAATTGTTTGGATAGGTTTGTTATAATTCGTGATTCCCATTAAATTTTAATATATATATGTATATATTGACTATGGCCTATTCACCCTAACTTAGGGTAGGCTCCGAGCCCCTCGGTGGGGACGTATAGTGAGCTGGTGATGATGATGATGATGATGATGATGATGATGATATATATATTTATAGCTGGGTGCATTAATCCGGGGCGGGATGCGGGGCATGGTGCGGGGCAAGTTCCGGGGCGGGGGCAGCCGTACGTGCCGGGCGAGGCGCGCCAGCTGCGGCTGGGCCACGCCGTCAAACTCATCACGCCGCAGGGACGCCTCGCGGTCGGCAGGGTCAGGTAAATTACACACATACATACTTTGGATGGATGTATTACTATGTCCGTCTGTGCGGAGATTTCCACTTATCGATTATAGACGAAGTTTGCATATCTTAAGCATATCCTCTTTCACACAATCCATCCATACTTTTTTCTGTCTTCCTCTACCTATTTAGCTATCCACATTCTATCTTATTCTTTCTAGAATAGCACATTGCTTATTTGTTCACTTTGCAAAAAGGTTTTGCTTTGTCACATTTGTCCAAAAAATAACTACATTACATTCACAAAGATATTGATTTGTACAGTTTAAGAGATTATCATACTAATATTGTAAATGCGAAAGTTTAGATGGATGGATGGGTGTTTGTTAGAGTTTGTAGCCTAAACGGCTGAACGGATTTCGATGAAATTTGGCATAGGCATAGGCAACACATAGGCTACTCAGTTTTTTTTATTCCACGCGGACGGAGTCGCGGGCGAAAGCTAGTTTTATAATAAATTCGATTCGATCGTTCTGAGCAAAATTAATGTTGCATTATAGTTTGAAAATTGTTATATCTCTCTCTCTTTTAACCAGATACGTTGGTATAGCGGGGGGTAGCGCTGCCAACAGCGGGGTAGTGGTGGGCGCGGAATTCTCTCAAGCACAATACCCCGGACTGCCTTCCAACGACGGCACCTACCGCGGCCGCCGGTACTTCCTCGCTCCCCCGCACTACACCGCCATGTTCGTGCCATTCTCTAAAGTCGTTATGGCTTGGGCTAATTGAAACTAACAATCCTATGCCAGTAAAGTAAGCCAGTAGACCTAAAAATCAACGCAAACTGGCCGGCATAATGAAAACACTATTTGGTCTCAGCAAATACAGTTCATGCTAGGCCTGTTCTACTGTCTTACTGTACTGGTCAAATGTAAACGAGGTATTTGGCGTTGTTCACACTTGGTATTGTGGATTTCGACAATAATGACACATAACATGGCAATGATTGCAATCGTTTATATTCTTTTTGTACAAAAAGATGTGTTAAGTCGAAACCCACAAGTTGAACGAAGATTTTAGGGAATTGGGATGTTTGGATACTGCCCCAAAAATTTTATAATGTTCGTATGTATATTCCAGAAGTCTCTAATTTGTTAAATATACTTGTATGCTTATATAATGGATTCTATAAATCCGGCTCGAAGGACCATTTATGTCCAAAGTCAACTGAACAGGAAAGTTCAACATAAACATTACTTTAGTATTAAATTTGAATGGAATACATAAAGAAATTGAATTCTAACTTGATGACGACATTTTATTTTTATATGACATTTTTTTTAACTCAAAAAATACCATATTAATTTTATACTCTATTTAACAGTGTCTTTTGAAGGACTTAAATAAACTTTATTCAAGTAATACTGTAAAGGAAAATAAAAGTTTTTTTATTTTACATTTCCTAATGAATTGAGAGAATTGAATAAAATACCTCGGTAATAATTTGTATGATAATCACAGCTTGAAAGAAATATTTTTTGAGACTATCTTTTACACTAATACATTTTCTTCAGATTTTTTTTTTATTGAAAATATTAGTAAATTTTTGTTAATTTACTAATATTTCCTTTAACCATTCCAACTAAGCTCTAGGCTTGTGCTAAGATATGGTTCACGACAATAGTCGAATGGCGGGATTCGAACCCTCGACCTCACGAGCGGTAGTCCGTACCCCAAACCATTAGGCTATTGGCGCTTCAAGAATTCTTCTCTTCAGAATTGTTTGATGGATTAATTTTTCATACACATTTTCGAAAATCAGTTAAACAGTGATAGAAGTAAATGAAAGAAGAATTAATGTTCGTAAATATTCGTAAGCTCTGAAAATGTAATAAAAAGTACATAATATAAATCTAGCCTAATTACTGTGTATGTAGAAAAAAATATGTAAACTTGTTTATGGTTGGAAATAAATATTGCTGTATTAATCTTTTAATCTATGTAAAAAATAAGAAAACAATTTTCTTTGAATAGGTTAGAATTTTTCTCGACCTTTACATACTTACCTAGAAGATAAAAATGTGTGTTCACTTTTAGCATATGTGACCATTCACACAAAACGTATTTTTCTCTCTTTTCTTTTGTCTGAGAATGAAAGAGACAACAATATGTTTTGGTGTATTGCAATGGTTTTTTTTAACCAACGGGCTAGTTATATGCATAATATATGTGTATAAATGTATGCCTCAGCGGAATTTATATTAAACCTTCTCTTTCCTTCATATTCGCTTAATATAAAGGTTAATGAAGAATGAAAGAGACAGCTGTATTTTTGTGAAGATGTTTCTCGAATGTCTAGTGGCTTAGTACTTGAGCAGTTTTAACAGTTTATATGTAGTTTTTTTTTTTCAGAAGTTATGCTCAGACTCTCTAAAATATGGTGCTCGATTAGATTTTTTTCTTAAGGATATCTCAAAATTTTTGGACGTGTTTTAATTTTTACGACACAGTTTTTTTTATGAAAATGTTTCGAATATTATAATTAAAATTTTGTAGATATTTGTTAGACGGATTAATGATCAAAAATTTATAAATAATTCCCTTCTTATATATAGTTAATTATAGTAAAATAATATGCTGTTTGGTCGTTTAAATATTTATATTTGATTTAGTTGTTTTATATAGTTTTAATATCTTTGAATTAATTTGAAATGTTCAGTATATATATTTTTTCTGGTAAATAATGCAGACATATAAAAGCATATCATATAGCTTATTGTATTTTAGATTTAATGTTTAAATAGTTTTATTGTTAGGGTGTGTTCTTAATAAAGGTTTTGGGATAGAATAATTAAGCTTTCAAACCAAAGATATATAACTAATTCTTTATAATGTATGTAAATGAAATATAGGAATTTATGACCTCATTATTTTTATTATAGTAGGGTTGACACCAAACATAAACCAAAGATCGTTTTTTTTAAATAATTATTGTTTTAAGAAAGTAAACTTGTTATTGTTCTTTACAACGCTGTCTCTGTTTTTTTTTTTTTAAATTAAAAAAATAGATGTGATTTGGGGTCAGTGAGTGTCTTATTAGGATATGCGTGTATTTTCTAGAGTAGGTCAATTGTATTCAAGTACTTTGTAATAAAAAAAACATTTTTTACATTAGTAAAGTAGTTGACAACCCTGGTCATATAATATTTTAAAAAATATTCAGTGCTATTCAAGGGCCCGAAAAGGCGAGTCTTTAGGCAGTGTGTGTCGTTTTTGTATACCTTGCTCAAGGGCGGATTCAGCTTTGGCGCCGGGGGGGGGGGGTCACATAGTCGTGGTCAAGTCAAGAGCTTGACAAAATATGTAAATATATTTAGCTCTTGACCAACCAGCTTAGGGGGGGTCATGACCCCATTACCACCCCCCCTGGATACGCCGTTGATCTTGCTAGTATTCTCTCGCTATATCTATGGTTTCTACTGATTTTTAATTTAATCACGTTTTATAAAGTACTTGTTTATAATAAGGTGTAGTAAACGAATGTTCAGAGCACGTATTAAAATAAAAAATAGGGGTTCTGAAGTTCGATGATAAACGGGATTTGAAAGCACAAGTAATTTTGTTTAGAATTTAGTGATAAAAAAGCACAATATATTTTTAATTTTAAATATTTCGTACCAAAAATTACTGTTACCTATCCACTTTCCGTCTATTTTGCATGAGTTATATTGTTTTGAATTGTGATTACGATCTCAAATTAATTATTATTTTTTTATGGCTTTTTTTTAAGGTTAATCTACATTTTAGTGAGATTATTGGAGCGTAATCCATTGCCTTTTTGTTACAAAAAAAATAACAGATATTTACTAAAAATAGATGACAACACTAACAACCATGTCTATGGTTCTAACAAAACCTACATCTATGTAATGAAAATATGTGTTCCGTATAAAATTATAATCAAACAGAAATTACGATAAACTGATCTTGTCAATGTAATTATTGTAAGAAATTCGTAAAGTTGATGTGTAATTTATTTTTTAATTAAAACTTGATGTATTATTAAAAAAAAAAACGTTCTAAATGGCCTATAAATTGTTAAAATTAGTGTTCATCGTAATGTGCCAAATGTTTTGGCCGTTTATCGATCAAATGCACATAATATCGCTTTTTATTCATGTTAGAAATTTTATTATCTGTAGTAGATGATTTTTAGTCTATGGATGTAGTGTTGCTATACGCTCTTGTCGAAAAAAACTTTGTAAAACCCTGAATACTTCTAGATGAGAAACTGTACATTGTGTATTTACTGTAAGCTGTTTAGTACGACTCTACTCAATATTGATATACTGTGACGTCACTTGTTGATGTCGAAAGAAATCTATTTTAAATATCATTGTATGAAGCTGTATGTTAACTGTATAGAAATAAAAATGAAAAATCAATAATCTTTTATTTATAATTTAATGTCGTTCTTTGTTCAATTGTTTTAATATTATAAGTAGTAAGGGGATAGAAATAATAGACAATAAGTAGTTATGATTTTTTAATAACAATTACATAACAGAAGTTATATTCTTATTTACGTCTTAAAAGCACCAGGTAGTTTTTACATTGAAGATAAATAAAGATTTAAATCTTTTAATAAAATGAGATAAATAGTTTAAAAGATATGGAAGAGGAAGTAATAAAAGCTCAGTAAAGTAGAAATAGTAAGAAGCAAAGAAAATTTTAGAAATACATAAAAAATAACTTGTATAAAGTAGTGATAAATTAAAAAAAAGTATGAGTTAAAAGGAAAGTAATATGAAGAAAATGATTTTTGAAAATAAAATGATTGTGCGAAGGCGAGTCAAAAGAATAATGAGATGAAAATGGTTGAATAGATAACAAAAGATATAGAGAATAGACTACTTTATATTAAAGAATATAAAACTTAATAACATTAAAATAGTTCATGCTAATAAGAAGTCATGTTGAGGAAAAATATAAATGAAAGAAATAAATAGAGATAGTGAGACAGAATGTTCAAAAACCAGTTGAAAATCTACAGATTATTATCACTACGATATCTTTTTAAATACAAGAATCAATTAATAGCATCCTTGTATAAAATCTTGAGCATATAGACAATGTTCACATGTAAAAATACTCCATTGAATAAATTAGTAAAGAATACGTATAGTTCCCAACGTTAACTTGACTTTTTAGTAATACAATTAAGCTATGCAAAGAAAATTCTTAATTCTTTGAATAATGATCGAGAAAGAAGAAGAAGAAATAAAGAAGCATAGAGAAAAAGCAAAGGATGTAAAAGAAATAGCAGGAAAGATACAAACATAAAGAAAAATCAAAGGAAACATGTAATAAATATAGAAGAAAAATAGGAAAGATAGATTGAATTAAATTGAATTAGATAAGATAAATACTAAGAACATAGAAAGGCAAAAAGTAAAGATAAGGAAGCTTAAATGCGTAATAATAAACTAAAAAAGAAGAATATATGATATGGGTATGTAAGAAAGTAAAGAGAGAATAAGGGATGAATATGAAATATAAAAAGTGTTGATAGTAAAATAAACCAACCCGCAGTGGGCCTGCGTGGTTGACAATGGCCTAGTCACCCTAACTTTAGGGTAGGCTCCGAGCCCCTCGATGGGGACGTATAGTGAGCTGGTGATGATGAAAATAAATAGAATAGAATAAGTAATGAGACTTGAAGCAAAAAAGGTTTTAAAAAGAGATAAAGCAAAGTAAAAGAAGAACAAAGCATAAGAAAGATAGTAATAGTGTAGAATGAGATATAAAAGCGATAGTGTAAAAAAGATATGTAAAGAAAATGAGCGAAAACAATTACTCTTTTGTAAACTTAATACTAGAAACTTTTTTGTTTACTAAACGTAAAGAAATGTTCAGGAAGAAAATGTGAGTGAAAAGAAGATGAAAAAACAAATATTATAGTAAATTATGTAGAAATAAGAAAGTATGGACAGTAAAAGACAAGGAAAAAACATGAAACATTTATATTTGTAAATGTGTCGCAAATGTAATGGAAGGGTAATGAAAATAAGAAATAGGAAAGAACAATGTTTAAGACGAAAGAAAAATAAGAAATCAAACGTGTGTAAGAAATAGGATGTGAGGTAAAATGTTAGTTAAGAAAGTTATTAAACATAATTAAGACTAGGCGAAAATTATAACGTAAGAGAAATCTGAGAGTAATAAAAAATATGTGAATAATTAGAAATAGTAAAAAAATCGCTATGTTTTAAAGAAGAATTTAATGGAGGAAGAAAAAAAGAGAAGTATTGTACTTTTGAACGAAGAAAGAAAATAAATGGAATTTAATGATGTTTGGTATAATGAAAAGTAAAGAGAAGAAATTCTAACAGAAAAGAACGACGACAGTTACAAATTGAATGATTTTGTAAGTATAGATAATGTAATTGATGTGAAGTGATAATTTAAGATAATAGTTAAGTACAGTAAAAATTAACAAGACAATTTATAAAGTGAATTAACTATAATAATTATAATACTTCCTAATAGAATAGAATACGTAGTTTGGTAGTTTGACCAGAAAATATAAATAATAATCAGATTAGTATAGAAGAAGACAAAGCAAAGAAAATTAGTCATAAAATATAGAAAAGAAAAGTATATCTATAGATGTAATAAGATAGATATAATAATAAGAATAATGAAGTAACTATACGAGTATAAGTAAAGAAGTATAAAGAAAAATACATAAAAAGATCTTACGGATACATATAAGTTGCAGTAATGAAAATACATAAAAAGAATCACGAGGAATAAAACATGATACAAGAAAAATGACAATTAAACATGTATGTGAAAAGAAAGTACGGAAGAATAAGAAGAAAAATGTTTAAAAGAATATTGTCTGATTCTAATATTGTAGATAATAATAAAAAAATATGTTCATGGGTATGAAGATGATAGAAACAAAAGGATTATATTGAAATGACAAGTATAGCGGCTAAAATTAATGTAAGTAGAATGATTAGGAAATATGAGAATAGATGTGAGAAGAGTAAATTTGTAAATGCGAAGTAAATGGTAATGATAAAAGAATATGTAGTGAAAAGAAACGGTTTAATAAATAATAACACAAATATTGATGAAGTTAACCATGAGTTACAATTTATAGCAGCTTTTGTGAGTAGTAAATAGAATGAGATAGACAGATATAGATGAGTAGGTAATAGAATAAGAAATAATAAGAGGACTTTTGAAGTATGAGAGAGAAGGTGTAGAACGAAAATGAAATAAAAGTGTTTAAAAAGTTACATAAGAAAAATAAGATTGTGTTAAAGTATATCGATGAAATGGTAGAAATGTATAAAGATAAGAATGTAAATCGTATTGAAAATGAAGAGTGTACAGTGAAGATAAAAAATTAAGGAAGATAGCGCATTAAATATGACAGAAGTAATAGTATAAATGCAAATTTAAATAAATATGATTAAATAAAAAGTTTAGAAATAAGAGATAAATTGATATGGTAAGATAGAGTACAAATATAGTTATAATTCAAATAATATAGTGTATAGTGGTAAATACAATCAAAGAAGAAAAAGAGTATGTAAGATGTGGTAAGATAATGGCATGAACTGTAGAGGAAAGAAAAAGCATAAATAAAATAAAATGCGAGTACATTCAGTATAATATAAGTAATATAGTCTTACGAAAGAAATTATATAGTTTTTCTCAACTAGTTAATATAAGAAATACATAAATATGAAAAGAAAACGAAACATGTAAAATAAGTAGATTGCGAAAGAAAAGAAAAGCTATGAAGGAAAAAAGCGAAGTAAAGGAAAAAATATATAAAAGCGAAGATAATGTATAGAAAATACTTAACCGTGAATTAAGTACCATCACCGAAATGAAATGAAACGAAAACAGAATAAAGTAAGTGTAATATATTATTGAAAAGTGAAGTTTTGAAATACAAACAGTGGTAAAGCAAGATGATAAAATTAAGCAGTGGAAAAAGTACAGTCAGAAATGAAATATAGAGAACAGTGAACAAAAAAGAAGTGAAAACAAGCAGTGAAAAAGGCAAAAGAACAGAAACAAGTATAAAGAAAAAGAACTAAAATACATTTATGAGTATTAAATCAATATAGAGACGAAAAACTACCAAGGTGCATATCACAGTGTTCTTTAAAACTTAACAAATAACAAAAAAGGAACTTTAACAAAGTCGGTAACTCATAAACCAACAAAAACCTCTAAAAATCGACACAGGTCTTTAGCCTGCATTCTTAATTATAAAATAGTGCAAAAACAGCGTAATTCACCGTCTAAAACAAATGTGCGGTAATTCGCTAACTCTACTCTACTATCACTGAAACAATACTGTCTTTGGTAACATAATGAATAATAACAGACATTTTATAAACTAGGCAAGTTTGTGCTTAAATAACAAAAATGAGGGTAGTCAAGAATAGGCAAGACGTCTAGAGCCACGTGGTTACCCGCCATTTTGTTTTATTATATTATTTAACTACCCTCTAATTAATAGTTTACTTTCCATATCCAGATTCCTCTTGATTATTGACGGGGTAATCAGCATACCAACCGAAAGCGCCATTGTCACCAGTGTGGGCGCCGAAGTCGACGTATTCACCGAAATCGGGCGGTCTCTCCGCGTACTGTGAAGGTTGGGCGATAGGCGCTGGTGCTGAATCCTTTTCTTGTTGCTGGATTTGAAGTAGCCTTGCTGGAGCTTCAGGTTGTGGTGGTACAAGACCTATTGCTGTAAAGACAGTTTACTTAGTCTTAAAAAGAAATTAATCTTACGTTGTTACAGAAAAGGTAGATCTGATAAATTACTGTTTAAATCAAGATAATTGTCAGTTGACGCCTGAATCTGTCTGCTTGTAAATTATTACTTTATGAACAGTTAAATGAAGTGTATCGAATTCAAGACCCGTATGGTGTAACCGGTAAGATCATGCCAGACATTAACTTGCAACACGCCGGATTCTAGGCCGGTCTTGCTTAATATTTTATACTCTGAAGTGTGTTTTGTATCGATCCAAAAAACTTTACTCTATTTAAAAATAATTTGTTCGTATACTTAGTATAGCAGTCCAAATAAGCAACTTGTGTTATTTGAAGTCTTTGAAATACTAATGTCGAAAGGCGTCTAAATTATACAACAATTCAGAAACAATTTACGTAATTGCCCATTTAGATTGTACATATATTTTATGTTGTGCAAATGTTGAAAGATAAGATCAAACAATGCATGTATAACGTTAATATCACTATGGGTATTGAATATAAAGAGGTTTGTAGAAAGTGTAGCGATCCTTTGTCGCAGTGAAAGTGAACTTGATGGATAGCCGTGCAGCACTGCCTACATTCATCTCGCTTTCTTAGCTTTGAATGATCACTGACATGCTGAATGACTGTGTGCTTTGAAATTGAATATTTCTTGTAGACAACTATTTTTTTTAGTACTCTTAGATCCTTTTCTAATTTGTTTTATGATTGAAAATTGCATTTCAATATTTGTTTTTGCTGAAATGGCGTACAAAAAAGTGGGTAGCATTGTTATTGCTCCATAAATGGTTTAGGACAAGGTGGATCGGTGGATTATTGGTTAATTTAAACTGTCCGAATTAAAAAAAATATTGAAACAATTTTAATTTCCGAAGCATTTCTGGCAAGAAGAATTTCTGTGATAACGTAACTCAATATAAAGATGATGACTTACGTTGTTGTTGATATCTTTGCACGGGTATTGGCTGGTAATCCTCTTGGTACAGTGCATGTGGCAGCGGCGGCTCCAGCGTCTGTCGGGGCAGGCGTCTCGCCCTCATTGCTGTCAGATCCACGAACGCTATTTGGTCTGCTGGTACTGCGATGTATGACGGCATGGCGCCTACTGCCGCGATCGATAGTAATATTATGAACAGCTGTTGAGAAAAAAAATGTATTATTAATATGTTGGTGTTATGGACGTGAGACTGACATGGTATATTTAACTCCTTGCGATTCTTACTGTGTTTAAATGTTTTATCAATGTATTTAAATGAAAAATAGTTATGAAATTGATTTATTTTCTTCATTATCTTTCTATCTACGAGTAATAGTTATTGTTTATTTATCAATCTAAGATTCGCTTGTCCCGGAATTAATTTTATATGATTATCTTCTGCAATAAGTGATGTTAATCTAAACGCACGTAGTCGTGTCTAGATTAGTAGTGGACTAAGCCCAGTCCGATAGTTGTATCCGCAAGATGTAAGAAACAGTTACCTATGATTGCAAGTTAACACCATGTTAATTAGAATGCAACCCGCGAAGTGTGTCATGTGGTAAGTGGTTGGCGGGTGGTCGCGCTCCACTGCCCATGTTACAACATTGCAACTCACGTCAATATCCTATCGACGCCATATTTGAATGTGTCAATCAATTGATCGCATGTTATAAAATGAAATTCTAAGGCCCTGTCCCACCACTGGCTGATAGAGGATCAGATAGCTTTAAAATGACGTTACTGTCAGAAAAGGTAACCAAATCCGATATTTCCATCACATATTTTACACGTTGGATTGTTATCAGACAATTTACAATTTGGTGGGACAGGCCCTTAGAGAAATATAAAAAAAGACAATTTACTTTTATAAATAAAGAAAAATAAATCAAAGGCGCATTCAAAGAACTTTATCTTACTTTTCACTTATCTAATCTAACTTCTAATATTACAAATGCGAAAGTTTAGATGGATGTTTGTTAGAGTTTGTAGCCTAAACGGCTAAACGAATCTATATGAAATTTGCCATAGATGTAGAACATAGTCTGGAACAACACTGGATACTATTTTTTTTTAATTCCACGCTTACGGAATCGCCGGCAAGAGCTAGTAGATTACAAAGACACATTAAGTTTTCGAATTGTTTATTAGGTAGGATGTATGAGTGGGAAGTAATAGAAAGCATTGAGAGTTTGCGTGGGATATTCACTTTAGAAATGTCTCAGTGAAATGCGTAAGCCGAAGATTCTAGACTCTAGGACATAGAGACGTTTACTTCCATTCTATCATAATACGCTACCTAAATCTACCACAAAACTTGAGAGTCAGTTTCAGCGAAATTATAAAAAATATTCCAATTTTTAAATTGTATAAAACTGTCAGTAAGTAATTGTTACAATATTAATTTGAAAACTCAATAACGTTCAACTTGCAAACGATGTAATAAAAACTTGCAAAGTGGAACTTTCAAATACGTTTCAAGTGAAATTATTCTTACGTAAGTTCAGCTATCTCTTGCTCAATTTGACGGTCGAAATGTTGTACAATTGTCGCTACATGAAATCGGATCGGAAGTTACTTACGTATTACTTTTAGAAAGTAAAAGGTAACGATTGCCTTGAGGCAGATTATACCACCGAACAAATAACGGGAGCAAGACCGAACACATATACGTTTATTGCAGTGAAAACGAAATTGTTTAACGATGACAAAAGTAATCCAGTCTGCATTACTTATATTGGAATTTTTTTATCAGAGCCTTTGTTCTATAATTTTTATGGTACTTTTTCAACGCTGAAGTTTGTTCGCCAACTTCATAATTTTAACGTAGTCTAGAGTGACAGTGTTCTATATCTAAATAACAAAGTAATTTTATATAGTGAATATTCTCAACTATGTTTATTAGTAAAGTTACTCTATTTATAATACACTAGCTTTCGCCCGCGACTCCGTCCGGGTGGAATTAAAAAACAAAAGTAAGTAGCCTATGTGTTCAAACTGTGCTGTACAACTATGCCAAATTTCATCCGGATCCGTTCAGCCGTTTAGGCTATAAACTCAAACAAACGTCCATCCATCTAAACTTTCGCATTTATAATATTAGTTAGTATGAAAAGTATGATATGATTATAATAGATAATTGACAATACTGCTAAATCCCTGAAGTTTTCTTATTCCAAAAGAAACTCGACTTATTACCATTTCCTATAATCTTTTGTCCCGTTGGAACGACAAATCGTCATAAAGATATACATATCTTTAAGTAGTTACTTAATAAATAGTTTTCTCACAAACGCAGGTCGGAACAATATCAGTTTGGCCATATAAGGTAAGGTACTAAAAGATAATCGATATTGTTAGGCTGTAGGCTTCAGTTGAGCCAACGCCCGTGCCCGTTCGCCTTCGGTGGCTGGAGGCGAAAGGTCTCAATGCCATTTACTTCGGCCAACAATAAAACAAGTAAAGCGCCAATGTTATAAGATATTTACGTCGAGATCACGGTCACCATATATCCGGTTTACACACGGACAATAAAGTTCTTTGACACGAATGATATACATTAATTAGTATTTAAATAATATCTATTGCGGCAATAAATTAAGGGTTTTCTTTTGTTATTAATGATCAGAATATTCTGTATGAAACAAATTGTCGTTCCTTGTTGATAGAAGAGCTTTTTTATTGATACATTTTTAGGTTAATTTTTGAGTTTATAAGGAATCAATTCATAAAAGTTTTTCACTTCATAAAAAAGCAGTTATCTGTGATTAAGAATTTATGGTAACAGAGTCCTTAAGTGAAGATATTGTATTAGAGATCTATACTAAGGACAATCAAATCTGACTGCGGTAGAATGATTCATTTTTCCACGACGCATTGTCATTTTTTAATTTAAATATCCTGTATTTTGTAAGACACGTGGTGACCGTGTCTGTAACAGAATCAAGGCCATATTACCAAATAACTTTTACTTGTTCACGGTAAATAAACGGTCTTACATTGGTCATTATTTGGAATTATCTATGCCCTATATTTGTCAACGATTTATCTAATTTTAAAAAGATAAACACGCTGTTACAATAACGTGAAATGAAGAAGTTTAACAACATAAGTAAACGAAATATTTGACAGTTAAAATGTATGTTTTAGAGGCCTGTCCCATCACTTGCTGATAGAGGTTCAGATAGCTTAAAAATGACGTCACTGTCACACAAGGGAACAAAATCCGATATTTCTATCACATATTTTACACGTTTTTTATCAGACAATTTACAATTTAGTGGGACAGGCCCTAAATATTTTGAATAGAAAAAGGAAATAACTTTCCGTCAAAATAATGGTCATACAGTCAGTTGAAAGTAAAAGATTTTGGTATCCAGGCTATTATGGAATCCTTTAAATTGATAATTTAAAAAAATGCGTGTTTTTACACGTTTTTAGAGGTCGAAATTTCTAAAGGCTTTTTCGCTAGCGGATTTTACAGTTTCGCTCCACAGATTATCTAACAAGTTACGTGGGTCATTACCACTCTTATTTAATCGTGAGATAGAGTGTTTAAAAATTATTTATGTGTTAAACATTATTACGAGTGGTTAGTGATTTGCATTGAAAGGCATTTCTTCATAGAGTTTTAAAAAAAAAACGACTGTTAATTGAAACTTTGTTTTTAAATTTTTCTGACTGTTGAATTTAACAATTTTAGATCTAACAAATTAACAAAAACAAATTACGTTATGTCATAGAAAAATAAGAAGAATTTCAAATTAACTAATTTCATCACGACCAATTCATTAACGTGATAAGAAAGAGAGCAGTTGTAACTTATCTAGATTAAGAAAATAAAAACAAATATATTATGCATTTACATACCACTTGCCTCGGTTTTGTACTTTTTTAATTTTCGATTATGTAATAGCTTTATTAAAAACTTTAATGACAATAAAATGTGCTCCAAGATACATCGTCTTATAATATTTTTTGTAATAAATGTGAATGCAAACTTCAAATAGGAATATTCATGCATCGAAACTAGTTCATTGTCTTAATTAGAAAAGCGTTTAATTAACCACGGCCTTGAGTACAAGAAATACCGCACTTTTACGTTCTGTTAATAGTCTTGTAATCGCATTAAAATTGTTAATTAACCATTACTTGTTAACATAAAAGCTCGGTAAATTCAACTTGGAGTACTTCCGTAAATTGTTGTGATTGTTACATTTGATTTCACTAATAACATTATCTGAATATGTTATTTGATAAATCCAGCAAAGAATAAACTTTCTTTCTTATTTTGATTTTATACTTACATTAAATAAAAACTTATAGCAACACTAAATATTAAAAAAAACAACTGACCATAACTTCCAAATGGCGGGAAACTGGTAAAACTGTACAACGGTCGCGCGCGGCACGCTTCGACTGAACTCGCAATAGGCCACACTACAATTTTTATAGCAACCTTTCGGCAAAGCGGTTTCACTTTCTACACGGAGGCCCCTAGTCCGGACTTGGAGTACTTTTTTTACGCCTGATCAGCCTTTAATGGTAAACAAAGGAAACAAAACCCTCACCTGGGTGGTTCGTTAAAAGGCAAAGGCATTCTGCCAGATGGCAACCGTGCTTTAGTCAAGATCACAATGTTTTTCTTTCACCCGTCTGTCAAGGAGTATTTTTTACGGATAAGTTTTTTAAATATTTTTTTCCTTTTTTTTTTAAATATTCACTTGCCAATTTAAACGAATAGTTTGATTTGAAATGCGAGATTAAATTCTATTTGTCGATATTCTTCCCTTGAATGTTGTAAGGTATCAGTCGAACTTTTTAAATTATTTGATTCCGTATTAGGATCCAGTATCAATCTTTGAATATTAAATCGGTTAGTGGGTCATTTCTTTCAATGCTCCAGTTAATACGAGTTGAGTTAAGTTAGAAATGTAAGTATACAACACCACGCGACGTTACACACTCTACTTCCTGATAATATACTAGGTTTTTTAAGTATTAGGAGTCTAAATAAAACACTAACTTTTCATATAACGTAATTTTGGTGGTAATCATTTGCATAAATTTTGAGTTAGTACTGAATTGTATGAATATATAAGGATTCGAGATGTAGCGAATAGCTAGAGGTATTACTTATTCCTAACTTTATAGATTGAGTTTTATAACTTAACAGCTTAATTACTTTAAGAAGCATGTTTATTGATAGATCAAGTCAAGGTCCCAAGGTTGGGAAAGTACTTATAAATATATCCGTCCAAGGACATTTACAATGACTAGTAAAATGTATGGCGTTAATTTTTTTCCTAATACACCTTTACTTTTGTGGCCAGTATTCAAACTTTAAGCATATCTGCATTTAAACAACCAGTTTCATTTACTGTGCGTTTAATGAAAGTAGATCAATGTTGCCTTATAAAAATTTAACAATCTTGTTTTGCATTTGCGGAGAACAGAAAGTTTAGGGTAGAAGAGAGGGGGTTATTAAAAGCTGTTATTTTACAGTGAGTAAACTGAATATCTGAGAAGCTTTTTATTATATTTTTTTATGTTTGTTAAGCTTGACCACGATCCCACCTGAATAACCATTAATTAAAGAATTATTCTTTCTCCTTAATTATATGAAAATGTTATTAGATATGAAAGAAATTGCTGGACGAAGCCAGAGATCAGAAAAAAAAATTATAGCTAAAAGAAGTCCGTTGTGTTTAAATTATCTTACTAATATTATAAATGCGAAAGTTTAGATGGATGGGAAAAGTTTGTAGCCTAAACAGCTAAACGGATCTCGATGAAATTTAGCATAGACGTAGATAACGTCTGGAAGAACACATAGGCTACTAATTTTTGATTTTTTTAATTCCACGCGGACGGAGTCGCGGGCGAAAGCTAATATTTTTATAAGTTACAATTTAATGCTCTATAATGTATTTCAAGTAAATGTAGGCTGTTACGTTTTCTTATTATAGATAGTTTACAAGAAACCGGACCCGGTAACAAAGTAGTTGACATTATGGCAGTGTTATAACTTCGCAAAAAGCTGTTTTTACGTTCACAAGCAATATGTCAGTAGGTACTTTGTTGCTTGTAATGCAAGTTCATAACTTTAAACTTGAATTTATAAAATGTTTCGAAACAAAAAACAACTTCCTTTGTTGTTGGCTATTGCACAGATTAACAATTAGATTAAAATTTATATTTAGATTGGCCAAGTAAAATATAATTAAATATCTAATGTGACTATAATGAACTTTTCACCAACAATGTTTTGTATTTGAATTCGTCATAACATAGTCATTCATAAAACCTGATGATGATAATGGCCCAGTTCTAATATATCGGTTATCATACTAATATTATAAATGGGAAAATTTAGATGGACGGTTTGTTACAGTTCGTAGGATAAACTTCTGAATGGATTTCGATGAAATTTGGCATTGATATATAAAGGATAGTCTGGAAGAAGACATAGGCTACTTACTTTTGTTTTTAATTGAGTCGCGGGCAAACGCTAGTAGTAGTAGTAATCGTAGTCGTCATCGCATTTATAAAGACCGGACAATATAAATTAAGATATAAGTATTTAAAGTGCGTGGGCAAAACTGTATACTAAGCTATCGTTTAAAAGGGTAATTACTGGTATTGCTTTGTGATTTACAGAATAAACTAAATACATTCAAATGTCAAGCCCACGCCCACGCCTGTATCCGCCCACTCTGTTCACTTGAAGAAAAGTTCAAAACCAGTACAATACTTAAGTATTATAAAACATCAATTACAAAAATAAAAAAAAAACATACAGACGAATTGAGTACCTCCTTCTTTTGGGAAGTCGGTCAAAAACAATCATGCCAGATTGTTAAAACAAGCTTGGTTTAGTTTTCTTTTAAATTAATTGTTATATCCAGGATTAACTAGGCCTAATTTTAGTCCCTTTTCCTTTCCACCCTTTTCTTAAGAGGAAAAGATGGGAAGGAAAAGTGGATTTTACGGTGGAGGAGATGCATAAGAAGGGTAAATGTCCTCTTTATGTGCGTCTCCTCCTCCGACAATTAAGGGTAGGCAACGCATCTGCAATTGCGGATGTTTATGGGCAGCGGTCGCTTTCCATTTCGGTGGATTCAGGTGGCCGCTTGCTCGTTTGCCACCTTATATTATAAAAAAAAAAAACTATTATATTTAAAAAAGTATAGCTTAATCTTTAAAACTTATTTCTACTCGTTCGATCGAGCAACATGTTGAAATACTTTACATTTATACTTTATCGATTTTTTTTATTAATTTTGTGTTTTATTTCACTATCCTTATAAGTAAATGTGGCGTAGTTACATTAACGTTGTGTAACTCTACATTTATGCACCGCGTGCATTACTTACGACAGACGCAAACATTTAGACCATTTACAACTCTGTACCGCATTTAGAACCATATGTAAATAATTTTAGAGAATAAAATATCTAAATACTGTGTAATATTTAGCCTATTTAGTCATTTTTTCTAATTAATTTGGAGCTTTTAAAATATCACTGTTAAATTTTTAAATTGAGTTTTTTATTTGGAAAAGCTCGTCACGTTCAAATACGAGTACTTCGTTATAATTTGACAATATTGTAACTATTTACTAACTAATCTTTTAAAAGTCAAAGCCCCATTGAAGTCAATAAACTGTTATAATATTTGTGCAGGATGCACATCTATCGCTGATGGCGTGTAAAATAAAAGACTTGCTGAGATCACTTGGCTGTAGGAGGTAGGGCTTCTTCTGGTTCCACACTTCTGATACGATGAAATATTCCCCTGTTGAAAGCCGCTCGAGCGTCTGTCTATATTCGCTACGGGGGCGTACTAAGCGTGTGGGGGGCTTAAGCCGCTCTACCTGCCTACTATTGCCTTTTATTTATTTTTAAAAGTCAAAGCCCCATTGAAGTCAATAAACTGTTATAATATTTGTGCAGGATGCACATCTATCGCTGATGGCGTGTAAAATAAAAGACTTGCTGAGATCACTTGGCTGTAGGAGGTAGGGCTTCTTCTGGTTCCACACTTCTGATACGATGAAATATTCCCCTGTTGAAAGCCGCTCGAGCGTCTGTCTATATTCGCTACGGGGGCGTACTAAGCGTGTGGGGGGCTTAAGCCGCTCTACCTGCCTACTATTGCCTTTTATTTATTTTTAAGCAAACTGTACATTAAACTATTTCTATTTTCTATTATTTACTATAGAGAACCAAATAAAAAAAAAAAAAAAAAAAAAAAAAAAAAAAAAAAAAAAAAAAAAAAAAAAAAAAAAAAAAAAAACTATTATATTTAAAAAAGTATAGCTTAATCTTTAAAACTTATTTCTACTCGTTCGATCGAGCAACATGTTGAAATACTTTACATTTATACTTTATCGATTTTTTTTATTAATTTTGTGTTTTATTTCACTATCCTTATAAGTAAATGTGGCGTAGTTACATTAACGTTGTGTAACTCTACATTTATGCACAGCGTGCATTACTTACGACAGACGCAAACATTTAGACCATTTACAATTCTGTACCGCATTTAGAACCATATGTAAATAATTTTAGAGAATAAAATATCTAAATACTGTGTAATATTTAGCCTATTTAGTCATTCTTTCTAATTAATTTGGAGCTTTTAAAATATCACTGTTAAATTTTTAAATTGAGTTTTTTTATTTGGAAAAGCTCGTCACGTTCAAATACGAGTACTTCGTTATAATTTGACAATATTGTAACTATTTACTAACTAATCTTTTAAAAGTCAAAGCCCCATTGAAGTCAATAAACTGTTATAATATTTGTGCAGGATGCACATCTATCGCTGATGGCGTGTAAAATAAAAGACTTGCTGAGATCACTTGGCTGTAGGAGGTAGGGCTTCTTCTGGTTCCACACTTCTGATACGATGAAATATTCCCCTGTTGAAAGCCGCTCGAGCGTCTGTCTATATTCGCTACGGGGGCGTACTAAGCGTGTGGGGGGCTTAAGCCGCTCTACCTGCCTACTATTGCCTTTTATTTATTTTTAAGCAAACTGTACATTAAACTATTTCTATTTTCTATTATTTACTATACAAATTAATCGCTATATAACTATTGTCTTGCACATCTCTCCCGCCGTGCGTCGTCCTCCGTGGTCGGCGCATCCTTTTCACTGGCTCGATAAGATGTCAGCACCACCAGCTTTTTCGTAGGTCTTCGTAGGGTCCCAGCTTTCGTACGTACGTCGACGGCGCGTACAATGCCGTCGGGTCCGGGGAAAGTTGCAGTTACTAATCCCCGGGCCAGCTGTTGCGTGGAAGGGTTCCGTCAGCTATTAGTACTATATCTCCGACGTCTATTAGAGGGCCCTTCCCGCGCGGCTCCCGCCGGTATTGTAGCTCAGGTAAGTACTCGCGTACCCATCTAGCCCAAAACATGTCAGCTAGACGCTGCGAAGCTCTCCAGTGTGCTCGTCCGATGAGGTCGGCGTCGGTGAAGGTGCCGACCGTCGGTGTTCGCGCTGGCCCGCCGAGGAGAAAGTGGTTTGGTGTAAGCGCCTCGGCGTCCTCTGGTTCTGTTGATACGTGGGTGAGGGGGCGGCTGTTTACTGTGAACTCTATCTCCGCTAATAATGTTGCTAATACTTCTTCCGTCGGGAAGCGTTCGTGTAAAACGGTGTTCAATGACGTCTTTACACTACGAACTAGGCGTTCCCAAGCGCCGCCCATGAACGGGGCGCTTGGAGGAATGAATCGCCACGCTATCATTCTTTTATTTGCTTCTTCTTGAGTCGCTTCGTCTATGGTTTGGCGTATTTCTCTGGCGGCTCCTTGCAAATTTGTCCCGTTGTCTGACCATATCTCAGTTGGGCAGCCCCGTCTGGCTATCATGCGCCGTAGAGCCATGACTGCTGCGTTCGTGCTCAAGGAGCCCGCTATTTCCAAATGAATCGCTCTTGTTGTTAGACAAGTAAAGAGTGCCACGTATCTCTTTTGTCTCATTCTCCCGACCGTGACATTTAGTGGTCCGAAATAGTCCACACCGGCGTATGTGAAGGCTCGCGTGTGGTGCGCGAGTCGGGTATGCGGGTGATTACCGGTCGGAGGCACTGGCGGTTTCTCTTTTCTTATGCGACATAATAGACATCTGTGTATGACGCTTCTTACCGTCGTCCTTAGACGCAGTATCCAATATTTTTGGCGACATTCGTTTATTGTGGCCTCTATGCCGGCGTGATGTAGTTGGCGGTGTACATGTTCTACATAGAGGCGTGCTATTCGGTGGTCGCCGTCTATAACGGGAGGTCGTTTGAATTCTTCATCAATCCCTGTGGCTGCGTCGATGCGCGTTGATATGATTATTACGCCGTTGAGTGTCTGTGTCGCGAGGCGTCGTAATCGACTGTTTTTCGATATTATTTTCCCGTTGTTAATGTCGCGTAACTCTGCATCGAAGGATTCTTCTTGTGAGAGTCTTACTAGTAATTCTTCGGCACGTCGCAAGCACTCCGTGTCTATTGGTATGTGCCGCGGAGGCTGCGCTGATTGCGTTCGCTGTTTAACTGTATTCGAGGTACGACTATTTTGCTCCCAGGACGAGTCCTTCTCTGCTTTTTTCTTGTTTCTTTTGTAATGGACGGTCTCACGTCGACGTCGTTTACAAAGCTGTACAAATTGTAGAACGCGTGCGGTTGATCTGTGTAGACGCTCCCATTTCGAGAAGCGTGTATAATCGGGTACACATTGTTGTACGGCACTTAACGATTTCTTTACTGTGGCGACTGCGACGATCTCTGCTTTCTCTTCGCCCGTGGCTATGTAGGGCTCGTCGGTCGTCGCTTCGGGCCATTCTTTTGGGTCGGCGAGTAGGAAGTCCGGTCCATGAAACCAGCGATGTTTCATGTCGAATCCAGCGGGCACGTCTCTTGTGGCGTCGTCGGCAACGTTGTGCTTGGTTGGCACCCATCTCCATTCATCGACCTTACTGTTTTCTTCTATGTCGGCGATGCGGTGCGCGACATATGGTCGATACGAGCGGGCGCCGTTTTGTATCCAAGCGAGAACGGTGCGGCTGTCTGTCCAATAGGTCCTCTCGTTTACCCTTTGGTCATGCTCTTCTATCACGGCTGCTGCCATGCGACATCCCATTACCGCAGCTTGTAGTTCTAGTCGCGGTATCGATGTTAATTTCAGCGGGGCGACTCGTGCCTTAGCGAGTACTAACGATGTGTGCACGCTCCCGTCTTCGGTTGTTATACGCCAGTATAATGCGGCGGCGTATGCGGTTTCACTGGCGTCGACGAATGTGTGTAGCTGTATGTTTACCGCGTTGCTATAGAGACGGTAACATCTCGGGATCTTGATGTTCTCGAGAGCTTGAAGGTGTGTCATCCACTCACGCCACTGTTCCGCTAGACTGTTTTCCAGATGGTCGTCCCAATTGATACCTTGACGCCATGTTTCTTGAAGGATTTGTTTCGCGCGTACTGTTACTGGCGCGGCGAAACCAAGCGGGTCAAAGAGAGACATAACCACTCTCAGTATGTCTCTTTTGGAAGGCTCCTTTCCTTCCACTATGTTCTCGGGCAGTCTCTCTAGCCCCAAGTTGAATGACAAGTAGTCAGCTCGGGGGTTCCATTTCAGTCCCAAGACTCTTTCGAACTTTTCTTCCAACAGCGTGTTCGGTTTCTGTTCGGCGGCACCCACAGCTACGGCTACGCTGTGACTATTCGAGGCCCATTGCCTCAGCTCGTAGTGCGCTTCTTTGTGGATGTCTCGCACGTCGCATGCTGTTCGAATCGCTTCTTCTACAGTTTTAAAACTTTGTAGATAGTCATCGACGTAGTGGCATTTTACTATTGCTTCGTAGGCTGCCGGGTTCGTTTCCTGGTATCTTTTGGCATTCGTGTCCTTCACGTAGATAGCTGTCGCGGGGGAGGACGTCGCTCCGAAGATGAGTGACGTCATTCTATACTCTCGCGGCGGTTGGTTTCCCCTCGCGGAGCCTCTCCATAAATACCGTTGAGCGTCGCGATCTTCTTTTCTGACTTTCACTTGCATGAACATCTCTGCTATATCCGCGGTCACGGCGACTGGATGTTGACGAAACCGCATCAAGACCCCGGGTAGCGATTGTAATAAGTCGGGGCCCGTCAGCAAGTGATCGTTGAGAGACACTCCATTAGTTTTGGCGGCGGCGTCGTGGACTATGCGGATCTTCCCCGGCTTCATTACGTTGATCACGGGAAAGTGAGGGAGATACCAAGTGTTGCTGTTCTTTTCTTCGGGAGCAAGTTCGGCGTAGCCCTTTTCTATTAGAGAGTTTATTTGCGCTTCATATTTTCGCGTAACTCCGGATTCTTATCTATTTTCTTCTCTGTTGACAATAACCGTTTGAAGGCGTTGTCGTAATTGTTTGGGAGTTTGACATCATTTTCTTTCCATAACAACGCAGTTTGGTAGCGACCGGTATCGTTTAGTCTGGTGTGCTCTTTTAAGAGTGAGAGAGCACGCTCTTCTGGGTCGCTTCGTGGTCGCTTCGGTTCTATTGTAAGCGAATCTATTGCGAAGTGACGGCGCAGTTGTTCGTTGAGATCTTCGAAAGCCAAATGATGTACTCGATGTGTGCCTTTTCCCAAACTTCGAGTTGTAGATCCATGCAGGACCCATCCTAACGGGGTGTGGGACGCGACCGGTTGATGTCGCTGTCCCTTTCTGACCTCCGTCGCTATCAGAAGGTGCCAGTTATCTTGGCCGATAAGTATTCTTGGTTGAGCATTTCTGTAGGTAACTTGCTCACTAATCTCTTTGAGATGGCTGCAGTTTGCTATTGTTCCGCTATTTATTTGCTGCGATGCTATCTTCAGGTTGGCGAACGTTCTTGCATTTATCTGTTGGCGAATTCCGTTCGTCCCTCTTAATGTGAGATTCACACGTTGAGATCGGTTAGCTGCTGTCTTATGGTCGCCGATCCCTTCAACTCGTAGCGGCTCGACGGGTCCCGATATGCCGGCTTTTCGCGCCAGTGTTTCGTCGATTAGCGTAACTGTTGATCCGTCGTCGAGGAGTGCGAACGTATCTATCTTTCCTTTTCTTCCTATTATTGTGACAGGAACTATCTTGAGATATGAACACGTGTTGCTGTGCTCCCAAGTTGAGGTGACGACTTCCTTTTCTTCTTGCTGTTTTGTAGATTTTTCGAAGTGCAGCAGTTTATGGTGGAATCTTCCACAGTCGTTGATGTCGCATCGTTTGACGCGGCATGCGTGTTTTCTTGTTCGCTGTTTGAGACAGCGGAAACATAGCGAATGTTTTTTCGCAATGTCCCATCTGTCGTTTACGTTGGCTTCTGCTATCTGTGGACATGCCGGTGGTATGTGGCCCTGTGTGGCGCACACGTTGCATTCCGTTGAAGCTTCTGTTACGGCGTAAGCCTTGGCGGCAGGCCGTCTGTTTGTTGCTGCGCTTGACCCTTCGGTGATGGCTTCCGGTTGGGCGTATGGGCTGCATCGGTCGGCTTCGCGTTGGAGGAAGCGCGACAGTTTTGTTAAGTCGGCTTCACCTTCCTTCTGTTCAGCTGCGAAGTCAAACCAGCGGTACCGTAGCGCCGGAGTCAATTTTTCTATAATCGCCTTTGTCACCTCAGGATTGTACATGTAGTGTTCTTTGCGCAATGCAGCGATTGTTGCTACGCTATTAGCGACTTTGTTCGCAAAGATGCAGAGCTCTCTCGGTGAATCAGATGGACGCGTAAGTGCGCGTAAGTGCTCTAGTTCTGTAAGTGCGATGGCATCAGGGCGGCCGAATCGGGTTTTCAATGACGCTATTATTTCGTCCGGTTCGGCGCATAAGATCAGCAGGTTGTCGACAGCTTCTCTTGCCCGTCCTCGTAGTGCGTGTCGCAATCTTGCCATGTTTTCTTGCTTCGAAAATGCTGTTGATGATTCATTGTAGGCTGCACTGAACGCGAGCCATTGTGAGTGCGATCCATGGTAGATCGGTAGTTCGAAGTGATGGCGAGTTGCTGGCTGTGCTGTTTTCGCAGCGAGGGTGATTGCTGCGGCTAACTGTTGTATGTCTCCCGCCGGTGTAGATAACGCTTTCGAAGGTTTCTCTGTGTCTTCTATCCAATCGGTGACACGGCGCTCCTTTTCCTTTTGGCGGGAAATGGCTTCTTCGATGTCGCTATCTTCCTCCTCATCACTGTCTTCCGCTTCTATGACAGCGATGCGAGCACTGGCGAGTTTGACTTGCAATCTAGCTAACTCTGCCCTGGCTTGGGCGAGGCGTGTAGCCTTTCGAGAAGCTTGGCTGTGTGTGGACCGTGCCGGTTTTGAGGGTTGAACCGGTCGGCTATGCTCTGCCTCCTTTAAAGTGGTCGTCGATGGTGGCGTCGCATCCGTCGCGCTGTCGGTCCCCGTAGAGCTTGTCCGAGTTTTATCTGTCCACTCGGTGTCGGAATCTGTAGCTTCTGCGGAGGACTGTGGCGCGTCTCGCAACGGATCCGCTCGAGGCAGGGGCTCCGATTGTGGTGAGGCCCTGCTGCGGTTATTCCGTTCGACGGAGCGAGTAATCGGCATCTTCTATTTAACACGGAGAAATCCGGCTCGAAGGACCAATATGTGCAGGATGCACATCTATCGCTGATGGCGTGTAAAATAAAAGACTTGCTGAGATCACTTGGCTGTAGGAGGTAGGGCTTCTTCTGGTTCCACACTTCTGATACGATGAAATATTCCCCTGTTGAAAGCCGCTCGAGCGTCTGTCTATATTCGCTACGGGGGCGTACTAAGCGTGTGGGGGGCTTAAGCCGCTCTACCTGCCTACTATTGCCTTTTATTTATTTATTATATACTGGTTACGTGAACAAAAAGGGAATGATGACTGAGATGACGTATGATATATTTGGAGGACAAAAACCTGTTGCGTCGACCTTACGGGAGTAGGATTAGGAGGAGGATGATGACGATGATGATTACATTTTATTTATTTTTAAGCAAACTGTACATTAAACTATTTCTATTTTCTATTATTTACTATACAAATTAATCGCTATATAACTATTGTCTTGCACAATATTTATCTCTTAAACGAGTAACAAATCTCAGACATCCGTATCCGTACTGCAAGAGAAACTATTTGCGGTTATTTATCAGCTAGTTAGTGCCTACATGAAGAGCCGACTAAATATTGCATCCTGTTACATAAAATATATTTTAACATCTCATAATGTTATGTTAATTTCTAAATAAACTCATAAAAACTGAACATTTTGAACAGAATTTGGTTTAAAAAGATCGAATATGAAATTCATGCAGATAATATAGGTGTAGTTTTTGTATTATCTGTGATATGAATCTGTGACGTCATCGAATAACCCTATATTATTTTATAGTACAAAAAGCGTTTATATTTTAAATCATTAGAACGATAAACGAAGCTTACAGTGATTATGTCTGCTGCCTCCGTAAGTTTCTTTTCCAATTGGTTATTTTCTTTGCGTTCCATCAATTTGCGATTGTCCGCGCTCCGTCAACCGAACAGTTACATAACGTCGGCTTAATCTCTGTAACAATAGGTTCACTTCTATATCGCCAGCATTTAAAATGCTTTTTTCTTTTACTAAAATTAAAAAATAACTTTCATAATTTTCTCTGGACAAATACTGGTTACGTGAACAAAAAGGGAATGATGACTGAGATGGCGTATGATATATTTGGAGGACAAAAACCTGTTGCGTCGACCTTACGGGAGTAGGATTAGGAGGAGGATGATGACGATGATGATTACATTTTATTTATTTTATTTATTTATTTTATTTATTTATTATATACTGGTTACGTGAAGTTTAGTAAGAAGTACGCTGTGTTAAAAACATTTTTATAAAGGTTCATATCATCATCAAATAAATAACTTCTTTAGTTGTTTCGATAATAAGTCAAAAATAACTCTTAAAACATTGAGATGCACAAACAAAGAAAATATTAAAAGTACCCGATAAGTGTTGAAAGAAAGCAGCAAGAGCGAAGTGCCAAAAACCTCTAGTTTCTGCCTACCCTTTGTGTTGCAGACTCAAGTCTATAACTGTACTTACTTATTTATAAAGTTAACAACATTCCCACAACTGGTTATTTATTTGATAATCTAAAATGTCAAGCAAAATCATAACAAAATATCTCAATGTATCTTTAAGAGCGGGCGCACACCTTTGATTAAACTATCGCACAGCTGTTGTGTGATTGTCGATTGTTTCGCTGCCAATTCAACTGTTTAGTTGCACAACTAAAAATCGGATAGTGTGCGCACCTCCATATAAGCTCCTAGGAATCAAAGAGAGATATTAAATAGTTGTGAGATCGTTTATTTTCAGGTGTGTGCGCGCTCTAACTTTGCTAGATTATATCTCGAAGCCTTGATAGATAATACTTATGATTCTGCGAGCAGAAATTCGGTTAATGACCAGAGATACGAAGGAAGTTGACATAGACAAATGTTCGGTTTACTAAAGTTCAAAGCTTATAAAACTATTGCGTTATTGCGACAATTATTTTAATAAACGAAGGATTTATGAGGTCCAAAAGACCAAGTAAAATTATGGCCCTAGGTTTTTTAATAACAAGTATACATGTTTGTGCTTTTAATTTAAAGTTGTTCGGATAGCTTGTTGTTTACTAGAGATTTGCGAAACCATAGAAGACTCAGCGAGAAAATATAATATCGGAGTACCAAGTGGATGCTATATTCTAAGAATAACGAACCAATGAAATTTTGGGAACCACTGCTATAGATATTTTGAACAATACAATTTCATCAACAATCTAAATTGCCAGTTCAAAGCGAAGTGAGAAGGAACCAATTCACAAGAGCACGATTTGCATAACACTTTCGTTTTCACACTTAACGAGTCCGTGACAAAACAATAACAGTTGCGTGCAACATCGATGTTATCCAGACCCGTAACCGTGACCGATGCTATCAGATATCCGAAAATGGAAAAAATAATCGTAACTGAAATTGATCCGAACGAACTATAAGAAATATATATTTTATTTAAACTATCTACCTTTATTGCCTTAGCATTATTTTCTCTGTGCCGAAAACCTTTATAAAAATGTTTGTTCTTTACGAAAATAGTTAATATTTTAGTTTTTTACAGTATTAAGTACTTATTACAGCATTTCTAAGCATTGTAAAGAGTTCTGTAAAGGTTTCATTTTCGAAAGCTTAGTTGGAGTATAGCTTTCTCTCTGTCCCGCCCTCGACCGTTCCCAGTTCAACGAGAAACATTTCCGCGTTGAAATAAATTATCATTTTATCCGCGTAACAAAGCATTTCATTATTGTTTCACTCCAAGCCATTGTTTAAGATCATTTTGTTTTCAATTGTGAAATATTTTGTAAAGATTAAACACTTGGTGCGGAAATAATCATGCCTAAAATTATATTATTGAAAAAAAAAACGCATAAAAAGGATGTGGACCTTATGTTGCTTTTAACAATGCAGATTAAAACAAAACTAATTTTAACATGAGGTACAAAAGATAAATGTTAAAGCGAGCTTTAACTGTCACATTGAGGGCCTGTCCCACCAAATTGTAAATTGTCTGATAACAATCCAACATGTAAAATATTATTTTTATGCGATAGAAATATTGGATTTTGTTACCTTATTCAGATAAGATTCAGTGTCAGCAGTGACGTCATTTTTAAGCTATCTGAGCCTCTATCAGCCAGTGGTGGAACCGGCCCTTAACGTCGTAAATCAGTCCCTAAGGACATCCCTTAGCATACACTAAAGGAATGATGGAGTCATAAAGTTTATCGATGTATAACTTTTATTATACCGTTATTTGATTGCGTTTGAGTCTCGCGTATGAAATGTTCACACGAGATTAATTAGAGCCAAAGCTATTAGTACATTTTATTACGAAACCGATGTAGAAACAATATACATTTTGTACTTTACCACGGTCATAAAGTTACACATCTTTTTAAGTTATAAATTACTTGCAAAATAATGTTATGGAAAAGGTTAAATTCAAAATATAGTTGGGAATAAACCCAATAGCTTGCAGTGAAAAGAAAAAACTCATTCAGTCAATTAACTTTACTTTACTACTAGCTTACAAAATCCCAACAAAAAATATTAACACGACTATTTTATAAGTCTTTTTGTACATTCGGCAAATACAATTTAATCAGATTCTTCTATATAAAAATCGTATAGTGTTTTATCTGTCCCAACGAGCCTAACTCCATATTTACATAATTATTTTTTCTTGATGGCGGCCATGTTGGAAAATAATGGCGGTAAAAGCAATTATATTATTCAATCGACGGTTGTATAACAGAATCGTTAACCAAACAACTTTACACGTAATAAAAAAATTAATTGTATAATTTATGCAATCACAATGCTGCAATTTCTGTCATTACCGATACTTACCAAAAACTATGAATTAAAAAAATCAATTAACTACCACATAATGTTTGTGGACGATATTAAAAAATGTTTAAAAAAATATTTAAATAAAATTTAGTTGATTATTAGCTTAAATTAAAATAAAACTCTTAAAGGCACTCAAAATATTGTTTTTTATTTAACACTTTTTTTTTTTACAAAAAATCAACCTTAGCTATACATTCGAGTGAGAGTAATATTTAAAATTTACTACCTCCATATTGTAGACGCAACCAAAATTAAAAATTATAGTATTTTAAATACAAAATTCGATATTTCAAATGCACAAAATCTTTTACTGGTTATTGTTGACAAAAACATTGAACTATTTGTAATCACAAAAAATCCTTTCCATGTAGTATATAGAAAGACATTTTTTAATGTTTTATGAAATCTTCCTTCTTTCATAATATAGAGGTAGCAGTACAATAGCCATGAATTATAGTTAAAGCGGGAAATACATGTTTTTTGTGGCTTTCAAAAAATCTTTAAAAAAAATACGTATAAGATAAACTTATTTACATTACGTTATGCTTATTTCCTTTTTTTTTTCTTGGAAAATAGTTTTGAAATAAACAAAAAATTGTCCGTCATAGTTTTTGGAAATCTGATTATTTTTAATAAAAAAAAAAAAACTCGTTTGCCCGCTCTGTCTACAAATAATACAAACATACCATTTACAGCAGAATAAATATTTGTACTTGTTTATGGCACTGCATTCCATTTATGCGTATACCAAAGAAAACTAAAACTATTAAGTAACTTTTTATTAAAAATAAAAAAAAAAAACTGTTTCTAATTTAGCACCATTTATGCAGTGAACGTAGACTTCAAAATTACATAAAAATGGCTTTTTTATTACTTTAAATAAACGATATTTTTTACTTTACAACTGCTGTATTCACAATCATTATCTTCCTCAGTGAACACTCCGAGAAACATTAGTGTCTCGCGAGTAAATAATCGCTTGTAACTTTTTCTATAGTTACCTCCACTTTCGACTTATTTTCTAATACAGTTTTACAAAATCTACAAAGCGATAATGTTAAAGCTTTTCTACTTATAAAAAAAATAACAGTAGTTATTTACAATCACAGACTAAAAAATATGACATACGATGACAGGAAGGCGGTGTTGCAATGAAATAGTCTCTGACTTGTAAAAAAAAACTTTTGTTTATGATCCAAAAAAAATGTTTAGGATATCTGCGAATATTTATGATGCATTTTTACATGTACGGTATAAAATCAACAATGTCATTTATTTACTAAATAATTAAAACTAATACAACATAAAGATTATCAATCTGCTGGCTGGAACATTTAACATGTAGAATATTTCACATAATTATAGAAAAAAGTTACAATTTAATTGAATTATATAAAGATAGCCCGCTATCTATATTTAAAGGACATTTATTTCTGTAATTTAACTGCATTTTTTTATTCAACAATGATTTATTATAAAATCTGAATTTAAAAAAATCCTGCAAAATCATGGTCACATTACATTTTACAAACATAGTACTGCGAGTCTTTTTTTCCTTTATTGGTAATTAAAAACCGTGTACACTTTAAACATTCCAGAGCCTTCATACAAAATAACGATACTAATGTAGTTTTTGTATATTTACAATATACAACTAATGCTGTGTTCGACTTAACGTGTCTAAATTATGATGAGAATCGATTCTGTTCATATTTGCTTTGAATTCGTCTCTCGTTTTCAAAGACGGTGTGCTGGGAACCGATTCTATTTCAATATTACTTCTTTCTTTATTAATAAAATCTTCATTTGAACCATTTTGTGCAGGTTTACCGAATTCTGAGTACGATAGGTTGAAATTGGAGACGGATTTTAATTTATCAGACGCCTCTAAGCCTGCTGATAGAGATTTCGACGGCGATATCGGTGTCAGATCTATAAAAAAATGTATATCTTACTATTATCTTACTAATATTATAAATGTGAAAGTTTAGATGGATGGATGGATGGATGGATGTTTGTTAGAGTTTGTAGTGTAAATTGCTAAATGAATCTCGATGAAATTTGTCATAGATGTAGAAGATAATCTGGAAGAACACATAGGCTGTTCACTTTTGTTTTATTCAATTCCACGCGGACGGAGTTGCGGGCCAGAGCTAGTAATATTATAAAAGTGGAATTTTAGATGGATGTTTGTTACAGTTTGTAACCTAAATTACTGAAAGAATCTCGATGAAATTTGTCATAGATGTAGAGGATAGTCTGGAAGAAGACATAGGCTATTTACTTTTTTTTTTTTTTTTTTTTTTTTTTTTTTTTTTTTTTTTTTTTTTTTTTTTTTTCCATATATCATGATAGTCTGGAAGAACACATAGGCTATTTACTAATTTTTTTTAAACTGCGCTGACGGAGTTGCGAGCAAAACTTAGTTTAGAATAAAAAGTGTTGTATTGTAATAGCTTTTTTTTAATTTACCTTTGCCTAGTTCCGTCGTGGTTTCCTCGCTGTGGTCATCCTTGTGGTCTTTGGGCAAGGAGGACGAGCGGCTGCTCGGTAACATACCCAGCACTCTAAATTATAAATAAAAATATATAAAAACAGCATTTCTATGGAAATCAAGTGAAGAATAATCTTTCGTGTTAGAGCACAGTTATCTATACTAATATTATAAAGAGGAAAGATTTGTATTTTTGTATGTATTGAAAAAATTAAAAAAATTCTGAGCCGATTTCAAAAATTCTTACACCATTAGTCATTAAAACCTACGTTATCAGTAACATGAGCTATGTTTTTTTAATTTCATGCGGACGAAGTCGCGAGCTAGTTTATATTAAAAAGAGTTGAACAATGCCGTAATTTATAATCTCTAAAGTCTTTTCAACTTTTGATAACTATATAAAGGACAGTGACGTCACAAAACTTGGCCGTGTTTACGTCGTCGTCGTGACTTTTAAGTCGCTCAAAAGTTATTTTTTAAGTTCTATGGTCAGTTTTTAGTGTTTTTTTTCTGGTTATGTCATAACTGGTGGAAATGTTTAAAAAATAGTCAAAGTACATGGATGGATATTAAAATGTGTCGTTTACCTGGAGTTGCCGAGGTCTCCGAAGGGCGTGTTGGGGGCGGTGCGCGGCGGCGGCGAGGGGCGCGGCGAGCTGCTGCGCTCCGCCCACCCCTCCGCCACCAGCGCCTCCCCCACCTCCACAGAACCCTCTGCGAACAATACTCAACTACATCCATACATAAAGTATATAAAGTAAGTAGTATTTCTTTATTAGTAATAAAACTGGATGTCTTTGTAGTGTTTCTTTATTAGTCCTTTTATCGTGTACACGTGCAGTCTTCTCTTCCTGCCACATTCGCTGTCAACTGTCACTGTAAATACATCCGACCATATTCCATTATTGTATAAACATTTATTTATTTAACACTTAATGCACAAACAATACAAAAAAAACTAAGCTTATCAACTAAAAAAAATGTGCAAGTTTTTTACCTATTTTTTACAACTATTTAAAAAACAAAAAAATATATATAAACAAATTCTATACATACGAGCATGTATTCATATTGTTTTATAGTAGAAGGTTAAGAATGAGCAAGCGGTGATCAAAAAAACGACTACTGCTCATAGACATTTACACAAAAAGAGGATTTTTTGTCTATATATATCTTTTTAATAAATTGAGATTCTAGTAAATTGGGTAAATAGCCGGCAACCAGCTGGCACAAGGCGTATAGCCATGACAGTAAACTTCGTAACCCCCCTCTTATAAGCAAGTAGCTGTCACAAAATCAAACATCAAACTCTCTACTAGCATGCAATTTAGCGTTCACATATGTGTTGTTGAAGCGTTCCAGTTACTGGCATGTTAGGATGCCAGCTACTGGCATGTATTCTTTGGCTAAAAAACATTACCTTCAGTGACATCAAACAGTTTGATTCCGGGTATTTCCTTGTCTTTCTCTCCAACCATTGCAATTGACTTCTTGTAAGTACACGTCTTGGACAGTAGTGGCTTCCAACGCGCCACCTGGAGATAAATAAAAATATTATACACAATTTTTATGAAATTAAGTCTATAGTCTATACTATTATGATAAAGCGTAAATACACACTTCTTTGTTCCCTAAGATGTCAGCAATTACAGAATTTTTTTGAATAATTCTTTTTTTAATAAAAAGTTCTACACTTACGTCACGCTTTAGGCTATATATTTTCACGCCGTTAAACTTAGGGGGTAAATATTTTGGATTAAAACCCTAATGTGGGAAAGAGACCATAAGTTGCTGCCAACATCAAGAAAGAAAGATTGCTAAGGTTTGTCATGTCATGTCATGTCATTTTGACATTTGCTATTGATAATTTGACAAATGTAAACAATAAAATAAAGTTTTTATAATTTCACGCGGATGAATCCGCACGCGAACAGCTAGTCTATACTATTATAATAAAGCGTAAACACACACTTCTTTGTTGCCTAAGATGTCAGCAATTACAGCATATTTTTGAATAATTCTTTTTTTAATAAAAAGCCCTACACTTACGTCACGCTTTAGGCTATATATTTTCACGCTATTAAACTTAAGGGGTAAATAAATTGAAAAAAACTCTCATGCTGAAAAGAGACAAAAATACAATGCTGTTATCCAATGTCATAGGCCTCAGTTGTCATATACGCATTTGAATTTTGACATTTGTTATTGAATGTTTTACAAATGTAAACAATATTTTACAATTCGATGCGAATGGAGCCGCACGAATCAGCTAGTTATTAATAATTGTTTAATATATTTGCCTGTGTTAATTCTTCGAATCGTTCGACAGCTTGCGAGTGCCAGTGCTCCGCGTCGCCCGCCGGCTTCACGCCCGCTAAGAAACACTCCATTGCCTGAAAAGATTAATAAATATGTTATACTAGCGTTCGCCCGCGACTCCGTCCGCGCGGAATTAAAAAAAACAAATCCAAGTAGCCTATGTGTTCTTCCAGACGTCATCTACGTCTATGCTAAATTTCATGGAGATCCGTTCAGCCGTTTAGGCTACAAACTCTAACAAACATCCATCCATCTAAACTTTCGCATTTATAATATTAGTAAGAAGTAAGATTGTAAAAAATTCAAAACTTCTAACACAAAAGAGAGAGCCAGAAAATCTCTCTCTCTCTCAGGAGAATAATCAAGGAAATTAATGCATTAAATATCCACAATAACGGTGTCGATTAAATCGTTTCCAGAAAAGGATGGTCTGCCTTTTGTAGCAGGGGCACTGCCCCGCCCCACATACTGACATTCCTACTTAAAATTCTACGTTTTATAATCATACTAATATTATAAATACGAAAGTTTGGATGGATGGATGTTTTTTAGAGTTCGAAGCCTAATGAACGGATCTCGATGTTTGTCATAGATGTAGAGGATAGTCTGGAAGAACACATAGGCTAATTTATTTTGTTATTTTTTAATTCCACGCGGACGTTATCGGGTGCGAAAGTTAGTATGTGTATACTAACTTTGCTAACTATATTATGTTTGCCTTATGAATGGATTAAATGATTATTACTATTTTTTTTTAAAGTTATTTTTTTTTTAAGTTATTTTGTCTCCGTCTGGCTGGCTTATTATTATTATTATTTACATATATCTTTATTTCTTATTTTCTATATAATACATTTTAAAAGATTTGTATAAAAATAAAATAAAACATATTATATAAAAAATAGAGCACAATTATTATTATTATTATTATTATACCTGAAACCTGAGGCGTAGTAAATCAGCGCGCAGTTCGCAGAGCTCATGCGTGGCTACGTACTCGCTGTCACCGTAGTCCAAGAAAAATACATCAGCAACCTGCACAATATACATGTTAATGTTAGATGGATGGATGGATGTTAGAAGGTCATTACGTCTTAACGGACCTCTACGGAATTTAGCATAGATGTAAATATTAATTTGACAGAACGTATAGTTATATGAAATTTTAATTCTGTCGGAACACACTTTTTTATTATGTAGACGTTACACATAGCATGTTTATCAATTTTTGTTTTTTATTTACATAAAAACCCCTTCAGTTACGGCACAGTTGAGGCTATATTTTCACGCTATTCAATTTAGGGGTGAAGAAATTAGAAAATTCGTTAAAATGACAAAAATACAAGGCAATAGCAGTAAAGAAGCAAGATTGTTAAGCAATGGGTAATGTAAAATAGAATGTTGACATTTTAGCCAATGTAAGTTTCAACATTAAAATTAAGTTTTTATAATATGCGGAAGGCGCACGGGAACAGTTATAAGGTAAGTGTGACCTGATGCGTGGCGTCGAACTCGTTGGGCCGTATGTCATGTACTCGCGCGCGGTACCAGCGGCCGTCGAGTCGGAACACCGCCGCCACCACCTGGCCCACGCTCACCGTCTGCAGCTGCACACACACTTCATACATACACACCAATAGCCTATGTTTAGGGTACGGACTACCGATCTCGCGGTCGAGGGTTCGAATCTATTCGACTATTGTAAACCATATCCTAGCACAAGCCTTTAGTTGGAATGGTTAAAGGAAATATTAGTAAATTAAGAAAAATCTACTAATATTTTTTATTAAAAAAGAATACATCATACATCATACATTTAACAAAATAAAGACTAAAAAAAAAATTAGACATGTGAACAAAATTTTTTTCACCGGTACTTTCTCTGACTGGTACTATATCTGTTGTCAAGATTCGTGACTTATCGTGTATTTGTATTGACATGTAATAAAACATTTTACAAAATTATAATAAACCCATTATAATAAATTTTATAACAAAAGATATTTTGTTATAAAATAAAATATAAACATTTAAATAAATAAAATAAGATTTAATCCTTATCAAAACTACAATACAATTATGAATCAAAAAACACTAATTAAACACCAAATAAAAAAACGTAACTAATGAAAAAAAAATTAACGTTGCAATGCTGCCTGGATTGGGTCCTCGCTCAGCTATGAATGCTAAATGCTCCTAATTGAAGTAGCCAGCGCTCGCCCGAACCCTTGGGATCATCCACACGTCAGTAGTAGCGGTGGATAGGCAGAAATTATCACATACTTACTGCATGCGAGGCTCTATTCTCCTTATTAGAGTAATATTCAGTCATGTGAGCGACGAGGTTGTCCAGCTGAGCCACCTGCGGCCCCACGAACTGCACCCAGAACCTCGACGGTGAAGAAACCGCCGACACGTACACTTCGATAGACGAACTGGTCGCCTCTATACAACAAATACAGTCGAGGACGTTAATTCCCTACCCATATGTAAAATGACTGATAATTTCACGTTCATAAAGCAATTAGATCAAAAACTTATAGCGAAGTGACTTTAGTTATCCTTGTCGGTCTATATCTATACTAATATTAAAAAGAGGGGAAAAAATGTATTTTGTATGTATTGAAATAACTCAAAAACTACTGGGTAAATTTAAAAAATCTTTCATTATTAAAAAGCTACGTTATCAGTGACATAGGCTATGTGTTTTATTATTTTTTAATTTCACGCGGGCGAAGTAGCGAGCAACAGCTAGTCTATATATATGCTTAATTGTAGCTTAAAGCTTTTATTGGTGACAGTGTTTCGTCAACTTACCATTTGTCTAAGAAATATAGCTAAATTTAAATAATTAAAGAAATAGCAGAAAGATTTAAGATTTTCAATTTTAAGATAAGTTAAGAATTCAATAAGTTTTTGTTCTATAATACCAACAAAGAAACAATAAACCAATCCATATTCTAATCAGCTTACAATACACAAAACTCATTTATCATACAAATATTACTATATCAATGGCCAACAAGCAATACAGTCGATCCCAAATAATCAAATTCCTTTTTCCCAAACAAAATGTTCATATAAATTTTCTAATATGTGCATACAAATACGCAAAAGGTGCATACAAACAACATGCCATTGGTACAAACAAAAATCTAAGCAATACTACAAAAATTCAACCCCAACTTTCCCTTAGAAAACACCCTGTACATATGTCACTACCTTCAAATAAACTGATGTCCTCTGGAAACTCATTGTTGCCATATAAATCTTGATTTTCCAAATCATTTGAATCTGGGGTGAAATAATATCTTATATCGTCTAAAAGACGAAATATAATAAAACATTTAAAGCATCAATCACTAAAATACAGGCTTGAATGTCTATGGCTGAAAGATATAAAAAAAATAAAGCAGAAAATATGTATGGCAACACTTAGTCTATGGTTCATATGGTCATCTTTCAGACATAGACAATGTGCAACAACAAGGGCCGAGCATGCAGTTAGTCTTACCAGGCTTACACTTGGCATGTCTGAGGGCTGGTCTACCTGGGGACTCCTGAGGCTGGGGCGCTGCCGGAGGAATAGTCACCCGAGGTGTCCTCTTTGATTGTTCCATTTCGCGACGGCATTTTTCTTGCGCAACCTAAACACAGACAACTCTTTAATTTCTAATCTAACCTTAACAATATTAAAGAATAGTTGTTGCTCGTGACTTCGTCCACTTGGAATAAAAAAATAGTAAAAAAAACACAGCCTATACTCAGTGATAACATAGCTTTTTCATAGTGAAAGAATTTTTAAAATCAGCCATCTAGTTCTTGAGTTATTTCAATACATACAAAAATCCAAAAATACAAACCTTCCCCTTCATATTAGTATAAAAAGTAAAAACTAGCTGTCAACCATGAAATTCGCGCGGAAATAGAAAAAACAAAATTAATTCATGTGTTATTCCCGACTATGTTCTACATCTATACCAAATTTCGTCAAGATCCGTTCAACAGTTTAGGTGATATCTTCTAACATTCATCCATCTAAACTTTTGTATTTATAATATTAAATAAGATAACTTACAGAATTCTCAATCATGTCCATAGCGACTCGGATCTGCTCTTTGGTGCCCCTGAAAGTGATCTGCCGCTGGGTGCTACTCTCCGCAGATGGGGACCCTTCTATCTTCACTCGAGCACCGCTTCTATGGCTTATATTGTTTATATTCTCACCTCCTGTGCCTGAAAAACGCATAATTTCATTTAGTTACTAGCAACATAATGCAGGGGCATTACAGACTTCCATTTGTCAAAATCATAGCACACTTTTATTGCTTTATTGAAAACTACATGTTCAACAAATATGGGTGTTTCCTATCACCTTTCTGAAGGATTATCAACTGATTTTGAGAATTCTAGGTAAAATGTTTTTGACATGAATCGATGAACAACTACTTGTCTGAATTAATGTCACATTCCATTAGAGGCGAGGGTGCAAGCGAGAGCCCGGAACAAGCGATAGAGAGGCACGATCTGCCAAAGCCTAAGTGACATAATAAAGTAAAATTATTTATTCATAAACTGACTTTACAGTTTACCATTTTTTTTGTCTTCTGCAGTAATACTAGTCCAATCGTATTTTAAGATTTGCTTGGTTTTACACATTTACCTATAATCCTGCCGCAAGCCCATCCTGGTACCAACATGGTGTCCGTCTCAATAACTGGCTGTTGCTTTATGAACTCTTGTATAATCGCCTCCGCGATCTGCGTGGCTTGAAGCCGACCTCTGATGATGCACACATCATACTCCTTGTCACTGAACTTCTTGAAATGAATCTTTGCACCTGATTTACACTCTATTTCTTTTATATTGGAGCCATTTCGTCCTGAAATAAACATTAAATATTCAGCATACATTCATTCAACATAACAAATGTTATTTATAATCACTTGTTGGAAATTAAATTAAAACATTACTAAGGTGTTAAAAATACATTATGTCAGCTTTATTCCTTAACTAGCTTTCGCCCGCGACTACGTCCGCGCGGGATAAAAAAAACAAAAGCAAGTAGCCTATGTGTTCTTCCAGACTATCCTCTAGAACTGTGCCAAATTTCATCGAGATCACTTCACCTGTTTAGGCTACATACTCTAACAAACATCCATTCATCCATCCATACATCTAAACTTTCGCATTTATAATATTAGTAAGATTTAAATAATAATTAGATAATTTATCGCATTTACTGTTTCAGATAATTGGCTCACTATATTTTATACATTGTTTTCCCTTACTTTATCTAGAGGGCTACTTGCTAAGACAATGTTAACAGAAACGTTATCTATGAAATCATATCAACTTTAAGTTTTAAAATATATTAAGGCGAGGTTATGGCAAATTGCGCATCTTTGGAAGCATAGAACAGCATTTCTACAAAGATTTGATTCGTGATATTTTAGTATGTGTAACTTCAGTCCTTTAACTAAAGCCTCGTGGAACAGAATCACGATTGGACAAACTTTTCTCGATAGATTTATTTTTTGAAAATGTGCCTAATTCTGTAAAGATCGCCATATATCTGCAATACAACAACGAAAGTAAAAACTCGAAGTGGTTTATTTGATACACGAGTACTTTATCTTCGGTTAACCCGAAGCTTTTTGCAATACATTGATTAGTTAATTTTTAATCGAATTTAATTAAAATGAGCTCCCAAAACCATTCGGATTTCGCGTCAGTCCGCCCGCGGGCGTCGATGGAAGCGGACCTGTGCTCGTCGCTCCGGCGAAACCCCCTGCGCGTCCCGCATTTATGTGACCACGTGAGTGACGGAAAGGGCGATAGTCTGCCCGATAGCTCGCTCTCTTTTTATCAAGCCCGAACGTAAAAACACTGATCTATATAAAATGGAACTTCCCACAATACTGAAAGCGCCACGCGAATGGAATATAAATATTAATTATTTTTTTTATTTTATTAAAAACTTACATATTTCTATTTAATTAAATTTATAATGAATCGGAAAATAAGCTTTTTCATTAAATAATATTTTCCAAATTCGTAAGCGATTCTTTAAGTATAAACGGACGATTTTGTCACAAAACAGTATTATCTATACTATAGTGTGTCTAAATAATTTAGATTAGTTTGACAATTCATTTCAAATTTAGTAGGGATGGGTTGTGTAAAATCAGTCATGAATCTTATCAATATCGATTTTTATTCTTATAGAAGTTGGAATCGACAGATTTATTGTTATAACTAATGAAATAAAAAAAACGCTGTTTTCTCAAATTAATAATAACCATAACAATTAGTGAGAGTAAATAAATGTTTATTACTACTACAGCCGTTTTGTTATTTATATAGTTCGTATGTTTTCTAATACCACGTGGACGAAGTCGCGGGCAACAGCTAGTTATAAATAAACTTAATGTAAAAATCTAAATCGGAGTCGGGATGGCGCTTCGCGGCGTTCGATGTTAAGGACACGGCCGCGAAGACCGACGAGACTCGACTCACGCTAGTGATGGGACTCGAGTTGCTTTTCACTCGAGTGACTCGAGTAAGTTTTACATTACTCGGACTCGAATGAAATTTTTGCCAACTCGAGTTTCAAGTGACTCGAGTCGACTCGAATTACGAGTGACTCGTAACCATTAGGGTGGTTTATACCGAGCCGAGTAAGAAATTCTGACAGCAATTTCAGTATTTTTTTTTAATACATTGTTTCTGTTCTTTTGTTGACTTATTTAAACTTCATTTAAGTTAATTTTAAAGCATATTTATTATTATCTAAATTGTGTAAGAACATAATAAAACTGTTCATATTTTGATCTCATGAAAATCCTCGTTACAATAAATTAAATTGGAAACTTTTTAGTATTACATAATAATATTTCAATTCGACTGGTTTTTTTTTTAATTTTTATCGTTTTGTTTAGATTTTTTGAGTAGAATAAAAAAAATATTCTATGTTAAATTAATATTATTTTATTCGCTTTAAAATTTTGGTTATTCGAGTTTTATAATCCGAGTGACTCAAGTCAATAAAAATCACTCGAGTCCTATCTTCACTCGAGTGGCATTCGAGTGAGAAAGTTACCAGTACCGAGTGACTCGAGTGAAAAAAAGTCACTCGAGTCCCATCACTAACTCACGCGGTCTAACCGTGCGGTGCACCCCGCTCATTGTTTGCGCGCGCCTACTTCTTCCCCCAAAAAACGCAAATTGTCCAAACTATAATACAACCTTGTAAGTAGACAAGTGATTGTTTAAGATACATTTTAATATCAGTTACTATATTTTTTCAAACAGATGTGTTAAGAACAGTTTCAAATTTCAAGTAGAACCATTGAAGCATTACGGATTTAATGTCATTGTTCATTCGCAAAATCACATTAAGGATTAAAAAAGAACTGGAAATTAGTGGACAGTTTTTACAAAAAAAATTCTGACATAATTTTTTATTTTATTTTTTCTGTATAAAAATTTAAAACTGTATTTTTAAAACAAATGGCACGTAAATTTATGTATGACTTTTTTGTTGCCGTCTAACGATCGTTTGTTTAATCTTAAGAGCAGGACCCTCACAATACAGGCTGTGCCTACTGCGGGGTACTGATCACAACATATAAATAATTCTACTGTATCCATAAACTATATTTTTCTATCTCCATGTATACGTGATTGTTGGATTTTAAATAAATCATTTTTTCATAAAAAGGCATTTAATTATAGGAAAATAGTCACATCTGTCAAGACAAGTTCATAATGTGACTTCACTGGATGGATCGCTCTTACAAAATGTATTACATTATTGAGGTGGAAGACAGATATTTATTCAGTGACGGAGCAAGGCAACTGTATAAACAATGTATGACATTATACAACCTTGGATGAGTCAAACATGCCTAAATAATTTCAGACTTACTAACAGTGCCTAAAAGACTGTTAAAAATAACTGTTTATGCATTGTTTACCTTATCTTGTTAAGCTTTTTACAATACAAAATATCATTTTTAAACACTGATTACATAATTAAAATTGTTTTTGTAACAAGCTTTTAAAAATAATTTGTAATAATTATTTAATTAAAATTTTGTAATATCACTTATTGAAATAATTTGTAGCTTTATACTCCAAAATCCTTTTTAAATAACAATTTAAACAGGAATCTGATATTGTAAAGTTTTAATTTGATTTCATTAATTTAAATAGCTTAAAATACTTACCAATTAATGCAGGAATAATACTTTTTGGTACAGATACTTCAATTGTGTTTAATTTTGGTGCTTTTATAGTCTTCTCATTTATTTCTTCCTCATCCTTTTTGAATATGTAGTAAGCCACAAAAGCTGTCACTGTGACTATAGACAGCCCTAACGCAACAGGCAACAACAGCCTTGCATTCAAAGGCATTTTGCTGAAAAAAACGTGTTTTTTTCTTACAAATACACTGAAAATATAACTGCATATTGATATAAACAGTAATGTATGTTAGTTTATTTTACTATAGCTTATTTTTTAGGAAACGCACTTTATTAATATCCTTATTGCGATCTTATATCACAAGGAGGTAGTCAAACATAAGGAGAACCGAGTGCTCTAGCTCTCCTCATTATAATTTAGAAAACGTATATACTACATTATATAATCCAAAGTATTAAAAATACCGGTAACATTTATTGAGTCAAAGCTACAATTGCACATACAAAGTGATCTATTAGCAGCTATGACATAATGCGAGAAAAGTAACATTGGAAAAGTAACATGACACCATCAACAAGTAGGGCAAGAAAACATAGATTTACCTATATTTTTAACATAAAAGTTATCAATAACGGTGATTAAATAAATAATTCACAATCCAACTAATGTAGTATTTAGCTATCGGATCAAAACAAATAACTCGTGTGTCGTATCGAATAGTTCGTATTGGAAAATTATACAAACTCGCAGAAACGTATATTTATTTCAATGATTTGACATTGACAGCAAATTTTAACTTTGACATCTCAACTGTCAACCACATTCACGAAGACCGTTACTTTAAAACTTAAGGTTCTTTGTTAACATTTTTTTCATCCCCATGAGTATAATAAAAGTAATGTTTTAACAAACATGTGTGAGCAATAAAAAACAAAAATACCTTTTTAATATTTTATTTCAATGATTTGACATTGACAGCAAATTTTAACTTTGACATCTCAACTGTCAACCACATTCACGAAGACCGTTACTTTAAAACTTAAGGTTCTTTGTTAACATTTTTTTCATCCCCATGAGTATAATAAAAGTAATGTTTTAACAAACATGTGTGAGCAATAAAAAACAAAAATACCTTTTTAATATTTATTTTAAGTCATTATTTTGTGGTGGTCTTATGACTGACAATGTTGATACATATTTGATTTTTATAAAAAAATATAAAATAACATGGCTTTAAAAAAACTTTTAAATCAAAGTCAATATTTCAAAATGGTTTTTCTTTTGTGTTATCGAATTTTGTAATTTAATTTAGCTTGGTGTGATATTCTATAATACATAAACTTGATTTAGTAGATAGATCATTTTTATTAAAAGTATATAATTATATAAATTACATAAGTTCACGTAGTCGCCAAAGGTCTCCCAGGATTCCCATGTATTTTCAATCCTATTTCTCCTAGTAATTGCTAAAAATGTAGAATTCAAGATTTCTATGTCAGACCTGTATCAAAAAAATGGCATGGGATATTACTGAAGGTAATTTTTCCAATGTAGTACGTTTTCCGTGATTTGTGCGCCACAATTTTCATGTCCCCAATTTCTTATAACACGAACAAAAGAAGGCATGTCTGTCTTCCACGATTTGTGATTAAGGTGGCAATAATTTTGGAAAAGCGATTGGGATTATACATTTTATAACTACTTTTGCAATACATACATTAAAACACTTGTCCAGTCCAGTACTAAGACGACAATGCATAAGAATTGGCAAAACAAGTGGAGATTTTCATCTTAACACTTTAGATCTAAACCACTGATCGTCTATAAGATGATTATCAACTGCTATTATTTTAAAACCCATCAAACACTATGAGGCCAAGAAAAAGCTAAAGACTTTAAATGCTAAATAAGATGCTTTTCGTATCAACTTTTAGTTGTAACTTAAAACATTATAATTCAGGAATGTTTAGTAAAATAAAAAATTGAATACAACCGCGGCGGACCCGAGCGTGCGACCCAATAAACAGTCACAGGCAGATTTGTCATATTTTTTATTATCTTTACATCACGAACCCCAACATGATCAGTCCGCGTAGAAAGCCAACATGCAGCGGCCGTATAAACGACGATATCTCCGCCCTAATAATATGCATGAGGCATTTCACGGCAGTAATTACGAACTTTCAATTTGAATGTTAAAATTAACAGATAGTTAAACACGTCGCTATAGTTGTTATAGGTATAACAGTTTACAAAGCTTTCCGGCTGTTAAACTGCTACACCAGACCAGTAATAAAAGTCACCTGAAAGTATTTCTAGAGGTGTCTAGATTACACCTTTTTATATCTTCTGAAAACGAGAATGCAATATTTTCAGATTTCGAATACGTGATAACAAAGAAAGATCCACCGCGTGTATGCTTTGGGACAGGGCTGCAGCGAGAAGTGCTGCCACGATCTGGCCCTTGCTTAAGCCCTTTTATGAGACGTATCGTTAGTGAAGATCAACCTAACGTGGGTCCGGCCTCTTATAATGAACCTCGAGATGCATTTTCTCGATTAACAGAAAGGGTAAACTTTTTATAGCTTATTTTTCATACATACATATTAATATGCTTTTAGAATATGCAAGTCCAAAATTTTGCTATAAAACCAAGACAAGAAGGTACTTAATTGGTTCCTTACAGTTTACGCACATGTCAATCATAGGTAACAAGCGTATACAAGAAATATTATTGATTTTTTTTTCTTATTAAAATAACTACTTATATGTAGATATACAGCAAACTATATTATGGAGCAAAAACACCACGTTGGAAGGAAAAACACGAATATCAACCACCGCCAGGGGAGATCCTAGCGGAAAAGCCTATCCCCAAAAATTGTGCCCCATTCAACTCCTTCTCCAAAAGGCAACCTTTGTTCGCGCCTAAAGACTATCCCGCGTAAGTTGAATCTAATCTTTAATGCAAATGAAGTGAAAGCAAAATAACCAAACATTGATCTAAAGCTATTTTTACTTTATTTTCTAGACCGTGCGACTACTATCCCGAATGCAAGAGGAGAACATTAAATTTTGCTTATAGTTTTACTGGGAAAAAAGCATTAAGATGCGCGGTTGAGGTATTAATCTCATCGGGTTATTTAATGAGCAATTTTAAAAAATACATTTTCGTCTTCAAAATTTATTTTATTATGAATATATTTGTAATTTATCAGTTTTTATTTTATGCGCTAAATATAGGACATTTTCAGATTAAATGTGTTCCGTACAACTTGGATGTATGTGCCGCGTGTGGAAGGTCATGTTCCGCCCAGGGTGACTATTGGCAATACGAAAATAGAATATTCCTCTGTAGAAAACATTATTCCAGATTTTTCACGCATTGCCTAGCAAAGTTTCAAGGGTATAAGCTCGCTGAATTCAAGGTACTTATTTAGCTATGGCTATGAGAAATATTTTAAATGAAGATTGTTTTGCACATGTTTATTTCTTTTGTTGCAGCCAATAAGGGATTGCTTTTTCGCACACGCCCATAACAGCTGTAAGGCCGCATTGAAGATTATGAAAGTACAAGAAATACAGAAAAAGCTCCGAAAAGAGGCTTATTTAGACCTGTACTTTCCTCAAAGACGTCTATGTACTAGTCATTGATTTAAATATTAATTAACTGGCGAACTTTTATTTTAAATATATCTAATACTTAATAATGTTTTTCTAGATCCTTGCAAGGTATTTTAAATAAACTTTATAGTCAATTATTATTATTTTTAATTTTGGGTAGATTTAATTTTTAGCAATCTCGCGGTTATGGCCACACTGAATGTTCGTTGATTTGGTATGGTATCACCGGACAGTAAATGTCGTGTCAACTGTCACTGTCACAACATTATTCACCTGTCCTGTTGTCATAGTTTTGGCGCCAACAGAAGTTCCACTAGCCGAAAATAAATTTAAGTTGTAATTTACTTAATAGGCTTTTTAATTTGTATTATATATTAGGAAATGGAAGACAAAGATGATTTGTCACAACTTGAAGAGTTATTATGCGCCGACTTGGACGGTATACAAGAAGAAACTAAGAAAAAAGCTCCGTGCGTTCAAGAAGTAAACATTTTTGAAGAAACAAATTGCTTAGAAAATATACCAGAAAGTAGTGAATCTTTAAAAACCTCAGTTATTCATAATGGTGATACTGACTCCTCTGACGATGAAGAAAAAAGAAACTACACAGAAAGAAAATATAACGACTATGGAACAGAAGTTAAAAAATTGCTGGATAATAAGGAAAAAGATCAAATAGACAAGAAACTAAACTTTGAAGTGCGACTACGTCAGGCTAATATTGATGTAAAACTAGCTGCTCAGAGTTCATTTTCAAAGAAACCTCAAGAAGATAATGAACAAAAAACTAAATACATTTTTGGAGCTCCAGTAACAAATAGTAACAATAATAAATACAAAACAGATGTTTTTACTGATCCTGTTTTCAGTATTCGCATCACTAGACCGCTTGTATCTAGTGCTGCACTGCTTGATAGAATGCAAGGCCGAGAAGCTGTAAATATGCTTAGAGTTAAAAGATATGTGGAAAATGAAGATTTGTCTAAGGACTGGGTGATTGCTGGAGTTATAGTGAGAAAAAGTTTGCCTAAAAAGTCACAAAAAGGTAGCCAATTCTTAATTTGGACTCTCAGCGATCTTAAGGATGATATTAAAACAATTTCAATGTTTTTGTTCCAAAAAGCTTATCACGAACTATGGAAAACAAATGAGGGAACTGTTGTAGCGATTTTGAACCCTAATGTTTTAGATAGGTCACAAAACAGCACTGACCAGGCCTGCCTCAGTGTGACTGGTCCTAACCAGGTGATGATCCTCGGAGAATCAAAAGATTATGGAACATGTAAGAGTAAAAAGAAAAATGGTGAGCCATGTACAGCTATTGTGAATTTAGCAAAATGTGAACACTGTATATACCATGTCAAGCAAGAATATCAAAAATTCTCCAAACGTCAGGAATTGCAGTCCTCAACTATGGGGAAAGGACTTGTTAACTTGCAAAATAAAGTCTTAGGTAAAAATACTGTAATTTACGGTGGAAAAGCATATTCAGCTTTACCTAAAGCTAATAATAAGAAAATTAAAGAACACGATCAAAATAGGTTGATGTCTTTAAGTGATTATTACAAATCTGAAAGTGAGAGTAATTTAATGTCCAACAAAGCACCATATGGAGCAGGGTCATTGAAAGGAAATACCACAACATTACACAGTCCGACAGCACAAAGAATCTCCGATACCATCAGACTCAATAAATTAACACAATCTAATTCAAATATTAACTCTACATCTGAACTGACTTTAGCTCAAAAAGTAGCGAATTCACCAAAACTAGGCAGAGGATTTAATTTAAAAGGCAATGGTAGTATTGATCTAAGTGTTTCATACAGACAGAAAACAGCGGAACAAATAAAATTAAATGCCATAAAACTTATACAGAGAAGTGGGGGTTTGACAAAAATTGATCCAAACAACATTAAAGGTACTGAAGCAGGGAAAAAGAGAGCATTAGAAAAATTAAATACATCCGGTAGTGACGAAAATGTATGTAAAAAGGTTAAACCGAACGAAGATAAAAACTTCAAACCAACAATGTCTGAACGGTTTAAAAAAATTCTCGAAGCAACATCCGTCCATCAGAATCTCATTCAACAACATGAAGATGATGAGCAAGAAAAATACTTTAATAAACTAGAAAAGAAAGAAGCTATGGAAGAGAAGATGTTGAATACATATAAATTAGCTTGCAAAGCTGTACGTTGCACTAAATGTAAATATACTGCATTTTCAGCTTCGCAACTTTGTAAAGATGAGAGACATCCTCTAAAAGTGTTAGATACATTTAAAAGGTTTTTCAAATGCTTGGATTGTAGTAATAGGACAATTTCTTTAGAATTACTACCATTACATTCATGTGGCAACTGTGGAAGCTCACGTTGGGAGAGGGCACCTATGATGAGGGAAAAGAAAGTAGCTCATTGTGATAGTTTGTCTATAAGAGGGGAAGAGGAAACATTTATTGGTGGGGCGACTACAGGAAAAAACATCAACCTAATGGTTCCAGACTCTTGAAATTACTTATTAATTTACTTTTGCCCAAGACTGTCCGATCAGTATTAAAAGAATCACTTGTATCCTATTGTTCTTCCAGACTATTCTATATTTGTGTCAAATTTCATTGAGTTCTGTTAATTAAATTAATTAGTTATGAGTTCTGTTAAAACATTTTGGAGCTCTGTAGTAAAATCAACCATCCAATCTTTCAAATGTTAGTGAGATAAGCATGTTTTGTGTGATTTTTTTTTAAACTTTTATTTAACTTTTAAAGCTCTCAAATTTTGGATAATCCTTCGGTTTTTAAGTAATTTTATATGTAAACTAGAATGAAATTTTATCTATTTATGAATGTCGTGTATTGTGAATCAAGTATTTAAAATGTTGACTGATAAGGTGATAAATAAAAAAAACTTATTGAAAATAAAGCATAATATAATTTTTATTATGAAACTTCCAGTCAATAACACTGAACCATTCCATAAAACACCAATGTGTCTTTGATTTACAAGAATTATTTCAATCGACCTCGACGTGCGCAGTACTTGTGGGCTCTTTATAATTTACACAGCCTTTTACAATAAATTACTATGTTGTTACAAAACTGATCAATGGAACTAAAGCCGCCACACACTTTCAGTTTTAACTGAACAATCGAAATGTACAGTTAAATCCGATCTGTAGACAAAAAGTTAACTGTCAAACTGTACAGTTGTCTGCTCTATCTAATCGAATTGTACAGTTCCTGTGTTCAGTTAAAACTGAAGGTGAGTAACGGACTTAAAGATGACACCAGTACCTCGTGTCGCTTTATACCAATCTATTTACAAATTCATTATTAGGCAGTGATCCTATTTATATTACATTGGAAAATTTTATTTACAGTCTTACCTTAGCAAAACTATTGACAACAAAAACACCATTTACCAAGCTTCAGGTATAATCGATAACAATTGTATTCAAATATCTAATATTCCACACGAAACGAAAAATTGAGTCAATTTACGTACTTCGCTACTAACAGAAAAAACCCGTACTGAGGGCGTACATAACTTTTCGTCCGTTTTTGAATTTAAGTAGCATAGAAAATAGACGAAAAACAATGCAAACCCCTAGCAAGCATAACGTACGCTATACTAAAAATAATAGTCGCAAACCAAGTTATAATTAACAAAAACGCCTTTATTTGATATTTAACAGAACAAAAGTCTTAAGGCAAATATTTTCACATCACATTATAAAACCGTTCAATTACGTGAGAATGGGACCACTGCCTTAGAGTGCGTTCGTTCAGTAAAAAAATATATAAAAGACGTGTCGTGGTACGTCGTGACGTGACGCGTCACGGGCGATCATTCCCACTCGGTGGTGGCGGGCGGCTTCGGCGTCAGGTCGTACAGCACGCGAGAGATGCCCGGCACGCTCATCAGCTCCTTGCGCATCCTGTCCACAACCTGACAACAAACAAATACAGTTGTAACATTTTTTAAACATATACAAAGACGTTTTTATCGTATCCGTGTGAAGTTGTAGAGGGCGCTGCGAATTAGCGAAGTTATAAAGGGCGTTATGAGTTAGCGAAGTCGTAAAGGGCGTTATGACTTAGCGAAGTTGTATAGGGCGTGATGAGTTATCGAAGTTATAAAAGACGGTATGAGTTAGCGAAGTTGTAAAGGGCGTTGAGTTAGAGAAGTTGTATATGGCGTTGAGTTGCTCACGTCTTGCGGCATGGCGTCGGATCCTGGCAGCGCGGCGACGCCCGTCATAAAGTCTCCGGTGAGGAAGGGGCGAAGCACTAGCGAGCGCTGGCAGGAGGGAGAGCGCAGCGCCGCGTCCCGGTCCAGGTGCACTGGCAGCAGAACCACTGGCATCTGCGCGATGCGCGCCGCACACCCGCTAGATGTCAGCACCTGTGTACACACGAATATTATACAAGTTCGCTACACACGCTCTATTTTGAACTGTGCGTCTGTAATGTGCTTAGTTGACCAGGCATAAAAACAACGCGATTTTATTTACTTTTATGGAAGTTTTAAAAATCAACTGTAAATTTCGAATGCAAATTTCCGTCCAATTCCTTTGAAATCATGTTTATTTTAGTGCCTGAAACAAGTTTCTAGTTAATTTTGATTTTTGAAGAGCTAAGAAAATGGTCGTTTTTAAAATAATGGTTAACTTTTTTTTAAAAGGGCCAAAATTATCTCAAATGATCCCCTTTATCACCTCCTTAACGGGAATATGTCAAATTACCAATAACCCTGTATAAATCAAAGTGAAATCTATACCTGTGTGGCGAGGTCGTCAGCCTGGCGCAGCGTGGAGACGACGTGTTGTGTGAGGAAGGTGGGCGTGATGTCTGTCACCTGCTCCTTTATTATACCGCCGAACGCGTAGCAAACCCTGCAGTACAATAGAGATGTTAGTAAAATAATGTGGTATTATATATCCCTATAAATGGATAGGTTTCATAGAAATTACAGCCTTTGCGTCGTTTCGAATTAAAAGTGCCTCTTGATATTATTGAAAGTTGAATAGGGTAGATTCTTCGTAATTATCATTATTGAAGAGTAAAATAGATGAAAGCATGTTTTTATTAAACGAAAACATTTTGTTTACACGAACATAAACATTTTAGACTGAGTATTTTATCAAATATAAAAATATTAGTCAATTAAAATTAAACCCCTAAAGCACAGTTTCGGTCCACCGGAGATAGTTATGGACCACCTCTCGGGTACAGTTACGGTCCACCTTTATATGACTATAATAGTCATAAAATAATTATTATTTGTCATTTGTCTTGCCTTTTTGAACAGGAAAAATTTATTTATATAAAATCAGAAACTAATTAAAATCATTTCAATTACCATTTTAATATAAAGAACAAAAAAAAAAAGTCCTATTAGTATTCTCAAGGATATTAATTTTACGGGTCTCTAGAATATAATGCAAATCGAAATATTCGTGTCATTTGCTGAAATTTTATTGTTTCAATCATACACCTATTTCAATAATAATTTGGATAGCTGTTTTATATATATTTAACTTTCAGGAAATAGCATTTTTTCTGCGTCCTTTTAAACGTAAAGTGAGATCACGTAGAAAAAGTAAACTGACTGTTAGATGCTTTTGGTTTTTTTATATTTTGATTATGTCTGTAGTATCACTAACTATAAGACTATCTTACTAAAAACACGTTTTATTTTCCTTCCTTCTAGTCTACATAAGACTTTTACAATTTTTAAGTAACAAAGCAATGAAAGTTCAATAAACAATCTATTTAAGGTTTGTTTCGATATTTTTTTTCGGAAATTTCATAAAATAAATTACCCATCCCTTTAAGAAACAGGGAACAATATGAAGTTTAGGTGGACCGAAACTGTATCTCGGCCTAGGTCCATAACTGTAAAGTGCTATGGCCATAACTGTACTCCTATACAAGCTTTAAGACAGTAGTAGTCCACTATATTTTAAGCCTTACGAAAATAATAATCGTTGTAATATCCACATAAATAGATACTAGAACATCTCTTCTATTAGACAAAATGATAAGAAAGCACATTAAAATTGAATAAGTAAACAAACTTCAATATTTAAAAAAAGCTGTCCTTAACAAAAGTGATAAGAAATTAACAATTTTTATCAGCTTCGCGCCTGATATATTTAGATCACCCGTGGCTTTTCAAATTTATAATTTCTATTACTAATTTAGATATCAAATTTGAGAATATTAGTTGTAGCATATGTTTCTTGTGGTTTACTTTCAATTAATTTCCATAAGAGCTCCAAAACATACGTTTTTGTCTTAAGTGGACCGTAACTCCCCCCTGGTCGGAAACTGTCTGATCTACCCTATATAGTTTTAATTCTGATCGTTATCGCCAGCAACCGCTAATATTCAGTGCAAAATCCAACCTCTTTGGCTAACAAGGAGTTAGTATACAGCCAAAAAAGGTAGCATACTGGCCACCAAGACTTTTGCTTATTTGAACAAAAAAAAAGTTACATTGAAAAACAAGTGAAGCGCGGGAAGTCTAAAGGATAGAGGATGTGATTGTAATTGATTTAAAAAAAATGTAAATTTATCAGTAAACATATTAAAGTGTGTATTTGGCTGCGCGGCACTAAATAGACACAAAATAATACGTGTTATGGGGTGTCAATATATTTGAGTGGTACCACACCTGTTGACGTTGTGGCAGACGCGCGGTATAATGCGCGCGAGGTACTGCATGTCCTGCCAGTCGGGCGGGTAGCGCTCCGTCGACAGCGCCACCACGTAGCTGTACGTGCGCGCGTCGCCTGCAAACATCCATACATAAATGTATGTAAACCTCTATATGTACAGTCAGGGAACTTCGCTGTGTTCCACTTTTGGTAAAATCGTCTATTATAACTAACCAATTAGGTAGCAGTGATTTTATAAACTACGTAATAATAAAAAAGCTATATAAAAGGAATGAGAAGTGTACAACGGACCGACCTTTTCGTACAGACTGTATGAAAAGGTACATCGTATTAGTTATTGTCCCGCGCTGTCTTATCAATGCGTACAAAACATTCAAAGCTAGTGAACGTAAAACACGGACAAACTCCCTGATAGTACATTCTATGGATCGATATTTAATGAAACACTTTTGTTGGGAATTAAAGCTTATAAATATGAACAGTGATTAGGTTTTAAAGTATTTAATTACCTTGTACACCGACGGATCGCACCGGCAGCAGCGTGGCGGCGACGGGCGACTTGGAGGAGATGCGCTTCAGCTCCGCCTGCTCGGCCGGCGTGCTCGCGCCCGCCACGCGCCCCAGCAGCGCGTGCGACTTCACACACATCGACGCGTACTCCACCATTATCTTCACTATTACCTAAAAAACATTAAAGACTGGTGACACAACCGCGAATGTCCATTATGATGCCCATTAAGGAAACTTGATACAAAATTGACGATATAACTTATATGAAGTTCGACCGTATGCAAATTGTTATCGACAATGTTTTAGTTGACTTACTGGTGCTAGATATCTATATCTATACTTCTATACTATTATAATAAAGCGTAAACACACACTTCTTTGTTGCCTAAGATGTCAGCAATTATAGCATATTTTTAAATAATTCTTTTTTTAATAAAAAGCCCTACACTTACGTCACGCTTTAGGCTATATATTTTCACGCAATTGAACTTAGGGGGTAAATATTTTGGATAAAAACCCTACTGTGGGAAAGAGACTATAAGTTGCTGCCAACATCAAGGAAGCAAGATTGCTAAGATTTGTCATGTCATGTCATTTTGACATTTGCTATTGATAATTTGACAAATGTAAACATTAAAATAAAATTTTCATAATTCGATGCGGAAGAAGCCACACAGGAACAGCTAGTTACTAATAGATGTGAAATATCTATTTTTAAAACAAATCGCAACTACTATGGTATAAAAAACAATAACATTTGCAAAAAGTGTAGTTGACAGCCGGCCTATAAAGGAGAGTCGCTCATGAGAGAAAACAATAATTTTCAACACTTGTAATAATGTAAATTCAAGAAAATTTCAGAATAAAACGATCTCGTACAGCCACATGTGTTAATATAATAATGTGGGCTACATTTTTATATTAATACTTGTGGCCGTACGAGTGCGTGGCTTTTGCCTTTTCTGTCATCCCAACTTTGACAGATGAAAGGGGGCGGCGTACCTGTGTCTCGGAGAAGTCCCGCTCTGCGTAGGGCTCCTCCTGGCAGAGCACGCGCACGGCGAGCCCCGGCCCGGGGAACGGGTGTCGCTCCACCAGCGCGCTCGGCAGCCCTAGCTCGGCGCCCAGCGCGCGCACCTATATACATAGTTTATTGAATTAAAACTTGCTACAAAGGTAGAGTAAGACCGAAGTATGGATGGATTGTGTGAAAGACGATATGCTTAAGAAGGGAGTGGATTCAGATATGACGGCTGATAGATGTATGAAAGAGTAGCACATACTGTGCCGACCCTTCTTATGGATAAGGGCAAGTTGATAGTGAACTTGCAAATCTAAATCAACAATTCACCTTATAAACCTGTCTATACAAATTATTTTACAATTTAGAAAATACAAATACTAGCAGTCGCCCGCAACTTCGTCCACGCACAATAAAAATAAAATTTAGTAGCATTCACATTCTTTCAATGTTCTAGTAGAAAATTTTATCTAGATTCATAAAGCCATTTAAGTTATGTGGTAACATCTATTCGAATTTTCGCATTTGTATTAGTAAGAAGTATTTTGTGAGTAGAATTTGATGGATAGTTCATATTTTAATTTTAAAAGACATGATGACGTCACTGTAAGATTCTTTAAAAATCTTTATCGTAACAGGAGGCAAAACAAGCAAGCGGCTACTTTAATTCCTTTCTTTCGCCGAAATAGCGAAGTGTATTGGTACCACATTACCTCATCCTTGTGGAAGTCCTTAAGTGGTTCAACAACGCGGCCGCGCTGGCGCAGCACGCGCACCAGCTCCGTGTCGTTGTGGTGCGTCTTGATGGTGGCCGCGTTGCCGGAGCACAGCGCCGACGCCGACTCGATCAGGTCCGGCCGCAGCGTGCCCTGGCCCAGCAGCACTTGATCCTCTCTAGTTACAATGGTATAAATTATATTAATATTCACCCATTTTATTCTGTACAAAGTTATTTTGGAATAATAACTTTGCTTCCTTAATGTTGGCAGCTTGTATTTTAAGGTCCCTTTCCCACATGATGGTTTTTTCCAATTTATTTACCTCCAAGTTTAATAGCGTTAAAATATATAGCCTATGTTACTTTCTAACGGTGAAAGAATTTTTAAAAGCGGCCCAATAGTTTTTGAGTTATTTCATATAAAAATACAAAAATACAAATATTTCCTCTTTATAATATTCTTCTTAGTCTTTGTTAGGGATAAAGGCAAGTTGATGACTTACTGCAGCTCGAGGTCGCGCACGGCCTGCTCGGCGACGCGTATGAACACGTCGCCGATGATCTTGCGCTTGTCCTCCGGCGAGGTGGTGTGGCAGAGCAGCGGCGTGTGCCGCGCGCGCCCGCCCGCCTCGCGCACGCTGGTGCTGCCTTGACGGAACTGTACACATACAAACATACATACATACATACTTTTAAACAATTAATAAAATTGTTACTAGCGTCTTTTTTATTTAAATTTTATTGGTCATGAAAGTAGAGCGAGGCGATGAGACAACTCAACAACGCAATCAGATAAGCCATGCCTATTGGGGCTTGACACGGAGACTTCGGAATTGACTGAATTAACTTTAACAACTAGAGAACTGCCCCCGCCAGAATAGCGCGCTATCTCAATTCATCTAATGACCATTTGACAGCTTGTTCAGTGCAAAATACAACCTCTTTGGCTGATGAAAAGTATGAATACAGCCAAAGAGGTTGCATACTGGCCACCAAGACTTTTAAGAAAAGATGTAAAAACCAGAGAAAGAAAAGACGAAATGTGATCGATATAGTTTCGTGTAAATATGTAAATAAGTTAAAATAAAATATGTTTTTTGGTTTAAGAGAATATATTAGTATAGATCTAAATGTTAAATTAGCTTTAAGCAGATCCGTGGCCCTTTGTCTCATAAGCGTGTCAAAATGGCGAAAATCAAATAGACATCTACCGAAATTTAAAGCCTGTCCATTTATAGAGACCAATGAAAGGGTGATTATCGTTAATTATTATAATTTGATACCTGATGTGCTGCGTTAATAACGTGTAGTCGCACGCCCAGCTCTCGCAGCGACCTCTCCACTTTCGCGCTCTCGTTCTTACGCATGAATCCTGTGAAAATTGTTTCATTAATTACTACATATTTTATTTTGTAACCTGAAAATAAATCTGAAATCTTACTAATATTATAAATATGAAAGTTTGGATAGATTGATGGACATTTGTTAGAATTTGTAGCCTAAAAAGCTGAACGGATCTGGATGAAATTTATCATAGATGAGATAGTCTGGAAGAACACATAGGCTACTTTTTTGTCTTTCTTTAATTCCAAGCGGAAGGAGTCGCGGGCGAAAGCTAGTCTTTTATAGATATTTCCTAGTTATTACCGTTATCAATATGAAGTGCTATAACTTGGTCTTCACGCAGCGCTGTTCTTAGCAGAGCTGCGCACACTGTGGAGTCAACGCCGCCGCTCACTAACACCTACAGTAAATAAAGTAAATATATGATTAAAAACTGCATATCGTGAAACTTCTCAGGAATCTCACTAGTACTTAGCATAAAAAAATTGGATCGATTAATGTTTTTTAGAAAATAACTTCTGAAAGCATCAACGGATCTCGATTAAATTTGGCATAGATATAGAATAACAGATATGTAACTTATGATTATTTTTCATGATTAAATTCCACGAGGTCAATATTGTAGCAATTCATAATATCTAATGCAAGAAAAAAATTGCTTCTCACAAATAATCAAAATTGATTCTGAATTTTGCATCTTGAGTATAAAATTAATTGAATACTAGCTGTTCGCGTGCGGATTCATCCGCATGAAATTATGAAAATTTTATTTTATTGTTTACATTTGTCAAATTATCAATAGCAAATGTCAAAATGACATGACAAACCTTAGCAATCTTGCTTTCTTGATGTTGGCAGCAACTTATGGTCTCTTTCCCACATTAGGGTTTTTATCCAAAATATCTACCCCCTAAGTTTAATGGCGAGATAATATATAGCCTAAAGCGTGACGTAAGTGTAGGGCTTTTTATTAAAAAAAGAATTATTCAAAAATATGCTGTAATTGCTGACATCTTAGGCAACAAAGAAGTGTGTGTTTACGCTTTATTATAATAGTATAGATTAAATGTATTTGTATATACTTACGAGTACTTTATGATCTCCGACAGTTTCTCGTATGTACTGCACGCAGGCCTCGCGGCGCGAGCGCAGCGTGAACGTGCGCGTCAGGCCCGCGATGTCGAACAGAAAGTTTGATAGCATCTGCTTACCCTTGGGCGTTAGATCCACCTGCAATAGATACAACAAAAATTAGTAACCTATATCTATACTAATATTATAAAAAGGAAAGATTTTTGTCTTGTATTTTTGTAATTAATGAAATAACTCAAAAACTACTAGGTCGATTTCAAAAATTCTTTTACCATTGTGTATTTTTTTTTATTTCAAACGGACGAAGTCACGTGCAACAGCTAATTATATTATAAAATGCGAATGTTTAAATGGATGTTTGTTACTACGTACCTCCAATTTGTAGCCTAAACTGTTGAACGGATTTCGATAAAATTTGGCACAGATGTAGAACAGATGGGCTACTTTTTTTTTTTTTATAAATCTAAAGCTAGGATGTATAAATACAATCTGAATGTCTTCATAAAAAAATTTAAAATGGTAAGGCCCTGTCCCACCACTGGCTGACAGAGGCTCAGATAGCTTAAAAATGACGTCACTGTCAGATAAGGTAACAAAATCCGACATTTCCATAACATATTTTACATTGGATTGTTATCAGACAATTTACAATTTGGTGGGACAGGCAAAAAGTTGTAAAATATTCATATTAATACAATAACCTCAGGATGGAACTGCACACCGTACAATCTCATCTGTTCATTGTATATTGCCGCGATGAGGTGGTTGCTGGAGTGCGCGCCCACTCGGAAGCGCTCCCCCACCTTCTGCACGGAGTCCCCGTGCGTCAGCAACACCGGCTGCAGCTTCTCCAGACGGCTGGAATACATTTTTTTTTAAATAATACCAGATTTTCACCCTCAGATTCGAACCCTCGACCGCAAAATCGGTAGTCCGTACCCCAAACCATTAGGCTATTGGCATTTAAATGAAAAAAAAATAATTCATCTCGAATGGTCATTTACTAAACTATTGCAACCGTTTAGTCTAATTTTGATTCCTTATATGGAGGTGCACACTACTCGATTTTTAGTTGTGCAACTAAACAGTTGAATTGGCTGCGAAACAATCGACAATCACACAACAGTTGTGCGATAATTTAATCAAAGGTGTCCTACCGCTATAATACTACAAAGATTAAAGGACTTAACCTTGAAAATCGGTCAAGAGTTTTGTGACGTCATACAATACACACGAAAAACGTCACTCCTTTTGTGTTTCATTTACAAACAAAACTGAATTTTCTTAAAACAGTACAAAATCTTAGATTTCGTTATTTACGTTGCGAGATTGGTTAAATATAGGAAAATTATCTCTTATTAGTTCACATGCAAAAGAAAAAAGGTTGAGAATACGATAGTACCCTAGCAAAATGTACATACTTGAACAAGGGGCATGTGGTCTCAATTTCCACTTCATACTGTCCGTCCTCGCGAGCCTCCTTCCGTAGCACAGAGCCGCCGAACTCTTTGTTCAACATCTGCATGCCGTAGCATATACCTATAAACAAACATATCACCCATTATACAAAAATATATACTTAAATATATTTAAAAACATAACCTTTTATCAAATAATCTAAATAGGATATACATTTGGTTTCACTGACATTTAGATTTGGTTAATGTTCAGTAAGCAGTCATTTATTATTGAATCCCAATACTAACTACACTGAAACTTAGACCAGAAAACGACTCTGGGTAAGTTTATGATTTTTAAGTTAAATACTGAAACGAATCTTAAATACTTCGCTTCGTAACACCTACGATCTGATAGACATTAAATTCTAAAGAAATTGGAGTTTAAGCGGCCTCATCATTTAAGACACTGTTACATTTATTGGTGTTTCAGTATTCAGCCGTCAGTCACACTTATCGTACCTATGCTTAAGAACGGGCACCTTTGACCAAACTATCGCACAACTGTGTGATTGTCGATTGTTTCAGCCAATTCAACTGTTTAGTTGCAAAACTAAAAATCGAGTGCTTCCATATAAGCTCATAGGAATCAAAGCAAGACTAAACAGTTGCGATAGTTCAGTCAAAGCGCTGTAAGAAGGGAGTGACTTCAGATATCATGGCATGGCATGGAAGAGCATGTACTGTGCTGACACCGTAGTGACAAGTTGATAATAAACTTACCTAGTACAGGTAGACCTATCTTGAATATATCAGCATCATATCGTGGTGCATCCTCAGCGTACACGGAGTTGGGACCTCCTGATATGATGATGGCGCGGTATCCCGCCTCCTTGAGATGGTACGCCGGCGTGTCTAACGGGAGGATGTCCGATTCCACGCATAACTCACGCACTCGACGATCTATCACCTATTTACATTTGAAAGTTTAACTATAGAAAAAAACATTACTCATCTTTAGTCTGTATAACATTATAAAAAGGAAAGATTTGCATTTTTGGATTATATGTATTGAAATAACTCAAAAATTACTGGGAAGATTTCCAAAAATCTTGCACCAATAAAAACCTATGTTATCAGTAAGTAACATAGGCTATGTTTTTACTATTTTTTTTTATTTCACGTGGGCGAAGTTGGAAGCAACAGCTAGTTAAATAATAAAAAGATTACATCAACCAAAAATTAAGTTTTTTTGATATGGCAATCACGAATGGACACTAACTGAATTATAAATATTAAAATATCAGTTTTCAGGCTATCTAGTTCATTACTAAATACTGTCAGTCGCATATTATAATCAGGATGAATTGTAAGTACATAATCATTTAATTAAATACATTATTCTGATCTTGGGAACATACATAATTATGAAGTATAGACAAAGGTCATTAGACCAAGTTGCCACAAATGTTTGTTGTACAAGGTTAACCCTCTGGCCTAAATGTAAACATAACCCTTACAAACTCAACAACTGTGTAAACAAGAAATGATTGAACAAAGTAGAATTAAATATAAAGCAATCATCACTTATACTTCTTGATAAAAATACTTATCTATACTAATATTATAAAGATTTATATTTTTGTGCATGGAAATAACTCAAAAACTACTGGAACGACTTCAAAAACTCTTTCAACATAGGCTGTGACTTTTAATTTTTTTAACTTAACTTGGACAAAGTCGCCAGCAACAGCTAGTAACAAAATAATTAGAACATATTTCACTGCTGGAAATTCACAGAAGTTACTGATATTAATAAATATCTGGCTTAACTTCCTTGTTTTTATATTATGAAGAAATACGTCGCATTAATTAAAAATAAGTTCCAGTCCTTCATTACTGTTATCACTTGATAAGTTTTTTTTTACATACATAAAAAATGTTAACATGGACATACCTTCCCATACTGAGATCCGGCATCCAATATGGCGACTTTATCTCTACCGTGCGTAGATCCATTCGTACCGCGGTACTGTCCATCGACGCTGGCAGTGTGCATCTCGCCAACTCGCCAGCAACACTGCACATCACAAAACCAATAAGTTAGAAATATTTTTTACAGTATAGGGTGACAAGCCAGCGGCCACCGGAAATGAATAGCGAAGGGATCATTGCCTATGACATGCACATTTGCAGATGGTTTCGCCACCTTCAATCAACAGAGTATAGACAAAGGAAGAGGATATTTTCACAACTATGCATCCCGTCTCCCACCAAATACACTCCTTTTCGTACATTCATTAATTTTTTTAGACATTGTACAAAAAAATTAATTTAGCCTATATTACTCTATGATATCTACTTAAATCAAGTAGGAATGGGTTTTAATTTTTTTATAAGACCAATATAAAGTAGTTATAAAAAGGATTGTAATTATGTACTTTTAACATTCTTTACTGTATACACAGCAGTTCTGACCATATAATCATATAAAACATAAAAAAAGTACTAGCATTTCTCTATTGTGTGTATAATACTATTAAAGTGAAATCCCTTAGTCATACGATCGCTGTGTAAAAATAGTAACAACAATTACTCAACCATTTAATCCTACACGATGCACACTTCTAAATCTTCTGTATGCAAGCAACTATCATAAGAATACTATATTGTTAATATTAAAATAAAATTAAATAAACCGCCAAATCTAACAAGATGAGTTTTAAAATTCTAACAGAGTATTCAAATACCAACCTTTTTCAAAATACAAAACATTACGATATTATGTAGAGAAAAACTGAATTGTAATTCATCGTGTAAAAAATGGATAGATATTGGAGATGAAAAGATATCTTAACAGATAACAATGAGATAAATTCGATCATTCTTATAGACATTCTCAAAAGAAATGTTACGTTATATGAAGACCGGGCGATACCTCGTTGTGATCTCAACACTAAACAAATGTAAACGTCAGCATGGACGGTCATCCGTAAGTTTACTACAATAAATATGAAATAATTCCAGCTTCTACTTATACCTGAAATGCACGTAATGCAATCAAAATTGCAAGTAAAACCGGGGTTTGACATTACTTACATTCTGGGTCATGATGAGGGAAAAACTTTTGTATAGCTAATAACACTTACCACCTTGAATATAGCAAATATTTGTTAAATTATTTCTCACCTAAACTTGAATATTCTGGATTTCAAAAGCAATTATTCATTAAAAACACGAAAAAATGTGTTTCTCCATTCAGCACTACGAATAAAAAATAATCTCTTAATAAATTACTGGAGTAAAATTTTTATGTATAAAGACACAAGTGTTGTTCACACTAGAGACTTCAGTATGGTTATTTATAGAAAGCATCCTAAATGAATGAAGCATGCACAAGTGTAGAGTGGATCAAACGTTGGACAAATGTTTTTGATAGTTGGTAGTTGGAAGGCCAATGTTGTTGTTTTTTGTATGGTCATTGTGTAACCTTTACAACTTTTACATAACTTTTTATATTAAAAAATGTTTTAATGAATGATATCATTCTAATAAGAATATTTTAAACTTTATTTACTTTTAACATTCAATATGAAGTCAAATTTAGTTATCATGTTCATTAATATTTATTTAAACTTTAATGACTATTGTGAATTTTGAGTCTACATCTACATACCTTATTAAATAAATGTTAGAAGTCAACTGAAATCTACCATACTATCAAACTTGTTACACATTTGAACTTTTAACATTTTATCACAATATCAAGAAAGGTTATAAAAATATAGTTATCACTTAGACATTGGGTCATTTGTCTAATAGCAAATAAACCTTGAAAATGATGTAACCTAAACATATTGCTTACAAAGCGACATAAAAATTAAATAAACCGCCAAATCGAACAAGATGAGTTCTAAAATTCTAACAGAGTATTCAAATACCAACCTTTTTCAAAATACAAAACATTACGATATTATGTAGAGAAAAACTGAATTGTAATTCATCGTGTAAAAAATGGATAGATATTGGAGATGTAAAGATATCTTAACAGATAACAATGAGATAAATCCGATCATTCTTATAGACATTCTCAAAAGAAATGTTACGTTATATGAAGACCGGGCGATACCTCGTTGTGATCTCAACACTATACAAATGTAAACGTCAGCATGGACGGTCATCCGTAAGTTTACTACAATAAATATGAAATAATTCCAGCTTCTACTTATACCTAAAATGCACGTAATGCAATCAAAATTGCAAGTAAAACCGGGGTTTGACATTACTTACATTCTGGGTCATGATGAGGGAAAAACTTTTGTATAGCTAATAACACTTACCACCTTGAATATAGCAAATATTTGTTAAATTATTTCTCACCTAAACTTGAATATTCTGGATTTCAAAAGCAATTATTCATTAAAAACACGAAAAAATGTGTTTCTCCATTCAGCACTACGAATACAAAATTTTAGTACTGAAAAAGACCGCGCGGTGGCTCTCGAATAGGATTTGTCAATGCGTTCAATTACATTTTAATTACGAACGAAAATTAAAATATAAGTAAATATTTAGTCCTCTTAAATCAAATTGTAAAGTAGGCAGAAACATATTAAATATTATTTGAAACAATATCTAAAGATTAGATATTATCAACAAGATAGGATATGGGAAAAAATTAAATGAAGAAAAAAGGAAATGATACGCTTGTCTGCCACTGCTTTTACAACTCACTAGAAAAGAATATATAAGAAGCTATCCAAAATTTTTACTAAAGAATTAGAATAGAAATGCAACGATTTGTGCTTTAAAAAGACGAAATTGAATTTTTATTTACAAAAAAGATTTTAATTGAATCTGTAAATTACATTTATATACGCTGTGGTCAGTATCTGACAATTCATGAAAATCAAAATCGATTTTTACTCTGCGTTCATGAATTTCGTTTTCTTAGTTTATAAAACTAAAATATAAATTTATTTATTTGAAAAGAAAGTAATAATATAAAAATGCCAGACCATTTAGGAGACGATATGAGAAAAGTGAAAGATGACAAAGAGGAGCCAGAAAAGGAGATTAAATGTAATTTGGTTCTTTATAATTTCTAACCCTTTGTGTGAAATTTTCATTTGGTTTCTATAACTTTAGTTTGTTTTCAGCACTGGATGAAGGAGATATTGCACTTTTAAAATCATATGTGAGTACTATATTTTTAATTCACAACAAAGAACATTTGTTTTGGAAGTGTAATGACTTAGCATTTTCACTTAGGGCTTACTTTACTTACAATTATAAAGTGAAAGTTTGTATAGAACGACAAATTACTAAGAGAATTCACAATTTCTAGGGTCAAGGACAGTACACTAAAATAATCAAGGAAGTTGAAGATGGTATTCAAACAGTGATGAAGAGGGTCAATGAACTAACAGGGATCAAGGAATCTGACACAGGACTGGCACCACCGGCATTATGGGATTTAGCTGCGGATAAACAAACATTACAGAATGAACAACCTTTACAGGTAGGAATCTTATACACTATTATCTTTGGTCAGTGCCAACATGGCAGGGGTGATAAACCAATGGCATGCACATCATGATGGCTTATGATACAATATTTTAGGTATGCATTATGAAAAAAGTGTAGTTAATATATGAGAGTTGAACATGAGCTAATTTTTTATTATTTTGCATTTATCCTTATTAAATATTTCTTTAGGTAAAACCAGGTAGGTTCCACTTTGATAGGTAAAAGTTTGCCACATCTGAAAAATGGAAAAATTTGATGTTTCATTACTGTTTTTTTTAGGTGGCAAGATGCACAAAAATCATCAATGCAGACTCCAATGATCCAAAGTATATAATCAATGTAAAACAGTTTGCCAAGTTTGTGGTTGATCTGGCGGACTCTGTCGCTCCTACTGATATTGAAGAGGGTATGAGAGTAGGGTTGGTATTTTATTTACTTATTAAGCAGTAATATGAAATTGTAGAATATATTTTTTTTACAAAAAGGCAGAATGTAATATACTCTAGCCAACAACACACCAGAGACATCTTTATCTTGCTGATAAGTTGGGCGAATCTTAGCAAGCCCGGTTGAGCTGTTTCGGAAATACCTTCTAACATCCATCCATCCATCTAAACTTTCTCATTTATAATATTAAGATTATTTTGTAATTTTTTAGATTATTTGTAATATGTAAAAATACAAATCTTTTCTCTTAAATATAAGTATAGATAACCTATGATAGCAATTCTATGATTTACAAAGTAGTGTGTCAAAATAATAGTTAAAATATATTATTGGGAATGAAATTGGAAAATAGCTTCCAAGTTTTAGCGTTTTCTGTCACACTTTCCCAAAAATATTGTGTTCAATATTTTTACTTGGTGCAAGACAGAGTTTTAACACCGAGATATTATAATATATTGAACTATATGATCATTTAAAATGGTCAATATGACCATATTAATCTCTGAATCAGTCTTATTATAATCAAAAAAGTTTTTTTAAAGAAAAACTTATTGTGAAAACTAAATCAACAGTTCTGTAACTCATTCTTTTCAAAGTGAATGAGCAATATAACAATGTTTTCTGTAAAAGAATTTGGATTAAGAAAATTCGTGATATTATTATATTTTTTTTAATGCATTTTTAGGTAATATAAATGCCAAAAGGTTTGTAGTTTGTTTAGAGGTAATTTCCTAAAACGTTGAAGGATATTTATGAAATTTGGCAAAGACATAGAGCATAATGTGGAAGAACTCATAGACTACATAATTTTTTATCAATCCCGAGCGGACGTAAACGCGGGTTATAACTAGTCTTTATAAAAAATCCAGCAAAAATAACGTAAATAAATATTTTTAGAGTTGACCGCAACAAGTATCAAATCCACATTCCACTACCACCTAAGATAGATCCGACAGTCACGATGATGCAAGTGGAGGAGAAGCCTGATGTAACATACAGTGATGTGGGCGGCTGCAAGGAACAGATTGAAAAGCTACGGGAAGTTGTTGAAACACCATTATTACATGTAAGAATAAAGACTTACTAGATAATTATATCAAAATATTTATTTGACCAAACTAATAGTTGTGATGAAGGATTATTTTGATTTTTTTTTTTTTTTATATAATATAAGGTGGCAAACGAGCAAGTGGCCACTTGAATCCACCGAAATGGAAAGCGACCGCTGCCCATAAACATCCGCAATTGCAGATGCGTTGCCTACCCTTAATTGACGGAGGAGGAGACGCACATAAAGAGGACATTTCCCCTAACTATGCGTTTCCTCCACCGTCAAATCCACTTTCCCTTCCCATCTTCTCCTCTTAAGAAAAGGGTGGAAAGGGACTAAAATTAGGCTTTCGGCACCTCACTCATCAGACGAAAAGCGGAATTGCTTCCACTTCACGTCTGTCTTCTGTGTGGTCGTGGTATTACACCGGGCGAGCCGGCCCATTCGTGCGAAGATGTTAAAGCGGGCTCTACCACTGTTAAATTTAACTACTGAAATCAATCATAAACTATTCCCTTCATAAGTGTTGCTTACAATCTGACAGATGTCAAAATATTAATAGTATTTGGAGTTTAAGCGAGTGTTCGCACGGACGTGAAAACGCTGGGCGATAAATAATGTGTCAAAATGGAACGTATGGGATTCTATGAAGCCGTTCATACGGAGGCGTTTTTCGACTTGGCGTATTTCTCTACGCGCACTGTTCCATTTTGGGCATTGGGCGTTAGCGTAAAAATAAAATGCAACATATGGAACTTCATACAAGTGTTCGCACGAGCGTAGGAGAAATCACGCGTTACGCTACACTACTTTCCAAAATTATTTAGACCATCCAATAATAAACATTTTAAAAAAATCTGAGAATGAAAAAATATCGGTAGACTTTAAGCACTATATATAATGCGTGTTTTCTAGTCAAATGACATTAGATAACTACTGTAGAAATATTTTTAGTAGTTATTCTATATTTTACTTGTTTTTAATTTCACAATAGCTAAATTAAAACAAAATTGCAGCTTCAAAAATGAACATCATACAAACTAGGAAACATAATAAGTTGTCTTTATAAAATGATTTTTTTTTGGGAATGTAGTCAAAATGTAGATGGACAAATATTTTTGGAGCCTAGTGTAATTGTTTTAACGCTCAACGCGCTGTCAGCCGTTCGCACGGACGTGAAAACGCTGGGCGATAAATAATGTGTCAAAATGGAACGTATGGGATTCTATGAAGCCGTTCATACGGAGGCGTTTTTCGACTTGGCGTATCTTGGTACGCCGCGATAAATTTTATTGGTCCATTTTAATAAAAATACGCCGCGTTTGGCTGTCGAACATGTTTGTTTTGTGTTTACACCGATCAAAACAAGTTTGCGATCACTAGCTATAAAAATTGATCTATTTTGTAACATATCTTTACATGTAAAAAATGTATGTAATGTCTTATAGGAAATTAAACCACATTTTTTTCTTAAAGTAAAGCAATAATATGTTATACTTGATAAGTTACATTTGAAAAACATATTAACTAGTGCTAGGGATCGCAAACTTTTAACAAGTGTACATATTGTACTATCAGAGCTCTGTCGTGGGTTGTAGATCCCAAAGTTCTAAGTATAGCGGGGGGCAAAAAAAGATCATCAATAAGATTTACTAATTATGTTATTGGATTGAATATACCATGTTATAAAGACTAGGCTACCTATAACATTGCATTTAAAGTCCTGTTACATCCGGTGCAGTAGTTTCGGAGATTATCCATAACATACACGGACTTTCGGACACATTGATTTCTTGTCCTAATAATTAACGCAATAAATATAATACATTCAATTTTTTTTTAAAATAATATGTTTTATTTATTTTTTGTAACAAATCATGTAAAATATATTATATATAAAAATAAGAAATTAAAGATATATGAAAATACATTCAATACGAAACACGATTTTTATAATACTTTTCATTTTATACGAATTAACAAAAGGAGCTTATTATAACTTTGGCAGACGTTCTATGACAATCAGTAATTGTTGTATGGGAGTTAGGATTTTATTTAACGGGACAGAAAAATATGTGGCAGCAGAACTTATAATGCACAGCTACAATAAAAATTATCTTTTACGAATTTCGTTAATATTTCGATCATTAAACTATAGACTGACAAGGATGATATCAGGGGAGTGACAGGGGCAAACTATATCATTGAATAAAAATGTCCTATAGACAGTGGCGCAATCTCGTGGAGTGGAGAGGGCGACTTAACTTTGTAACCGGTCAGTTATAGTTTATCTAAATAAGATTAGATTAGTTTGATAATTGACGCATATGAAGTATCGAATTAAATTTGTATGAAGGAAAATACCGTACTTAATAGACAGGTATCGTAGTGTCGAAACAAACACGCATAGCGAACAATTATGAACTATCGATATTCGGTTTAAATAAAATTTATCGAACTTAACTAAAATGATTATTTTCTTATTAACTAATTTAGAGGACATTTCTAGTATTGATTATAGTGTAGTGAATTTAGCGATGACAATAATAATAGCGAAATCCAATTCGATTACGTACGGCTGTAGTAGTAATAAATATTTATTTACTCTCATTATTTGTAATAGTTCTGCAGGTCATTATTAATTTGAGAAAACAGTGATTTTTTTAAATTCTTAAGTTATAACTATGAATCTATCGATTTCAACTTCTATAAGAATAAAAGCTAAAATCGATAAGATTCATGACTGATTTTACACAACCCATCCCTACTAAATCTTAAATGAATTGTCAAACTAATCCATCTTATTTAGACAAACTATAAATAGCTACCGTACTCTTTACTGCTTTGACATGATAATGTCACATGTCAAAATTAATTAAATAAATAATGTAAATGAAACTAAAATGTCAGAAATTTTCTGATCGTATTTTCCTCTTTTCTATTAACTTGGTGTGTTTTTGGACCCTGATAATATAATAATTCTCTCACTGTTATTTGGATATTTATCACGGACTCTGCCTTATATTCCTTACGTAACCAATGAATGTCATGGTGATAGCGTGACGTCATTGCGGTGTATTTGTGTACTTTTCATGTTATTAAATTAAAAACACGAATTGTATATGTTTTTAAAATAATAAATACAGTGACTTGAAATAATTTTGCTAACAGTTGTTTTATTACATATTCGTTTCAAATTTAAGCGACCCAACCCCTAGCTGTAATATGTTTTATCCAACTGGAACCATCGCTTTCATGAAATTAACTCGACAAAAAATTTTAATACTTTAACATACATAACTAAATTAAGTACCTAAATTGACCTTTGCAAATAAAATAAAGTTTATCTTATAGTTTGTCTAAATAAGGATGATTAGTTTGGCAATTAACTTGAATTTTTTTTAGGGATTGGTGGTATAAAATCAAAGAGATTAAAAATATATATAGAGTAGGCATAGTTTACACTTCACTTGAAACATTTTTCACATAATCTCATTACCGTTGTCTATTGATAGATCCCCATAACCACATCTCAATATAATTAACAATATTTAAATTAATTGCCAGCAAGTGTCACTAAATCATATTTATATGTAATTTAATTTATTTGTTATTTATTTTGTGATACTGTTTATTTTACAATAAAAGATGGAGCTTATAATTTTGTAAAATGTTTTATCAGATGTCAATACAAGGTTACGAGGCGGCATATTAAATTTGACAACTGATTTACATAGTACCTTCTAGAGAAAGTACCGATGAAAACATGCCTAGTCTTATATATTTCTTAAATGTCTTTGCGTAAAATCAAAAGAATATAGTTGGTTTGATTTCCTACAATTTAAATCGTGCACCACTAGTTCCAGGACCCACGAGCCACGAGCCGCTACTGATTAATAGAAATCTAATAAATAAATTTTCTATAACTATATAATATGTAAACTTATTATATGTATCAAGTAGAACACTTTTTATCAATATTCGGGTGAAAATAAAATAAAACATTGCATGAGAGCTTTGTTATTGCGTGTAGAAAAAACCTTTTTTTAAACATTAGTAAATGTTAGTTTTAAAGAAAATGTACTGTCTACTTTTAGTTTGCTCTCTAACTACGTGACTTCGGATTCAGTCGCCAGTTTTCGGGTCGGGCTAGTAATTTAACAGAAACAATTTACACGTCTTACTGACACGAGATACGATTCAAGAGTGGATTTTTTACGCTCGTACGAACACCTATCGCGTGGGCGTAAAAAGTCTGCTGACCTTGAATTTTACCGCGGCGTACAAAGTCTGCCCGTGCGAACGTACGCTAAGCGTGGCCTTAATATTTAAAACCCTCTTACGTTTTTAACTATTTTCAATATTTGACTGTTAGTTACTAAAAGTGTTTTTCATAGAGCTAATTGAAGCGATTTAACTTAGAGGTGTAGTGATTATTTTGCAAATTCATTTTGCTGTAACCCATTCCACATTTTTTTACAGCCAGAGAAGTTTGTCAAGTTAGGTATTGAGCCGCCTAAAGGTGTTTTACTATTCGGACCTCCCGGCACGGGTAAGACTCTGTGCGCCCGAGCTGTCGCTAACAGGACTGATGCCTGCTTCATTAGAGTTATTGGTGAGTTAAAACACAATTGTATAGACGTTTTTATTCTTTGCCTAATGATAATAAAACTTTATTTCGAGAAAATCTCATATTTTGTTAGTAAAAAGCCTTATAACTAGTTTTAGTAAGTAGGGAAAACAATTTTATCTAAACCCCCTCTTTTTGATGTCAATGAAAAGAATTAAACTCGCTTTCCACTTAGGCGGTTATTTAACGCTCTGCATTGACGTTTTAAACTTTTATTTAATTCGTCCAGTGCTCAAAATGGAAAATTGCTCGATAAAGAAGTATCTCGTTTTAAAAGCCCTACTTATAAACAGATATGTTGGAATGAATTTGTTTTATTTCAACGTTCTTTTAACGCGCGTTATAAAAGCGCTCGTGTGATTGGGGCTTAAGATCGAATGTCGTATAGCAAATTGTTACCATAAGAGCTATAATTTAGCATTTATATACGTTGGTATAATAGTTTTGGACTTAATTGCATTTTTTGGAGAGCAAAGAAAGAGTCCAATAGTATTGTTGGATATCTGATCAGCTCTCCGAGAGTAATGTATTTCAAGAAGGCAATAACTTTGTTACTAGAGTTGTATGACAAAGAAATATTCATTGAAATACAAATTATTCATCTAAACAAGTCAGTGAGTTTAAAATTTAACTAGATTTTTTTTTTTACCTTATACAAAATAATATCCCTTAGTTTATATTATTTTAAAGATTAAACAATTATGACTGTTTTAACACTTGTAAATTCGAAAAATTATAAAAAAAAAATCAATTACAAAATTTACTAGTAATGTATGGTAATTTTTGTTTACAAAGCATCTTTATTTGGACCAAATTTACTAATATAAATGCGAAAGTTTATTCTGATTGATTGTTAGAAGGTATCTTCTAAACACATAAATTAACTTTTGTTTTTTTCCGTGTGGACGGAGTTGCGGGCAAAAGTTAGTTATTTATATTTTTATCCAGGTTCCGAGTTAGTGCAGAAGTACGTAGGAGAAGGAGCTCGTATGGTGCGCGAGTTGTTCGAGATGGCGCGCAGTAAGAAAGCCTGTCTCATTTTCTTTGATGAAATCGACGCTATCGGAGGTGCTAGGTAAGTAAATTAATATATTATATGAAAAAAAACATGTACTTGTGTTACATAACTTAAAAAATAATTAAAAACCACTAGTACTTATATGTAACTAGCTTTCGCCCGCGACGCCGTCCGCGTGGAATTAAAAAAAAACTAAGTAGCCTATATGTTCTTCTAGACTATCCTCTCCATCTATGCCAAATTTCATTAAGATCCGTTCAGCAGTTTAGGCTACAAACTCTAACAAACATCCATCCATCCATTTAAACTTTCACATTTATAATATTAGTATGATAGAAAACAATAAGTGACTTTAAAGCTCAAACTAATCTACACTAAGGGTTAGCCTTAGTGGTAATTATATTTTTTTTTAATGCAAAGGTTTGATGATGGCGCGGGCGGAGACAACGAGGTGCAAAGAACTATGTTGGAACTCATCAACCAATTGGACGGCTTCGATCCTCGCGGGAATATAAAGGTGAGTACTAGAAATGGATAAACACTAGGCGTTGGTATAGGAAATAACACGCTACCACTAAAAGATTCCGACGTAAACTATTTAATGTTTCAAAGCGTATTTTGTACCACTAAATTTCAAACATTAAAACGATTGTAACGCATCAAACATGGACATACAATACAACCAAATCCTACACTTCTTTTTCATGTTAATTTCAAATATACACAGAAATGAGTATTATTCAATCAATTCAAATTAATTTAATATAACATAGTAATAGTTAACATAAAAAGTGTAAATCGCAAAATTGTGACTTACGATAGTGTGTACTTAGTACGAAGTCAATTTTTGTTTGGTATTCTAGTAATATTTATACCTTTTCTACGGAGAGTAAAGAAAGAAAACAGTTTAAAAGTATTGGCTGATTTCTGATACAACTCTCCTATAAAAACTGTCGCTGCTTCGAACAACTTTGTCGCTAAAAAACAAGCAATAAAGCTACACATTGCAGTACAAAAATAGTCATGAGACATTACAATTTAAAAAAAATAGTAAAAAACGTAGCCTATGACATTCAGTGATAATTTAGCTTTCTAATGGTGAAATAATTTTTCAAACCTGTGGAGTAGTTTTTGAGTTTAACTTATTACATACAAAGATACTTTTAATAATTCAGTATAGAAAACAGTTTGTCATAGATTAAGCATAATGTAGACAGTTACCGCGTTAGGGTAGGGCGCGGTTGGGCGACCGCCCAGGGCGCTTACAGAAAGCCCTAGTCATGATACAAAGGGCGTTGTAAAAATTTTGCAAAGGGCGTTTACAATTATAACTTTATATAGGTTTTGATGGCAACGAACCGTCCGGATACTCTGGACCCGGCGCTGATGCGACCTGGACGTCTGGACCGGAAGGTGGAGTTCGGTCTGCCGGACCTGGAGGGGCGCGCGCACATCTTCCGCATCCACGCTCGCTCCATGAGCGTCGAGAGAGACATACGCTTCGACCTGCTGGCTAGACTCTGTCCTAACTCCACAGGGGCTGAGATCAGGTAATCACGACTGCACTTACATACGTTTTATAACTAGGTTTCATAAATCTACACTAATTGACATTCTTAGGGACCACTTAATTACTATAAGTCCGTCAAAGTTTTAATGTTATTTAGATTTGCAATTAAATTGTTAAATTATTTGAATATACTTCTTTTCTGCTGTCACTGTAACAGCTATCAAATGGGTGTTATTAAAGATTATTTATTGAAATCAATTAAAACAATGTTAAAGCACATATATCGTATATTTTCTCGTTTGATGGCTTAAAATTGTCATTTTATTGAGTGTATTTAATGAAAATCTAATTGTCCGTGTGTCAGGTCTGTGTGTACGGAGGCGGGCATGTTCGCGATCCGCGCGCGCCGCAAGGTCGCCACTGAGAAAGACTTCCTGGAGGCTGTCAACAAGGTCATCAAGTCCTACGCCAAGTTCTCAGCCACGCCGCGTTATATGACTTATAATTAAAATATAAAAAACTTTTAAAATAAAAATTGTCCATTCTGTTTTGTACTTGATCTATGCAATATACAGATAGGTGCAAATTTTGAGGTTAAAATTTGAATGTTTGTCATCTAAACATCAATATTGTGATTAAAATTTATATAGTACTATAAATAAAAGTATTGAAATGAATGTTGTTTTATTTTTTCATATCGAGAAAAAATGATGTTCAACATTTTTTAGATAACTTGTGGGTAGTTGTAAAAGTCGAGACCAATTTTAACAAATGTCAAAAAAGTAATGTCATGTGTTTGTCGTTCTTAATGGTGTCGGGAAGTGATATTAAATTAATAGAAAAGCGAAAAAACCGTATGTTAGTTAAAAACGTAAAAAGATTGCATTAAAAGTGATAAAACAAAAAGATGCCGGAAACAGTAAGGGTAAACTTGTATTTAAAAAGCTTTTTAACAATCAAAATAGTAGCTAGTAAAACTTTCCATCTAACAAACAAACCATTTAAATTCAAGCAACTTATGATTCCATTATCCTATCATACTAATAATATAAATGCGAAAGTTTAGATGGATATTTGTTAGAGACTGTAGTCTAAACGGTTGAACGAATTTCGATGAAATTTGGTATAGTTGTAGGGCATAGTCTGGAAGAACACATAAGCTACTCGCTTCTGTTTTTTTCTTAAATCCACGCGGACGGTGTCGCGGTCGAAAAATCCTATGTTATAAATATATTTGATTAGAGACAAGACAACACACGTATAAAAAACCAAAGAAGGTTACGAACCACTTTTATCTCGGAGAGAAATAAGGTGTTTTAGTTTCATTTAACGAACTATTTCAGGAAACACATAGTGATGCCGTAGAATTGTGTGCATTGTTACAATGCTTAGGCTATTCCGTGAAGACATTATCTACCACCGACGGCAACGCGAGTGAAGATGGACCTGCTAGAACGGTCGTTATCAATTGCCCCGTAAGTCTATTAAATATAACAATTTCATTGAATATTCATTCTTTCCACTAGTAAAAACGCTGCTTAACGATTATGCTTCTTGGTGAAATTGGTAGATGATCGCTAGATTAAAAGTTCCCATATCACCTAAGCGATTGATTGCCCATTCGACTAGTTGCTCGTCCGGTGGCAATCAAATGATCGCTAAGCGGAGCTCTTAATGACTTCTTAGGCGTTTAAAACAAATGAATCTGTTAAAAGACTTCAGGTCTGCACGTGGTATTGGAGAGTAACAATCTCTCATGTTCCTGCCCTGCGACCACGCAGCAACAGAACAGCGGGGTCTGGCAAGTGTCGGGGATGACAGGAGGAAAACAACTAGAAACGGTAAATAATAGCAATATAATTGTTCAACTGGTAAAGTACTATAATCACATACTTAGACTGTAACATTTTGATACATGGCTGAGATCGAATCCAGGTCATAATGCAAATCCAGTACTTAACCAATGCGCCATAAAGGTCCGGGTTTCAGTGTAATTTGGTCTGGATAATTTATTTTCCTTTAGGAATATGGTAGCAGCCTTCTCGGTACGTTACCAAAACAATATCGCGAACGTTTAACTAAAGAATTATTTGAAATGGTGCGCGGCATAAAAGAGAACAGCGAATCCGATCTTGAGAAACCGAAGCGAGACTCAATGGAAAACAAATCGATGAGCATGCTCGAAATGAAAACCCCGGACAAACGGTAAGAGAGTTAATGGGTCACTAATGAAGACCCTTAGTGTAGTTACAACCAGCTTTAGTTAATCCATTTTCAGTAAATTTCAACTTGCATTGGAAACACCGACACGCTACCGGTCACTGGACACACTGACCGCTAAAGACACGACCGACCAGAACCTTCCCGCACCAGGGCCATTACACAAACATGTATCTACAGACATGTCGTGTAACGATATTCATGATGTTAAGGATAAAAAGAAGGTAAATAAATGTATCTCAAATATGAAACATTTTTTATATAAGTTAGCAAGTTTCACCAATAGAAAATGCTCTTCCAAATAATAGATTAAAAACTATAAAAACACGTGTAAAATGATTTTCGGATATCATATCTGTCGTAATAAACATTTTTAAAAGATTTCACTCTGTCTCGTGAACATTAGGCCTATATCTAAGTTCCAGTTAGTTGTCCTAGTAATGAACTCCACATGCATTGTTCTAAACCTGTAAATGGTAAAGGAATGCTATATTTAAAGAAACCTTTCCCGGTTTTCTTTGTGTATTGACTAATGTTACAGTTTACATACCAGAGGCAGAGCACATATACGCTGTCCTCGACTCCGGACAGCGTCACGCGACGCAACAAGACATCCAGGTGATTCTTATAATATTAAGAGCGCGCGCTAACCTTTAATTGAACTATCGCACAACTTAGGGCTTGTCCCACCAAATTGTAAATTGACTAACAACATTCCAACGTGTAAAATATGTGATGGAAATATCGGATTTTGTTACCTCATCTGACGTGACGTCATTTTTAAGTTAAATCTGACTCTATCAGCCAGTGGTGGGACAGGCCCTTAGTCTTGCTTTGTTTCCTGTGAGCTTATATGGAGGTGCGCACACTACTCGATTTTTAGTTGTGCAACTAAACAGTTGAATGGGCTGCGAAACAATCGACAATCGCACAACAGTTGTGCGTCAAAGGTGTGCGCCCACTCTTCATACATACAAACGTAATCACGTACAATATTGTCATACCTTTCCTCATTCATTCTTATTTTGTCTAGTACATGAGAAAATGGCAACGTTACATGTATCTTTATTTCTTGTGCTAAAATCAGTATTTACAATTATTTGTCTTATTCAATATTTATGATGATTTCAGTCCTTTACAAGGACATCAAAATAAATTACTGGAAAAGCTTCTATCCGCTGAAAGGCACGCAGAGAGTTTGCGTACGAAGCTGGCTGATATTGTTAAAGAAATACAAGAAGATGGAAAATGTGATACCTCCATGTCCTCTCTCGCTTTGGACGTGTCGAAGATATCTATACTAAAGGTATGTCCCAAAGTTATCATTGAAATTTACATAGACTTTGTATAAACTAGACCTTTATTTAGTTCTGGTGAGTTCCAAAGAGATCTCGAAACCCTCTTCTATTGCGAGGGTTCCCACCGAAGGGAGTTAAGTGGGTCAAACCCCACATACGCCTGTTTTACTCCCAGAAGGCAGGTATATTTTTAAAGATTAACCCCCATACCAAAAAGAAAACTTAATTTCAACAGATTAAACATGTTTGTGTAAAGCAAGCTATATTCATTACAGTATCAAGGTCATTTATAATTTACAGAACTCTTATTATATGGGTAGTAGCCAATCCAAGTGTATATTTTTATAATAACAGGTCGAATCATCTAAAGTTCAATTCGCATCAAGTCCAAACCTCTCGGGGGCAAGACGTGCGAGTTACGACTTCCCTAAATCAAGAAAATTATACGCCGAGCGCGCTTCTACATCTGACTTACTTTCTAACAAGAGGCTAACGAAAGAAGGAAAAATGGCGAAATTCCGTCGAGTTTCACCGAAATTTTTGAAACTCAAAAAAGATACAACTGACTCGAAAGTCGACAACGCGTCATATCCAAAAAATAAATTAAACAGTAAGTAAAATACGACAAAATATTGTATATCATTTGGCAAATTTAATCAGCATTTCTATAATCAGATGTATATTTATGTACTTATTAATTTTACTAATTTCAATTCTAGTGATATTCAAACAAAAAATAGCAACGCCGGTCCGTGTACCCAAAGTTAACGAACCCGTCACATCTAAATCAAGTCCAAACCTCAGTGCCAATAAGAAGAAATATAGCCACATCAAATCAACCATACCAAGACCATCATCTTTCAAAAGAGAATAGATAAAAACTTCAAATATGCGACATGTTTATTAGTAAAAAATATAAAATTTTAATTGTAATTGATTTGATAATATATGAATATTAAACTAAGCTATTGTTTTATTTCGAAATGCCGTTCATTAAAACTCGGAGCAGAATAGTCTTACCGAATAATACGAACTATCTAAAATTGTAATATATTGCTTGCATTTTATGTTTTTCACAACTAAGGGTTATTATGTAAGGTTATTTGCGTTACGTATGTAAATGTATAGATGTAGGACTGTTGAAAGGGCTAGCGTGCAAGGATCGCCAAATAAAGATCCAAAGCCTTTGTCCATCCCTCGAGGTATATCGAAGAGTAAATGTGTTCTCGAGTTCGAATAAAGCAGTATTAAAAAAGTAGCGATATAAATATTGAATATAACACCGAAACTTGCAAATCAAAGGTAAATAAAATGGAAGATATAAAAAACGTTATTTTTATTTTTAAACATTTTCAAATAATTCACCTTTCACCAATCGGTGTGAACACAACAAATATTTGCCGATTAAATTATAATCGACATTGATTGTTTAAATATAATTTAAACATCAATCGGATGTATCTGAATTTGAACAACTTTTCATCAATTTCTCCACTTCCTTTTCTAATGAATGTATTTTTTCTGGTGATTTTCTTTTTTTCTTCGGCCGTATAGACTCCCGAAACCTGCGCGTCCGCATCGACTCCGCGGTCTCTTTACTTATCTTCAATCCCAAATCGGATGTGAAGAAAACATTTTTTAAGAATTCCTCACGAACCCGACTTCTGGAATCGTCTTTATTCTGGAGATGGACAGTACTTTTTCGCCTGTGTTTCTTGTAGTATTTGTCTTTCACATCTTTATCATTATCTTTGTCGGAATCAACATCCAATTTATTAATTCCTTCATCAATTATTTTCTCCTGACTCTTCTTTGTGAGTTCTCTGAGAGTATATCTGTCTGCACTGACTGCTTTCTTTTTCTCTCTTGCTAATTTCAAACATATTGTTGCTTTTGGATAACCAGTGAATTGTTGATAACAACCACCTTTTTCTAATGAAACGAAACTATTAAAAAATCGTCTCGGATGGACCTCTTCACTAGTATCGTTTAAATATACATAAGCTTTCTTAAGAAACACTTTCATATTTATTGGATTTTGTAGGTGAAAAAATTTCTCAATTTGATCAACGGTTTTTAATCGCCTTATCGCATTTTTTTGGACAATATTATACGAGACAACAATCATTAAAATGTAAGCCGGTTCATTGCTAAGTATGTGGTCCCAAAGGACCAGCCACTCGGTGCAGGTCAGGACCTCACTGAATGCTGTCTCTAATATCTTCAATGCATATATTTGACTGGTCACACCCAGCTGACAGTAATGGTCAAGTAACTGCTGATCATGTTCAGCGAGCACATTTTCAATCATTGCTAAAACACTGATAGGCGGAAATGGTGCATATTCAAACCACAATTGGCATTGATTCATGAGAATAGTCGCCACACATTCAAATAAAAGTAGAGGATCTTTTTGTAGCACTTTTACAAAAGGAAAGACAAAACCAGGTAAAAACTTCATCACTCCAAATAGAGGACACCAATGTGCAAGGCATGAGAGTAATCTTTTCAAATTCTTAAGTGTGACAGTACTGTGTATGGTAAATTGTTTTTCAATATTCTTATATGCTGGATGGATGCCTTTATCAACTAAAGCTGAATATGCCACCTTATTTTTGGGAGTGATCAAAAGAGACTTCCATATAATTGAACGGAACTTATCAGGATATTCTCCATATTGCATTAGAATTCTTCGTAATCTAGCACTGTCCATACATGCACGCATCTTCTGTTCAACTGCTGATTTATTTGCTAAACTTTGTATGTTACATCTATATGTGTGTGTAGAGCAACCGGGCAATTCTTTCTTCTCCGGAGCGATGATTACATCTTTGGAATTCTCTATGACTAATGATGAGTTGTATATATTAACTTCTCCAAGCTGTAAAATGCATAGAAAGTATTTTCCAGTAGGACTTACAACAATTTTCTTGATACTCGAGGATTGAGGACATATGTTAGTTATAAGATCTTGTGTATCTAAATCTAATAAATGAAGAGTACAATTGCTACTTAAAATGGCAAGTACTTTATTGGCCCCACCATCAAACATCTGAGGTACAAAGGCAACATGTTGCACACCTTTTATATTGTATTTTGTTAAATCTATAGATTTCACAGCTTTCCATGTATCCATGCTGAATAAAATCAATTTAGGCACAAGTCCTGCGATTACCATTGCTCTTCCATTCATTGTGAATTCTATATTTTTTATATGTTTCAAGCCAGTTGGTATAATCTGTTTGACAGATTTCATTGTATCATGTCTCCATATTTGTACTGTATCATTTTGAAAACACGCAACCAGGTAATCTCCCGCTGGTGTGAACATTATCTGTTGTATTTGTGATCCTAAATGAGTATTTAATGTAAAGTATTTTGTACAGTTTTTAAGTTCCCATAAAATAGCTTCAGCATGACTAGCTGTTAGTAAATTGTTTAACTTAGTTTTAGAGAATGATATATGTTTAATATGATCTGTATGTCCAGTCAAAGTAAGAGACACACATCCAGTTTCTGTGTCTAAGAAATTGAGATCAAATTTATTTGAACTAGCAACGACTAATGCGTCGAGTCTGTCAGGTACAAAGTGTAGAGCTGTGCATATACCATGATTTACTAATTTCCAAAACTTTAAATCACAAAAGTCGATAATAAACAAGTTTCCTGCATTATCAGTACATGCAAGCTTTTCTTGACTATCATCGAATACAGCCAATGAAAAACGAATTCGACGACAGTCTCCGTGCGAATCTCGAACAGTGTGATGAAGCTGCAGTATTACTCCATCTTTGGGCTTCTTTTTTATTTTGATATCAAATTTTTCTATCTTTTCTCCGTCAAAATGACTCCCGTTCTCCATAATAGTCCCGAACAACCGACACGCCCGCGATAACACAATAACATTTTACTTAAACATTGGATAAACACATATGCATTGCAATGGTCTTAATTAAAACCTTTTAATTACTTATGTTGATAAAAATTTAAATTTTGGCGGAGTCAAAACAAAACAGTATTAAACTTAAATGTCAAATAATTTCCGACTTTTCGTTCACGAGTTCACGACAATCGAATACGAATAAATTATCGATTCGTTCAACTTAATAAAAATAATTAAGTACAATAATACTGAGTGTTGAATTCCAGGCAAGACGTCGGTCACTTTTTAAAAGTATTATTTTAAAGTACAATATAATTTAAAACAATCTCAGTGCTATTTAAATTACTGAAGATTTTTATAACAATTTAATTTTTAATTTATATCGAAACATCACAAAAACGAGTTATCGATTTCACAACATTTGACATTGTTGTTCAACTGATTTGTCAACGTCAATCGATGAATCATTTTATTAATTTTCCTTATATGATCGAATTTATTCTCAGAAGGAATAATTAAATGTAAATATTACAACTTAAAATCATAATTGTATGTTTCCGTAGTGAAAAGGTTTAGCTATGGCAGGTACGTCTCCTTTGAGGTTAATTTTTACAGTGCAATAAGTCATCTCATTATTTTTTTTCAAATTACCTAGAAAATAAGGATACGCCGATAACTAATAAAAACGAAAATACAAACGAGGACCAGGCAATGGAACACGAAGGGTCTCCTCCGCCGCCAGTAACTCCTCCACCACCTGCAGACGTTGATACTCAAGAAATAATTATTGTAAACGAAAATACTGAAGAGCTCGACTTGAACCATGGAAGGATCGGCAAGATTGAGAATCTGGAACCATTGAAGAACTTAGAGAGGTATATATCATAATCATAATGAATACATCATACTGTTTATTTCAAATTTATAGTAGCTATTTAATATTTTGAAATATCTTTGGGAATAATGTAGTATAATTCGATTATGGAAAGTGACGCCGGATTATAGCCTGAATTATTCTATGTATTTTTAAGAACAGATGAAACAAATTAATATGTTATTAACAAGTTATCAATGTAGTTTATTCATATATTTCGTTTTTTTTGCAGATTATATTTAAGATGGAATTTCATTAAAAAGATTGAGGGTCTAGATACCTTACAGACTTTAGTGGAACTAGAGTTGTATGACAATCAAATTGTTGTCATTGAGAATTTGGACAGCCTTGTTAACCTTGAGTAAGTGACATGTTTAATTCTGTCATACTAAACTAAATGTATCAATTTGGATGGATGAATGTTACTATCTCCAAAATGCTTAACAGAATTTGATGAAATTTGGCACAGATGTAGAACATATTCTGCTTATGTTTTTTATTTTGATTCTGCGTTTATGATATATTTTATCGACAAGAATTGTCTTTATTGTAAAATTTCATTGTTAAATCACTTTTATTGATTCTTTTTGTGGTCTCTATTTTTTCAAAGGCAAGAGATAGCAATCTTTTTATATAAGTGGGCAGTTATAAAGTGCAGTTAAGTGATATTAAATTTTAAATCATTTATTTATGTTTCAGAATACTGGACCTGTCTTTCAATAGAATCAAAGAAATCACAGGCTTGGGGAATTTATTGAAATTGAAGAAATTATTTTTGAGCTCTAATAAAATAAATGAAATCAAAAATGTTAATCATTTACCTAAGCTAGAATTATTAGAGCTGGGTGATAATCGAATTCGGGTATGTTTTTACTTTTTAATTTTATTTTTAAATGTTTGATACTGGCTATAATACATTTATGAACCAAAACCCAAATGGACAAAGATCATCCACTTAATTATTGTAATATTCCAGTTTCCTAAATTCTTATTAGTAAATTTTATGTATTATTTACAGGAAATAAAGAATCTCAATGGTTTGAAATCTTTAAAACAACTTTACTTGGGTAAGAACAAAATTAACAAAATCCAGAATCTAGAAGACCTAAGTGATTTACAAATATTAGTACTTCAGAGTAATAGGATTACTAAAATTGAAAATCTGCAAGAATTGACAGCTTTAGAACAATTTTATATATCAGAGAATGGTATATTGTTAATAGAGAATTTGGATAACCAGGTAAAACTTGAAACTTTGGATCTGGCGATGAACAGAATCACGGTTATAGAAAACTTAAGGCATATGAATGATTTAGAAGAGTTATGGGTGAGTTCTAAACAATTAATATATTTGTATCTAGCGATATTCATTTAAACACTCCACTAGAGATCTCGCCAGGAATGCGCGCGAATATCCAAACCTTCTAATGACATTGACAGCTGTCAGTTAGAGATGTGATGTTTATGCCATTAATCTAGTGTTGCGCCATTTCTACAGCGCGGTACTAATTTTCTTAACAGTTAAGAATATTAATTGCTTATACTTTACACATTTTCATCTGTTTCTTACGGCCTTATAAATAAACGCGATATAAAGTTAAACTTAGGAATAAACCGAGTATAAGCCAATTTTGTACTAATATTTGCTTATACTTAGTTTATTCCTAAGTTTAACTTTATACCGCGTTTATTTGTAAGGCTGTTAATGTATAAGACAATATCCATATTGAAAATGGTTTCATTCTTGCAAAGTTAACACATTCAATGCTACATATAGTCCTAGCTTTCACCTGTGACTCTGATCGCATGGAATCAAAAAAGACAACAGAAAGTAGCCTATGTGTTCTTCCAGACTATCCTCTACATCTATGCCAAATTTCATCAAGATCCGTTTAGCAGTTTGGGCTACAAACTCTAACAAATATCCGTCCATCTAAACTTTGACATTTATAATTTTAGTCAGATTTGAAAGATTTACTTACTATAGTAAACTGCAAGGCATTATAGTTAATGTTAATAGGAATGAGAAATGATATCTGTAGAAAACTACGTTTATAAGGCTGCAAATAGGTTTAAAAAACAGACATGTTCAAGTCATTAATTTAGAAATAGTTGTGGTCATAAATTGTAGACAATATTGAAATCTATTGAATTAGACTATAATCTATGAAGATCTAATATCTCTTTTGTTCATCCATTGATGTATGAATTTATGAAAATGTTTCTCAAAGCTTCTACTTAAATTAAACATTTTGTTGAATAATTTTCTGTTAATTATAGTTAAATGACAACCAAATAGCAGAATGGTCGTCGGTAGAATATTTGAAAGATAACAAGAAGATCGCAACAATATACTTGGAAAGGAACCCTCTGGCATCAGACCCTGCATACAGGAGAAAATTGAAGCTCTGCCTACCCTCGCTGCAGCAGATTGATGCCACATTGTGTAGAGGAGATTTCTCATAAGTAGCATAGTTAGTTAGAGGGAAGTTTTAAATTAGGCGATTCCATAAATGTTCATATTACTTTAAATAAAATACCTCTAGTTGTACGGAATGGAATCCTTGACCAATATTTATGTAAGCTTAGATATGTATTATTTTTGATAAATCACAGGGATTCAATCAGTTTTATTGGGTTTTAAATAAGTTTACTAACTTTTGCCCGCGACTTTGTCCTGTATTCTTCCAGATTGTTCTAAATCTGTGTAAAATGTCTTAAAGATAAATAAAGCCAGTATGAAGATAATAACAAACATCCATACATTCGCATTTATAATATTAGTATAATTTTAATTGTTATGAATGTGTGATGGGAATTGAAATAAAAGTTTTCCTGATTTAATTTATTAATTTATTTCAAGCATGAATTTTATAACCATGTTCCTTTAAATTTTTTTTATGATTCGCCTAATTTAAAACATTAAAAAAAATTAAGTATAAATTAAGTATGCTAATTATTTACTATTTACTATATATTCACATATATGTATATACATATTTACTACGTAATTTAGTTTATCATTGTATTACATTAGCTTGAACTATCGCATATTAATGTTATGGTTCCTAAGTAATTATGTATTTAATTTTCTAAAACTTTGTATTACTTCAACTAAGTATTAAGACCATTTATATTTCATGTATTCATCTGTATACTGGATATTTTGTCATTTTTAAATAAGCTAGAACTTTTCAATATACAATTAATTGATAGGGAAATAAATAATATCTAATTTGGTTCAGTAATGTCCCTGTTGAGGCAAACAACCGAACATGTGGCAGCTAAAATGTTTGGAATATCTTTTAAGCTTTATTCCCGATTTTCTTTGATTTCCATTGTTATTTAATAATACTCCAAATCACCAAAGTGCCTTCCTTTACTTGCACTAGTTGTCCACCTTAAAGAATTGAATATGATAGAGGCAATTATGATAAAAAACTAAACTCTATTATTTAAATTATAAATGTTTTGATACTCCTTTTTTGTTAAAAAAAAGTATCTTTAAACAATGTTTAAGATTAAACAATCTATAACTATTGCTTTATTATTATAAGAGATAATAAATTCTAAATTATTACATATTTAAACAGGAATAAACTTTACTTCATTTGTTTGTACACAATTTGTTTGTATAAATCCTCCATGGATTTTTTTCTTTTCTTATTGTACCAAACCATCCATATACTTCCATATACTGAATTGTTACTATTAAAGTTATATGAACGCTTACTGTTCGTACACTTTGTATCGTATTTTAATCATTCCCTTATTAAAATTCCTCCCGTCTAGACTAACATAACCTTAACATGTACAGTCAGCTGCATAAATAAGTGAACATGTAAACATGTACCTTCGGTTTCAATATCAACCTATCATTAATAGCAAATATTCATAGTAGGCACAATACAGACAGATTCGTGTATTAATATTTTTTAAACCGAAAGCGTATACAAGTTTCTAAAGCTTTGAAAATGTATACATATTTGTGTAGCTGACTGTACCACGTCTTTACAATTTTTTATATGAACTCAGCAAAATTACGAATCTAATTTTGAGATAGTAACATCCGACACTTTCTCAATACATTGTTATGATGCACCATTATCGTTGATTAGTCGTAGTTTGTAATTCGTCAAAACAAGTACTTGAGATCATATAGAGAAGTAGCGCTTGTGGGTATAGTAATATTCGCCTTCCTGGACCTTAGAGTAAACACGCCACTGACCACATAGTAAACTATACTTTAAGAAAAATGGGACCTACATGCAAGCATTACCTTACGGATAAAAAAAGAATTATCAAAATCGTTCCACTAGCGGCGGAGTTATGCCGTAACACAGATAAAAAAAACATACAGACGAATTGAGTACCTCCTTCTTTTGGGAAGTCGGTCAAAAATTAACGAGTCAGAAAATAATAGTCGTAAAAAGGCCCTAAGCCCTCAATATTGGGTCCTAAGGTTAATCCAGTACCGACTATTTTATTAACTGATCGTTTAAAATGTCTATACAGAGACCAAGACATCATAAAGAGTTCTTAACAGCAAACAAAAATAAATTACATCATACATTTAATGTTTCTGCCATACACCAACGCTTGCATGTTTCCAGGCAGTCAAGGAATCTCGCGAACGCCTCATTCAGAGCAATGCGTTCGGCCGCAAGACCCTGCGCAAGGACCCGCTGCTCCCTAGCCTTAGTAAAGTCGACTTCGACATGTAAATACGAATATATTGATGTAATAAAGTAATTTCCAATATAAAGTGTATTTTGTTTTATTCCTTAATTGCAAAATAGCTGGGCATTACTGCTTTTAGAGTTACTAGTGTCCTGGCCGAGATTTCTACAACGCCCTAAACTTGGATGAATTGATTCTTTTCTTATACAAACATTTTTAGGTTATGTTTGTAGATTTTGACATTTGCAGCGAGTGTCCGATATTCCATTTCAGGAACAACGTATTAAAAATATCGTTTAATTTTTTTTAAAATGATACGGAGGACGAAATTATGTTTCTAAACAAGTTTTTCGACAGTGGAAATCCACGGTATCATTCACAGATAAGCGCAATGTAATTATGACCTTGGCGACTGTAGGAATCCAGTCAGTCGATTCGCACCGGCCGGCTTTATAACTCGTTCGTCTACTACATTTACATAAATAAAACAAGTTAATATATCGTATACAACGTAGAATATCAATATAATACAGTTGGAAGGTGGACATAAGTGTTACAAAATGAAATCGTATATCGAATATTCACCAAATTCCGATTTTCCAATTGAAAATCTCCCTTACGGTGTATTTACATCGCCGAAGAATGTAAGTTGTTTATTTTTTAATACCAGTAATAAAGATATTCTAATCTTATAGTTAATTTTCATTTAAGAATTGCATATAAATTAACAATAACTAGTGTAAATTAGGATAACGTTAATAGAACTTGTTTTCATATTCCTACCATCGTAAATTAGGGTAGACAGAGACTATTTTTTTTTAAACTGTTAGGTAATACTAAACTAAAAAAATGTAGATGAATTGATAACCTGTTTCTTTTGGGAAATCTGATTAAAACGACAATATGATTTTTACACATATTTTAGTTTCTATATAGCCATAAATCAGAATTATAGCAAAAACAAATCGGGGATCTCTGTCTACCCCTTTTTACACACTTAGGTATATGTAAATACCTACAGTTACTAATTAAATACATTATTTTCTATTTCCAGACAGATAAACATATCGGAGTTGCAATAGGAGAATGGATTCTAGACTTGAACGCAATATCTCATTTATTCAACGGTCCCTTGCTGAAGGACAAACAACATGTTTTTAAGGTACAAGTAAACAATATGCTAATTTTTTGTTTATGGTCTAAAGAGGTGTGTCATTGCGCAATATTTTAGAATAAATTATGTTATTAGTTATTTAAATTATAACAGTAAGTTTCCTTTGTCGAAAATGCTATCCCTCTCATTATCTTTGAAAAAAATGGAGACAACAATACCTATATTTAATTTTCTAATTAAAAACACTTCTGTGTAACAAACGCCGGTTTTTTTTATTGCTTGTCTTGGGTATTTTAAAAACTAGAATTAACGATTCTCGTTCTGTGACATTTAAATCTTTTAACATTATCATAGTATTTATAGATAGATCAAATAAGAAAATTAAGTTTTTTTTTTTTATAATTATGTAAATTGATATAAGTCTGTCCTTTAAAGTGTTTCGGTTTGGCTGAATTTCAATATTATACGACATTTGCATACAAAATTTGATAAAAAATAAATATGTGGCTCACACCTATTGTTTTGGTTACATTGTGTGATTTATTTATACAAGCTGATATGAATAAAAGGACAAGTCAAGAGCGTGCTAAAGTTCAATGTGCCGCAATTCTATTAATACACAATGCAGGCGAAATTAAAACGTCTGTTACATAAATAATTACAATCAAGTAAAAGACGATAGTGAATAAATGCGAAAGTTTAGATGGAGGGATGGATGTTTGTTAGTTTGCCGCCTAAACGGTTGAACGGATCTCAATGAAATTTGGCATAGAGGTAAAGCATAGTCTGGAAGAAGACATAGCCTACTTACTTTTGTTTTTTTTTATTCCACGCGGACGGAATCGCAGGCGAAAGATAATTTTGATAATTTTGATAATTTTGAAAGACGAGACATGAGAGAATAAAGGTCTTACTGTAAAAAAAGTATGGTCACATAAAAATATAAGATTAATTTCAGGAGGAGAAACTGAATTCCTTTATGAGTTTGACTAAACCACACTGGCTCGAAGCAAGAAGTACAATACAAAGCCTTCTAGATGTTTCAAATTCAACGCTGCAGAATGACGCTGACCTTAGAGAACGGTAAAATAGCGATATAATTGACACTTTTTAAGTAAACTTTAATATCAAATTGACTTTCAAGAAAGAGAAAAAAAACTTTGTCTTTACAAACATGACTTCTAATTTTATTAACATAAGTATTAAATCTTTGAAAGATATTTCTATAAGTAAAGAGATAGATTATTGTCCGTACTGTTGGTTCCTAATTTTGTTCATTTATGAACCAAGTAATTTGCATAAGACACCTTGACTTTCTAGAGCGTTCGTCAAACAAAGCGAGGCGAAGATGCACGTCCCAGCGGAGATCGGCGATTATTCTGACTTCTATTCGTCCATACATCACGCCACTAACGTTGGTATCATGTTCCGTGGCAAAGAGAACGCACTGCCTTCTAACTGGTCTGTATTTGTATTAAAAAAAATTTCGGTACTGTTTAAAATTACTAAAAGTTTACTTTCTATCTCCTGTTTCCTATTACATTCCAGATATAAGTTCAAAAGTAACGTAGATTATATTTTTTAGGAAGCACATACCTATCGGTTACCACGGCCGTTGCAGTTCGATAGTGGTGTCCGGCACGCCTCTCTACAGACCGTATGGACAAACTTTACCAGTCGATGGTGAGTGAAATATTTAGAAATTGCTAAATACCGCATTCCGAGTCCGTTAGTGTTCCCCTTAGTTTGAAATCTACAATAAGGGTATCTCTTAGTGACCAATTTAAGACTCTGAGTACGGAGTAAGCTTAATTTTAACATACTTAAGATTTTTTCAAGTGTCACGAAAACTAAAACTAATTTTGAGTCAAAGATGAGTTATGGGTAATATTTTGTATAGGTGCCGAACCCCACTTCGGTCCATGTCGTCTAATGGACTTCGAGTTGGAGATGGCATGCTTTGTGGGTGGTCCCCCCACCAGCGTCGGACAGAGGGTCACTGCTAAGGAGGCTGAGGACAAACTCTTTGGATTAGTTCTTATGAATGATTGGAGTGGTGAGGAAATTATTAAGTAATAACTAATTAAATTGTTGTTTGTTTATTTAATTTTCCTATAATTGTAAATTATGAACAGCAAATGCTTTATAATAATCGAATGTATTTTAAACAAATCACAATGTATATGGTCATTTTGACCATATAACATACCATTGTTTAGAAATTCAACACAAGTTAACAAATGTTTTCAGCTCGTGACATCCAGAAGTGGGAGTACGTTCCCCTAGGACCTTTCACAGCTAAGAACCTCGGCACCAGCATATCGCCGTGGATCGTAACCATAGAGGCGCTGCGCCCCTACATCGTGGACAACTACCCGCAGGACCAGCCGCCCTTCCCCTACCTACGCCACGATGATAACTTCAACTTTGATATCAAACTAGAAGTTGATTTGAAACGTGAGTATAAGATAAAACTCTAAAAACTAAATCATACCACATGATTAAAACTTATTAGGAAAAAAACTATTTTTAAAATTTAACATGTAACTTACAAAATTGTATTATACTCCGAAAGAGCGGCTTAAAGTGGGAACAAGATCATTGTGGACAGAATTGCATGATTTTTTTTAAATTTGGCAGTTAAATATTCTATTTGTACAATACAACATATTTCAGCCGAGAGCTCACCAGTAGCGACGACCATCTGCCGTTCCAACTACCGCTTCCTGTACTGGACAGTGAAGCAGCAGCTGGCGCAGCAGACGGTCACCGGCTGCAGCCTGCGCGCCGCAGACCTGCTCGGCTCCGGCACCATCAGTGGTGATGTTAGTATTCACACGATGCACCCGAAAAACTTTAAGTTTTGCTCACTCATGCGTTAACAAGAGCTAGCATGGAAGCAGCTACTAAACAAAAAAGCCATATAGAAAACTCAAAAACTACATATCAGTTTTTCATTCAAAAATTGTGCATGTTAATAATCAGTCGCTTGGGAAAAGAAAATTTTTACTACTAGCTAGATCTTAGTGAGTAATAAAACTTACTTTTTCTGCTCATATATAAATCGGTTATATCTGAGAAACAAAACAAAAGCATCAGTGTTTTATCGTATTTTCCTTTTTCAGACATCCGATTCGTACGGAAGCATGCTGGAGCTCAGCTGGAAAGGAACTAAACCTCTGCGTTTGCTTAATGGAGAAGAAAGAAAATTCCTACAAGATGGCGACACTGTCATTTTACGCGGATATTGTTTAGATGAAAATGGCATCAGAATCGGCTTCGGTAGCTGCGAAGGAAAATTACTTCCTGCTATACCTTTTCAAGAATAAACTAAAAGATTAAACTCAAATACGTATATGAATACCATTGTATCTGTTTTATAAATATTTTATATGCGTTAATAAAATTGGTTATCCTTCTGAGCTTTGAGAAGTTATTTATTACTTTTACTCTCAACCTTAACTCCTTGAGTAACCAGTTACTGCACATCTGCTGTACCTAACATCTCAAAAGAGCAGAAGTTATAGGTACCAACCACTTGAAAAATGTGTGGTGTGGCAAAAAAGTCTTGTTCTAGCCATTTGTATAATGTTCAACGGGATCAAGTAATTCCAATAATTTTTTTTTTTGGAAAGTCACTATTTTTATCGTGTACCAGGAGGCCAAGATTTAAAAACCTGATATCGTAAAATACTGGTAACATAAAGGTAACATCCCTACTACTGTCATACATCCCGTGTAATCTTATCTGTGCGAATTATGAGCAAATGTCATAATTTTATTGATACTGATTGTTTTCTGTTCATCCATCGTTTTCTGCATTTTCACGTTTGCGTGGTTGCATTTTTCGCGAGGCCAGTTGCGAATTTGCGATTCGTACAGACCTTTGTCAAGATATGGTTACATAAAGTGTAATTTTTTTTCTCCATCAAATCCTTTGTTAGTTCATTTTCCAATACACATCGTGGACGGCATTGAAAAATACCTTCCATTTTTGCACCACCATGGAAAAACACGACGAAATAAACAATAAAAATGTGCCGCGAAGTCTCGTTGGCGATTACGGCACCTCGGATTCTGAATCGGAAGATATTGGAGGGACTTCGAGTGGACAAATCGGCAGTGAAGAATACGATCACACGGAACACAGTGAAATGGTTTTAAAAAATAACATTATAAATGCTTGCGCCCACGGCCCTCTGCCCCGTTCCAAGGCGGAGAGAGACGTAAAAACTTCAACAAATATGATAATAGATGGTTCAGACAGTGATGTGGTTAATTATGAAGTGACTGAATATAGAGATGTTGATAGTGAATCCTATTCGACGCCATCGAGCGACTCCAGCGACGATGAGGGCTGGATAGAGGCTGTGCAGAGTAACAATTCTAGTGGGTATGTGAACTGCCTTTATTACAGATTTATCTTTTTATTAATGCAGTAATTAAGTTACTATTTAATGCAAATTAAATTTATTTAATTCTATATCAATAATTTGTGAAAGATAAATGTTATTTTATCTTATATGGATTTAATATTTCCACTTCTTACTCATGGAGATCAAGACATAATAAGTAATAATTTTGTATAATTTAGAGATGAAGATGGTGAAAAACAAAGTAAAGCTGAACCAATAAAAGTTCATGGAGAATTGGGTCTGGATGACCTGCCGCCTATTGAAGACCTCGCCATCAGCCTGCCGGCACAGGACACCACCAAGATTGGCACCATCCTCAACATTGTAGATAGATTAGGTGAGATGAATTTGCTACATTAATTAACTTCAAAGATAGATTAAATTCAAAGTTTATAATTTAACAAGCATTATGTATGTAACCTAAATGAATGTAAAATTAATCTTTTTTTTTGTAATTGAACTTGTAAAAAACATAACAAATACCTAAATACAAGCCTTTCTTTATTTCAATTATTTAAACTTTCGTGAGACATTTTATAACTAATTATTTTACGGCTCTTACATATACTTTTTTCGGTGCCGTCACCGAAAAAGTATATGTAAGAGCCGTAAAATAATTACTTTCTTTATTTGTTACACATTTTGAAAGTGGTTTACAATTGGCCTAATGGTATGATTGATTAAAAGGCCAATCAGCCCAATGAGCCCCTTTTTACTTGAATATTCTCATTACTTTCTATAATTTATTTAACACTTTTTACACGTACATAAATGTACATTAGTTTGTATCTTTGTTTCACGATTATAGGAAACTATTTTATCTAATTTGGCATATCCATATTTAGTTATTCGTTATTCATTATTTCCAGTGATAATTCGTGCGCTGCCAGAAACTCCGGCTGTAGATTTAGACAGCATATTGTTCCTTGATAATGGTGCTCGTGCATTGGGAAAGGTGTTTGATGTATTTGGACCGGTAAGTTAACATTTACTCTATATTTTTATAGTGAACGAAAACATCATGATGTTTGTAAATACCTGCCAAATTGTTTTACTAGAACACTTTCTTGTTATCTGCATTGAAATTATTTAGAAAATTAGATTTTTTAGTAGTATTATATATAGACACTCTAATTTTGTTACATGTATAGATGTATAGTTAGTGGGGACATGTACGCCGATAGAGGTAGACCTAGAAAGAGATGGATGGATTGCGTGAAAGGTGACATGATGAAGGGAGTGATGACTGAGATGACGGATGATAGAGTTATTTGGAGGACAAAAACCCGGGGCGCCAACTACGGGAATGGGATAAAGTAGAGGAGATGATATATAGATGGATAAGAATGATTTTTATTTTATTTGTGTACTATATTGACTTTGATTGTATTGACTTTTGTGTGTCAGGTGACGGAGCCCCACTACTGCGTGCGGTTTAACTCCGTGGATCACGTGAAGGAGCGCGGCGTGCAGCCCGGCATGGACGTGTACATAGCGCCGCGCAGCCGCGACCACACCAACTACGTCTTCCTCACAGAGCTCATGAAGTCAGTACTGGAAATTGTACATAGTAGGGCGTTTGGGCGAACGCCCAGGGCGGTGGGGGCGTTAGTCAGCGATAAACCGCTTGTAAACAAGCTCTTAAGCAGAGATGTGATTTAAATTTATTTAGACATTATATTTGAAATACAGATACTCAATACAATTTTGTCTTTTATCAAAATGTATTTTGTATCTTACACTAAGATACATTTTGTTTTGTCTTAGTATTTTACAAATACTTTGTTCAAGGTATTTTGTACATCTCTGCTCTTAAGCCTAGCTACTCCCCTCTCGAAATTTCGCCCAGGGCGATAGTAGCGCTGCAACCGTTGTTCATAGTATGCAGAAATCTTTGTTTTGACAATTATTTTTTGTATTGTATAAATCAAAAAAATACGCTGTATTTCCAGATCGAAAGGTTCCGATGCATCATGGCTGCACGACATTGAGCCGCCGCCGAGCCAAGTGGACTTCTCCGACGACGAGGAGGAGCGCCGCGTCAACCGCGCCCGCAAGGAACAGAACAAGAAGACCGACAGCGGGGAGACCAGCAAAACCATCAGCCAACCGCCCAAAAGAGATAAAAGAAGAAACCAAAGACCCTCGGAGAGCAGCAGCCGATTCGGATACGAGGCCGGGTTCGGTAGGGGAGGAATCAACCCGTTCGCGGAAAGACGGCCGATGAGGTTCGTCAATCCGTGGTTTGCGTGGGATTTAAATGAGAGCAGGAGGTCGTATAATGATTCCGCTCCCCGACCGTTGAGGCCGCCCTTCAACCGGCCCCCGATGTGCGCGCCGCCGCCCTTCGATCCTTACATTCCTCCTCCGTTCGTCGGGGAATACCAGTTCGGAGGCAGACCGCGAATGTTCGGTCCGGTGTCGGCGGCGAGCGCGGCGCCGCGGCCGGGCCCGGTGTTCGGCGCGGCGTACTGCGCGCCGCAGCCGCAGTGGGCGCGCCGCCCGCCGCCGCCGCCCGGCACATGAACATATATGTGAATATAATCTGTAATATATATCCTGTCATATAATTACTTCGAAAACGTTCTAACAATACTAAAGTGTGGTATCCAAATATAAAATTATATTTATATAAAATAAAGCAGTTGTGTTTACGTTTCTGAGTTTTTCATTTTACCTTATTTTCAAAGAGTTGTCGCCCGCTGACTTCGTTAGCGCAAAATTTAAATAAAATGGTCGTCTATTATCTTCCAAATCCTCGTCACTATCGGTCCATCCATTCTATAGATAGGTGACCGGTCGCTATTTTGACAGCGCGGAATAAAAAAAAGTAACCTTTAACCCTTAAATACCTGGAGTTTCAAAGATACCGGGGTTAAAAATCGCATTGGGCACCTACAATCGATTTTATTTTAATATTAGGCTGTTTACATGTTACCTTTGACTGATAATCTCAAGTTAGAAAACAAAAAGAAGCTTATCTATAGAAAAAATGGAAACAAGTTGGAACGACAATATATAAAATATCGTTATAGTTTTAAAACTATTTTCCGCATTAGTAAACACAGAAAAGGGTACACTTATATACTTTTTAATTTGATTTAAAAAAAAACAGGTATTTTAAGGGACATGGTCCCGTCCATGTCAGCTACCTTCGAGTGAAATCCCATCGAAATCGGCCCAGCCGTTTTGGAGATTACCCGGAAAAAACGCGGCTTGCGAACATAATTTTTTTAACGGAAAGTTATAGGATCGATTTTTTTTCAAATAAAAGTCGAATAATTTTATGATTTCTTTATTAAATATTTCATTGTTAGAAATAAACTAACGATCGAATTTCATAAATGTTAAAAATTATATTATAAAAAAAAAGTTATAATAATAAAGATTACAGCTAAAAAATACTGCTCTTGGACTACGCAGAAAAAATACATGCGCTAACTTCTGCTGCCCTCATTGACGTAAGGTCAAATTAAACTGGTTACAATAAACAAATTTTGCACTCACATGATCACAACGTAAAATGAATAACATTTCACAATACAGGAATACAATAGAAAAACATCGATTACAACTAAATATAATAATTTCGCAGCAACTGTGCCTATAAACTGCCCTCAGAGGTACACATACACTAAAACGTTTGAAATAGCCATTGTTATTAATACTAACAAAGTATCCTTGGGCTTTGAAGACATTAAAGGAACAATAAGCAGTGTTTACTCAAATAAATTTCCCGCCATCCGCCATTTTGATTCTGTCACACACGTCAGTTACGTCAAAATTAGTGATGTATGGGTACAAAGTTGCTTTAAATAAACCAAAGTTAATATATTTAAAAAAATGCAAGATAAATATGGACATTTATTTATATCTTTAACTTCAAGATCTAGACATTTTTTGACGTAACAAATGTATGTGTTTATGCACTTTAGGTTGTTAAAAATTTAATATTTTAAAAAAAATCGTAATAATTCCCGAAATAACTGCCTATTGTTCGAAATAAAAGAAAACAAATAAACTGTCAAATATTAAAATTAACAATATTTTAGTATACAATTTCAATTGTTTTTGATTTAAGTTTATCACAATGGTACAACAAAAGATATTTAGTTACACAAAACATCGCCTAAATCTCCATAATTGATTTTTATTATTTGAATTTCTTTAGTTGTACCATTGCAATGAAATCAACAAGAAAATAAACTTAAAATAAATGCAATCAAACAGCGAGCATCTCAAACATTCCATATAAATAATGTTTATCTCAAAATACGCAGAAACTAAACTATGTCATACAACCACGGGTCAATAACTAAAAGAGTACAACCGAGTTTTCAAAATGGATTTTCACGATGCAAAGATATAAAAAAAGGTTTTAGAAAAAATATTCAAACAATTGATTTCAACTTAATTATTCATTTTAAATAAGTTTTAATAACTTAAGTTTCTAAAGTCGAAAGTAAAATATTAATTCATAAAAAAAAAAACAATAATTTGATTTAAAACAGAGGTAGAAAAGCGTAAAACTTTTTAAATTTGCACCATTACTATACATGCTTTTGAAATGTGTAAATAAAAAATACATAAAATTACACAAATTATATAAAACTTGACCCGTGAAGTTCCAAGTGAAGTTCGTTTAAACTTAAAGTAACGCAGAGCCAATAGGGCTTCAGTAAAAACATAACTTAGACGTTTACACTACACTAATACATGTGGGATACAAGATACGTTATAAGGGAGTAACTAATTTAACTTAGCTTAGTTTTATTATAAAAATACAGATTCTTTCGTTAACTTAAACTCTCGATAAGCTTAGCTTGCCATGAGACTCACGACTGCCTCTTCGGGGCTCTAAGACTTAAAAAAAAAATTGCAAAGCCGGCCGAACCGACAAAATAAACCGTAGTTTCGTACCGAGCAGTCTTCCGTCAAATACGTTAAACTTATAATTACAGTTAAACAAAAATTACTTATAACTGTGATTTACCACTAATAGTGAAGCACTAATATTAAATTGATCGAATATAAAACTTAAATCTAAACGATTAAAATCAAATTACGTTTCTACTTGCAAGGGTTATAATTTTGCGATTACATGTTTTTTAGGAACTACTACTGTACAGATTATAAAGAAAATATTATTATATTTTTTTTTTCAAAAATTTATAGCGAGTAATACTTTTAAGATATAATTAAAGAGAAAAACTCGTACGGTGTTTGAGTGCGAGTTAACGCCTATAAAATGTAGACGTGAGCAGTAGCGGTATTAAGGTAGGGCGACCGCCCAGGGCGGCGGACATAAAGGGGCGCTATAAACTTATAGAAGGACGCCTTATTTTGTTTTGTAATTAGGGGATGCCATAGATATATCGCCCAGGGCACAGGTATCACGAAAACCGGACCTGGACGTGACCAGTGATACTAGGGTAGGGCGACCGCCCAGGGCGATGGACAGATAGGGCCACAAGTCTACAGATTACAGCCTTACGTAAATCTATTACCACTACACCCATATGTATACTAAATTAGGGTTTGTGGTATTCCGCCCTAGGGCGTTAAAGCCCTAGTTACTGTACGTGAGTTCCCACTGTCAATTGTACGAAAACATATAGTATCTTATTCGATTAAAAAAACAATATGTTTTCGCACATATAGTGGAAATCTACAAGGAACTTAAAATTGGTTTTGTAAGAAAATAAAATATACCAATCAGGGCTGTCTCACAGCTCATATTTAGCTGTCACAATAAGAAATATAATACGCCTATGATTAAAGTCGATTAAAGAAATATTTCGTTAAAATTGTTTCGCTAAAAATAAATAGCTATCGTATCACTTGTTCGTGTGGTGTTGCCGTATTTAGAATATGTTTTTTTAAAATCTAAAACACTACGCCCTACTTAGTATTCACAAGACCTGGGAAAGGCGAAATAGTGCGTCAACTACACTTTTAGTATTAATGTCAATTTGAAACTTATTTTAACGATTACATGATAGCCAGTAGGCCCTACTATAGAGATAACTCAGTATTGAGTATTATTTAATTTTTAAAATGTTCCTGGAATGCCTCTATTTTAATCAGATCAAAGATATTTTAGTGGTCAATTGACCATGAAGGACCTAAGGCAAGAGTATACGATTCTATCATACTAATATTAAATTACTTAGTAAATATGCTGCCTCTATGTAGAATATCTCAAAATATTATATGCTATATTTATGTTATGTAAACTGCTAAGAATGGTCTGCACACTTCATTACCGAGAGATGAATATTGATATGTTCTCTTGTAAGACTTATGTACTTTTATATGTGAATACATATGTCACTGATTTAAATAGAGTATTACGAAATAAATTGTTCATTTTGAGATTTTGCGATAATCAATATTAAGCCTTGTTCAACGGTAATAAAGTGCATCCGCAGACCAATCTCGTGCTTGTGACAAATTCTTTGTTCGGTATCAGGTTACGTTTGAGTATCACTGTTTATTCTAACATTAGAAAAATATGGCATCATAGTATATCCTGTACTACTAAAAGTATCCTAAAAACTAATATTTCCCTTAATATTATGGCTATATATCGGTTATAGAATAAGATCATCTAGAAGTGATTTTGATGCCATATATCAGTAAAGCTTATTTTAAAATGGTTAATTTCTTCGGTTAAGTGATTTTTTTTTCTTATTACCAATCTAAATGCATGTTAGACAGTCAGGTTTACTAGGATTAGTGTAGTCGCGTTACTAGCAACAGTGTTTTAGCAATTAACACTAAGCCTACCGTGACGTCATTATGGTAGTATACAACTAAGGCTACCGTGACGTCATCTTAGTAGTTTAACACTAGGACTACCGTATCATCTTGGTAGCATTTGCCTCTAGGGCTATCGTGACGTCATAGCATTTGCGTCTATAGCTACTGTGACATTAGTAGTTTAACTAGGGCTGCCATGACGTCATCGTGGTAGTTTAACACTAGGGTAGCCGTGACGTCATTGTACAGGAAGACTTAACTACGCATAACGATCAAGGCAAATATTTCCCTAATATTAAAAGTGAACACGTGTACGTTATGCGAATGAAACTTTTTCCCGCTACAACATTCATACATTTTACATTAAAATGCGTTTCATAACCATTCAGCAAATCAATACACGCACTATCATAAGAGAATCGGTCATTTAGGCAATACTTAGATCTAAAATCCTCTGTCAGAAATAAAGCATTCCCATTGGTTGTTTCCCGTCACGTGACATTTCAACCAATCACGTAGCTCCGTCTCACAATACCGAGGATAAAAAATGTGGAAACATTGTATGTTGTTAACATAGCAAATGCCACAATACCCCTTATGATCTACCCCTTAAGAACTGATTTAGTTCGTACAGCCGTAACATTCCGGAAGACCAATTTTATCGTCATTTCATCAAATAGGATTACAATATTGAAATGACGAATACACAAATCCAATACGAACATATCCTTCAGTCAAAGAAATAAATGTAAAAATATCAAATTTTTTATCATTCTCAATATATGAAAACATTTCGAGATTTACAATTCTTGAAATAAGCATAATTAAATTGAAATTATGTAATACTTTAGTTTGAAAACAAACAATATTACAAGAAAATAACACCAATAAGGCTATAAAAACAAATATATACTTGAATTCAATTGAAATGTGAAATTATTTACACATTTTACTGGCTGATAATGTCATTTTTTGTTTATTTTTAATAAGTATATGGCTCTTTCGTAAACTAACGTATGTTTTAAACGCGATTTTTTCAAAACGAAAACATTAAATTAATGAATTTCAATAACACAAAACAAGATTTAAATTGCAAAATTGTGGCTTAAGATAGTCTACATAGGAGTCATCGTTGATTAAAGCCTTGTATTGGTTAAAATTGTCATAACTTCACTATTCAATTGAATTCGATTAGTTTGACTGAAGGATTATGTTTCGCTTATTTACTTCTTACCTTTCGGCGTAACAACGGGGTAGATCAGGAGTAAAGGTACATATTATGTGTTCTCCACGGGCCGTATGGTGCAATCACCCACCGTGGTGATGGGGGTGATGGTCACCGAGCTGGGAGTGGAAGATGGTATATTCACCTCCTGTCCGTTGTCCATTTTATCATCTTTCTCCTCATTGTGAGGTGGTAGTTTGACAATCTGACAGTCTCCGACCGTCATGATCTGCGTTTCCATAGCAACGGGGGGTACGTTCTCTTCAGGTTCGATGCGGGAGCTGTCCTCGTCGTCGGAGGAAGAGTCTGAGACGTCAATGGTCCTGTCGTGCGAGGTCTCGGTGGTGGCGCTGTGGTCCGCGTCCACGTTCCTGTCAGGGTCGACGCTGGTCACCCCATACGAGTATGCCAAGGGGTTGTACATCATCTCCGTCAGATAGGAAAAGTCGCCGAATGGTAGATTGGTTGCGTTGTAGTTCTCGTTAGGACGCCCATCTGGAAGTATTTGATTTTTTTTTATTTTATTGATGTAAGTCACTGTCAATTACTGGTACATTTACCTAGTTGAAATTAATTCGCGTTCGATGTTAATAAGTTGGTTTAATGTGTTTATTTTCATGCATATAGGTGTTTCAAGTTGTTCAAATTGAGACATTTTTCTAGTTTTGTAAAGTTTAACCGCTGAATACTGAAACGAAGTAAACTTTTCATTTCTTCGCGTTTACAAACTGACAGATGTCAAAATTTTAATAGATTGCTGTTTAAGCATGGCCTATATTGAAATTTCGTTTCAGTAGTTCAGTATTCTGCTGTAATTATTAAATTTAGTTGTCATATATCTTGTGAAAGTTATATAAAACTATTGACTCATTTTAAACAAACTTAACACCTAATGTGATCATATACTTATTTGTTAGTGATGTTGCAAAGCAGGCATGTTAGTGTAAGTTATTATAATTAGAGATACCATATACCTAGTTATTACTAATTTTAAGTAATAAATTGTTATATAACAACTTTTTTTATCAAATCTTAAGGCCGAATTCTGAAACTACATTTAAATATGTAACAGCGTAAATATTTAATCATTAAAATCTGACGTCTGTCAGATTGTAAACGTCGCTTATGAAGTGTTTAAGATTCGTTTCAGTAATCGGCCGAAAGTTGATCAATTTAATTGTATGAAGTTCTTTAATTTTTCTTACGTTATTTCCACCATTTCATCAACAATCATGTATTTTCCCGATATAAATAAATTATTCTATATCTAAATTTTATTATATTATTTGTTGCATTCTACTATAGATCGTGCACATTTCTAAGTATATTTACATAGCTATATACATGGGCGTCGCAAGTCAATAATTTAGGGGGAAATCGATGATTAAGGGGGGAGTAATAAATACTTTATTTATTAAAAAAATAACGCTTTAATGAAAATCTGATGTCTTTTTTGATTTATCTATGCTAGGGATGATAGGAAAATTAGTAATTTGAATTATTTTTTATATTTACGTAAAAAAATTGACTCTAGGGGTTAGGGGGGCAGGTGCTCCCCCTTACCCTAGACGACGCCCATTTTATATGAACTAAGACTAAGTTAGAATACCGATTAGTACCGACAATATATCCCCATAATAGAAATTTTGGTATAAATAGTTCTTTCATGCGTTATCAATAATGGGATACTAACAAAACTTGCTCATTTCTGCGGCTAGTCCGTACTGCATCGGTATTGCCATATCCATACCTAAAAAGACTCGCCGATTAGCGTGGCTCAGACAAACGCTTACTGGCAACACTTGATATTAAAATGTTACTAATTAAAGAAAAATCTAAAGTACAAAAAAAACAGATTATTTAATAATTTAAAGTACTAAAACTTTTTAATTTCAAGTTGCACCAGTAAGCATATATCGTTTCTATTATGTATGTTTCTTAATGAAAAATTATTATATTTATATGAATCAAGTAGACAAAAATAAAAGTATTTAGTTTATATTAAAAAGAGCATTTTAGGTAATCTACTGATTCCAACAATATACTAAATTAACGTTTATAGTATGTAAATCTATACTAATATTATAAAGAGGATAGTTTTGTATTTTTGTATCAGTAACATAGTCTATATAATTATTACAATTTTTTTATTTCACGCGAAGTCGCGAACAACTGCTAGTTAAACATAAAGAATAGAAACGAAATTGCAAATAAACGAGAAGCAAACTGCTATAAGGCAGAGTGATTTGCTGCACACACACACACACACACACACACACGCACACAAACACACACACACACAACACATGTATGTACAAGACGACGTTCAACAATCGCATTAATCATCGACAAAAACATTCATCTTTGAGTCATTGCTTTTATTATTATAACATTTCCGCTACACTTCTCAAACACGAATCTAACGTATATCAAACAATTTTAGTCTTTATTTCTATGAACTTTGGATTTATTTTTGCATGTGCCTGTCATTAATTTAAGAACTTTTCAGTGAATGTTTTTGTAACAAACGAAATACGATTTATGATTATGAAATAATAACTACAAAATAATCTAAGATATGAAATAGATTTACGTATAATGTTACTAAAAAATGTGACTTGCATAAAAAAATAAATTGGATCATGGACTAAATTATTTTTCAAATAATATCCAATCTAAGTAAAGTAAGACCAAAATAAATTATAAAATTGCATTATAAGATGATTAAATAACAATAATACAAAGAATCTAACTAATATTATAAATGTGAAAGTTTAGATGGATGGACGGATGTTTGTTAGAGTTTGTAGCCTAAACGGCTGAACAGATCTCGATGAAATCTAGCATAGTTGTACAAGATAGTCTGGAAGAACACATAGGCTGTTACTTACTTTTGTTTTTGTTTAATTCCACGAAGACGGAGTCGCGGGCGAAAGCTAGTATGTAATAATTAAATTACCTTTTTTTACATCTAAAATATTGAAAAAGTTGTGAAATTGCAAAACCCTACGTAACGAGTATAAAATGAGTAGGTGATAGAAAATGGTAGGAGGTGATAGGTGTGGTTACCTCCTTGCGGCAGGAGGTAGTTCTTGGGCGGCCTGCCGCGCTTCTTCTTGAGCAGCAGCTGCTGGGGCGCTGCCAGCTGCGGCAGCTGCTGCGGGCTGGGGCCCAGCACCGTGCCGCCCGTCAGCACGCAACCTTCCATATCTGGAATTATATTCAGCGTAATCTATTATTAAATTGCTATTTTAATAGAAAAGATTAAGTTTTTTCATAGTTTTGATGAAATTTATCTATTCCCGGAGGGGTGAGGATATCTCTAAGACATTCGATTTTTAATTTTCTTCCACATAGTCTAGGTTTTCATGTAAATTGATGAGATATAAGTCAAAATCAAACAAGAACGTCTAAACTGTTGAGATGGGTATTGATATCATTTGGTTTTTTCAGAAATATGCAAATCTAACCTATTAGAAAAAATCTGTACATCTATAGAAAATGACATAAAATGAGGGCGCTAGTGAGCTATTATAATTTAGTTTATATCCATGAGGCCAGATAGTTATTCTATGTACGCAAGCGAAGTCGCAGTTGACAAGTATAGTATAAAATGTTGAATTTTACTTGCGACTCACCGAGCGAAGTCTTAGGGGGTCGTCCGCGGCGCTTCTTAATCTTGGGGGTGAGGGGCAGGGGCGTCTTGCGGGGCCTGCCCCGGCCGCGGCGCGGGGGCTCGAGGTCGTCGCGCGAGGGCATGGGGGCAGTATGCGGGGCATTCGGGGCGGAGTGTGGGGCGGAATGCGCGTGCGGGGGCAACATCACGTCCCCGCTGGGGGTGAACACGAGGTGTCCGGACTCGCGGTGCGTGGTGCGCACCATGCCGGACATCACTTCGGAGTTGTTCTCGCGCTTGATGTTTGGCAGCTCGTTGGTCATATCCACTGTTGGGTCCTCCTGTACATATAAATATTCGCCGTTAGCGAATTACTAAAGATTAGGGACGCACATCTTTGACTGAACTATCGCACAACTGGTTTGCGATTGTCGATTGTTTTAGCTAATTCAACTGTTTAGTTGCACAACGGATAGGAATCAAAGCGAGGCTAAACGGTTCTGTGATAGTTTAGTCAAAGTGCGCGGGCTCTTAAACTGATTGGAAAAAATGCTATATTACACCGAATACTATAGTTAAACTTTGGCTGTCTACTTTGCTAGTTATTTTAGCGACACAGCTTTACCTTTAAATGATATGTCCAATCTGTCTTTTATATTATACCCTTATATGTCAGAATGTATTTGAACTCACCCGTTCGCAGATCTTGGTATGCACGCGCAGTTTGTCGGAGCGCGCGAAGGAGCGGCCGCAGCCGCCGCAGGTGAAGGGCCGCTCGCCGGTGTGCGTCAGCCGGTGCCGCGACAAGTGCGACGAGCGCTGGAACCTGTAAATACCACACTCTTACCAAAAAATATGTACAAAACTCAGATAAAAATGGTATATAATGAAACATAGGCGTTGTTAAGGATGAAGTTAAAGCATTAAAAAATGTAAATTAGATATTATAGAGTACTAGCTGTGGTATGCGACTTCGTCCACGTGAAATTAAAAGAAATGTTTATAACCTATGTTACACACTAATAACGTAGATTTTTTCAGCCCAGTAGTTTTTGAGTTATCTCAATCTTCTTTATCTTTATCTTCTTTAACTTATAAAAATACAAATATTTCCTCTTTATAATATTAGTATAGATATAGATTAAAAGTACTATTATATGAACAAAATCATGTTAATGGTAGCTATCCCCCCTCTAGACATAATCTAGATCGGCTGGCGACCAACCATAGAAACACTAGTCATTCAAGTAATCACAAAAAATCAATAATTTAATGTTTCCTTTTAAAAATAGGTAAAACATCAACACATAAAGCTTTCGTATATTAGGGAAAAAAAGAAAAAAAATCTCCAATTGCGGTACTTTACCGAAGCAGGAAAATTTATTTGGTATTAACATTGGGTCGAAAATATATTTTACCTGAGGTCACAAACATCGCAGACGTGAGGTCGGCCGTCTTGGGAGTCGTTGGCGGCGGAGTCCGAAATAGACCCGCTGGAGTCAGTCTCCTCGTCATCATCCATACCCATCTTGCCAGCTTTCTCTGGAGAAAAAATATTAGAATTATAGCTTAGGAGCGGGGGCTTTGACAATCGCACAACTGTTGTGCGATTGTTTCGCAGCTAATTCAACTGTTTAGTCGCATAACTAAAAATCGAGTAGTGTGCACCTCCATATAAGCCCATAGGAATCAAAGTGAGACTAAACAGTTCTGTGATAGTTTAGTGAAAGGTGTACGAAATCTAATCAGAAATATAATAAGACGTGAGGTCTTTTTCATGGACTTACAAAATGTTATGTATAAAAGGCTATTGAGGTGGTTTGATGGGTTTTCTATTTTCCTAGCCATTGTAACAATGAGTTGTTTTTATTTCGAATCTAAAAACCCTTACCGTCAGTTAAAAATGACGAAAATCAAATTACACTCAGTATTAAAATATTTTTTTTACTCAGTTAAAAAAAGACGTTTTATCTTTATAGATAGTATGAATAACAATTAACAAAGCTATTATAGATATACGAATATATAAAAAATCTCATATTATTTATTCACTGAAGTAATTGTAATATATTTCCATTTGGCTGATTCTTGCATATGCAAATTCATAGAGATAAATTACATAACTTGGCGCCAGTTTAATTATTCATTTTATTAATCAGATAGCATATATTTTCGGCAATCAATCTTAAAAAAAAAGAATATATAATTTAATATTTACACCGATTTTTTTGACAAATTACATAGATAACTAATGGTTACTTGTAAAGATTGTGTAAATCAAAGCATTGAGGTATTTCTAAATTAATTGTGGTAACTTGGGAAGGTTTTTTTTTTCATTTTTATGTTTTTAATGGTAAAAGAATTTTTGAAATCGGACCAGTAGTTTTTGTGTTATTGCAATATATACAAATTTACAAATCTTTCTCTTTATTATATTAGTCAATACTAATATTATAAAGAGGAAAGATTTGTATTTTTGTATGTATTGAAATAACTCAAAAACTACTGGGCCAATTTTAAACATTTTTCAACCTTTAGAAAGGTAATTTATCTGGGAGTAACATAGGCTACTTAAAAATAACTTTTTATTATTTTTAAGTTCACCCGGGCGAAGTCGCGAGAAACAGCTAGTATAGAATAAAGCTGGTTTTAGGCACACAAGTTTTACTCCATAGTAGTCAAGTTTTAAGTAAATTAGTGCTCACCATCGGAATCATCATGTTCATTATTGGTGGGCTTCTGCAGCACAGCAAGCTGCACCACTTTGATGCCGCCCTGCTTCGTCTCCATTTCATTCCTCGAATCTATACTTGCGCCTGGAAATTATAGAAATATGTAAGGAATTGTATGTAATTTTAGTGATCATGTGCCTATTTTAGATTATGTTCTACATCTGTGACTTTCGTCAAGATCTCTTAAAGTGTACAGGATAGTTACCTTCTAACAAACATTCATCCATCCATCCAAACATTCGCATTTATAATAATAAAATCTAATGTGCACAGAGGAATTAGTTTCATATTCTAAACAAGCTGTAACGTTATATTACTATTACATGAAGTTTTTGATAAGATTATTACGAGGAAAAAACTTATTCTATAGTAAAATAACAGTTTTTTCATGTAACATGCATAAGTCAAATAAAACGTTTAACAAAATGTATGGTTTTTCCTTAATACAAATTATATGCATTTGATGATTTTAGCAGAACATAAAATCATTTGTAATAACCGTGTTCCTTATTTTTTTGTTTACTGTATTAAGATTAAGTAGTTCTTTACAAAAACCGCTTCGAATTTAGAGTAATCATACTTTTTTAAGTCAAAAACATTGTGTAACATTATTAATTGGTATAAAGTTTTAAACCAACAAGAGTCCTCAAAACAACAACTGGCACAAATATATTTCGTTTATACTGAGTTTATTCCTAAGTTTAACAGCGTTTATCTGTAAGGCTGTTAGATTTTATGTAATAGTTAAGAAAATAGCGACACGTACTTTTAGCATAATTATACCGTAAGTTATGTTAATAAGTTGCTGCCAATCTACGCATGTGTAATGAAATCATTTAAGTTATAGCGGGAAACAATTTTATACGGTAACTTGCTATTATTTAACTACGCATGAAGTGACCACGTGCTTTCTAACATTTAAACAAATAAATATATTAGACCAAATAGATTTTTAAATATTATTTTTATCATATTAAGTTTTGATTAAGCGAATGGATAAGATACTATATGAGTATATTAGAGGAAGTTTGACAGTAGCCCCAGTGGTAGAGATGGTAAGGAATAAAAGGTTACCATGGTGCATGTTATGGGGAGGGATGAATCGCATGTTACAAGGAGAACGTTAGTTATGAGTGTGGAGGTACACCGGTAGAGGTAGACGTAGAAAGGGATGGATGGATTGCGTGAAAGGTGACATGATCAAAAAGGGAGTGATGACTGAGATGACGTATGATAGAGTTATGTGGAGAACAAAAACCTGTTGCGCCGACACTACGAGAGTAGGATAAGGGTGAAGATGACGATGAATAAGTTTTGATCCAGGGACCTAAGACATTGACTATTTACTAAGGCTGTCCATAAGTGAAGATTAAATATGAGAATTTTTTACTAAGATACCATTAAACAATTAAACTATTGAATATGACTACTGCAGTGTGTCTTTTATGCAAACCAACGTAAACTTAAGATGAGTTTCTATTGTCGAATGACTTGTTTAGAAACACTGATATCTGCTTTTTTCAAGTAAATGAGAAAGATATTTTTGTATAGTTACTGCAGCGGAAACACACGCTAAGAATTTTGCACATTTCCGTATTTCCTACCGATGCTTACCAGATATGCTTTTCGTATACATTATACCTAATGAGTTTACAATATGCATTATCTATATTTTATCAACATTAACAATTTACCTGAAACATTATTTCGTAAGCAACCGTATATACGAGCAGCTATTTATATAATAGTGGGTAAATATTCTCAATAATACGTAATGACTTTCGCTAACGGCATTTCCTTCATACACTTTGAATATCTAACATATTACAATAAGATATCGCAATTTATGCTTTATTTACTTTCGTATAAAGTTTAAAACCAATCAATTACGTTGAACTAAACTGTTATTGCAAGATTATAAAAATTTAATAAGCTTATATAGATGTACTAGTTTTCGCCCGCGACTTCGTCCGCGTGGAATTAAAAAAAAAAAACAAAAGTGAGTAGCCTATGTGTTCTTCCACAATATCCTCTACATCTATGCCAAATTTAATCGAGATCCGTCCAACAGTTTAGGCTATAAACTAAACAAACATCCATCTAAACTTTCGCATTTAAAATAATAGTAAGAAGTAAGATTGTTTTATTCGCGTATATTTCGAGTTTAAAATCAAGGGGAAACACCGAACGAGTTCTAATGAAATACTTGAAACGCGATAAAAACCTAAAAATAAACTTCCTTAAAATAAACACAAATAAATCACAAAGGTAATTTATACACTGCACATAGTGATATAATTCTTGTTTATTATGCAAGTCTATGAAATGGATTAGATAGAGACAGAATTACTAAATTTGAAGTAAACGATAAAGAGAAAAACTATATTATAATGAAAGAATTATCGAATTCAGAACTTTGGATGTCGTTCTAAAAACAACCAACCCTCATATGTTTGAGAGCACACCTTAGAGTAAACTATCGCACAACTGTTTAGTCTCGCTTCGATTTCTATGAGATTATAAGTAGTCTAAACTTTCATTTGCACAACTAAAAATCTAGTCGTGTACGCAACACGACTAGATTTTTAGTTGTGCAAATAAAAGTTGAATTGGCTGCGCAACAATCGGCAATCGCACAACAACGATATATCGCCCGTCTCGGTGATCCCCGCCCCTGCCAAAATATTCGAAAACGGCATTAGTGCCCGCCTCACGAAATACCTGTCCGAGACAGGTGCACTGTCCGAGCGGCAGTACGCCTATCGGGCCGGGTGCTCCACCACGTCGCTGACCCGCGAACTCGTCCGGCGCGTGCTCGAAGCTCGCGAACGCAGGCTTCAGGTCGCAGTACTATGCTGCGACCTGTCAAAGGCTTTCGACGTCGCGGACCACGGGGCGCTCGCTTGTAAACTGCGCCACTACGGTATAGACGGGAACGCTCACGCTTTACTTATAGATTTACTAAAGCATCGGGAACAAGTCGTCGTCGATAGGGGGAACGAAATTAAATCAGATCCCCTTTGCACGAGCAGGGGGGTAGCGCAGGGTTCGTCGGTCTCCAACATCCTCTTTTCGTTGCTACTTAATGATCTGCCGAATAATGTAACTTCGGGCGAAACAGTTATGTATGCGGATGACGTGGCCGTCGTCGTGTGCGCGTCATCGCCGGCCGAACTCGAACGACGGCTGAACTCGGCCGCGCAGGAGGTGGCGCAGTGGCTCCAGTGGAACGGTCTCGTAATGAATCTTCAAAAAACACACTACGTCCATTTTGCAACGTCAAGTAGTAAACACCGGGAACTTTCGGTCTCAATAGGTAATACTGATATCGAAGAAGTAAACTGCACGTCATTTTTAGGCTTCGAAATTGACCGCGGCCTCGCGTGGGGTTCGCATATCGACAAACTATGCGGTAAACTAGGGGCCGCGTGCTTCGCGTTGCACAGGCTCGCGCGTGTCGTCTCTGCTGACGTCGTCCGCACCTGCTACTTTGCGACCGTACACTCGCTGCTACAGTACGGCGCCGAGTTGTGGGGGCGCGCGGCCGACAGGGATAGGGCATTCCGGATGCAAAAACGCGCGGTTAGGGCGATTGCTAGGGCACCGCGGACGTCTACGGCGAAAACGTTGTTTGTTTCGTACAAAATTCTTACATTGCCATCGTTAGTGATTTTCCAGGTTGCGATGTTTACACGGCAGACGCTTCAAGACTTTAAAACACAAAAGGAGTCTGGCAGCTGTAGGATGGTGACTCGCGGCGCGGACAAGCTGGCTCCAGTGGCGCACCGACTGGTCAAGTCAGAAAAGTCTACGCACGTCATGGGGCCCGCCGTCTACAACCGCCTGCCGGACCACGTCACAGCGGCTACCAGCCTCGCGTCATTTAAAAATAAACTTAAGTCATGGCTAATACAAAAAGCCTTCTATAGTGTCGAAGAATTTTGCTACCATGAGTGTTTTATGTACGCAATTTGTATTCATTCTTTTTTAATATCTGTAAAGTTTTTTATTTTTAAAATTATGACTTGTAATTCGGTTACCAATAAAATATTTGTATTTGTATTTGTATTTGTATATCAAATATGAACATAAGACATCCAACATCTACAGGTTTTCTTCCTAAGTCAGTTAATCATACTAATATTATATTATATATAATATATACTAATCATATTAATATTATAAATGCGAAAGTTTAGATGGATGGATGGATGGATGTTTGTAAGAGTTTAAAGCCTAAACGGCTGAACGAATTTCGATGAAATTTGGTATAGATGTAGATGATGGTCTGGAAGAACACGTAGGCTACTCACTTTTGTTTTTTTTTTTAATTTCACGCGGACGGAGTCGCGGGCGAAAGCTAGTTCACAGAGAAATTAATATTTATCAAGTTAATTTAAAACATAAAACAATTTGTAAATCTCGAAATTGTGGCTTACGATAGTGTATGCCATCGAAGTATACTACCGTTGGTACATTCTCAAACATAATTCGTCTGCAGTTCATCATAACGGTGACATGAAACAAGGCATTTCCACTATATTTCATGATTAAAGGCCGGTCATTGTCTACGTTTGTTTTATTACAAAACAACACCCGGAATGTGAGAGTAACAATGATGTGCGCAAAATTAAAACAAATAAACATCGTCCATTCGCTTTATTAAGATACATGTTTATTGAACGCTTTTGAGTTATTCACGTATGTGTGAGTTAATACACACACTTACAAGATTTTTGTAATGATCTATAACTATATACATATAATAAAATTGGTGTGTCTGTTTGTAATATCAAAAGAAAAATTCCAGATTTCTAGAAGATTACATATTTGTGTTGCTAATAATTCGGATTGAAAAAAGGAATTGTCTGTCAGGAAGCCGCGTTTATTCCGGGTAATCTCCGAAACGGCTGGGCCAATTTCGACCAGACTTTCACTGGAGGATAGCTGACATAGACAGGCATATTGTAGGCTACTTTTTTATCTTAATATTGCGTGGACGAAGTCGCGGGAAACAGTTAGTGTACTATAAAATGTTTATGTTTAAAAAATTAACAAATCAGGATACATGGTGTATAAGTATATTTTTTTGGTTATAATGAAATGAAAAAATATTGCCGTAGGAAAGATTTTAACAGATTTTTTTGGTATTTCCACTAACGTCAGATGACTAAACATGATAAAAAAATTAGTAAGAAAAATGATTAATGAATGATACATACCAGTGATAGGAAATACAAATTAAAAAATATAATAAAAGTTCTAAATACCAAGTATATTTTCTTTTTTACTTTATAGCTGTCGGTTTCCACTACCTAAATGTAACCACATAATCTAGGCCGAGGAAAACATATCTTTTACGTAAGTTTCATTTTTATAGCTTTTAAATTGTTTTTTAAACATTTTACAGCACTATAAAGCGCTAAAGCCGAAATTTATTTGAATTTATTTATTAAAACACTCACATCGGATATAAAATTTGGATCGTTTTAAGCATTTCATAATTTTAAATCTCACGTGTGGTAAAAAGTTTTTGAATTTTTATTACTATGTGCACACACGCAAGCTTGAATTGTATATTCACGCACACATTAAAAGTAAGAAACTTTTCAGTAATTAGATCATGTTTTCCCAGGCTTAGTTGAAAAATTCTCTCGTTAAAATTTTCGTCATGCCAACTTTTTAGGGTAAGCTCGATACGATCGTGAGAGCTTTTTTATTAATGTTTTTAAAACATTTTTGAAATTAAACACTATTTGAATGATTAAATGCTTAATGTTAGTTATTTTTGTTGACTATTAAATTTTTGATTACTCCCAAGTCCGACCCATTTCCACTCAACAAAGGTTCAACGGTCGCGAATACTATTTTTTTTTGCCTCATATTTGACGAGCACTTAAGACATGCGACTTGAATACGTAAATATCATGTTTAGTGCACTTCAAAATATCATTTTAAACATTTTACAGCACTATAAAGCGCTAAAGCCGAAATTTATTTGAATTTATTTATTAAAACACTCACATCGGATATAAAATTTGGATCGTTTTAAGCATTTCATAATTTTAAATCTCACGTGTGGTAAAAAGTTTTTGAATTTTTATTACTATGTGCACACACGCAAGCTTGAATTGTATATTCACGCACACATTAAAAGTAAGAAACTTTTCAGTAATTAGATCATGTTTTCCCAGGCTTAGTTGAAAAATTCTCTCGTTAAAATTTTCGTCATGCCAACTTTTTAGGGTAAGCTCGATACGATCGTGAGAGCTTTTTTATTAACAAGTACACACAGGTATAATATAAAGTAAAAAAAATACCTAGAAATTAAAAGCGAAATATTACGACACGTAAAAAATTAAATATCCTAAAAGTAAATGGGATATAAAAAAAATCCATTAACTTTATGAGGCACTTTATCAAAATAACAAAAAATAAACGAAATCTCTTGTGTATCAAAGCCAGCGACTTTACAGTCATAATAAATATACGGAAAATAGGACAATTGCTTTGCTTTTACATAAAATATTTTAAGGATACAAAAGGTTTATGATTGACCGAAGAGAACAAAAGACTTAGATAATGTTCAATATTGGCTAAGCTTTTACAACCTTAAATAAAAAGAGCATAAAGTTGAAAGAAAAAAAAATGTTTTTTCCATAACTTTTTACGTTTCTGATATGCTTTTATTACCGAGCACTTAAGAAGTACTGGTTACATTATTATTACATCACATTGTTTTTTTTTATTCAGACATTTTTTATTTAATTTTCGACTTGAAACCTACAAGACCGTCCATTTACTTTTGGTAATATTTTCCTATAAGTAGAAATATCTATTTAATCTCCATCTATACTTCCTAACTTTTCGTAAAATAAGGAAAAAGGTTCGATGACGCAATACGAGGTTTTAAATCTGTTGACAGTTAACGATGATTATGAGGTAAAATAAAAAATTAACAATGACTTTCCATTAAACGTTATATTTTAGAAAAAAACTCAGTGTTTGAATTTTATAAGACCTTGATTAGAGTATAATTTAACCTAAACTTTTAACATTTTAAGTACATACCACATTTCAAAAAACAAAAATGGACGCTTGTTATTAAGTTTAAAAAAAAAATAGAAAAATATGGGTTGTGTTTAGTCGAACATAATTATTTTAAAAATCTTTGCGAACTCGTTTCCACAAATTTTTTGATGTTTTTTTTTTCTATTAAAATAATCTATAATTATGTTATTTTTTAAACGAAAAAGCGATCTCCTTATCCGGTTTTGAAACACAAAAATAAATATAAACTCGTTCGCCATTTTGAAAAAACCCAAAACTATTAGCAGTCATTGTTGTTAACCGACATTATGTTTTAAAATGGAACAATCGATTTTTAAATTCGACCTGTATTTCTTTATTTGCCTACCTGTGACGGTAACCTTAAGGAATGGCGTTGTCGGTTTTTTATTTGATTATCAATACATTATTATTATAAATACAAGATTTTTCTGTTTATTTTATTTTTGAATTACATTAATATTATATATTATTTGAAAGGAAAAACCCGATATTTGTCATTGAAATTATAATCCGCAGAATTGATAAATAATATTAAATCAGTATACAAGAATGGGAACATTGTAAAGTGATAATTGAGTATATTTCAGACAGTCATTGGAGAATATTAATCGCTTATTCAAATATTTAAAAAGAATGATAAGGCAAATATTTATAAACTAGCTTTCGCCCGCGACTCCTTCCGCGTGGAATGAAAAAAAAAAACAAATTGGGTAGCCTATGTGTTCTTCCAGACTATCCTCCACATCTATACCAAATTACATCGAAATCCGTTTAGCCGCTTAGTCTACAAACTCTAACATCCATCCATGCATCTATCTATCTAAACTTTCGCATTTATAATATTAGTATGAAGTATGATTATCAGAACTGTTACATACATAAAGTATGTAAACCTACAATTTAAACAAATAGATTTTTTGATCGGTTTACGCAGAAATCTATCCGTTTATTTCTTCAGCGAAAAACGTGTATAAGATTTTATCGTCTTATTCTCATTAAAAAGTAGAGATACCAAAATAGTGTTTGCACAAATGTTTCGGCAATAGAAATTTAAATAAAAGCGGTATATAAATAATTCATGTACTAATTGTTATATTATTTAACAAAAAATACTACGAACTCAAAACCATTTCCGAATATTAAAAAAATTAAGAAAAAAAAAGAATTGTAACAAAGGAAAAAAGAGAGCAATAGTAATAAAATGAGTTATTGTGTTTTGTTAATACAAAAAAACCCTTCTGGAACTTGTTTCGGAGCGGCTTTCATGTCGATTTACTTTTATTCTTCCAGCTTCACATAAAACCCGGCAGAAATAGCTCCGCGCCCGATTTTATATCGTATTGTTAGACCCGTTTGAACTTTCTTCGTATTCAACTATAAATACGAGTAATAAAGATTGAGTAGCGAACGATATTTTCTATATAATAGAGAAATTCTGGGAATAACATATTTGTTGCTACGAAGCTTTTATATGAATCGATCTTACTTTGTCAAAACATCTTAACAAAACATAGTTTTATCTCAGTTTTTTTAGAGAATATGAAAGAGACGGCGATATGTCTTTGTGTTGTATTTCGGCTATAGAAATACTTGTAGCAATCATTCGCACGGGCATTTTTTAACGCTCTCGGTTCACACGAACGCTTAAAAATCACTCTTGTGTCTTTCGCCCATCAAACACTCTAAATGCAACACTGCGAGACAAAAAAACGCGTTTTAAAATATGCCGTATGCAAACTCGGAAATGCAATTGTTCTATTTGAAAGTTTTTTTAGCGCGCGTAAAAAAATCGCCCGTGCGAATGGTGGCTAATATTCTAAGTTTACGTTGTACCTTACAACTTGTATCTCCTACGCGGAATTTATTTTGTTGGTACACTATAATAGTGTCAAGTAGTATAGAAACGTTATTGTGGTACAATTTGAAGGGCTTGATTACGTCATAAGGTTCTCGCGGGTCATTGTATTCAAAACTTGCGTACCGTCGTTTGTAGTGTAACATTTGGACAATTGGTTAAAGTTTTTTATACAACTAAACATATCCCATGGGGCTTTAATTGTAAAATGTCAGTTTTAAAAACATCAAAAAGCTTTGATATGATTTGCCTTATTTTACATGATTTTAAAGTTCATATTCTTTCAGAAAATCTGATTTATCAGATTTTTTTTACAGTTTTTAAACTGATAGAGACGCCCCTCATACTTGTTCTATTTATATACAAGTCCTAGGTATTAGAAAGTAGACAAACGCGATACAAAAATGATATTTCTGCTTAGAAATCAATACGGGTTAAGTTGATATTCAAGTAATTAGATTAGTAAAAGTTAGCGCGACCTTGCGGCGAGCGTTGCTCTATAACTCCGGACAGCGCGCTTTTGCTTTTTAATAAAATAAAAACCCATTCCAAGTTACTGCTCTTTCAAATGTCAGCGAATTTTTTTGCTTCTATAAGACTTATGATATAAATTATTTTAATATTATATATTGTTCGCTCACTCGAGACTAGACTTAACAAAAAATTGAGCCGGTCATATTTGTTACTTAGACTGTATCCGTTTTGTATTCGTTAGGTTTCAAATATTCGGTGACCGGATTCGCTTAGAAGCAAGCAATTGAGAAAACGCTTTAAAGGATATAAGTAACATTAAAAAACGACACACCTAATATACTGTCAATCGTTTATATCCAGCATTTGGTTATAATTGCTATAACCTACTCATGCACCAGAATATTCTTTTGTATGGAGTTAATTGCTTTGTTTCACGATAAATTTATATCACTGCTTTCGACATAAGTTCATTATTATTTATTTGCTTTCGACCGTGACTTCGTCTGCGTCGAGTTAAAAAAACTATGTGTTATGCCAGATTACTCTCTACATCTTTGCTAAATTTTCATCGAGATCCGTTCAGTTTAGGCTACAAACTCTAACAAACATCCATCCATCCAGCCATCCATCCATCTAAACTTTCGCATTTATAACATTAGTATGATTAGCTGTTGCTCGCGACTTCGCCCGCGCGAAATTAAAAAAAACAAATGCAAGTAGCCTATGTGTTCCTCCAGACTATCCTCTACATCTATGCAAAATTTCATCGAAATCTTTTAAGCCGTTTAGGCTACAAACTCTAACAAACGTCCATCCATCCATCCATGCATCCATCCATCTAAACTTTCGCATTTATAATATTAGTATGATTAGCTGTTGCTCGCGACTTCGCCCGCGCGAAATTAAAAAAAACAAATGCAAGTAGCCTATGTGTTCCTCCAGACTATCCTCTACATCTATGCAAAATTTCATCGAAATCTGTTAAGCCGTTTAGGCTACAAACTCTAACAAACATCCATCCATCCAGCCATCCATCCATCCAGCCATCCATCCATCCAGCCATCCATCCATCCAGCCATCCATCCATCCAGCCATCCATCCATCCAGCCATCCATCCATCCAGCCATCCATCCATCTAAACTTTCGCATTTATAATATTAGTATGATTAGCTGTTGCTCGCGACTTCGCCCGCGCGAAATTAAAAAAAAACAAATGCAAGTAGCCTATGTGTTCCTCCAGACTATCCTCTACATCTATGCAAAATTTCATCGAAATCTGTTAAGCCGTTTAGGCTACAAACTCTAACAAACATCCATCCATCCAGCCATCCATCCATCCAGCCATCCATCCATCCAGCCATCCATCCATCCAGCCATCCATCCATCCAGCCATCCATCCATCCAGCCATCCATCCATCCAGCCATCCATCCATCCAGCCATCCATCCATCCAGCCATCCATCCATCCAGCCATCCATCCATCCAGCCATCCATCCATCCAGCCATCCATCCATCCAGCCATCCATCCATCCAGCCATCCATCCATCCAGCCATCCATCCATCCAGCCATCCATCCATCCAGCCATCCATCCATCCATCCATCTAAACTTTCGCATTTATAATATTAGTATGATTAGCTGTTGCTCGCGTAGAAATAAAAAAAAACATATGTTACTCACTAATAACGTAGCTTTCTAATAGTGAAAATATTTTTAAAATCAGCCTAGTAGTTTTTTAAGCAAATCAAATACATACAAAAATACAAATCTTTCCTCTTTATAATATTAGTATAGATATAGATCTTTTAAAGAATCTTTTAACTGCCACAGACATTCATCTTAGATTCCTAGATTATTTTAGCCTGGTGAATAAATATAAGCTATGAATATTGTATAATTAATGTTATTAGTAACGCTTTGTAATATTTCTTAATACTCTATATCCGCCTGTGAGCGATTAAATCTGATCCAATCAGCATTCAATAATTATTTTGTTAGTGTAACGACCTGAGGCACCGTTATAAAAGTAATTATTGACATTATAAAGAGTTTGAATACGAGGAAAAAATATCAAACATTATATGAAAATACATATTATTATATTATATTAACAATACAATTTAATAGAGACTAAGGTTTTAAGTTGAATTTCGACTTGTATTAAAAATCCATCAAAAATAAATGTATGGTAGATTTCTCTTAATTAACTCGCCTAAGGGACTCTCTTAATGATTACTTAAAGACTCTGAGTGCGATAATTAAAGGCAGATTTGACTGTAATGCAAGCATTAATTGGAGCTAGACTTTATAAAGATTACTTGCTAACATAGAAATAAAATCATTGTTTTTATTAAAATAAGATTGTAACACGTAAGTTTATGTAATAACAGCATTACACTAGTAAAGGTATGTATAATCATTTTAACAGTATCATCATCATCTCCCCTGCCTTATCGTACTCCCGTAGGCTCGGCGCACCGGGTTTTCGTCCTCCAAATAACTCCTATCATCCGTCATCTCAGTCATCACTCCCTTTTTGATCATGTATATTTAATAATATATCTAATACTATAATAGTTATTACTGAATTTATTGTTAAAAACCTCAATAGTTATTGGTTAAGGTATTATTTAGAAAGTTATTTTGTTACTTTGGAAACAGATTTTACAATTGAAATAACTTTGCCCAGATATCTTTAGTTAATGTATATTTTATTAATATCTTAATACCTTTTGTCCTTCATAAAAAAGTAATACATTGCATTTTTTTCCTGTGTTCGGAACAAGTATAATGTAGTGAGCGACCTTAATATTTCTCCGGCCATCTTGAGCCTACGCCCTTCGTTACATTGTTTATTCAAAATGTATATTTACGACAGGATATGACTAAAATATTATATTTGCGAATTATTTTAATATTTTTTTCTCTCTATTGACAGATGTTTTTCGCGATTACGTAAGTATTTTGACCCGGCTTCAACGTGTTCGAGAAGTATGATGTCTGATATTTTTCACCGGAATATAATAAACGTGTAAATGAACGGAATTCTTCAATGTTTAACCTTTTCCTATAATTTATTAATGCCAGAGGGCATTTTTGACCTCAAAAACCAGTTAACGTTAAAAAAGTTAAACATTCCATTTCATATTAATTTATAACCAACATGTTTGTTTGGAATATAAAGTATGAAATATTAAAAAATATTTTCAATTTGCTTTGCCTATTTATGTGGTAAGGTAAAGGGGGATCCCTTAATTTCCATAATTTAATGAAACAAGAAGTTTTTAATTAAACTTGTACGTGTAACGGAATAATTGTAGTTGGGGCTCATTGTAACTGGCAGTAATTAATCACGGGACGTCAATCGTTCTCGAAAGCAATCCACACAATGTGTAACTGTGAAACGATGTAATGACGCTACCAGCGTAGAAAGCGCGAGGTGAACGCTTCATTGTTAATGCTTCCCGTCAATATAATTAACTATTTTAGTTTTTAATCAATAATAGAATATTACTATTCTAATTGTGACTCATATTGCTGTTCTCATTTTTATTTTAAATATTTATTAATCACAAAAATGAGAGAAAATTCCGGAAAGTAATAAACCTTCTTAGTCAATTTTGACACTGGCCACTAAACGTCACGTAAAACCTTCTTGAATGTGAATACTGGCTGCAAAACATTTTGTTCAATAATGCTAGCCGATTTTTTAAAAAAATATAACTAACCTTCTTGCTCAGTCTGAATGCTGGCCACTACACGCTCGGTGTTCCTAGCTGCCAGTCTAGCCTCCTCCATTTCCCTAGCAGCCGCTGCCAGTATGTTGTTCACAGCAGTGTTGGTGCCGGGAGGGTCTTCACGCCGCCGCCTGCGCATTTCTTCCGCGCGCATCATTGATTGCTGGTACAAATGTATCTAGAATACAAAGAAAATGTTAATGCAGTTCATGTATTGAAAATATAGGTTATGCATTGAACTGACAATAATCCATGTAGAAGATATTTATCTTATAGCAGCGAAGCGAATCTATACTTATTACTTATCTATACTAATATAATAAAGCGTAATCACACACTACTTTGTGGCGTAGGATGTCAGCAATCACAGCGTGTTTTTGAATAATTCTTTCTTTAATAAGAAACCCTACACTTACGACACGCTTTAAAGCAATTTTCGCGCTATTAAACTTAGGGGGTAGGAAAAAACCTTCATGTGGGAAAGGGATCATAAACTACAAGCTGCCAACATTTTTTTATCATTCCATGCGGATGAAGCCGCACGGGAAATAATGTGTTTAAAATTTTCTAAAATACAAATGAGTCGTATCCAACATGAAGATTTTGTCGACGTAAAATACGATAAAAAAAATAAATACAACACAGAAAAATAAACTTATCATGTTGTTAATACAAATTTTTTATTATTATAGCTAAAGTTATCGCGTATACAATATTTATCTTGAATTTAATAATGTTTAATTTATTCAAGTTGATAATATTTGCTTTTAAATTAATACCTACAGTGGACGAATAATACAATAATTGTTTATCATAAAATTAAATAATTTTATCTGACGTCAATTGGAATAATACTCTGTATGAAAGTTCTTTTTGTTGCGATTTTCATTGTTTCGTTTTTAATGTATATAAGTAATGTACTTTAGCTTTAACTGAAAACACTTCTATTTACATCTTAATAATCCAGGGTGTTGTATTCTTTACTTAATGTTATCCAGTTAAGTTTCCTTTTTAATTTTAACCGTTCGTAGATAAGTTGATGATAGATTTGTTTATATAAATTAGAATTCAGTGGTTACTATAACGGTGTTGATTTCTAAGTTTTAAATCTATCTATACTTATAAAGAGGAAATATTTGTATTTGTGTGTATTGAAATAACTCAAAAACTAATGCGCCGATTTCATAAATTCATTCACTATCAGTAAGGTAATTTATCTGTGAGTAACATAGGCTATATTATTATTTTTTGAATTTCACGCGGGCGAAGTCACGAGCAACAGCTAGTCTAACATAAAATTTTAGTTTTACCACATTTAGACTTATTTTATGTTTCCATAAAATAAATTTTAAGTTATTTCAGGAACGTTTAAATTAAATTAACTTAACTGAAACATAGAAGATATTAGTATACAGAAAACCATACGAAAGATTGTTTTACAAATTGAAGGAAAAATATAATATACCTAATAACTGCACTTTTATTTTGATTTAACTACAATAATATTTATAAATTACAAACGTACGTTTGGAATACCTTGAAGCGGGTATAAATATTAAACGAAAGGACATTCATATTTATACTAACGCCCACCTGGTACACATCAAACATATTTTCCGGATTACATCATAAATACGTAAAATCTATACTATTATAATAAAGCGTAAACGCACACTTCTTTGTTGCCTAAGATGTCAGCAATTACAGCATATTTTGGAATAATTCATTTTTTAATAAAAAGCCCTACACTTACGTCATGCTTTAGGCTATATATTTTCACGCCATTAAACTTAGGGGGTAAATATTTTGGATAAAAACCCTAATGTGGGAAAGAGACCATAAGTTGCTGCCAACATCAAGAAAGAAAGATTGCTAAGGTTTGTCATGTCATGTCATTTTGACATTTGCTATTGATAATTTGACAAATGTAAATAATAAAATAAAGTTTTTATAATTTCACGCGGATGAATACGCACGCGAACAGCTAGTATTAAGATAACTGAGATCCTTCGAACTCAGATAAAAAATCTTACTAATATAAATGCGAAAGTTTAGATGCCTAAACTGCTAAACTCGCTCACGATATTTGGCATAGAAGTAGAGGATAGTCTGGAAAAACACATACGCAACTTTCTTTTATTATTTTTTAATTCCACGAGGACAGAGTCGCTTGCGGATCACAGACTGCTCTCTCGGTAACGACTTCAAAGCAGTCAGGTCCAATTTTAATTGTTGACTCTTAAATCTAAAGAAAATTGACTTAAAACACTTGAATAGAATGTAACCAAAATATCAGAGGGTCTATTAGGAATAGTTACGTGAGAGTTGCGAGAACGTATTCGTAATATTTGTATGAGATTTGTCCGTGTATTTTATGGGCTACACTAATATAATACTAATATTGTCGATGACGTTTAGGACGCATATTCAAGAATATTCGTGACTAGCTGTTTCCATGCGACTTCATCCGCATGAAATTATGAAAATTTTATTTTATTGTTTAAATTTGTCAAATTATCAACAGCAAATGTCAAAATGATATGACATGACCTTAGCAATCTTTCTTGACGTTGGCAGCAACTTATGGTCTCTTTCCCACCTTAGGGTTTTTATCCAAAATATTTACCCCCTAAGTTTAATGGCGTGAAAATATATAGCCTAAAACCTGATGTAAGTTTTGGGTTTTTTATTAAAAAGAGTTACTCAAAAATATTCTGTAATTGCTGACATCTTAGGCAACAAAGAAGTGTGTGTTTACGCTTTATTATAATAGTATAGAAGTATAGATAGATAGCCCACTGATTAAATAAACGAAAATATCAAACTACAGAACCAACTTTCGTCTTATATAAATTATTGTAAATAGCAGACAAAATAAATGACGTAGATATTAAAAAAAAAACAATAGATTAACGTCATTGCTTTGTTTTGTGATATGTGCGAATATATTTAAATATTCTAAGAAATCTAAATTAACAAATACATAAAACACCGTTTAAATATTAAAAATAATATGTTAACGTGATATTTTATTTGACAATAGTTAGTAAAAAATTTACGTAACAACTTTTCAACACAAAATGTGGGATTTTTAAAATAACTCCAGACAAAGTCGCGTGGTAAAATATTTAAAAAATATATATATAAATCTTTGAAACATGCTCGTTAAAAACAACGGTAATCTTTACCGTTAAATCAACACTAAACGTTACATTACATCATCCATCATCACTGGCAGAAAAAATTATAAAACGAAAAAAAAGTTTTTTGACAAAACAATAAGCATTTTTTTAATGTCATTACATTTTATCAAATTCAGCTGTGTGTAAATTATATAAAATGAGTGTACTTCCTGCCATTATACCGCGAATGCAAATTCTTTAATTGTAAGATGTAATCATTTCTATGAATGCTAAACGCAAGACTCGCAAAAAGCGATTTTATCTATTGAGTTTCTTTAAGATTATTTTGCAATTATAAGATTTTAACAAAAGACGCCGTCTTGTAACCGGTACTAAATTATGTTTTATTTTAATTACATTCATGTTTTACTGTTGCTGTCTTGTTAAGAAATTAAATATATTTCAAATATAATACCATGAATAAAGTTAATTAAATACTGTACCGATCCCTCCCTAGGGAAAAGGCTTTGGAAAAAAGGCAGGGCGATGAAAAAAATAACTCAATATTTATTGAATGTTTATATTATTGACGGTTTTACGGCATAAAAAATCATACTTTATGAAGAATCTTACTAATATTATGAATAGGGAAATTTAAATAGATAGGTGGATGTTTTCTAGAAGGTATCTTCTAAACGTGAAACGGATCACGTTGAAATTTAGCATAGATGTAGAAGAACACGTTGGCTGTAAGCAGCCAGCTTAGTAAGCTAAATATTTTTTAAAATTCCCTTAGGTATCGCGGGCAAACGCTAAATTATAAATTATACAGACTCTACTTTCAGAATATAAAATTAATACGCTTTTGTATCCGCGTTGATTTTATATTCATGCGAATGCATTAATGAAAGCAGTCTACGGGCTTTTTCCACCTTTTGTTATGTCTTTTGTAACAAAGCCTTCTTTGTATTTACTCCCTTTGTAGCGCATCTCTTTTATAAATCTATCTATTACACTAATTTACAATATTTCGATGGATCTTACGTAAACCGTAATTTTATAATGCACAGATTATAAATAATATTATTATGCTTAAGTCATATGAGATATACAGACCATAGACAAATCAAAATATTTTTTTTTACATTTGGCAAGTTAATAAAATAACATTATATAAACGGCATTGTTAAATTAAATAGGTCAGTCGATTTTCCGTACAATTTTTTAAAATTTATTTATCTAGCATGTTGGTAGTGTTACGTCACAGATTAAATTTCTAGAGTAATCAGCGTAGCCCTTGAGACTAGTTTAGAAAGCTCTGAGTCATTTAAGTACTAACATAGCTATAGGTATACTCAGAAACTATTTAATTGGTGCCAACCATGACCTAACATAAATGCGATATTGCCTATCGTTACAACTTATTTACATTTTCGCAACCGCTTTGCAGTTTTTATACACTGCTAATGCGCGGCTGTTATATTCTTACCTAAAATTTCTGTTAAAAACCATATTTATATGAAAAACTTGAATTAAAAATACCCTTTTTTAGTCCATTTATTAATTTAGATTTTTATATCTAATAATTAAATTCAATTCGTAAAAGCATCACGACAAATATTTTGTAAATGCGCAGTATTTTGCAATAGCCGCATTTTTTTTTTGGTTTTTTTTGTATCATTTTTTACGGAACCCTATTTAAACGTATATCAATTAAACCTATAAAACTATGTCGTTGACATTGACGATATTTTCGAAAAAGTTAATTATGTTCACCTATTTAGAGGATACTGAACCTTAAATTGCTAATTTTTATACCTTTATCGGCTTATTTGTTGAGTTAAAATCCGGTTTAATTATTCATTTTTAAACATAAAAATACACATTTGAAATTCATAAAATAAATGGAAAAATAGTGATAATTACTTAAACCTTTAGTAGAATATTAATATACTAGCTGTTGCTGGCGACTTCGCCAGCGTGAAATTAAAAAATATAGCCTATGTTACTCACTGATACCGTTGCTTTTAAATGGTGAAAGAATTTTTGAAATCGGCCCAGTAGTTTTCGAGTTTTTTCAGTACATATAAAAATACAAATGTTTCCTCTTTATAAATTTTTATAGAAGTATAGATTAGGTTGCCTTTACTTCGTCTAATGATGATTTTTAACAAAAACAGACATGTGATATCAAAAGCAAAAATTGCAAAATTGGCGAAAAATATTTTACTTCGTAATAAAATGGCATCAGTCTTTTTTTGTTCAAAAAAAATAACAATATAACATAGTGAAGTCTAAAAAGAGATTTTAATAGTATTTCCAAAGTGACTTTTTCGACATTCAACGAATAGAGCTCACTTTATTAAATATTATTATTGCTTAATAATATATTCTATTACTATTTATTAAATAAAAGATTGCTTTAATGTGCGTTTTTTTCACAACAACTCGGTATATCTAGTTATTTTTTGACGTCATGTTTATTTTACGATAAAATTATCAGATAAAAATATAAACGTCCTTAGCACCTCCATTTACAAAAACATAATAAAATCAAAAATAAATTTAGCCGTAGGACGGCTATATTTATTCAATATTTTTTTGTATAAAATGAACTAATTATCATATTTTAAAGATAAATATGACAAAACATAAATATCGGTTATTAAATCCGTCATGGTTTTTTTATGATGCTTTATATTTTTAAAGTATGAGTTCTTTCAATAAAAAAGATTCCATGCCTTCAAAAGGTCAAAGATCGTGTTTGACCTTCCAAGTCCGTTTTAATACTCACGTAGTCTACTCTCTCCAGTAGTAAAAAATACATTTATCTTAGCTTACTTAGCTTACTAGCTTTCGCCCGCAACTTCATCCGCGTGGAATTAAAAAAAAACAATAGTGAGTAGCCTATGTGTTCTTCCAGACTATCCTCTACATCTATGCCAAATCTCATCAAGATCCGTTCAGCCGCTTAGGCTACAAACTCTAACAAACATCCATTCATCTAAACTTTCGCATGTATAATATTAGTAAGAAGTAAGATACGAGTACATCTGTTCAATTGTACATTTACATTTTCAATGCATATTGGTTGCAAGAGTGTTAATAAATTTAGAATGCATACGTAATATGTGAAAAAATGTTGCAATATTTGATAATAAGTCACGAGTTCTCGGAATAATTTTAGTTTATTTGCGTTTCCGATAAATACCATTCATTAAATTAAGATTCGAAAATTTATTATTTAATGAAAACTTTACTTAAATTTTCTTATAAAGTGTATTTAAAAAAATAATTTAGACTTAAATATTCCAGGTATACCATGGGATATTTTTCTATCCAGATTTTTTAAAATCTAGTTTTCTACTTTATCTCTCTTATGTACATCTCCAGATTTATGTACACTCAACTGCTTAAGTATTTACACATTTAGAAATCAGAAACTTGTGTAGGCTTTCGTTTTCAAATATATATATGTCATACATGTAACCTTTCGAATATTTCCGACCATGAATACATGCAATTGACGAATAAATTACGATTTTTAAAACCGTCAACCTATACAAGCTACTAGCGTTTTGTAAATTTATACATACACAGTTATACACATTATGAAGCTGACTGTACATCTTGATTCTTCGTAGGATTTTTTGGTAGCCCAACGCACTTACATGTTATTGGCTGATATAAAAACATTTTAATCCTATTAAATTCGATCCTTGAGCTAAATTGTTTTACATTTTGAATTATATATTAAAAAATATATAAATTATATAAGGCAAGTTAAAGTCGTGAGACATCAAAGTATTGCGATGTTTAAATCATTAGTCACCGCCACCCATGACGAATCCTATTATTAGACTTTTTGTTTATTTTAAACACGTCAGCTGAAATCTGTCCGAGTTCCTAAAGACCATACAAACTCGCTTAACGGACCATATGTAGATTTAACTGAACATTTAGTCTTAAGACAGTACGAAAAAAAATCATAAATAAAATAAATCTAACAGTGAGATATTCATTAAGTTTCGTTCGTTACAAAAATGTAACATACAAAACGTGCCAGTATTTGGTTGATGACTAAAGTTCTTGGAAAAGCAATCTAAACGGACGAAGCAAATACTAGACACAAGATAGATATGGCTACAGCTTGTTTAAAAAAGCTGTGACAATCTTCATACAACTTGTATGGTGCAATTAATGTATAAATTCATAATAAAACAGGTGTTAAGCAACAGCGTACTCGGCTGCCAACACGCTTGCCAAGTGCAACACGGCAACATCTATTTCAATTAACCCCCATTTCTACGAGGCCTATCGACGAAATTTACAATAAATCGATTCTAGTCACGCATTGTTTTCGTCACGATGTAAGAAATTTGTATAAATTTTCATTAGTAAAACTAAACGGAGGAGGCAGCAAAACTGTCATTCATTCAATCTAGCTCTTCTAACGCTCCGAGTGAATGCCCTGGGCATTCGCCCAACCGCGCCCTACCCTAACACCAGCATTGTACCACTAGGTACAGTCGGCGAAACTGAAGGTGTTCCATCTTGAAAGCTACAATCGTTTGAACATTTTGAAACGTGACGCGGAACAAAAATCAATACAACGCAGTCTGTACGGAAAAAAAGTCAGTTTTATTACTGTCTCTTCGTATGCATCACTCACTGCTATCTAATGAGGTATTTGAAGAAAGACGTGGAGTTTATTTCGTTGCAATGAACAAGGCAATTTTTACTGAAGTGGACCACCGAGGATTTCCGCCCTACATCAAACATACACCTTCTTATATTTTTATTACAGCGACTTTCATCAACAAATTGTACTTTTAACACCCTTCCATACTCCATCTAACCATACTAATATTGTATAGTGATACAAACCCTATAGCACTATACATGAAGATTGGTAGGGGCAGTCAGAGGGGTGGCTGCCCCCACTCTAGACCTAGCATAGATCGGGTGGCGACGCCTATCTCAATACAATATGCAGTCTGTTGTAAACTTAAGTAGTGAAGGTTTTAGTTTTACCAATAACTCATTATCTACTACCTTGAGTATTTATCCCTAAGTAATTAAAGTAAATCTTTAATAATTCAAAAGCTACATCTACAATTTATTCCAATAACTAAATATTTACCAGAAATTAACAACAAAAAATAACTTTAAAACACTACATATGTAAATAAAAATAGCTTATCATTTGCCTTCATCTCATAAAAAAGTAAATAAAAAACAAAGTATTTATTCCAACCTTGGCTTAAAAATCGATTAATATATCATTTCAAAGAAATCCATGAGTCATTTCTATAAAATGTGCATTATTTGTCATAACATAATATACAATGCTATATTTTCTTTGCCTTATCTGTATAAGGATAAGGGCTTTTTAAGGAAACTTTTTATCATTATCCTATTTAACTAAGATAACTGATGATGAGGCAATAGTATTTTTGTCTAATTTTACTTGAACAAGTTATATTTTAACAAAACCTTAAGTAATAAACTTTCAATATTACATACTCGTATATCTATTATAATATAATAAAGAATAGAACAGATAAATGTATTTCTATGTTGTAACAAGTAAACTCAAAAACTACCAGACTTATTCAAAAAATTCTTGCATCATTACAATGATACTTTAGTCCCAAATAATGAAATAACAATCGCGTAACATTAGAATCACTATTCTTAGTTGACCACCATCTTAATTGATAACTTCACAACACACTCTAATCAAATTGCAAACATTCACAGAGATTAGACTTGTTAGTCGACTGGTTGGTGGACTGGTTGGTCGACTTGTTGGACGACTGGTTGGTCGACTGTTGGTCGCCTGGTTGGTCGACTTGTTGGTCGCCTGGTTGGTCGACTTGTTGGTCGACTGGTTGGTCGACTGGTTGGTCGACTGGTTGGTCGACTTGTTGGTCGACTTGTTGGTCGACTGGTTGGTTGCCATTTTTCGTTTTAAACGATTTTTGTTAACTACTAACTGTAACTGTATGCTAGGGACATTAATTTAGGCTCAACTCAGAGTAGGTTATTCTACTAAAAAAAGTTGTAAAAATCCCAAGAACTTTTTCCCAACATTCAATATTAATTTTGATTTTTAATGATAGTAATTGGATCTGGCTCACGAGGTTACCGCCATGTGGCGTATGAAATCGACTACCATTATTCCGATAGTTGTTTCGGTACACGGGCTAATAGCGAAGAGCTTCGACCAACATCTCAAGAAGCTCTCACTAGACAGTTGGATTAAGGCCCCGATTAAAAAGGCGGTTACTTTGGAAACCGCATGTATAGTAAGGAGGTTCCTGTCTCTGCAGCCCTGACCACTGGTTGCTTGAGTTATCGGATTCCGCAGCCGGTGGAGTTCTATTTTTTTATATATGTTTTTTTTATAACAAATCATGTAAAATATATTATATATAAAAATAAGAAATTAAAGATATATGAAGATAGTAATGATAATAAATTGATTCAATGATGTTAATTTATACATGTGTACAACATGTTAAGCAATTGAATCACCATTTAAAACAAGATGGTAGCAATTTACAGTTACAAGTCTGTATGACTGTAACAAACATTGTAGAAATTCTCTTCATAAAATTATCATAAAAGAATTTGTTCATATAGTCAAATATTATGCAATTGTGCTTTTATACAAAATTTATAAATCACATTAAATAAAATGAATTAATAAAACCAATCAACTTTTTAGTTATTATTTACCTTTATATCAACATTTAATATTTTATGTAGATAATAATTTATAAAACATGTTTTGTTAATAGAACACTGTTTAATATTCATATTCCAGTTTATTTTTCAATTACTAATGGCCAGTATCATTAACAGAAAAGAAAAAAAAAAATAGTAGGCGACATTAATTTGATTACACAGAGCATAATTATAAATTGCTTCAAATGGGGAATAATATTAAAAAATAAAGTGTTAAAACATTTTTCAATAGTAAAGTAATAAAAAAACTCTAAACTAAAAACTCACCTGTTTAAGCCTTTCGACATCGGTGCGTGCTTGAGAGTAAGTTTGTTGTGTAGGTACTGCAGTGACAGTCTGCGAATATGATGGATACTCCAAGTTGACATTTAGAAGCTGCGCTGCATTATCTCGGGCTTCATAAGCCAGGCCTCTGATCTCCAGTTCCGATGCTGTGTGCATCAGAGACTGGAGATCCAGTTCTTGTACATCCACAGAACCTTTGTACATGAATTCCACAAGGAGGTTGATCTCCGAGAATGGTATTCCTTTGAGTATAACAATTGGATGCTGACATGGGTTGTCCCTACAAGGAAAGATTGTATACATAACTAAGATGGAAATCTTAACAGTAAGTTAATTCAAAAATACATGATTATCATTAAGAATAATAAAACTAGCCAGCTTTTTGCTATCAGATAAACAAAAATTAAGCAATCATTAATATTGCATTTGTTTCATTTAAATTATTGAAATAGTGTTCGGATTTTAAAATTACGAAGTATAACATTAAATTACCTTGAATATTTTACATCTGCAGAAAGTATTTGATAAAAATAGATTGCGAGCTTCTCAAAAAATACCACGCAGCGAAAATATGTTATTTTATAGACGACGATAATGATAGATAAAAAGACTTACTTAAATATTTGTTCGAAATAAGGGCTGCAAGCTGAGAGAACGAGCTTGTGCGCCTTGAGGGTCCCATCGCGACATGAGAGCGTGACGTCTGCGAGCGCGGAGGACGAGTAGATGGTAGTGAACAGCTGGCTCAAGTTCTGCAGGTGGTTGTTCCACTTCAGGTGGAACGTCTTGTCGCTCACCATCCCCTGCATCTGCACCACCACAAACACTTAGCAACCACAATTCACTCACTACTTCACGTCTAATAAAAAATCGACAGAAAACCGTCTCTGCTGCGACCGCTACATAAAATTATAATTATTACAACTTATTTTTAGAACGATGCCCGTAAAAAACACTATACGTACGCGGTATGACAGTGTAATACTGTAGGTACGCGCCGCCGACGGAATTTAGAACTATAAAATTTTATTTATATTATATTTTATAAAACGGAAATTTTGACAAAAACCTACACATTGCGATTTTCTCACCTTATTTACGCTTTTCCGACTTCCCTAATTTTCACAAATAACACCGAAACATTTCACAAAAATTTTAAATACTTATTATGTTACACAGAAAGCCGTGTCGTAAAAAACAGAGTGGGGCACGCCGTGGCCCCCTCCTTGCCCCGGCCCCCTCGCACACAATCAATATACGGAATATGAGAGCGCGCCGCGCCGCCTCGCCCCCCGCATGCTTTATTATACCGTAATTAAATATATACAACTTTATAAATTGTACACTAGCGCACATACATTCCTCCGGCAACCAATAACGTAAAACTTGGGTGGCGTACTAATAATATTTTTAATTTACTTCACATTTGAGTAATTTAATGAAAACACTAGTGTTAGAATTTAAAAACAAATGTATAAAATCCTCAAAGTTCACTATTTGACTAGTTAAGATGAGACGAAATATATTTATATTTTCATTATTTGAAAAAGTACCGATGATTTTTAAATTCACATGTAAACTCCGAATATATCAATGAAACATTGCGATGTCCATTCTAATTAAAGCCTAACTAAGACTTTGGTCGCAATTTTACAATACATTTTCAGATGAGAACGTGAAGCCCTATTGTGAAAAGTACCTATGCCTATAATGTTTTTTTAACACACAGCAATCATAATAAACACACACATTCAAACATTGGAGGGAATAGTCGGATTCAGTTCAGTTCTTTTTATTAGATTCCATCCAATAACCTATAAGTACCTACCTGTCATCGACTGCATGTTTTATGTATATGAAAACGTCTGCGACTACAGTATGTTCAGCAGACAATATTTCGTTAACATTGTAACAGGGAATTAGATGCGCTAGTCTCCGGGGAGGCATTGATTTTATTCATATTATCTATTCAATAAACATAAAATACATTCCAAGTACGCTGAAATAGTTTAGTAAATATTATGTAAGTACGTGCGTCATTATTATAAGTAAATACTAAGTCATACATTACATATTCATTTCATATCTTAGTCCAATATATTAAAAATATTAGGAGTGTATGAAAGACAATAGTTTATAATCATACAATAGGCTTTAAAAACCAGTTTCAACATAAACAAAAAAGCCGCCCCTCCCTAGCCCTACGAAAACTAAGTACTAAATAAGTTCTTGAAGCTGTTAACACGATGAAATTAACATTAAATTACCTTGAATATTTTACATCTGCAGAAAGTATTTGATAAAAATAGATTGCGAGCTTCTCAAAAAATACCACGCAGCGAAAATATGTTATTTTATAGACGACGATAATGATAGATAAAAAGACTTACTTAAATATTTGTTCGAAATAAGGGCTGCAAGCTGAGAGAACGAGCTTGTGCGCCTTGAGGGTCCCATCGCGACATGAGAGCGTGACGTCTGCGAGCGCGGAGGACGAGTAGATGGTCGTGAACAGCTGGCTCAAGTTCTGCAGGTGGTTGTTCCACTTCAGGTGGAACGTCTTGTCGCTCACCATCCCCTGCATCTGCACCACCACAAACACTTAGCAACCACAATTCACTCACTACTTCACGTCTAATAAAAAATCGACAGAAAACCTACACATTGCGATTTTCTCACCTTATTTACGCTTTTCCGACTTCCCTAATTTTCACAAATAACACCGAAACATTTCACAAAAATTTTAAATACTTATTATGTTACACAGAAAGCCGTGTCGTAAAAAACAGAGTGGGGCACGCCGTGGCCCCCTCCTTGCCCCGGCCCCCTCGCACACAATCAATATACGGAATATGAGAGCGCGCCGCGCCGCCTCGCCCCCCGCATGCTTTATTATACCGTAATTAAATATATACAACTTTATAAATTGTACACTAGCGCACATACATTCCTCCGGCAACCAATAACGTAAAACTTGGGTGGCGTACTAATAATATTTTTAATTTACTTCACATTTGAGTAATTTAATGAAAACACTAGTGTTAGAATTTAAAAACAAATGTATAAAATCCTCAAAGTTCACTATTTGACTAGTTAAGATGAGACGAAATATATTTATATTTTCATTATTTGAAAAAGTACCGATGATTTTTAAATTCACATGTAAACTCCGAATATATCAATGAAACATTGCGATGTCCATTCTATTTAAAGCCTAACTAAGACTTTGGTCGCAATTTTACAATACATTTTCAGATGAGAACGTGAAGCCCTATTGTGAAAAGTACCTATGCCTATAATGTTTTTTTTAACACACAGCAATCATAATAAACACACACATTCAAACATTGGAGGGAATAGTCGGATTCAGTTCAGTTCTTTTTATTAGATTCCATCCAATAACCTATAAGTACCTACCTGTCATCGACTGCATGTTTTATGTATATGAAAACGTCTGCGACTACAGTATGTTCAGCAGACAATATTTCGTTAACATTGTAACAGGGAAATTAGATGCGCTAGTCTCCGGGGAGGCACAAAAGAATTTTAGATGATTTTATTCATATTATCTATTCAATAAACATAAAATACATTCCAAGTATGCTGAAATAGTTTAGTAAATATTATTATGTAAGTACGTGCGTCATTATTATAAGTAAATACTAAGTCATACATTACATATTCATTTCATATCGTAGTCCAATATATTAAAAATATTAGGAGTGTATGAAAGACAATACTTTATAATCATACAATAGGCTTTAAAAACCAGTTTCAACATAAACAAAAAGTCGCCCCTCCCTAGCCCTACGAAAACTAAGTACTAAATAAGTTCTTGAAGCTGTTAACACGATGAAATTAACATTATGTGGGACATAAATTCAAGTTCGTGTAAAAATATTACACTTTTGCGTGTTGTAAAAATTCATTTCAATTACGTCTTTTATAACAATGAAGCAAAATATTTCAAAACTAAAAATATGGTTTGGATGTTTGTTAGTCTGTGCCATTCATTTATTGGCCTGGTAACATTTTAGTTTCATTCATTGCATGAGTATTACTCAACATCATTCATTTCAATTGCACCTCACTTCACTTCTCACTTGTTCGAAATTTACGTTCAGCGTTCACTCAAGTTGCAATTCAAGTTGAGTTAAGTGTCAAGTCTGAAAGAGCCGGGTTTGAGGTTGAGGTCTATGTTTGTACTGCTATTTACTTGTGTAACTTGCAATTGTAAGAATTGGAAGTTAATCCATGATACTCTAGCTCTAGAAATATATTGGCATTGAATGTTCATGAGTAATATCGAAAGGTTAAATTAAGGAATTTTTGTGGCACCACCTTCTCTGAAAAGAAAGAGTACTGAAAAAAAACATGGAAAAAAGTTCGAACATACAAGTTATTTCACCTAATGTAAAATATACCGACGACTATATTTATGCAGATTATGAATATGAAGAAACTTTAGTTACTAAGAAGGATAATGAGTTATTGGTAAGTGTTTTAAAAATATGCAGTTCCTCAGTTAACCTACCCTCAATTTTGAAATTCTTAATATGATTTATATCAATATTGTTAGTATAGTGTTAACATAAAATTTAACTAACTACCTAACACTAATTATGTTCACTAGTTGTCATATTGCTATCTCAATTTTTCAGGGAGAATAAGAGAGATGACAATATATTTGTAATGTATGTTTCAAAAGTTAAAACGGCTTATTAGAATACTGACTTACACTGCTGCACTGTAATTTCAAACATTTTTCAAATTTAGAATGGAACAATTCATTTTAATTTAATTTAAATTAAAATAAAGTAGTTCAATCATTATTTGAACATTTTATAAACATACTATTATTTATACAAAAATTATAAGTATCAACTTGCTAAATAATTAGGAGAGAGTATTTTATTAATTTTGATCACTCAGTTTAAAACATTTTCAGTGCTGCTGATTCATCTGGTGTCACTGTCATATGATATAAATAGCTTCATAAAGCAAGATGATGTTTGTTAGAAGGTATTTCTCATAGTCTGGAAGAAAACATGGCTATTTACTATTTTTTAATTTGCTGACAAAGTTACCGGAAAAAGCTAGTTTCGATATAAAAAAAAAGTCCGATCTGTTTATTTGTAGAACATTCTTCAATGGTTGATCAATATGACATCTAATTTGTATTTTGTTTATGTTTGCTACTACATTAATGTATATGTATTGTGCTGTTTATAATCCAATATCTTTTTATACACATTTCTGAATTCATGCTAGAGATATTTACAGTTGTTCCACACATGTTTATAATGTGTAAAGTGAATAAGTGAATGTTGCATCACTCTGAGTTTCCATTAACGATCAACTCCAAAATAGTATAATCTTTGATTTTCTTAAGAGATGAGAGATATCTATATGTTTTTGTTTTTGTATACATGTTTTATGGAAACTCAATGAAACACTTGGAAAAAAAAATATTTGCTAGATGTTTGATAAGAGAAAAAAAATTGGATAACATTTAGTTGCATTCTTTCAACCAATAAAAAAAGATAAACACAATATGTTATGAATAATAGTTAAATCTCTAGCACCTAGTTATGACTAGGACTGAAGTATGCTTCACATAAATGCGAAAGTCTTGCTAAGTATCTCGTAGATGGCTCAATGGATCTCGAATTTAGCACAGATTCAGAACATAGACAAGAACACATAGACACCATATCTAGTTTTTTCTTATTCGGCGGGAATGAAGTCGCGAACAAAAGCTAGTAGTTTTATAAAATTAAGTGTATGTGCAACAATGTAAATATATGGCATGTTTATGTGGTAGTTGACAACAAATTTTAAATTATAATTACTGTAACTAGGTACAGAGTTACTTTATTGCAATTTATATTAATGTCGACCTGCACGTGTATCTTGGCATTTGTATAAACTTGCCAAGGGAGTGGGGGTTGGAGAGGGGTCAGTTGCCCTCCCCCTCGAAAATCGGAATTAAAAAATTTAAACTGCTTACTATCAATTCACGGCTGGCGACTCCTATCCACTTGTTTTCGATTTATAGTTCAATCCTATAATCGATCTTTGAGACTAATGTTCAGATCAGTAACTACAGAATACAACTATAGCTGTAGGTTTTTTTTTATCGCTATAGCGATCCTTAGATCAGTTAATAAAAGCGAATGGATTGAAGATCTAATTTAAAGTATTTTATGAAATAGAAGTTTTTCACGATATTATTTTATTCTATTTGTTGTAGGTAAAACCATATCAGACTTCTCTATGCATCCGCACCGGCCGCAAGGTGGGTCGGCTGGGCATCATGTTGGTAGGCTGGGGCGGCAACAATGGCTCCACCTTCACCGCCGCGGTCCTCGCCAACCGCCATCAGCTCTCTTGGCAAACAAAGAATGGGAAGATGGATCCTAATTGGTAAGGCTCATCTGTTGAAAGTTATAGACTAAAGAAGTAGAACTATTTGTTGCTGGATTCCACGTGTCATGTTCTCGTTTAGTTCTATAATCGTAATTTTCGCTCCAAATTTTTCTATCAAACTTGAATTATTAATTTGATATTCACATTAAGATTTTACAATGTCTTGAGTCTGTGTTGGTTAAATTTTATTAAGTAGTCTTAAATTCATGAAAACGTTATATTTTTGACCAACTTTTGTTTATTTTAATTCCACGCGGGCATGGTCGTCCACGTCCTCATGGTATTAAAAAATAAACAAAAGTGAGTAGCCTATGTTCTAGACTGCTCTACATCTATGGCAAATTTCATCGAGATCCGTTCAGCCGTTTAGGCTACAAACTCTAACAAACATCCATCCATCTAAACTTTCGCATTTGTAATATTAGTAAGATAGTGATTTTGTATTAGGTATGGTTCAATAACACAAGCATCAACAGTCCGTTTGGGTATCGATGAGAGCGGCCAGGATGTGTACGTGGGCATGTCTGAACTCCTGCCTATGGTACATCCTGATGACTTAGGTAAGTCCTTAATTCATCATCTTACCTTATTCCACTCACGTAAGTGCTTAACTTATGACCTAACTTAAGTGTAGGTCAAAGAACATCCTGGCTTAAAAGCCTACGCCATTGATTTGGAAAGAGCACCCGATCTTTTTAGACCCTTGGTGTCGAGAATCCAAGTTGCCCTAATGATCGCCGACTTCAAAAGAAGATGGCATTTTAAGAAGAAATGCTTAACTAGTTGCCGATTTCTGTCATACGCTTCTAAATATTCCTTTCAAGTCATCAATTCCATCGCTTGTTACAATACTTGCTCCGTGAAACTACCAGGAATTCGTAACTCATATGATTCTAGTAAACAGTTGTAAACAAATTCATTGACGATCCTTTCGTTTTTATTTACACAAGCGTAATTTCAAAGTCGGTCATTCAGGTATTTGCAGATGATACGGCTGTATTGATTCTGTACGAGGGTCATGGTCGGTATGAAATAGGTCAGCTCCAGTGACCTAATGACATTTGAATGCTTTCAACACTAATTTTATTTCATACGACCTTAATAGGTTTCAGTTTAACAGCTTCATTGATGTGTTTATTTTCCTTTCATCGAACGTACTGGAGTTAGGATTTGTAGAATTATGGATGCGCACTTGAAACTAAACTATCACACAACTGTTTAGTCTCGCTTTGATACCTATGAGCTTATATGCGCACACTACTCGATTTTTAGTTGTGCAGCACAGTTGATTGGGCTGCGAAACAATCGACAATCGCGCAACAGTTGTGCGATAGTTTAGTCATAGGTTTACGTCCGCTCTTAGCAAAAGCTAGTAAGTTCACATTAAAGTAACTTACAATGCAATCCTTATCTTTTTATCCTTCATTTATCTTATATTCCAAATTAAAAAGGCAAAGCATTTATTTTTCTTGGTAATAACGTATTAACACCCGTTCATTTACCATTAGGAAGCTTATCATTTTTTTTGTCCAGTGATTGACGGTTGGGACATCAGTCCGCTGAACCTGGCGGAGTCGATGGTGCGCGCCAAGGTCATAGACTACGACCTCCAGCAGAAGCTGAAGAAGGAAATGTCAGCGATGAAGCCACGACCTGCGATCTACGACCCTGATTTTATCGCTGCCAATCAGGTGAGAAATAACTGCTCTTTTAGACTCCGTTTCCACTAACTTTACTGATATTATTTTTGTAACTAATTTACTGATAGAAAAGGGTCATTCATTTAGTACAAATTGTCGTAATCTATGGTAAATATCGTCAAAGAATCTCAGTTTTAAAATATTTACAAACTTTATAACTGCAAAAAGTAGAAGTGGTCACATAAAATCGCCAAAGCCGTTAGTTTCCTTGTAAAAAATCATAATATAGGACATCTGGATGCAAATATGAATATGTTAATTATGTTTATATTTAAATAATATGCATATAAAGTGTTACAACATAATAAATTAGCTAATTAAGATTTCCATTTGATTAACAAATGAATAGGTTGCCTAGTTTATATCCTTATAAAAGTTTTGTCACGATTATATTAGCATGTGGGCACGTGTAAATTACATTATAATGATTTGGTTTACAAATTAGGGATAAATTAAAACTAGCAAACTAAGACACGTGCGTATCAGAGAGACTAATGCAAAACGCTTGAGTTGGCACATCGGGTAATAGAGTACACTTGTTCCTGACGTGCCATCTCAAATGTCTTACTGTAAAGTTTGTTATCTCTTGAGTTTTTCTTGATTCTCTTCTTGACTCTGCTTGATTTTAAATTAGATGGCATTGACCGTAAAATACACAAAATGGTCTTATTTTCTCTATGTATTTTCACTAGCGGTTGCACGCGATTCCGTCCGCGCGAAATAAAAAAAACTAGTAATATAAGGTACTTTACTCAGGGATTAAGTAACTTAAAATTAGCCCAGTAGTAATAAGTGAAAACATCCAAAACTATATAAATACAATTTCCTCTTCATAATATTAATATAGTTTATAAATCATTTATACTAGTTTCTTTATAATCAAGGTGTAGTTCCTGGCCGCCATATTGCTTGAACGCTCTATTGATTTTCTGTTCCGGTGCACTGTGTACGTGTTAGGACGCTCTCGATCAATACTCGCCGCGCGGAATATTCCAGAATACTTTATATTCCTACCGTTTACGTTATGGATATAAATAGTATTTCCTCCATTTTAGATGTTTGCAGCTTGTATGTCTCTTGATGTGTGGTTGGTTCAATTTAAATTAGGAATGAAGTTTAGTTTTCTATATCTATACCAATATTTTAGAGAGGAAAGATTTGTATTTTTGGATTATTATTTGTATTGAAATAACTCAAAAACTACTTGTTCGATTTCAAAAATTCTTGCACTATTAAAAAGCTACGTTATTAGTGAGTAACATAGGCTATATTTCACGTAGATGAAGTCGCAAGCAACAGCTAGTTAGTTATAATCATACTTCATACTAATATTATAAATGCGAACGTTTAGATGGATGGATGTTTGTTAGAGTTTGTAGCCTAAACGGCTGAACGGATTTCGATGAAATTTAGTACAGATGTAGAGGATAGTCTGAAAGAACACATAGGCTACTCACTTTTGTTTTTTTATGTCCACACGGACGGAGTCGCGGGTGAAAGCTAGTTTTACATAATTTCACTTGTAGATTTCAGTACAAACCTTAGTTCAATAACAGTTCGAAATGTAAATGTTAGAGATATGGTTTTCTTTACAATAATTTGTTAAAAAGAGCGTATTGGTTTGCGACAAACCTAGGGTTTGAATAGAATTGCTCACACCTCATAGTGTTTCCAGTACTTTCTATGTAACTTAGCGGGTCGTATTTCAGTTTATATGTGTAAGTCGACTTATTAAACGGTGTTAGCAGTAATCCAATGCTAGATAGATCGAGTTACTTGTTTTTGTAAGCACTTCCGTACCCACCGCGCCGCGTGGAAAAATCTTGGTTGCGAAGGCTCTATTTATACTGGTCGTTAGAATGTTTTGTAAACTTTTTTGCAACGCATCTGACACTCATTGTAGTGTTTGACTGTTTTGACTGGTTTCTTTGTTTTGTTCGCATTCTAGTCAATGTGTGTTACAAATTCAAGGAAATATGCAATCTGATGTGACAATAAAAACCGTACAAACACAATACGTGTCTATAGTTTTGTAGGAAATAGGATTTATGTTGTTTTTTTTTTAATTTCAGTAGATTTTTGGTAATTCACTAATTACTTGTACCATTCCAACTAAGTTCTAGGCTTATACCAGGAATGGCTTACGACTATAGTCTAATAGCGGGATTCGAACCCTCTATCGCGTGATTGGAAATCCATATCCTTGAGTATTAGTCTATTTGTGCTTCATTATCTATACAAATACGATTTTATAAAAATCATTCACCATTAAAAAAAAATTTTACTGAGTCACATAGGTTATATTTTTTGTTCCACGTGGACGACGTCGCGAGCAATACCTAGTGTTTTAATTTTTTGTTTTACCTCTTACTATGAGGTAATTTATTATTCCCTATTTAGTCAAAACTACCCTTCCTAACACACTCTTAGTATTAATTTTTGTAGCTTGCAACGGTTAACAATGTGTGGTTTGCGTCTCCCAGGCGGATCGTGCTACAAACCTTATCCGCGGCACCCGCTACGAGCAGTACCTGCAAATTCGTGCTGATATCAAGGACTGCCGCGACCGGAACAAGCTGGACAGCATCATCGTACTATGGACCGCCAATACTGAGAGGTCAGACACTCATCATCAACTTGCCCTTATCCACGGAGGGTCGGCACAGTATGTGCTCTTCCATACATCTCTATCAGCCGTCATATCTGAATCCACTCCTTAAGCATTTCCTCTTTCACACAATCCATCCATACTTTCTGGTCTGACAGTATCATCGTACTATGGACCCCTAATACTGAGAGGTCAGACACTCATCATCAACTTGCCCTTATCCACGGAAGGTCGGCACAGTATGTGCTCCATACATCTCTATCATCCGTCATATCTGAATCCACTCCTTAAGCATATCCTCTTTCACACAATCCATCCATACTTTCTGGTCTGACAGTATCATCGTACTATGGACCGCCAATACTGAGAGGTCAGACACTCATCATCAACTTGCCCTTATCCACGGAAGGTCGGCACAGTATGTGCTCCATACATCTCTATCATCCGTCATATCTGAATCCACTCCTTAAGCATATCCTCTTTCACACAATCCATCCATACTTTCTGGTCTGACAGTATCATCGTACTATGGACCGCCAATACTGAGAGGTCAGACACTCATCATCAACTTGCCCTTATCCACGGAAGGTCGGCACAGTATGTGCTCCATACATCTCTATCATCCGTCATATCTGAATCCACTCCTTAAGCATATCCTCTTTCACACAATCCATCCATACTTTCTGGTCTGACAGTATCATCGTACTATGGACCGCCAATACTGAGAGGTCAGACACTCATCATCAACTTGCCCTTATCCACGGAAGGTCGGCACAGTATGTGCTCCATACATCTCTATCATCCGTCATATCTGAATCCACTCCTTAAGCATATCCTCTTTCACACAATCCATCCATACTTTCTGGTCTGACAGTATCATCGTACTATGGACCGCCAATACTGAGAGGTCAGACACTCATCATCAACTTGCCCTTATCCACGGAAGGTCGGCACAGTATGTGCTCCATACATCTCTATCATCCGTCATATCTGAATCCACTCCTTAAGCATATCCTCTTTCACACAATCCATCCATACTTTCTGGTCTGACAGTATCATCGTACTATGGACCGCCAATACTGAGAGGTCAGACACTCATCATCAACTTGCCCTTATCCACGGAAGGTCGGCACAGTATGTGCTCCATACATCTCTATCATCCGTCATATCTGAATCCACTCCTTAAGCATATCCTCTTTCACACAATCCATCCATACTTTCTGGTCTGACAGTATCATCGTACTATGGACCGCCAATACTGAGAGGTCAGACACTCATCATCAACTTGCCCTTATCCACGGAAGGTCGGCACAGTATGTGCTCCATACATCTCTATCATCCGTCATATCTGAATCCACTCCTTAAGCATATCCTCTTTCACACAATCCATCCATACTTTCTGGTCTGACAGTATCATCGTACTATGGACCGCCAATACTGAGAGGTCAGACACTCATCATCAACTTGCCCTTATCCACGGAGGGTCGGCACAGTATGTGCTCTTCCATACATCTCTATCAGCCGTCATATCTGAATCCACTCCTTAAGCATTTCCTCTTTCACACAATCCATCCATACTTTCTGGTCTGACAGTATCATCGTACTATGGACCCCTAATACTGAGAGGTCAGACACTCATCATCAACTTGCCCTTATCCACGGAAGGTCGGCACAGTATGTGCTCCATACATCTCTATCAGCCGTCATATCTGAATCCACTCCTTAAGCATTTCCTCTTTCACACAATCCATCCATACTTTCTGATCAGCATCATCATACTATGGACCCCTAATACTGAGAGGTCAGACACTCATCATCAACTTGCCCTTATCCACGGAAGGTCGGCACAGGCCTTCCCCAATACCTTCCACAGTTCTACAATATCAGGGATGAAACCTATAAATGTAATAAACAATTTTGTAAGAGTAGTTAAACCCCTATTCCACTAGTGGTTCCAGCTGCAAATAATACAATGTATATCTCATCTGACGCTTCGTCTGAAAAACGAGTCTAAAACACGACTTGACGTTATCCGTATTTCAATGAATACTTTAATCAATGAAAACTGGAATAAAAGTGTCGATTTGACAGAGACAAGTTGATGTGTGTTAATGTGATCTGATTTAATTCGAGTTTTAATTCGAACTTATGAATGAGTGTGTACCAATGACTGGGTGACGGGAGCAATGATCTTGATTGTGTCGCCGATAGCGCGGCTTCACACCGCAACGGCACTGTGAACTTGAGACTGCGGGCATAGTGCTTGAGCGATTGCGGATTTAGATTACAAATACAACTCCAAAAATTATAGAAAAATTAGCTTTCGCCCGAAACTCCGTCCGCGTGGAATTAAAAAAAAAACAAAAGAATAGCCTATATGCTCTTCCAGACTATCCTCTACATCTTTGCCAAATTTCATCGATATCGGTTTAGTAGTTTAGGCTACAAACTCTAACAAACATCCATCCATCTAAATTTTCGCATTTATGATATTAGTAAGATAGCTAGTATCTTCTAGCTAGCGTCTTCTTTATGTATTTTTACTATAATTTGGAGCAACGATGTAAAGACATTTCACTCACATACATAAGTAGTTGTGTAAATTGGCTATTTTTTAAATAGTTGTGAAGGGACAACTTTAATTATTTAGATACTCACATTTCAGGTTCAAAAATACTTAAGTCGCTACGGCACTAAGTTTTCAGTTTATCCACTTTTTGTATTTGACAAGACAAGAATACCATAAAACGCTTCCTCTCTTCAATATGCCAGAGGGCGACTTCCATGGAAGTTACCAAACGTGATATTTAGTACAAAAACAGGTTTCCTGTAAAAATCTTGTCGTAATACATCGCCCGGCTGGATTCCTTGCATTTTAATTGCTCAAGAATCAACTGAATATCTTGTATTACATATTACGAGGATTTACATGTATTCAAATTAACTTTATTACTATAGTTAGATAAGGTTCTACGTCAACTTATGTAATTAGCTTTGTAGAGATAACTACACCTTTACTGATTTCTTGTTTTTATGGCGTGACGTCATCGCGTCCAGGTATTTCTGTTTTACTTTATTTTCGTTCGTTAGATAAAACTTGAGACTTGAATTGATTCAGGAGATCATATTTATCTAAGCTTTGTTAGTCAGTTCTGATAGTTTTGGTCGGGAAATTTCAGCTCCAGACCATGTTGTAGCTCTATGGCTCCTTAACTTCTGCTCTGACTTACTCCAAACTTTCCAAGGAGACGCAAGCACGTTGTTTACATTAATATTTTAAAATCTTAGCAGATTCAGTAATATTTCCTGTACCATACCAGCTAAGCTGTAGGGCAAGAATGGTTTACGAGAGTAATCAAATGGCGGGATTCAAACCCTATGGCCATGTCATCGGAAATCCATACCTGTAACCATTAGGCTATTGGCTATTCAGTACGAAAAGTTTTGTTTAGAGCGCGTGCACACCTATGACTAAACTATCGCACGACTGTTTATTTTCACTTCTATTCATGCGCACACTACTCTATTTTTAGTTGTGTTTAATTGGCTGCGAAACAATCGACAATCGCACAACAGATGTGCGATAGATTAGTCAAAGATGTGCGTCAGCTCAACAAGCAGTTTTAGCTTCACTTTTTAAAATTGTTGCAACGTTTTTATTTGTCTCTTTGCCAAATCAGTTTTCTGATAACTTTATTCGTTTAATGTGTCGTAGGTTCTGCGAAGTGCGTGCGGGCGTGCACGACACCTCAGACAACTTGGAGCGTGCGTTACGCAACAACGACTCCGAGATCTCGCCCTCCACCATCTTCGCTATGGCCGCCATCGATGAAGGCGTAAATATTATTATATATATTAGTTAAATTTAGTCATCATCATCAGCTCACTATATGTAGGGACTGAGGCGCTCGGAGCCTACCCTAAGGTGATTAAGCCTTAGTCAGCCACGCTGGCCCACCGCGGGTTGACTTCGCATCTATGAATTTCTTCTCCGATATGTGCAGCCTCACGATGTTTTCCTTCACCGTAAAAACGTCGGGTACAATTATAAACATTGGATAACCATTACCGTTACCATGGCAACCGTGCTTCCTTGATATCAGCTTGAAGTTTATGGTCCCTTTCCCACATGAAGGTCTTTTTCCAATTTATTTACCCCCTAAGCTTATAGCGTGAAAATATATAGCCTAAAGCGTGTCGTAAGTGTAGGGCTTTTTATTATAGAAAGCATTATTCAAAAATATGTTGTCGTTGCTGACATCCTACGCCACGAAGTAGTGTGTTTACGCTTTATTATATGATTATAGAAGTATAGATTAGTATAGACTAGCTTTCGCCCGCGTCTCCGTCCGCTTGGAATTAAAAAATAAAACAAAAGTGAATAGCCTATGTGTTCTTCTAGACTATCCTCTACATCTATACCTTTCATGAAAATCCGTTCCGCCGTTTACGCTACAAACTAACAAACATCCATCCATCTAAACTTTCGCATTTATAATATTAGTATGATTAGTATAGATGTGTTATGTGTGCAGTGCTGCTACATCAACGGGTCGCCGCAGAATACGCTGGTGAGCGGCACGGTGGAGCGCGCGGAGCGGGCCGGGGTCTTTGTAGCGGGGGATGATTTCAAGTCCGGGCAGACTAAGCTAAAATCCGTGCTCGTTGATTTCCTAGTCACAGCCGGTGAGTATATCTATACTAATATTATAAAGATTTGTATTTTTGTATGTATCGAAATAACTTAACTACTGGGCTGATTGTCAAAATTCTTTTACCAATAGCTACTTTATCTGAGTAACATAGGCTATATTATTTATTATTTTGAATTTGACGAGGACAAAGTCGCGAACGACAGCTAGTGAGTTTTAAATAGGAATGTGCATGAATAAAGCAAAAGGAAACTTAATGTATGAAAGCAATATAGATTTAATATTTTCGTTTTATGTTCACAATTTTTTCTAATTTTATTGTCTTACAGGTCTGAAACCAGTGTCCATAGTGAGTTACAACCACCTTGGGAATAACGACGGCAAGAATCTCTCCGCGCCCAAACAATTCCGCTCCAAAGAGGTACAACTTATTAATTAAAGATATTTAAATAATATATAGAGGAGGCGAACAACATTTTTCACCGGTACTTTCTATGAATGGTACTATAGTTGTCATGTTTAGTGCCACCTCGTGTCTTTTTATTGACATCTAATAAAACATTATACAAAATTATAAGAGGCTCCATCTTTTGTTATAAAATAAACTAAACAGTATTACAAAATAAAATAAAACAATTTGAATATTATTAATGACGTATTAGCAATAAATTTACAAGCGTAAGTGAGATTGTGCGCAAAAATGTTTATATAAAGTGTCAACTATGCCGCCTCTATATATTTTTCAGTCTTTGATTCTAACAGAGTAATGATTTCCATAATTCTTGTCAGAAAACAATCCAACGTATAAATTATGTGATGGAAGTATCGGATTTTGGTACTCTATCTGACGTCACTTAAGCTATCTGAGCCTCTATCGGCCAGTAGTGGGATAGGCCCTAAATATTTTATTTATTATCAGATAACGAAGAGCAACGTGGTAGACGACATGGTGGAGTCCAACAGCATCCTGTACAAGCCTGGAGAGAAACCTGACCACGTCGTCGTCATTAAATATGTGCCATATGTCGGTAAGTGACGTAATATAGAATTTACAAAGAGATTAAAACAATGTATAGAGTAGGCATAGTTGACACTTCATTTGAAACATTTTCACATGATCCACTAACTATCTATTAATTAGTCCTCAAAACCACATGTCAATATAGTTGTATTTAATTGCCAATTAAATCGTATTTAAATGTTTATTATTTTGTGACACTGTTTAGTTTATGTTATAATAAAAGATGGAACTTATAATTTTGTAAAATACATGGATAGGTGGCGTACTAATCTTGACAACTAACATAGTACCTTTCAAAGAAGTTACCGGTAACAAAATGATTTTTCCTATGTCTAGTCTATATATTTATTAAATCTTGATCTTATGGCACTTCTTTTGACATTGACAGGGAGTCTCCTAACTTTTAGAGTTGCCAGTAAGCAAAACAATTCCCAACTTCTTTCGAAATTATCCCACGTTGCAAACAATACAAATATCAGAATGTATTTTATTGGTCTCTAATTTGTCAAGATACAACGCTTTCATGATGACATTGTTAGTTCAAAAATGTACAAACTGCCAAAAATCCTTGTAGGTCTGTTACCTTAACTACAATTACCTACACCTTTTTGTTCTGTCTACAACCTTACTGTTATTTATCTTTAGCCTAGATTATGTTCAGAGCTGTTTTAAGTAATCCATTAAAATTAATTGTGTTCCTGTTCTGTTCTGTCTAAAACTTTACTGTGGTTTATAGGACTAGGTGTTGTTTAGAGCTGTTTTAAGTAATCCATTAAAATTAATTGTGTTCCTGTTCTGTTCTGTCTAAAACTTTACTGTGGTTTATAGGACTAGGTGTTGTTTAGAGCTGTTTTAAGTAATCCATTAAAATTAATTGTGTTCCTGTTCTGTTCTGTCTAAAACTTTACTGTTGTTTATAGGCCTAGGTGTTGTTTAGAGCTGTTTTAAGTAATCCATTAAAATTAATTGTGTTCCTGTTCTGTTCTGTCTAAAACTTTACTGTGGTTTATAGGCCTAGGTGTTGTTTAGAGCTGTTTTAAGTAATCCATTAAAATTGTGTGGTATTTTGATATAGGTGACTCAAAGCGCGCGATGGACGAGTACACGTCGGAGATCCTGCTGCACGGCGCCAACACGCTGGCTGTGCACAACACCTGCGAGGACTCGCTGCTGGCCGCGCCCCTCATCCTGGACCTGGCGCTGCTCGCCGAGCTGTTCGGCAGGGTGCAGCTGCGCAGGGACGACACGGAAGGCTCGTTTGCTATATACATACAAATAAAATTGGAGTGTCTGTTTGTAATATCAAAAGGAAAATTCCAGATTTCGGGAAGATGATGTATTTTGTGTTTGTGTTGCTGATAACGAATATCGCATTGAAAAATTTTTTGTCTGTCTGTCTGTAAGCCGCGTTTCTTCCGACATTACCATGAACAAAAGCGGCTTGCGGACAGACAGATAAAAATATTTTGGATTAATTTTCGATATCAGCAACACAAATATATCATATTCGTGAAAAATCTGGATTTTTCTTACGATATTACATACAGGCACTCATATTTATTATATGTATAGAAGATTATTTAATTTTGTTCTAACAATAGCTGTTGTTCGCGACTTCGCCCGCGTGAAATTAAAAAATATAGCCTATGTTATCCACAAATAAAAAACATTTCTAACGGTGAAAGAATTTTTAAAATCGGCCCAGTAGTTTTTGAGTTATTACAATACATACAAAAATACAAATTTTCACTCTTTATAAGATACTAGCTGTCGCCCACGACTTCGTCTGCAAGGTCTTAAAAAAATAATAATAAAAGCCCATGTTACTAAGTGATAACATACCTATTTATTGGTGAAAGAATTTTGAAATTGGTCCAGTAGTTTTTGAGTTATCTCTATCAATACATACAAAAATACAAATCTTTCCTCTTTATAATATTAGTATAAATATCTACTATATGTCTTTTTATGCGCAACTGCGTACAGTAGGAATTAAAACCTTAATTAGCCTGTGTTCTACATCTATAACAAATTTCATAGACTTCCGTTGAGCCTAGAGATATATAGTAACAAACATCCATCCATCCAAAAGCAATTAGTAAGATGTTTATATGTAACCTGTACCATTAACAACTGAACCATGAACAAGTGAGGTGTCATTCGATTAGTATTCTTCCCCAGTGTCATAGGCTTCAAAATATTAATATTTTGTCTTGTAATAGAGCAGGGGTGTTGTAAGCCGAATCAGCCTAAGAAAAACAACACAGGTGCAAAAACAGTCGTTTATTGGTTTTTCATACCAATGAGTTCGGTCTGCTCGCGGACCCCAGGTTGGGAACCACACGCAGATACAAAAAATGTTACAATATCGGATAGCCGTCACAACAGCAAGCGGCTATCTACTGGATTAGGCCGTCACTACCACAAGCACCTAATCCAGCTACACTACTGTGCAAGTTCTGAGTAAAATTAGTCACAAGACAGCAAGCTAATATACTCAGAATCGCGTCGTAGGAACTAGAGGTGGGCGATACAAATCATATATAGTTTCAAAAACTATATATTGAATTAATATCTCAAAATCGTATACGGGCTTGTTCGATAACTATGTATTTTCAATAACTATATATTTCTACCTACGCGGTACGACACGCATCGGCATCGTATGTACGACAGCGTCAAATCGCAAGAGACAGACATATATTGCATTAGAGCGGTACGGTATATCCGTCGCAATTCAAAAAATCATATATTTTAGTAGAAGATTTAAACACGATATTTTTGTCATGGACTATTTTAAAGTCTATTGCTATACGCATACAGCTTAGTTTCAAATAACTGTAAAATATCGTATAAACACGATATTTTTGTCATGGATTATTTTAAAGTCTATTGCTATACGCATACAGCTTAGTTTCAAATAACTGTAAAATATCGTGTTTTAGTTTTCTGGCATCTTACTAGCAGATTTAAACACGGTATTTTTGTTATGGACTATTTTAAATTCTATTAGTATACGGATAAGGCTTAATTTCAAATAAATGTAGAATACCGTATAAACACGATATTTTTGTCATAGACTATTTTAAATACTATTACTGTACTAATAAAGTTTAGTTTCAAATAACTGTAAAATATCGTATATTATCAATATAGTTTTCTGATATCTTACTAGGAGATTTAAACACGGTATTTTTGTCATGGATTATTTTAAAGTCTATTGCTATATGATTAAAGCTTAGTTTCAAATAAATGTAGGATATCATGTATATACGATATTTTTGTCATAGACTATTTTGAATACAATTACTGTACGAATAAAGTTTAGTTTCAAATAACTGTAAAATATCGTATATTATCAATATAGTTTTCTGATATCTTACTAGGAGATTTAAACACGGTATTTTTGTCATGGACTATTTTAAAGTCTATTGCTATAAGAATAAAGCTTAGTTTCAAATAAATTTAAATTGTCATGTTTTAAATTTTGTTTATTTAACCTTGAACTCGACCTCGTCGCATCGTTTAGTTAATTTTTTTCGAAATGTGTAATTGCGGTAGAAAGTTTGCCTTATTTTCTACGCGTTTTAAAATTTGGAAATACGATTTTTGAAGACCTTGTAATTTGTTCCAATTTATTAGACTTTCTAATTAATAGTTTTTTAAAATTATTATTTATTTTTATTTATTTTTATTTTTTTATTTTTATTTTTATTTTTTTATTTTTATTTATTTAAAATTTAAAATAATAACGGACAAAATTATATAAGTGTTCATTATAATAAAAATAATTCATTATAATAAAATAATATTAGTGGAACTTTAATGATTCATTTCAACCATGTTATGATTTATGACTCTAAAATGGTTACGCGAGCCAAAAATATCTATATATTATAGTATATAGTTTTGATATCTGATATTGAAAATCGAAATCTGATTCAGGTACGATTTAAAAAAAAACAGATATGACACATCTCTATTTGTTATCCCCTTTTGGTTTCTTCTCTTTTTTGCGTAATGTACATGAAAATGACTTAAGCTAAGGCGCATGCAAAACAACATCGTGTTCCAAAATACAGGTGGCGCCATCTATTTTGTACGTGAAACAACTGGGTTGTAGCGAATATTTGTTACAATCTCCCCCTCAGTTTCTGAAGTCGTCCCGACGATGAAACTGGAAGATTCACTCTTCTGGTCACGCTGTTGTCTTCTTCTTTCTTCGCAGTTGAACAGGAGCCGGCAATGATTTGGTACTTGCGGGGGTGCGAATGAATGGAATGTACCCATCACGTATTCAGAATGTTGTTTCATTGAGTGGTTCGTCTTCATCCTCCCCCTGGATCGGAACAACTCTCAAAGCGTATCTCCTTGCGATGTACTACGACTGATTCGACTTGTCCGTGTTGGTCGCCAAAGTTGTAGTAACTGGTCGACTCCTTCCACGTTGTTTACAAAAATGTTAAATATGGATAACCGTCACACTCCAGCAAGCGGTTATCTACTGAATTAGGTCGTCACTGTCCGCAAGCAACCTCAATTCAATGTCAATACGTTGTCCCGTTATTTACAAAAATGTTAAATATTGATAACCGTCACAATCCAGCAAGCGGTTATTAGGTTGTCACTGTCCCGCAAGCAACCTGACTTCTATGTCACTACACAAAATGTCAATAATGGATAACCGTCACAATCCAGCAAGCGGTTATCTACTGAATTAGGTCGTCACTGTCCCGCAAGCAACCTAAGTTCAGTGTTACTACAAAAATGTCAATTATGGATAACCGTCACAATCCAGCAAGCGGTTATCTACTGAAATTAGGTCGTCACTGTCCCGCAAGCAACCTAAATTCAGTGTCATCTCACAAAAATGTCAATTATGGATAACCGTCACAATCCAGCAAGCGGTTATCTACTGAAATTAGGTCGTCACTGTCCCGCAAGCAACCTAACTTCAACGTCAATACTAGTGCCATTGTCCTGATCTTCTGTTTGTTACTCGGCTGATTCGTCTTGATCTTGTGTTGTTTCTCGGCTGATCCGTCGAGATCTTGTGTTGTTTCTCGGCTGATTCGTCCTGATCTTGTGTTGTTTCTCGGCTGACTCGTCCTGATCTTGTGTTGTTTCTCGGCTGATTCGTCCTGGTCTTGTGTTGTTTCTCGGCTGACTCGTCCTCTGCTGATTCGCCCTGCCCCACGTTGGGCGCCAGATTGTAAGAGAGCAGGGGTGTCGTATGCCGAATCAGCCAAAGAAACCAACACAGGTGGGCCAAAAATCGTTTATTGGTTTATATACCAATACGGTCGGTCTGCGCGCGGACCCCAGGTTGGGAACCACACGCAGATGCAAAAAATGTTACAATTTACAATATCGGATAGCCGTCACAACAGCAAGCGGCTATCTGCCGGATTAGGCCGTCACTACCGCAAGCAACCTAATCCGGCTACGCTACAGTGCAAGTTCTGAGTAAAATTAGTCACAAGACAGCAAGCTAATATACTCAGAATCGCGTCGTAGGTAGTGATGGTTAACTCGAGTTCGTAACTCGAGTCAACTCGAGTTGGGCGTAACTCGAGTCGACTCGAGTTGAATTCTCTCTAACTCGAGTTCGAAAACCGAATGGAACCGACATGTAGCGAAGTTTGTCGATCATTTGAGTGAAACTATATTCATTTCGTTTTCTGATATTTATTTTTATTCATTCTTAACAAGCAAACAAGCGTTATTACATTAGATTTGAGGTTATCTTTAAAGTACCGGTTATTATTTTAGTTTTTGCGTGTTATGTGTTATGTTTTTGAAAAATGCCGGGTCCTAAAAGAAATTCTTTAGTTTGGGATGTATTCAAATCGTCGTCAGTGAGTGGACGTGTCATGTGTAAACAATGTTCAGATTCATTCAAATATAGTGGAAATACGACCACATTATTAAACCACATTAAAAAGAAGCATCCTAGTATCATCGAGGATTGTCAGAGTTCATCGTCAACAAATGAAAGTAATACGAGTACTTTGATCGATTCAACTTCATCGCCGTTACTGGTATCGACAACCACCTTGAATGTTGAGCCTGAGCCTCCTCAAAAAAGGTTATATTTATAAATATTTACCCCTAAGTTTAACGGCGTGAAAATATACAGCCTAAAGCGTGTCTTAAGTGTAGGGATTTTATTAAAAAAAGAGTTATTCGAAAATATGCTGCGATTGCTAACATTTTAGGCAACAAAGTGTGTGTTTACACTTTATTATAATAAGTATAGATTAGGAAAAAATATTCTTTGTGATTCTAATTATCTTATTTTCATGAAAATATTGTGATTATTACTGATTATAAAACAACTATGACTCTGTAAATGTACCTAAGCACATACTTGCATCATAATGTTAGTTTGATTTTATTTTAAAAAGACCGTTATATAATTTAATTGACAGTAAATTTTATTTTTAATTAAAATTCCAGCCAAAAATACTTAAATAAATTATTTAATTTCAAACAATAACTTTTTTGTTTCTTTAGGTAATAAGTTTAACTGTCCCAATTCATTATAAAAATGTAAAGAATAAAAACAGTTAAAAATATAATTTGTCTGTTCCAATTTTTTAAAGTAAAGCTGATGGAATAATTTGGAAAAAACTCAAAAAAATATTTACTTGTCCATCCAGTTAACTCGAGTTCGTAACTCGAGTTCAACTCGAGTTATGTGGATTTTAACTCGAGTTAATTCGAGTTGTGTTTTACCCAAGTTGGCACATCACTAGTCGTAGGAACTAACTTGAGAAGACAATATTTGTTATCCTCTTTTGGTTTTTTCTCTTTTTTGCGTAATGTACATGAAAATGACTTAAGCTAAGGCGCATGCAAAACAAGATCGTGTTCCAAAATACAGGTGGCGCCATCTATTTTGTACGTGAAACAACTGGGTTGTAGCGAATATTTGTTACAGTCTTCATTTTGTGTCATGTCACCCTTTATTGAATAAGTAGCTTATGAGGGCTTGATAGAGTGTCATCACAACTCACGGTACCTGTGGTACTTCTTAAAAAGCGATTTTAAAAGTGTCTGTGTGTCATTGATGTATGTCAACTTAGGGCTGTTACTCCCGAGGAGCATTAAGTGTGTCATGTCTACAGTACAGTGAGTATCATGTCTACTAAAGGTCCTATTACTGGAACTCCTGTGGAGCAGTCTTAGTGTTCAGGGTGTAAGTGTCATGTGTGTCATGTGTGTTATTTATGTCATGTCTCAACGTTATATTAACTCCCGAGGAGCAGTCTTAGCGTATCATTGATCAACTACTCAGGGCTGTTCCTCCAGGAGTGTTAAGTGTCATGTGTGTCATCACTCAAGGTCATATTGCTTGATTTACTATGGATCAGTCTTAGTATGTTATTGATTAACTTCTCAGGGCTGTTACACCCGAGTGTTTTTTGTTAATGTGTCACGTGTGTCATGACTCTAGGTCATATTGAATTCCCGAGAAGCAGTCTATCTTTGATGTCAACTCAGGACTGTTACTCCCGAGGTGCGGTGTTTGTGTCAGTGTGTCATGTGTGTCATGTGTCATGTGTGTGATGGTGTCATGTGTGTCATGTATGTCATGTACGTCATGTATGTCATGTGTCATGTGTCATGTGTGTCAGTGTGTCATGTACGTCATGTATGTCATGATGTCATGTGTGTGATGTGTGTGATGTTTGTCATGTATGTCATGTGTGTCATGTGTGTCATGTGCGTCATGTGTGTCATGTATGTCATGTGTGTCATGTATGTGATGTAAGTCATGTATGTCATGTATGTCATGTTTGATGTGTGTGATGTGTGTCATGTGTGTCATGTACGTCATGTGTGTCCTGTATGTCATGTGTGCCATGTATGTCATGTAAGTCATGTGTGCCATGTTTGTCATGTGTGTCATGTATGTCATGTGTGTCCTGTATGTCATGTGTCATGTGTGTCATGTATGGCATGTGTGCCATGTATGTCATGTACGTCATGTATGTCATGTGTGATGTGTGTGATGGGTGTCATGTGTGTCATGTGCGTCATGTATGTCATGTGTCATGTGTGTCATGTATGGCATGTGTGTCATGTACGTCATGTATGTCATGTGTGTGATGGGTGTCATGTGTCATGTGTGTCATGTACGTCATGTATGTCATGTACGTCATGTACGTCATGTATGTCATGTATGTCATGTGTGTGATGGGTGTCATGTGTCATGTGTGTCATGTACGTCATGTATGTCATGTACGTCATGTATGTCATGTATGTCATGTGTGATGTGTGTGATGGGTGTCATGTATGTCATGTGTGTCATGTGTGTCAAGTGTGTCATGTACGTCATATACGTCATGTATGTCATGATGTCATGTGTGCCACGTGAGTCGTGAGCGTCATATGTGCCATGTATGTCATGTATGTCATGTGTGCCACGTGTGTCATGTGTGCCATGTGTGTCATGTGTGTCATTTATTTCATGTGTGCCATGTGTGTCATGTACGTCATGTATGTCATGTTTGATGTGTGTAACGTGTGTCATGTACGTCATGTGAATCCTGTATGTCATGTGTGCCATGTATGTCATGTGTTTCATGTATGTCATGTAAGTCATGTGTGCCATGTTTGTCATGTACGTCATGTATGTCATGTATGTCAATATGGCATGTGTGTCATGTGTGTGATGGGTGTCATGTGTCATGTGTGCCATGTATGTCATGTATGTCATGTACGTCATGTATGTCATGTACGTCATGTATGTCATGTATGTCATGTGTGTGATGGGTGTCATGTGTCATGTGTGTCATGTACGTCATGTATGTCATGTACGTCATGTATGTCATGTATGTCATGTGTGATGTGTGTGATGGGTGTCATGTATATCATGTGTGTCATGTGTGTCACGTGTGTCATGTACGTCATGTACGTCATGTACATCATGTATGTCATGTATGTCATGTGTCATGTGTGCCATGTGTGTCATGTATGTCATGTGTGCCATGTATGTGATGTATTTCATGTGTACCATGTGTTTCATGTGTGCCATGTGTGCCATGTGTGTCATGTGTGTCATGTATGTCAAGTGTCATGTGTGCCATGTATGTGATGTATGTCATGTGTGTCATGTACGTCATGTATGTCATGTTTGATGTGTGTGATGTGTGTCATGTGTGTCATGTATGTCATGTATGTCATGTATGTCATGTATGTCATGTATGTCATGTATGTCATGTGTTTCATGTATGTCATGTAAGTCATGTGTGCCATGTTTGTCATGTACGGCATGTGTGTCATGTGTGTCATGTGTGTGATGTGTCATGTGTGTCATGTGTGCCATGTATGTCATGTACGTCATGTATGTCATGTGTGTCATGTATGTCATGTGTGCCATGTATGTCATGTGTGTCATGTATGTCATGTGTCATGTGTGCCATGTATGTCATGTATGTCATGTGTCATGTGTGTCATGTGTCATGTCCCCGGTGATGACTTACGACCAGTGTGCGCAGGCAGAGGTCCTGGTGCGGCGTGCGCACGTCGAGCGCCGCGCGAAGGTCCCACACTTTAATCTTGCCGTCGTACGCGTCGTAAGAACGCTGCAAATAGCGTTGGATTTTTAATTCATTTTGTAAACACAAAAGTGGTTATTGTAAGAAAACCGTTAAAGATAGAATTCTGTTGAACTTTTTAAGATCTACAATTCTTTCATACATCATTTTTATATACCTCTAACGGTTTAGGCAGCGTAAGCCGAGAAAAGTTAAAGTTTAGTGAGTTTTTAACGCCGGCGTCCAGAAACACGCTGTTTATTAATAGTTCCTGAACATTAGTAATAATAAAATATAGCCTATGTTACTCACAGATAAATTACCTTTCTGATGGTGAAAGAATTTTTAAAATCGGCGCAGTAGTTTTTGAGTTATTTCAATACATACAAAAATACAAAAATACAAAGTTTTCCTCTTTATAATATTAGTATAGATATAGATTGTAACACAGTTGTATGTATGTAGAATGGGAGGGTCTGCACGCGGTGCTGTCGCTGGTGTCGTACCTGCTGAAGGCGCCGCTGGTGGCGGCCGGCGCGCCCGTCGTCAACGCGCTCGCCAAGCAGCGCGCCGCGCTCGAGAACATGCTGCGCGCCTGCCTCGCGCTGCGCCCCACGCACCACATGCAGCTCGAACACAAGGTACGCTCTACACCTCATCTCACTCACTCAGCCAATCACTAACTCACTCATTCACATAGTCACTAAGAGCGCCTGCCTCGCGCTGCGCCCCACGCACCACATGCAGCTCGAACACAAGGTACGCTCTACACCTCATCTCACTCACTCAGTCAATCACTAACTCACTCATTCACATAGTCACTAAGAGCGCCTGCCTCGCGCTGCATTCCACACACCACATGCAGCTCGAACACAAGGTACGCTCTACACCTCATCTCACTCACTCAGCCAATCATTAACTCACTCATTCACATAGTCACTAAGAGCGCCTGCCTCGCGCTGCATTCCACACACCACATGCAGCTCGAACACAAGGTACGCTCTACACCTCATCTCACTCACTCAGCCAATCACTAACTCACTCATTCACATAGTCACTAAGAGCGCCTGCCTCGCGCTGCATTCCACACACCACATGCAGCTCGAACACAAGGTACGCTCTACACCTCATCTCACTCACTCAGCCAATCACTAACTCACTCATTCACATAGTCACTAAGAGCGCCTGCCTCGCGCTGCATTCCACACACCACATGCAGCTCGAACACAAGGTACGCTCTACACCTCATCTCACTCACTCAGCCAATCACTAACTCACTCATTCACATAGTCACTAAGAGCGCCTGCCTCGCGCTGCATTCCACACACCACGTGCAGCTCGAACACAAGGTACGCACTACACCTCACCTCACTCACTCGTTCAATCACTAACTCTCATTCACCTAGACACTGACTAATGACTGGTTTACACTTGGCCAGCACAGTTTGACGGTAGCTCAGACAGAACATAGCATGGACTCAATGGTGCCAGTGCGTGTTCACACTATACCAGTTGAATGCCAGTACGGTTAAGCGCTATTGTCCAACTGTACTGTCCAAGTGTGAACTAGGAATAACTCACTAGCTCGATAACAATTTAAATGAATAAGTTACATTAGTGTTGTGACTAGAAATTATTATTTAACTAGCTTTCGCCAGCGACTCTGTCCGCGTCGAATTAAAAAAAAAAACAAACATACGTAGACATCCATCCATCCATCTAAACATTCGCCTTTAAAATATTAGTAAGATAAGTAAGATCTGCATTACACTAAATGAGATTGATTAGTAGAGTAATAACTTTTTTTAAATTTAGAATTTATAATTATTTAAATGCTGTTTTAATATTTTTTTATGTGAGATCTTAATTTCAGTTATTTTAACGTTCCAGGTGCAGTTCCTGCGCGCGGAGCTGCAGTCGGGCGCCATGTTCGCGGGCGCGCCGCCCAACAAGCGCCAAAAGCGCGCGCAAAATGGCGCACAATAACTCACTAAATACACTCAGAAACACAGATATATTATAATCTACGTCATATTAAACGATATAAAAAATAGAATCTATTATTAGATTAATCAAATCAGTTTAAGAAATATTCTTTTTATTTAGCACAAAGTTGCACAGTTTTTTAGATTTGTGTTTTATCGAAGCGTAAATAATTGCACTTTAATAAATGTAACAAATTTTTCTTACATTATTTTTATAGTGCTTTAGATGTTTGTAGTAAATCTCAGATTTAATCTCAATTTTTTTCATCAAAAGTATTTTTAAACAATAAACCCTGAATCTCTTTTCTTTTATTATATTATTTTTCGAATAGCATTTTCTTTTAATCAGTTAACAGTCAGTATTACCTTTGTATCGGATTGTACATTTTTATTTCAGTATTAAAACAGTATTTTGCGTTAACTATATAGTGTTAAATACTCATGTAATTCCATTTTATATCATAAAAATTACTAATATATTAATAGTTTTATACCTAAATTATTTTGTGCACAACTTTACTAAAAATGATTTTCTATATTTTCGTTGTTTTTTTTTATAAATTTTATATCACAAAATATAACTAAAGCTATATGTATTCATTGAATTTGAAGTGTTTAAATTTGGATATATTTACAAACTATTAAATATCTTAAATGTAGAAGATATTTGCATATATAATTATAAATGATGTCCATTCCATTATATTTCCTTTATAATCTGTGGACTAAATGATATTTATATTCTTAGTATTAATTCAGAAAGTATTAAATTCTTCAGTATTCTTTAAAATTGTTTAAATTATTTTGGCGTTTGCATCTGATGCTTTTATGTAATGTTATTTGTTTTTTTTTTGTTTTTAAATCGTTTTTTTTTCGATGTTCCTTTCGAGCGAGGCTCCGTTATTCAGATTTTCATTTTATTCAAAAGTGAATGTTAGATTTTAGTGATTTGCGTAAAATGTAATTGCATTGTCAATGGTAAATGTGTGTTTTATGTAATAAATAAATCTTATATTAATAAGCTTTTGGTTTGTTTTGACGTAAGGAAAACCAGCGCCATCTCTCAGATCCAAATGAATCGGGAATGATCACAGAAATAGTACCTATACCTACTATTATTCAATTGAATTAAATAAAAAGAAGTCGAACACCGATATAACGAATTTACATTGCTTTAAAATTTTTAATGCAATGTAAATTCTTCACGTGCGACTCGTGAGTGCTATGTATGAACGAGCGAACACTCGTCAGGTTTGAAACCAGTGTACAGTGGTACAAGCATCTTTTAGCACCCGGCAATGAGAAGTGACATTTAATGTCAGGGTAATAGTGACATCGCTTGTCAGTTCACTTCGCGTCATTACTTTACGCGTTTTGTGTGGTTTTTTAATGTTATTCCATGAAATAAAGTGATGAAAGTGTTGAAAAGTAGTGCAAGAGAGTTTTTGTTTTAGTGGGAGATATTTTTATCGCTGAGAAGAAGTAGGGGAGTTAAGTAATTACATTTGAAATGTGAATCATCTTATGTCTGTTGCAATCAGAATTTATTACCATTAGTTAATCAAGAAATTCCCTAACTCTCAGGGAGACGGATATTTTTAGATTTGTAATTTAAAAAAAAAATTGTTATATACTAATTGACTTAAAAATATTTTGCTGAAAGTTGTTTTATTTCTATTTCAAATTGCAGTGACCGACCCCTTATTTTAACGTGTTTTCTGCACCTGGAAGTATGGCCTTCTTGACATAAATTTCATATTTTACTTACGTAATAAGGAAATTACTGTGTGTACTCAGTAATGTATCAAAAACTAATTATCTGATAATTTTAAAACGCACAGTTCAAACCATACCACATAGTCGTACTGTGCGTTGGTTATAAACAACAATCATTAAGATTTCTATTATTCTGTAGACGAGCACTAAGTAAGACTATTTCTATTATGTTAAGACTATTCCTTCCTTAACTGTCTCAAGAGAGTGCATTGCTAAAAGTTTGCTACAAAGATTCTTTAACTAGACAGCCTTCTAACCGACAAACGAAGTCTGGGGCATTTCTTAGTTACATTGTAAGGTACAAGTACTTCATTTATAATTTGCGTTTTCGTTTTCAAAAGGAAAGAATTTCCATTTAATGCGGACATATTACCTTGCTGGTAACCCTAAATGCTCAGAGGCGCCACCCTGTCAATGTCAAAAAGGTGCCACAGGAGCCTTGTGGCACTATAACCAATAAGTTCAGTGTGGCTGTGGGCCTGAGGGAAGTTTAAAAAAAGACCATTTTTCATGTTTAAATTTCGCTACTAAATCACATTTTATTCTAAAAAAAAATTACAGATATTTTTTCATAGTAATTGTATACAAAAAAATGTTTTGTCCAATTTAAAATGTATTGTAATCATTTTCTTTCTCTTACAAAAGAACAAAGGTAGGATTTTTTTTCGATAGAAGAAATAAAAGACGTCATAGATTAATCATTGTTTATTTTTCAGTTAAGCATAGAATAGTGTCTCCAGTCTAATTTGACAATAAGTAGCGACCTCGCACCAAGCCATACAACTTTCATCCATACATCCATACAGCGATTAATATACAAAATAAACAATTACAGTGTAGAAAGTGTACAATTTTAGTTTGGCTTTACACGTGTTTGCATGCATCAGAACTTACAACATAAAACTTAACTAGAATACATTTTGTTCCAAGTTGTGAAACTTAACGCGTAACAAATCTTAGAAATAAACGTTAGTTGTCATGCAGTTAGTGCTTTTTACATGGTTGCTTTTTGGTAAAAAATATATTATTTAACAGAGCGAACATTCTACGTAGACTTTATTACAAATAGAAGATACAATTTTTATTAAAATTTTTCGAACAGTTAAGTTTCTTTTAACTTTTTTATCAACATAAAATAAGATCAGTTACGCTAACGACGATACATTTCGTCGTAACTTGTGATGGAATGTTAACTAATTACAAACTAAAGTGTTAATACTAAATAGTACCAAAATACTAAATTAAATACTTAACTAAGTAATAATCCCGCGCAGACTGAGAACACGTCTTAAATACTGAAATTTTTCAATACTTATAAGATGCGAATTTTAATTTAAAATAGTCCAAAAAAATGATTTTTTTAACGCCAACATTACATAGGAAGAGTAAACAATAAGTCACTGCCGTTTTAAATACTGTATACAAAAGAACTTAAACATTTTTTAAAGTTTAAGTTAAATAATCTAGAAAAATTTAGACTTTAGACAGAAAACTGAAAAAAATACTTCATACATCAAACATTGTAATTGTTAAAATACTGAAATAAGTAATCCCCGTTATACTAGAGTTTTATTCTAACAACATCCGGCTCGAAGGACCATCATCTTGCAGAACAACGCCGCGACACTCACTTATAATATCGGTGCAAAACGACTAATAGATACTACGCACTATTTAGAATAACTTGTGGACACTTGAGCTCCAAACACCATCAAAATACTTTACAAAGTCCCTTCCTACCTTTAACAATAAAGTTACAATTCAAACCGATTTACAATATACGATTTTAAATATATTTCAGTGCTCAATATTTTATATAGTTAATTTATTTTATAGAATTCGTTGGCTACCTAAGTGTGGTGTACAGAAAGGACAACAGGACCTACTAAAGGAAATTGAATATATTTACATTTAACGATATACAAAACGATAATATAAGAAAAAAATCATTTTGTATTCCGTCAAATTTACATTAAAATAAAGTGTGGCATGTAACTCTTATTATTCTGAAATTCAATAAAACTTTTAACGTATAATAATATATCGATATCGATAAAAAGTTACATGCCACACTAGATTACATACAACACTAGCTTGTATCTAATTCTAGGGCTTTCACTAGGTTTAGGAGAGGGTACAGTGGGTAGTAATTAACGTCCCTTTCTATTAATTCCTCGCGTGCCTCTGAGCATCTCACCCTCAATAAACTACAACATTTTTATTGCTTCAAAATTATAACAATTACAAATATCTTTATATTATTTATTGCGGCAACACTAAGCAGTAATATTTTTTTATAAAAAATAAACAACTACTGAATTAATTATTTAAAAATCAACAATATTTTTTTTAAAACTGCATGCATTTAAAAAAATTAAATATATTTTTGAAAAATACTTTAGTATTGCCGCAATAAATTTCCAATTCTAACTAGCAACACTTTTCCACAGAAAATATGAATAGACACTACAATAGTTTCAAAAATATTAAATCTTACAATATTTCTTGTATTTATCAATCTTTATGTTAATATTATTTACAAAGAAGCACCAAAGTCGAGACTTTGGGAATTTAAAACGATCTAAGTTACTACATAGGAAGTGTGCGTTGCGAATTGCAACTATTTTATACAAGATAGTGCTCTAAGATAGACAAATTTCTCTTATATAACTTGAATTGTTTTTTATATATAAATATCAATTTTATCCGCCTTTACCCCCATACCATATTTTTTAAAACGCACATTTAAAACGTTCATCACGCACTTTGAATGTTAAATTCTTTTTATACACAACAAACATTTTAGAACGGAAGAAATTATAGAAAAATACAGTAAATACGAAGTACAATAAATTATTGCAGTGTCTAACTCAATTTCTCTTAACGCAATATTTTCTATTAATCGTATTTTTTTATTATAATCAAAGATTAAAGTTACCAAACGTCAAAAATGACATTTAATCTATGAAAATCAAGAAAAAAACAAAAGCTTCAAGTCAACAGTTTCCTAATACAAAATACCATTAAAAAGAAGTATAATTAAAATCCACTTTTGCTCACTTTAAAGTTGCTCACACACTCGACAAAGATTCCTGTTTGGCATTTTATAATCTGTTTACATTTACATTACAATTACACATTTAAAAACACATTTTCGCGGGTGATTTTGACAGCTGTCATTGCGACATATACCAGAAAAGTGTCAATTTTATAGTTTTTATACCGAGAGCGCTTTTGGTATATATAATTGAAATTAAATAAATTTATTTAATTGAATAAAATACTGATACAAACTGTGAATTTCGAATAAATTACACAACTGAATATTAATGAATAAAAAAAGACATTCAAATACGAATATAATTTGGATGTCTTAATCACGCTCACCTTATAAAAACTACAAAGTTGACAGTTGACAGTAGACAGTAGACAGTTGACAGTTCACAGCGAGGTGTCGCAGTAGGCGGGCGCCTCCGGCGCGTCCGGCGGCGCGCGTGACAGCTGTCACAGCGGGGTGGCATGTGGCGAATGTGGCGAGTGTGGCGAGTGTGGCGAGTGTGGCGAGCGTGGCGCGCGTGGCGAGCGCGGCTTGCGTCAGTTGAGCGGCAGACAGAACATGTGCTGCAGCAGCGTGGGCTTGCGCGGCGGCAGCTCGGAGCACACTGAGTCGTAGTCGGACGACGACGACTCAGCGCCGTATCCATAAGCCTGACAAGTACACAAAATATATCATTTATTATCAATACTAATATCACGAAAAGGAAAGATTTGTATTTTTGTATGTATTGAAATACCGGAAAACTGATGATCGATATTAACAATTCCTTTACCATTAAAAAGCTACGTTATGGCTAAGTAACATTGGCTACATTTTTTTATTTTTTTATTTCACGCGGACGAAGTCGCACGCAACAGCTAGCATAGTATACAGTACATAATATAGTATACTAGATTTCGCCCGCGAGTATATATGCATAAAAAAATAAAAAACAAAAGTAAGTAGCCTATGTGTGCTTCCAGAGTTCCAGACTAATCTCTACATCTATGTCGAATTTCATCGAGATATATTTAGTCGACAAACATCCATCCATCCGTTCCATTACCTGCGCGGGGTGGTATGGTTGGTAGGGGGGGTGGGGGTGCAGGCGGCAGGCGTGCCGTCACACGCAGTCCTCCAGCGACATCAGCAGCGGGTTCACGTACTCGAAGCCCTCGAACTCAGACTGGTCGATGTCCGCTATCACCGTGCTGCTAACAACAACAATATTATTTTGTTAACACATTCAAAGGGAATTCACTATCCATGTATTAAAGGAGTAGTCAGTTGTAGTGAATATTGAACATTATTTGTCAAATAATTATCTTATTTCATGATTGAAACTATTACTACCTTAAAAGATATAGTCATACGTATAATGACGGAAGGTAGGGGCGGGGCACGAGGCGCTAGGGGCGGACTACACTTTAATCACGCCCACCTTACTATTAATTAAAATTGTAGAAACTTTCGCTTTAACAGCAAGAATACAGCATCGTTATTAGCTTAGTTATGTAATTCTAATTATAATAAAGTTCATGTGAGGTTCGTATGAGGTCCAAGTGTGTGAGGTTCGAGTGAGATTCCTGCGAGGTTCGAGCGAGGTGTGTTTGACGTTCGAGTGAAATGTATAAAAGGTTCATGTGAGATGCTTGTGAGATTCGTGTCAGGGATGTGTGAGTTTCATGTGAGGCATGTGTGTGATGTACATGTGAGAGGTGTCTTAGGTTCATGTGAGGCGTGAGTGAGGTGTGTATAAGGTATGTGTGAGGTTGGTGTGAGGTGCATATACTGACTCATCATCTGGCGTGAGGTGCACAGGCTCGTCGGTGAACTCCGGCGGGAAGTTGGCGAGGTCGCGCTCGCCCTCCAGCCGCGGCTTGAACGGCGGCACCACTTGCTTCTGCTCCAACTTCACATACAAACAATATTTATCATTCAATTATATTAATTTACTATTAAAAAAAAAAACTTTTGACATAAAAGTATCAAATAGTGATCAATAATGGTACACTTGATGGATTTTCTTTCCCTCGCCAAGTAGAAAAGTCATATTATAGAGGACTACTTTATAAAGAAGGTAGTTGAACTTTCCGTCGTCTGGTAGCTGTCATTCTAGAATTTCCTAGTTTAATCACGCACTTTTAAGAAACGTTATGTCTGAATCATTGCTATTATAAAAGTGGTAAGTGTGGTGTGGTGTGGGGTAGTTCTCACCATCTCCCACTCGATGCTCTTGAAGAAGGGATGGTTGACGATGTCGAGGAAGGCGCCCTCGCCGCAGCCGAGCCGCTCCGCAGGGTTCTTGTTGAGGAAGCCCTTCAGCACCGAGGCCGCCTTCACCGACAGCGAGCGCGGGATACGGATCGTCTTCTCTAAGATAACCTGAAAACCAACATATAGAATACTAGTTGTCGCACGTGACTCTGACGGCAAATTAAGAAAAAATTATAATTAGTACCCTATGTGTTGTTCTAGAGACAGATACTTTCGCATTTATAATATTAGTAAGAAGTAAGATAAACTAATACTCTGGTCAAGTCTGAAAAAAATGGCAAAAAACCCACAATAAGTAGGCCTAATTACCTTTTTAAATTAGAAAAGTATAGATTAAGGATAATTTTTTAGCGAAGTAACGTAAAAAGAAAAGTAAAGTCATTTTCCTAACATCCTCTCCTCTGTCTATAGAAGGCAGCTTACTGGTTTTTTTATCATCATCATGATCACCAATTATTCGTCATTGAGGCTCGAAGCCTACTCAAAGTTTGACTGATCGATTACATCATTTAAAAAAAAAACTTCACTAAGAGTGGCATAAAGCCTATATTATAAAAGTCCCCGAAGCAGTGTAAATTACCTGGAAGAGGTAGTCCTCTGTGTTCTGGTCGGGGTTGTCGGCGGCCTGCGCGATGTCGAAGGGCGAGCGGCCGGCCAGCATCTCGTAGGTGAGCACGCCGAGCGCCCACCAGTCCACGGAGAAGCCGTACTCCTCGCCGCGCAGGATCTCCGGCGCTATGTAGTTGGGCGTGCCGCAGAACGTCGACGTCGTGTCGCCGGGCCGCACGCCCTCCTACACGTCGTACGTCACACATACGTCAAACGTACGTCACGCATACGTCATACGTACGTGACGTCATCAGCTTGTATGTCAATATGACATTTTTAAGTAAAATATTAGCAGATTTCCATTCCAACTATGCTCTAGGAATTTGAAATACTACTAGTAATGGTGTAATGTGTAAATTGTGCTAGAAATGGTTTACGATATCGAATGGCGGGATTCGAACCCTTGATCACGTGATCGGAAATCCGTATTAACTTTTAGGCTATTGAAGCTTTTATTGTTGTGATACATATTGTCGCAATCGCTTGCACAAACGATATGTGGTCTAGCAGACGAAGAGTGGAAGATAATGTACGCAGTTTCGACTCTTTTCTTACAAGGAAGTGTATAAAGGTAGACAATGCCAATTCCGATGGCGGATTGCTCATTTGTACACTATAAAATATTTTTTTTAGTTAAGGTAAGTATTAATTTTATTGTGCAACAATACTGCATAGACGCTGAGTTGTGTGTGTCGCTGACCTTGCACATGCCGTAGTCAGTGAGCTTGATGTGTCCCTCGTGGTCGAGCAGCACGTTGTCCAGCTTGAGGTCGCGGTAGATGACGCCGCGCTCGTGCAGGAAGTGCAGCGCGAGGGAGATCTCCGCCGCGTAGAAGCGCGCGTGCTCCTCCGGCAGCCGCCGCTGCCGCTGCATGTGGAACCTGCAAGTTGCAACTTGTTCAATCCTGCTCGAAGGACCAAATTTGCTTATACGTTATTTAAATGAATAAAATGATTTTTATTGTAAATAGATGGTTGTATTTGACTCGAAGGACTCATACTTGAGTGTAATATATGTTTGGTTTATAAGAAACATGACTATATAGATTTAGAATTATATTTTTAATGAATGAATGAATTTAAAATAGGTACTGTCTGCTGATGAAATTAAAGATGTAATTAAAGTAATAATGTTTCATAGAATATTTAACATAACTTTCGCCCACGACTCCGTCCGCGTGGAATTGGAAAAACAAAAGTAAACAGCCTATGTGTTCTTCCAAACTATCCTTTACATCCATACCAAATTTTATCCAAATCCCATTAACCGTTTAGCCTATAAAGTCTAACATACACCCATCCAAACTTTCGCAATAATATTAGTATAAATATACTCACATGAGATCTCCGCCGCGTACAAACTCGATAACAAAGAACAGCCTGCTTGGAGTTTGGAAGCAGGAGTGCAGGCCAACAAGGAAGGGGTGGTTGGATGCGGTCTCAAACACGTGCTTCTCTGTCTGCACCCAGTCAATGTCCTCGTCGTCAGTCACCAGCGCTTTCTTTATCACTTTCATAGCGTACACTCGCTTCGTACGCTTCAGTTCCACCATTAGCACCTGTAATTACATCCAGTGTAGGTGTAGGTATTCTATTTGACAGTATCCTTAACAATAATTCTCACTTCTTATGGTTTCCGAACTACCTTTAACCATTAGATAGTGCTTATGGTTTGATGAATTCATAAAATGAGGTTCCGAACTACGTAACTTGAGTTTTACTCCATTGAAACTGAGGTTAACTGATCACTAAGAAATCACTAGGTAATGATAAAATAAATAGAAACTTCAGAAACCCAGCATTAACCAGCTACCCAAAAAGTCAAGATAATATTGTAAAGAGATATTCTCCTGTATCTGGGAGTAAACTGGAGTTCACATAAAATCACATCGTCTTGGTCATAGTCAGATATTGAATTGCTTGATATATAGTACCTTAGCATATGAGCCGCGTCCGATGACCCTAATGAGCTCGAAGTCTTCCAGCGAGTAGTGTCGCTGAGAGCCGGGCTCCAAGTCCTCGGCGCGCACGGGCGCGGGCGGCGCGGGCGGAGTCTCCGGTAAAGGCTCGGGCTCCGCTCGGGACCTGGAAAAGACCAGATTCATTGAACAAGGCGAGATTAAGACTACCTATTTTATGTTAAAGGAAATCGAGCAAACGGCCACCTCAATCCGCCGAAATAGCGAAGCCACCCTTGCCCACAGACATTCGCAATTGTAAATGCGTTGCCTACCCTTAATCGAAGGAGGAGGAGACGCACATAAAGAGGATATTTCCCCGATCTATGCGTCTCCTCCACCGTCAAATCCACTTTTCCTTCCCATTCTTTCCTCTTCAGAAAAAGAAGGTGAATAAACCTGAGATTGCATGCTGGCCAGTGTGGTAAGTTGCGATAAGAGTGTAATCTAAATATCACTTACCGAACAGAAGACGCTCTGCCGAGTGTACTCTCTCCGTTCGCATCCTCTTTGACTTCGACTGGATCCACGTGTTCATTGGAGCAGGGCTTCTGCACCAGTTTGTGGCATTTCTTGTGCACGAGCAACTTGCACTGGATGCACTTGAAACCTTGGCGACCCAAGCCCCATATACGATCCTGGCAGAACGCACAGAACGCCCGCTGGAACCGAAACAAAACATATTTTAGAAATGAACACAATAAACCCGACACTTTGTACATTACGTATGTGGAAATACGAATCAAATGATTTCTTAGTTTGCAATCGGTGTTTGCCACTATGGTACATACAGAGTAAAAACCCAAAAAACTGTAATGTCGAGGGGTCAGTTGTTAGATAACGATAATAGTAGAGTACAATAATAATACACAACAGCGACAAATATTACTCACTTTATCAAACAAAGTTACTTAGTTAATTATGCTTCAAACGTGGAATTAATTAAATTAAAATTTCAAAATGTTATAATTATTTACATTTCCGATTCGAGCTGTTCATACCACTCGTCATGATGAAACTCTAAAGTGGTGTAAATAAATGAAAACGTAGTAGGGAATGTAATTAATTTAAATTTAATTTAAAGAGGTAGGATTAACAAGTTTTTTTTTGTAAAATATTATGTGGTTACTCCGTGAAAATCGACTACCATAATAGTATCAAAACGCATGTACATATAAATGTCAATGTAAATATCGTATGTGTAATATCCTGTTACATGAGTTAAATAAATTATTATTATTATTATTATTATATATGTTTATTTTTAAACAAGTATTTCGACAATGGAAACCCACAACTACATTGTTTACACATATTGCCGTACTAGTAGTCACAGTTAACTACTTACTCTATTAAACCGCTTAGCTTGGAAGATGTGGCCATTGACACGATATAGTTTCCGCCACCGACGTGCTCCTCTCCTGTATATGCTTCCTGTAATAACATAAAAAGGCCTTTTGTAATATAAAATAATTTAAAGTAAAAATAAAAGCTTTTAATTTATTAGTTCTATCTTACTCTTATCAGACGCAAAGTAATTTATAAAGTATGACATAGAGCATAAAGGTATAGACTCAGATGTAGGTAAAAAAGGATCCTATGATGAAAAGGAACAATGTTTTACACTGGGTCTGCTTGCATGCGTAGAAAAAACACTGCAATAATCATTCAGTTCGTCTAGTTTTATTCCATACGCAGAAAAGTGCTTTTCATTGTACTATTTACAACCCATTACATTCAGCAATATTACTATAGTTTAATATATTAAAAATGTAATAGACTACGAACTTAGTCAAAGTCGATCTAGCTTCTATTAATATGAATTAAATTATTTGTTCAAAATATCTTACAATGAAATTCATTTTAAACATTGTTAATCTAGCAACTCGCGTTTTATTTTTTAATCTTTGTACAAATAAGTGTAGGCAAAGAATTGGGTCACAGAGTATAGAATGCGATCAGATCCGCCGCTGCGAGCTGCGACAACACAATATATTTGCACAAAGTGTTAATTACTCCTTTAAATTGCCACAGCGGTTTGTTATGACGGTTATAATTCCTTATGAATTTAATTAATTAATTCTTTAGGAAAACCAATTTAATTAAAAGAAAAGTGAACCTTTTTGTTTAATATTTAAGTAATTAGGTCAAATACGTTTTATAGCATTCCGACTTTTTTATGAATTGTTAATTTTCTGCAGTATGCTGCTTAACTTCCTGTTTGTTTTATTTTTATCAAAATAACTTGAGAAAAATATTCACTATCATAATTATTGGATTTTATAGATTAAATTTGGTTCTTTTTCACATAAGAACATCTATGACCAGTTAAAGAAGGTCCTTTACGTTTTGAGATGCAATCGTAATTTGGTTTTACATTTTTATGGTATTACCTTTGAAAGACACCAAAAAACAATCTTTAACTTTGTAAACGTCTGTATATTTTTATCTTTGTACTACTTTACCTGAAATTATTATAATAAAAACACACTCACACACGCAAGCTAACACACCTGTCAGAAATTTGACGGCAACGAACGCACAAGACATTTGCTCGTAAGCACATTGTAGCCACTGATCGGTCGCGCGGCACACAACTTATCGACATAATCTTATCGTTAAGGCGAAATTTTTCAATCGTTTAAACGTAACACTCGATGAACTAATCGTGCTGATTAAATGATTGACTCCACCTTTACCACAGCGGTAATTAAGGAGTGTCTATATTCTAACTTCCATAAAATTATCTTCTAAAAAATCGAATAATTTAGAAACTAACCTTCAAATTTTAAACATCTAGTTTCGATTTTTTTAAACCTAATTAGATCACAAAAGGTGTGGAGTGTATCGCTGATCCTTTTTTTGGACGACATCCCGCTATTTGTCTAGTTTCGCTTGCATTCATAAATTTATATAAAAGTTGCCATAAAAGTGTTTTAAAGAATTATCTTTGCATAAACGCATATATGAGTTGGGTCAACAGAAAATCCAATCCGCTACCAAAATCAACATAAGAGTAAACACTTACGGTCCTCGCCCGCGCAGGGCATCCCCGGCGCCGCGGGAACATTCGGGAACACTGGAACAAAAGAACAACGTTAACATGGAACATTGGAACAAATAACGCCGGAAGCATGCGGAACATTGGAACAAATAACGCACGAATACGGAACATGACTTAAATAATATTAAGCATGGTAAACGTTGTGCAAACAACGGCGGGCGAGCGTCCGAGGATTTCTTATATTTGCTTTACCAAATTGCATTCTTTTGTTTTACGGAAATGTTAGAAAGCTCTATACTAGTAGGTAATCTGCTAGAGTTAAATTCTTTTATATTTACTTTTCTACACATTAGTAGGCTTTTTAGAATTTACACACAAAAACATATATGAAATCTAAAAAAATTTTTTTTTAAACAAGCTGGTCATTTATGGTGCATTGAAATAAAAACTTATATTGCATTTTCAGAGTAATTTAAACGAGGTATTTAATTCAAACGTCTGCTACAGGCCCTATTGCCGAGTGTCCATTATTGAGGATGTCTCGGCCAATTACATATTTCGGGATGTTGGGAACCAAGACTATTATAAGGGACAGTAACTGAACGTAAATTTTTCGAATCATTGCAAGGGACTAAGGCCTTATAACTCCGGGACTTTTAAGGTTAAATTGCGGTAAAGCGTTTCCTCTGTTTGAAAGATCTTTGGGTTTCTTTAACATTAGAAAAGAATATCTTACTGTTGCGTGCTGTATTACATATAATGTAATCTGTACTAATATTGTAAGGAGGAAAGATTTGTATTTTTGTATGTATTGAAATAACTCAAAACTACTGGGCCGATGTCAAAAATTCTTTCACCATTATAAAGCTAGCATTCGCGCGCGACTCCGTCCGCGTGGAATTAAAAAAAACAAAAGTGAGTAGCCCATGTGTTCTTCCAGAGTATCCTCTACGTCTATGCCGAATTTCACCGAGATCCGTTCTGTCGTTTAGGCTACAAACTCTAACAAACATCCATTCATCCATCCATCCATCTAAACATTCGCATTTATAATATTAGTAAGATTAGTAAGATGTTAACAGTGAGTAAAATAGGTTAATTGTATTTTTTTTTATTTCACGCGGGAGTTGTCTTTATTTATAATGTAAATCAGTACATAGAACATAAGGTTTTAATGAATTCATATTTGTTGTAATAAAATTTTATGTAAAAGTAATTCAGATGTCATATAAAAGTGGGTTTCCGCTCCTAAAACATTTATAAATATCGTTGTCTCATTTTCTAACATGAAAATTTGAATGACAATAACATGTTAACTGTTTTGAACATTTCTATTGTTCACAAATGGAAGTTGCAATAAATTGTACGGCGGTAATCTATTTTTAACTTAGTTTGCAGAAACGTTGAGTTGTAACAATAGGGCTTCATACGACAATGCAATATACATTTCTGCAGAACTATACAATTGTATAAGGTTTAATCAATAACTTGCAATGCAATCGTTTCAGGCAACTTACATTGGCACAAAACAGTCAATAAAAATGTCTCTTGTATCAAACTGTGCTCTCGCCGCTCGTTTGCCCCCTTTTATTATAAAAAAAAAAACAAAACGGTGCAATAAAATGGTTTAATATCGTATGGCTGAGCAATAAACTTTTTACACAATACTTTGATCGTAAAACGATTGCTAGGATCAAATCGGTTTGATCCACTGCCAGCTATATGCTTTTTTACTTCAAAAACTTTATGACTAGGTGCCTGCGACTTTGCTTTTTTTAAGAGAAGGGGGCAAACGAACGGCGGGAATACAGAGGTGGTCAACAACACCAGAGGAACTACAGAAGCGTTGCCGGCCTTTTAGGAAATTGTAGCCTCGCTTCTTGAAGGACCTTAAGTCGTATTGGTTTGGAAATACCGCCGAGGACAGACCGTTCCACAACGCGGCTGTGCGGGCAGAAAGTTCTGCGAAAACCGCACGATTGTGGAATGCCAGCCATCAACATGGTGAGGATGGTACCTGGCGGTCTGTCGTGTCGATGACGAAACTCAGCGGCAGGAATCGTACCAAACAACTCCTACGAACACTCCCCGTGGTAAATACGATAAAAAATGCAGAGGGAAATTGCTTTTACAATTATTATGTATAAAAGATGTTAATTTAAGTATTAAAAATAATTATTTTTGCATTTCACATACTATTGATAACTTAAACGAGTGAAGCACTTGTGCTGAGTGGCTTTATAATAAATAAATAAATAAATAAATAAATAAATAAATAAATAAATAAATAAATAAATAAATAAATAAACATATAGGCATAGTTAGTGCCAAATTATTCTTGTTATACAATAGTTTTTTTTATGTACAATAATAGTATTTTACTAAAAGTCGTGAGTATAAATGAAGTTACGGTGGCCGTTAAGAAACTTATTGCTAGACGCTATAAAATAAAATTAGGTCCGTTAACTAAAGTACATTTCCAAGGCTTTAGAAACGGGTAATCGTAAGAAAGCAATTTAATACGTAACGAGAGAAGAGAAACATTTGGCCGTTGAATCGACACTGGCTCTGAGGATTGCCAAATGTAAACTGCTTTGTCAGAATGTTGAATTTAGAATAAATTCATACAAATAGCATATAGAAAAGCAATTTACACGATATTATTCTATGATAGTTTTCATATTATTAACACATACAATCTTACTAATATTATAAAAGCGAAAGTTTAGATGGATAGATGGATAGACAGATGGATGGATGGATGTTTGTTAGAGTTTGAAGCCTAAATTATTGAACGACCCTCGATGAAATTGGACATAGATGTAGAGGATAGTTAGATCGGTATCGGTTATACTTTTTTTTTGTCAATAAAAAAATAGTCAAACAGGTCTAGCTTGGTGTTTGGTTTATTCAGAATATACATAAAACCTACATGAACTTAAAAAGACATAAAACGAGGCCGCTAGTGAGCTGTCATAATTTACTTATGCCCGCCTGGTCAGATATCTGGTCAGTTTATGAACAATCGAAATGTTCAGTTAACACTGTCAGTTGAAACTGAACGTTTATAGCGGATTTAAGTTATCATAACTCAATTATAAAAGCTAGCACAAACATAACAGTTGCTAAATCAGTTAATTAAATCGCATTTAACAGTTAAAATATTATAGCATTTTCGACGCTGGAATGTCTATGATTTCTTTTTTCCGCTGTAATTTTGATATAGAAAGCCTGTTACAGTAATGTTGTGCTTTACAATCCTTGCAACAAGTCGGGACGCTTGCTGCGTGTAATTGGATTTGTGGGAGCCAGTTAACACTGCCGACTATTTACCTCGTTATGCTGTAAATTTATTTTACTTTGTCGCTAGACTTGGGGAGGATTTAATTTCAAGAGACTATTAATTTAAAGTTTTTATTTAACTACGAGCCTATTAAAATGGAGAAGCCTAATAAAATAAGAATTTCAGCTTGAATAGGTATAATACCTCGTTTTCTAACATTTATTACGTATTGTTTGACGGAAGGGATATTCTTGGCTGGTCGTGGTTAAGACGGGGGAAGCAGGTTGGAGTTTGCGTTTGAGAATTGAAGCGGTTGTTTTGTTTCAATACTATGCAATATTAATTTGATTTAACCCCTTGTAAAGCGGTTAAACTAAAACTTTCTAAGTACATATTATATTGTATACGGTGGTTTCGAAACATCTAGGTAGGGGGAATGTCTTTCGATTTAGGCAACGCGTCTACAAATGCAGATGTCTATTAGCAGCAGGCGCTTCGCTATTTAGGCGAATTGTGGCCGCTTTTGTCGTTTGTCACCTTGTACTAAAAATCTTTTACTATAAGGTGGTTTCATAAGAGCAGTAAATGTGGAGGATCAGCATAAAAATGCCTTTGAACCTAGTCCCTTACAAGCCCCTATGGGGATTGCCGTTAAGCCTTTACTCCAAAATTGAGGAAAATGGCGGCGAGGATAAGCACAAAGGTTTCAAATCATAATATAAATTTAATCGACCATTACGTTTTATGGCTTATTAGCTACGTTAGTAAATCAAGAGTTTACAAGCCCCTATGGTATAATAATATAAATTTTATAATTAAGTTCTAATTCGCTTTTTCATCCGCTTTAAAAATTATACAGCATTCGTTGCTTTAAATACATACAGGAAACATTTAGTATTCAAATTTCATACCTTAGTAGTTGACGTGTATGTAAAATATCGAATTTTAAACCACAATAAAAATCAATCTGTATACAAAAAAATAAAATTAAAAATCTTCCAAACAATTTCAACTTCCAATAAACAATGTTAATTACGTTTGACTTTATCAATAGTTCCCCTCTCAGTTGGAATTACAATGGAAATAACAACGATCCCTCCTTCCTTCTGTTACTGCATAAAAGTTTCTATTAAAGTAGGAAAGTTACAAAGTGAACCTGGACTTAAACTAATAACAAACGTTTCAGCAACTACCGTATTCTTTTCATTGGCATTTTTAAATAAAATGTTGTTTTGATATTTTTTAAATAAGGATATTCAAACAAGTTACAGAGCGGACATTTAATAGTTATGTGTAAATCTATACTTCTATACTTTTATAATAAAGCGTAAACACACACTTCTTTGTTGCTTAAGATGTCAGCAATCACAGCATATTTTTGAATAATTCTTTTTTTAATAAAAAGCCCTACACTTACATCACGCTTTAGGCTATATATTTTCACGCCATTAAACTTAGGGGGTAAATATTTTGGATAAAAACCCTAATGTGGGAAAGAGACCATAAGTTGCTGCCAACATCAAGGAAGCAAAATTGCCAAGGTTTGTCATGTCATGTCATTTTGACATTTGCTATTGAAAATTTGACAAACGTAAACAATAATATAAAATTTTCATAATTTTATGCGGATAAAGCCGCCCGGGAATAGCTAGTTTAATAATAATCCTCACAGCACATATTTTAAAAAAATGCTATTTCATAAGTCTATACTTGTTACAAGGCAATAATTTCTTTAACAGTATAGTTGGTTGTCGTCTCTATTGATACATGTAATGTCTTTATTTTAAAAGAAAGACAAAACTTTCTCGTGACTTTTTTTATACAAAGTCTTTCTACTAAATCGAAAAAGGACGTGTGCAAAGACCCTTAAACTGAAATACCTTCCCTTTCTTGACATATATCGTCCTAAAAGACCATAATACCATTAAAGCACGACAACATTTACAAATTCTTTTACAATTTATCTAAAAAGAAAGCGTACAAATGACATTTGGAATAAATTTCGCTCGGCAATTTCTTCTAGTGTTTTCCAGCTTATTTCCGCGTCGCCGCCAAGGACAGTCGCAAGACAAATGGTCGCAACTGACATTCCTTTTTACTTATACGAGGAAAAGTAAAATATTGCCTTAGCTACACGGACGTTGTAAAACAAAGTTCCTATAAACGTTTTAATTTAGCTGAAAAAATGCCTAATGCCCGGTTGCTGAAGTTTCAATTCATTTTCAGAAAAAACTCTTGTTTGGACCACTTTATGGTAAAAGGTTTCGAGCATAATATAGTCAAAACAGTTGTGTTCGAAGAGTTTACAGACCACTCACCAATTCTGCTATATGTTAATAAAACTAAGATACTGAAAACAACAATGGAATATGAAAGAATAAAAATGAATTACGAAAAAATAACGAAAGATTTAGATGATATATGTTGGGACCACTACTTTTCAATAACAGATGCAAATGAAGCGGCAATTTATTTAATCAAATCCTTACACAATGCCATTAATACTAATTCTAGAACTATAAAAATATCTAAAAAGAAATAGGCCACTCAAGCCGTGGATAACTCCCAGTGTAATAAAATCGCTAAGGAAAAGGGACAAATTGTATAAACAGCTAAAAACGTCGCCGAATGATGAAGAAGCAACTAAATATTACAAAAATTACAGAAACATTTGCAAAAATACAACTAAATATCTTAAAAACAAATACTACGAAGAACAACTAAAAAAGAATGCAAAAAATAGTAAAGAACTGTGGACAATCATTAAAGAAGTATGTGATATGCAACAAACTAAAAATACAACACACGAATTAATTAACATTGAAAGAACAACAAAAGCATCACTAAATAAAGTAAATTCATATTTTGCTAACGTTGGAAAGAATCTAGCTGACAAAACCTTAAATACTCTAGGCAAGACAGAGGAAATACTAGCCAAAGAAGCTAAGAGAGAACATCCACTAAAGTCAATGTCACTGTTTTTAACCGACCCTGATGAAATACGACTCATTATCAACCAACTAAAATTACGCTCATCACCGGGCTGGGACAAAATTACATCAGGCTTTCTCAAAAAATACAACCAGCTACTATGTAAACCTATATCACACTTAATAAATATTAGCTTTCAAACAGGTCAATTTCCAGAAATTTTTAAAGAATCCGTGATAGTCCCAATACACAAAACCGGAGACAAGATATGTCCATCCAATTATCGGCCAATTTCACTGCTATCTACAATATCCAAGATAATAGAAAAGGTGGCAAACAGAAGACTTATATCATACCTAGAGAAGAAAAACCTTTTAGCAAATAATCAATATGGTTTTAGGGCAAATCGTTCCACCAACGACACTGTCCTCTTAATTACACAAAAAATCGCTGAGTACTTAGAAAATAGAGATAAATGTGTAGGAGTCTTCTTAGACCTTCAGAAAGCATTCGACACGGTTTCTGTGAAGGTTCTATTATCGAAGTTAGAGAACTACGGAATAAGAGGAACGGTCTTATCATGGTTCAGTGACTATCTAACAGAGAGAAAGCAGAAAGTTCGAGTCGGATCTTTTACCAGCGACCCCGACATTGCTTCCTACGGCATCCCACAAGGTAGTACACTAGGGCCTACCTTGTTCCTTATCTACATAAATGATTTATGCAACATGAGACTCCAAAAAGCGGACTTACTAATGTTTGCAGATGACACCGTAGTTCTGTTTCACGATAAAACATGGGAAGCTGCAAAAGATGGCGCAGAGAAGGGACTGGCTGCTATTACAAGGTGGCTAGAAAACAACTTGCTCACTCTTAACACCTCTAAAACGAAGTACGTGACGTTTTACAAAACGTCGCGATCAAAACCCCCAAACGGCTTTTCGATTACAATTCATGAAGCCCCTTGTAACAGACAGCGCTTTCCTAAGCAGGATTGTATATGCTCCAAAATCGAACGCACAAGTACATTCAAGTATCTTGGTGTTACGCTTGATGAAAATCTCAACTGGAAGCAACATGTAGGCACAGTAGCTAAGCGCATCAGAAGGCTTATTTTTATATTTAGAAAACTGCGAGCAGTTGCCGATCATGACCTACTAATCAAAACATACAATGCCCTCTGCCACTGCTTGGTTAATTATTGTGTATGTGCTTGGGGTGGAGCCGCCAAAACTTGTATTCTAGAAGCAGAACGCGCCCAACGGTCACTTTTAAAGGTAATGTTCAAACTGCCATTTAAATATCCCACCGACGAACTATACAGCAAATGTAAGATTTTGAGTGTTCGTAAAACATTCATATTTGAATGCATCAAGGCCCTGCATAAAAACCAAATCAGCATAACATCTACGCAAAGCAAGAGAATACATAGATTTAATTTGCCAGCTTTTAAAAGTTCACTTGCCGTAAAACAGTATAAATATCTTGCACCCTACCTATATAATATTTTAGACAAAAAAGCAAAAATTAGGAACCTGAAAGCATATCATTTACGGATAATTACAAGGAAATGGCTAGAGGAGATGGATTATAATACCTGTGAAAATCTATTTCAACATAACTTCTAAAGTAACACACACACAACCACACAACATGCAGAGGCTAATATATTCAAAAAGCACATACATAACACATATACACACAAATCATAATCACACACGCGCCCACAACACACACACACCACACACACACACACACACACACACACACGCGCGCGCACACACACACACAAAACATTCATCATACACGCGGGAAAGAAAAGCAGGGGAAAGGGAAGAGGAAAAAAAAAAAAAAAAAAAAACTATCTAATTGTTAATTATGATTGTTTTATTTGAAAAGATAGTAATACATAGTTATTTATAGGTGTGATATATGTTTTTAGTACCTTCTTTATTTTTTTATTTTATCACCTTCAAAATAACTATTATAATTAAGCGTAATGTTTTTCTTTGTTTTCCTTTGTTTTCCTTGTGTAGACATTAAATTAATTGTAATGAAGTATTGGGGAAGGAATTGGCTCCTGTGACACAGGGCAACCTACAATAGGAGCCAAGACTTCCATGAAATGTATTACTTAAGAGACAATAAATAAATTATTATTATTTTTTTTTATTTTTATTTTGTCTCCATCTGGCTGGCTTTTATAAATAAAATAAAATAAAATAAAATAAACATATTTTTATATATATACTTATATAATAATAAAACATACTTAAATAATAAATAATAAAATACATAAATAATACCAGCCAGACGGGATTCCCTCGGCAGGGGTGACCAGACGGCCGAGGGTTAGGGTGAAAGGGAGAGAAACCGGCGGACAATTCGGGCGGTGTCCAGAAGCACCGCTTTCTGCATCTGAGCTGAGAGCACACCGTCCCGGAGTCCCAGTCGCCTCAGATACCCGGATAGGCTGACTGGGATTAGCCCATTTGCAGAAACGACTACCGGGATAATCTCAGTCGACAAACCACCCCACATGTCGGAAACCTCATGAGCCAAGTCCAGGTATTTCCTTTTCTTTTCTGTTTCGGCATTCACGAGGTTCTCGTCATGGGGGATGGTTATGTCGATCAAGAATATCCCTGATTGTGCCCGGTCCATCAGCACGATGTCAGGCTTATTCGCATGAATAGTCCTGTCTGTGATGATGGACCGGTCCCAGTAGAGCCTGGCGCGGTTATTTTCGAGCACGGCTTCCGGCACGTACTTGTAGTAAGGCAGTCTTACATCCAGGAGACCATACTTCAGACCGAGCTCCTGATGGACAATCCTGGCTACTAGGTTGTGTCTGTGCAGATACTCAGTGTTAGAAAGCGCCGAACAACCGGAGATAACATGCCTAAGGGATTCACCGGGACGACGACAAGCCCGACAAATGTCGGTGGTGCCATCCTTTAGGATGTATCTCCGATAGTTGTTGGTCTTAATAACCTGATCCTGTATCGCACAGACAAAACCCTCGGTTTCTCCAAAGAGATCTCCGAAACGTAGCCAGTGTAGGGATGTTTTGGTATCTACAAAAGGTCCATGAAGAGCCTTGTAGTACCTCCCGTGGAGCTCTTTATCTTTCCATATGGCCTTCCGGTCAGAGACGCTCTGTACGACCGGGTCCTGCCAGTGCTCGTTGGCTAAGGATAGAGGGGTAAGTCCTTTATCACACGCGATGACGTCCACATGGACACCATCACCCGATTTCGTCAAATAGTAACTACGGAGGCTGCACACTTCGCGGTTATGCATGGCGAGAGCACTTAGAAGACCTCGCCCACCATGCTTTCGCGGCAGGTACAGCCTCATAATCGACGATCTCGGGTGATGTATCCTGTGGGACGTCATAATTGTGCGGACTTTTCTATCCAGGGCGTTAAGTTCTGTTTGAGACCACCTAAGTATGCCAAAGGTATACATTAGGACAGGCATGACCCATCCGTTGTAAGCACGTGCTTTATTCGCGCCCGACAGAAGACTGTTAAGAACTTTTGTCAGGCGCGCAAAAAACACGTCGCGGACCGACTGTTTCATGCCACCCTCATCTACACCCACATTTTGTGACATACCCAGGTATCGGTATGTTTCAGCCTCGGAGAGGGTTCTAAAGTTCAGGGGGTTGTCTAATCCCTCCAAACTTGTGACTCTACCTCTATCCACATGAATGATCGCACATTTATCAGTCCCAAACTCCATCCTGATGGCATTACTAAATTCAGTAGTGATTTGTAGCAATTCCAGCAGTTGCGTATAATTGGGAGCAAATAACTTGAGGTCATCCATGTAGAAGAGGTGCGCCACCTTTGCTCCTCCTCTCCGAAGCTGAAATCCCCGCCCAGAATTCTCTAGCAAAGTGCTTAGGGGGTTGAGGGCGAGGCATATTATTATTATTATTATTATTTTATCATTACCTAGTGATTCGTTAGTGTTAGTGACCTAAGTTTTAAAGGAGTAAAACTCAAGTGACGTTGTTCGGAAACGCATTTTAAGTTATCGAAAATCACTAACGAATGGGTAAGTGTAGCTGGGAAACCGGCCATAAGTTAATCAATATACATACTAAAAACACTAACGAATGGTTAAACGTAGCTGGGAAACCGGCCATAAGTCAATCTTACATCGCTATAGAGTTATAAACGGATATAAAATATAAATAAAATTAGTATCACAAATTACGAGTTTTAACGAACAAAGTAATTTGAAGAAAATTTCGCCCTGTAAAGTTATTCCTTTGTAAACGAAAATTTAAATTCTAAAGAGTTTATACAAAAATGCTTTTTGTTTAAATGCTTTAACTTTGCAAGCATTTGGCGTTTGTTAAATTATTTTTATGGTAAACACAGATGATGATATTACGACAACCTTGTTTATACGAAATGTTAAAAAAGATGTATCATTTGTTGTAATATTTTTTTACATATATGCTTTTTTCATGTTTTTCATCGAAACATGTATCTAAATTTTAAAATAGTCGCAACTGCATTTTTTCAGTACTTTTATTACTTGTAGTGTTTTGAAATCCACACTTTCTACACTTACAGACTCCTCAAACATTTGTTTTAGAGTAGTTTATTATTGTTTTTGGGATCTGCATTTCGTTCCACTCGACGTCGGTTGTTTAACAAAAGCAAGGAATTAATGAAAACAAAAGACTGTCGCAGTATCGCCCTTGACCGCACGGCTCTAAGCTATTGCTACAAGAAATAGGCGTTGAAACAACGGCTTCACATTTGCTCGAGTTTTCATCTATTTAAGTTGGGTTTCCACTGTGGAATTCTATACATTCTCTTAAAAGAATAGGGACAATATGTTTTAATACAAGAGCAATTTTACATCGCTTCTTCAAAGCAATGAAACATGATTGTTTCTTATCTGTATAACCGTTGCTTTTTTTAATTTCCTAAATAGAGTCACGACATATGTATTACCATTAAAATATAAATAAGCAACTAAAGTTATATCTATACTAATATTATAAAGAGGAAAACTTTGATTTGATTGTAATGAATAGGCTCAAAAACTACTTGGCCGATTTTAAAAATTCTTTCACCGTTAGAAAGGTAATTTATCCGTGAGTAACATAGGCTATATTTTTTCATTTCTTTATTATTATTTTTAAATTTCACGCTGACGGAGTCCCGGGCAAAAGCTATAATAACTAAAATCGTGGCTAAAATTACTATTAGTATTAGACTATTATGAAAACAAGGTTACTGTCCCTAGATTTTCATACCTAGGCACGTTCCGAGTAATCCCTATTTACAGCAAGACCTAAACAAACATGCTGACTCCGAATTAACTTTTTACTGCTCACGCTATCTTTATTGCCGGCCAGCTAGGAGTCGGAATGTGTCTGGCCACTTTCATTTACGTTTATATTATGTTGAAAAAAAAATATTTACAACAAAATTAAATTAGCAAAAACACACGTTTTGCAAAGAACGTTTTACACTAACATAGAAATTGTATTTTACAATACAATTTATTCCTTTACTAAATTTTCTAACGATTCTTTTTACTTTTAATAATATTCGGAATAAACCATTTTTTTTACGAAATTTCTACAATGGCCTTACTATTACTATATTTAATTACTAGCTGTTGCTCGCGACTTCGCCCGCGTGAAAATAAAAAAAATAGTATAATAAAAACATAGCCTATGTTACTACTCAGTGATAACATAGCTTTTAATGGTGCAAGAATTTGATAATTTGAATTGGAAATCGGTCCAGGGGTTTTTGAGTTATTTCAATACATACAAAAATCCAAAAATACAAACCTTCCTCTTCATATTATTAGTATAGATTGATATAGATAAAGTAAGGAGCGGAAATACAGTATTTGTTCCTATAAAAACCGTTTTGACGCAAGTTGTCTAAACACAGATAGCGAATGAGCGTACTTTTAACAAGTTTCGTTCGTAACTTATCAGTCGATTGGTTTGTTTATCCGAGACCTGACTCGAATGCTGAGTTCGCGTACAAACGGACTTACCAATAAACGTTTTCAATATAAAGTTAGATGAGACCACGTACAAAATTAACGTAAACCTTATCTTTGATGTAACTTTTAAATTCAATTAAGCATTTTCTTTTGTGCATTGAAATGTTAAAGTTTAAGTAAATATTACAAAATAACAGAATATGTTTTATTTATTTCTATATATACTGTTAAATTATTACACTACGAGTATTGCTACGGCGACATTATTATAGCTCGTAGAGGTCTACGAGTGTAGACTGTAGCATAGCGTAGCTTAAATACGAAAAAGGAGACGAATTCGAGTAGCATTTATTATTATCTCATTTCGTTCAACACATATTTTTGGTTGTGATATGACTTACGTATTAGGTTTTGATTCTCAATACTAAATTACAACATAGGAAGGCTTTAACACTTGTGATTCAGCGATTTATTTGCAGAACCATGTCTGCTGTAGGGGCTTAAGGTACATATTATACGAGTTCTTTTCAGTGCAAGTGTCCGGTTGTATTTTTAAACGGGGTCAGGGCTATACGTTACGGTCTCGCGCCCGCTCGCCAAATTGCACTCCTCCCTTCTGCGAGCTCACCTGATAAACGACTCTGGACACGATTGAGATAAGAATGATATGAGAGATATTTTTATATCGTTTATACGAGGTTATACATCATTTTCAACCAACCAAGGTAAAACATATTTTTATGTTGGTACTTAAAAGGATATTTTCTCTGCAGGTACACATGTTACCTTTAGCGTAATCTATTTGACCGAAAGACAATAATTTCACCTTACTCTTATAACCTACTCGGACAATAAACACCACCCCTAGGATAAAAAAAGTCAGTAAAGTCCACCCAGGTAGTCAGTGGTGTTTATTGATTTTAAATTAATAATCTTACTAATATTATATATGCGAAAGTTTAGATGGATGGATAGCTGCTGAACGGATCTTAATGAAATTTGGCATAGATGTAGAGGATAGTCTGGAAGAACAAGGGTACTTTTGTATTTCCAGGCGGACGGAGTCGCGAGCGAAAGCTAGTTACTTTAGTATCCTAACAAGAACATTACTTCATCTGCGTTTAATGAAAAAATAACCAAAGCTTCACAACTAAGTTCAAACGTAGGTTAGAATTGCAATTAGCAAGGAGTTTTTGTAAAGCCACGATGACATGTCTAAAATACCAAGGGTTTTAAGCACGCAACCAAACAATTAGATATTTCAGTGATAAGCTGTTGTTGTAAATGCTGTCGAGGTGCGAACTCAAACATTATGCTTTCAAGTTAGAAACTTACTACGATTATTCAACATAAATAATTAGCACAACGGATTTTCTTTATTTTACTAAAACCCTAAATAAAAATACTTATGCTCTTTGCTATAAAACGTACTCAAAGAACAAAAACAGAACAGAGTAGCAACTTAAGACTTCGGTTAATAATGTTTAAAATTGTTAAGGAAACAACCGAGTTTAAATGGCAGATAAATCAGGAACATCATCATAAGTCTATCAAAGAACAAGTCGTGATAAAGTAGACATTATCCGAGCTGGCTATTGTCCGCAGACGTAGGTGGCATACCGCCAAACTGCCTGACTCTACACGTTATAAATGACCGAACGCGCATTGTGTTCCAGTTAAACTTAACTCAAGTAAACTATAAACTTTAAATATAATCTTAATTGTATTATTTAAAATCGTATTTATTTCTAATTTAGATGTAGATGTTAAAATTATATAATATATGTCTTCGGCAACTTAATTTTATTAGCCGAGGTAAAGACATTTTGTTAAATATAATACAAGCCGAGTAAAAAATCTATGGCTCATATTAGCGGTTATGTATGTCAAAGACAATGCTTTCTCTATCTTTGTTAAATAATATAGAAAACCATATTTATAAATTTACATACTTTGTTAATTTTACGTTGTTTTTTTTACTTCGAAATTTCCAGTCGTTCGACGCTTCAATTTTTTTTTTTCATTCACAACGTCACGCGATCTCGTATCGTGTATATTTTGTTAAAGCTAAATTATCTTTATTCACATTTGTCATAAAATAATTTTACTTTTAATGTGTTAAAATTTATGTTACGATAAAATAAACTTTCATGAAATGAATCAGTTTTATATTTTATTACTTGCTTTATGGGCAAAAGTTAGGTGGAATCATTACCTAAATATTTAGTTTATTTTTTTATTTTTAATCGAGTTTTAAGCCCAGTTTTTGACCACAGTCAAACATGTAGATATCATAAACGTTTACATTTTGGTAGCAATACTCGTATAAAACTAACAAAACAGAAATTCTACTATACATTTTTATAGTGATGAAATCGAGACGCGACGCGACTGCGACACAACACCATTAACCCTCGCCCTGAAGAAGGACCCCCGCAGGGTCTGAAACCGTCGGTGCCGTCACCGAAAAAAAAAAAAGTATACGTGAGTAACAGCCGTAAAATAATTAGTTATAAAATGTCTCACGAAAGTTTAAATAATTTAAGTGATGAAATCTTGTTCAAAAATAACCTGCATTTGATGCAAAGGCTACTGATATTTACCGTTCATTTGACACGTATTGTTAAGTAGCGTGAAATCAGTCAGTTTGTCCAATCAGAACGGTCTCCAACCGCCTCATTTGTTAATTCAACGTCCAATGAACATACTGTTTAATTATCATAAGTGTGAGTTTTCACTGTCGAAACATTGATATGAAACATAGTTTCGTCCCTTTCATTCCTTTAGAAAACTGAGACAACATGTTATTATGTGATTGTTTCTGCCTTATTTGCAAAAATGTAACTTAAATGAAATTTTCACTATGATATATAATTCCAGATAAGGAAGATAAATAAGAGCAATTTTTAATTGATGTTGCAATATGGAAAAAACAAAAAAAAAACTGAGTTTTATTATATGTATTATATTTACTATAACACACACATAAATAATGCCACGAAAGCCAAGGAAAATTTATTCATATACATATCCATTTTCATTCATACGACATGTATAAATTTTCCATCTCGATTGCAAAAATAAAAACTCGATTTATATTCGAATGCCGTCGGAATGTGTGTACGCTTCAAGAAACCTTCAAATTTAAATAAACTCATACGAGAAATAAATAATAAAGCGATATATTGAGGCAAAAATAATTGGAACTTAGTTCTCTTTAGATTTTACAAATGTTACCATTTGTAAATAATCGTTATTGATCGTACAATACAGTTTTCTGTGTTTTTCATAAAATTATTTATTGCTTCACGAAAGAATTAAAAAACATAGTAGTTAAATTAAAATGTTGTATACTTAGAAACAGTATGCAAAATAAAAAAAAATCGATCGATTGATGAGTAGGTTATGTTTAGTATTTATTAAAACCACTAGATGTCGTTGTAAATAAAATATATACTCAACAGTGTCTGGCTATCGTAGGGGCGGCAACGACGACATCGAGAGAGGGGTAGGGCTGCGACAACAGATGGTGAGCGATGGTCAACTTTTGACAAGCATTAAGTCCGCAGTACAAAGTCTGCCAAACGCATTCCCTCAAACACTCGGCCGTTTGAGACCATGACACAGTCGTTATTCTCATATCCTTTATCAATTCAGCACAATTTAAAATCACATTTCAGAACTACACATATAAAACACAGCGAGAACAATTCGTAGACACATGCCTTGAACTAATGAGATTAGATAAGTGTATATTTAGTCCAATAGAATCGATAGAGTTGCGCGTGATTCTAAAGTATCGATGTTTTATCGATAAGATAATTTTAGATGGTCACGGTGGCGAGATAACTCATCTGCGGTGAAAACGGCACTGATAGTTGCAGCTGAGTTTGGTACGGCAGGTACATTACGTGGGCGTAAGGACATGTTACAGCTCACATCGCAAGATAAGAGACAATGGTTTGATAACAGCGTGATAAAAACGTATTTGCGCAACGTTTTATTGCTTTGAAATTTGGTGCATAAGTGTACAAATATATTTTATAACTTGAGTTTATGGATTTGTAACATATGTATATATTTACTGTTAACATACACTTTTATCTAATTTAGAGTAAAAATTACATTTGTAAATATTGCTTTTGTAAATTACGGATAAGGTTCATATTTTGTCACAACAAAAACAGTTTTTACAGTTATAGATAACTGATTTCATCCAGAGATACATATTTAAATTATATAGATTTTTATTAGAATTCGAACTTATATTCCTTTAGTTTAGTAGTAATAGCACCTGAGACAGAGGCGTTAATAATCAATTAAGGACCATTAGCGAGGCACACGGAGGCGATGGTTATTGTATTACGTTCGACGCTCAGCTCCGATTGAGATACGAGATAAGAGGCTTTGCCGGAGATTATCTTGTACGGTAAACAAATCACTTTGTAACAAATTAACTACCATTTTCAACCTTATCGCTATCACAATAAAGACCTTGGATAGTATCTATTGTTAAATTTTGTACTCCCGTTTAAAGTGGTATTTAGTGTTAAATCCACAGTTTCTTAAGTAATCCAGCAGAAAATAAATTTAAACGTGAAAGTTTCAGATTAGTTAAAAATATCACAATACGGAGTATATATTTTAATGTTTAGGTCAACTAGTTCATTTAATATTGAAAAAACTAAAAACAAAATGAAAAAATCTAACGCAGATAAAGCCCAGATTTCATTATACTTTAGCATTAAAAATGAGGACAGAGAAAAAAACGCTATTTACATAAAGTATACATACTAACATTCCTCACTGCGATCAAAGTCATATGGCGTTGGTATATCACCGGGGATAGCCGGGAAGGGATGACTGGCCGCCGCGGTCAAAAACTCAGTCCAAAACGACCGCATCGTGCACTTATTCAAAATTTTATCGATAAACGCATTTTCACGGTCACATCACTACACATCGGTTTAGTTTTACTTCAAACTTGTGTCAATAACTTCGCGCCAGTGCAAAGTTTGTGTTTAAAATATTGTATTGGTTTTATTTTTGTTGTACACAGCCCGGTCGGTGTATTGCCGTCGACTGGTTGCTATCACCCGTTCGCTTCACGATCTAGTATCACGTTGATAAGCGCTCATTGCAATTAGGTGGAGCGAATGATAGTCGCTTTGTTAGTGTCAACAATACTAGAAATTAAACGATTTCTTTGGAAATTTCGTTTATTCACACGTTTTTTTATATGAGATCATTGTTAAAGGATATTTATACATTTACTAGCTGTCGCCCGCGATTCAGAGTATTAAAAACAATAATTAGTAGCCTATGTGTTCTTCCAGACTATGTTATATATCTATCACAAATTTCGACGAGTTCCGTAGAACCTTTCTGGCGAGATGTAAGGTAATAACAAATATCCATCCATCGATCCAAACTTTCGCATTTATAATATTAGTAAGAAGTAAAATTATTTAAGACTGTGCTTTAACAAATAGAACAAAAAAACAATTAGTTTTTAAATTATAGTAAGTGTAATACTAAATTATTATTTAACTAATAATTATTTCAGTATTCATACAGGGTTGTATTAAATTTAATTTTTGCAAATGTTTTTTAAACATACTCGTAATCGAAATAACTACAAGTGTGTGGAGTGCAGCCCTGGAGCCCAAATAAACGCGCTCGAGGTCGAGTGAGTCGATGCGAGACTCAAACACTCCAGCCTCGCTGAGAATAACTTCACCTTTTTGCTGTATTTTTTCAACTTAGATGTTACATTCATAAGTATACTGAAATAACATTAAATAATGGAATGGGTTTTCATGTTAAAAGTACTGTCGCCTTTTACTCGCTTTGACAAAAAAGTGATCTTATAAATAATATTATTTTATCAAATCAACTTACTAATATTATAAATGCAAAGTTTAGATGGATGGATGTTTGTTAGAGTTTGTAGCCTAAACGGCAGAACGGATCTCAATAAAATTTGGCATAGATGTAGTGGATAGTCTGGAAGAACACATAGGCTACTTACTTTTACTTTTTTTAGTTCCACGCGATCGGATACGCGGGCGAAAGCTAGTAATCTATAAATCTCATTTCTCATTGTTTTTACCTTTTAGTTTGTATAAATCTCAGCAAATTATACTTCTATTTATCTACAAATAAAAACCTGAATAAAATCGTATAAAGCTTTTTAAAAATGCTATCATTGATCAAATTCATAAAACAAATGCACAATTAAAAGTATCCAAGATAAATAAAGAGTATAATATAAAGAAAAATAGTATTTTAGTTATATAAATTCACTGAACAAATACAATAAAGTAGAGAACAAAGACAACAACGGTTTAAAATAAAAAAAAAATCTTGCTACCAGTAAAACTCGGACTCGTAAAGAACAACGCACCCGTAGATAATAAAGTATTAAAAAACCGGGAGCAAGAGAATTACGTAGCTTCGTATTCAATATTCAGGCTGCTCGGAAACTTACCCCTTACGTCACGCCACTTTTTTTCAGCCTTCCTTTGGTCACAGAGTAACGAAAAAAGAACTAATAAACAATCCTCGTTTTTATTTCGAACCATTTTGTTTTCATTATTTACACTCAACATGTCTATAAATTTTAGACATTAAGAAAACATTTTAAACACCTAAATATTTTAAATTATTACACATGAATACATATTATTGTAATGTTAAATTAACCGATTGTTTGTGTAAATTAGTTCTAGTATAAATCTACATTAATGCGCAGTATTTGGATTCATTAATTACTCAAACAAATGCATTATTCACCTAAACTATTATTAGTTAAATAACATAATTATTCACCATACAAATATAACAAAGTAACCAATTAAATAAAAGTAAATATCAAAACTAAACTTCACTTCTACACTTCTGTTCGTAAAATAACTACTACAAACTCGATATATGCGAGAAAAAATAAATAAACAAGCGTGCATATCAAATATAAGGAGTTGAATAAGATCGCGTCGCAAAATATTGTCACATCGTATCAGTGGCCTAGTTTCCCCTACGATATCTCCGAAGGCCGGGTGGCCGTGGGGTAGGGAGGTACTCGTATCTACCCAGATACGGTCTGTGTATCAATGATGTATTTACAATGGCCCTTTCTATCCAATTGTTAGCTCTGTATCAACATAAACAAAACAGTGTTATCTCAAAGATCGAATTGATCAAACATATTTGATTTGGTAATACAAAAGTATTTTTGTATGTAGATAGTATCTTTTCTATGATAATAAAAATAGTTTTATAGTCTTATTGAGAACGTCTTACGCTGGGTTGCTGAAGTTTCAATTTATTTTATAATTACCTACTGATTCGTTAGAGTAAAACTCAAGTTAAGTCATTCGGAAACGCATTACATGAAGTTATCGAACCAAAAACACTAACGAATAGTTAAAAGTAGCTGGGATATCGGCCTTTACTGAAGAATGCAAGACAGACGGAACACTCAGAACCATATGTACAGAAAATACCTTTGCAATTAGAATTATCAGTCCGGTTTCATGATTCTTACCTGAAACAAAAATAAGTGCACATTAGAATCTTCGAATATTTTCGATTCAACTATGGGAACACATTCATACAGTTTTCCTATGTTGTAAATGAAAAAAAAACACATTTTTAATGAAGCTTTTGTGTCAATTGAATTGACACCACTTCATCACTAAACTACCAATTAAATAAAAAAAACACTCAAAGATAAATCACAACGAAATTCGAAATTCCAAATGGGATCTTTGCTTTTTCATTCGAGCGTATCCTTTATTGTCAGTTATCATTGTAACAAACTGCCGAACATAAATTAAACGTACACTCGAGTCTAACTTTTGCAAATATAAACCGTATTTCATTGTAATAGATGATATATTACCTTGTACACATGTTTCAGTCCCAGAGATATACAAAACGGGGATGTATGCAAATGTAACGTCCCGAAATTGCCGTACTATTTGTGTTCGGGCGAATGTTTACTTAATGTATTAACGACGGATAAAGACAAGAAAGGACCAATTTCATAAGTATATCTATACTAATACTAATATTAATAAGTAATAATATCTATACTAATATTACAAAGAGGAAAGATTTGTATTTTTGTATGCATTAATACTCAAAAACTACTGGGCCGATTTCAAAAAATCTTACACCATTAAAAAGCTACGTTATCAGTGAGTAACATAGGCTATATTTTTATTTTTTAATTTCATGCGGGCAAACTTGCGAGCAATAGCCGGTCTATACTAATATTATAAAGAGGAAAGATTTGTATTGTTGTATGTATTAAAACTCAAAAACTACTGGGCCGATTTCAAAAATTCTTACACCATTAAAAAGCTACGTTATCAGTGAATAACATAGGCTATATTTTTTAAGTAACGGGGACGAAGTCGCGAGCAACTAGTGTGATATAAATCAAAACACATATAAAATTTGTAAAATATACTATTCTAGAATAGAAGAATAATATAAATATCATATTACTAGAGTCAAAAGGTGGCTCATGTAGTGTCCAATTTTTAAAATACTTTTCAAAGCATTAAATAAACTAAATTTGATTAAAAAAATCCAAGATTCTTCAGGAGTCTTACCTAAGATTAGGAATCCAATAATTGGATTAAAAACTTTTTTAACAGTCAACTTTAAGCCGCGACTGGGGTCTGTACCTTATCTCTGCGTGAAATTAGCAAATTATAAAAGTTTGGGGCGTCGCAGGTGGGGGCTTTACCAAATTAATTATGCACACTTTAAGAACTAATTAGTCTTTTGATGTAACGCCGCTTTGAAAATCACTCTCAAAGCAAAGGCTCTATACAAAAGAAACATGCTTTTTAATTATGAGTTAAACACATTAACCATCTTTCTCTTTTAACGATAGAAGTTGAATTTGATACGCAGTATTAATTTCATGCATTAAATTTTAAGCCGAGAATCAGACTACAAAAGAGCTATTTATATATTAGCACTTTATCTTATTATTCTTACTTCTTACTAATATTATAAATGCGAAAGTTCAGATGCATGGTTGGATGTTTATTATAGTTTGTAGCCCAAACTGCTGAACGGATCTCGTTGAAATTTGGCAAAGATGTAGAACCTATACACATAGGCTACTTACTAAGTATTTATCGCAACACTTAACAATAATGTGTATATCTAATACTCTTAGTAGTGAAGTCTTATAGAAATGTTTTTTTTTAATATAAAATGGCCGCAAAGTAAACGCGTTTACATACTTAAAATATTTTATTATTATTCGACTTCATCCCTCTATCCCAGCGGGCGGTTGTGTAACAAAGTTTATGTGTGTTTGAAAGTACGTTATATTGAAAATATGGGCGTCGTAAAATCGCATATCTTTATATCGAAACATCTAAAGTCGATATCAAATAACATGGGCTATGAATTAAAAATGATTATTACTTCATACAACAACTAGCTGTTGCTCGCGACTTCGCCCGCGTGAAATTAAAAAAATAATAAGAAATATAGCCTATGTTACTCAGTGATAACTTAGCTTTTTAAAGGTGAAAGAATTAGTCCAGTAGTTTTTGAGTTAATTCAATACATACAAAAATACAAATCTTATCTCTTTATAATATTAGTATAGATTACTTGTTAAAAACATGTGTTAATAACTCGACTCTATAAAAATTGCAAAAGATTGTTTTAATTAAAAATTTTAATCGCTATTTCCTTATCAATAGGCTTTAGGACCCCCAATGCGAGACCTAAAAAAATCTATACTAAAGCATACTTAAGGGAACTGGAGAAAATGTCTCGAATGACTGACAATTAACACCTGAATGGTTTACCTAGTCCTTGCCACTGTTATACCAAACAATAACCAGGTCGGCTTTTGTAATCCTGGCTTGTTGGCCGCCTGCCATCGCTTTGTATGCTTGCTTCAGCGACCGTGGAGCCATCTGTGGCACATATTACTTGGCTATACAAAGCCCGTTCACTAATTTTATCATTAAGACTAAGTATTATCAAGCAAGATTAAGCTCTTTGTAAGCTTTGGTGTACAGTAAGATGCATGCCGAGAATCTTTACTAATACACTTTTACAAATTTTAATTACTTGGATCACTATATTAAATTTTATAGGACTAAGGGCCTGTCCCACCAATGGCTGATAGAGGCTCAGCTTTAAAATTACGTTACTGTCAGATAAGATAACAAAATCCGATATTTCCATCACATATTTTACACGTTGGATTGGCTCTAAACAATGCTTTTAAATTATTGTGACATAAATCATCTTAGCAAATGATTTCTTTTTATGTTTATTAAATAAGGGAACAATGAAATAGTCGTCAGTTTGTGGTTATAAAAACATTTAGACATATATTATTTTTTGTTCTAAATTAAGTAATTTCTTTGCCAAGCACGAACACGATTTAATAGAATAACATATAACCCCATCAAGTATTTTATTAAATATCTACTTCTTATAAGTCAAGTCACGTAGTAAAGGGGGAAATAGTTGCTTACTCTAAGAAATAGAGCTACTTTATACTGACTTAAAACATTAGTCACTGGTGTACATGCGGATGAGTTTTATAGGCGAGTTTTTTTTTTAAACAGCGCTTGACCACGATTCCACCTATAGATAAGTGGTAACGTGGTCGAAGGATGTTACGCGCTGATTTAATATTTTATATCTAGAAAGATAATTGATAACTCTTAAATAAAAAATGTCGTTAATTCGTCATACGTATTGGTTAAGAATGAAAGGATTGCTTTGTTCATTTATGGGAATTCCTTTTCGTAAGATAATTAAAAAATAAATATTATCAGATATTATAAGAGCTGATAAATCGCAAAGTATCGAAACAATTGTATGTCCTGTGGGATGTTCCCAAGCTCTCTGAAGATCAATATTTTATCATTATCAGGCTTCCTGCGCAACGGGCGGTAGGAAACCTTCATAACTTTATTAAGTTATGGCTCCATGAAAATACATTGTCTGGCCAACGGGATATTGTAACACGCAGCGTTAACTTTAAACATATTGTATCAGTTAACATACATATACAAAACAATTAATAAATAATACTTCATCGCAGTATACTTATTTGTTTGTTATTTATACTGGGTTTCTGAAGTATCCATTTATCTCATCATTACCTAGTGATTCATTAGTGTTAGGTTGACTTATTTTTCAATAGAGTAAAAGTCGAGTTACGTAGCTCGGAAACGAATTTCATGAAGTTATCGAACCAAAAACACTAACGAATAGTTAAAAGTAGCTGGGAAACCGGCCAATAATGCTATATTTTTGGACTTTATCTCAACATTTTATTGGGTTATATATAATGTAATTTATATACGAAATATTAAGGGTTTCCTAAAGCGGATGATATTTCTATTTGTAGCTGTTTTCCCTTAAGCTATATAGTTAATGTATATCATTTATAATAAAGTTTACTTGCGCTCGTAATCCTCCTTGGAGCGGATTATGTAGAAAAGTATTTCCCATTTGTTATATGGACCGATCCCTAAAAACTTTTGTCAATATGTAGGCTCTCCTAATCCCGGGCGTCGTTGATTTGACGCGGATAAACTATATAAATCTAGATAAAACAGTCACACGAGTTGGCTAATTGAAGATTTTATCATTATTTAGATTAGATAAAATATTATACTTAAATGTGTATTGCAAAGATATGTGTGAAGTCAACCAACCCGCACTGGGCCAGCGTGGTTGACTATGGCCTAGTCACCCTAACTTAGGGTAGGCTCCGACCCTCTCAGTGGGGACGTATAGTGAGGAGGTGAAGATGAAAATACTTAAGAAATCCGAAAGAAAACCAACCTTCTTCACATTTTGGAGACGAATAGGACTTGACATTTCTTCTTTTAGGATATGAGCAGTCCCTATGAAATATTGCATTCTATTCTTCCCTATAAGTAAAATTCAGACTCTTAAAAAGAAAAACTCAAACCATTCGGCTATGCCCCTGTTCCCTAAGATAATTTCAGACATACAAGTACCATACCAAGGAACAGTTTATTATTGTTATAATATCTATTAGTTTCATGTACCATCTACAAAAATATTAATCAAAATAAAAGTATAGTATGCAGGCAGTTGTACTACGGCAAGCAAGTGGGTCAGGGTAGGCAGTAATCCTGCGGGCTTTGGCTAACTGCCATATCCGGTGCACTTCGCTTGTCGACTCTATGCCTTACAAAAACATTAGCACGAAAAGGTCGCCATACAATGAGAGCTTCAAGCTGTTGGCGTTGGACGAGTAACCTTCGCCATACAAGGCTACTGCAATTCAACACAGCAGGCCGATTGCATACCTCAGCGGGTGCAAACTGACCTGCTTGTATAGATTGCTTGGTGTTTGTGTACGACGGCCCTTACTTAGACCGTAATGGTGATTGTGTAGAGAAATTTATAAAATAATTTTATAACATCGTTGGCACTGCAGAAATAATAAAGTATTATAAAATTTTATTACAATAACTCATGTTTTTATTAAAACCATGCTAAGGACATAAAAAAATACTTTGTGGCAAATATCTTTCAGCTTTTTAATTGCATTTATTAATAGACTAGACTAATGAGTCACAATGTTTTTTTTTTGCAGCAATTTATTAAAATTTAGTTAATCATACTATCATACTTCATACTATTATTATAAATGCGAAAGTTTAGATGAATGGATGGATGGATGTTTGTTAGAGTTTGTTGCCTAAACGGCTGAACGGATTTCGATGAAATTAGGCACAGATGTAGAGGATAATCTGGAAGAACACACAGGCTACTTACATTTGTTTTTTTTAATTCCGGGCGGACGAAGTCGCGGGCGAAAGCTAGTTTAGTATATAAAGATTTGCCTTTTCTGAACTAAATACAATACTTTAGGACTATTTACGATAGTCTGTTACACTGTTCCAAAGCAGAGTATTATTTAAGTGCGATTTGATCCTAAGCTTGCTGGGTCATTATGTGTGGACCGCATCAATCTACTCGGCGTCCCCGTCTGACCGATTGCTTACAATTTCTCACCACGCCCGCCATGATGGATAGCCCATTAGTACAGTATCTTTGTCATTTCAGAAGCATGGGCATTATTATAGCAATATACATAGGGCTCCAGTAAGTACAGCATTACACATCTTAATAGACTAACGGCCGAAAACTAAAAGGATTTTTTTATATAATATAAGATGATGGCAAACGAGCAAGCGGCCACCTGAATCCACCGAAATGGGAAGCAACCGCTGCCCATAAACATCCGCAATTGCAGATGCGTTGCCTACCCTTAATTGACGGAGGAGTAGATGCACATTAAGAGGACATTTCCCCTTCCTATGCGTCCCCTCCACCGTCAAATACACTTTTCCTTCCCATCCTTACCTCTTAAGAAAAGGGTGGAAAGGGAAAAGGACTACAATTAGGCCTCCGGCACCACACTCATCAGACGAAACGCAGAATTGCTTCCACTTCACGCCTGTTTTCTGTGTGGTCGTGGTACACCGGGCGAGCCGACCCATTCGTGCGCAGATGTTAAAGCGGGCTCCACCACTGTTAAACAATTTAAACACTTCACTTCTTAAGCGCCGCTTATAATGTGACAGACGTCAACGTTTTGATGAAGTTTGAAGTTAAGTGTGGCCTCATCATTTAAACCACGTCATATTTTTAAATGTCGTTTCACTATTGGGCCGTATTTAGTGTGAAAAATGAGTCACGGGATATGTCGGAACTAAAGCGCTTTATTTGTTACATAATTAATCTTATGTCATAAAATTTGATGCATAAAAATGCCTTTTCCGAAATCTATTTAATTGATTGATCATGTTTGCTAAAAACTTTATTTGGACTATAATACATTTTCCTGTATATTGGTCTCGTCGAACAAAACAAACTGTCCTCTACGAGTCGTTTAATTGTGAGCGATGACGTAGCGACTATACATCAATTTCACGCGGTTTTGTCTACGCGGATAGCTTGTCATCAGTTATTGACGTATAACGCCCCCTACCAGCGCAGTCCGGCACTCTCGCTCTGACAGCGAGCTAAATAAAGCTTTCAATAACTTTGATATTAGAACAAAGAGCACTAGGTGTAAACGAACAATGGTTTTAATTGAGTTTGCGAGTTTGTAAACTGCTGTACAATACTTGAGACACTATATTAGTACAAATATATTATGTTATGGAAAAGCATAGCTTAGTTAATAGAGAAAATTTATCTATACTAATATTATAAAGAGGAAAGGTTTGTATTTTTGTATGTATTGAAATAACTCAAAAACTACTGTGGCGATTTCAAAAATTCTTTCACTATTAAAAAGCTACGTTATCAGTGAGTAACATAGGCTAGGTTTTTTATTATTATTTATTTCCACGCGGGCGAAGTCGCGAGCATCACCTAGTTAGTAATAAAAGTTGGATTTACGTTTAATAAATCAAATCGTGTCCTTACTACTACTAACTTATACATGTATGTCGAAATGTTCGCGTCAGTTCTAAGCATAATTAAATGGCCTGTGATTGAGAGATACACTCCTAAAGATAAGTTCTCTTACTTTATTGTATGTCAACAAAGTTTTTAATAATATGATTATCTTGTCTGTTCTGTTGGAAATATATTCATTTTTGTAGTTACTCTATGACAGTTTACCAGTTTTTGCCCGCGACCCCGCGCGTTATTAAAAAACCTTATTAACTAGCCTACGTTTTCTTCTAGATTATGTTCAACATCTGTGCTGCAATTCATCGTTAAGCCAATTTGAAGATACTTAGCAACAATTATCTATCCATCCAAACTTTCACATTTATAATATTAGTATGAAGTACGATTTTTGTACGATTGTGTTAAGTACTAAAATAAAGCGTTTTCTTACGCAAAAAGTAAAGTATAAACAATGTTAAAATTTATTTGAGAAATAGATATTTGATGTAAATTGTATTTGAGAGTAGAATTGGGGATGGCATTGTGGAGCGCCCCGGGCCCGTCTGAATTAATAATTTGCGTTTCATTTGAAAGGATCAAAGATGAAAGTCCGTGAACCGCGGTCACCGTATTTTCAATAAGATAAATAAATTCTTATAATAAAACAAACATAAGAAACAATAACAACATTAATTTTCGTAAAAAATGTATGACAATAATAATAATTTATTTAACTCATGTAACAGAATATTACACATATAATATTTACATTGACAGAAGAATTACACATTACATTACATTACACACACAGAAAAAAAAGAAGAAACTAAATTAAAGCGATCTAGGGGAGCTGATATAAAAAAAAATATCTCGTATAACAAACCCGATAATCAGAAATTGTAGGGACATTTATGTTACAAGTTCTATAAACATTAAACTTTCATTAATATTTCATTGAAGGCGAAGTTGATAAATCTATCTTACTGCAGCATTCAATGCAAATTCGTTGCGCAAACAACAAATCACTAAAGATACAAACACATTAATCAATCCGCTTTTGGTTGAGTAAAAAGTTAATGGATTTCAAGTTGTAACTCAATTAGTATTCCTTGCTTAAAATTCCAGCAGCAAAATGGAGATAAAGTTATTGTAGCTATTGTTCAGTATATACTTAAGCCCCCTAGCAACTTCAGTTGTAACTGTACAGTTAAATCGTACATGCGTAAACAAATTGAGAACTTAACAGTTCAATTTAGTCTCACGAGCAAGTGACGTTTTGCGATGTTGCTAACTCAATTTTAATACTGGCTAGCTTTTTTTGTTATAAACAGCTTTGTTATAGTTAATTTTACAATTAACTGGTAAAGGTTTTATATTCAAGTGATATTTAGTACATGTAATACAAGTGCTTTATTGTAAAGGAATGCAAACATTAAATAACCTGGAAACACATTTCATTTCGTAATTTTATTCACAATAGCGACCGCAGCGATGTAAAGCGCTGTCCGAAACACGAGAGTTGCAATTTTGAACAGATTTTGTATACGTTATTTAAATTACATTGTGTTCATGATTCGCTGAAAACAAACCACAGTTTCTTATTAAATCGTATTATTTCTATAACTTAATTCATCAATTAATATTATCATATACATACTAATATTATAAATGCCAAAGTTTGGATGGATGTTTGTTACTATGTATCTCCAAAACGGCATAACGGAACTCGATGAAATTTTACAGAGATGTAGAACATATAGGCTACTTACAGAGTTTTTTTTTAATTCTACGCGGTCGAAGTCAGGGGTAAAATCTAATCAAGTTTTATGACAAGAAAAACTACCATTTCTTTCATTCCCAACTTCATTTGTCGTATTTTGTTAGAATATATCTAGAAGTTAATCCATGGTTAATAACCGAGGCATTGTTACAAAACTTTCGAGATATACGCATATTAGTTTTGAAAGCCACAGTGGGATTGTTCAACATACAAATTGTTAGTAGAGGCTGATGCAGTCAGTTAGAAATTAATATGAACCCGTTTATATTATCCTAAAATCACATATGTGATAAAATAGTATAGTCTTTTACTATTACATACATAAAACAAAATGAAAGAAACATGTACATAAACTGTTGACGTCAAATTAAGTGAAGGTCAGAGTAAAGCGCTACTATATTGCTACATCCCGTCTACGACACGGCTACGTAATTAATGATTGCTACGCCTGGTCTAATTTGACTGTGACGTATTCACTGACGTAAAGAAAACTAAGAATATCATATGGCCTTGACAAACTTTCAAGTAATAATTAGGTAAATTACGATGAACGACGGAGTGAATGTTTCGGCCAAAAGCGATGTCCGTACGACATTGTCGCTAGTGATGTAATCGATCATTAGGAATCAGGAGTAAATAATGTTAGCATTGACAGTTTGAATCAGTTTCTGACTGATGCAAAAGTTAACGTTAATTTATAGGTTCGTGTTAGGAACACAGTTTTAAAGGGCTTCCAACATGATGAATGGTCCCCTTGTCTCCACTGAAGAGAATTATGTTTGCCTTACTTGGAATTTTCAAAGTTATTTACGAGACAATTTAAATGTCTTTTATGTCTACTTGCATTAAGATAACATAAACAATGAATTTACCATCGATTGGTGATAGATCGTTAAAAAAATAAATGTATTATAAAATATTATAAAATAATTTAATTAAATTTGTAATATTTCAATATACTTTAATATTCATTATTGGACGATATTTACATAATATTTTCTCTCACCGTTTATGCAATACAATTGTACAATATTTCCTCGCACCGTGATTTACGGATAAGCACTTGGAGTGATCTCTGTATTAATTAAAGTGGGAGCTTCGGTACACACGAGCGATATAATCTCTACGGATTGTGGCTTTATCTTCCGTTTATCAACCATATAACCCTGTCCTGAAAATAAGCTGACCATTTATGATAGAGAATCATGGATTTCAGATTTGGACCAATCTTACTAATATTATAAATGCGAAAGGTTAGATGGATGGATGGATGTTTGTTAGAGTTTGTAACCTAAACGGCTAAACGGATTTCAATGAAATTTGGTATAGATGTAGAGGAAAGTCTGGAAGAACACATAGGCTACTCACTTTTGTTTATTTTTAATTCCACGCGGACGGAGTCGCGGGCGAAAGCTAGTAATAAATAATTACCACTGAGTAACTATGTCAGTACTTAAATACTATACGAGTTCTAATTAAATGTACATTTAGGTACTCGTAGGTCTTAGTTAGCAAATGATGGACTTTTTGTAATCTCTGTGGTCTGAATAAAGTCAACTAAAGTATAGTTTTATCTTTAACTAGTTATTCCCCGCGACTCCGTCCGCGTGAAATTTAAAATTACAAAAAAGAAATGAAAAAATATATCCTATGTTACTCACAGATAAATTACCTTTCTAACGGTGAAAAAAATTTTAAAACCGGCCCAGTAGTTTTTGAGCCTATTCATTACAATCAAACAAACAAAGTTTTCCTCTTTATATATTAAAAAAATAAAAAGTATAGATTACTTTTCCGCTTATTTGTAATACGCTTTATGTTGCTATGTTAATTTAATCTACATATTTATAAATTATGTTTTTCCTTAAAAAATAAACTATCGGACATGCGCTTATTAAGTTTATGATAACTTATTCCATCGTTATAACCTACGACACTTGAGTGTGAGACACGCGAGATAGTTTTAAATCCCTACTCTCCGTGGATTATCCCCTACTTATCAACTCGAGGTTTTACGGTATGTGGGACTTTCAAACTCTACCCGAAGTTTATAAGAAGCGAACAAATTTCACACCAGTTACGCTGAAATAAAAGCATAAACTCTAACCATATCATCCAATACATATTTCTGTTTACACTATTATATTAATTCTTTATTTTAGTAAAAAAAGCGTCCCTAAAAAACAGAAAACAGATCAAAACGTATAATAAATTAAAGGTTGGAATTAGAATTTAGTAGAAATGTCCTAAGATTTTCGCAAGAATGAATAATTTGAATATGTAAAAATGAAAGACAATGTTACATTTAAATTTTTTCAACCAGCGTCGTGAATAATGCTTTATTTGAACAGTAAAAAGAACAAGTTCTTAGCGGCTCGACTCTAAGACGGTTCACTAAGTTGCCAACTAAGTTAGTGCGGGTGCAGACGAGCGGGAAATAAAGTTAGCGGAATTGTGGCTTATTTTACATTTTTTTCTAGAGTTATCGTTAAGGCGATGAAGGAATTTTAGAGAAATATCTTTAAATTTCCACGGAGAAAATGATGTAATTTGAAGTTTTAAACAGTAAGTAAGTGAAAAAAGCTCAGTATTTCAAGGAATTGTCAGTACCAGTGTGTTTAATTTGGTTCATTATACATACATTAAATAATACTAGCTTTTGTCCACGACTCCATCTGCGCGGAATTAATAAAATAACTTAGTAAGTAGTCTACGCGTTTTTCCAGACTATGCTCTACATCTATGACATCTAAGCCGTTTTGAAGATACGAAGTGACAAACATTCATATTTAATATTAACATGAAATATGATATGATAGTACGGTTATTATACCTTTGAAGTTAAGTGGACCAGTCGAAATGTTGCAGATAAATAATTAAATCAACAATGCAAATAACATCAAAATGCAAAGCATAAACAACAAATGGCTAGAGCGAGCACGACAAAACACATTAATCACATCACTGAGCAAGAAAAAGTTAATGGATTCCAGTTGCAATCCAATTAGGGCTCTAGGATAGGAGTGGCAATAAAAAGGCAAAAGTTCCACGTCCGATATGAAATATTTGCCGAATTTTTGCTGGCGCAAAACGAAACTGAGAGGCAAAGGTAATCAGAACGGCTGACGGAAGCGAAGAGCCGAAACAAAAAACATCGGTAACTGCAAAGGCTGTAAAGTGGAATACGTTACTCCATCACGGAAGCCACTACTCGAAAATTCAGATCAAAAGCTTACATATTTTGATGGCTTTATTTGAAGTCAGATTCTTTGGGCTATTATGTGGAAATATTGGATGAGAAGGCCTCTAATCTTGTCTCTTAATGTGAAAATTCTGGAAACTGAACTATAAATAAGACATTAATTTTAACGTGCATTGTTTCGTGTAAAAATATTACTAATCTACATATACTATTTAATTAATCTCATTTCAGCTATATTATCACGAAATTATGATATTATGAACTTTAATATACTACAATATTATAGCAGTAAAAAGATTTCATAAACATCATGCGCTTGAAATATTTAAATTTTTATCGTTTCAGATAAAAATACCGCATTTCTGTAACCGTAAAAAAGTAGAGAAAATTATGAGAGAGCAACAAAGAGAATAAAACAGAGGGATGCTGCGAGGCGGGTCCGGTGCGGATTTTCATAAAGCGAACGCCCGACGTTATTTCAATGAAGTGGCCCAAGATAAAAACTAAAGCGTTTTAACACTTTTAAAAAGGAATTCAAATTGAGGTTATTTGAACACGCAGTGTAAAATCTGTACTGGAAATAAGGTATTATCCAGAGGGAATTAACTACTAAAATTTATTTTGTTAAGATTCTCTAGAAATATGTGATCTTGAAAGTCACATAGAATAAATTAGTACAATTGAAGCGCTGTGGTAAGTTAGCTGTCAATATCAGTTGAGAAGTTACTAATTTTTCTTATAAGCCCACTTAAATAAGTTAACAAACATGAAAGATACATTCTAAACGGAAACTAACAACTAACATGATTTAAATTAAATTGAAATTGCATTTAAAATAAACTTTATGAACTAACAATAGCGTTGTGAAAACGCTCATTATTTCCTCACAATGGAAGCCCAAGCCTAGGTCTAATATAAAACGATGGAGTAATATTATTTAGAACGGCTACAGTGGGTCGCGGGCGGGCGCCGCCGGCGGTGGCAGCGCGACGCCGCATTTGCATCATAATGCACACTGCAGCGACGGCTATTTAATGAAAATCACTAGAAGCACGTATCCAATGTTATTGTATATCAAACTGCGAGATGAATAATTCACGCGCTTTCGTTTACACAAGTCGCACCCGTACTTTGCATGCCTCGATGGCGTCGGAAGTCAAGCTAGGCACGTATATCCATCCACTATTAATTGTATTTTATGAAATACAGACAAAGAAGCTGGCGCATTCTGAGTCGTTAAGGAAGACCTTAGCGTAGATTTGTACGATTGAGAACGGTAGTTAATTTACTATCAACACTACTAATCAACTACTAATTTACATTGCTTTAAAAGCATGCAAAAAGAAGTAACGTTTTAAATTAAGGAATAGTTTCTAGCATTTAGTTTTATTGGCCTATTTTGTCAATTGCTACTAAGTGCATATAAATCCTTTTAATGGATTAGATAAAGATTCCTTTAACAAGATAAGTATTTGTAAGATTTTAACGATACTTTACAGATAATTCCGACTACATTTTTTGACCAAAGTTTAATTAATCCTTTGGAGAATAAGGATATTGATTAAATATTTATTTTATTACTAATTACCTAATAATATAAAGCCGTTTAGGGAATTCTAATGGCTAATTTGATCCGTATTTATTATATTGTTTTCTGTTTATTTTATACTCAGTAAAACCGTTACGGAGTTGTAATTGGTCTTTGGGGATCGTGTTCGCATGTTAATTGCTAAACCTATATTAATTGATGTATCGAAACTATAGTAATCTATAATAACTTTTAAATTTATATTACTATTTTACTAATTTAACTTCTAAATTATTTTAAAAGCTAGAATGTATGTAAATATGTACTATGTAACTCCAGTACGGTGGAACAGATCTAGAAATTAACAACATAGATTACACTCTGAAGTAACGCATAGAGAACTAAGCTTTATTAATTTCACACAAACAAAGTCGCCGGCCACAGCGAGTATCATCTAAACATAAATGTAAATTTGGTATTACTTCTCGATCCTGGCTAACCTCTTTTGTTTTTAAAATTTTCCTCAATCGTGTCTTTTTTATTTCACACGGTAGAGTCTGTCATATCGTTGGTAAAATATTGACTAAAAGTCCGAGGTAAGACAATAACCAGAAGGTGTAATTACGGTTTCTACCTTGTTTACCTTTTTAATTGACTTAATGAGTCCCAACCCTAACATTTATTCGACCGCAAACATGTTTAAGGGAAAAGAAATAAATATATGGATTCGGAATTTCAATATTTATTTGTATGAAGTTTTACGAATAAATTAAGATTTAATTTATATGCGACTAGCTATTGCTCGTGACTTCGCCCGTGTGAAGTCCAAAATAATAAAAAAACATAGCCTATGTTACTCACAGATAAATTACCTTTCAACGGAGAAAGAATTTTTAAAATCCGCCCAGTAGTTTTTGAGCCTATTCATCAATCAAACAAACAAAGTTTTCCTCTTTATAATATTAGTATAGAAGTATAGATGAAAGAAACAAAATGATCCCTATCGTTAAAAAAATAGATCGCCGAAGACAACAAAAACTAATAGAATAGTAAAAAAGTCTATCTTTAATCATTTTCTTTTGGAATCCCAGGGTTTTATGTAAATGTAGATTCATTAGTTCGTGAAATTTGATGGTCGTTCGTCGAAACAGTTTGATATATTAGCTGGGCAATGTCTCGCCTTTCATCATGGGTCAGGGCCGTTGGAAACATTTGTCAGAGCTAAGTGCTAGCCGGGCTGACAATGTCCTATCTGTTTGAAAACCTTACGATCATTTTGAAAGAAAAAGTTATCGTAAATTTTATAAAACGGGGAGAAATTTCTTTGACAAAAATGATTAAATTTATCTAGGATTTTAACAAATTGTAATAAACTAGGATTGGTCGTGACTTTACGTAGCTTCTTGTTCTATCTTTGCCTTTTCATAGTTATTTGGGGTCGGCCTTGTTTTAAGTCTCCAGACAGCACGAATCTTAGAGGCTTGTTCGTCAAGTTTTATTTCTTTCATATCCTGTTGGACCGTCTTCAGCCAAGTGGTAGGTGGTCTTCCGCGAGTTCGCGTCATCGTCGGCATGTTTAAAGCTAATTTGACCATGTGATCTTCAGGTCGCCTCTGGACATGGCCGTACCAACGTAGACGTCTCTCTTTTAGTTTTTCCGAAATGGAAGCGACTTTAAAACTTCCTCTGACATATTCGTTTCTAATTTTATCCATTACCTTTACCTAGCTTAATTCAAAGAAATATTAGAAAGCCTATTCAAAGGTCGTGACATTTGTACCATATTGAGATCTGTTAAGGCTTTCGTCCATATAAACTTTCGCTTTTATAACATTAGCATGAAGTTGTACTTCTTAAATTCTTATATTCTTATATCTAAAACTATCAAAACTAGAGAAATAAAACAACATTTCCAAACGGACATATACACCATCATATCAATTTTATTACTTAGAAGCATCATATTTTTTAGCTTTCTCTTACCTTGAGCTTACCCGCCAACACCAATAAAACAGCAACGTGTCAAGAGCGTATTGCTTTTTTATGTATAAAGTATAGAGTGTCGGGCGCGGGGCCACTGTAAACACTCGAGCGGCGAGAGCTTCCTTTGTAGCTAACGGACGTAATGCTCGAAAGCACATAAGACTGTCGGCTAAAAATATCAAGCGACGAGATACAGAACATTCATGATGCTTTTATAAGATTTTTGGTTTAGTAAATGCAAAAGTGCTTTGCAAATGTGACAGGTTACGTAGATTTTTTTTAATGTCTTTTAATCCATCTTTTCCTTATAAGAGAAGAGGACGGAATAAGAAGCGAATTAAAATTAGGCCTCAGATGCACTTAAACGCGCAAATGCTGTTGCATATTATTGCAATTACTAGTTCGTTGTTATGACTGCGTCTTAACTTTTGAAATATGTTTATTATATCACTACTGTACTGTTCCCGTGCGGCTTCATCCGCATGAAATTATAAAAACTTTATTTTATTGTTTACATTTGTCAAATTCTCAATTGCAAATGTGAAAATTACCGTTACCATAATAACCTTGCTACCTTAATGTTGACAGCTTGTAGTTTATGGTCCCTTTCTCACATGAGTGTTTTTTCCAATTTATTTATCCTGAGTTTAATAGCGTGAAAATATATAGCCTAAAGCGTGTCGTAAATGTAGGACTTTTTATTAAAGAAAGAGTTATTCAAAAATATGCTGTGATTGCGGATATCCTACGCCACGAAGTATTGTGTGTTTACGCTTATTATATTAGTACAGATGTATAATATACGAAAAAGTTAGTTTACGATACTTCAAATAACTCATATCAATTTAAAACAAAACATTCAAAAACGAAATCTCGAAGCTTAAACGACTTTCTCATACTTTGAAATATGCATAGCTCGTGGAAATATCGTCGGTAGGAAATCAAGGAGTAGAAAGTTTTCATTTTCACGTCGTAGAGCCGTTCGAAGTCATAAAGTATGATTCCGTTCGCGATTGGAATTTTTACGAGTGGAGGCTTTACTGTTGCGCCGGCTTTGTGTATCGCGTAAATCCAATGTATTATAGCTGTAGATATATTGAACCTTAACACAATGGGATAAGGTTTAAAATATGGTAGATATGACAATTTATGTGACTGTAGCGAGCTAAATCCCATAACATCAATGTTTAAACACTTTTTTAAATACAGGTTCGCAACTTTATTGCGACGTGGTTTCAAGCTTACAATGTAGTTTAAAATTAGAGTTGAAGTACATTTGGTTTCTGTTATTTACGAAAATTCAAATTTATGTAGTAAAATTATATATGATAAATCAATTAGATTAGCATATATGTAAGTAAATCCATATATGATTGTACAGTAAGCAAAAAATATACAGCTGCTGTTTGCTGGGATAATTTGCCAATTTGTATTCGCAAAAAAATCACCGTAATTAGCTTTAAAAACAAGAAAATCTTTTAACAAAAGTAGAAACCTTGTTTTTCTATCTTTCCCTTAAACTAGTAAATGTTGAATTTTAAGTAAATTATTAGTGGTTTTGATAAACCAGCATCGTCTCTTTCCTTATATTAACATTTTACGTCAAATAAGGTTACAAAATACTTTAGATATCTTGAAAAACATTAATCTTATTCGGGATCCTCGAGTAATTTCCGCAAGGAGTTTTTGAAGGTAACTTATCAGATAATAAATATTTCAGGACGTCGTCCCACAAACCTGAATTAACTTAATTTACGAAGCGTATATTAAATTTGAAAGCGTATATAAGTACATTTACAAGAACATACTGTATTTTTTTTTTGTATTAGAGCACCATCTTGGAAAAAAATGCAAATATAGTTTATAACATTTATATTAGACTTGCGACTTCGAAAAGGCGGAATTTAGTTTAGTTTGAAATGAATATTAGAATATCCAATTATACTAAAATCTATTAAACCTATTTGGTTAGCCGTTGACTTAACCGGAAACTAAGTTTGTGGAGGGAAATCGAAAACTAATCTAACATGTGATGCTCGACGGCTAACTTTCGCATTGACTTTGGCGAGTTAAATGTTGCTTCCGTGGAGCCAATTTAGTTACGACTTTACAAGTCTTTTTTGTGCTAGATTGGAAATTGAACAGAGTAGGAGAACTGTTTGTTAAAACCTTTTGTGTACTTTTATACATAAGTAGATGTAGAAGATGTGATTTTGTTTAACAAAAGATTAATCATACTAATATTATAAAGGCGAAAGCATAGATGGATGGATGTTTGTTAGAGTTTGTAGCCGTAGCTGAGCAGATTTCGATAAAATTTTGTATAAATGTAGGGGATAGTCTGGAAGAACACATAGGCTACTCATTTTTTTTTTAATTCTACGCGTACGGAGTCGAGGGCGAAAACTAGTAAAATATATTGTTAAATATTAATGCAGATAATATGTGATTCTACGTTTCTTTAATTCTGAATCGTTAACTTTTAATGAAAAACCGTATCTTAACACTTATATTACAAACCATTGTTGTCTCTATTTTTTCAAAGTGAAGAAGAGAGATAGTAATATATTTTTAAAAATAGATAGTGAAAAAATCACGTGGTCTAAATTTGTAGGCTGCTATAAAAACATTTGTGTTAAGGCTTTGATCAAGTTAAGCTTCTTATATTTTCATGAGTCTTTCGTGAGGCGATGAAATTGAATTCCGTTGTACGAGGTGGTCGCGACTCGGTATTACAACGTATTACTTCGAAGGATATATCCACGGTAATGTATTAAAATTGGATTGCTTTGGGCCGCAAAAGATATTTACTTTTAAGAGATAGAACCGGAAATAATTTTGAAATTCAAGTTGAAGAAAAGTTATCAAACTTTCGTTTCCTTTTAAGATTTTTTTTTGAATTTAGCGGTTTGAGAACCGGTCGAAAAAGTAATCTACCTTTATTAGTAAAAAAAATGTTAATTTGGTACACAAACAAATACGAATAGAGTGCAATATATTACTCTTGAAGATAACGTATCGTCAATTAATACAAAATTCTATACACACTGTCACGAAGAAAGTTTTTATTATTTCTATGATAGATCGAGTTTAAAAATAAAATAAAAACAAAAATTTAGTAAAAGGTTAGCACGGTATGGGCATGTTAAGAGGAGGGATGAATCGCATGTTACAAGGAGAACGTTAGTTATGAGTGTGGAAGGGTACTTCGGTAGAGGTAGACCTAGAAAGAGATGGATGGATTGTGTAAAAGGTGACATGATCAAAAAGGGAGCGATGACTGAGATGACGTATGATAGAGTTATGTGCAGGACAAAAACCTGTTGCGCCGACCCTACGGGAGCAGGATAAGGAGATGATGATGATGATGACGATGAAAAATAAAAACCTTTTATTGCCATCCAAAAAATACATTTAGTTTACTTACTATTATTTGAACATCGAATATTTTTCAACGTACCCAAAACAAAGTACGTCAGTATCCAAACATCATGCATCAAATTCCGGACGCCCCGGTGCGGAATGGCCGCGAACACATTACTCTTGCGACGGCCTCTTTATTTCATATTGTTTTATATCATATTTTATACCGAAATGTGACATTATTCACGGGAATGGATAAACTTTGAAGAGAGATTTTTCTAACTCTGTTTTCTGATTTTAAAAAATTTTTATACTGTTGCTTGCGACTGCGTCTTCGTAAATTAAATAATAATAAAAAACATACTTTGTGTTACTCATACTGATAAATGACGGTAAAGGAAAATTTGAAATTGGCTCAGTACTTTTTGAGTTACTTCAATACAAACAAAAATGATCATTCTCATAAATTTTGTCTCAGTTTTATAAAGGTTGATTACGAAATCAATGTCAGAGAGAACCCAAAATAAAATAGTTTTGTTGTTACATATCTTAATGGATACGTATATGTACATTTTCGCCACTGTTTTATTTCTAATTTTTGTTACAATGCCAATTGATATGGAATTAGACCTGTATTTGCATTAGATAATGTGATTTGTATTTTTTTATAACATAAGGTGGCAAACGAGCAAGCGGCCACCTGAATCCGCCAAACTGGCAAAGCGACCGCTGCCCATAGACATTCGCAATAGCGGATGCGTTACCTGATCTTAATCGACGGAGAAGACGCACACAAAGAGGATATTTCCCCTTTCTATGCGTCTCCTGCAACGTCAAATCCACGTTCCCTTCCTAACCCTTTCTTATAAGAAAAAGGGTGGGAAGGAAAAGGGACTAAAGTTGGGCCTGCGGCACCAAAATACTCGTGATATTAAAACCAATAACTTAAAGATATTTAGTTAACACTTTGTAGTGAAGTTTTAACATCGTAGTTCGTTGTAACAAAACTGAGGGGTAAATAACGGTCATTAAAGTTTACAAAGTGCAACGGTATCTGTATTGAAGTTGCGGCCAACTTGCAAGCGAGTACCCACCGCCGCCTTGCACCGATATTATTGATTACAACGTTTAGTTTCTTATTTGTTCGTTCTACTTTTTAGTTAAACAAAACCGAAGAACTAAAAGTTCATTTATGTTTCTTTTCTAAACAGAACGAATTCTATATTATATTCGACAGCATGAAATGATTTGATGAACACACAAATCGGAGATTAAGTAAACAGAATATTGTTTGAATTATTTGGCTGCAGTGTCATTATTGTTTTTAAAAAATTTAACATTTACAGGAACTCGCAGTCTTCAATTTATAAAGAATAGTAAATTGGGAGTAATAACAACAAGCTTAAGATACAAATATTAATTGTTACCATTTATATTTCCATTCACAAAGTAACAATTGAAATTTAATCTGAATAACGACACGCTATATTTTTTCTCAGGGAGTAAGCAACACCGTATGCTTACTAATTCAGTTTTAAACAACTAACGACCGAGAGGCGGTGTAAAGCACTCCCAGTTGCAAAATTGAATTGTCTGGAAAGTTTTGCAACATTACTTTATTTAGACAAATGTTGCAATCTGCAATTCAAAATAGCGCCACCCTCTAAAGCAAATTGCACGACGTTAACGTACTTTAATACGTTAAAAGTTCCATTTATCCGTCAGAAAGAGTTTTAAAAAATCAGAACGACACTAAAACTTCGAACAAGTTAAATTGCCAGTGACTCTTGATGACATGGGACGTATTAAGGTGGCTAATTATTAATTAAAATAATTAATTCATAAATTCTTAGACCTTTGACTACACTATGGCACAAATGTTGTGCGATTGTCGATTGTTTCGCAGCCAATTCCACTAATTAATTGTACAACAATTGAGTAGTGTGTGCACCACCATATAAGCTCATAGAAATCAAAGCGACGAAACAGTTGTGCGAAAGTTTAGTCAAAGGTGTTACTCTTTTGAGTTAACCCAAGAGATTGAAACTAAAGATAGTCATAGAATCTCGACATCGAACCAAACATTTACAGTATTAGATAAAACACGAACTTAATCTTTGCTTTCCAACTGCATGTTAACAATTTGTTTGAACGGAATTAGTTTTGCAGTGACCGAGTCACCTATCACACAACTTCCGTCCACAGTCGCGCTACGAGCTAATCTAATTTCGTCTGCGAGTCAGATCTAATGAAAAACACGAGAGCCGTAACTTGATTTTGGCTTACATCCCGATCCGTGTGTTTGAATTAGAAAATGTACCAACGTTGAAATTTATTACTGAATCATGTTAAAATAGTTGGTATGTTACAATATTCAAACGATTAATTGCTGTTTTACAAACTAACATTCGTGTTTATATTATAGTAAAAATTATTTTCTTGTAATTCAGTCACACGTTTTATCCAGATCACTTTTGTTAAAGAAAGTGAAATGTTAAGTTAAAGTAAAGACGACATAAATGTTTACTGTATTTTTTAATTGCATAAGAAAAAGAATAGTGAAGCTTTTTATTTTCGTTGATTTAGTTGTCGATATTGACATTTAATCAAAATACTAAATCGTCCAATGTTTGGACAGACGTTTTTCAATTTCATGCCTGTTCGTTAGAAGTCAGTAATTAAAGCTCTCGTGTTTTTCATCAGACCCACACTTGTGAGGGGAAAAAATTGAATTTCGTTCAACAGCGATGCAGACAAAAATAATAGATTTTACTTATCGACCTCTGCTCGTCGACGGAGGTTTCAAACGGTTTGGTTTATCTATATTCTATATCTTATATATCTATACATATAAAAAAATTGGAGTGTCTGTTTGTAATATAAAAAGAAAAAATCCAGATTTCGGGAAGATGATGTTTTTTCTGATAACGAAAATCGCATTTACATTTTTTTTGTCAGTCTGTCTATCCGCAAGTCGCGTTTGTTATCTCCGAAAACTGCTAGACCAATTTCGACCGGACTTTCACTGAAGGGTAGCCAACATAGACACGGGCATAATCTCGGCTACTTTTTTTCTCAATATTGCGTGGACGAAGTCGCGGGCAACTGCTAGTATAATATAAATTGAAAAACGAAATATAGTCAAATATCTTAGAATTAATATTTCTTGTACGAGTATTTTAATACTTATACTAAACAACTTTAAACATTTTATTAAAAAGTAATCTCGTTGGCCAGCCAAGGTATTAGAGTAACACGAATTTTAATGATATTTTTCGAGGATGAACTGAATTTTTAATACGTACAGTAACAGGTTTTAAATGTTAACATGGCACGTTAGTTGTTCGGAGCACGCTAACAGGATTTCAAATACACCGGCGTTCAAACGGACCGCTCGATTTAGCTTTTACATTGTTTTTATTTATAACGCCTATATCCAGTTGCAGGCCGTTGTTTACATTCGATGGACCGGAAGCTGGAATGAATTTCCACGCTTAAATACAATAGTAATTGATTTCCAAAGATATTGAAGCTTTTTGGTTTAGGTTGATTAAGTAAACGTTCTATGTACATATTAAAAGAGTCGTTTTAAGTTAAATTAATTATAATATCCGTATATTGCTTTTTAAAGTATAAAATGGTAAATGGGGAAGCGGTCACTTAGGGCCTGTCCCACCACTGGCTGATAGAAGCTCATGTCGCTTTAAAAATGACGTCACTGTCAGATAAGGGAACAAAATCCGATATTTCGATCACATATTTTACACGTTTGATTGTTATCAGACAATTACAATTTGGTGGGACAGGCCCTTAATTTCGCTCTCCTTTTATAACATAATCGTTACTTTTGTCTATCACCTATTCTATCTTAACATATGTAAAAGCTCGACATTGTCGAATTCAAACTCATATGACACTAAGAGACACCCTTAATATAGATTTAATATGAACACTAAGGGGAAGTTTTAACTAACCAGTAAACCAATTTAAGTGAGAAAATCTTAAAAATTCGTTTATAAAAGAAACTGATTATTTTTCTTTAAATTAAAAAAGTTCTAACAGATTTTACACGCCTTCTAACGTTCCTTAAAGCAAACCGAGGTTAAAGTGTGTCTCGAAATTTAATTCATGCGGCGAAAATTACACGCGTTGAAAAAAGTTATATAAGAAACTTGGAATACTTTTAGGGGCAGCGAGCCGTGTTTTTGCAGCTTGGGAGACAAGAAAAAGGCGGGCTGTGGTCGGCAACGCGACATGCTTTTGACGAAGAATTTTGTGACATAAATGTACTCATATAAACATTAAGAACAAAATGCAGTAATTAAAAAAAAACTGACAGACAAATTTACCCATTTAACGGAAATAATTTACATAGGCGTCGCAGGGGGGAGGGGATGACCGGAGGGACAAAAACTACGTCAAATAAGTTGACATTAACGGTAGCTGCCGCAATTCCCCTGGTCCTAACTTAGGTCATCGGCTGACAGCGCCTATGTACAGTTGCGAAAATCCGCGTTGTTCCACTTTAGGAAAAAAAACTCCACCTTCTACTAGAAATAACTAATTAAATAGTAGTGCAAACGAAATGATAATAATAAGAAACTAAAAGACGGCCTCAGTGAAGTTACTTTTTCGACGAACTAGTCTAAATTTGTCGGAAGTGGAAGACAATTTAATTACTCTAACTTAGTTACGCCAGCCACTACAGCTATATAATTTGTGTGTAAACTTAAGTAAATAAGTTTAAGCGAATTGCTGTCCAACAATTCTTGCTTTAGAGATTTCTCTGTTGTCAGAGTTTATGTGTTTACCTTTCGGGAAACTTTGTCCTTGTTAATGTTTCTTCTTTAATGTTTGTACCTTTCTTATCTGTAAGAACTCTTTTAAATGTTTGAGATATCAAAAACTTTTTTTAATCTGTTGATTATTTCTATACTAATATTATAAAGAGGAAAGATTTGTATTTTTGCGTGTATTGATATAACTAAAAAATTCTTTCACCATTAAAAAGTGATGATATTTATTATATTTTTATTTCACGGGACGAAGTGGCGAGCAACAGCTAGTATTACATAATTTGCTTTATTTAATTTTCATTGCTTATAATATGTTTTTTTTAATGTAAACGACTTAAAAAGGCTGGTAGAAATAGTTAAATGTAAAATTACATTTTCGTACCTTTGTGTTTAGTTACCAAATTGGAATAATGATTAGCCTATTTTCAGCATAGATATGGATAAAATTAACAACGGAATAGAACTAACAAGTCCGACATTTATACAAAGGGCCAGGCTTTCAGAATAACCGCAATGTCATTTAGCACTTCTATAAATGCGGTAACTTAGGAGAAAATGCTCGGCGAGATGCTCTTTGTTATATGACTTTTCTCCAACTCCAATATAGTTCTCGCATTTGTTGAAACTGTCGTAATATAAAATTTGAACTTAACAACTACAATTTTAGTTAAGTTGAAAATTTCAAAGAAAAATAAAAAAGTACCACCGCTTGTAGATAGAGAAATGCACATCACAATAGAAGCTTTATATTGTAAACATATTTTCTACTAGCTTTTGGTCGCGACTTCATCCACGTGGAATTAAAAAATATTCAAAAATTATAGCCTATGTTACTCACTGATATCGTAGCCTTTAATAGTGAAATATTTTTTTTAATCGGCCCAGTACTTTTTGAGTTATTTCAATACATACAAAAATACAAATCTTTATAATATTAGTATAGATAGGAATAGGAATCATTGTTATATACAATTTTTAAACATATCAATATTTACTGTTTAAAATCTTTTCAGTTGTTTTCTTGTGTACAATTACGAAAAAAACATGAACAATGACGATTCTTGTTAAATAAAGATCGTTTAGAAACCACTCGGGGCATTAACAAGGCGTCAACCGGAGGCGATGTTGTCGTTGAAATGCGCCTGTTTTATCTCTTTGAAGCGGCCGCTCGACGGCTCCTAACGCAGATACCGCCTTTATCAGCGCGCCGGCGACACCTGTTGTAAACCGAGCTCTTATCAACGAGAGCGGCAAGGAAGTCCCATTCAGAACTAATGCTCAATGTAAACGACCATTAAAACCTTACAAAGCTCAATGATTTGAGAATTTAGTTTGAGTAATTTAGTTGTACGACGCTTCTTTTAAAGCAAAAAAAACACGCAGTTAAAAAATTAATAGAAAAATTGTTGATAAAAATTCACACTATACATACATAGAACAGAGAAATTTGTATACAAAATGTATTAATTCACATATAAAAATCAATTGCATTTGAAAAAACTATCACTTATCGAAGACATTTATTGCATAAAAGTCTTTAGACATAGAAGTTCATACACAAGGGCTGCGACGGAGGGCAAAGTTTCTTTATTAACGCGTCCACGCCATCTGTTGTCATGGGGCGGAGTCTTATCTAAACGTCCCGGCCTCGCTTTTTAAAGAAAACTCTATTAAAACTCAGATAGCGTTTCGAGAAGTGGGTCTGCGAGCCTGCGGGCCATCTCTTGTCATTCTTTTCGTGACACCAAAAGCATTTAAGTGGGCCTTATTAAAAGAATAAATGAGTTTTTAAATTGCTCTTAGAATTGAAGAAAAATAACTGATATTATTATGTGTAATATTATCGTGTTTTGGTTAAAAATTATTGTCAACTTTTATTCCAAAGAGATAATAAACTAACAAGAATTTCAAATGTGATAACTGTATCAAAACAATGTTGTTATCACTGTTTTGTTCGAAAACAATGTAAAGGATAGCAATAGAGTCAAAACACTTTACATTTCAGACGTCACAGTAACATTATTAAAAAGACTATCATTTTAAGAATCAATACTAGTGCTTCTATATATTGTGTGATATTTTATACTGCGGGAAGCTTATTATCGTACAATCCAATAAAGAGGCGAAGCGTTGCGAATCGACAGCACACGACCTCGCGATAAATATCACACGAGGCGACACTGAATGCAAAGAAAATTTTATAAAAATCTCACTTCGACATACGCCAATAGACTCATTCTATCTAGAAATGCGCATATTACGTTTCTTCATAGAAATGGAAACGTATAGACCTTATTAAGCTCTATTTGACATGATTTAAGACCTCGAATTCATAGGAAAACTGTTCGAAATTCAAAATGTTTCTATGTTATCCCCTAAGCGTTTCTAACCTACTCAGTACGAAGTTATCTTCTTTTATAAAGTGAAACACTAAAACGTAATTTACAATCACTTTGCAAAAATGTTATGACCCAAAATGTAACATGCACGCTAAAAGTTTAACATAATATCATTTGATGGATTGAAATTCTCGTAAATATTGATCCTTGCTATAAAAGGTTAAGTAGCACTTAACCCTAATTTGTTTACCATATTTATGGTTTTGCTCTAATATGAAGTTCACATAAACCATGAGCGAAGTAATAAAATTTGAGACGTCACTTATATACGACTAGAGGTCTGTTCCGGCGTCGCGTGGGTGAACATTTATTTCTTGAAATTTGAAGAAAAATAGTTACTGTAACACCCTAACGGAGAAAAAATTAAACTCAATTTCCCTCTATAGTATTAATAAAGATTTCACGTATCTAATGAAAAGCTATTTGTAAAGTAGACATATTATTTTAATCCTTCGTAATATGTTTGGTATTACCATAATCCATATCTGGCATTTAACACTAAAAATATGATCGCTTTTCAAATGTAATCGGTGGCTTCGTGCCAGCCGATAGCGCGGCGCGAGCTTTGGCACAGACGTTGGTCATAAAAAGCGGCTCATTTGAGAATTTGCAAATTGATTTATTGAGGTTACGAGATTTAGGGCCTGTCCCACCACTGGCTGATAGAAGCTCAGATAGCTTTAAAAATGACGTCACTGTCAGATAAGGGAACAAAATCCGATATTTCGATCACATATTTTACACGTTCGATTGTTATCAGACAATTACAATTTGGTGGGACAGGCCCTTAATTTATAATGAAATTATTTCTGTCAAATACACAATTACTACATAAGTCATGTGTTTTAAAATATTAACAAGTAACTTATATAGTTTTTAAATTTGTTCTCGGTGTTTTATGCAAATGTATAGTGAAGAATGTAATTAAATTAAAAAACTTGAAAGTAAAAAACAAAATACACTAAAAACAAAATCTCAAAAAAACAGTAAACTAAAAAGTAACGAAATAATTACTTGAAAATAGTAAACCTCCCTTATTGTAGCTGTTATGTCTATATTGTACAATTATTATTACTTTGATGTCGGTGTCAGCCGAGGTACGAGTATATGCAGTGATATTTCTACGTAAGGTTTTCTACATTTTTACCATAACAATTGACAATTGAAAGTATAGTAACGTTTTTAGTAATGACTGACACCGACTTCAAAGTAATAATAATTGTACAATATAGACATAACAGCTACAATAAGGGAGGTTTACTATTTTCAAGGAATTATTTCGTTACTTTTTAGTGTACTGTTTTTTTGAGAAGATTTTGTTTTTAGTGTATTTTGTTTGGAAGTCGGTTTTGTTTTTTATTAAAAAGTTTATTTATTTCTCGATTTTTAGTGAATCTAGACATCGCAGTATGATAATCACTAGCTTTCAAACAAATAATGAGTTATCTAAATCGATTATCTAAGAAATTAAGTAAACAACTAATACATCGTTGCGATCATTCACTCATAATTCGGTGCGGCCGCGCGCCGTTGTTGCCCGTGAGTTTTAATATTTTGATAACTTCTAGAATCGTGAGAGTCAAAATAGCGGGTGTACCATAGCGAATTAAATTATACCACTTACTAAAAAAATGTACCTAAAATGTACTATTTAGTACCTCGCTCAAAAAAAAAAGTACCTCCTCCAGAACGAAATTATAACGAAATTAAGTTACACTCGCCATATTGACGTCAATATGGCGGGTGTACTATTTTTTATTTTTATTTTAGCCATTACTTATAACATATGATTATACCAAATAAAATGTACCTAAATAGAACCTCAATTAAAAAAATATACACACTTAATAAAGTAGATAGTTTCCGAGAAATAAAACAATCAAGTCTTGCTTAGTAACTTCTATTTATATTATACTAGCTGTTGCTCGCAAGTTCGCCCGCGTGAAATTAGAAAACATAGCCTATGTTGCTCACAGATAAATTACCTTTCTAAAGGTGAAAGAATTTTTAAAATCGGCCCAGTACTTTTGTGTTATTTCATTACAATGAAACAAACAAAGTTTTCCTCTTATAATATTAGTATAGACAATTGTTCTATTATAAAAATCTCCAAGTTCAACCACCACCCCATCAGTACTACAATACTTATTGTACCAATGTGCAAAAGTACATACAACAATCAGTAACTATAATACTCTACAAAACCTTTTATATAAAATTGCAATAAAATAAAAATAATGAGAAAATGGTTAATACTTGTCGGACGACATCCATCGGCATTGACAACAACAAGTTATTTTGTGAAGGTAAGTTCTAATAAGTTACAAATAGAAATATAAAAGTTTGTTTGGCTATGTGGAAAAAATTATATTTGTCATTTGTTTTGGTATACTGAGTAACGCAAGTAAGGATGTTTAAACCTGCTAGTTTGCTTGCTCGCCAACAACCAAGTGCCAGTACTTAAACTGATGCTAAATCAACTACTGCAAAAAGCAAAAAAGATATACAGAGGAATCTGGTGGCGATGTTAATTAATAAAAAAAATAGTTAATCTATGTCTATTAATTTACTAATATTATTATAGTTTGTCTAAATAATTTAGATTAGTTTGACAATTCATTTCAAATTTAGTATGGATGGGTTATGTAAAATCAGACATGACTTATCGATTTTCGATTTTTATTCTTATAGAAGTTAGAATCGATAGATTTATAGTTATAACTTATGAAATAAAAAAAAACACTGTTTTCACAAATTAATAATGACCATAACAAATAATGAGAGTAAATAAATGTTTATTACTACTACAGCCGTACGTAATCGAATTGGATTTCGCTATTATTTCTATCATCGCTAAATTATGTAATCTACACTGTAATCAATACTAGAATTGTCCTCTAAATTAGTGAATAAGAAAATAATAATTTTAGTACAGGTATCGTAGTGACAAATCACTACGATACCTGTTTATTAAGTATGGCATTTGACTTCATACAAATTGAACTCGATACTTCATATGCGTCGTTTATCAAACTAATCTATCTTATTTAGACACACTAGGGTAGATCAGACAGTTTCCGACCAGGGGGGAGTTACGGTCCACTTAAGACAAAAACGCATGTTTTGGAGCTCTTATGGAAATTAATTGAAAGTAAACCACAAGAAACATATGCTACAACTAATATTCTCAAATTTGATATCTAAATTACTAATAGAAATATAAATTTGAAAAGCCACGGGTGATCTAAATATATCAGGCGCGAAGCTGATAAAAATTGTTAATTTCTTATCACTTTTGTTAAGGACAGTTTTTTTTAAATCTTGAAATTTGTTTACTTTTTCAATTTTAATGTGCTTTCTTATGATTTTGTTTAATAGAAGAGATGTTCTAGTATCTATTTATGTAGATATTACAACGATTATTATTTTCGTAATGATTAAAATATGGTGGACTACTACTGTCTCAAAGCTTGTATGGAAGTATAGTTATGGCCATAGCACTTTACAGTTATGGTCCTAGGCCGAGGTACAGTTTCGGTCCACCCAAACTTCATATTGTTTCCTGTTTCTTAATGGGATGGGTAATTTATTTTATGAAATTTCCGAAACAAAAATATTGAAACAAATCTTAAATAGATTGTTTATTGGACTTTCATTGCTTTGTTACTTAAAAATTGTAAAAGTCTTATGTAGACTAGAAGGAAGGAAAATACAAAGCGTTTTTAGTAAGATAGTCTTATAGTTAGTGATCCTACAAAGATAATCAAAATATTAAAAAAAGAAAAGCATCTAACAGATAGTTTACGTTTTGTACGTGATCTTATGTTTATGTTTACTAAATTTAAATTACCTTCCAAAGAACATTATTAGAAAAGGACGCAGAAAAAATGCTATTTCCTGAAAGTGATTGAAACAATAAAATTTCAGCAATTGTCACGAATATTTCGATTTTTTAGTGTGTTCTTTATATAAAAAAGGTGATTCAAATGATTTTGATTAGTTTCTGATTTTATAAAATTAAATTGTACTGTTTAAAAAGGCAAGACAAATGATAAATAATAATTATTTTATAACTATTATAGTCATATAAAGGTGGACCGTAACTGTACCCCAGAGGTGGTCCATAACTATCTCGGGTGGACCGAAACTGTGCTTTTAGGGTTTAATTTTAATTGACTAATATTTTTATATTTGATAAAATACTCAGTCTAAAATGTTTATGTTCGTGTAAACAAAATATTTACGTTTAATAAAAACATGCTTTCATCTATTTTACTCTTCAATAAAGATAATTACGAAGAATTTTGTGACTCAATCTGCAAAGTGGACCGTAACTATCTGATCTCCCCTATAAGAGGAAAGATTTGTATTTTTCTATGTATTTGATTTACGTTAAAACTACTGGGCCGATTTTAAAAATTCTTTTACTATTAGAAAGGTACATCTATGTGTAACATAGGCTATACTTTATTACTACCAATGTTTAGGAACCATTAATAAACAACATATTTCTGGACCTTGGTGTTAAAAATTTACTAATGTTTTTCTTTTCTCGACTTACGCTGCCTAAACCGTTAGAGGTACAAAAAAATGATGTATGAAAGAATTGTAGATCTCAAAAAGTTGCACGGAGAAGTTCACGATGGCATATATCTATCTTTAACGGTTTTCTTACAAATACCACTTTCATGTTCAGAAAATGCAATTAAAACCCGCATGCTCTTTGCGGCGGAGTGTTATTGGTTTGAATATTAATCCTTATCCAAATAAATGCATCTATTGTCAGGAGAATTTAATGTTTTAACGGCACGAATTTAATGATTTTTTTAACGGACGAATTTACATACTTTAAAAATTGAACTTTTAAACTCCATGCGGACGAAGTCGCGGGCAACAGCAACTTTAAAAAAAATATATTTTTTTACTTCCTTCTAGTATTAGTTAGTAGTACTTAGTAGAAAACAATTTATCGATATTACCAAAACAAATGACAAATATAATTTTTGCCACATAGCCAAAACAAACTTTTATATTTCTATTTGTAACTTATTAGAACTTACCTTCACAAATTAACTGGTACTTGTTGTTGTCAATGCCGATGGATGTCGTCCGACAAGTATTAACCATTTTCTCATTATTTTTCTTTTATTGCAATTTTATATAAAAGTTTTTGTAGAGTATTATAGTTACTGATTGTTGTATGTACTTTTACACATTGGTACAATAAGTATTGTAGTACTGATGGGGTGGTGGTTGAACTTGGAGATTTTTATAATAGAACAATTGTCTATACTAATATTATAAAGAGGAAAACTTTGTTTGTTTGATTGTAATGAAATAACACAAAAGTACTGGGCCGATTTTAATAATTCTTTCACCTTTAGAAAGGTAATTTATCTGTGAGCAACATAGACTATGTTTTCTAATTTCACGCGGGCGAACTCGCGAGCAATAGCTAGTATAATATAAATAGAGGTTACTAAGCAAGACTTGATTGTTTTATTTCTCGGAAACTATCTACTTTATTAAGTGTGTATATTTTTTTAATTGAGGTACTATTTAGGTACATTTTATTTGGTATAATCATATGTTATAAGTAATGGCTAAAATAAAAATAAAAAATAGTACACCCGCCATATTGACGTCAATATGGCGAGTGTAACTTAATTTCGTTATAATTTCGTTCTGGAGGAGGTACTTTTTTTTTTGAGCGAGGTACTAAATAGTACATTTTAGGTACATTTTTTTAGTAAGTGGTATAATTAATGTGTCGATATGGTACACCCGCCATTTTGACTCTCACCTAGAATCTTGCACAGAATTACATACTGTAAAAGGCAATTACGATCTACATATAATACTCTATCGTGAAAACATATTTATTTGGATAAGGATTCATACCAAATAAGAATAAAAGCGTTTTAAATAAAGTCGATTGCACTTATTTGACGGTTTTCTCGAAACAAACGGTTATTGTGCGACAACCTTAATAGATAGATATATGCTATCGCAGACTTTAATTCAGCTAATTGAATGACCTACAATTCTTTCATGCATCATTTTTATGTAGGTCTTATAGTTTAGGCTACGTAAGCCAAGAAAGCAAACTTTGTTACAAGTTGGTATTTTTTCTGCGACTCGTAATTTGCTATTTATGATATCTCCTAAACTATTTATCGGAATTACACAGTTACAAGGGTATTTATAATCTACATTAAATTCTCTTGATGATGGACATATTTATTTTGATAAGGATTCATACCGAACACGAGTAATAGCGTTGAAAGTGGGGTATAGATTTTGATCGAAATTTAATGAAAAAAGTGGTTATTGTGCGACAACCTTAATAGATAGATATATGCTATCGCTGACTTTTATTTAGCAAATTTAAAGGGCTACAATTCTTCCATACATATTTTTTGTGTAAGTCTTATAGTTTAGGCTACGTAAGCATAGAAAGCAAAAAAGACACCAAATTTCGTCACGCAATTTTGAGCTAAAATATTTAACTACGCCGTAGTCTTTGACTCCAAAAATCAAACAAAAAAATGGGACCCACCTGCAAGCACTACCTCTCGGATAAAAAAAGAATTTTCAAAATCGGTCTACCAGGGGCGGAGTTATGCCGTAACACACATAAAAAAAAAAAAAAAAAAAAAAAAAAAAAAAAAAAAAAAAAAAAAACCATGGACGAATTGAGTACCTCCTTCTTTTGGGAAGTCGGTCAATAAATAAAATACCATAAATAGAATAAACTTCGTACAACTTTAGAAATTAAGTTATATTCTACGACTTTGCACTTTTCAATCTAAGTAAGCAATTCTTGAATTTCTTTGTTTAATCTGCCAAGTTAAACTCAGATATTCTCCCTTACTTTCATATCTTAATAAATTTCTATTGAAAAATATATCGTTTTTTATTTCTTACCCCTTTATCCCCTAGTGTCCAGGATTGCAATGTAACTTACCTGAAAAATAAAGCGAGTATTAATGTAATTGTATTTAAAACAATAAAAGGATATTTTTAGTAAAAAAAGAAAAAAATACTTTAGTTTTCTAAACGTTATTCAGGGGAGGAACAAAAATAATACATCAACAAAAATCTTTTAGTGGTAAAAATTTAACATTTCTTTCGAAATCTCCTAATTATTCTTGAACAATCAAGGATCTTTCCTTTCCTGAGATAGAATATCAAACATAATTTAAGTTGGGAATAAGAAAAATGTACCGATCAAAGCGATCCATCTCCGTTCTATCTTAAAAGCAATAAATTTAAAAACCACCATTCAGAAGAATGATTGTACAAAGGACAGCTAGCTAAATCACTCGAACGGGCATTTCCTTATGCAGCATTTCAGTTATTTAAAATGTTTAATCATCGATTTTTGCGGTCTCCCACTTGAAACTATCGCTAACATGAAATCAGAAACGTATACTTTATGAATAAAAAAAAGAAAAAGCAATTTTCTCTCTACAGGACTTGCATCTTAAGTCTAAGATAATGTTGGGAGATAAGAGGGAATAAGATGCCATACGAAAATGAGAAACCAGATCGATTACTTGTTATTTATTTTAAAGTAAGCATTAATTACTACACTATCACTATCTTATTAATCTTACTAATATCATAAATGTGAAAGTTTAGATGGATGTTTGTTAGAGTTTGTAGCCTAAACGGCTGAACGTGTCCTGATGAAATTTGGCATATGTATACGAGTATGTAGAGGATACTCTGGAAGAACACAAAAGCTACTCACTTTTGTTTTCTTATTTCTACGCGGACGGAGTCGCGGGCGAAAGCTAGTTATTTTTTAGCTATTATTTAAAAAAATCACTATTTTTTTACTTACAAACTTCTTTATAAACCGTAACGTAACTTTATATGCTAATTATTTTAGTGAATAGTCAAGACTGCATTATTGTGAGACAATGAATGTCTTCTCGAGTCGTAGGATACAAAGGGCGCTGCCTGGCGACCGGGTATTCGCTCTCATTAGGAAGTTACGAATCCACTTTAAATCCTCTTAAATAACGCACTGCATCGCGACAAAGAGAATAAAGCGTTCTGTAACTTATAATGGTGCTTCTTTGTTACTATTATAGAGGAAACTTTATTAAGTCTTCATAGTATTTAAATATATTTTAAGGAAATACAAAGATTCGTTAAATTCTGTTTTACCAGTTTTCTGATGCCTTCCACCGTTATATAAAAAATATTTGATCACATATCGAACTTTACAACTGGTCAGGTCAGGCTTTTTAGGAAACCTTATATAAATTAAAAAAAAAATAGATTTAAACGCATATAATCGGTATCCATTGTTACATCTCAGATCTAATAAAATCATTAAATAGAAAATAGGCTAGTGATTTTTGTATTAAAAAGAAAAATATCGTTTAGATATGCTAAATCTAAAGTCTCTATTGAGTCATTATGCTTGAAGAAGGCAGATACGTCGGGCGCTGAGAGCTACTTGATTAAGGCAAGTTAAGTGCCTTCTCGCAGCCTATTAGTCTCGCCTTTTACAATATTATTAGCCTTTGTATCGGATGGATAAATTAAAAGTTAAGCACCAGTTAGTAGTCACTATTCACTTGAATTTTATTAACAAAAATGTTAGTTTTCAATTGTATTAAATTACTTATGAATTAAAAATATATGTAGAAAATTTGTACTAATATTTGCTTATACTCAGTTTATTCCTAAGTTTAACATTATACCGCATTTATTTGTAAGAAAATGAAAAAAATAGTATTTGAATCTAACAATATAAATACATAGAAGGTATAGAACATTGTGGATACAATAGAAATGATTTTCTGTAGTAATCAGTACCCCCGCACTAGGCGCAGCCTGTGTCACGAGGGTCCTGCTCTTAAGATTTAATAAACATTCATTAGACGGCAACAAATCAATTAAAGTGATACATAATATATTCATATAAAAATAATATATATTTGTAAGGCTGTACAAGTATAAAACTAACTCTAAATTATTCGTTTTTAGATAAATATTAGAACAAAATTTAACTCTAAAACATAACTCACGTCAAAGGCTACATTCGGTACGCTTTTGTAAGCGAACCGAATGTTTTCATATTGAAACTTTGATCAAATGTAGAGGGAGCCACCGTCAAAGCATATTCCGACACGGATGGCTGACTCTGAATATAACATTCAAAGTTCATTATTTTAACACATCATTGCCTTCTTTTTTATCAATAAAATTATACGTCGCAACATAATTGTTTTCTATGAAAACAAAATGTTAAAAACAAGTCTACAATTGATTTAAACTTATTCTTTTCTTATAAAATTGAAGCAAATATTTATTGGTCTTTCAATTGTATGCTTTGTAAATTATTGAAAAGAACAAAAGCAAAATAAGGTTAACAGCAAAGTCTGAATATAGATTAAAAAGCTATCTCCGAGTAAATCGATTGTGGAAAAAACACCGATTCTAAAGTGAAAAGAAATAATCTAAAAATCTATCTTTGTTGATTAACGACTTTTTATTTGTTTTTGTATCTGTGTTTAAACCTATTGTATAAAAAATATAGATTTCTATGAATCTGAAATCAATAGAAAATATTTTTAGACATATACAAAGTAGATCACAGTTACATTTTCCACATATTAAAAATCCAAGTATTTACTGAAGATATCCTCACAAGTCCTGTTCCTCTTATTCCTGATGTATTCGATAAAACATCATAAATCGCTCCATTCTGTCATAATCATGAGATCAAAGGTATTACAAATGGCAAAGCGTATAAACTCGATATGTGACGTCACTAACAGGCCGTGAGAGTTTGTCCGATTGAACGTAACAATGCAGAATTACGCCGGCCTGTGTCAGCATAATAGTGAACCCGGGGCCAGCTATTACGCAGTCAAACGGTTAAATATCGCATTGCGGTCAGCTGCTAACTCGATACCCGACCCGCTGACGTGAAAACTAATCCTACGATATGCACCATGTATGTTTTCGTGCGTTTAAATTGATTTAATCTTGTTTAGTCTTGAAATTCATGCGACGGTTTACCCTATCGATTAATTTACTGCCATAGATTTAATCTTACTTCTTACTAATACAGTAGAACCTCTATAAGTTAAAGTGCAAGGGAAACAGAAAATATTTTTAGACATATACAAAGTAGATCACAGTTACATTTTCACATATTAATATTTAAAATCCAAGTATTTACGAAGATATCCTCACAAATGCTGTTCCTCTTATTCCTGATGTATTCGATAAAACATCTTAAATCGCTCCATTCTGTCATAATCATGAGATCAAAGGTATTACAAATGGCAAAGCGTAAACCTCGATATGTGACGTCACTAACAGGCCGTGAGAGTTTGTCCGATTGAACGTAACAATGCAGAATTACGCCGGCCTGTGTCCACATAATAGTGAACCCGGGGCCAGCTATTACGCAGTCAAACGGTTAAATATCGCATTGCGGTCAGCTGCTAACTCGATACCCGACCCGCTGACGTGAAAACTAATCCTACGATATGCACCATGTATGTTATACATGCGTTTAAATTGATTTAATCTTGTTTAGTCTTGAAATTCCTACGGTTTACCCTATCGATTAATTTCCTGCCATAGATTTAATCTTACTTCTTACTAATATTATAAATGCAAAAGCTTGGATGGATGGATGTGTGTTAAGAGTTTGTAAACGACGATCTCGATGAAAATTGGCATCGGTCAAGGACATAGTCTGTTTTGTTTTTTTTTAATTCCACGCGGACGACGTCGCGGGCGAAAGCTAATTATAAATAAATTAGTCAATAAGTTTCACATTACTTTAATAAATATATCGTAGCGTCTATTCGATCTTTAAGTAAGAATTGGCCGTTGTCTATGCCGTGGCCATCTCCCATTTAATAACAGTTACTTGGCTGAAACCCAATTTAATCACAATAAGGTCGAAAGCTCAAAATGGAACTTCATACTGGAATGTTGTACGCTTGCATTCAAATGGATGGCTATCACAACTTCTTCGATTATGCACGTTGGCAGTATATCAAAATAGGCTTTGATTAAAAAAACAGCTAATTCGAAATCGTTAAAGTTTGAAGCTAGTTGAGTATTGCGCAATTTCCGTAGCACAGGCGTAGCAGCGGCGTAGCGGGCAGCTTGCCAGCTATACATACTGGCAACGTCGACACATGAAAAGTGGTCACTCTATAATTTGCACACTGATTTATATAGGTTACGAAAATTTATTTTTAATTAATACGGAAATTAAATACTTAAAGCATGGAAATCATACCCAAAATTGAACGGACAGTGAAAATCCACCTTAAGTGAATTAAATTCCTACAGCGTCCCACAAGAAAATTGCGAATGTCACAGAATTTCAATTCTCATGAGGAAAATAAGTTCGGAGAACTGCGACCCAACATTCAATACTGCGAACCGAGTAAAATAATTAAATTTGAAGTCTCTTGGAACTAAATTAGAACTATAATTGGAAACAAAGTCCAAAGTAAGTGGAATAGAGGATAAAATATTGGTAAATGAAATTGGTAAAGTCCTTTAAAAACAAACATAATTAGTTTCCTTAATTACAGTTAACGAACGAAGAGAAAACTGTGATTAAATAATGGAAATGGTCAGCTTTTATTCCATTAACCATTAAGCAATGAGTTTAAGAGACGCATTTGTTAGAATACAAAGAAAATTACGTTGAAAAAGGACGCGGGAAAAAAACTGAGTAATATCTGGTTTGTGTCATTTTGGGATCAATTTTAAAGTAAATCTAACTTTAAAAGATCAAAATGATTGTAAACAGAAAAGGATTTTTTTTTCTCCATATTCCAATATAAACTTCTCTCCGTATTCTTTCCAACTCTGCCTATTTTATGGACATAACAATAAACGACCTAATTTAAATTAATAACAATTTAATACCGTTCCTAATTTAATATTCGATGTATAAAATATTTGGAAATTGAAATCATATCATATTCATCTAATTATCTGTTCGGTGAGTTAATCAAACACGCAATACGTACTTAATGAATCTGTAATTAGTTGAAATTACATAGTGCAATAATCGTCCTGAATTCCGCATTTCGTCGGTTGCAATTCAGGACACAAACAATGGAGAGTACACCTGCAAACAGTGCTCACACCATATATAGCCCGTATTCATAGTCTCACTGTAGTGGGATCGTATTCATATTCTCACTATACTGGGATACTATTCAGTCTTAGTGTTCTGGGCTGTATTCATAGCTCTCATTGTGGCACGTTCAGCATATTGATCGATAACGCTTGTCTGTATATGACTCTACTTGAATTATGACTACGAAGTCCATTGTGGTATGGTCTTTATTAATTGATTTGCTTTTGCCCGCGACTCCATCCTCGTTAAAAAACAAAAGCCTATGAGTGCCAAATTTCATCGAGATCCATTTACCCATTTAGGCGTCAAACTCACATCTTAACTTCCGTATTTAGAATATTAATAAGCAGTAAGGTTTTAATGATAAAGGAACTAATGATAATATCCGTAAGTGACTTAAATTGAAACCTTAAAAAGAATTAAAAAAAAACAACAGATAAAAACCTCTCGTCCACGCAAATCGTATTCAAGCGACATGAGTTAAACATTGTAGATATAAAATTGAACTCGCAAACTACAATTGTGCGGCGTGTCGGAGTCTGAATATGCAAATAGCTAGGTGGCCCACTTCGCCTTACACTCCTCTTTCCCGATAGCAAACTTCCATTCCTTGCGAAAATATTATCTCAAAATTTTTTCGTCGGTATTTCGTGAGCAAAAAAGCTTTTAAGATGTTCCGAACAGCTGTGGTAATAAATTTAGTGCTTGCTTAAAAACTTGAAGGGAAATAATTTTAATTAAAATTTCATTACATAACTATTTTAGTAGTTATAGTTAGTATCTAGCAGATTTTATGTGATTTTGATGATTTCTAAATTCTTGTCGACTAAACAAGAGAAAGTTAAGTCATATTGTTTTGGATAGAAACATAACAACCCTGAAATGTTTTATTTTACAAACTCACATTTATTAATATAATAATACTTCTTTATTGAAATTAAACTCATTAGTACGAAGAACAGGTGGACTAAGTAAAGTTAAACGCAGTTGGATATAAATTAAAGGTCCGTACCGAAATTCGGAGGCACAAGATCAGCTCGTAAAAACACTACGTGAGCCGCCCCTACAATTATAATCACCTTAATTGAGAATAATGGCTTAGAAAGCCAGACTCATTAAGTACTATTTGCTTAAGCTATTTATTGGCGTTATTTTCATACCCCTATATATTTCATTCGTTTACTATGTAATTAGTTTCAGTTAGTGTAAGGATTAGACATTTTTAATAATTTAAATATTTGCTGTCGTCAATTTGCCTTGACTTGATGTGAATATGACCTTATTGAGGAAATTATTACGATTAAAATTATACATAACTAGCTTTCGCCCGCGATTCCGTCCGCGTGTTATTAAAAAAAACAAAAGCGAGTAGCCTATGTGTTCTTCCAGACTATCCTCTACGTCTATGCCAAATTTCATCGAGATCCGTTCAACCGTTTAGGTTACAAACTCTAACAAACATCCATCTAAACTTTCGCATTTATAAAATTAGTAGACGTAAGATAAACTGTATTGGTAGTTTCCCAACAACAAGGTTTTTTTTTTAAATGGATAGATTGAAAAATAGGAATTCGGAAGGCGGAATTGTAAAAGGAAATGGCTAGACCCGGTCTGAAATACGTTAAATTATTCAAACCGGAGGAATGGACGCAGATATCCATCGTCTCGATTCACTAAATGCCGACCAGATGTAATCTAGCTGCAACAAGTTTCTGTACCTCTGGTTCCAATTTGAACTTTAAACTAACGTGTAATAAAACTTACATTAAAAATCAACTATTATAAAACATGATTAGTTCACGTATATAATCGTAGTTATCAAGGACAAGTACGCGAGAATAAAGAATACAGACATAAAGAAAGGACCAATAAAATGACAGATTTATGAAGAACTAGGTATTGCTAGCGACTTCTTCTGCTTGGAATTAAAAAATAGCTAAAGTCACTCATGATAAAGCTTGTTAATGGTAAAGGAATTGTTAAAATTCATTAGTTTTTGGGCTTGTATAGTCCAATACGTACAAAAATGCAAATCTTTCCTTTAAAATAGTGAAGATATAGAAAACCAATTGTTAAATAGCCAATAAATTACGAGCAAAACAAATAATCCGCATACCATTTGCAGTTTTCCGTTTATTCGCCGAAACAAACAAAGTTATTGCGCCGTGAAATCCGTTGTTCGTTGTTAAACAACGAAATCCACGGCAATAACACGCTCCATTATTCACTATTTCTGCATTCACAACAAACCACCTGGAAGTTTATAAATATTCTCGTCTATAATCAAAATGAAAAAGAATTAACTCCAGTTTGCAAATTTAAATGAATAATAAACGATTGTTTTAAGTCCTCGAATGAAGGTCGCGAAAGGGGATCAGGAGCGTAGGGCGTCCTTCACCCACCTGGACCGACGACTTAGTGCGCACGGCGGGAAGTCGTTGGATGCGGAAGGCGGAGGACCGCATTCTGTGGAAGGCATTGGGGAAGGCCTATGTCCAGCAGTGGGCAGATAAAAGCTGTTGATGATGATGAAGCGATTTTCGAGTTGGGATTTTACTTAACATTTCACTTAACTCATACTTAAAAAGATGAATTTCTTTAATTTCCTAGTCCTAGTCTATCTTCGAGATTTCTAAGTCTATGGAGACTAAAAAAATTGAAATGTTTTAATTTTTGCTAAATGTTCATATTAAACGAATTTACATAGGTATTTCATCTGAGAATGTAATGAAAAAAGCTAAGATCGGTTTAATATCATCTATACTAATATAATAAAGCGTAAACACACACTACTTTGTGGCGCAGGATGACAGCAACCACAGCATATTTTTTAATATATTTCTATTTAATAAAAAGCCCTACACTTACGCCACGCTTTAGCCTATGTATTTTCACGCTATTAAACTTAGGGGTAAATAAATTGGAAAATTCATGTGTAAAAGGGAGCATAACCTACAAGCTGCCAACATTAAGGAAGCAAGGTTATTATGATAACGGTAATTTTGACATTTGCAATTAAGAATTTGAAAGATGTAAACAATAAAATAATTTATAATTTCATGCGGATGAAGCCGCACGGGAACAGCTAGTTTATTATAATTGATGCACTACCGAGCATATGGGAGTCGGATAAGGTAGGGGAGATGATGATGATGTAATTTTTATCATAATCTATAGTTACAATAAAATTAGGTAACTAGAAACATAGCGGCAAAGTTTTAACTTGGACCACAAGCCAGCCGGCTCAATTTTATGCGCAAAGCCGATGCACGTAACCTGCCTAATAGCCGGATAATTTGCTGCGCCTAGCATCAGTTGCCACGATCTCGTATTCTGTATCGATTTATGATCTCCTGGTACTTACCGATCGACTTTGATTTATAACTTTAATAGTTTTTATGCCATGTTCAGAGTCGGAAGGATCACTATGGGAGTCACTTAGTGTTGATTTAGTATTGCATACACTAAGCTAATTTTAAGTACGATTAAATTACTCTAAGTGCGGAAGATAGCTGGACGGATGATAATCTGTCCATTCAATAAACAATCAGTACTAATTTTTCTCAATAAATAAACAATGTATACTAACAAACTTTCTAAGAATTTCCCTCTAAAACTCCAAAGTTACTGCGGAATCCGCGAGTTTGAATATGCAAATAGTAAAGGCCACTTCACGAACAACCCTTCAAATGACGAGCTTTCATTCGCTGGGAAAACATTGTCTTAAATTCTATCACCAACGTGTTTTTGTTCGTGAAATATGTTGGCTAAGTTTATGTTCATGACTCGGCGATAAATAACAGAACATATTTTTTTCTTTATGTAGAAATCTCGTTTAATTTATGTTAACGGCGATTCTTAATCAAAAATTAGTTTCTATTCTACTTCTTCTTCTACCTCTTTACTCATGAATTCTTATCTATACCTGTATTCTAATATTATAAAGAGAAAAGATTTGTATTTTTGGATTTTTGTATGTCTTTGTCGATTCACATAAAAACTACTAGGCCGATTTTAAAATTGTTTCACCATTAGAAAGCTACGTTATCGCGGAGTAACATAGGCTATATTTTTAAATTTCACGTGGACGAAGTCGCGAGCCCCAGCTAATCAAAAACAATCCTGTTGATAAGCGTGTTGGAACACTAAAACATAGACCATTCAAGAGTGTCCTTTATCTACAGTTAATACTAAAGATAATTTAAACATTAAATTTTTCTACAAACAATAACTCAAAATAACAGATTACTCGAGCATAAAACACCGAAAATTTTTCAATCTGGCCGCAAGCGAACGAGTAATCGAGTGGAGAATTTATCGAACAATGGAGCTTAACTTTCAACGCCTTAATGTAGCCCCAGCTGGCATTGAAAGAGATACATTCAGATTAATTCCCTCGAAATCGGCAAAAGAATTAGGTCTCGTATAAAGAAATAGGACAGCTATTCTTTAGTTAACGCGGTCGTTGCGGGAAGGGGGGTAACTGTTGACGGTTAAGGAGGGTTTCGAGACAATGTACGCGTCGCATTCTGTATAAGGGAACATTGTCTTATGATAGTTTATGCATCGCAGATATGATATTCTAAATGATATTAATAGAACAAAAGAATAACATTTAATCGCAATTACATATGTTACAAGTTACATATTAATTATTATTTAATGAAATATTCATTTCATGTAAACTCATCCGAAATAAAGAAAAACACTAGAGTGTGAAAAAATTAATTTGAGGTACAGAATTATATTACTCCAATATTAAATAGCATTATCAAGAGTAACATGAGGTGCAACTACCACATATAAAAATTAAACTGTTAGTGTAAAATAGTTATAAAAACTACTTCAAATAAGACCATAATAATGGCAATTGATATCTTCCTTTGATCTTTCTAATAACAATATTATTTAACTTTTTAAAGATACGGCTCAATTCATTTACGATTTGCAGCAATCTCAAAAGACCGCACACTAAAAACGACGAAAGATTTGTCGTTGACTAAAGAAAGAGGACAAGAGGCGTAATTTTTTGAATCCATTATCAACATCATTGTTAGGGTACAAACGGCGCATAACTTTGAATTGTAGGAACGAGGTTTTACTGAAAGTAACAAGCAATTCAAAGTTAGGTAGTTAATTCATAAAGATGTCTCTGTAAATTGTTCATTCACAGTAAACGTTATAGCGGAATACAGCGTTCTTATCGCACAGGATATATGGGTATGTAGGCAGCAGATGTGCTAAAATCTTTAATCTATCTATCTATACATGTAATAAAATTTGAGTAAAGTTGGAGAAAAGAAAGATTCCAGATTTCGGGCAGCTGATGTATTTGCGTTGCTGATAACGATAATCGCATTTTAACAAATTTTGTCTGTCTGCCTAGTTGAACGTTAGTTATGAGTGTGGAAGGGTACATCGGTAGAGGTAGACCTAGAAAGAGATGGATGGATTGTGTAAAAGGTGACATGATCAAAAAGGGAGTGATGACTGAGATGACGTATGATAGAGTTATGTGGAGGACAAAAACCTGTTGCGCCGACCCTACGGGAGTAGGATAAGGAGATGATGATGATGATGATGTCTGTCTGCGGACAGACAGTCCGCAAGCCGCGTTTGTTGTAGGTAATCTCCGAAACCTAGAGGGTAGCTGACATGGATAGGCATTTTTAATTCCGCGCTGTCAAAATGGCGTAACGGGTGGTACAAAGTTGCACTAACGAAGTTTGCGGGCGACAGCTCGTCGATACATAATACCTGTTCTTACAAGTAATTGGCATTGATGCTGAGCCTTAATGAACACCTATGTACATATCTCATGACTGTAATTCTGTTAGACCTAGTGGTACAAAGCCGCTGGCGATCACGCAACGAAATCGCAACACCCTTCCTCGTCGCGCGCTGTTGCACGTCAATCAGATACAAGCCCATTGACAGGGACTCGTACACGCGTCACGCAACAAGCGATAGCGATTTTCTAAATCAAACGAAGAATGGAGGCCTTCACTATTGTTTTAAAAGTAAATTATCACATGTTAGGACAGAGAATATTACTGTGGCTATTTAAAAAAATAAGCTGTGTTTAGAAGAACTGCTTGAAATCAGCTATTTCAAAATTACTTCTACTCGTGATTGAGAAATTTCAGCTACTACGTAATATGATAGAGCTATGTATAGAATACAATATTTGTAGTCTCAACCACTTTTCCACTTCAAAAAAAAATTAATTAAAGTTAGTAAATGCAACTCCGCTTCCTTCTATAGCTTAGAGTGGCAACGACTAGCCTTCAGTTTACATATTGCTCACGTAACCCGCATCTAATAGGCGGGTAATTTCGTGCGCTCCGGCACCGACCGGCCGGATGATGCCTCGTTATCATCTTACTCCATCGATTTATGTTAGCCTGGTATTTGCTCCTGTGGCACGTGATCAAATTCCAATTTCATACTCTAATTGTCCGCTAATATTAAACGGTTTTAACGGACTCTAATGAAAATATTACTTAGAAGATTTACTAATTAAAAGCTGATAAAATATGGGATAATAAAATGTGTTTAAACTATGAGAACAAGTACGTTTATCGCCATTACAGAAATACTTTGAAAGAAATTATATTTAAATTAATTCCTTCGAAATGGAGTGATAAATTAGGCCTCAGGCATAAAGTAGGGCAGATATTCTTTATCGGACCGTAAGGCAGGTGTGCTCTAGCCATTTAATGGAGGACGTTCAAGAGAATCGTAAAAATTCAATCCGCGTGTCCCCGAGATGGGACACGGCCCCTGTAATTGTAATCCCTTGTATGTGCAAAATCGCACTCAATTTCCCACGACCCTTAATAAATTTTCACTAAATTCGTTTCTTATTAATGGTTTAAGGTAATTTATTTTATTATTGTACAGTGTTATGATTTTTTAGATAGTGATTTTAACAAAAATTGTGTACAAATTCAGGTATTTTCTTTTGGTTTAACCTGTTAAGGCCTGGTCACCCTTAACTTGGGGTATGCTCCGAGCCCCTCAGTGGGGACGTATAGTGAGCTTGATGGTGACTATGATGCTATTAGCGTATTTTATAATAACTTATTTTCGTACTGTTTTTAATAATCTTGTCTTTGATATCATAGAGTAAATAGTAAGCAAGAAATCCTATAGTTTTTTTATTAGTAGAGATGAATAGGCTTCAACGCTGACAATGGTTTATTTACAGAGGGCATATGAGTATTCTACTATAAACATATAGTATATGTTAGTGTTAGGCAGTGAAGAGGGTCGATGCGGAGATGCTCAAGGCCGAGCGTTAGCTAACGAATCGCGCCGCCACCTGAATAAGAAATAAACTTTCGAACATTATCCCTCCAGTATCCAGTTGCGTAACCCGTCCCCTCGAAACCTCCCGAAGACAGTATCATGGAATAAATTAAATTAGGGATACGAAGCTATTCTAGAATTGTAAAGACTTCTGGATAGGTTTATGTTCTAAAAGATATGGTTAATCAGGTAAGATACTGCCTTGAACAAAATTTTAGTAGCATGATTTTATAACGGCGAAAACTGAAAGCTTGTTACGCTGATGTTTATTAAAAAGTATACATAAATGAGTAAAGTTCTGAAACAATAGATTTTTTTTTGTTTCACCATTTTCCTAATTATTTTTTCAATAATAATTTTGTAATATTACAATAATAGCTTAGCATAAACTCTATAGTGTAATGTTTGCAAAAAGTTATTTAGATTAAAAAATTGTACGTCAAAATTTCTCGACAAACATTTTAAGTGGCAATAAATTAGGGTTGATCTTAATTAAAAAGTCAGTTCTTAAAAGGTCGGATTAAGAACTAATAAATTATTCGGAAGTCAGCCAACGCCGTAGTCGGAAATGGGCGGTAACGAAACAGGATGCCTAATATTTAACTCTAACCAATGGACACAAATAACCGTCTGCCCTTTGCTAACTTATCTGTTATCAGTAAGCAACAAGTTCTGAAAGTAGTACCTAAAAATCCACAAAAAAATAACCCTTAAGTGTATTTTAAATGAAACTATAGTTGTATCAAGTAATACTATTGACCTTACTATGTGGGTCAGGTTAAATATACGTTACATATAGCGTTGCTTATGTTAATTGAACGCATAAAGATCGCCTCCGTACCCAAACACGCCACCGGCTAATGGCCTGCTTTAATTTACGCCCATTGTTACGCCCTTCAATGTTACCTGATTTTAATTGCAACATTTTATGAGAAGCGGTTCAAATATCGATAAAAGATTATTTAAGGCTCATTAAATTAAGATATATTACCTCCGTGGTATTATACTCTAATTTCTAAATTGCTCTTTTTTTTTATAACAAAAGGGGGCAAACGAGCGGCGAGAACACCAAGGTGGTCAACGACGCCCATGGACATCCGCAACACCAGAGGAACTACAGATGCGTTGCCGGCCTTTGAGGAAAAGATATGCTCGCTTCTTGAAGGACCCTAAGTCGTATTGGTCTTTATGACCGAACTAGCTGTTCGCGTGCGGATTCATCCGCGTGGAATTATAAAAACTGTATTTTATTGTTTACATTTGTCAAATTATCAATAGCAAATGTCAAAATGACATGACATGACAAACCTTAGCAATCTTTCTTTCTTGATGTTGGTAGCAACTTATGGTCTCTTTCCCACATTAGGGTTTTTATCCAAAATTTTTACCCCCTAACTTTAATGGCATGAAAATATATAGCCTAAAGCATGACGTAAGTGTAAGGCTTTTTATTAAAAAAAATTCATTCAAAAAAATGCTGTAATTGCTGACATCTTAGGCAACAAAGAAGTGTGTGTTTACGCTTTATTATAATAGTATAGATAGTATAGATGACCAATGATTAATTTTGCGGTGTTTATGCAGTGTCTACATCTGTTGACGATTATGGACGTCTCCAGGGGGAGTTAGGGCTGGCAACTACTTTCCCTATATTACCAAAAAACAAAAATAGGTATAAAAATATGACAACATACTTGGAATCACAACGTTTTAATGGTAACTGCCATAGCTAGCTATCCTAGCCTATATCATTGGTTAAGGAAGTCCATTATGAAAAGCATTTTTTAAAGGTTCCACAACGTAAATCTACAAAGGAAAACAAAGTTTTACATTCCAACTTTTTTTTATTAACGGATAAATTAGGAGACAACTCTCTTGATTATACGAACGTTTAAAAAAGACAATGAGATAAAAAAAAGGACAAAGAATTCTAAAGAGAGTGAAAAAGTTTCTCGCACTAATTGCTCGTTCAAATAGAAAATGAGTTTGAATTGCTAAAACGTTGAAAAAAAGGGTTAAATACGCATCACTTACAATGGGTGCAAGTGAATGACAAGTGAACGAATGAATGGGGCGACAGGATTCAGGTCATAGTTGAGTTATATTTGTCTGCAGATGAATGGGACGAGTAATTACATTCGTCCAAAGAGATCTCGCGGATCCATTCTTTTGTACTCCTCATGTCTTCGGAGTGAAATCTTTTATTAATGACCATAAATTAAACCTAAGTCCTGGACAACCAATTGTAAATTTTGAGTAGTTAGTATAAATCAGTTATTACAGATTGATTTAACAAAACTTTCTTAAATACGTTTAACAAGTGTAATATACGGTTTAGATACTATGCATACAAAAGTAATATATCCCGACAATATTACTCCACGTCTTATTGCGGGGTCCAAATAAATGATATCGTGTTTGTCCGGCCTCAACACAACGAATGCGTACCATAATCTTGTACTAAACCGAGATTAACATCAGTAAAGAGATTCGTCCTGAGATTTGGATATAACAAAATAAACATGACGATACATTTTGACAAAAAATACTACTAAAAATAAACATTAATGGCCAGTTTCCTAGATCCGTTTAACCATTCGTTAGTGTTTATGGTTCGACAAATTCTTAAAATGCGTTCCTAACTACGTAACTTCAGTTTTACTCCTTTAAAATTTAGTTTAACATAACACTAATGAATTACCCAACATAAAACATATAACAACGTTTTGACAGCTGTCAACATAAGGTAATTAGGAAAGTGACATAACAAATCAAAGATCGGATTACCCAATTATCGTGTAAATTGAAACAATATCTTTAATATGCTGTGTTACCATAAATTTAATAACAATAAATGAGATTAACAAAATAAATTGTCACATCACTAGCTACGCTACATTAGGCGCCAAATGAAAACGCCGCGATGGCTACCCCATACCCCCAACCCCTCGGAAACTAGGTCGCATCGAGACTACAAATACATTACTGAAATAAGACGAACAGCCCTCATAATTAACGTAACACAACACTAAGACACCACTAAACTTCTACGGAATACTCTACTTAATCATTCTCAAATTAAATTACAAGGCGAAAGTTTCACTGTCGTACTACAATTGTTTAAGGGAAAACCTTTAGTGTACACTTAGTGTTCTATAATATCTATCATTAAGATATCTCTAAGGGATTCCTTAAGTGACCATTTAAAGACTTTGAGTAAGGCAGCAAGCCAATTCTCTCATTTTGTTCCAACTAACGAAGTTTGTATTTAAAAAAAAAATCAAGCAAAACGCTATCTCCTTTCACTGTACTGTTAGAGCGGGCGTACACCTTTGACTAAACTATCGCACAACTGTTGTGCGATTGTCGATTGTTTCGCAGCCAATTCAACTGTTTAGTTGCACAATTAAAAATCGAGTAGTGTGCGCACCACTATAGAAGCTCATAGGAATCAAAGCGAATAGTTTAGTCAAAGATTACTGTTTACGTGGTTATAAAGCATTTTATATTATTACTAAAAGATAGAAGTAAATTAAAATAAGACAATAACGTCAAGTTGCAGACGGTATGTGCATTAAGACAAGCCTGAACGTAGTGAGATGGCGTGCCTAGACAATGAAACATATTACAAAACGGATGAAAACTGACTTTCCAGTCTTTCGAGAAGAAAAATTACTTCGCAATGTATACCTTTAATTTAAAAACAAGTGAAGAATTAATTTCTTTATTCAATATTAAGCTGCTGTACGAGTATGTACAAACTAAAGCTACTCACGCCAAGTTCTGTCAGTTAGAAATGAATTAATGTAACGATATTTAAATCATACTGGCGTTACGTGTTTAAACAATTGATATAAACAGACTGCTTTATTGTACTAGTTAAGACTTATCGCGACATATTTGTGAAACGTTTTTAACTAAAATATGTATAATGTCTTGAGACGTCTTTTCTCGTGCGCACACCAAAAGATAGATTAAGCTGCCGGCAACAGTGTTCCCAACCAATTATGACGTGGGTGTCTTCAAGAGAACGGTGAATGGATATTTATTAAATTAGCGCGAACCAACCTTCGACCACATTACCACTTAACTATGTGTGTGGGATCGTGATCAAGCGCTGATTTTAAAAATCATAAAAAAGAAATGTTATTTAAATTATCTCCGTGGCTCATCTATACTAATATTATAAAGAATTAAGACTTACATTTTATCATTTATTGATATTACTCCAGTTTTGTTTAAATAGGCCGATTTTTAAAATTCTTTTACCACTAAAAAGCTACGTTATCAGTGAGTAACATTTGTATTTTTTTACAGACGAAGTCGCGAGCAACTGCTAGATAGAGTACAAGGATAAGAGTGTTCGTTTAACAAATCTAATCCTCTTTGACGTTGTCGTGTCTGCGATGAATAAAGCTAGGCAACCACAGCGGAGCGGTGCCGGGGGCGCGTCGTGCGAAAACATTTAGCTAAGTGCACCACTCTACACGTTAAATACGATGTTCACACCATGGAATTGTGTTACTTTATTGAACAAAAGCAAATGTTAAATTAGAAACTTCCATATTCTTACATACTCGTATATCTACGTTTTGGAGTTTGAAGTATGTTTTTAGAAAACTAATTAACTAATGATGGGTTGCTGAAGTTTCCATTTATTTTATCATTACCTAGTGTATACCACCATGTGTTAGTGTTAGGTCGTAAGTTTCAACGGAGAACTCAAGTTACGTAGTTCAGAAACACATTTCATGAATTTATCTAACCAAAAACACTAACAAATGGTTAAATTTTGCTGGGAAACCGACTACAAATGTTTGTTGTCTGCATTAAACTATCTTATAAAAATGATTAAGTTCATATAATTAAACATCTATATCTATACATATAATAAAATTGGAGTGTCTGTTTGTAATATCAAAAGAAATATTCCGGATTTCGGGAAGATGATGTATTTGCGTTGCTAATAACGAAAATAGCATTTAAGATTTTTTATCTGTGTATCTGTCTGTCTGTCTGCCCGTAAGCCGCGTTTGTTCCGGGTAATCTCCGAAACGGCTATATAGGCTACTTCTTTTATCTTAATATTGCATGGACGAAGTCGCGGGCAACAGCTAGTTACAAAACAAAATGAGATAAATGTGTCACAGAAATCTTTCATCTCAAAGTAACTAAGTATTGAGTTCACAAGTCATTGGGTCGATAGGATCGGCGTGGCCGGATAAAGTATAGGCTCATTGAAGTCCTGCCGGGTGACGGACGGAGCAACGACACGGAAACTGCGTGGAGACATCGCGCTGATAAACATAAATACTGCCCTCACTAGACAAAACCACTTAAACTAGTTTCACACGAGGGATGAACAGTGAGGCAGTTGGCCAGTACAGTTTATTGCAGTGCTTTTCTGTCTCGGAAATTGCGTTTAACTGTACAGTCATACTATTCTAGCCTTCAACCTTATACAAATGTCAAGTTTTTTACTATTTGGGGCGTAATAGCAAGACCCTTAAACTTGAATGTTCACCGAGATCCATAAAAATCTGCAACTGACGAATTACCAATTCTTTACCGATCTTTGAATTAAAGCAAATAAATATATATATCAGTGTTTTTAAAATAAATAACATTCTATGTATCAATTTATTCGCAAAGTATGAAAGGAAATTATGTTATTCTTTTTGAGATATGAGCCTTTATGATGCGAGAGACGGCGAAATATTGGAAAGCCGTGACGTCATAAACATTAACGTAAAATATGATTCCATTATACATTTTGTTTGGCTCCATTTCATATTGATATCTTGAATATTAAATGTCTGATGTTAGACGCGAATGTTTAATATCTTTGAACTGGTACTACGAAAAAAAAAACAAATAATTTTATTGTTATAAGTATAAGTCTATAAAAAAAGAGAAATATCTTCAAAAGCAATCTACTCGTATAAGTTAATATTTCCCTCTTTTAAAATCACCATCTTTAAGAAATCGACCATCAGAGCAATTAATCAGATTTCATATCTATAATTGACACGATTATTAAGTTCCTACTTTCAACTATATACTCCAACTATATTGCTTTTAGTTTCGATGTAAAAAAACAAACACCCATACATGTACACGCGACCTAAATTCACAAAGAGACTCCGCTGCAATGTCAACTCAATTAAAATAGATTCCGATTTCCAATTACTTGAAGCGCAGTTCTGTGTGGAGAAAATAATAAACTTTTCGCCGTTGATTGCTCTGCATATCTGTAACTACTGGCTTGCTGTCCCAGTGACGTAAATCTTTTATTTATAAAATATAAGTAAATCCTTGTTCTTGTAAAAATTCCACCTAACCTAGGACAGGGATGGGAAACAAATGAAACGCGTGGCATTAATTACGCAGAAAAATATATTTATTACGGCACTAATAACCAAATTAATTTTGCACTACGAAAAGTATGAGGTAGGTATTGTTGGTAAACGAGCCCAAAGTTATTATCTAAGGCTAAGGAATGAAACATTTTATCAGAAGAAATGGCAATTAAAGGTAAAAGTTCATTCTCGTCGTAATGCTCATGCCCTTAACCATTAGGTTATTGGACGTTCTAACACAGATTGACTGTCATATTGGTAACGTAAAAGGGTTTGACAAAGGTTTGACAGTGCGACTTTTATATGTGGTTAGGTATATTGCATCTGCAAAACATTTTACGCTTTCACGTATTTCGACGCTTATAGAATTATGAAAAGTCAAACAAATAAAGAGTGACAAGATAAATTTATGAACCCAAACTTAGCAATCCATCCATCTCTTTCTAGATCTACCTCTACCGATGTACCCTTCCACACTCATAACTAACGTTCTCCTTATTACCATGCGATACATCCTTCCTCATAAAATGCCCATAACATGCTAAGCTTTTATTTATAAAATATAAGTAAATCCTTGTTCTTGTAAAAATTCCACCTAACCTAGGACAGGGATGGGAAACAAATGAAACGCGTGGCATTAATTACGCAGAAAAATATATTTATTACGGCACTAATAACCAAATTAATTTTGCACTACGAAAAGTATGAGGTAGGTATTGTTGGTAAACGAGCCCAAAGTTATTATCTAAGGCTAAGGAATGAAACATTTTATCAGAAGAAATGGCAATTAAAGGTAAAAGTTCATTCTCGTCGTAATGCTCATGCCCTTAACCATTAGGTTATTGGACGTTCTAACACAGATTGACTGTCATATTGGTAACGTAAAAGGGTTTGACAAAGGTTTGACAGTGCGACTTTTATATGTGGTTAGGTATATTGCATCTGCAAAACATTTTACGCTTTCACGTATTTCGACGCTTATAGAATTATGAAAAGTCAAACAAATAAAGAGTGACAAGATAAATTTATGAATCCAAACCTAGCAATCCATCCATCTCTTTCTAGATCTACCTCTACCGATGTATACTTACTTACTTACTACTCAGCAAACAGAGGATTTTGCTTTCCTAATGCTCTGATATATGTTCGAAAACCAATGACAATATTTGCCGCTTGCAAATATTACATACAGAGCCACTTTACCGTTTGTTTCGCATACACAAAACATTATATTTGTTCCATATTACATCGATATATTTTTTTGTATAACTTTAACGCTGATCTTATGATTTACGAGAGATTAAGCAACTAAGTTCTGAATATGTTAAACCATTATATTTATCTTACTAATATTATAAATGCGAAAGTTTAGTTGGATGGATGGATGGACGGATGGATGTTTGTTAGAGTTTGTAGCCTAAACGGCTAAACCGATTTCGGTGAAATTTGGTACAGATCTAGAGGATAGTCTGGAAGAACATATAGAATACTCACTTTTGTTTTTTTTTAATTCCACACGGACGGAGTTGCGGGCGAAAGCTAGTACTTCTATAAATGTAACATTAGCATATAGCTTTAATCTCGTAAGCGTTAATAATTGGGGAACATTACGAATAACAGATGACAACTTAACACGCAGGTCCAGGTATAACTTCTAGAGGTAAATGAAATTTCAAACTTGGTACCATTATAACGTCAAAAATGTTTGACGTTAGTGTTTTCGTTGTGTTTGACGTCTTTTTGTGTAGTGATACAGGAAGAAAACTTATTCAAATCGCCTAATGCTGGATTTATAATTTCCACTTATTTTGTCATTACCTAGCGATTCATTAATTTTAGGTTGACCTATGTTTTATCGGAGTAAAACTCAAATTAAGTCGTTCGGAAACACATTTCATGAAGTTATCGAACCAAAAACACTAACGAATGGATAAACGTAGCTGGGAAACCAGCCATAAATGATACCTAACTAAATAAATGAATTAAGATCAAGCTCGTAGTCTTATTTTACAATCTTTAAGATGACTCTATAAGTATTCAAACGGCAACATTTTTACAAATATTATGAAGATTCTAACACCTTATTTACTAACTCATCAAATTAATAAAATCTTAAGCTTACCCCCCAGTCTCCCTCTCTTACCTACTAATTTCGTAACTTTACGACTTCAAAGGAGCCGTAAACTAGTCTTAATTTCGATGTCACCTTATTTATACGACTTAATCTGTAGAAAGGAATATTTAAAACCTTTATGGACTTTTAAACATGATTACGTTTGGCCTCAGACCTTAGTTATTATGCTGTTTAAAATTACAAAGTCTATATTCGTTGAACTAGTCGAATTGTTAAATCAATTTGTCATTCGGTTTTCTTCAAGCAAATTCAGAATCATTCATACAATAAAATGAATATTAATAACGTAATTTTCATGAATACTTAATACAAATGCGAAAGAGCTTCTAGAAGGATTAATCCTAACCTCAACTTTGGAAGTAATCTGATATAAGCTGTATTCGCAGATTTTAAGAAACATATAAACATAAATTTAATTAAGAAACTTTACAAACATCAACCAATAAAAGCTAACGTAATGGTGACTTCACAAATCTTATTTTCATTAAATTAACTTGGAAGTATAAATAAGAAATTTAATTAAGCTCACCTTTGACAATTTGGCATTAATTAAATGTACAAAAAAGTTCAGAGAGTTTGATTTTTTTTAATACGAATAGTGTTTTTAAAATTAAAATGAATTGGAAGATAAAAAATATACTCCTGTTCATTTCCTCTATAGATTAATGGTAGGTATCTGTAAATGACTATGGGCAACGGTCAAGTCGTTATTTTCACGTATTCAACTGTCCGCTTGCTCGTATACCACCTATACTACAAAAAAAATAATTTCTAAAACCACAGTGAACATCAGAAACCTCTCTTAAAACGTTTTAAAATTGTCGTTGTAATAAACATTAATTGTAAGCGTTTCAAGCATCGACAGAAAATTAACAAGCAATGAATTTTTCAGTCTCTTCACTTCCGTCTCGCTGTCGTTTTCTGTTTCCGTTCACTCAAAGGGTTATTGGAAGCATAGCGATGTTTCGGCTCAAAAGAAGATTTTATTAAAATTGTTGTAAATTGATTTTTTTCAAACGTAATGTTCCTATGGCAGAAAAGTGACATGGTTTATATGATGATAAGATTAATCTTTTTTTTTAATAACAATAATACAACCTAGAATCTACTCGTTCACTAAATGTTATGATATTTTTGATAAAACCTTTTTGTTAATTCCTCACAGTCACACGGTGGAACAAATAATTAGAAAAAAATGTAGGAGCAGCGTACAAAGAGGACTAATTTAATTTCCTTCAAATGTCTAAAACTATAACAAGCATATATACCTGTTGCATACGCCGGCTCGAGATCATCTTCATCATCAGTGTGATGTCGACTGGAGGCGTGTGAGTGCGCATGGTGCGGCACGCCGACATGCACCGGCTGTATGGGTTGCTCGTAGTGTTTGTGATGGTCGACATATACTCGGTGATGGTGCGGACACGGTGTTGGCGGCAGATAGTCGGCCAGCGTACCCCCTCGCGTCAGCGTCGACCCCGCGCTCAGTGTACCCCCGCCCGAACACGACGCTAACGCACTACGCACTGAACCCAAATCCAGCGACGGTCTCCGCGACAACTCTCCGAAACTTTCACCGAATAGCGCACTAGCGGGCACCGCGTGTCTCACTTCGTGCTGGTGATGCGAGTGCCCTCCGTTAGATGAAGAGTGAGGCGACGCGGAGTGATCGCGGCTGTCGCGCGACGTCGACGCGGTGTGTATGATACTTTCGTCGTGCGTCTCCAGCACCTCCCGGGCCGTCGGTGGGTTGGGATGGGAGTGCACCACCGAGGTACCCGCGCGTCGTGGACTACGACCGCGATCGGGCATCACCGAGGACGCAGACCAGTAACCCCACGCCATTTTCTATCACACTTATTGCTTTTAAATTACACGTTCAAAGTGCCGAAAGAAGGCTGACGTATCAGACGTAGGGCGGCTGCAAAGATTGATGGGATTATAAATATGGATAGAGAGGTGACGGATTGATCGCACGAATGCGTGTGGCGCGAGTGAAGGGATTTGAAATTGGTATTATTATGCAACCCTAAATCTCCTTTGACATCGACCAGGTATAATTTATGGTGCAGTGGTACTTTTTTCAAATTACAAGCTTACAAATTACAAATAAAGATCAAAATCGTTATTTTATCGATTGTGAGATAATCGAATGTACTACAAATAAGCTATAACACAGAAAGTACTCGTATAAAAGGAGCAGTATTACCGTATCGCAAACTTCCATCCGACTACCAACTAATTCCCCAAGTTTACGACGTCGGAGACGCTTTAAAGTACTTAAAGATTTATTACTAGCGACGTATTGCGTAGGAGACTTTTAATATTAAAATCGCCTTAATGTTTAAAATAAGGGAGATAATACGCGTATATAGTAAAATGACTTACCAAAATAGGGATAATAATTATTTTGGAACGAGCGCGTAAAATCCTTTAAATATCTAAAATGGTTATTTTGAGGTGTATTAATTTTTTAAAGGAATTTAAACAAAAGTAACTAGCACCTTTTAGTTTAAAGGTGAAAAGTGTTATAATGCGCTAGATATTTTCATTTCGTATGATAATACTGAAGAATCGTATCATGCATAGGCTACCAAACTATAGTGGTTACTATGGTTTCTGAACTTATTCAACGATTTAAAACAAACATGGTTTTCTACAGCACAAATTTTATATGCAAATTAAATATCTTTATAAACGAAAAGATTTTTACGGATTACGTTAATATGAAATCTATATTCTACTCAGAATTCCTGAAATAAAACTTTAAAATGCGATAAAACAGCTTAGTTTTAGTGCTTTTTTTCAAGAGAAGGGGGCAAACGAGCTGCGGGAACACAGAGGTGGTCATCGACGCCCACGGACATCCGTAACACCAGAGGAACTACAGAAGCTTTACCGGCCTTTGAAGCGGATAAGCAACATTTTTTATTATAATTGTTACCAACAATTCTTATTATTATTGGAACTCTTATATTATTTGTTAGGTAATGTTCTTAAGATATCGTGACCAGAGCTCATATCGAGTGCTTGCGTACTTCCTCGTTCGGTAGTCAACATGCACGCTCCATTAACATAAACCGCATTCTAACGCAAATGTAGGGTGAAATTTAAATCGATGTTTGCAATGACACACTAAACTAATGCATTTCAACTATGACTCATGTTCAGCTTAGTTGTTTTAAGTACATGTTTAATTATTTAGTACTAAACGTAATGTTTAGATTTTTTCTTTTTTGGGATGCTATATCTGTGCATCAAAGTGAACGGTAATAAGTCATTACAGCTTTTATTTTTTTTATTTGGTAAAGACCGAATAAACCCTGTTCTTTGCGGGTTCGCTTGATTAATCGGTCTTTAAGAAAATTATCATCATTTCGTATTTTTTTTACAATGATGAAAACTGGACCTATATAAAATAAAAAAAATATTGAAATGTGTATTACGACCTACTAAATATGTCTTAAATCAGTTAGAAACGCTTAATTTCGTCGCCATATTAATGAAGTGTCATTCAAACGGTGGGGATACCTCGTATACATTTTTCCCAAATTTCTATTGCTTTCATACCCAAACGTGATTAATTAGGGAGAGGTCATTAGAGACTATTAAAAAACTTGAGATAACGCAAAGAATTTTAATTAGCTACAATATTTTATACAGGATAGATTGTGCTTTTAAAAATACAGTTATGTTAGATTTGAAAAATATTAAAATGGACAACTATAAAAAAAGAATTGCGTAAATACGGATTATAAAATGACCTTTGCAAAAAGCAAGAACAAACAGTGGGCATCTTAGATATCGTGCGCGTCGCTACTGTCAAAGTGTAAAGAAACACGAAAAGTGTTTTGGTACATTCCAAAATGAAACTAGTGCATAGTTGAACCAAAAGAAATGGAACAACAGCGTACACGGTAACCTACAAACATAAACACGCTAACGCGAACTTTTTCTCGGCGCGCCGTTTTAAGGTCAAACAGCACTCGTGCTATAGGGTTACAAGACCGCGCCCGCGGTCGCGGATTACCCCATTAGTCGGGAGCCACTCCTGTCCCGACGATTTGGCCACTACTTACTTCGCACGCAGCTTTTCGCACCCCCTACGAGAAGCACAATCGATACGTGCGTTTGGAATTGTCAAAGGAGATGAAGTTTGCGGTGAGACTTACGCAATGGTGGTTAGCGCGGGAGAGTTGGTAGTCAGTGGTGACGGGAGAGAAGCGTAGCCGCGTGTCTGTCGCGGCTGAGGGCCGCCGGGAGGCCGCGGGAGAGTGTGCGGCAGTCGGCGGCCGGAGTCGCACTGCCAGCGGCCGGGGCGCTAGCCACGCATGCGCACTCCCCACCCCGCGCCCCGCCGCCTCCCACCGATTGATGTAATATTTATCTTAGATTAACAACCAAATAAAAGACGGCGCGCGGCCACCCACTATTTCATCCCCTAACAAAATTAGTAGATGTCAAATATTATTCCATTAGGATACAAATTAAAAAATATGTGTTTAATTCGTGGATATGTTTCGGGCGCGGTTGGCGGGGTTCTGGCGCGGTCGGCAGTGACGTCAGGGCGGACGCACGCGCGCCGACAGGTGGGCGCATTGCGCTGAGCCTATCATATGATTATGACATTTGCTATTCGTCTGCGACCGCGACGTTTAAATTACTTGCGGTGCTTTCGTAGCAATTAAATAAACGGCATGTATTTTATCACATGAACATATCGCTCGAATATTTAGAAACGAGTAGAATCTATAATTCCAAAAATGTTGTTTATATTTCTGAAAAGTTCACAATAGGTATAAATTACAAAAGAACAATTGAAACCAACTTAACGCTAAAATGTTACTGGGTGATATCATAAAAATACATCTAAAGAATAAATTCTATTTATTGAACATACCCGCGCCGCGAATATTGCTTCGTTAAAACTTCAAAAACAAACAACAAAAATTAATACCATCCGCGGCCGGGCCAGATCAAAGTTTAAAATTAACGCGCCGACGCGCGCCGCCCGCCCCGCGCACACGGGAAGTTCGTACCGCTTTTACAATTTGATGTTACATTTAAACCTGTATAACAGTAAAAAAAAACATCACGAAGCAAAGTAACTCCCAAACGTCACTCAAAAATATACAAATATGTGTACTTATGTTCATCATATGAAAAAATTAGAACTACAAATATGTTTTTCAATAAGTTATTTTGTATTAAAATATATTTTTCAGTTATTTGTTTGAAAATTATAAAAATGGTTAAAGATCTAACATATAACAACTAGGCTCGCTCTCAAATAAATGTTAAATTACATCTATTCGTAGCGGTTTCGTGAAGATGACCGATCAACTGTAGACGTGCTACGACTGCTACGCTAGCCGGCTACGTGCTACGATCAGTGCGGCTACACGGTAACGGTACTTTCCGCGTTTACCTTTTACTTTGTAGTTTTACAGGTTAATACAAAACGTGTTTTAAAATATAAACAAGTGAATTTATCGGTTGTAGTTTAGGTAAAATGAAAATGACCTTTTACATTAAAAATAACAGGGCTAAGGTAAAAAGAACTGGTTTTAGTACCAAAATGGCTTACAAAAATGAGTACATGTCCTTTTGAAAGTGACAACACAGCAAAAAAATAGACTTCAATAGAAGGAACAAATAAGCAACGCGCAGCACAAAGACTGAATTGCCTTTGTGTCCTACATTTTTCTAAAAAGACTTTCTAAAATAATATTCCTTTAAGGGAAATAAAGTAACAGAAAATGCAAAATGTGAAGTTGGGAAAAGCCTGAAAAGATATTTACGTACGCACGTACACTAATAAAAATATAAGTTTTATTGAATGATCAGACCATACTCTACTTCTTAACTATGATTACTTATGGAGTTTTTGTTAATAAACGTTAACAAGCATAAAACAACTGATCAAAAAGGGAGTGATGACTGAGATGACGTATGATAGAGTTATGTGGAGGACAAAAACCTGTTGCGCCGACCCTACGGCAGTAGGATAAGGAGATGATGATGATGATGATGAAGCATAAAACAACTAATAAAAAAATCGTATCGTCGGATTAAGGATTAGTTCGAAAACAACGTAGTATGGAATGCGTTAAAAAATTAGAGTTCGTTGCTATCTGGTAAGAAAATCGAATTGCATCTGAATTAGATAATTTAGGAACTGTCAAGCTATAACTGGTTAATCCTAACATTTTATTCTCAGAACCTTTTACAAATGACCTAAATAGGTTTGGTATAACGCAAAACCCGTCCTTTTACCGCAATTAATCAACCGTCCTACGTTTCCTTGAACATTTTCAGTTTATAGCCTAATCTTACGTAATGTACTTAAATGGCTTAGCAAAATCCTTTTATCGTTCTGATTTAATCAGAAAATATTGGAAATTATAGTACTTTAAAGTTATAACAAAGAGAGATTAAAGTTCCAATTCCCACTTTCACTAATAACATATTTTCAAGCAATCTTTAAAACTCTGTGTTTCTCTTAAATGGTCGTAAACGTTAGTTCATTATTATAAGGACACTTTATATTACCTTATATTTAAGCAGATATTATCTCGGAGCATATGTAACGTATTAAAAACCAATCCGATTTAAACAAATTAAACGACGAAGGATCGCAAGTGCCCCGAAAACGCTTCAATCAAAATGTTTGCGGTGTAAAGTGGCGCCGCAGTCTAGTCAACGCATCTGATTACATTGTTAAGAGACAGCGATTTATTTTCTCATTTAATACACAATATTTTACATGTAGAAGTATTTATAATAAATCTCAATTTAACCATAACCGGTGGAAATCAGACACATATTTTCTCCCTAAAGATATTCTTCCATTTCCAAAAAGATTGCTTAGTGGATATATTTCTTACTATGAAGAAACAATAAAGTTTGTGGTAAAACGTTGTGATCTTTGTGCTAATTCAATTAAAAAAAACGGCTATTATCCAATAGCGAGGTGACATTCCTTGATGCATTCATCTTTTTAGAATCAATTTTGTATCCAAAAAATATTCTCTTATAAAATCGCTATCGCATATCAACGTGTACAGAGCATTACTAGTCTGTTCAGGCGGACCACTTTCGCGCTCCAATTGCCGCGCCATTGTTATGTGGAATTGTATGTGCCTATTCCTAACCGTGCGCTCCTTCCATACAAATGTACGCACACAGATTGTCCATGAATCTTGATCAAACCAAACGCTAGTCTCCATCTGATCACGTACGTTTATTTATGTACAACATTGACACAAAAACTAAACAGACCGTGTCTATGACATCATACCATCACATTAATGCAAAATAATTACGTATTCCGACAAATGAACTAATCTACGGTTTTGATGTACTTTTTATGTAAAGGACAATGTTTTAAAGCAATCCTTTATCGTAAAGATTGTTCTATGGCGCTAATTTAGCCCAATCTCGATGCACTATAATTCTCGTCTAAGAACAATTTTAATGTAATATTTATACCAGCCTTCCTAACTACTATATACCATATTATGTATACCATCAAGGTACAATTCAGGGTCGAGTGTTTCTTCACTCCATCGAATGTGAAGACCTCTTCACAAGCAGTGGAGCAACGGAGCGGCCAAATATAACGAGGTGTCAAGACCACGCATGAATTCAGACCTCTAGACGTTCTTGAAGGAGACCTAGATATATGTAACTACCTATAAATGTCGTCTCTAGGGCTGCCAAAATATTTTTATGATGTAGAACACATCTCTCTTATCAAACATGGTAAAGTTAATTTAAAAAACAATACCTAAACTAACTGGCACTACTCCAAAGCAAAGTATCATCTATTTCATATACAAACATTACCCATTTTAAAATTGAAATACAAAATTCAATTTAATTACGAAAGTTGAAAATATTTTTTAAAACTGCAAAGCAAGCTTTAACAAATTTCATATGGAGAAATGTTTTTTAATTTTGCAGGCGGACGGAACACATTTGGCCGGCCGAAAAAAATGAATATGAGAATATCAACTGACGGCCCTGTCGGCTTCAGCGCTTAATGAAAACATATTGTGAGTGCAGCCGGGTAACGTAATTACGAACACGAGTAACACCTGCCTATGAAGAAGGTAATCTGCTATGGATTGTAACCAAAAATATTGAGATTTTTAACTTCGCACTTCTGGGCACCTAATAAAAATTAAATTCAAGTGTCAACAAAGCGTGTAGTCGATTTGTGAATAAATAAACACGTATCTTCGTATATCTTCTACCCATGAGCTTTTTATATAAAATAAAACAAATAAAAAGCATTCATTCCACTATGACACTTAAAAACGTAATAATTTAAAGTGATCGTTAAAACTTTACTCAAAGACATAAAACTAGAACTTTTCGCAAATAAAAAGCAAAACATATCCAACAGTTAAAGTTTGCACAAGTTAAACAAAGTAGGGAACTTTTAAGTTGCGATGTTTGTGAAGCGGTCGCGTGTGGCCAAAGTTGTGAATAGTTGCGGCGACCGCGTGAGATGGTCAGTTGCACTTCATTTAACTTGTCACGTCAATAAATACCGCTTGTACACTTGCAGTGGTGACAGGAAATTGGAGACAGATTTATGAAAAACATTTGCAGGATTTAATTGTACTACTAAACATTAGAAATTATTTTATAAACTGCTGGCTGCTCAGATTCTAGGTTATAGGTTAGATTATAGGTTGCACTACTATCATATTACAAATAATTTTATTGGACATCAGGTTTATCTTACCTACCTCGAGTTAATCAATGGAATGACATAACGTATCGAGTTATTTTTTTTAACCCTTTTTACTAATGTTATGTAAAAAAGTTACAAGCCAGCAACTTACCTGTAAACAAAAAAAATATACACATAAATATCCAGTTTCCAATCTTACAAGAGTTAATTTAAGATAGTGTTTAGTGCAATAATTCACAGTATCGATACATAGATAACTTAGTTTATCAATACCGCTACATATATCAACAAAAAAAAATAACAAAGAATATGAAAGTAGTAACGTAACATCTGACGGCATGTAACTTAATTCCTCACCCCGTAAGTTAGGGATTCGTCAATCAAAGACACCTGTCGTGCTCCCACCGACCCACTCTACTGCCGACCTCAACACCCGACCCGTTATGAACATGTCGAAGAAAATCTCGCTTGTAAGTCAAGAAAATATCAAATACTTCACGTCAAATCACTTTACTGTTTGCTTTGAAATTAAACAACCCTTCCCTATCTAATACAATAGACCATGTCCTAACAATATTAGCATTTACTGTAGACTACTGAAAATATCTAAAGACATAAATAACGGATATAAAATTATACTTTTCAAGCAAAACATACAAATCGATTCAGAAACAAGATAGTTTCATTGCTTACAAACAATTCAATAGATGTCGATAATAAATCGTTAAAAATGTGCACGAAATGCATTAAATCAGTCTGGGCAGTTAGCTGGTAGTGAAGAAAACTGCACAGAATAATGTAAGGTAAATGTTTCTTGAGAAGATACGGAGGTCGATGTCGAGAGGATAATAAATTGTGCTTGAAATATTCTATTGAAAAATAACACGCTGCTTTCATAGAGACAATGGAAAAATCGCTTCAAGCGCACGTGCAAATTTAAAAGGAAAGTTTTTATAGTTTTAAATAAAATTGTCATAACGAATTTTGATGTATTAATATAAAACTTCTTTGCACTCTTGTCCGCGTGGAATTATCCAACATTTCGCTAAGACTAGCTTTCGCCCAGGACTCTGTCCGCGTGGAATTAAAAAAATAAAAGTAAGTAGCCTATGTGTTATTGGAATGATATGCCTGGAGGCAGTCCACTAGAGCTATACCAAATTTCATCGAGATCCCTTCAACCGTTTAAGTTACAAACTCTTACAAACAACCATCTACACTTTCGGATGATATTAGTAAGAAGTAAGATTAGTGAGATTATCAGTACAAGGCCGTACAGCAACCTACAATGAAATGTATGAACAAAAGTGATTCCAAACATAGCACCGGTAGTTAAGCCCTCGACATAAACAGTCAAGACCTCGTTAAGAAGCCCCGAGTGGCGACACCTGTACTGCAGTAATTTGCCTCATTAGGAATGAAACGTTGATATCTCGGTGAATAAAAACGGGGGAAAGTCAGAGATAATTGCACACAAAACTGTTGCTATATTACAGATGAAAAATGATGTGTGTTTACTATGAGTGTGCGTCATTTAATACATTTGTAAATCATTTAGAGCGATATTACTGTGGTTTGATGTTTGATTTTAAATACCACCAAGAGTTGATTGTAAAGCTTAGTAAATTCTATTCAAAATCTGTAACATAGCATTTCATTTTTACAGAAAAAAAAGCGTTAACTTAACTAACCTCACGTTAATTACGCTTCTTGTGTATTGAAAATAAAACTTTGTAAACGTTTGATGTTATTGACAAAGTATAGTATAACAAATATTTATTAACATTTATTCGTTGTAAAATAGCTGTTCCGCGGTCGCAACAAGAGCCCCGTTCCCCGCGGACCGTGATAATGAAGAAGTTTTAATGAGCGCAGTCGACCCGGCTTCGCCTCCCTCTTAATTGCAATTGAAACTCCGCCTCAAAATTTTACCCGTAAACTTGCTTTTTAATGCTGCTTTATTATTATTTTTTGCTCCTTTTTCATGAAAAATATTCTCTTTTCGATGCAAGTTGTAGATTATTAGAAGTTAATACTAAACTACGTTTATTTTAGTAATGTCGTATTAAAGGACCAAACAGGTCAAGAACAATGTTTCTAAAACTCTACAATTAAATTAGTACTAAATTAAAAGAAATTTTAAGTAATATTTGTTAGAAATCGGGCAAAATACTTAGATTCGTTTAACGTCTAGAGCAATGATTGTCAGAGTGGTTCAGGTTGACCCCAAGTGTCCACAAGAGCCGTGGTAGATTCACGATCGCTAGAAACAAAATTGGCTGCGCATGAAAAAGTTTCTAAACCTCTGGTCTATAGTCTAGACATGCCCATATTAAAAACTAAAGTACCTATACCAAGTTAGTTATTTCGAAGCAATATTAATAGCGCGAGTCAGCTCCAGACTATCGACGTCTGAAGAATCTGCGAGTAATCTACAGAATATGAAACGATACCGGGAGCCGCGCGTTGCGATGCGACTCGTGCACTACTCATTTTTCTTAGCGACGAGAAGGATATAACTTCCCGCTAGATATTACAAGCAATTCATATTCGAGGGAAGGAAATTTTGAAATTTGTGAACGATTTTTAATATCGAAGTTTGATATTTTTACAGTAAAACAAAATCCACGCTTTACGCAAATGGAAAAATAAACTACATTTCGATATTTAAAAAGATCAATAAGTCTGACGGTATTACCGTACGAAACCCTGTTGTACTAACCCCATCTAGAGTAGGATAAGGCAATTGAGAAGCTTGTGATGACCGAGCTATCAAAATTTTCATAAAAATAATAATCAATTAAAAGACAAGAAGGACGTTAGTTATGAGTGTGGAGGTACACCGGTAGAGGTAGACCTAGAAAGAGATGGATAGATTGCGTGTAGTGATGACTGAGATGACGGTTAATAGAGTTATTTGGAGGATGAAAACTCGGTGCGCGAACTATACGGGAGTAGGTTAAGTTAGGGGAGATGATAATGAATAAAAATAAAAATCAAGGCATAATAATCGAATTATTAACGAGTTTAAATCAGTGATTATTTGACTAGCACTGTAGACTATTACGTCAATTAAAGCTGTGAATGTGAGGACTAGAGAATTAAACGTTTCAGCGTCGATCTGCGCGGCGAGCTTTGTAACGCAAATCGCATCAATAGAAGGAAATCGACACTGTACTGTGAAGCGAATCGAAATAGATTAACCTTTGAGATCGGACATAAATTAAATCAATAGCAACAAGAAATAGCTTGTAATTTAAATACAAGGAATCTCATTCAGAAGATAGTAAGAAATAAATGTAAAATGAGTAAAGATTGCAGTATTATTCAAAATACCATATCCTTAGCAAAAAATCGGTGAGAGTGAGTTTTTATAACAAAGGAAACAGTAAAAGCAATTAGGAAAATACAATACATTTAAAATTTTTTCGTAATAAACACATTTTAAAAGAAGATAGCAATATGTGAAACCCACATTTAAATGTTCAGTTAACACAAAGCATGCAGTATCCAGAATGCACCACAATAAGCTGTTATTCATGAAAATATCTTTTGACTAATTAAAATGTTCAGACATATGAACTGCAATTATCATTACCGTTGTCTTTTGTCCATGCAGTTGCGAAACAAAATATTGTAATTTCGAGACCAAATTATCGTACTACCATTACTTGTTTCAATGACAAAGTACAGTCAAAGACATTAATTTGCATTCCACTTGGGTTTTCGAAAGTTTTCAAAATCGCATTGTGAGCGTCAAATGAACATTTTCCAAAAGGGGTAGAAAGTAAACTTCCTACTGTACTATTCCCATAGCGTTGTAAACAGGGGACAAAGTAAACGAACAAAGTTAAATTAATTAATCCGCAATCACAGTATTAAGGAAGGCTCTGTCGGTTGCTCATTTCAAAGCCGGCTATAATAATAATGAAAATTATCTCTTTTTAATTAAAAAAGTACTAAAACGTAGCATACAATGTCAACAGGGTTTAACAATTTTAGATTAATGTTTTGGCTTACAGTTCCAAATTTGCTGAGAAATAATATTATAAACAAATGATTATGCAATCACGCTATAAATCTAGAGATATAGGCAGTGATTACTTAATTTCCAACTCACGCATAAGGCCTTTATACGAAGTAATACACAAAAAAAATACCACATCATAAAGCAATAAAAAAGGTACGAACATACTGTTCCATGTTTTCAAAAAGAATGGTATTTCAGCGTGTTTTATATAAAGAACTCTTGACAATGAAAACGTAGAGTTGGAGTACAACAGTACTGTAATACGGTGCATGTCATTTGGCGGTTGAATTGCAAATATCAGGTTGCTCAGCATTCGACACACGCGCTACAAGCGCACGTGTGCTTTCGTTAGTAGTCAAGCGCAGTGCTCGCCTGAAGAGCGCTGCTTTTACGCCGATGTACGAAAACTGTCTGTTGTTCGGGTATTTTAGGCTTTTACTTATTAAGCTTACCACCGTTTCAAAGCAAAATGTACCTATATTTTTTAGTCAATGTTTTTATCAATTGCGAATATTGATGTGACCATAAAATTTAACTTTCCTGGAAACTAATAATGATGAAAATACGATTTTTATACCAGTGTTTTAATATTTAAAATCTATAGTTCGTCTACGTTCTTCCTACATTATTTGACAAACGATCAAACACATTTTATGACCATAGAGGTAATTACACTTTTTTTGTTATAAATTTTGTATAAGATACGTATACATATATGACGTCATTGGTCTATAAATGTATCTCGTCGGATATTGCACGGATTTGGCCATCTAACTCCCCGGCATTCGATGATTGATGTCTTCTTATAATCGATGAGGTTACGCTCGCAACACTGATATCTTGGATAAACACTGATATTCATACTTTATAAGTTTATTCACCACTTAGCTATGTTTAGGTTAGCCAAATATTGTTGTGGATTTTTAAGTAAAAAGACACTTTAAATAAGACTTATAGATTAGTTAGCCTTAGCTTTGATTGTATGTACATGTAAGTGACCTTTATATTAGAACGGATTTTTATAACTGTAGAAACCTACTGAAGAAGCAAGTGCTGAAATAATAATACTAAAAATACTTTTAATTCTAGAGATTGTCATTATAACAATCTTAACTTACTTAGTAGATTCAATATACGAAAAAAAGTCAATTAAAACTTGCCTATATAACAAGTTGGCGTCATAGTTTTAACAGGGAAGTGGAAACATTGGCAACTTTCTTTACGTCCCGCTGCGGCCTCAAAACAAAAATAAAACTCCAGCAAACTAGATATGGAAGTTTGATCAAAGCGGGGAAATGGAAGCTGTACATTTGTTGCATACTTTTTGCAATCGCAATTTGACCTACGCTACAGCTCTGCCTGCACTAACGAGGAGTCTGGTGTAAAATTAACTAAATGTAAATGACTATGAATTCAAAAATATGGGAGAAAAGTCAAATTTTAACTACAAATATTAAAACGTACATTTTTAACGATACAATATTTGTTAATGGACGCAGGATAACAAGAAACTTCAGAAATGATGATTGATACAAAGACTGACCCTACTTAACAGTAGAAAATTAATAATTACATTCCAGCTTTTTTATATACTAGTGGGGACTTTTATCCTCCAGAAATTCCTGCGATTACACAAATAATGATGAGGGAAAAAGTTGTTTGAAAACCGTGTAATAAGTGAACCAATTTACTATACACATACGTGTGTTAGAGCTATTCAACGGCAAATGGTGCAAAGCCGAAATGTACTTAATCTGGTTGTTAAGTCAAACTGCGGTTGGAGTGCGCCGGCGGGCCAAGTTATAGCTTTATTTATGGCAGCTCTGCGACACTAGTACGCCACAGTCCACTGCTGATTAATGTTTGAAGTACACTACAATGCGAATACAGGCTAAACATACCTTCAGTACAAAAATTAATACTGTAAAATAAAAGTGTACCTTTCTCGATAACAAAAAAAAAGAGAATAACTTTGTTGTTAAGGTATTCCTGCAAGAGAAGCCAGGATTAACGCATCTGTTTTGTACCAACGAATACCACATTAATACAAAAGTATTATGAAATCAAAACAAAAACCAATATTGATAATCAAAAAACATGATGAATGGTTTATTGGAAATATCCCTGAATACATTTGAACTAATGAAAAGTAATATGTTACATCATTTAAAAGATACCAACACTTTTGTTGTGGAAACAAAAGTAATGTGCAATTTGGTGCAGTATTCCGCTAGAGGGCATGACGAGAGTTGTTTCAGCTGGGACACGTATCACCTAGTATGGTTTGAGATTTGATGTACGAGTACATTTTACATATGTGTGCATTATATTTGGAAAAATATTCAATCAAATAATATTCAGTAGCAAACAATATCTTCAAATCTGCGTTTCAGTGTCTATTAGACAGGTTTTTTTGAATTTCCGATCTCATTTGCTAAACGCATGAATCTCATAGGCACTTGCAAAAAATCACCTCACATACGAATAACAATAATCATTCTTTACGGCAAAGTGAGGTAACGCCTGCAAAGGTAAACAGGTTCGGCACACGCCTACTCCCATTTATGGGCATTTTTTATCGCTTATAGTATTTTTATGGAATCAGATTTTTCTGAGAAAACATAAGCATGTATACTCTAAAAGCCATGTGTTTGTTGATATTGTCTATTAAACTAAATTAATTACAGTCAATCCTACTACGATGAAAATGCATAAAGTTGTGTTTTTAAATGTAAAATTAACCTCTTTTCGTAACTACAAGCGGTACACATGCCTATAAACATATCGACATCCCTTTTATTTATACTAATTTACAAATTATAAAGTGGAAACATGTATGCAATGAATAAACTCAAAAACTACTGGACCTATTTTTAAAATCCTTACACTAATAGAAAACTACATTATAACTGAGTGATATAGGCTAGATTGTTTACAGGATATATTTTTACTTCCGCACGGGCAAACTCGCGAACAAAACCTAGTTTTAGATATAACAATATGCACAACTGGCAATTATAGTAACGTTGTTTTAGCTGCTTTAATAAACTGTGAAACTATTTTTATATTCACTTTAATTGTCACAAGATCGTAAAATTTTATAGTAAAAACCTTGTAAACATAGCAAAACTATTATGGACGGTCATAAAATTTTACGCGTGGAAAGGACCCAAGATTGATGCGAAGTATATTTATATGTCAAAAGAAATTTATCTCAAGGGCCATTAAACCCAACGAAGGGAGCGAAAGATGGACAGAGTAATCAACATATTTACATAGATTTCAATTTTAATGAAATATCGTATAAGTCGTTTTGATACTAGCTGTTCCCGTGCGGCTTCACCCGCATGAAATTAAAAAAACTTTTTTACTGTTTACATTTGTCAAATTCTCAATTGCAAGTGTCACTATTACCGTTACCATAATAACCTTGCATCCTAAATGTTGGCAGCTTGTAGTTTATGGTCTCCCACATGAAGGTTTTTTTTTTCTTTTTTTTACCCCCTAAGTTTGATAGCGTGAAACTATATAGCCTAAAGCGTGTTGTAAGTGTAGGGTTTTATATTAAAGAAATAATTATTTAAAAATATGCTGTGATTGCTGATATCCTACGCCACAAAGTAGTGTGTGTTTACGCTTTATTATATTAGTATAGATAGATGACACTCCGATACATTTGTGATAAAACACTTTTTTTGTCTTTGAAGGTAAAGACATATATATTTCTTCTTTAATCTGTATTAGTATATTTAAAATTAACAATACAAAGCGCGTCCCTAATCAGTGTTAGCTAATTGTATGCAGTACCATTACGTTTGGCCGCATTGCGAGCTCGCTGCATTGGCAATGAACTTAATACAAACTTATCCGCAACTTGCCACAGCTTAGCTGCAATCTATTGTTATACTTATACTATGTTAAGTTATTAGAACAACTTTTAATCCGCGAAAAAAAAACTTAATAAGTAGCATATGTGTGCCTCCAGATTTTCTTCATCTGTGCTAAATTTCATCAAGATATGTTAATCCGTTTTGGAGATACTAGTAACAAATATCCATCCATCCACTCTTTCACACTTAAAATTACAGTATGATAATATGATTTGTCTGCCCTAACATCACTAAAGTGAAACCGTATTTAGGAGTTACAAAAAGGTTATTTCACAGAGTGCGGAAATATGGAATATTATAGAAACGTGACTGCGGAGTCACAAAACATTGGAGCAACATCGAGGCCTGTAGTTTGCATCAATATTTTATAGAGCCACACAGCGGCTGGAATTGGTAACCCGTTATTAGGTTAACTATAATTCATGCGAGCGTGTAATTCAGTACTTGCGCACGGAAACATTATAACCAAAGGATATTACAATGTACAAGCCAATTTATTGAATTAAAAATTATTTAATGGCATCTACATGCCGCGCAACTGTCGTGTGATTGTTAATTGTTTCGCAGCCCATTCGACAGTTTAGTTGCACAACTAAAATTCGAGTAGTATGCGCACCTCCATATAAGCTCATAGGAATTAAAGCGCGACTAAACAGTTATGCAATAGCTTAGTCAAAGGAGTGCGCGCGCCCTAAAATTTCAAAGCAGTAAAACAAAACACAAACACGACTCGAGTGACGTTACTCGTCAAAATTAATTCATTTAGGTTACAGGTCACAATAGAATTGTCATACAAACAAACCCTCATATAAACGAGAAAAACATTGACCTTTGAGTCAGTCAGGGAAAATACGTACACACACTATATTCCGTACAAAGGAGCAGTTAACACATATCTGTACGTGCTTGTAGTGGGCAGTTGGTGACTTATGCGAGATGCGGCGCGCCACCGACCACCTCTATTAACCAACCGCCCCAAGATTTATGGACCAACTTCGAATTAACCGCGCGCAAACCGTATGTATGAACGTGATTAAATACTAACATTACTCATGAAAGGCATCAGTAAATGTAGAATGAAACAGAATTCCTAAAAAGGTTGACCAGAATTTTAAACCATACTAATTTTATAAATGCGAAAATTAGATAAATGGATGTATGTTAGAGTTTGTAACCTAAACGGCTGAACGTTTCTGGACGGAATTTGGCATAGATATATAACACATTCTGGTAGAACACATAGGCTACTTACTTTGGTATATTCTTAATTCCACGCGGACGGAGTCGCGAGCAAAACTAGTTTAGAATATAAAATTGTTGTAAACCCAATACGCTTACAATCAAATGTCAAAATTTTAATATCTTGCTCTACTATTTATATTCCAAAAGGAAATGACACAGACCCTTTTTCTTATAAGAAAACGATGGCAGGAGAACGTGGACTTGACGCTGGAGGAAACGCATAAGGGGAAATATCCTCTTTATGTGCGTTTCCTCCTCCCTCGATTAAGGGTAGGCAACGCATCCGCTATTGCGAAGGTCTATAGGCAGCGGTCCCTTCGCCATTTTGGCTGATTCAGGTGGCCGCTTGCTCATTTGCCACCTTATGATATAAAAAAAAACAGAGTCAAAATATTAATAATCTAAACCAAAGTTGTATACAAAATACATTATCTACTCAAGTGATTTGATCCACCGGCCAGCGTGATCAATGGGTGAAATAATTAATTGCATTAACCTAATTACGCATTGCATTATAGAGATTATCAAATGTGGATATTAGATTTACTGTAATAGCGTATAATTAGTGCAATGCCAACAAACAAACGTTTCCACAACAATTAATTTAGAGGGTCTATCAGGAACATTTGCGTGACAGTTGCGAGAATTAGAAGAAAAAATTAGTCTTAGTATTTTTTAATATAATGTATAAATATAAAGTTTATTGCAGTAAAAAAATTAATAATTTAATTCCTTTATGTAATCAAGGCGTCAATTAATCAGGAGCACTCAACTCTGCGAGATGAAATGAATTAATTACGTTGAGAGGTCTGCGCAATGCTATCTCGGCCTACATAGTCCTTTATGAAATACATGCTTTGTACAAATGTGGTGGAGGAGGTTTTTTTTATAAAAAATATGTTATTATATATTGTATTTATATTTAACAGTACAATTATACACATGACTTTATATAGATTGCAGGCACAAATATATAATAGGCGATGGTAGCATTGACATTTATCTGGTTGTAAAATGTAGTGACTAATTAGGAAATATTCATAGCACATAACGAGTAATATATAAGGTCTTTTTAAATATGTCCATAGTTGTGAGAGCAATTAGCGTTTCAGTTTTATTTATTCTATTTCTTCATAGTCTAATTAACAAAATTCGTTCCGGTGAATAATTATTTCCCTCTAACGAATGTACCAAAAAAAAAACAATTTTTGTCCATTGAAATTGTTGCAATTTTACGTTACAAAACTCCATATAGAGGCGAACTGCTATTAGTTAGAGAATTTACTGTCCGGCTCAATGCAAGCAATGAATACGTATTTATAGCTGCGCCATTCCTGAACTGTCCAGTTACTGTCCTCCAGTAAAATATAGGATGTTCTTATTTTAAACAATACCTTATATTGATAAGTTCAATTAAATCATCTGACCATAAATGTTAAGTAAAATGTTTAATTTTTAATCTTATTAATTTCTTATTATATTATATCATCTTACTTACATAAACGCGAAAGTTTAGATGATGGATGGATGCTTTTTACAGTTTGTAGCCTAAACTGCTGAACGGATCATACGGATACAGACGGAGTCGCGGGTGAAAGCTAGTAATATAGTAGTAGGATTTATCGAAGTGAATTACATATTTTAGTAGACAATCGTCTTTTTATTATTTTTTCAATAGTTGTTCGTGATATATGGAATTTAGTACATAGTGATGGATTGACTATTTTGGACAATATGCCTGGTAGGCCAATGGAAAAATTTAAGAACTGTTTTTATAGAACTGAATAGGAAAATCAAAGTGATGTTGATTCATACAATATTCAACGCCTCGAACAATGTGGAGGACGTCCTTTGAAATGAGATATCGCCACTTGCCTTTCAGTTGCTTCGAGTATACAGAGAAATGTTATAGAACATGATTCTAGGAATGTGACAACCGTAAATACTTTACTTGACACTTAGATTTCTACCTTTTCATTAAGTTGCAACTATACATGTGATTAAAAAAGTTAAATCAGTTCCACATATTTTTTGCTCTTTTTAACGACTAGCTGTTGCTCGCGACTTCGCCTGCGTGGAATTAAAAAAATAATTAAAATGCAGTCTATATTACTCACAGTTAAATTACCTTTCTAATGGTGAAACAATTTTTAAAATCGACAAAGTAGTTTTACGTGAATAGAATACATACAAAAATACAAATCTTTCCTCTTAGTATAGACTAGCTGTTGCCCGCGACTTCGTCCACGCAATATTAAGATAAAAAAGTAGCCCGTCTATGTCATCTACCCTTCAAGGAAAGTCCGGTCGAAGCGACCCAGCCGTTTCAGAGATTACCCGGAACAAACGCGGCTTGCAGACAGACAGATAGACAGACAGACAGACAAAAAAAATTTGAATGCGATTTTCGTTATCAGCAACGCAAATACATCATCTTTCCGAAATCTGGAATTTTTCTTTTGATTTTACAAACAGACACTCAATTTTATTATATGTACATCATATAGAATTTCATTTGGCGTGGTTCGTGCTATATGTATAATAGCTGTTTCACGCAACTTCGTCAGCGTAGCATTAAAATAAAAAAAGACACGAAGTACATAATTAAATTGGCAAAATTTGAATAAAAAGATAACCGCCTGCTTCACCGGTTGCCAACAGTCTTCAGCTGTAAATCATCCAAAACCACCAAAAACTAACTTAAGCGATCAACAGCGGTAGAGCCCGCTTTAACAGCTTCCTACGAATGGGCCGGCTCGCCCGGTGCAATACCACGACCACTCAAAAGACAGGCGTGAAGTGGGAGCAATTCCGCGTTTCGTCAGATGAGTGTCGTGCCGGAGGCCCAACTTTAGTCCCTTTTCCTTCTCACCCTTTTTCTTATAAGAAAAGGATGGAAGGGAAAGTGGATTTGACGGTGAAGGAGACGCATAGGAAGGGGATATATTCTGTTTATACCTGCTTCCACTTGCATTCATTTGCAAATCAGATACAATTACCAGAAACCACCTTAATTGAATAGGATCTCCTTGCAATCTTTTATATCCACCTGTACTTAACCTACAACTTCCTGAACCTGAGGTGAACCACCTGTTACTACCTTCAAGCACCTACTAACATTTGCAATTCCCTTAATCCACCAGAATTTAACTGCAAACGCCTGACAACATCTGCAGTCTCTTGTAGTGACATGTAACCTTTTTTTTTCTGCAACCCCTCGCAACCACATAGTCCATGTGTTACTCCAGACTTTATTTTATTACTATTCAAAATCTCAATTAGATAAGTCAAGGCATTGCGGAATTATCGAGTAAATACGTAAATAACAAATAACTACATATCCCTCCGGAACCAGACATTTTTCGCCAATGAAAAGTATCACACATGTTATTACAGACTATGTTCTATCTGTACTAAATTTCAGTAAAATATTTTTAGCCGCTGCGGGGTTAACGCGTTAACATGTAAATAAGAAAACAACACATATCCTCGGAAACCTAACATTTTCCGAACTCGAAATGTTAGGTTTCCGAGGATATGTGTTGTTTTCTTACGAAAACGAACTCTGACTTTCGTTTCTATTTCACTGTGCTATACGCATTATTTTGTGGTCCGGTTTCGCTTTGCTTTCGAAGCTGTGAGATGGGGTTAATAATATAGCGTTGCTCCGAGGCAAACTTTTTCATTTATTTTACTTTTAAAAGTTCTTTTGTTTTATCTGACACTAACATCCATGGTATTTTGTTATTTGCTTATGTAAGAAAACCAAATCAATTGTGGTACTTGGGCTTTTGTTTTTTTTAAAATTTAAATAAGGAATTGCAGCTTCTAAACAGATTAAAAAGCCGTTAGAAAGTTTCATTTACTTTATAGTAATGAATTCTAAGTATCTCCGAAAGGCGTTCGTTTCAATTCAAATGGCGTTCAGTCACCATCCTTGGAATGAAATATTTGCAGGCTTCGCATCGCTTGAGAGGGTCGTGTTCTTATTGAAATATTATAAACATTTCAAATATTTAAAACGGCCGGCTGCAATTACTGAATCGCGCACAGAAATCTTTAGCTGTTACTGAATATAATTATGTAAATATGATTTTATGTCTTACATTAAGGGTGGGTATCTACTGAAAGATAAAACCACGAATCCAGTCCAGTAACCAGTAACCAGTCGCCGTGTGGAAACATCTCCGGGTCTGTAATTATTCGGTACCGACACAGGACTAGCATTAGACGTTTTTTTTAGGCTTTTTTTATAAGAGCACACCGAGACCTGTGTGACTAAACAATCGCACAACTGTTTAATCTCGCTTTAATTTATATGAGCTTATATGGAGGTAAGCATACTACTCGATTTTAGTTGTGTAACTGAACAGTTGAATGGCTGCGAAACAATCGACAATCGCACAACAGTTGTATGATAGTTTAGACAAAGGTGTGCGCCGCCTCTAAGTGTTAAAACATATTAGTTGAATTCTGTGATTTAAATCCATCGTAATTATCAATTGTTTTCATCGATTATTCGTCTACTATTTTCGGCTTAAAAATTGAAGAGGCATTGATATCGGGAATTTCGAGACGAATTTCCGTCGATTAAAACTGTTGGAAGCGAGGTAACGATAAAAGGCCGCGGTTAAATGACTCCGGTACGGCCGTTAAAACTTCATTGTTCGTAGACTATTCATCGACAACTTGCAAGCTTTTTACAGCCATAAAATTCTGTTTATAATTTTTTAAGCGATATATATTGAAGATAAAAATCTTGATAGGATTTAAATTATTGTGATTAACAACAATCAGGTATCTACACTAATATTATAAATAGAAAAGATTTGTACTTTTGTATGTAACGAATAAACTCAAAAACTATAATACTATTTAGTTACATTTTATAACATACTAGCTTTCGCCCGCAGCTAAGTCTGGGTTAAATAAAAAAAACTTAGTAAGTAACCTGTTTTCTTTCAGACTATGTTCTAAATCTATGCCAAATTTCATCGAGATTAGTTCAGCGGTTTAGGCTACAAGTCATGACAAACATTGATGGATATCAATCCATACTAACTTTCGCTTAGACTAAGTTTTCAAATCTTACTAAATTTGAGCATTTGGAAATCCTGTCATCCTTTATAAATACTGATGGAGTAAATAAGATAATGGTAGTTCGAAGCGTGAATTTAAAATGTAGGTTTGGGACATTTTTACCGTGAAAATATGATAACCGGAGAGCGCTCCTACAATATGCAGAGCTCTGAATGAAGCCGCAACTCTTAAATTATGTAACCGCCGCCGCTCGGTAATCGGCAACATTTACTTATTCAATATATCACTCCTACGGGAATACAAAATAAACTCACATATTTATCTCTTGCGCTTTCCATTGCATATGTTATTCAAGATGGAAACGTGATTATTGAGTTTGTAAAAAAATATAAGTGCAGCCACATTTACAACGAAAAGTTAATTTAACAAAAAAACCTACGTAGACATATAGTTGAATAGATTTTAATCCTACTAATCTCACTAATATTATAAATGCGAAAGTTTAGATAGATGGATGGATGGATGTTTGTTAGAGTTTATAGCCTAAACAGCTGAACGGATCTCTGAAATTTGGATGATCTGATGAAATTTGGCCTAGACGCAGAGGATAGTCTGGAAGGAACTAATCTTGTTTTTTTTATTCCACGCGAACGGAGCCGGGGGCGAAAGCTAGTAAGACAAATTATATTATTTAAAAAGTTTACGATTCCCAATGCTACTGGTATCTATGTTAGTAATAATGTACCTTGATTGAGTACGCAACAAAGCGTACCTATATAACATCTTATTTCAATAAAGGTCTTAGAGCGGATAAATTTATCATTGTCAAGTAAATAACAGCCCTTTGCCCTTAATTGATTTAGCTCTTGTTAAACTTGAGACAGTGTTTATTAAATCATTATTTGCTATATTGTTTTAAAGTTACGCCATTGGTAACCACTTATTAGTAAGTAGAGAAAAATGTTAAAATTAAGCGAATAACTTACATTAAAATGCATAGTAATATTTGCAGTGTTTCTATTTATTGTCGTAAGAATATAGAAACCTGTATGGCCATACAACTTGCGTAGAACATCTTCGTAGACAATAAGGGACCGTGTAACCGCTCAGACCACTCTCTAGATTGCCTCGATTGAAACGTTCATGAAAGGGCGCATATCTACATTGATAATGATTGACTGTCGCCGTTTTGAACGATAGTCTTGTGTCTGTGTACTGTGCATTGTAATATTTTTTTAATAATGCGCATAGACTTCACTTAGTTGTCTATGCTTTACTTACCTAAAAATTGACGGAGGAAAGGACGTACTGAAAAGGGGTATCCTAACTGTATATTTTTCCCCGTCGATTATAAATACCCTCCCCACACGATTCTTAAAAGAGTAGTAATTTTCGTATCTCATTATATCTACTTCTATCGATCTTATTCATGAATAAACACAACCAACACTATAATTATTATTTCAGTTCCCTCTGTATTCTCACAGCTGTTAATTCACTCTGACAAGACAAGGCCTGTCACTTCACAGGCGACACGTTTCATTTGGGTTTGACGTATGCTATCCAGACATATTTTACGAAGATAAGGTCGCCTTCCAATTTGCGAGAGAGCTGTTCAACTATGCATGTACAAATTCACTTATATTTTTCAGGTGTCGTGTAACTGGAATCAAGTGAAATAAACGTCTGGGTTAACGTATAAAACAACAGCGACGTTTTGTGCTGTTATTTTGTTAGACAAAAGTCACACTTAAAGCGGGCGCACAACTTTGACTGAACTATCGCACAACTGGTGTGTGATTGTCGATTGTTTCGCAACCAAATCAACTGTTTACACAACTATAAATCGATTAGTGTGAAATCAAAGAGAGACTAAACAGTTGTGCGATAGTTTAATTACAGGTGTGCCCACGTTCTTACTGATCTCTCCCTTGTAAACGTATTCTAATACCATAGTTACAATATCAATAATGCTTCATATAAAGCGACTTTTTTGCTATCGGTACCGAAGCAAAAAACATTGGTAAAATGAAATTATACAACTAGATACAAGACCGTGATGCGCTCGGGTCGAGGTCTACAACTGTTGCGCTGCCAAATTGAGTTTATCTGGAGAGATTTATTGAGATTTTACGTGAGAGAGCACGGTACATGTTACATGCGAGTCTTTAATGTTACATGCTCCAAGTAGATATTAAGATATGTACATTAAAGCCCGATACAGACGCTCAGTGCTTACAGCTGTAACCACACAGTTCGACTTCAGTTAAAACTGTCCGTTGGAACTAATTGTGTTACAGCGATTTTTTATTGCGTTATCGAAGACAATGATATCACCTTCCAACATATGCTTAAAAATGTACAATTTTAATGACTTGAATTTACCTGCCAACAACGGCTCAGCACTTACCTGTAACAATAATAAAATAATAACATTTTTAGTCAAATAGATTTGCTTTTGAAACCATAATCTTAAGAAACTTTGTAGAAAACACAAGGAACTCGGACATGAGTTATCTATATCTATACTAATATAATAAAGCGTAAACACACACTACTTTGTGGCGTAAGATGTCAGCAATCACAGCATATTTTTGAATAACTCTTTCTTCAATAAAAAGCCCTACAGTTACGACACGCTTTAGGCTATATAGTATTTTCATGCTATTAAACTTAGGGATAAATAAATTGGAAAAAACCTTCATGTCGGAAAGGGGCCATAAACTACAAGCTGCCAACATCTAGGAAGCAAGGTTGCCATGGTTGTCATATGTATATTTGAATTTTTACATTTGCAATTGAAAATTTGACAAATATAAACAATAAAGTAAAGTTTTTATAATTCTATGCGGATGAAGCCGTACGGAAACAGCTAGTAATTATTATAATAAAATTACTTTAAGTAAATAAATAAGTACACTACATATACTCTAAAATTGTAAAGTTTTAATTTAATAGAGAGGTTTTTAAACATTTTATAATTGTAGTGATAAACATTTTCAAACGTCTTCAAGAAAGTACCGCCTGCTTTAGATCGCAAATAGCGCGGAACGCAATCAATTTGAAAGATTTGCTTTGCAACTTAGTAGGTTTAGAGCAAAGTTAATGACACGTAAAAGAGTGAAATAGTGTTTCTAAGTGATATTAAACTACTATATAAATAACAAGCTTTTCCCATGCGGCTTCATCTGCGTGAAATTATAAAAATGTTAAAATTGCAAATGTCAAAATTACCGTTACCATAATAACCTTGCTTCCTTAATGTTGGCAGCTTGTAGTTTATGGTCCCTTTCCCACAAGAACGTTTTTTTTTTTTTCAATTTATTTACCCTCTAAGTTTAATAGCGTGAAAATATATAGCGTATCGTGTGTAGAGCTTTTTATTAAAGAAAAAATTATCCAAAAATATGCTGTGATTGCTGACATCCTACGCCACGAAGTAGTGTGCGTTTTCGCTTTATTATTTTAGTATAGAAGTATAGATAGATAATATAGAGTGAATTAACAATTTAAAAAGAATAAGATGGGGGAAGGTCGACTTTTATGTTTGTCTCTTCAAAGGGAATGCAAAAAACAGCACTCTTTTTAACAGATTTATGGAAATAAAATAATACTGGAGGATTAAAATAACCATAAAATAATGCACTTCGTTATTTTACAAACAGAAATATATTTTAATGTTTATTTGAAACAAAAATCTTTTAAATTTAAAATATTTTAAAAGATCCATTACCTAATTTTTGTCATGAGCTTTAAGTAACTTGTCTGCAAAAATATTAACAAATTATTCGTAATATTACTTCGACATTTAAACTTTTTTTAAGTAATTAAAGTTTTATTTAAGATCCATTTATAAAAATTGAAACACTTTTTCCTTAGAATCACAACTCAAGAGTTATCTCAATGTTTTGAATTGTTTCCTAGACGCTATTGAACTTTTTGTGGCTATTTATTTGTCTATAAAAAATCGGACAGTCATTCTGAAAAGACGAAAACTACACTTTAGAGCGGGAGCACACCTTTGACTAAACTATCGCACAACTGTTGTGCAATTGTCGGTTGTTTCACGGCCCATTCAGCTGTTTAGTTGCACAACTAAAAATCGAGTAGTGTGCGCTCTTCCATTAAAGCTCATAGGAATTAAAGGGAGTAGTGCGATAGTTTATGAGTGCACGCGTTCTTAGTCTGCATTTTTTCTGCATCAGTCTTAAAGGCTTGTCCGAACATTTCTTCACTATTCCTAGCAAAGACTAACAATAGTACGAAACACGAATCCAGCCACTTTCCAAATTGGGCGCCATTGAAATTCGCCTTTCAATATGAAAGCTGGATTCCTAGCCGATATCCGAGGCCGGAAATTGCAGCCTACAATAGAAGCCGTTTCGGGATAATGATAGATAACGGTTAAAAGGGTTCTTAGATATTTAGTTATTCAAATCGCATGCCTTCTTAATACATTACTTTAGTTCCATAAAACAATTGAGGAACGATTTAATAGGACAAATGTGAACCTCAATTAATAACAGCTAGGTTTAAATGACCAATCAAACTGTTCGGTTAAAACTGTACTCGTGTCTTTCCCGGTAAGTTGAACTGTATGTGTAATTAGCTGTTCGCGTGCGGATTCATTCGCGTGAAATTATAAAAACTTTATTTTATTGTTTACATTTGTCAAATTATCAATAGCAAATGTCAAAATGACATGACATGACATGACAAACCTTAGCAATCTTTCTTTCTTGATGTTGGCAGCAACTTATGGTCTCTTTCCCACATTAGGGTTTTTATCCAAAATATTTACCCGTAAGTTTAAAGGCGTGCAAACATATAGCCTAAAACGTGACGTAAGTGTAGGGCTTTTTATTAAAAAAAGAATTATTAAAAAATATGCTGTAATTGCTGAGATCTTAGGCAACAAAGAAGTGTGTTTACGCTTTATTATAATAGTATAGATAGTATAGATAGATATAAAAATAAATGTAACACTTCGAAGTGAATTGACTGTACATTGGACATATAAAATCGCATTACTCGATGTAGGTCAGAGAGTAACTGTCCGTAAAAAATGTGAAATCCCACTGCAGTTGGTCCCAGCGACGTGTCACAGCTATTAATTATACGACTGTTGTATTTAACTGTACGATAGTAACAGTTGATATATAAATATTGTGCAACAAATGATAAATGCAGGAGTAATTTTTGTATGTAATGCAGATTTTTTTTTTGTGATTGAGTTGTCACTGTCTGCCTTGAAGAGGCATTTACAGATTCACCGGGCTTGAGGTAGCCGAGCGCAGATGTCGCTTAGCCTAAACCTCTTTTATGAGTAACTAGGCTCGGTAGGTTTAATATAGGCTCGGTATATTAGAAATATACAAATTTATAATTTGAATAATACTAATATTATAAATGCGAAAGTTTAGATGGATGGATTGATGTTTGTTAGAGTTTGTAGCCTATTTCTGAACGGGTCTCGATGAAATTTGGAAAAGATGTAGAGAATAGTCTGGGAGAACAAATAGGCTTCTTACTGTTTTTTTTAATTTCACGCGGATGGAATCTCGGGCGAAAGCTAGGAGTTTAAATTTGTATTTTTAGTATAACAACATTATCAATAGGGCAAAGAACCCCTCCTGTACATCGCGGATGTGATCAACTAAGCACATTATCATCATCTCCCCTACCTTATGCTACTCCCGTAGGGTCAGCGCACCGGATTTTATTCTATCATCCGTCATCTCAGTCATAACTCCCTTCTTGATCATGTCACCTTTCACGCAATATATCCATCTCTTTCTACATCTACCTCTCCATACAGACTGAGCACAGGTTTTTATAATTTTAAACATAGTCTATTTGTGGAATACTCATTAATAGCTAACCTAGTGTGACCTATAAAAGAGATGACGTCAAACAAAAAATCATGTTAAAAATAAGACTATTTTATTTATTTTACCTAAAGTTTATTAAAGAGCATCAATAGACATAAAAAAAGTATTTCAGTGAATACGTATTTTAATTAAACTGTAACTTCCAATTTAAATTAAATCATAATTAAAAGGCGAGGGGCGATGGCATTAATTGAAAATGCAACGGCGTTTAAACAATAACCAACCGGCTGAGGCTCCAGAATTAATCTCGATTGGGATTCTGAAATCCGAATCCTTTAATAAAGCTTTATCTTAAAACTCTTTTTCAATTTTAATGAATAAAGATTAAACTACGACAGATTATAAAATGTAATAAAATAAGAATGGTTATTACTAACTTTTCCTTGTGACTTCGTCTGAGGGAAATTAATAAATACTAGTAATAAATATAGCCTATGTTGGTCAGTGATAATGTAGCTTTTTAATGGCAAAATATTTTTTGAAATCGGTTTAATATTTTTGGTTTTATTCGTTGCATACAAAAATACAAGTCTTTCTTCATAAGTTTAGTTTAAATAAGTAGGGTTGGAGCGATTAAAAAAAACAGTCTTTTTCTTTAATCACTTTATTTCTCACCCTTAACCCTAGTTTTACAAGATATAGTTTCTTAACATTCTTTTCGTCTTTAACTTAGAAAAAGTTACGGCTATCTTTTCGCTACCTCGTTTATTCCTACATTCACTCTTTCATATGTAAGTCAAATCAATCATTCACTATAGTCATCTTTTAGAAACAACTTTCTTACATCTTCGTTCGGAAACATGAACTCACACATCCCACAGATATATATTATTAGATTGTATTTAATATTATACAATAACAATATAAAAATATCTTTATTTCACACTAAGGATAACTACATTAATCAGTGTTGGCGTCTTAACTAGGATTCCTGTTTTTAAAAAGCCAATAATCTACATAAACGTATTCCTAAATTTCTAAGTAGTGTCGCTACTTACAAGTTTTTTTTTTTTAAATCCGCGAGTAGTTGCGAATAAGAGCCAGTATTCACCCAAAAATTATCCATTACAATAAGAAAAACGTAACTATCTATGTCAAATCTATAAAGTAGTATTATTACGTAGATGTAGACTGCACATCGGGACACACAGACGTCAATATTATCATTAATTCAACAAACCAACGCCATCTCTGCGTTGTTAAGTATGTCAACAATGACCTGCATCACGTTCATCATATTTTTTTTTACATCATACGGGGGAAACGAGTAAGCGACCACCTGAATCCGCCAAAATGGCGAAGCGACCGCTGCCTAGACATTCGCAATAGCGGATGTGTTGCCTGCTCTTAATCGATGGAGGAGGAGATGCACATAAAGAGGATATTTCCACTTCCTGTGCGTCTTCTCCAACATCAAAACCATGTTCCCTTTCCATGCTATTCTTATGAGAAAAAGGTCGGAAGGAAAAGAGACTAAAGTTGGGCCTCCGGGGTTATCGACAAGGGTTCATTTGTTTTGATTACAATGAGAATATTAAAGCAATGTGTACGACTAATAGACAAAAGTGATATAACCTGTATTAGTTAATTTGATGTTATCTATACTAATATATTACAGGAAAGATTTGTATTCATGTATATATTGAAATAACTCAAAAACTACCGGGCCGATTTCAAAAATTCTTTCACTATTAAAAAGCTACGTTATCAGTAAGAAACGTAGGCTATATTTTTTATTATTTTTTTATTTCACGCGAGCGAAGTCGCGAGCAACAGCTAGTTCATAAGTTTTTCGAAAATATATTTTTCCAGAATCACTACAAAGTATTTTTAATCTGTCACAAGAGTTGGCAATTGTTTTACTTGTTTTAATTAAAACAATGGGAGAAAGCGGCTCTCGCATCAGATAGTAAATAAACGCATTTCACGCGACTGCTATACACAATTACTCACTAGTGCAAATAAAAATTGTACGAAGATACGCCAAACTCGTTTATATCAAAACCTTATTTTATTTACGAGAAAAAATGTTTCAATGTCCTTTTCAATACGCAACATCCTTTAAATTGATAGCCCTAAACGGTTGCCTATTAAATGTATATTTTTTTAAATTGAGTAACGAAATCTAAACATTATATTTAGTTCAACACATACCGCTCCTACTTAAACGAGATTATGCTTTGTGTGAACATGCCCTTACCTCGTATGTCTATGAATAACAATTGGCTACTGGTCCTAATCCGGCGATGGGATTATAGTTTATCCGTAGGGATTTATACTTTAGCTTGACAATACGCTTATTGTTCAATACAATCGGACTCTAATGTGGATTGCAGATTAGAAGCTAAATCGATATTTACAATCGAAAATTGGAAATGTATATTTCCTATACAAATCTGTTATAGACATAAACGTTTTAAAGCTTCAGTACAAATTACATTATGCACTTGTAGTGTACCTATCTATTTATTTAATTATCTATCTATTTATATATTACACTACATTTATTTATTCATCATTTATTTATAATATTACATTGACACATACACATTCACACAATCACATTTTCATTTATATATTTTATATGACATAACATTACACACACAGACACGCACACTCCACATTTTATATATATAATTTCAACGCGCTGCAGAGCGCCGCCCGCGGCGCGCACGCAAATCGTCCGAGATGCGCCGCGCCGCGCCGGCCGACCAACCAGTCGCCTCGCGCTGCTACACTGTGCTGACACCTCGTTCGTTCGCTCTCTCGCCCGCCACATTGCCTTCGCATTCCTTTGTTTCGTATCGTTCTGTGTTAGTTTTTAATTTGTGTACGTGTACGTTGCATCGTACGTTTTGTGTATGTGCACAAATAAACAACATAGCGGTCAACCGCTAAATTGGTGACCCCGAAAGTGAACACGTAAGTGATTTTGTATACAACTTACAAAATGGAGGACGCGCAACACGCGCGTATACCATCGGAGCACGACAATGAGATCGACGAATTAAAGCAAATGATTGCATTATTATCGAAACAAATCGACATACAATGCTCTGCCCCGACTCCACCTGCCGACATCGACAACATAGCCGGGGACACGTGGCATCGCAGCACCGACGTCAACAGCATCGCGCTAAAATGCAAAAACGAAAACCGCAACCTGCTCCAGCACCAGCCGAGCCAGCAATCTGCTGGTACCACGCCAAATACCAGGACACGGCAGTGAAGTGCGTCCAGCCGTGCACTTACAAGCCCGCCACCACCACGACGATGGCAACAGACGGTTGCCCACCTACCGGCCGCCTCTTCGTGACCGACCGCCGCAGCAACACCCGCTTCCTGGTGGGATGTACCGGAAGCGACGTGTGCGTCTACCCTCGAGCGGCGCTTCGCGAGCGCCGTCAGAAAACAAATTTTTTGTTAAGTGCGGCTAACGGCAGTGACATAGAAACATACGGTTTTATAGAATTGTGCCTTGACTTAGATTTAAGACGAAATTATACCTGGCGTTTTACAGTAGCTGATGTAACCAAACCTATTATTGGTGTCGACTTTCTTAGCCATTATAATTTAATGGTTGATTGTAAAAACCACAGTTTAGTCGATAATACTACAACTTTATCTTGTATTGCATCTCATGCTAATTATAATGTATCTTCTGTAAAGGTTATAACAGGCGACACTTGTTTTCACAAAATCTTGCAGCAATTTCCAGAGATCACCCGCCCTTCTGGCACACACTTTACACCGAGACACAACACAGTACACCACATCAGGACCACTCCAGGACCTCCTATTTCGTGTACTGCCCGTAGGCTAGCTCCTGAAAAGCTGAACATCGCCAAAGAACAGTTCCACGTCATGATGAGCAACGGTACGGCACGTCCATCGCAGAGCTCCTGGTCGTCACCCCTTCACCTCGCGCCCAAGAAGGACAGCACCTGGCGCCCCTGTGGTGACTATCGTAGGCTCAACTCCCGGACGATCCCCGACCGTTATCCCGTCCGCCACATCCATGACTTTTCCCATTCCCTTTCAGGTTGCACCATTTTCTCCACGATCGATCTTACCAAGGCCTACAATCAGATTCCCGTTTATGAACCGGACATCCAAAGACCGCAATTACCACTCCCTTTGGATTGTTCGAGTTCCCCTTCATGTGCTTCGGCTTGAGGAATGCAGCTCAATCTTTTCAACGGTTCGTCGATGAAATGACGAGAGGTCTCGATTTCTGTTTCGCCTATCTGGACGATTTTCTAGTTTTCTCCAAAGATCAAGCCGAGCACGAAGTCCACCTCCATCAACTTTTCACCGCATGAAGGAATACGGCGTTCTTGTAAACACTTCTAAGTGTGTTTTCGGTGCAGCCGAGGTAACATTCCTCGGTTATCAAATTTCTGCAGCCGGCACTAAGCTCTGGACTCAAAAGTCCAGGCTATTGGTGACTTCCAGTACCACAGACTGTTAAACAACTTAAAAGATTTCTGGGAATGCTCAATTTTTACAGGCGTTTTCTACCTCATTCAGCTTCTACGCAAGCTCCACTAATGCCTTACTCTCAGGCTGTTCCAAAAATTCTCAGCCCATCACCTTAACTGGCGACGCTCTTTCCGCTTTTAACAAGTGCAAGGAAAGTCTCGCTAAAGCTGAACTACTCGCACACCCAGATTGTCAGGCTGATCTAGCGCGGTCACAGACCGCTTTCAGAACAGGGCATGGGTGCAGTTTTTACAGCAATTCAAAGATGGCATTTGGCAGCCACTCGCTTTCTTCTCGAGGAAATTCAGTCCCTCGCAGCAAAAATATTCGCAATATGATCGCGAACTTCTCTCCATTTACGAGAGCATTAAATACTTCCGTCACATGCTTGAGGCCAGGCACTTCGTGGTCTACACTGACACATGCCACTTACGTTTGCACTCAGCAAACCTGAGGCACACTGCTCGCCTCGACAATTTCGCCACCTCGACTATATCTCGCAGTCTACAACTGACATTAAGCACGTCTCAGGAAAAGACAACATTATTGTCGATCCTTTGTTGTGCGTCGGTGAACTGCAGATACCAACCGATGTAGGCACGCTGGCTTCAACTCAAGCATCTCGTAGAGAGCTCCCTCAACTTTCAGAAGACAAATCTTCTCTCTGTCGTCAAAAGTTGAGCATTCCAAACTCTCATTCTCACGCGGCAACCTTGTTGTGACATTAGTACGTCACCTAGATACTTCAACAAGCCTTGTAGGAAAAAGATCTTCCACCATGTCCGCTGTCTTACTCCTTCTCCCACTCCTCTTTCTAAATTTACCCATTCCCCTCGTTCTCCATCCAACCTCTTCCTCAGCGCCTGACGCGCATACTCAAGAGGAGGTCAAAAGTTCATTCGGCCGTACGCGTTCGCTGTCGGCTGACTCTTTCGCCCGTAGTGACGGTCTCTGGGGGGGAGTGATGTAGTGTACCTATCTATTTATTTAATTATCTATCTATTTATATATTACACTACATTTATTTATTCATCATTTATTTATAATATTACATTGACACATACACATTCACACAAACACATTTCCATTTATATATTTTATATGACATAACATTACACACACAGACACGCACACTCCACATTTTATATATATAATTTCAACGCGCTGCAGAGCGCCGCCCGCGGCGCGCACGCAAATCGTCCGAGATGCGCCGCGCCGCGCCGGCCGGCCAACCAGTCGCCTCGCGCTGCTACACTGTGCTGACACCTCGTTCGTTCGCTCTCTCGCTCGCCACATTGCCTTCGCATTCCTTTGTTTCGTATCGTTCTGTGCTAGTTTTTAATTTGTGTACGTGTACGTTGTATCGTACGTTTTTGTGTAAGTGCACAAATAAACAATATAGTGGTTAACCGCTAAATTGGTGACCCCGAAAGTGAACACGTAAGTGATTTGTATACAACTTACAAAATGGAGGACGCGCAACACGCGCGTATACCATCGGAGCACGACAATGAGATCGCCGAATTAAACAAATGATTGCATTATTATCGAAACAATCGACATACAATGCTCTGCCCCCGACTCCACCTGCCGACATCGACAACATAGCCGGGGACACGTGGCATCGCAGCACCGACGTCAACAGCATCGCGCTAAAATGCAAAAACGAAACCGCAACCTGCTCCAGCACCAGCCGAGCCAGCAATCTGCTGGTACCACGCAAATACCAGGACAAGGCAGTGAAGTGCGTCCAGCCGGCACTTACAAGCCCGCCAACACCACGACGATGGCAACAGACGGTTGCCCACCTACCGGCCGCCTCTTCGTGACCGACCGCCGCAGCAACACCCGCTTCCTGGTGGACACCGGAAGCGACGTGTGCGTCTACCCTCGAGCGGCGCTTCGCGAGCGCCGTCAGAAAACAAATTTTGTGTTAAGTGCGGCTAACGGCAGTGACATAGAAACATACGGTTTTATAGAATTGTGCCTAGACTTAGATTTAAGACGAAATTAACTGGCGTTTTACAGTAGCTGATGTAACCAAACCTATTATTGGTGTCGACTTTCTTAGCCATTATAATTTTAATGGTTGATTGTAAAAACCACAGTTTAGTCGATAATACTACAACTTTATCTTGTATTGCATCTCATGCTAATTATAATGTATCTTCTGTAAAGGTTAAACAGGCGACAACTTGTTTTCACAAAATTTTGCAGCAATTTCCAGAAATCACCCGCCCTTCTGGCACACACTATACACCGAGACACAACACAGTACACCACATCAGGACCACTCCAGGACCTCCTATTTCGTGTACTGCCCGTAGGCTAGCTCCTGAAAAGCTGAACATCGCCAAGGAACAGTTCCAGGTCATGCTGAGCAACGGTACGGCACGTCCATCGCAGAGCTCCTGTCGTCACCCATTCACCTCGGCCCAAGGGACACCCCAAAAAAAAACAAATGGACAGCACCTGCGCCCCTGTGGTGACTATCGTAGGCTCAACTCCCGGACGATCCCCGACCGTTATCCCGTCCGCCACATCCATGACTTTTCCCATTCCCTTTCCAGGTGCACCATTTTCTCCACGATCGATCTTACCAAGGCCTACAATCAGATTCCCGTTTATGAACCGGACATCCAGAAGACCGCAATTACCACTCCCTTTGGATTGTTCGAGTTCCCCTTCATGTGCTTCGGCTTGAGGAATGCAGCTCAATCTTTTCAACGGTTCGTCGATGAAATGACGAGAGGTCTCGATTTCTGTTTCGCCTATCTGGACGATTTTCTAGTTTTCTCCAAAGATCAAGCCGAGCACGAAGTCCACCTCCATCAACTTTTCACCCGCATGAAGGAATACGGCGTTCTTGTAAACACTTCTAAGTGTGTTTTCGGTGCAGCCGAGGTAACATTCCTCGGTTATCAAATTTCTGCAGCCGGCACTAAGCCTCTGGACTCAAAAGTCCAGGCTATTGGTGACTTCCAGTACCACCAGACTGTTAACCAACTGCAAAAGATTTATGCCCTCCCCACATTCCTTGCCCCCCCCCTATTACCACGCTGCCCCCATACCCCCACCTCCGCTCCCCCCCCCCCCCCCCCCAACCCCCACCCCTCCCCCCCCCCTCCCCCCTGGGACCCCCCCCCATCTGGCTCACTTTTCCAGGCGTTTTCCCTCATTCAGCTTCTACGCAAGCTCCACTAAATGCCTTACTCTCAGGCTGTTCCAAAAATTCTCAGCCCATCACCTTAACTGGCGACGCTCTTCCGCTTTTAACAAGTGCAAGGAAAGTCTCGCTAAAGCTGAACTACTCGCACACCCAGATTGTCAGGCTGATCTAGCGCTGGTCACAGACGCTTCAGATCTGGCAATGGGTGCAGTTTACAGCAATTCAAAGATGGCATTTGGCAGCCACGCTTTTTCTCGAGGAAATTCAGTCCCTCGCAGCAAAAATATTCGCAATATGATCGCGAACTTCTCTCCATTTACGAGAGCATTAAATACTTCCGTCACATGCTTGAGGCCAGGCACTTCGTGGTCTACACTGACCACATGCCACTTACGTTTGCACTCAGCAACCTGAGGCACACTGCTCGCCTCGACAATTTCGCCACCTCGACTATATCTCGCAGTCTACAACTGACATTAAGCACGTCTCAGGAAAGGACAACATTATTGTCGATCCTTTGTTGTGCGTCGGTGAACGCAGATACCAACCGATGTAGGCACACTGGTTCAACTCAAGCATCTCATAGAGAGCTCCCTCAACTTTCAGAAGACAAATCTTCTCTCTGTCGTCAAAAGTTGAGCATTCCAAACTCTCATTCTCACGCGGCACCTGTTGTGACATTAGTACGTCACCTAGATACTTCAACAAGCCTTGTAGGAAAAAGATCTTCCACCATGTCCGCTGTCTTACTCCTTCTCCCACTCCTCTTTCTAAATTTACCCATTCCCCTCGTTCTCCATCCAACCCTCTTCCTTCAGCGCCTGGACCGCGAATACTCAAGAGGAGGTCAAAGGATTCATTCAGGCCGTACCGTTCGCTTCGCTGACTACTTTCGCCCGTAGTGACGGTCTCTGGGGGGGAGTGATGTAGTGTACCTATCTATTTATTTATGAGTCTATGATATGAGACTAGGATCACCCCCGCCACACTGGTATTTATTAGCATGGATTGATAATAGTACAGGGACACTACACATTCCACATCACATTTTCATTTATATATTTTATATGACATAACATTACACACACAGACACGCACACTCACATTTTATATATATAATTTCAACGCGCTGCAGAGCGCCGCCCGCGGCGCGCACGCAAATCGTCCGAGATGCGCCGCGCCGCGCCGGCCGGCCAACCAGTCGCCTGCGCGCTGCAACAACCATAAGCAACTGTGCTGACAAACTCGTTCGTTCAGGCGCGTCTCTCTACCCGCGCCAAACAGGAATTGTCTCCGTGTTTCCTTTTGTTTTATATTGCTCTGTGTTAGTTTATAATTTGTGTACGTGTACGTTGTATCGTACGTTTTGTGTATGTGCACAAATAAACAACATAGTGGTTATCTATACACTTTAACTATGGTAAATACTTAGTTTTTTTTAAGTTTAAAATTTAAAAATGTTTCGTTAAAAGTTTTATACATATTCCATTATAAACTAGCTGTTGCTCGCGACTTCCTCCGCGTAAATAATAAAAAAACATAGCCTATATTACTCACAGATAAATTACCTTTCTGGTAAAAGATTTTTTAAAATCGGCCCAGTAGTTTTTGAGTTATTTCAATACATACAAAAATACAAATCTTTCCTCTTTATAATATTAGTATAGAAGACAAATAAACCTACAAAGGAGAAACCGGTCACCCAGTTTGCCTTCATATTACATCTGGGACGATAAAAAACACACTGAGAAAAGATCAAAATAATCAATCTAGATTTATCTACTTAGTAGGTAATATTATACCTACAAAGAACATAACTGGAAGTTTAATCAAAATGTAAGCAAATAATAACCGTACAATATCACATATCCTCGGGGATCACTAAACAAGCAACACTTAAACAATAAAACCACGCCATCGCGTCTGCTTGCAGGAATGGGTCCCAGCTCGAAAGTTCAATGACCTAGTGGAATATTTTTATATAGCGAAACGCATGCTCAATGATACTTGACTAAAATATAATACATTCTCTTATCCTTATTACTTTACTTTACATGTTAACATCTGATAATACGCTTACAAGCCTCTTTTCTCAAATAGCAATAAAAAACTAAGGAAGGAATAAAATGTTAAACATTACATACAAAAATACTGAATCTACGATTTTATTTTTACTATTCAAGTACTTTGATTTTAGACATAAACGTTTATGTATTTTAAACTTTATTATAAAGATAATATTTTCTAAATACCATATTCAAAAGGTAATATTGATTCCAAGAGCCAATGACTCGGTCGAAATTCAACTCTAGTGGAATTGATGAAGTAACAGGATTTGCTGAAACCTATCCATGCGGCTAGATTAGCGGATGAATTGAGGATTACCTAGACCCGATTGCTGCTCGACCTTAACTATGATGACTATTTGAACTAGGAAATTGGATTATTTTCGTTTGAACAGCTTTGATATTCGCAAAATCTGAAATTGTGGTCTTCCAATATTATCTTAGTACAAAAATAGTAGAGGTTACTTTCTCGATTAAGTTTATTTTAAACAATTAAATCACGTCATCTCAATAAATTTCAATAGGAAGCTACAACGATAAAATCGCGGAGCAAAAGTGTTTTACAACGGTGCCTCAATCAAAGCGGGAGAAGCAATTTGTGACAATTGAAAATAAATAAATGACCGTCGCCGTTTCCATTTGCCTGCTCCCAACCAACAACGAATTGGTCGGTCATAGTTCTTATTTTGTTTTAGAAAACAAATGATATCAGATTAAAAAAGAATATTCAATTGTCATCTTACCATTTCTAGAAATAACTCGCCGCAGCATATGACCTAATCGGCGCGCACCCATGCACTTCCTCTGCTCACGGACCACCTCATCCAAACAGTCACTGTCAGTCGCCGTATCATCTGCCGTGTCATCTTCTGACACCAGTGATTCACGCTTGTTTATTTCTATCGGTCCTTTATCACTAAAACTTAAAGTTGGTTCACTCGTTCCTAAACTCTTTGGTTCATCAGCCCAAGCATCCAGTTTCTGAACGTCGTTAAATAAATCATCTAAATTAGTTTCTAATAAACCTTTGGCACTACATATCACTTTACTATTTAAATCTCTTTTGGTAATTATTGCGTCAACGCTGGTAGACAATCGTTTTTCTCTTTCACTCTTAGACATTTCTTCCATTTCTTGTTTTTCACCTTCGTTTACATCTGTTTTATGTTGTCTGTTAGTTCGTTGTTTGAGTCTCAGAGAACTCTGTGTTACTAGTTTAGAAATTTTATTATTTTCACTTTTTTCTTCTGAACTGTTTACCTCGTTCGTCCCTAAATGTTGCTGCGGATGACCTCCGCGGAACATATTTGATAACACGATCATTTTTAACGCCTTCAATGTACCGATGTATGTTAAAAATTCCATCACTGCATTCCTTTTTCATTTCACTTTCGATAACACTATACACTATAAACAAGAGGTTTTTGTGTTTGTTACGGACAAAAAACAAGCAAATAATACAAAAGATTTATTAAAAACATGAATAATGAAATACAAAAAAACATTTAACCCTTGAGCATAATTCGTCAAAGGCGAAACACAATCCTAAACTTTATTGTCAAAATGAAATGTACGTTGCCATGTCGCCGGAAATAAAGAACGCTAACCCCGAAGTTAACATTTTATTTGGGCAATTTCCTTACACCGAAGCAATCCCACCGGAGGCGGTAAGAAACATTGACTTTACGATCGGTACCTCGCAATCAGACGGACTATCGCATTCGATATTTTTCAATAAATGCAGGTTTTCACTTGAAAGTAATAGGCACAAATGTAACACTTATAAAACATTTGAAAGATAAATTTAATAACTGATGAATTTAAGAGTTAACTATTTACTAGTTAATTTATAAAAAAATCTACAAGCCTTAACCGGACTTAAGAATACAACTCAAATTAATCTATCAGTTTAAGACATTAGAGGTCAAAATCGAATACATTACTCAAAATTACATGTGTATATCAATCAAATATCCCGTTCAAGAAACAATTCATTCGGATTTTACGACTACTTTCCCCGAAACTGTGTAATCTCAATCCCGGTCTTAATATCCATTTTATGCGGTCATGAAGCTATTTTATAAGAAAAATAATCGTAACAAACAACGGAATACAAAGGAGCACGTATAGATTATAAAAGACGCATGATTTTTTACATTGGATGTAAACAAATACCAATCATATAGTCTCACAAAATATCTAACTAATTAACTACGATCCGATTCCAAATTTCAATTAAAAAATGCGGAATTTTCTACACTCATGATTCACTTGCATTTGATCAAAGTCTTATAAAAATAAACCATCTTTAAAAGAATTAATGATACAAGAACATTACGTGATAAGTTAACACCTGCGCAGAGCACCTGTGGTATTTCTTCGGAAGACAATCATTTAATAACATTAACTAGGCCAACGTGATTTCCATAATCGTGTTTACTGTCCGATGAAGCATAGAAAATACATACAATACGGAATAAATTTCCTCAAGTGTATTGAAACTTTAAAAATATACTTTTTACAATAATTGAATAAGCGAAGAATTTAAGTCGAATCAACACAAACTTTAAAGTACTCAACTCATCATCATCAACATGCCCTTATCCCTACGGTCGGCGCAGTATGTGCTGCTCTTCCATACATCTCTATCAGCCGTCATATCTGAATGCACTCCCTTCTTAAGCATATCTTCTTTCACACAATCCATCCTTTCTTCGGGCTTCCTCTACCTTTGTAGACACATTCAATCTTAACACTTTCTGGTCTATGTCCCTATCCTCTCGTCGCATAACATCCATACCACGCTAACCTTTTGTACAATACACAACTAAATTAATATTTTGTTTCTATGATTTAACAAGCCACGTCTCCATTTGGTCAATGCTTATTTTCCTTGGTATCGTGACTTTAATTGGATCTAAATCAGCAGCCGCAACACTCAATTGGTGCCAATTATATTCATAGTCGTTAGAGGCACACTCGGCGTGAAACACCAATTCCAAACGAAAACGATTTTTAGATGAAATTCAAAGTATTTTATTACATAAAGCTAATATTAGGTGTGTTATTAAATGTTAAGTCTAGTATCTCCCAATTTAAACCACATCTTAATGTTCTTACTAATATCATAAATGCGAAAGTTTAGATGGATGGATGGATGTTTGTTTGACTTTGGAGCCTAAACAGCTAAACAGATCCCGATAAAATTTCGCATAGACGTAGAAGATAGTCTGGAAGAAAATGTAGGCTACTCTTTTTTTTTTTAATTCCTCGCGGACGAAGTCGTGGACGAAAGCTACAATTTAGTAAATCATATTTTATTACTAAAAAGGGTGATATACTCAAATTAATTTATCCCATCTTTCTGCTACTGTATTATTTCACTTGCTATACAAAACAATTTGCAGTATAGACCGCAGAGTAGGGGACCCATGATGTCAATTACAACGCACAAGAATCTCTCCAAGCGTTTAATTGTTCCATGTTAGAGTTTAACGACACTTACAAATTGTCTCTAATTCCCATACTACGTACATCTCAATTAACAAGCGGGTCACAATGTACGGAAAGTATTATAATGACGTCATAATACATTGTTACTTATGAATATGCATTAGAAATAAAAAAGCTAGCAAACATGGGAAGTGGCCAAGAAAACAATAAAACATACTAATTTAGAACCTCCTCCTTTTGAAAGTCGGTTAAAATGTTACTTAGTAAATAATAGTTTATGTCTTTTTGCTTAGAATTTAATTTTGATATGTTGTACTTTTTTTTTATTTCTAAGTTTCTTTCTTGTCAGATAATTATTTTTAGTTTTTAGTATATTTTGTTAGTTTTCTAGTATACGTGTATGTAAAAAAAAAGTATTTTATCACAAGGGAAATAAAGCTATCTTTATCTTTATCTTTATGTTGTACATACATATATCAAAAACTTAATTGAAAGACCCAAAAGGAAGGTATACAAATACAGCATTAAAAACGACCTTTTCTTTATAATATCGAAACCCTCTGGGGACTTCCTTTAACAAGACAGTCTTAAAAGGACATTCTATTTACCAACACGAATAAAACTCTATACCTTAGTTTACGCAAGAATTGATACAAGGAAAATAGAATTCAATAGCATTTTCGTTATTAACTGAAGATATATATATTATAGCTTATAACATTTAGATATAAAATTATCATAAAACATAAAAATTTAATTTATGTTAATGGAGTAAATTGTTCAAATTAGATTATGCGGCCATAGACCTTAAAATTAAAGTGAAAAATATTACATTTTCCAGTGTCCTAGAAACTTAATCGATTGAGCGCACAGCGTGCTAAAAAGACTCGTACTCTAGCGTCAATATTTTCTAATATTAGACCTAACCAATTCCTATCCTAGCAGACACACTAACTATAAACACGGGAATATCAGTCTTGTTCCCTAATCTTAAGGGTGATTTTTGTATGTCGTGTAGACTTTTGATGTCACTACCCGAGACAGCACTAAATTAAGTACGATTGAACGATGATGTCAATTGAAACGATCCATAAATATGGAGCAGTTACCATGAACGCGTGTCACTATTTGAACAATATAGAGAATTTATCTAAACGTAAACCAAAAGCGACGTTATTATAACAATGTACTCGGTCGCGTGATGTCATTACGAAACTAAAACAAAAGGTGTATGGTAATGTCACTTAACGTTTGCGAACTTCGTCTAAATTTAATCAGTCTAGTCATTTTATAAATTGTCAACACATTGACCGAACCGACCGAAGATTGAATCTCAGATATGACAATATGGCATTTTACAAATTGCCGAACTATAAAAAAAATCATTGTATAGTCGGTTAATGGATAATTTTACGGTATAACGACAAAAGCCGCACGCTCGATCGTGCCTCTCTATCGTGTTTCGCGCTTTCGTTCGCACGCTCGGCTGACGGAACGTGACAGTGAGTCATACTTTCCTGAGTGAAACCTACGTCCAATCTATACTATAATAATATTATAAAGAGCAAAGATTTGTATTTTTGTATATATTGAAATAACTCAAAAACTACTGGGCCGATTTAAAAAATTATTTCACCATTAAAAGCTGCGTTATCAGTGAGTATGATAGGCTATATTATTTTTTATATTTTCTAACGTCACGCGGGGTTAGTCGCGAGCAACAGCTAGTCTATACTAATATTATAAAGAGCAAAGATTTGTATTTTTGTATATATTTAAATAACTCAAAAACTACTGGGCCGATTTAAAAAATTCTTTCACCATTAAAAAGTTACGTTATCAGTGAGTAACATTGGCTGTTACGCGGGCGAAGTCGCGAGCAACTAGTAATTAACACATATTAAAGTTATTCAAATCTATTTTAAATTCTCTTCTTTTTCTTCTTCTATTAATAGGTATTGTAAATTCACACATTTTATAAATACACGATCTATTTTATTTTACTTTATATTCTATTTTATAATAATACAAGCTTTTGTCCGCGACTTCGAGCTCGCGAAATTTAAAAGAAAAACGTAGTAAGTAGCCTTTGCGTTCTTCCAGTATGTTCTACCTCTGTGGCAAATACATCAAGATGCGCTAAGCCGTGTTGGACATAGGTAGCAACAAACATTCGATCAATCCATCTAAACTTTCGTATATTAGTATGAAGTATGATTAACTAAGCGCCTAAATCTTACTAATCCTACTCTTGCTAATATTATAAAGAGCAAAGATTTGTATTTTTGTATATATTGAAATAACTCAAAAACTACTGGGCCGATTTAAAAAATTCTTTCACCATTAAAAAGTTACGTTATCAGTGAGTAACATTGTCTGTTACGCGGGCGAAGTCGCGAGCAACTAGTAATTAACAAGACGTTATCACGTCAAACAATGAAATTGCTAAAACTATCAAAATTCGTACACGATCGGTAACATACGCGTCCATTTAACTACGGCCTCGACGTTATAAAGGTACGGAACTATTGTAACCGTACATATCCTGCAGAAGAGGACATCCCATTTTCCGTTCAGAATAGTTTTCATTTGTGTGAATATGCAAAGGTAAACATTTAACAATCGTAGTCATAACAGTTTATTCTACTCCATCCTCTTAGAATTTAATATCAAACGTGCAGCTTTATTCAAGAAATAATGAATACATATTAAAATTATTCAAATCTATTTTAAATTCTCTTCTTTTTCTTCATCTATTAATATTAAATTCACACATTTTATAAATACACGATCTATTTTATTTTACTTTATATTCTCTTTTATAATAATACAAGCTTTTGCCCACGACTTCGAACTCGCGAAATTTAAAAGAAAAACGTAGTAGTAAGTAGCCTTTGCGTTCTTCCAGTATGTTCTACCTCTGTGGCAAATACATCAAGATGCGATAAGCCGTGTTATAAAAAAAAAAAAAAAATTGCTAAAACTATCAAAATTCGTACACGATCGGTAACATACGCGTCCATTTAACTACGGCCTCGACGTTATAAAGGTACGGAACTATTGTAACCGTACATATCCTGCAGAAGAGGACATCCCATTTTCCGTTCAGAATAGTTTTCATTTGTGTGAATATGCAAAGGTAAACATTTAACAATCGTAGTCATAACAGTTTATTCTACTCCATCCTCTTAGAATTTAATATCAAACGTGCAGCTTTATTCAAGAAATAATGAACACATATTAAAGTTATTCAAATCTATTTTAAATTCTCTTCTTTTTCTTCTTCTATTAATAGGTATTGTAAATTCACACATTTTATAAATACACGATCTATTTTATTTTACTTTATATACTCTTTTATAATAATACAAGCTTTTGCCCGCGACTTCGAGCTCGCGGAATTTAAAATAAAAACGTAGTAAGTAGCCTTTGCGTTCTTCCAGTATGTTCTACCTCTGTGGCAAATACATCAAGATGCGATAAGCCGTGTTAGACATAGGTAGCAACAAACATTCGATAAATCCAACCAAACTTTCGCATATTAGTATAAAGTATGATTAACTAAGCGCCTACATCTTACTAATCCTACTCTTGCTAATATTATAAATGCGAAAGTTTAGATGTATGGATGGATGCTTGTTAGAGTTTGTAGCCTAAACGGCTGAACGAATTTCGATGAAATTTGGTACAGATGTAGAGGATAGTCTGGAAGAACACATAGGTATACTCACTTTTGTTTTTTTAATTCCACGCGGGCAAAGTCGCGGGCAACAGCTAGTATTAACTAATAATATTGTATCACAATAGTTCGATTGTAATAATATAGAAGTACAAAGAATTTCGCAATACACGATATTATATCAAGCCGTCACAATCCGCCACGCAAGATCAGTTTGCATACGACATACGTTTTTCATATCATATATCCAATCTAGTTCACCTTGATTATTAGCACATTAACCTAATTAAGATATAGATCGCTTGAAACCTAGACTTTGATCAAGACGTAAATGTTCATCTAGTTTATAACAAAACTAGCTGTCGCCCGCGACACCGCGTGCAATAAAAAAAAACTAAGTAGCCTAGCAACCTTACAAATTAACGCGGTATAAAGTTAAACTTAGGAATAAACCAAGTATAAGCAAACATTAGTACAATTTTTGCTTATAAAAAGGCTGTGTGTGACCTTCCAGACTATCCTCTACATCTAAACCAAACATCGAAATCCGTTCAGCAGTTTAGGCTACAAACTTCTACGTCCATGATAATACTACATTCTACTAAAAAAATGTAGAATACAGTTCTATTAACATTAATGTCAGACTATAAATAATTACACGATAATCTTTACATCAACAGATTCGCGAACAAATCGTGCCGGAACAATCGATGTTATAGTCTAATATCCATAAAACAAGCAAATAAACCATTAACACAGATCTGGTAAGGTCAATGCGCTGCGCTCCGACGGACTGGTTGGCGCAAATAGCACAGCTATGACATAATTGTGTGAATATTCACATGGTATTTAGCTAGCTAAAGTTTCCGCTCGTATCAGATCAGTTTTAATAACTCCATGTAAATTAGGAAACATTTTAGTTTAGGCAGTCGCAGGTATTTTGTCAATTAGCATGTCCCCATTACGATATTTAGGGCCTGTCCCACCAGTGGCCGATAGAGGCTCAGATAGCTTATTAATGACGTCACTGTCAGATAAGGGAACAAAATCCGATATTTCTATCACATATTTTACACGTTCGATTGTTATCAGACAATTTACAATTTGGTACGACTGACACTTAACCTCAAAGTGATATAACCTGATACCAATTTCATCTAAAACTAGCTGTTTCTCGCGACTTCGTTCGCTTAAATTAAAAAAATGTAGCCTATGTTACTCACTGACAACATAGCTTTTTAATAGTGTAAGAATTTTTGAAATCGGCCCAATAGTCTTTGACTTATTTCAATACATACAAAAATACAAATCTTTCCTCTTTATAATATTAGTATAGATGTCTTCCATTTTAACCACCGTAATGTAAATGAATTGCATTACAAAAATACAAATCTTTCCTCTTTATAATATTAGTATAGATGTCTTTCATTTTAACCACCGTAATGTAAATGAATTGCATTACAAAAATACAAATCTTTCCTCTTTATAATATTAGTATAGATGTCTTTCATTTTAACCACCGTAATGTAAATGAATTGCATTACAAAAATACAAATCTTTCCTCTTTATAATATTAGTATAGATGTCTTTCATTTTAACCACCGTAATGTAAATGAATTGCATTACAAAAATACAAATCTTTCCTCTTTATAATATTAGTATAGATGTCTTTCATTTTAACCACCGTAATGTAAATGAATTGCATTACAAAAATACAAATCTTTCCTCTTTATAATATTAGTATAGATGTCTTTCATTTTAACCACCGTAATGTAAATGAATTGCATTACAAAAATACAAATCTTTCCTCTTTATAATATTAGTATAGATGTCTTTCATTTTAAACACCGTAATGTAAATGAATTGCATTACAAAAATAATGAAAACAAATATTCGTGTTATCTAACTCTTTGAGTAACTCCTAAAAGCTTTCTAAAGCTTACAAAATTTAACCAGCGACCAGTTTCGAGAAATCGCTTTCTCAATTCCACACCACATATGGACAGATGATGCAGTTCGATGGTAATAAGTAACCTTGCATAAGATTAATCATTTAGATTTTTTTTATTTAACACGTTTTTCCTTTAATTTATTGGCTGATTTTTTTTTCAGTCACAGTCATCAACTCATCAAGAAACTTGAGTATTATTACGCGTTCAAATAGAAGTCTTTATCGAAAGTATTAAAAGTAGCTGTTGCTCGCGACTTCGCCTGCGTGAAATTAAACAAATATAGCCTATGTTACTCACAGATAATTTACCTTTCTAACAGTAAATGAATTTTTAAAATCGGCCCAGTAGTTTTTGAGTTATTTCAATACATACAAAAATACAAATCTTTCCTCTTTATAATATTAGTATAGAAGTATAGATTAAATTCCTTATCCACGTTTCTTACTTGCCACCTTGACAACTAACCTTATAAGCCAGCCCACAACTTCAAGGTCGTTTTACTAACACCATAACATCCATACCTTAACCGGTTACAAAAAAAACTACCATATCAAGAGTTAGAAAGCTGTGCAATTATTGCATTCGTCCATACTTTCTCTCAATCAAAGCTAAATGCACCCAGTCGTCTATCCTTCTCTATCATACCAGCTCCGCTTATGTGGGACAGTGACACATGTATACGCTGAAGAAGTGAAGCGGAAACGTTCTTGTAGCAGCAATTGGTTATTTTCGGCCTTGAGTGAAAGTTTCGCAAACACGAACACTGAAGCAGTACTTGTGTTTGATGAATATTAAATTACACGCACACATTTAGAAATGATTATTATCTAAACGGAATATAATATACAAGCTATTAAAAATAATCGTTCGAGGAAAATGTAAAAAATTGTCGTGGCCCAAGACCGTAATGAGGTTTATTTACGTATTGAATATTATTAAATATACCTACTGCATATTTCTTTGTAAAAATAAATTAGCATCCGAAAATCTAAAGCCCGGTACAGACGCTCAGTTCTAATTCTAACTGATAGTTTTAACTGTACAGTCGATTTTAGATGAAGATAATATGAAACCATACAAGCAACATAACTCCGTTCTAAATTTACTAAGCTATACACTAGTTTATGTTACTATATGCAATGTTAGCATTTATCTAAATACGGAACTGAACTTTTACAATAGTCTTTGTTAGAAACAAACTATAACATCAGAAACTCGAGTTCACTGACCTATGAATAATCGATTAGACGTTTAAAAAACCTTTGTCAATGTAGAATCAATTGCAAACGTTTTTCATATTCACGGTCCACTTGCTTCAATGCAACAGTATAAATATATCTATTCCAATAATATTTAACGCTAGATGCATTCCTATTGTCTTAATACACGCAAACCTCAAGCAATTCTCTTGAAATACAAAAGCTTGAACTTATGTACACCAAAACCTGAAATTTATACCAATACTTGACATGTTTCGTCAAATGTAGTGTGTCGTGTTTGTATTTTCTCATCGTGAGTTTGCAACATAAAAAAAATATTGTCGTAAAAAATTTTTTGTCAAAGTTTCGGCAGTGGAAACTCGGTACAAGATTACAATAGTACGTTTCGCCGAAACAAATGTTTAACTGCGTTATTTTAACATCATATAGAAATCGTTTGATGAAAATGTCGGTCGTTTCCCAGTTCCGCTAGTGTTATCGGTTTAATCGAGCTCGGGTAAAATAGGCTTTTGTCCTAATTGAATAAGGGTCAATCTCGTTTCAAAGCCGGATGTAACATACTCACACGACTGGTAATAACCGGGTCTGTACAAGAAATGTATCATAAATCAGTTGTACTTACACTCGTTAAGTTGCCGAAACGTACACGTGTTTATAACATTGTGTGAGTGCACTATAAATTAACATGTTATTCAACGTGATTTTACATCGATAAAATATAAGGATAAATGTTATTTTTCAAAAAAAAAAAAAGCAAATAAACAATTCCGGCGAGGAAGTCCTATTTCAACTGGACTTAGCGAACAATTTACAATTCATTAGCGACTGCGGTTTGTTTGTATAAAGACGATAAATCAGGACAATCTCGACGGCCGCAAAATGCAAACAAACGAAACAGTTTCCACCTCGATGTTGATTAATAACAAACGCCGAGTGATGATTCCATGACCAAACTACGATATACACCAATTTTATTGACCTTGCTCGGGGCCATTTACTAATTTTTTGCTCCGTTTGCTTGAGAAGGTCAAAACTTTAATACACAATTAACCTAACCGACTCCATTTAATTCGACTAACAGACTGCGTTTATATAGAACTGATAAAGCGAATACAAACCGTCTTTGTTATTTAGAAATGTCTTTAATACAATCCATCCATTTCACATGACATATTGATTACAATCACTAAGGAATTCGATACCGCCTTCGTTTAGAAATATCGACAATTGTAATCCGAAACATACCATTGGAAACTTCACGCTCACAATTTACTGCAACAAAACAAGTAAACAATGCCTCCGTCTTATCAGGGAGCATTTAATATAACTCGCGTTGTTAAGTCAACGAGAGGAATTTCGAAATATTGTATGTGGGTCAACTCGCGACACCATCGGTAAACAAAGAGTAAGCAAGAAAAAACTGAGGGGAATGCCCGATCCGATCGAGCAAAAAGGCGCCGTGGTCAGAAACAAACACAAAACCTCTTTGGAACCGGTGAGCGTTGTTCCATTCGATGGCACAGTCGAGGTCAACGCTTCCATTCTTGCGGCACGTTTCACATTATCACAACCAAAACACGGCAAAATACATGATCACACGCGGTACGTTCGCTGTTGCGGCGCGGACGTTTCGAAATGCGCCCGCCGGCGATCGGGCGTTCGCGCGCAAACGGCGTGTCTGCGACAAACACGCGTGCGCGCACAGATTTTCACAAAGCCACTGTTTCCCATGCGCGCTGCGCCCGCGTCGCGGCCCGCACACCACCGACCGCCAATTAGCCGTCACGGCCTTCGCCGCGGACAGGGTTGGCAGGCCTTGGTCAAGTGATTGTGGTCACTCACTACATGTGACACCTTTAAACCTTAAATTTTTTTTACTTATTAATATCTTATTAGCTTCAAAAACTTATATGAACAAGTACGGCAAATATATTATAAGATATTTTAATAATAAAAATATGAATAAAAAATCTGATTCCTATCTTTTGAGTAAACCCGGGATTGAACCCAACACCTGTGACACGTAAGAGATATTGTCTTTTAAACTACAGTACGAATTTGAATAAGAATTTTCAATAGGGCAACCCTAACAAAAGCTCTAAACGACAATAATCACACTTGCGAACAATGAACTGCGACTGATGAAATGAAACATGAATTTACATAACTCTGTCTTCATAACTCAACCGTTTCCTTATGCATCATTAACAGATATTGTTTATTTTATTGCAATCTCATTTATATCTTGTTTACATAAATATTTCGTCACAAACTGGAAAGGAAAATAAATCATTATCAATTTGAAACGATGTTTTAACGAACTAACCTACGTTTTTTTTTCTTTTAAATCTTAAAAATCATTATAAGAAAAATACTATTCTAAATCAGATGATTATTGTTTCGACTGAATTGAATTCACAATCAAATTGACCATTTATTTCGTACCCAGCCCGTCTATAAAGTAATCATGTTCACAATCGACCGGTAACACGTACAGCGGTATTTTCTAGTTCCTATAAACCAAGTTGTACTAAATTTGGTAGCAAAACACAATGATGAGATATTCAGAAAAGTATACTAGATGTGCCTATTCGAACTGATTTTTTTTATTAGTTTGAAGTTCGTGGGGCCACATCCAGCGCACTGATTGGTCGATACGTAATTATATCGAGTGGAGACCGGATCGTAATTTTTATGAGCTCAAATTGGCGCGGACGAGGCCGTGACGTCACGGGACGTGTGCTCTCGTGCGTACGTTGACAATGGGACCCGTTTGATGGGAAACTTGAACGAGGCCATCGGGGAACGTTTTTGTTTTTGTCCAAACGGCCACGACTTTTGGAGTACGTTTTTAAGCTTCACAACAAGCTCCTTAAAATATTTTGGCTATCTGCTATAAACTTCTAAACTTTTTAAATTATCGATACCAGAAGCACTGAAACTAGTTGATTGCATGGAATACTAGAAAAAAACAACTCATTTTGAAACAGTTTTCAATCACTTGACAGAAATATATTTTCTTTACGAATCTGTGGTTTCATTTCCATGATTGCATTCCTATATGTTGATGCTCACATTACATTGTATATATTAGTATACTAGCTTTCTCCCGCGACTCCGTCCGCGCGGACTAAAAAAACTTAGTAAGTAGCATGTATTCTTCCAGACTATCCTCTACATCTGTTCCAAATTACACATTAGGCTACAAACTCTATCAAACATCCATCAATCTAAACTTTCACATTTTTAATAGTAAGATCACAAACAAACAAAAAATTACGTCAAAGAAACAAGCATGGTTTAAAATGATTTCTGAATTCTCCTACACGATATAGACGTTTTGCGCCATCGTTGTAGCAAAGTCTGAATAAATAAAGCATACAATTTTCTCGAATAGAACCCCGTATCATTTGAATGTTAAACTATGTGATACTACGAATAAATAAAAGAATTCCCGGGACGATATTTTTGCTGTCTTCAAGAATATATGTAAAGAAAACAAATAGCTAAATCCATTGTACTCTGAACTGAAATGTAAATTATTTAACACGAGGTTTCGCCCGCGACTCCGTCCGCGTGGAATTAGAAAAAACAAAAGTGAGTAGCCTATGTGTCCTTCCAGACTATCCTCTAAGTCTCTACCAAATTTCATCGGGATTCGTTTAGTCGTTTAGGCTACAAGCTCTAACAAACATCCATCTAAACTTTCGCATTTATAATATTAGTGAGACATTCGTGTATAAAGTTTGTTATCATTTTTGTCGGCTACTGTTAAGGTGCGGTTTCGACAACAACAGTCGGTAGGTCGGTATCAGTATTCTACAAATTAATATTAATACTACCGATGGCCGTCCGCGTGGTATGGACATGTTATGAGACGAGAGGATGGGGACATATACCAGAAAGTATTAAAATTGAATGTGATGGACTTTGTGAAAGAGGATATGCTTAAGAAGGGAGTGGATTCAGATATGACGGCTGATAGAAATTTATGGAAGAGCAACACATACTGTGCCGACCCTCCGTAGGGATAAAGGCAAGTTAACGACGACCGGTGGCCGTCAGTCGGGTCTCGTGAAATCGCACCTTTACTATACGTATGTGAGATAGCAATTATCTTGAGACACGATCGCCAAAAAACATTAAATCTACATTTGTAATTACTTTCAAGGTCTCTGTTTAATAATATTTTTACAATTAACTTAAACCTTTATAAGTAACATTTTTTGTTTATTTTTGGTTTCAATTTGTACCTTTAGCCGTATTTATTCTCTGCTACTAAAACAGGTTTAGCGACCTTAGCAATTACATATATACAGGTCTAAAAATAGCATAAAAACTCAAAAACGTCAATGCTGTTCCAATTTCAAATTAAAACCAATTTGCTTTTTAATTATTTAAATTACAGTCTGTTTAAAATACAGTTCATAATTTTGATTCGCATTTAATTTGAACAAATTAAATGAATAATTCTGGCTACATTTTTTAAGCAAACGATCGATTTATTTAATTAAGAGATATACAGAAGTTATTATTTCGATGAGTTAGGAAATCCTAAAACATTGTGAGGAAATTGGTTTGTATTTGAATTGTTCCAACCAAATGTACCGTCGTACGTGACCTTTTCACCGGTGATATTCAAAGATGTTACATTGTTTTTACATTAAGATCAGAATGTCAGATAAAAAATATTGTAAATGCAAAAGATTAGATGGATGTTTGTTATAGTTTGTAGCCTAAACTGCTAGGATCTCGAAGAAATTTGACATTTGACTTTAGTTTTTTGTAAATTCCACGCGGACAGAATCGTGGGCATATGGTAGTATTTTCATAGTACACGTAAGGAAACGGGTGTCATTTTAATAAATCATCCAATATCTACTGGCACAAAAGACGAAAACTACATATAACTTTCAATGTTCTGAACTTCGTACAGATTACAAAAAATAAGTGACGTCATTAAACGAACAGAGTGGAAACTTAAAAATAGGTCTTACAAAGACGCGTTTTTCTCATTCAAAGGGGGAAATGAGCGCAAGAAATGAGTAAAGCGGGCGGAACGGGAAATTACATACAGTTTGCTCTTCCAATGAGGACGCCATAGGTATTCTTTTATATTTAAAAACATAACATTTATATGATTAAAACTAGCTGTTGCCCGCGACTTCGTCCACGCAATATTAAGTTAAAAAGAGTAGCCTATAATATGTCCGTCTATGTAAGCTACCCTTCAGTGGAGGTCCGGTCAAAATTACAGACACTCCAATTTTATTATATGTATAGATAGATATAGATTAGTCAATTTGTAACATGTAAACATAAATGTAGGATTAACCTCAAACTAGATGTAAACTAGCTAAAACCGTAACTACGTTAAACGGGGCTTGTTTATGTTGACAAAGGTAAATTCAAAAACTCGCTAATTAAAACTTTGCCTTCAATTTATATTAGTCCGTCCAATTTAACATACATCTACTTTAACCATCGATAAACAAACTTAAAAGGGATAGAGTTAGATAATCTTATTAAACAGAATATTACCACACCTCCATCGCTTTCTCTGCATCTATTTAATTACAAATCTGATATGTAAAATATATAAAAATAGCTATTGCTTGCGACTTCGTCCGCGTGGTATTAAAAAAAAATTGAAAAAAAAGTATAGTCTATGTTACTCACAGATAAATTACCTTTCTAACGGTGAAAGAATTTTAATAAATCGGCCCAGTAGTTTTTGAATTATGTCAATACATACAAAATTACAAAAAGACACATATCTTTCCTCTTTATAATATTAGTATAGAAGTATACATATCGTCTACCGACTATCATTGACTTGTATACATTACACTTCTAAAATATTTAAAGCCTCTCTATTAACCACTAAAATAACTTCGGTTTCCAGACATAGATTTGGAAAGCTCATCCACTGGTCTGATAAATTTAGAAGCCGGCTACGCTGGGGCAATGAATCTATGAATTTGTTATGCGGGTAGTTGAGAGTTATGTATGCGGATGGCAGCGAATCGCATCACGACACATTAATTTACCAAAACAAGTTTACAATGCCACCTTGTTAGGTATTGCACAAACGAAATTGGCAATTAAATCATATTATTTGCACCTAATTCCATTTGCAGCGTGGTGGTGTTCCAGCTTAATAGCTACAATCGATTGAACAATTTGAAACGAGACGCGGGACAAAATCTTTACAAAAGTGTCTATGAAAAACATCGGTTAGTGATACACGGATAGTTTATTTTCAATAATATGCCTTATTTTGTACTCACTGCTATATTATTTATTTATAGGCGGAGTTTGTCTCGTTGCAATAAACAATGCAATTTTTTCCTGTAGTGGAACACCGCGAATTTTCGCAACTGTACATACATATTTATTTCTTCGTTTAATTAGAAATCTGCTACAAATATTTGCAATGATATTTCATAAAGAAAATTTAATTTAAACGAACCGGTTCACAAGTGCACGGACAAAACCCGTACACCGCTGTTCAATTAGCAGAACAGCATTCGAAATCGACTTCCATAACACCATCAAAGTTAATTAAATCGCCGGTAATTACAGCGACAAACGAGACCCGAACAAACTTGCCCCACGTTGGGCGCCAATGTTTGTACCTTGTTAGAGCGCCCACGAACCGTTTGCACTGAACTTTGCGGTGCTTCCGTTTTATTTACCAACAGCGAATGTGGCCCAACTTTAACGTTTACCTCAATAAATCTTCCAAGAATTTACAACCCAAACTATCCAACTCATATCATAACCTTTGTTCTCTACAGTTTACTGTTCATACATATTTTGTTCAAAATACAACCTCTTTGGCTGACGAGAGCCAAAGAGGTTGCATACTGGCCACCAAGACTTTTGCATATTTGGTGATTACAAAGAAGTAGTAAAAAACAAGAGAAGGAAAAGATGCGTATAACGGGTGGGATGTGATCGATATAGTTATTCTGAGTAATATTGTAAATATGTAAATAACATCTAAATAAAGTTGTTTTGGTTAATAGAAAAGTTTTTGTATTTTCAGCACAGCGTAACTTTTCACTTGCAACAAAAGCAATCTACATTAATTAGCAATGAACAGACGAGTATCAATTGAAATTGCCAAACAAAGGCATTCAAATAAGTATTAAATGAACGACGTACAAAAGGAAAGTTAATTAAAGAGACTCTAATTACACCAAGGTATCAAAAAGCGTCCGTACCAATACGAACTTGGCACACATTGGGCGCCAACATCCAAATATTTGTCATTTATTGGTCAAAGTTTTCCCCATTTGCTTTGAAGTTTGTGTACGGTTTAATTTCTATACTAATACTAGCTGTTGCTCGAGACTTGAAATTAAAAAATAATAAAAAGCCTATATTACTCACTAAAAACGTAACTGTTTAACGGTGAAAGAAATTTTGAAATCAGCGCAGTGTTTGGGTTATTTCAATACATACAAAAATACAAATCTTTTCTTTGAAATAAATCAAAAACTACTGAGCCGATTTCGAAAATTCTTACACCATTAAGACACGTTCTCGCTGAGTAACATATATATAACACGTGAACGAAGTCGCGAGCAACAGCTAATATATTATACAACTTAAATTATTCATACAAAAAAACTGTGCAAAAATTTAAACTTAAATTATTTCACTCAACCTGTCTGGCATGTACAAATGAGCGAAATGTGTGGAAAAAGCGGCCAACAGCACAATCTGAATATGGTAATAGTAAAGCGGTACTCGCATTGCGGCGAGATAAGGAATTTTATAGCGTAAATCTGCAACCGCCCGCCGGTACACGGGAATAGGCACTTCCATACGAAACGCGATAAGCATATGAATACTATGACAAACATATTTTGTTGGACCATTGCTATTATTTCCTTTTTCCTCTACCTAATCCTAGGTACTTCATAACCTTATATAAGATTTGACACTGCATATTAAAAGTATAGGAAATTAAATAACTCTGGCATAACAATTGAATTTTTATAACAAATTTGTACTATATTATAATGTTTATAAAATTATAAAATGTTCATCCAAGCTTTATAGTTTTGGTTATGGTAACCCAATATGCTCATTACAGGCTTTCAATTTGTCACTTAAACTGTACAGTAACAGCCTTACAAATGCGGTATAAAGTAAACTTAGGAATAAACTGAGTAAAAGCAAATATTAGTACAAATTTTGCTTATACTCACTCAACAGCGAATCCAGGGGGGCGAAATGGGGGTCATGACCCCCCCCCTGAGGTGGTTGGTCAAGAGCTTGATAAAATATATTTACATATTTTGTCAAGCTCTTGACTTGACCATGACTATGTGACCCCCTCTGGCGCCAAAGCTAGATCCACCATAATACTCACTTTATTCCTAAGTTTAACTTTATACCGCATTTATTTGTAAGGCTGTAAAAGTTTTACCTACATATGCATTGTTTTAACTGAACATTATAACTGTCAGAACTGACACTATGTAGATAAAAAAATCTTTATAATGCTATTATATAAGAATTATCACTATTATATACATCAATAGAGTAATCTAAATTACAAATGCACAATATCAACATTCTACAGACTTAAAGACACACATGTTAATATTCCTTTATTTACATATATTTTTAAAACAGACTTTTGTATTAAATTAAAAAATACATCTCTAGTTACAAAACATATGTACTTACCATGAACAGTTAGCTCCGAGTCCCGATTTAGTTCATACAGCCGTAATGCCTCATCTAACTCAAGCTGCGTTGATATCGTGCATGGATCTCCTTCTTCATCTACCCACTTCATCGTAAACACCTGAAAATTATCAAAGAAGATGTTAAAATATTTCAAAGGTTAATATATAGACAATATGCTTGCTTTATTTTAGACTAGCTTTCACCAGTGACTCCATCGGCATGAAATTAAAAAAATCAAAGGCAAATAGCCTATGTGTTCTTCCAGACTTCCTGTACAACTATAATTTAATAGAGATCCATTCAGCCGTGTAGGCTACAATCTCTAACAAACATCCATCCATCTAAACTTTCGCATTTATAATATTAGTAAGAAGTAAGATTGTATTACTCTTATTACTAACCTGATCAGGTAGGAATCTACATATTGCTATCATCTCCTGAGTGAACTCCTCGAGAGTTATGTTATGTTTGATGTATGTTATCATCACATCTCCACTGTACACGGTCTTTACACGCACGTCATTCGCGTGGTTGTCTTGTACCAGTTGAGTTGGCATCATATCAGTTGTGTTAACACGAGTTCAAAAGATTGGCACTTTATCACAAAAGATATTCTGAAAATAATCAGAAATCAACGTAAAAATCATGCCCATAACTATTACGTTTGACTAAACGCCTAAAGTTCAAGTACACAATTATAACCTTCTAAGGCGCTTCGCTCTAAAAATTAAGCACCCATTAATTAATTCATAACCGTCACTAACAAAGTTTAATGCCTCTACGCCTTTTTGGCGGATATATTATAGACAAAGGTGCAATAACATGGTTTACATTCTCATTACATGAATCATTTTCAAAGACACACCTGCCTTAAACAAATAAGATTAGAGAAGAGTAACATTATCTTAGTGTATCAGTAACTAAAAAAATTCATTAATCAAATCGTAAAGTTAATAATTATACTGTACCTAATTTAAAAAAAGGATTATCAACAAAATTTTGACACAACAACATTGAGTTGACAAACTGTCAGATTCACATTCGAGGAGTTTAAAAGCGGCGAAAAAGGAAGGAATGGTAAACTCTAAAGTGAACACAGTTAAATACTTGTACTCTCTCCAACATATGCATTAAACTTAAAGAGGAAGTGGGATAAACACATAAATTGTTCATGTGGAAAAAGATAAGTTTTGACGTCAACAGTAAAACGTTTAGAAATATGAAAAAATTCATTAGATTTGGATTCTCAAAAAAAATTAGGTCATTTATGTTATGTCATTAGTATATTTTGTTAAAATCATGTTTGATATTTTCGCATCTTATTTGTAGACGGGAAACAATAAGCTTTCAGGCGTAAAAAAGAGTAAAGTTAAAGTTGACAGAACAGTTATAGTTTTAGAACGCATTTACATATGTCAAAATTAGCTGCCATCCATAGTTGGAAGAAGGCTTTTTGATTTACAAATTAAGTTTTTTCTGTGATTCAAAATAACATCTGATAAATATCTTTTGTTGTTATTTTGTGTAATATTTATATAAAACATGGTAAAATCATTTTTTCTATCCCTGAGACACGATTCATGTGTAGTTTATGGTTGATATTTATATGTTTTTGATGACTAATACTCAATGATACCGATGGGGTTTTTGATATAATTCTATGTCCCATATTTATTTCAGACAGAGCAACAGATGGACTGTGCGTTAGACTTAATGCGCCGACTGCCACCCCAGCAAATTGAGAAAAATCTAACTGATTTAATTGACCTAGTCCCAAGTCTTTGCGAAGATTTGTTGTCGTCAGTAGACCAACCGTTGAAAATTGCTCAAGATCGAAGCAACGGGAAAGATTATCTTCTCTGCGATTACAACCGCGATGGAGACTCGTACCGTTCACCATGGTCTAACACATATGACCCACCACTTGAAGATGGTTCAATGCCTTCAGAACGATTGAGGAAACTGGAAATTGATGCTAACCATGCATTTGATCAATACCGTGAGATGTATTTTGAAGGCGGAGTAAGCTCTGTTTATTTATGGGACATGGATCACGGTTTTGCAGGTATGGCACTCATTAATTTGTATGTGGCATGTATTATATATGTACATATATGCCTAAGTGATCTTTGACTGTTTGTTCTACATCTGTGTCAAATTTAAGTACAATATGTTAAACTGCTCTAGGGATCTGTAGTAATAAACATTGAGACTATTTAAGCGATCCATTGTTCGTTTGCCCGCTTTTCCTATTAAAAAAAAGACTTTTACATTGACAGTATTACTATGGTATAACATCTATTTTAATAAGTGTGTCATCAAATAAAAACTTTTTAATAGTTGTTTCTCAATCTCAATATGACAAATTTAACTGTAGGAATGTAGTTGGAATGCCCCAAATATAAAGTGACAATTAATGTCTCAATCTATGTTGAAATAATATCAATATGTGCAGAGATCTATAAAGAAAATGTAGATATCAGAAAACTTATTAAAACCACATCATGATTTGATCAATGTGTTAGGAATTATGTGTACATTTATATATTAATTTTTATGTACACGCATTTAATTTGATAATTTTAGGTGTGATACTTATAAAGAAAGCTGGCGATGGTTCCCAAAAGATAAAAGGTTGCTGGGACTCAATCCATGTTGTGGAAGTTGTTGAGAAGAGTTCAGGCAGGAATGCCCACTACAAGCTGACCTCGACTGCTATGTTGTGGCTCCAGACAAATAAGGAAGGTAGTGGCACTATGAATTTAGGAGGAAGCTTAACTAGACAGGTAAAAAAGCCCCTAGGAATGTAACCTACAATTTTACCATTTTTATTTGATATTGCCATCCTTTCCTTACCAGGGAAAAAAAACAAATTTGAGTTTTATAAAATATAATTTAATACATCTCTAGAATACCTGTTACATATTTATAAAGTTACTAGCTGTTCTCGTGCGGCTTCATCCGCTTGAAATTATGAAAATTTTATTTTATTGTTTACATTTGTCAAATTATCAATAGCAAATGTCAAAATGACATGACATGACAAACCTTGGCAATCTTGCTTTCTTGATGTTGGCTGCAACTTATGGTCTCTCTCCCACATTAGGGTTTTTATCCAAAATATCTACCCCCTAAGTTTAATGGCGAGAAAATATATAGCCTAAAGCGTGACGTAAGCTTTTTATTAAAAAAAGAATTATTCAAAAATATGCTGTAATTGCTGACATCTTAGGCAACAAAGAAGTGTGTGTTTATGCTTTATTATAATAGTATAGATATAGATAGTATAGATATAGATAGTATAGATAGATTTTAACAGAATTACAAAAAATCTTAATAAGTCTATGTGTTCTTCCAGACTATTTCCTACACCTAAGTCAAATTTCAGTAATATCCATTGAGCTCTTCTCCCAACAAACATTCATCCATCCATCTAAACTTTTTCATTTATAATATTAATGAGATAACTTTATTACAATAAAATGTGAGACAGATGAGCCAGATCCAGTAGAGATATGTAAAATCTGCCTACCCTATTTGAATGTGGGTGTGAAGTGTTACATTTAGGTATTTGTTGCAGGCAGAACAAGACTCTGCAGTGAGTGATGTCACCCCGCATATTGCCAACATCGGCCGCATGGTTGAGGATATGGAAAATAAGATCCGAAATACACTCAATGACATTTATTTTGGTATGTTTAGCAACTATATTATATGTGCCAAATAACAGTACCATAAAAATCTATACTAATATTATAAAGTCAAAATTTAAGTTTAATAGCGTGAAAATATATAGCCTAAAGCGTGTCATAAGTGTAGGGCTTTTTATTAAAGAAAGTAGTATTCAAAAATATGCTGTGATTGCTGACATCCTACGCCACAAAGTAGTGCGTGTTTACGCTTTATTATATTACTAGCTGTTCTCGTGCGGCTTCATCCGCATGAATTATGAAAATTTTATTTTAATGTTTACATTTGTCAAATTATCAATAACAAATGTCAAAATGACATGACATGACAAACCTTAGCAATCTTTCTTGATGTTGGCAGCAACTTATGGTCTCTTTCCCACATTAGGGTTTTTATCCAAAATATTTACCACCTAAGTTTAATGGTGTGAAAATATATAGCCTAAAGCGTGACTTAAGTGTACGGCTGTTTATTAAAAAAGAATTATTCAAAAATATGCTGTAATTGCTGACATCTTAGGCAACAAAGAAGTGTGTGTTTACGCTTTATTATAATAGTATAGATATAGATATAGATAGATAGACAGGTATAAATTTAAATAATTTAATTAAAATATCTTCACCATTTATAGGTAAGACGAAAGACATAGTGAATGGTCTGAGGTCGGTGGTGCCAGCGGACGTGGCGCGGAAGACAGCCGCGCTGCAGCACGACCTCGCCCTCGCGCTGCAGCGGCGCAACGTGGTGCGCGCCGACTGAACTCACATTGCACATAGGTAATTTTAAACAATCAATATAATTGTAACTAGCGATATTAATTTAAACACTCCACTAGAGATCTCGCCAGCAATGCGTGCGAATCATCAATCATTCTAATGACATTGACAGCTGTCAGCTTGGGATGTGACGTTTATGCCGATAATCTAGCAACCATGGCAACCTTGCTTCTTTGATATCAACTTGTAGTTTTTGTCCCTTTCCTACATGATGTTTTCTTCCAAATTATCTACTCCATAAGTTTAATGGCGTGAAAATATATAGCCTGAAGCGTGTCATAAGTGTAGGGCTTTTTATTAAAGAAAGTAGTATTCAAAAATATGCTGTGATTGCTGACATCCTACGCCACAAAGTAGTGCGTGTTTACGCTTTATTATATTACTAGCTGTTCGCGTGCGGATTCATCCGCGTGAAATTATAAATACTTTATTTTAATTTTTACATTTGTCAAATTATCAATAGCAAATGTCAAAATGACATGACATGACAAACCTTAGCAATCTTTCTTGATGTTGGCAGCAACTTATGGTCTCTTTCCCACATTATGGTTTTTATCCAAAATATTTACCACCTAAGTTTAATGGTGTGAAAATATATAGCCTAAAGCGTGACTTAAGTGTACGGCTGTTTATTAAAAAAGAATTATTCAAAAATATGCTGTAATTGCTGACATCTTAGGCATCAAAGAAGTGTGTGTTTACGCTTTATTATAATAGTATAGATATAGATATAGATAGATAGACAGGTATAAATTTAAATAATTTAATTAAAATATTTGCACAATTTGTAGGTAAGACGAAAGACATAGTGAATGGTCTGAGGTCGGTGGTGCCAGCGGACGTGGCGCGGAAGACAGCCGCGCTGCAGCACGACCTCGCCCTCGCGCTGCAGCGGCGCAACGTGGTGCGCGCCGACTGAACTCACATTGCACATAGGTAATTTTAAACAATCAATATAATTGTAACTAGCGATATTAATTTAAACACTCCACTAGAGATCTCGCCAGCAATGCGCGCGAATCATCAATCATTCTAATGACATTGACAGCTGTCAACTTGGGATGTGACGTTTATGCCGATAATCTAGCAACCATGGCAACCTTGCTTCTTTGATATCAACTTGTAGTTTTTGTCCCTTTCCTACATGATGTTTTTCTTCCAAATTATCTACTCCATAAGTTTAATGGCGTGAAAATATATAGCCTGAAGCGTGTCGCAAGTGTACAGCTTTTTATTAAAGAAATAGTTATTCAAAAATATGCTCTGATTGCTGACATCTTAGGCATCAAAGAAGTGTGTGTTTACGCTTTATTATAATAGTATAGATATAGATATAGATATAGATATAGATAGATAGATTAATATACATAGATATAGATTAACGGTCGCCTTAAAATTGTCAGCGAGGAATTTAAAAAAACGCCATCGTGCATTTCTTTCCGTCAAAATCGATCCAGCCATTTCCAGATCACCGGAGTTAATGCAGCCTTTCGGATTTTTTTAAATCAATAATTTAATAATTTTCCAGATGAGATGGAGATATTAGATGAGTATTAGCAACGATAAAAATAGACGCCAAAGTATCCACGGTACAGAATGTGAGAAAATATTAAAGAATTTTTAAAGATAAGAAAAGACATTGTGTTTGATGTTTTTAATGCATCATATGCGATGCTTTTAATTAATGTTCTGTATTATTCGAAATAATTTTTTGATTTTGTGATGTAAGCATGATTGTGAATCTGTACTTCATCTTATTATCTATAATAAATAACAGTTTTATTTGTCTTTGATATTTTCCATCTCATTTTTGCAATTGCATTTTATCGCTTAGTATTTTTTTTCTATTGTAAATTAAAGAATACTGTATTTGTAATTAAGGTATACCTAATAGTAAGAGATTCAGTATAACGATGATCGCTGAAACTAATTTTAATAACTGTTTTAATTTGCCAGTTTTAATTGTTACGAATTGTTTACTGCTAACAATAGAATGGATTGTATTTAACTCCGTTTATACTAGCATTAAATTGGCCTCTCTAAATAAAAGATTTATTTATCTGAATTTGGGTTTTTATTTCAAAGTACCATGCCGTTTGTTGATAAATGAATTTAGTTTTATGTCGTTAAAAATCTCTGAAGTCCATTAAGAATGTTTGCTTGTTTGCCACGATTTCAAATATAATTTTAAAAAGCTATATTTTAATAAGTCGAAGCTACTGGAAGCTACCACAGCAACGGTTATTTTTAGTTGGCTACACTGGTGCATTTGTTTATGGTTTTGGGTTTGACTCTTTCTCTTTGGTTTTAACTGAAGTATTATTTAGTGATGTACCAACTCGGGAAAAACGTAACTCGATTTAACTCGAGTTAAAATCCACATAACTCGGGTTGAACTCGAGTTAAAATCCACATAACTCGGGTTGAACTCGAGTTAACTGGATGGACAAGTAAATGTTTTTTTGAGTTTTTTCCAAATTATCTACTCCATAACTTTAATAGGGTGAATATATATAGCCTAAAGCGTGACGTAAGTGTACGGCTTTTTATTAAAAAAATAGTTATTCAAAAATATGCTCTGATTGCTGACATCCTGGCATAGAATGTAGTGTGTGTTTACGCTATATTATATTTGTATAAATAAATAAATTAGTATAGATAGATAGATTAATATACATAGATATAGATTAACGGTCGCCTTAGAATTGTCAGCGAGGAATTTAAAAAAACGCCAGCGTGCATTTCTTTCCGTCAAAATCGATCCAGCCATTTCCAGATCACCGGAGTTAATGCAGCCTTTCGGATTTTTTTTTTTTTGATTTTGTGATGTAAGCATGATTGTGAATCTGTACTTCATCTTATTATCTATAATAAATAACAGTTTTATTTGTCTTTGATATTTTCCATCTCATTTTTGCAATTGCATTTTATCGCTTAGTATTTTTTTTCTATTGTAAATTAAAGAATACTGTATTTGTAATTAAGGTATACCTAATAATAAGAGATTCAGTATAACGATGATCGCTGAAACTAATTTTAATAACTGTTTTAATTTGCCAGTTTTAATTGTTACGAATTGTTTACTGCTAACAATAGAATGGATTGTATTTAACTCCGTTTATACTAGCATTAAATTGGCCTCTCTAAATAAAAGATTTATTTATCTGAATTTGGGTTTTTATTTCAAAGTACCATGCCGTTTGTTGATAAATGAATTTAGTTTTATGTCGTTAAAAATCTCTGAAGTCCATTAAGAATGTTTGCTTGTTTGCCACGATTTCAAATATAATTTTAAAAAGCTATATTTTAATAAGTCGAAGCTACTGGAAGCTACCACAGCAACGGTTAATTTTAGTTGGCTACACTGGTGCATTTGTTTATGGTTTTGGGTTTGACTCTTTCTCTTTGGTTTTAACTGAAGTATTATTTAGTGATGTACCAACTCGGGAAAAACGTAACTCGATTTAACTCGAGATAAAATCCACATAACTCGGGTTGAACTCGAGTTAACTGGATGGACAAGTAAATGTTTTTTTGAGTTTTTTCCAAATTATTCCCTCGGCTTGGCATAATATTAGAACAGACAAATTATATTTTTATCTGTTTCAATTCTTTATTTTTTATATTGTTTATTTATAATGTATTGGGAGAGTTATACCTACTAACTAAAGAAACAAAAAAAGTTATTGTTTGAAATCGAATCATTTATTTAAGTATTTTTGGCTCGAATTTAAATAAAAATAAAATTTACTATCAATTAAACTACAAAATTATATAGCAGTCTTTTTAAAATAAAATCAAACTAACATTATGATGAAAGTATGTGCGTTGGTATATTTACAGACGCATAGTTGTTTTATAATCAGTAATAATCACAATATTTTTATGAAAATAAGATAATTAGAATCACAAAGAATATTTTTTCCTAATGTTAGATATTTCGACGCAAATGACTTCCTTTCAAATATAGACAGACGGATTAATTTTTTATTCGGAGAAAAGTAAAATAGATTTGACTGTTATCGACTTCGAAATTCAAAAATCTTTTACAGAAAAAGTAAGAACTCTCAAACGATTCTTCTAAGTCTATCACTTTCATTTTTAATTCCGATAAAAAGAAAATCGACTTGAAAATTTTCGATTTCGAAATTTCAAATGTTTTTTTACAGAAAAACTCTTAAACAATATTTCTTTCCTCTCAATTTCTCTCAACCGATTCTCTAGCAATTTGCATGAGAAAAATTTAAAAAAAAATATAGTGTGGCGGCCAACTTCACGGTAAACATTGAAATTGCTTTTACGGAGAAAGTAGGAACTCTCAAACGATTTTTTTTTCTCTCAAACCCTCTCTAATGATTCTCAAACGATTTGCAAAAAAATAATTAAAAAAAAGTAAAGTGAGGGGGCTAACTTCACGGAGGTCAAACTTCGCTCCATGTCGGTTCCATTCGGTTTTCGAACTCGAGTTAGAGAGAATTCAACTCGAGTTGATTCGAGTTACGCCCAACTCGAGTTGACTGGAGTTACGTACTCGAGTTAACATCACTAGTATTATTTGTCATTCTCAAATCAATTGTCAACGATTATTTGAAGACTATGTTTGTGTGCCTTTTGTTGTTATAATATTACAATATTTATTACATTTTTTAAATAAAATGGGCAGTGTTATTGATTTAATAGACGACTCCCAGGTAAGTTAACTTAGTACTTTGCATATTTTGTTGAATCAAATCATAGATAAAACAGAAAGGGATAGTGGTTTAAATTCGTAGTTATTAAAACAATACAGACGAATTGATAACCTCCTAATTTGGGAAGTTTGTTGAAAACAAATTAATTTTTAATATGGTTTTCATATATGCCGGCTTTTAAGTTCACGCGAGTCGCTGCGGTGAATACTATTTGTAGTGTAGCTGGGCTTAGCACGGCGCGCAGAGCGCTGATAACCTCGGGCCGCCAAAACATTTGAAAAACGTGATACTAATTTTAATTTCCTGCTATTTTAGTTGTAAAGAACACATGTCCGACTTAACTTGTAGTTGTAATTTAGAATTTGTTTTTTCTATTTTTAGATTTAGTGGAATTCACTTAAATCATTAACTAATATAGGTCTTAAAATATATTTAAGGAAATTAAGGCCCATTACTATAATTCAATTAAATATTACAGCCCGATGAAGTCATATTGTTGGATAATGTTGAAGAAAATGTAATGCAGGAATTATTAAACAATAAACAATTGTCTATGCTATATCAAACATGTTTAAATACAACACAATGTAACGAAATTATGAGCATTTTTAAAAAAATAATAATGCCTGTATACAAAAACATGGATGAAAGTTATAGTAAATCAGAAAAATTTAATAAAGTCGTAAATAACACTAATCAATTAATAATAAGAAATCCGAAGCAAACATATTCTCATGTAAAAGGCTTCATTGAGATTTTAAAGTTACATAAATCTAAGAAAAGGGGAGAATTTGTAACATTGGCAAGAAATTTAAAAGGTAACTTACTTTACATAGATCTTTGACTTAACAATTAATGTATATCTTATCTTAGTGTTCAGATATGACGGTTGATAGAGATGTATGGAAGAGCAGCATACTGTGCCGACCCTCCGTAAGGGATAAGGGCAAGAGGATGATGATCATATCTTAGTGTTATTCCAGGACATAATCCTGAAGAGGGCAAAAAGAGAAAACCTGACTGTGCTTTTAATAACAATAAGAAGATTAAAACAGATGTCAATTTAGATAATTTTGAACCACCTATAGTAGTGTTAGATGAGGATGATGATGTAGTTTGTCTTGATGCTATAAAAAGTAAAACAAATGCTAATTGTCCACAAACAAAATCAATGTTATCAAATTCTACAAATTTAAATACATCTAATGTAACAGAGAATGGTTTCAATCCAAACATATTAAATGAAGAAAATCCCCTTTTAATACCAAGAACTGATGTAAATCATGATACTGAAGATTTTGAGATTCATAAATTAGAAAGGTTGATGGCTAAGTTTAGGAAAAAGATTCTTTATTTGGGAAAGAGAGAAGTTCTGAATGATGACAGTAGATCTCCATATATCATATGTGAGAAGTAAGTATTATTTCTTTTGTAATAAAAAAATTTATTTTTTTATGTATACACTACATGTAAAAACTATTTTACTATTTTGTGTATGTATACACTACATGTAAAAACATTTAAAATATGCTTTAGAGTTGTAAGTCCACTGGCTTTCGCCTGTGACTCCGTCTGCTTTAAAAAAAAACAAAAGTTATTATATTATCTATGCCAAATTTCTTCAAGAGCTGTTCAGCCGTTTAGGCTACAAACTCTAACATCTATCTTTCATATTTATTAGTAAAATTACTAATAATCTTATCTATGTTTGCCCTCTTTGAATTACCACCTACTTTATTTACAGATATCAAATTACTTTAGTTAAATTATATAAGAAATGGTGTGAAATAGTGGGAATAGATTTTGTTAGGAGTAAGAAAATAACCCTAAAAGTACAAGATGGACACCCGCCAGGACCAGTTAGAAGACTTGAAGAATTTTTAAATAACAACACTGGCAGTGACGGCTGTCCTCTGTTTCCAGATTTCAATGATGTTGTGGAATGTGTACTGGAATCAAATAGACAGGATGGACTTTCATGGAATAAAGCAAGAGTTATGAGGGAAGGTAGGTGTACAAAGTAATTTACACAATTTAACAAAACAACATAGCTATATTTTTTGATACCTGTTCAATCGCTTAGGATGGAAGAATCAGTCACACAGAAGCCATAATTAAAACAAACACCCCATGGTCTAAGGATCCATTCAGACGGTGCATAGACCAGAGCAGATTTTTATCTATATCTACACTATTATAAGGAGGAAAGATTTGTATTTTTGTATGTATTGAAGTAACTGCTAAGCGGATTTCAAATATTTCACCATTATAAAGCTATGTTATCAGTGAGTAACGGGCTACATTTGTTAATATTGATGTGGGCGAAGTTGAGTTGATTTTTAATTTACATGTATTTTCTTATCAATTACAACTGCAAAAAGATGTGTAGAATAAATTGAACCTTGTTTCAATCATATATAGTACAATTTTAATTGCTATCTGCACTTCTGCACTCTGGTCTATGCAGCCTGATTTTCCTTTAGAAGCACAATTGTTTGTTAATCTAATAATGTGCGGGTTTCCTTGTGACATGTATACTTGTTTAGCTGCAGCATTATTTACTCAGTGCGGTCGCGCGCTTCAAAAGCGGCGGAAAAAGCAAGAATGGTACCATCTTATGTCAATGGTGGAACAAGAAGAATGTCTCGTAGACCCTGCAGACACAGACCCTGAGCTCGAGGCGCGGCTACAAGAAAATAAACGGCGGGCTATAGTAAAGGAATCTGAAATTATGAAGAGGTAACTTTGCAACTATACCTTCATTGACTTGTAATATAATAAATCTAATTTCATAACAGAACTAACAGAAACTAGTTATCTCTCTTGAGATAAATGAGTTTATAATTTTTATATCAGAGCTATCAAGAATAACTATAATTTAATATTGTTTATACACATAATAATAAGAATAACATCTAATTCAATATGTAGCATTTTTTTTTACTAATTATATAAAAATTGTCCAATAATTGCAAAGATATTGTAAAATTATGGTAACTAAATTAATTAAACAGATCCACAGAAAATAGGCAAAAAGCCTATACAAGGAAATTGATTTTATGTTTAAATATTATTTGAAATTATTTCCCTGTAACTTGTAAGCAGAACTGAATACAGTACTATAATATTTATTAAATGATTTCCTCAAATTTACATTAGAACAATTGTTTAAAATCATACAGAATGTAACATTTATTTTTAGATTTTCGTTACTGCAAGATTCACCATCGAGAGATAAAAATAATGGAGAATCAAACACATTAACACGAGATGTTGGAAATACAATAAAAACTGAGGATATCAAAGTTGAACCTGACATTGTTGAAGTAAAACAAGAATGTATTGACATTGTCAAACAGCTAGAAGAACTGGGCGATAGCTACACAACTGTTGTACAGGATATTGAAGATCCTTTCCTTGTTGTTGAAATCTCTGATACTTCAGATGAGGAATAGACCTGGTCTTCACAACCCTACTGAAAAGAGCTTAGAAATTGATCATTTGGTGCTGTCTTAAAATTATTTTAACATAAGTCTGTTATTAATGTATGTTTCAAATATCTTTACGGCTTAGATCAGTGATTCTCAACCAATGTGCCGCGGCACTTTTGTGTGCCGCCAAATTTTGCATATTTTTGTCAAACTATGCAGTGTGTTGTAGTAAGTAAATATTTTTTATCTTTTTCTTTGTGTGCCGCCAAATTTTGAAATCGTTAAATATGTGCCGCAACAAAAAAAGTTGAGAATCACTGGCTTAGATAAACGAGTTGCTATGCAAAAATATTTTATAGCGGAGAGGACGCAAGGCACAGTTCAATGCCGGCTTAGATTTTGTATTTGTTATCTCGTTTTTTTTAAACATTTATTTTATACTTAGTATTTGAATTATCTGAAGTTAGTGGCCCGGAGTAGAATCGTTATTTAACCACTCATATCTTTAGTTATGTTTTAATGTTTTACCTACAAAACGTAATTTCTAACAAATGTTAATTTTCATTAAAATTTAGATTATATTTTAATAAGCATTGATTATACGTATTGTATGGGGTATTAAAAATGTTAAATAAAAGTTTATTGTACTTTATTTCAAATATCTTTAACTAGCTTTCGACCGCGTGGAAAAACAAATAAGTGTCTGTGTTCCTCCAGACTATCGTCTACATGTATACCAAATTTTATCGAAATCCGCTCAGCCGTTTGGGCTACAAACTTTAAAACATCCATCTAGACTTTCGCATTTATAATAGTATTAGTTTTCGCCCACGACTCCGTTCGCGTGGTATTAAATGAAACAAAAGTAAGTAGCCTATGTGTTCTTCCAGGCTATCCTCTATGTCTGCCAAATTTCATAGAAGTCCGTTCAGCCGTTTAGACTACGTTTGTAGAGTTTTCTAACAAACATCCATGAGATGGATGACATCTAAACTTTCACATTTATAATATTAGTAAGATGAAGAATGATTGTCGTATAGAATGTTGAGCCAGATGACTGTTACCAACATTTATTCAAAGCAATTACTTCAATCTACTGGTTTTCCCCTAAAATTGGTATGTAATTTCATTATATTTTCGTATTTCACATGGACCTTTATTTACCTTATGTTCTCATAAAAATATCGTGATGTAACCTGCACATTTTAAACTTTAAAGATATGTGAAGTCAACCTGCAGTGGGCCACTTTCGGGTATTAGAACCACCTCAAAGGAGACATGTACAGAGTAGTCTGATAGTCTAGTCCTACTATAAAAGTTACTTACGTTTCCGGAGCCGTGTGCAAGTTTATTCCAACTGGGTAGATTTCTACTAGGTTAGTATATATTAAGAATTTTTCATAGGATATAAATGCGTAGTTTATCAGGTGTAAATTCCATAAATAAAAATTAACTAATAAAAAATAAACTAAAAAGAAATCACAAGTCACGGTGTTATTTTGTACAGATTTAATTTGACTGTTAAATACTTATTACTGAGTTTCATATTCATTCCAGCATTACTATCAAAAATTCGGTCAACTTTCGCATGTTTACAATCATTAGTCGGGTAATGTTCTATTGGACTGTAGAAATTTTAAGATACCGATCACTTTTAACGAATCTCGAGTATATACACAGCTTTAGTTTACCTTCACACAGATATAAGCCTTGTCTTTCGCCCCCTTAAAAAATTAATTAAAGTCTAAATAATAATTCGCATTTACAATTAAGTCTCCCTCGCTCACATGGTTCGCTTGAAATTTCATATTTTGTATTGTCACAGTAAATTTCTATCATCTAGTGACCATGCGTTCGAGAGAAACATAACTCGTAATAAATTATAGGTGCACCGACGGCCATTACATCTAAACGGTTAAGAATATTTCACATTTAATGCATAAGTTCTACATTACTGTCAGACTACCGTCATCACGTCATCGGGAAGGGACACGGCATCGTTAGTAAAAAATATTTATTACTGACTAAAGTATTTTATTTCACACCTCCCGATGTCTTTACAGATACCTTGGGTTGTTGTATTTTATAAAATAATTCTGATTACAAGCTGCATGTATAAAAAGATCAACAAAATAACGATTATGCAATTATAGATGTACAGACAAAATGAATCTTTCAATGTGATGAAAAATGATATAACAACGCGACATTTTCTTAACTTTAAGAAATAAGACGCATTTATCTTTTTTTCTTGAAGTTGTACAAAGTACTGGCAACATTGGTAGGAATTACGTGAGGGTAGTTGGTAAATATCGCACGAATATTTAGTTGAAAATTATAAAGTCTAGGGAATAGTCGCGTTGTATACCCAATTATTGAAGTTTTTAAAAAACTAAAAAAAAAGGGACCTGTTTTTCTATAAAACAGCTTAGGAATATTAAATCTACAGATGAAAGAATTTCAATTGCATAAAAAAATATCTCTCCTATAGGGCCTTACCTTACATTCTTACATTAATTTAATATCGTCTTTGACAATCTGTTCATGAGTTCACATGTCCGAGAGGAAACAAGTACCCTACGTACCAGCGCGAAGACCCCGAATGAAGTGTAACATATTACATTTGTTCAAAATAACCAAAAAGAGAGCAAGGAAAGGCCAAAGTAAACGATGCACTCCAAAGGAAATACTATTTCATCTACAAATGCAAATTTCAGTCTTGGCTGAAGCGATTGATTCCGAATGGTCAGTTGTCAGTCTTTGAATTAGTGAAAATTCTATTTTTACTGGACTATTGCGCCGAGTGAATTTGAACAGATGGCAAGTGTTACACATATAGGGATGATATAAAGACAACCGTGTGACCGAAATCACAAGTAAAGGACTAATCAATCACACAACACATTCAATAATTTCCTTTATTTCTATTTTTTTTTTCAACTTTAGCTTTATTGACGTGGGCTGTAATCAATTTAGCATTTAAATCGGTAAGAACTTCAAGTTTGCGTCCATCTTTTCGTTATAACACCACTATAAAACAATAATATCCGACCACACAGAATTTACCTCTATCGCTCTCTCCCTCGCACACCGATGTCTCGCTCTAATGTCGGCATTTCGCAACTTAAATAACGTTATTTAGACGTAAGCGAAAAGAGAACAAACAAAAAATAGACAAACATGAAGTTTCGGGCGCGGCGTCGGCGACCCGCCTGCCGTACATTACCTTAGGGAACTGCACACTACAGACTCTAATCAGTGCAGTATTTAAATACTCAACGTTAAGTAAGGTAACAGGGCGATATGAAGCTGACAAACGATATAATCGAAGTTTCCGGAAGGCTCCATACATACAATATCCAATACAATCCTCAGAGTTCAAGAAAGCTTAGCCTCGAGCCGCGCCCGACCGCGTTAAGTTAAATTACATGTAATATTATGTTTTACATTTATGTAAGAGCTGTTTGATTGTAAAAAAATTATATTTGTAGTACGATTGTTAAAACCCTATAAATGCTGAGTTTGTTTATTTGTCGAGAGCTGTGTTTGCCTTCACTGCAATGACGCACTCCTCGCCGCAAGACTTGAGCACGGTGCACTGGAAACAAGAAAAATACTAAATAAGTATCGTATAAAAACATTATAATAAATTATGTTAAAAGACATCATCATAAAAAATCCTCTTGCACTTAAGATAAAGTTACGATTTCCTTGTAATTTCAAGGTTTGAAAGTTGACGTAAAGTAAATCTAGTAACCATTTTCACCCGCAATTTTCGCGAAATTAGAGTAGAGTATGTTTTCTTCCAGACTATGTTCTACATCTGACTCAATATTACTATTATTAGTTTTAAGAGATACGTAGTAACAGTAATAAATATCCATCCATCGAAACTCTCACATTTATAAATAGGAAATTTGAATTTAATTGATGTGTTCTCAAAACTATATTATCCATATAGCTAACGATAATCACTAGCTCAGGTTGTAGTTAGAAATATAATTTCCGAGTAAATTTAGCACCAGCAAGCTATGAAAACCTGTTAGAGACTCTATACTCGATAGTCATTACTTGAAACGCGACAATGCCTCATGAATTATTCCTATATAAGCTATGCTTCTACAAGTAATATATAATTTTGTATTTATGTTTTAGTAATATGTATGTACTGATTATTTAATAGTATCGATTAAATATAATTTACACAAGGAAATTCATTAACTTTCACTTGTCACATGAAAGTGTTTACAGCAGCATAAAATTTCATTTTTATTTTATTAATGTGTCCAATAGAACCAATATCTTAAAAGCGATGTTTTTATCAGACAATTTTCCTAAATTTAAGAATCGTTCCAATACAGTTAATTGAATTAAGACCGAAATGAAAACTTAAATAGTTCCAACTAGAAATTGCTACAACCGGATTCTGAAACGAAACATCGCTTCGTAAGCAGCGCTTACAATCTGACAAACATCAAAGTATTAATGCAATTTGGAGTTTCAGCTTTTTATTAAAGACGCTGTTACAAATGTCGTTTCACTATTCGGCTGTTAGTGTCTAAAGCAAGGTGAGCTTATTCCATGCATTTTTAATGTGTAAGAATCGATAGCGATAGCTTATTTCAGCGTAAGTCATCAATTATTACTACTGAATACTGCAGATCTCCTTGACATTTTAAACTGTATGGACTGTGGTCAAATTATTTAGAAAGTATATTTCAAGGGCTTTATGTTATTTATCTGTTGATTTTGGAAAGCTTTAGTTTAAGATACAAAAATGTCTATCTTACTAATATTGTAAATGGGAAAGTTTAGATAGATACATGTTTGTTAGTTTGTAGCTTAAACGACTGAACGGATCTCGATGAAATTTGGTACAGATGTACAGGATAGTCTGGAAGAACACATAGGCTACTCACTTTTGTTCTTTTTTAATTCCACGCGGACGGAGTCGCGGGCGAAAGCTAGTTTTTAATAAGTCACAGCAAAGGTAAAATCACAAAGGTGATAAAATCGTACAGAGACAAATCAATATATTTATATTAATTTGATTCGCAGTATCGCCGCGTACCGTGCTTGTAGAAACTTTCACTCTATACGCTTTTTAACATGTGGTAAAATTACATAGGTTTAGTATAATTTCAATTAGAGGAAATTTGAGAATAGCCCCAGTGGTTGAGAAATTAAGGAGGTTAGCATGGTATTTGCATGTTATGAGAAGGGACGAATCTTATGTAACAAAAACGTTAGTTATGATTGTGGAGGTACAGTGGTAGAGGTAGACATAAGAAGAGATGGATGGATTGCGTGAAAGGTGATATGATCAAGAGAGTGATGACTGAGATGACGGATGATAAGAGTTATTTGGAGGACGAAAACAATGTACGCTGAACTTACGGGAGTAGGATAAGGTGAGAGAGATGAGATATTATTTCAATTAAATTTGACTAGTTGGTACACATACCAGCAGTTCCTTGCCGCTGTCGAAGTCTGAGCGAAGCTGGGTGCCAAGGTCGCCGTCAGGGATCTTAAGGTCCTCGCGGAGGTCACCGTTATCCGCCATCAGGGTGAGGTAGCCGTCATCAGAGATGTCCGTCAGCTGGTAATCTTCACGCTTCACGTGCGGCACGTCCATGTTGTGGGTGGAAGGGCAGATATCTTCGTATCTATCATCAAGGAAAAAGGACGGTAAAAATCTGTTCTATAGAAAAATGGATTAAATTGGACTTTGGTTAGAATTAAGAACCCAAGACTTCTAGGTTATATATTCAGTTCTTACCCACTGTGACCACTAATTTACTAAAATAATATTAAATCTTTCATTATTCTATCATTTGAGAATAAATATTATGCTCTAGAAATGTTCAAAAATTATAATTAATTTAACGATAAAATAAATAACTTAAGCTCAGATAAACTTAATCTTTTTAAATAATTAAAAGCAAACATTCTTAAGATATAACACACCTTTCAGTTTAGAGGAATTATAAATTTGATAATTGTAAAGATAAGATTAGCTGCAGGAAGTCTAAGTGTAAAAACAAAATAACTCGGCAACATCTTTTTGTAAATTACTGTTGCAGTGTATTTGTTACTTTTTTAAATCCACTACAAATAACATGACAGTTGCAGCTGTTTAGTTACAATAAAAAATATATTATAAACATAGAATTACTCAAATTTAATATGAATTAATTTATAATTAAGTTCTTGGAGTTTTATTTTGAACACAAAAACTGTGTTGGCAAAACTGTACAGTTCAACTGATGTAGAGGGCTTTAGAGATTTCAATACTTCAATATTTCAATCATGCTGTCAACTACTATTATTGTGAGTTCACTGTATTCTTAGTTTACATACAAATATCCTTATAAACAAAATATTTTTAATTTGTTTTGTATTCCTGGACGGTGATCCCAACGAGCAACGGTGCTATGAGACGCATAGTCGGAACTGGAGTATAATTTTCGAGTACCCTCAGCACAAGTACAATATTTAACTGCACTCGCGACTCTATGGGCTCGTAAAACACACATTTAATACAATATGCAATGATTTCCATATTAAAAATGGATGGCAACTAAATTGTTTAAAAAATGACGCTTTCGTTTATAAATACAACTAAGTTACATTACACAAAAGTAATAATTTAATAAACTCACTTCTTCCCATTGAAAATATCAATTCCGACCAGGTGGACCTTAGCGTGGCCGTGCTTTCCAGTCTTGGATGTTGACATCTCAACAATTTTGCAGGGGCGCCCCTTCAGCATGACGAAACCGTTCTTGCGCAGGGCAGAGCACTGCATAGGAAAAGTGGCGGAGGCTCCGGAGTCTCCGGTCTCAAAGTGTGTGTCTTCAATATCACCCATTATGCTGTGTTATGTAGCTTTAACTACTGGTGAAATGATCTGTAAAAGCAGAAATTATTGTTTTTCATTACAAAGTCATAGACAATAACATTCATAACCTACAAAATAAATTTCCGCATTTTTGAGCCAGATGTCCAATTTCAGTCCTTTCCCACAATTTACACTTAATGAAATGATGTGAATGGTAAGTGGATGTGGTGGAACGCTTAGGAAGAGGCTTAATGTACTCCTGAACGGTGATCCCAGAATACTCAAGTATAATGAGACGCATAGTCGGATTTGGTGTTTTATTTCCGAGTACCCTCAGCACGACAGCAGTATGATAACTACAATCGCGACTCTATGGGCTCGCAAACTAGATTTTATGAATTAAACCTGCCATTGTATATTAGACCCTAGAAAATCAATATCCTAAACATTCAATTAACTACAATGTTAAGTGTCTGTGGGGGAGACGCTGGCAACACTTGCATAGGTCAGAACCGAAAAATTAATGGCGACGAAGTGATCATACATTGCGCATACTTATCTTTATATTATTATAAACTTTGTAATATTGCCCAATAAACCATTTAAACCTAACAATTGGTCCTTCGAGCCGGATCTGAACCCGCGACCTATGAATACTTTGAATTCCTAAAATATTTAGCACCCACAAAATGAGAAAGTTTACTAAACATCTCTGTATAATTCCATATAAGTGGAATTAAAAAACTTAAATAATGCATGTATTTTATCAATCTAGTAAAATAGGTTACTAAAATTACTTTTATCATCTGAGATCTGAGAGATCTGTTCATACTGACATTGATAATCTGAATAACAAAGATATTTAAATAAGCATTGACATTGTAAAGGCCATGTGAATTTAAATATCTCACAGACCCTCTAACCAAAGCAACCTTGATAGATAACTGTATCCAATGAGTCAGTGCAAAGAAAAATTAGTGCATGTCAATGACCTGTGTCGTTGAACTTGAACAAAAGGCTTTAACATATGTGTGTTTCAAAATATGAAACTTTCAAAAGAAATTATAAGTATAAGGGATTTTATAACCTTAAGACAATCACATTCAGTGTATTATCTCTTTTGATTAGCTCACAATTGGTTAAAATAAAACTTGGCATGGAAAGAGTCAAGTTATGGTGTTCAAATAGAAGTTGCTTAACAATTTTTAAACAAATTGTCAAATCTATACTAATATTATAAAAAGAAATGATTTGTATTTTTGTATGTATTGAAATAACTCAAAAACTATGTCGACGATTTCAAAAATTCTTTCACCATTACAAAGGTAATTTATCTGTGAGTAAGATAGGCTACGTCTTGTATTATTTTTTAATTTTACGGGGACAATGTCGCGAGCAACAGCTAGTAAGAAATAAAATAACAGATTTCTACAAACTAGACTTTTTAAGATTACAAAAAAACCTTATTCATCTATACAATGTATGGAATTAAACCACAATTATTAAATACAGCTTTCATTTGTAGCTTAATAAAAGCTGTTACTTGGCATGGTTGTAATTATTTGCAGTATCAGACCAGACAAGTGAAAACCTGCTAAAGATTATTCCAAATAGATAAAAACAAGTAAATGTTTCCTTGGTCTTATGAAAACCAATAAATTCATATTTGCAGACGCATTTGGATGAATAGTAAATTTATGACATCAGCATATACAGATAAATAATAAAATAGAATGTTTTTTGCCAATTGTGACGTGACGAATTCGATCATTTTAGGCCATTTAACTTCACAGATGGAATTAATTATTTACGATATTTAGATACTTAATGAACAAAATAATAGAAGTAACATATTTAATGTCATAAAATGAATTAAATAAACTATTAGTTAACTTTATAAATAGGGTTTTAGTGAAAAAAATTGTACGACCTAACCCCACCTAGCTTTTTACCTTAGTCTTTGTACAAGATTGTCAAACATATAAATTTATAAAGATCCAGGTTTTAGTCAGTTTAAAAATGATTTTAAAAGTAATCCAAGCCTGAATGTGATGTGGTGTAGATTGCGAGACAGGCGTGTGGTATCCGAACATGTGGTTCCATAGATATAACTAAGCCAATTCCTCCTGATGGCTAAAGCGCACTTTAGTTACCCACATTTTATAAATAATCATACGAAATTAGACGCGCCACGTTAAATATTAAAAAGAAAGACATGACCATCAACTCAATTTTCAATGAAAAAGATAACGCAAGAAAAAAATAGCAGTTTGACAAACGTGCCGGCGCCGCGACATTACTTTTTCGAAAATTACACAAAATCCACACTCATTTGGAATCCCGCTTTCACAAAAATATATTCACCACAAGAAATACTTACAAAAACTATATTTTATACTATTTAAAATGTATTCGCGTTAAAACAAAGATATTTATCGACACTCACATGTGACCGACGGGTTCTTCAACCGAAAGGTCAATTTGCGCCTGCGTAGCACCTTCATCACTCACTTCCTGTAGCGGGGTTCTCAATTTGACAAAAACGTTGTTGTATGAAGGCGGGAATTATGAATTACAATGATTAAAAGGGTAATTTAAACGTGAGTATCATTTTAAATTAAAAAATATTATAATTTTCATTTAAAAACATTTTTTCATAGGACACAAAAGCTAAAAATATTTTAATTTCAATAAACCAAAAAAGGAAACGGTCTGTTTTATCGACATTAAAGCTTCCAAAATGTGATCTAACAGATGGCAGCACTATCAAATTATTTGACGCGCACCTTGAAAGCATGACGTTGGAATTTATTTTCAAACCATAGACAACAAATTAAAGTTACGTGTGAAAATAAAACACTTTTGAAATTGTTTTTTTTTTACTAAATCTAAGCCAATATCAATCTTACTTAAACCACGTATAATATGAAAGCAAGTGTCGAACAGTTTATTCATCAGTAATTAAATACAAAATATATGTAATTTTTATCTTTAATAAAATTGGTTAACCATTATTTTCGTAAATATGCTGAAAAATATTTTTCGCATTATACAAGCAATAATAGAATCATTGGATTATGAAATTCATTTGCGGAGTTTAATCTTGTAACATGCAAAAAAGGTAAAGTATTGTCGGATGTCGGCCAATAGATGGCGACAGAGTACACTTTTTTAAATATTCGTTGTGTAAATGCTTCGTAAGAAAAAAGAAACAGTTTTGCAAAGAAACCAAAAATGTTAAACTTTTTGTTGCGAAATACGTGAAAATAAGAATATATTATGTATGCTGCTGCGTATTTTTTATATAATAAAAGGGAGCAAATGAGCGGCGAGAAAACCGAGGTGGTCAATGACGCCCATGGACATCTGCAACACCAGAAGAACTACATTTGCGTTGCCGGCCTTTGAGGAAATGATAGGCTCGCTTCTTGAAGGACCCTAAGTCGTATTGGTTTGAAAATACCGCCGAGGATAGACAGTTCCACAAGGCGGCTGTGCGAGCTAGAAAGTTCCGCGAAAACAGCACGGTTGTGGACTACCAGCCATCGAGATGGTGAGGATGGTACCTGGCGGTCTGTCGTGTCGTCCGATGACGCAACTCGGAGGCAAGAATCGTTCTTAACAACTCCTCGTAACACTCCCTGTGGTAAATGCGGTAAAAAATGCAGAGGGAACTGACGTCACTCGGCAAAGCCAGGGGATCTAGCCGATCGGTAAGAGGTCGGTCGTTAACGATTATATATATTTATTATTATATATTATTAAAGGTTATAACCAGGTTGCGTTGAAGAGGAAAATATCTGAGGTTTTAGACATAGTAAGATAGCTTTTGTATTCATACGTTCCATTATATCAAAGAACTTTCATAGCAGAAAATATAAGCCAAAAAATAATCTTAATGATGAAGTTTACGTTTTGAAAAATGTGAAATTGTGATTCTGAAAACAATATCAAAAAGTATACAAAGGAAAGAATGACTTCAGAACATTGAATTAATAGCGCAAATCCGGGCATAACCAGTAATGACCTAACGCATAATACAAGACACAAATCTCCAACAATGGCCGGAGACCGCAAGGGTTTAAAAGCTTTCTTCAATAAATCACTCGCGGGGAGGCAACCCTTCGGCATTAGAGGGTAGACCTCCTCTCCACTCCTCGCACAACAGATATACAATTACCGATCCATTGATGTAGTTATTACGGAACGATTAAGCGTTTTCGCAAGTCATTGTGTCCGTGAGCGCTATGTGCTTGTCATAGACAAATTGTTTTTTTCTTTTATCAATTGAATGTCTTTTAATTTACTGTTAATATGGATATCGAAGTAGGGTAGATTAGACAGTTTCCGACCAGGGGGGAGTTACGGTCCACTTAAGACAAAAACGCATGTTTTGGAGCTCTTACGGAAATTAATTGAAAGTAAACCACAAGAAACATATGCTACAACTAATATGCTCAAATTTGACATTTAAATTAATAATAGAAAATATAAATTTGATAAGCCACGGGTGATCTAAATATATCAGGCGCGAAGCTGATAAAATTTGTTAATTTCTTATCACTTTTGTTAAGGACAGCTTTTTTTAAATCTTGAAATTTGTTTACTTATTTAATTTCAATGTGCTTTCTTATCATTTTGTCTAATAGAAGAGATGTTCTAGTGTCTATTTATGTGGATATTACAACGATTATTATTTTCGTAAGGCTTAAAATTTGGTGGACTACTACTGTCTCAAAGCTTGTATGGGAGTACAGTTATTGCCATAGCACTTTACAGTTATGGTCCTAGGCTGAGGTACAGTTTCGGTCCACCGAACTTCATATTGTTTCGTTTCTTAATGGGATGGGTAATTTATTTTATGAAATTTCCGAAACAAAAATATCGAAACAAATCTTAAATAGATTGTTTATTGAACTTTCATTGCTTTGTTACTTAAAATTTGTAAAAGTCTTATGTAGACTAGAAGGAACGAAAATAAAAAGCGTTTTAGTAAGATAATCTTATAGGTAGTGATCCTAAGAACATAATCAAAATATAGAAAAGAGAAAAGCATCTAACAGAAAGTTTACTTTTTCTACGTCATCTCACATTATGTTTACTAAATTAGCTTTCCAAGGAACATTAGTAGAAAAGGACGCAGAAAAAAATGCTATTTCCTGAAAGTTAATTATTATTGAAAAAGGTGTATGATTGAAACAATAAAATTTCAGCAATTGACACAAATATTTCGATTTGCATTATATTCTAGAGACCCGTAAAATTAATATCCTTGATAATACTATTAGGACTTTTTGTGTGTTCTTTATATTAAAATGGTAATTTAAATGATTTTGATTAGTTTCTGATTTTATATAAATAAATTTTACTGTTCAAAAAGGCAAGACAAATGACAAATAATAATTATTTATAACTATTATAGTCATATAAAGGTGGTCCGTAACTGTACCCCAGAGGTGGTCCATAACTATCTCGGGTGGACCGAAACTGTGCTTTTAGGGGTTTAATTTTAATTTGATAATATTTTTATATTTGATAAAATACTCAGTCTAAAATGTTTATGTTCGTCTAAACAAAATATTTACGTTTATTAAAAACATGCTTTCATCTATTTTACTCTTCAATAAAGATAATTACAAGGAATTTTGTGACTCAATCTGCAAAGTGGACCGTAACTATCTGATCTCCCTACTTAATTGTTTAGTTTTATTCATGTTTTAAAGATATACGAATATTTACGTATGTATTTAAAATTTTAATAAAAAATAAATTTCACTGGAAATCTCTTTGATAGATTATTTGTTTTGAAATTAAAATGAATCTTGGGAATCCATTGCTTATTCAAGATAATATCACCAGCCAATTAACAATTAAAGCTAAGTGCTTGTCTTACGTCGTTACAGAAGGGATTCAGCGATAGATTATCCGCCTAACAATTAATAAATTTCAAGTGAGCCGTTACGATAATTTTAGCGCACAGTCTTCAGATATATAACTTTAAACTGTCGTGGTTTTTACAAATATACTGTTCGTAAGACACGGGTTTCTTACGAACAGTATATTTTTTTTTTTTTTTTTTTTTTTTCTCACACTACCGCATCACTTCAGTCAGCCCGTGAACATGGCGCATGCAACTGTGCCGAAATATCGGGAGCTAAAAACTAGTAAATCGTGGTAAGAAACCCGTGTCTTACGAACAGTATAATCTTTAGATAGTCTATTAATATTCGTTATGTTAGAGGAATATTTAAAGGAAACGAATTTAAAATTACATTCAATAGCTTATTTGGATATCAAATGGCATTTGAATGAGACTTGTAATTTTAGTAATTCATTCGAGTTCATAACTGATAAGTATAATTTTAAAAAAAATATCTACGTCATATGTAACGGTTTATTTCATTTAGATACATGTAAAGGTGTCTCCGCCTAACTTAGTTCTGAGTTTGTTTAATAGTTTTTTGATGAAATATCTGTATAAAATCCATCATCATTATTAAAAATGGCAAAGTAGGTAGTTATAGTTATTGTGAATATAAGTGAAAAAAAAAAACAGATTATTAAAACAGCAAACTTGGGCGACGCGGTACAACCGGACGCCACAAACGTCATAGAATATGTATTGAGAGGCTTAAATGACTGTGAAACTCGAGTGGCAATAAAAGAGCGCGCGAAAATAAATTCGGCGCGTAAATGAATGTAGCGCGGACAATGGGCCGGGGACTCCCCGCGCTCCATTAACTTCCCGACGATTACCCGAAAAGCAATTCAAATGAAATCATTTTACCATATTATTATCATCGTTCCCGGCGGTGCCTCGTCGCCCGTCGCCCGCTCATCCCGTACGCGTTTCGACCAATTTTTTAAGTGTGCCCGCTTAAAATAAATTATGTAGCAAATGGGGAAGGCGCGCGGCGGACAAACAAGAAATAAAACGGATGAGCGCGACTAGCGGCCCGCCGGAGCGAGACGGTCGTATCCGGCTCCTCCTTCACTGTCCTCCCCCGCCGCCCCACGCCAGCACACCACTGTTCCACTTGAAGACGGCGCCGAGAGCTAAGCTCTCCTTTTATTGTCACTTACACCTCTTCCAAGATTTGTTAACCGCCGCAAACAACTCAATTCACAAACTATTATCTCTATTCCCTAAGAAATAAGTGTCAAAATGATTCAATGAAAAAGTTCTGGAGTGGCATAATGGCTGGCAGTTTGAAGAAAATATATTTTGAATCTGTATTCTGATTAAAGAATCAGACGTTGAAGCGATTGCTTATCAAGTATTAAGGAGTTTATTTTGGATTGTCTGTGTATATTTTGTTAATAATGCCGATTTATTTTCCTTCGCTGAACTTCGAGGATTTTCTTGTTTTGTTTTATTATCTTTCGTACAATTATTTTTATGTATATCTGTTAAAAGATAGTTGAAACATTGAATCAACTTAAATTTTTATCTACTTTGTGGCTGTTTAATAATGAAAAAAAAAATCACTTTAGCAGGTTTTTTTTATGACTTAATAAGGGGTAGTGTTTCTAACACTTCTTTTATGAATTAACACAATTAAAGACGATCTGGATCAAAGACTGCAAGTAATCAGAATTTAAAAATTACACGAACGTCCTTCTAAAATATTACCATCAAAAAATCGCTCAAAGAGTGTATCTAGTTTCTAAGATTATATGTAGAATTGAAAATGATAGGAATTACTTTTACATTATTTTAGTAAATCGTTAATTCTTTGATCATTCCTCGCATCTTAAAGTTTCACGAATGGCGAATTCCACTCATAATTACGTTCTTGGATGTCATCTACGAAATAATACCCAATGTACCAAAATGAAAAACCAAAGGGTATGAATACAAGCTGTTGCTAGCGACTTCGCCCGGATGAAATTAAAAAAAAATAATACAAAATATAGCCTATGTTACTCACAGATAAATTACCTTTCCAATGATAAACGAATTTTTAAAATCGGCCCAGTAGTTTTTGTGTGAATCAAATACATACAAAAATCCAAAAATCCAAAAATACAAATCTTTCCTCTTTATAATATTAGTATAGATATAGATACACCGAATAAATAAGTCACTTTAAGTTTAGACTTAATCTTAATTGGCTGTTGCTCGCGAATTCGTCCACGTGAAATTTAAAAAATATAGCCTATGTTTATATTGTATAGATAAGCGAACTGCTGTACTGAATGAATAATGCTAGAGTCTACTATTACAGAAACACTACGCTCAAATCTTTGTAAAGACTATCGAATTTCCAACCGATGTATAAAAAAGTGTATCTCGTAAGAGTTTAGTAAAGAGGTCACGGTTGGAAGTTAGTTGATTGTGTGGTGGATAATGCGATGATAGCTAATTGGATAGGTCGACTGCTTAGGGAGTTGAGCCAAGAGGTGTGAGAACTTTGCTAATGAAGATTCGATTATTTTGTGAATTTACTTCGACTAACACTGTTAATAATTAAGAAATAGTAAATCGGTGGGATTTATAGGTTGTTTTTGATGAGTTATTTGTTTTTTTTCCTTAGTAGCTAATCTTACGTCTTACTAATGTTACAAATGCGAAAGTTTAGATGGATGGATGTTTGTTAGAATCTGTAGCCTAAATGCTGAATGTATTTCGATTAAATTTGGCATTGATGTAGGGGATAGTCTGGTAAAACGAATAGGCTACTTTTGATCCAGTAAAATACATTATTTTTGATAAAATAACCTCAATTTAGACGTTTTTCTTCAGTACTTAAAATTATAACTGGATTTGAATTTTATTCACATAAGATATTTGTGTCTCTATGCGCTACTTTACTATCTATATCTATACTATATCATAATAAAGCGTAAACACACACTTCTTTGTTGCCTAAGATGTCGGCAATTACAGCATATTTTTGAATAATTATCTTTTTAATGAAAAGCCCTACACTTACGTCATGCTTTAGGCTATATATTTTCACGCCATTAAACCTAGGGGGTAGATATTTTGAAAAAAACCCTAATGTGGGAAAGAGACCATAAGTTGCTGCCAACATCAAGTAATCAAGGTTGCCTTGCTTTGACGTCATGTCAAGTCATTTTGACATTTGCAATTGATATTTTTGACAAATGTAAACAATAAAATGAAGTTTTTAAAAATTTAATGGGAACAGCTAGTGTTTAATAAAAGATTACACTAAACATATACTAGAAGTGTAAAATAGTTTCACTATCTATAATACATTTTTAAAATATAACCTCAATCTTTTCTTTTTATATAAATTTTATCTTATTAAATGATCAGAGAAATACAATTTAATTATTTCACCGGTGCGGTAATCCGACCGGCCGGCCACTTAATTCCTATCATCCCGTCACTCTGCAATCTTTCTCTACCGAGCGTGCCGTTAAAATATTTCCAAACGTATAAATAATTTACGAATCGAGGACATAAAGTTTGCGAAGCGACCCCCGCATGCAAATCGAGTTGAAGGAAAGAAGTGTCCGCGACCGCGATTCCATCTCTTTCAGTCGCCGGTGTTTCGAACGCACGCTGAAACTTTGAAGGGAGACGACAGTATGATGTTTGTGAAGGTGCAAGCGAGATGGAGACGCAGTCGCGTTCGGCATAACTGAATCAGTGCCCGCGTTTGATATTAAATCAAGGCTTCGGGGAGGGGAAGGCGCGTGCTAAAATGCTCTTTATGCTACGTCTATTTTGGCTCTGACGAAGACAAAAGTTAAATAACATTAAATACTACAAAATGACCTGTCCTGATTGTAGACTATAGGATCCCTTAATTTTCTGAAAAAAAAAATTGCTATATTTAAATTAATTAATAAATACTTTTTACACATTTAAATGTGTAATTAATGATTTATTTTTTCTTAAGAAATAGCATAGACGTTAAAAGTATTTTTTTTAATTGTCAATTGGTACTAGAGACGTTGGTTATTGGCGTATCGTGTTGGGTTGGTTGTTGGGCCAACGTTAACGTTCCGCGGGTGGGGTTTTGTTTGGTGAGGGCGGTTTCACAGTTTCACTCGCAGTCCGTCTGCCGAGCGAGGGAGCAGTCGTCGCTCCGCGGCCCGCGAGTCAGCACGCGAGTGACGATGTCCGCGCGGTGACCGCGCCATCTTTGACACGCATTTCGGCGGGAAATATTCCCGCAAATAAAACGGCAAAATATTTTCAGACGCAAATAAGGTAAATATTACTGTGATTTTTAATGTGTTAAATTATTGTTAAAACGGCTTATTTTAATACGATACTTTTGAAAAGTGTAAAAAGTTTAGTGAAGTTTCAATTTCTACTAAATTCTTATATAAGTGTATAATTAATTTTAAATTAAAGTGCTTTGTACGACGTAAATACTAGTTTTCATAACTGGAAAAAAAAACAGAATTTGATATAATCTATCTTTTTCTAAATTAATGAAATAAATGTAGGTAGTAATTACGCGTTTTTTATCTTAAATTAATTATAATATATTCAAATTAAATTGAAAATGTAACTGATAATAAACAATTAATTTGTTTAAAACGTTGTAAATGAACATAATTTATCTTCAGATAATGATAAATTTTTTTAAGAAGGGGATATTGTATTGTAAAATTAAATAATTGTTCAATTCATACATTTTACGTCATGACGACCGGCAAGTTTAGTTCCAATATTGAGTGCAATTATTTTAAATGTATAGGTAATTTACTTAATTTATCTTGTGTTAATTAAGTACTCTTATATCTATTTCAAGTCGCAATAATTGTACGACATAAGTGTTTTGAAGTTTTGCCGTTAATCAATGTAAATCTTTTGGTTACATCGATTTTCTACAACGGTTATAACAAGTTTTTTACGTAAAGAAATAAGTATGATAGCTTTCGCCCGCGACTTCGTCCGCGTGAAATTTAAAAAAGTAGTAATAAACGTAGACCAATTTATTCAGTGATAATGTAGCCTAATGACAGAAGAGATTTGCAGTAGGTAAACTAGTTTTTTTATTTTATTAGTTGCAATATAAATTTTTCTCCGTAATAATTAGTGCAGATTGTTTCACCTTTAAGAGGTTATACTCAGCGTTAAACGCACAGATAGCGAAGAAATAAAAGATAACAAACCAATATATCGTTATTCATTTGTCAATTTATGGAAATTGCACGCCGGCGTCGAAGCAATTGTTTTATCAACGTCACACTGCACAAGACATCAATCGGCGGGCAGTAATGGAATAAAGGCCAATAAGACGCGAGCTCACGAGCAATGGGCTCAATTAGGCATAAATACGGCAAGTTGTTGTATTGATATGCAATCGGAGACGGCGCCGCGGACAATTGCCCCGGCGCTTACACCGACGTACATTATACTATACATAAAAATCATACTTCATACTAATATTATAAATGCGAAAGTTTAGATGGATGGATGGTTGGATAGATGGATGGATGTTTGTTAGAGTTTGTAGCCTAAACGGCTGAACCATTTTCGATGGTACAGATGTAGAGGATAGTCTGGAAGAACACATAGGCTACTTGCTTTTGTTTTTTTTTTTAATTCCACGCGGACGGAGTCGCGAGCGAAAGCTAGTATACTTATAAATTCACTAGTAAATATATTGAAAGTAGCTGTTGCTCACGACTTCGTCCACTTGAAATTACAAAATAATAAAAAATATACCCTATGTTACTCATTGAGAACGTAGCTTTCCTATGGTGAAAGAATTTTTGAAATCGGTCCAGTAGTTTTGAGTTATTTAGTATAGAAGACAGCATAAAAACAAACAGTACACTAATTCTAAAAAATAGCCATTTTAAAATAAATTAAAGCAAGTCGTAGTTTCAATTACGAACAGAATAAAACCACAAGCCAATATACAAGAAGTTCACAAACCGATAAAGATTTTAAAATACTATTAACCAGAACAAGGAATTGAATTTAGTAAAGACCTGATTAGGAAGTCAATTTAATATCTTTTACCGTCGGGTCCTCTCTAGATGTAAACACGGTAAGTATACCGACGTCGGTCGTTTCTACTAAAACTTATTAAAAGCGAGAACTTCCTTTCATTATCAATGTCGTCTAAAGCTTGAAAAGCTCTGGTACCTCGAATTTTTTTTGAGAGTTCGAGATTAAACGTTTAATTTTTTCTACAGTTAGGTCATAAAAATGATTCTGTGTTATCCAATTTGATAAAAAAAGAAGTGTAATCATTAATTGTCACAACGCTACGACATCTACGAAGCTCTACGAATTTGCTACGCACGTAGAAGTATCTGCAAAGATACACGGATTTAGTTACAAAGATCATTTTTTTCAGTCCCACGTTTCGGCCCAAAATATAATTTATAAATAAAATCTAAATTTAATATTGTATCAGTTTTGTTGTAGGTAGTTGTAGGTTATAAAATTTAGTCTGTGAGGCATAAAATAAAACATATACAAATTAGAATTGCACTTTGTTACTTGTAGTAATTATTCGTAGGAGTTAGATATGACTAGTTTTGCGTAGACAGAGTGTCCCGTAATAATATTTCAGAGGTAGCAAATTGCGTGCGATTGCGCATGGTGTCACAGGGTAGTTTATTATTAACGCGGGTTGCGAGACAGGGTGTGATCCGCTCCCGTGTGATACAGCCTTTGTAGTTAATCTGGGATTGTAAGTGTTACTATATTTGCGGTGTTGCCACTTTACTAGCGAACTCAGATATTAATATTCTAATTACGTTATAGTTTCCGATGTTTGTTGTATATTTTGATTGATTAATTATTAAATGTAATATTTAATCATCTTATTAATGTGTTCAGGTTGAGTTAAAGATTTTTTCTCCTGTGAAATACTTATTAAATCGCCTGAATTTAAATAACATTTCTTTGTAACTTCATAAGGTTTTTTATAGATTTGAAAAATATGATAAAATACATAATTTTGAATGATTACTAAAAAATAGTAATATAGTTAAAGAGCTTGTTGGATTTACTTAACTGAACTCTCGGAGAGATGAGAGCCGTTCAAATAACTTAATACACATTATTCAGCAAATCTATGAAAACTGAATTAAGAGTTCAACTTTGCAATATTTCATTTAGCCGACGCTTAAGTTGCAATATTGGAAGGCTTTCGCAATTTACCCCTAACTGGATCCAACTAAACCTGGCACGGGCTATGTTCGGGAATTATATGCACGCTTTGAAACTACTAGGCTAGGGGGGTGGGTATTATTTGGCGGGCTTTTGTGAATAGTAAAGTAGTTGGGGCAAATTGAGTTGTTTGCTTATTGCTATAGTTAAAGCCGGAATGCCTCGGTCTGGGGATACGAATATGTATTGTTATTTATTGGGTTATGTTTTAGAATGACTTCGTAACGCTGTTGTTTATTACGATCGCTAAAGATACTTCTCTCTACCTTTGTACCTTTGTAGAAGAAAGTATGCATTGATTGTATGAAATAAGATATCTACGATAACAATGACCATCCTCAGTGATATGTCCTTTAACGATGAACATATTTTATACTAGATGTTGCCCGCGACGTCGTCAATATTAAGATGAAAAAGTAGCCTATAATATGCCCGTCTATGTAAGCTACCCTTTAGTGAAAGTCCGGTCAAAATCGGCCCAGCCGCTTCGGATATTACCCGAAACAAACGCGGCTTGCGGACAGACAGACAAAAAAAAATGCGATTTTCGTTATCATCGCAAATACATCATCTTCCCAAAATCTGTAATTCTTCTTTTAATATTACAAACAGACATTCCAATTTTATTATATGTATAGATAAAAGAAATATGTGTAAACTTTGAATTTAGATATAACTGGTAAAGCGATGTATGGAAGAGTGCATACTCTGCCGAATCTTCGTAAGAAAAGGGCTGTTAGATAATGTTCCTTGCATACATAACGAGTAAAATAACCATCAGCTTCTGCTGATGATAGAGCAATGTTTATTTGATAAAGTAAGAATAATTGCGTCGCGACGTAACGTCCGTATCGTAATTGATCGTAATTGTCCTCCGCTCAGTTTCGCGCAACAAACATGTGCAAGATATAACAATATAATATCTACATTATATTAAAATCACGTAACCCAAATACTCGTATATCAAACTAATATTGTAAATGCGAAAGTTTAGATGGATGGATGGATGTTAGAGTTTAGTTAGAATTTAGTTAGAGCCTATACTGCTGAACGGATCTTGATGAAATTTGGCATAGACGTAGAGGATAGTCTGGAAGAACACATAGGCTACAACTTTTGTTTCTTTGAACTCCACGCGGATGAAGTCGCGGGCGAAAGCTAGTATTTCTATAAAACCGCTCGTTTCATCGGGCGCACACCTTTGACTAAACAAGTGTTGTGCGATTGTCGATTGTTTAGTTGCACAACTAAAAACAAGTAGTGTGTGCACCTCCATATAAGTTAGTAGGAATCAAAGCGCGACTAAACAGTTGTGTGATGGTCTAGTCAAAGGTGTGCTACCACTCTTAATGTCAAAAATTGTCTTAACGCAAGAAAAACAGATATTTGTTATATAATTTGACGTAATCTTCAAACTTTTGTTGTACTCGAATGAAATCCAGAATTGTCTTGGACTCTTGTCTCTTTATTTACTTTAATCTGATGACAATTTTACTTAATACTGTTGCTAGGCAATGGAAAAGAAATACAAATTGAAATAAAAGAAGCATATCACGCTTTAAACTGATTAAAGGCCAGGGAGACCAGTTCACGCAAATTATGATTGACGCCGCGTCTAGGGTTGCCCTTGTAAAATATAAGTTGTATTTTTTAAATAAGATATTACAAGTGAAATATGAATTATATTTTAACCTCATTAAGTATATTTATCTATTGATTTGTTACTAAATACAGTACAAAATTAATATGGGATTTTATTCTACAAAATCCGGGCATTTCTTTGGTAGAAAAGGATCCTTCTAGAAGCAAGGGTACCTATTTCTAAACGGTTAGTAACGCATCTGTAGTTCCTCTAATCTTGATAATATATTTGTGCGGCGGTGATCACGTTAAAGTAAGGATTTCATTGCTTTTTTGATCCTTAATCATGTAAAATGGATTTACGTTATCGTGTTCAAACCTTTGTTATGACGTATGAGTTTGCCTAGTTCAATGACCTCTTTGTCCACAGATAATATCTATGTTTGCGGTACTAATGCGCAAGTCTTGAAATCCCGTAGGACACAGTTTGTGGACAATACAACAAACAAAAATTCTTTAAAACGAATTTTAAGTACAAATTAATTAAGCCTTTGCACGTGTTAAGTAAAAACTATGTTTTATATCATGCTCATTAGTTCAAAAATATACATTACTAGCCGTTGCTTGCGACGACATAAATTTAAAAAGTATAGCTTATGTTAGTCACAGATAAATTACCTTTCTAATGGTGAAATAATTTTTAAAATAGGCCCAGTAGTTTTAACGCGAATCAAATACATACAACAATACAAATCTTTCTTATTTACAATATTAGTATAGATAAGTACAACTTGTAACAAAGCATTTAAAAGAATTTACAAAGTCAGATACTTTTAGTTTTAACTAAGTTGTTTTCACTTACCTATACGTATTTTATGTCAATTTTAAGTTAAATATAATACTTTCATACTCATAGTTAAATAATTTATTACTCTCTGTATCAATATTATCTCAATCGATCGGATTGTCGCGCCCCGATTGAACCATTGTCCGTTATTAATAGTTAATTTAAACCGTTCAATTGATCTCCATTACAGTTTGTAAAAGTTCGATATCAAATGAGCGCTGCAGCACTGCCATTAAATATTATTGATTGTTTCGTCTCCGAGATGTTCGAATTGTACAATAATTCCACTCAATTGGGTTTAATCAGTTTATTTGATATCAGTTCGCTTTGATTTTCGTTTTATGAGGCCACTGTACTGCTTCGTTTTTATTAAACACAACCATTGTCCTGATCAAATTTCAAATAATTTCTATTCTTTATTTGAAATAGTTAAAAATATGTTCAAAAAACGTCGTGAAATTTTAGAGTGTCTATCATGAATGTTTGTGTGACAGTTGCGAGAGCGTATTCGTAACGTTATCGACAACGTTTGTATGAGATTTGTTGCTGTAATTTACTCGTAATGAGTGCTCTGTTTTACCTAAAGCCAATTATTTATAGTTTGAAAGAATTTTATCAAATCATTTCGTTGATGGCAATTTTGATTCAGCAATTAAATTAGTTGAAAGACGAATGTTTTTCTGTGACCTGACGTTCATTGTATCTCATGACAATGTTAATATGAACATTACAATTATAATGTTGGAAAATAAATTGATATATGACACATTAACACTATCGTAAACTTTATTTTCATGAACCAATTTGGTTTAATCATTTTACGACGTTTGCTGACGAAATACGCAATTTAATTTTAATACTGACTTATTAAGGTTTGCTTGTTTACGATCATTTTGCGAAATAACCCTCTCTATCTATCCCTCTCACTCTTCTTAGTTATTATATATTATTAGTCTCTTCTTTCGCTCTGTTTTTGACAAATATAAAAGTATTATATTGTTATTTAATACGCAATATTTATAAGACTTCATGCATGTAAAAGGCAATCATTAACCTGCCCTAGTCCTTACATAGGGTCGGCACAGTATATACTGCTTTTCCATACATCTCTATCAGCCGTCATATCTTAATTTATTAATTAATTAATTTATTTAATTTAATTAATTAATTTATTAATTAATTTATCCCTCGTGAGCATGTAAAAGAAAATATTGCGTAAAATATAGTAAAACCATTTTCTAACCTATGCCTACAAAGCTAGAATCAGTATATCTGTTTACACCTTTAGAATATATTCAATATTGTATTATCAATTTACATATATCATTTAAACGTAAATAATTCAAGGGTATAGATGATAACGAGCGTCAATGTAATACAATTTTGCATGACGGAATCGAATTGCCGAGTCCTCCGGGGCACCGCGCCACGTGAATTAAACATAATCCAATAACATCAACTCCGACTGACACCAATCCTATACATTATAAGTTACTAGCTTTCGCCCGCGATTCCGTCCGCGTGGAAAGGAAAAACAAAAGTAAGTAGACTATGTTATTATAGATTATGTTCTAAAACTATACCAAATTTCCGTTCAGCCGTTTAGGCTACAAACTCCAACAAACATCCATCCATCAATATAAACATTCGCATTTATAATAGTAAGATTTATGTTACATTTAAATAATTGTACAGTTAAAATGTCAAAGGCAATAAAAATCTTAATTGTGCGCAAACGTATTCTTTATAATGCGCACACACCTATTACTAAATTATCGCACAACTGTTTAGTTACGCTTTAATTACACACTACTCAATTTTTAGTTGTGCACCTAAATAGTTGAAATTACTGCGAAAGAATCGACAATCGCAAAACAGTTGTGCGATAGTTTACTCAAAGATGTGCGCTTACTGTTACTATAATTATTGTCAAATTGCGAAATACTCAATTCATATTTATAATTACTAATTAACAATATAACAATGCAAATTATTATTGCATTTTTTTAAATAAACGCGTTTAAATATCGCTTAAAAGTATACGTCAATAAATCGAAAAGAGTAAATAATATTCTCTAGCGTATTCGTATTTCAAACATCGGTACGAATCTCAATAACGAAGGCAAACACAATTTGCTACTCAAATTATATCTGTATCGCTTAATTTCGATCCAACTTCCAGCTTCCAATTGGATTAATTCGAGTCAAATGGGTTAATTAACTCGGCGCTGCTTTCATGTTTTATTTGCACAAACGAATGTCTACAGATACTGAATGATAATTCAAATTAACCAATGACGCGATACGTTTTGTGAAGTAGGCAGATAATAAAATGTATTTATGTTTAGACTTTGATTTATTAATTTGTTATGAATTCAAGTGTCTTTAGCTTGTATATCTATACTAATATTATAAAGAGGAAAACTTTGTATTTTTGTATTTTTGTATTTTTGTATTTTTGTATATTTTGAAATAACTCAAAAACTAGTGGGCCGATTTCAAAAATTCTAGCACCATTGAAAAGGTATCTTATCACTGAGTAACATTGGCTATATTTTATTATTACTAATGTTCAGGAACTATTAATAAACAGCGTGTTTCTGGACGCCGGCGTTAAAAACTCACTAAACTTTAACTTTTCTCGGCTTACGCTGCCTAAACCGTTAGAGGTATATAAAAATGATGTATGAAAGAATTGTAGATCTTAAAAGTTCTACAGAAAAGTGCGCGATAGCATATATCTATCTTTAACGGTTTTCTTACAATAACCACTTTTGTGTTTACAAAATGAATTAAAAATCCAACGCTATTTGCAGCGTTCTTTTATTGGTTTCAATATTAATCCTTATCCAAATAAATGCGTTTGTTATCAGGAGAATTTAATGTAGAATAAAATTGTCATTTACAGTATTAAAATTGGACTAATAGTTTAGAAGATATCGCGAACACAAACAATAAGGGTAACCGAAAAATCAGCTTACAAGCTACCGGACTTAGAAATTTGGAATCTTGCATCGGTAGATTTCTGTTATTACGTAGATTACTACTAAGTTAATACTTTTGGTAATAGGTTGAAAAAAAGGGCGAACGTAATAGGTTATATTGTAATTTCACGCGGGCGAAGTCGCGAGCAACGGCTCGTTAATACTAAAGGGGAAAGATTTGTATTTTTGTATATTTTGAAATAACTCAAAAACTAGTGGGCCGATTTCAAAAATTCTAGCACCATTGAAAAGGTATCTTATCACTGAGTAACATAGGCTATACTTTTTACTATACTATTATTTCCACGCGAACAAAGTTGTGAGCAACAGCTTGTAATGATAATAATTATGGTTTTGTCTTCCACAATTACAATAAATGTCACTTAGAATTCAACAGGATTTATCTGTCTTAAAACTTTTTATCTATAATTACAAAGGCATCAAAAATTCATGTTATTTGATTATGAAATTAATTTATACACGTGCGTGAAACGGAACGTTTAATAATAAGGTAAAAAATATTTCACAGATTAAAAATCAGTTCTCACACTAAACATGTCATCAAACAAGAGAGTTCTTTATTTGAATCGGTGACTAGAATCTCGCCTTGGAAGATGGCTGGTGTCTACAAAAAAGTTCTTAAATAGATTTTTGCTCGATTACATTCAATTCAAGAGCAGCCGGTGGGTTTTGTGACGTGCTATACTCTAATGAGATAAGTGGCTGAATGCTGATTTAAATCTACATTTAAAAGACGAAGAAAATCTACACATACGCATACAAAACATTTATTATATTTACCATTTATATCATTATTATTTAATTGAAATCTCATTTTATTTTGTACAATAACGGGAATTTAGTTAAACTGTTTCAACCAATCACTTAAGTACCAAAATTACAAATTAAAAAAACACATACACAACTATTCTACAATATCTAATTACCTATATTATAATGATATGTTAGATACGGAGCTACACTAATGACACGGGTGCGACACGTATACGACACGGATGCGACGCGGTGGGTGTTGTAATGCGACAACGACACTGTAAACAGGATTAGCTGGAACACGACCCCACGCGCGTAGACAGGACGAGCCAATACAATCAGAGTGCGATATAGCGAATGTAGAAATAGACAAATGTTTTGTCTATTTAATTATCTATTAGTTACTAAAAAAAAATCATTTACTAAAATGGGAAAATCTTACTAAACGATCTTGCTTAATTTGTTAAGCCGGATTAAGTTCACTATTAATACTAAGGATTATTCCCAACCGTCACCTCGCTTTGTCCCCACGTGGGGACAGATGAGAATAAAAAGTTTTATCCGTCCCACCTTTTGCGTCGAGGGGACGGTTGGAACTTATTTTATTTCTTAACGGTTTCATCTATCACGTTATTGGTGATAGTGGGACTAAAAGGTGGGACAGATGAAATTCTCGTTTTGTAATCATACTATCATACTAATATTATAAATGCGAAAGTTTAGATGGATGGATGGATGGATGTTAGAGTTTGTAGCCTAAACGGCTGAACGGATTTCGATGAAATTTGGTATAGATGTAGAGGATAGTCTGGAAGAACACATAGGCTATTCACTTTTGTTTTTTTATTCCACGCGGACGGAGTCGCGGGCGAAAGTTAGTATACCATAAATATATGGCTTATGCTTGTCCGGTGTTGCGCTTGCGTTGAAGTCAAAAAGTCGATAAAACACTAACCAGAATAAACATCTCTAAATGTTCTTGTGTCTATTCGCTGACGTCATGCGCGGCAGTGTATGCGCCCGCGCATCGTTTAACCGATTCATAGGACCATTAATGTCATTTATACGGACGACTGGCGAGGATGCACACGTGGGTCACCGCCGCTCCTAATGCCTGCAATTGAATTTCATTGCCATTTTCCTCCCGCAAATAAAGTTATGTCACTATGATAATAATAAAACTAACTGATATAACACGCTGTAACAATTTTATTTAACTATTTACTGGTTTATTTATAAATTAAATGTTTGGATTTATAGCGTATGAGTATTATATTTAGCGTGGAATTAATAAAATAGAATTGAACAATTTATCGAACATTTTTTTGGTAAAAATATATGTTACTATTATAGCACGTAACTACTGTACTTACGAGTACAAATGAGTTCCACTCAAGCTTAATATCTTGTATGGAATTCGACGTTACACGATTTACTTAATTTCGGCATTAAATTAAATTAAAATATAGTGTAGTTACGGATTAGAATAAACAAATTGAAATTAGAGTTAGGAAAGTGAACTCAATTTTTTACATACTTGTCAATAAGTTGCAGATTACTTAAGGATTCTAATTTTATTACAAGAAATATTATTAATTCACTTATAATTATGAATTAATAATTAAGACGGTGGTAAGAGTAATTTGAAAGCGAAATAGGTATCAGGAGCACATCAAATAGAGGACCGTGGGTTCTGCTTATCCCATTGGGTTACGGGCGTGAGTTATGTTGCTTTGTATAGACACTAAAACATAGATACGTATCTCATCATCGGTATCAGTTTGCAAAGGACGCGTCTCGCATAAATCAATTATATTCGATGAGTAAATTGCATCGCGAGCGGGACACACACACTGCAGTTTCGAATACACACACGATCGTTTACTGCATTAATATGACGCAACTGCATTACTCTGTACATTGCATATTACCTATTGACTAGTTGAGGTGGATTGTGCATAGCTCCAAAGGTAGAAGACCGAAGATGGGCGGATTGTGTGAAAGAGGATATGCATAAGTGAATTCAGATATGACGGCTGATAGAGATGTATGGAAGAGCTGTACAATTTACGGCGACCCTCCGTAGGGACAATCGTAAGATATGCTATATATCTAAGTAAGAAGTAGATCTTAATTAATATTATAAATGCGAAAGTTTAGATGGATAGATGTTTGTTAGAGTTTGTAGCCTAACCTGCTGAAGGGATCTCGATGAAATTTGGCATAGATGTAGAGGATAGTCTGGACAAACACATAGGGCACTTGCTTTTGTTTTTTTTTTAATTCCACGCGGACGAAATCGCGGGCAAAGGCTAGTATTTTTATATATGCGTGTAAAAAATCGTGCAGAAATATTACGTTCATTGATTTAGTATTCAATCAATGGTTCGAATCAACTTTGATGTGTGATTACGATGTATCTCGGCCCGAGCGCAATTACAGCGCTTAAAGCTTTTATAGAAGACCGAGTGATATTTAGTACATATCTAGATGCGAAGCGCTATCCGCGCTTGTAACCGACCTGTTATTAACGCGGCGTCGTTTCTATGCTAATGTGATGTATTAGATCGCTCTTTGTTATCAATTGATATACGATTGTGTCACGATTCGAGTTATAATTACCACAACCATTTAAAATACCGACGTGTAATACTATCCAGCGTTATTAAGATCGAATGGTATACCTAATTCTAGTCAAGTTCCCTTTCCTTTGTATAGATTTCATTAAGAAAGACTTCATGGAATCTATACAAATATTATAAAGAGGAAAGATTTGTATTTCTGGATTCTTGTATTTTTGTATGTATTGAAATAACTCAAAAGCTACTGGGCCGATTTTAAAAATTCTTTCACCGTTAGAAAGGTAATTTATCTGTGAGTAATGTAATTTATTATTATTTTTTAATATCACGCGGGCGGAGTCTCGAGCAACAGCTTGTAACAGATAAAACGAATATGTCTTTTCAGATTATCCCCTCTTTTTCCTTTGCCTATTTAAGGTGCAGATACCTACCAGTTTTTGTATCTGTCACGTTACGTAACACTTTAGTAATGTTTAGGATAACACAATTGATCAATAGTGAAGCTTATACTTATGAGAGTTTAAATTTCAGCTGGCGAACGGCAGCGGCGGCGGCCGCGGCCTGTTCTGCTACCATTGCCCGCCGAGCCTGCCGCCGCATCAGCACCGCCTGCCAACACTAGAATACCCATTCTCAGCTTCACACCCCTGTGAGTAATAATTGTATACTGGATTGTACGAGGTTTAGGTTATTATCTACGCTCCGCCATATTGTTCAGTTAGTTGTTATTGCCTTCTAAAGGTATATAGCTTTTTAGTCTCAGAAAATGAATGATTAGCTGGTAAATAATTTCTTCATTTCATGTAACAAAGTAACTACTTAAATAAAAAACTGGTTGTTTCTCTTAAGGCTTCTGTAGCTATAGAGGATTGTACAGGCTTGTTTAATGTTGTGTATTATATTTGAACTCTTACTAAAGGTAGAAGTTAAAACTTTACGGTTGTTAAATATTTTAATATGAATGCATATTTAGATCTTTTATATGACTATAAAATGGATACTCCATTTCTTAAACAGTTTTCTAGCGTTCTAGGGTTTTCTAAAAGCAATGAAAAGATATCGTTTTTGTTTAATAATAAAAAATAAATAAAGAGATACATGTTATTCTAAATTTCATTATACTTCATACTAATATTATTATGTAAATGCGAAAGTTTAGATGGATGGATGTTTGTTAGAGTTTGTAGCCTAAACGGCTGAACGGATTTCGATGAAATTTGGTATAGACGTAGAGTATAGTCTGGAAGAACACATAGGCTACTCACTTTTGTTTTTTTTAATTCCCCACGGACGGAGTCGCGGGCGAAAGCTAGTTTTATTTATAAATAGAATTAAATGTTAAAGTGGCGTTACGTAACTGCATTTGCAAGAGTCCTCGATTAGCTCAGTTATCGGTCGCGAAACTTCAGTAAGCAAGTTTGTTGTAGCCGCAGCCCGGATAATGGAGTTAAGCCAGTTAAGACCCCCCACTTCCCCCCGACTTGTCTCGATTCACAACTCGATTCGGTCTTGAAATTCGATACTATTCGATTTTGAAACTTACTTCACGGAATTAGTTATATTCAATCTTATTTATCTTAGTTAATTTTTTCCAAATTAAATTATTGCTGTGATAAAAATTTTAATTTAAATTGAGACTTTTGTATCGGTAAATTAATTTCATGAAAACCTATTTAATTATAGATTTATTTTCATAAATAACAGGAAAATAGTTTTTACTACATTGGATACGCATTTTGTACGCATTAATCAAATCATTGTAACCAATCAATTCATGAAAACTAAGTTAAAGAAATAGGTCATAAAAATCAGTTGCGTTACCCCATCCGGTGTAGGTGTCCGTAGAGGTGGTGTCGGGGGGTGGGGGATGGTAATGTGGTAATGAATAGAGAAGGCAGGGCAGGGTGTGGGGCTGCGCGGGGTGCGGGCGAGGCGCGGGGGAGGTGAAAGGCGCCGCTGGGCGGGGCTCCCCGGTCCCCCGGGATTGGTCGCCGACGCCATTTATTATTCATAAAATAGTTTTTGAACAGCACCGCCGTCGCGTAACTCGGTTACTCGCAAACTAATTCAATAAGGATCATGTCACTTTGGATTAGTCCCGACGCTCGCCGCGTTTTTTAACTTTAATGCGACGCTATCAAAGGACCTCGTAACGGCGTTAGCGAGCGCCCTTATTTCATTAGGGCCGTCCGAAATGACAGCCCGCCCGCCGGTAATTGCGTAAGCTTGTTAATTTTTAAAATCTATTAACGAATTGCGAACCGGTGCGAAACGAAGTTTTTAAAAGCCCGACGCTACGGCGGCTAGTGGATGAATAAAAAAGCGGTTTAAACGAATCTATTAAATATGTACGCGGCAATTTCCCGACCGCGCCGCTGCTGCCCCCTCGCGGCCTCATTAGGACAATCGTATTGCAAGTTGACTATCGTCTGTTGATGAAGATGTTAGCTATGATATTTTAATAGACAAATTGTACTTATTTCAGAACAAACAACTCGAATAATGGCAAAAATTTCTTATAAGTTTGTCCTGATTCGACATTTCTGTAACTCCGATCTATTTGATGACAATCAGTTTTAAACTAGATGTTAGATTAAAAATTGATTTATTTCTACAATAAACTAGATGTTGCTCGCGACTTCGCCCGCGTGAAATAAAAAAATATAGCCTATGTTACAGTTAAATTACCTTTCTAACGGTGAAAGAATTTTTAAAATTGGCCCAGTAGTTTTTGAGTTATTTCAATACATACAAAAATACAAAAATACAAATCTTTCCTCGTTATAATATTAGTATATAATGTCATAAATATCATAGTACAGATAAGAATCTCATAAACATTCTGTTCTATTTTATCTAGTAAAAGTTTTTAACAATTAATTCCACGTTAAAATGAAAAAGGAGCTTATTTCATACATTTTAAGCTAAGCTGTGTTGCCACTATTTATAAATCGGTGTTGCATTTACGAGGCGCGCTCAAACTTTTTCCCGCTGCACTTAAGCCTCCGCCGACTTCCGGTTTGCGGAGCAATTTTTAATTTCCGCTGCCCGGGGATTTTTCTCCTGCTTCTGATGAAGGCTCAATTTTTAATATTCAATTAATGGAAAATATTTTTAATCTGCACCTTAAAATGCTTTAGCCATCTTGTAAATTAAAATTTATTTCGTATTTGAAAACGTTACTAAACCATATAAGTACTTAGAGTTGGCACATACCTTTGACTAAACTATCGCACAACAGTTGTCCAATTATCGATTGTCGATTGTTTAGTTCCACAACTAAAAATCGAATAGTGTGAGCACTTCCATATAAGCCCATAGAAATCAATGAGAGATAAAACAGTTGTGCGATAGTTTCAGGTGTGCGCACGCTCTTACTTAAATGAAATCTAAACAAAAGACTAGTCACAAACCTTTTAAAACTTTTCAAATACATTTTATTAAGTATATTTTTTAGTCAGAATCAAACCTAATATCTCAATAGACATTCGCAGTAAAGTAAAACATAATAGAAATGGATAATAAAGAGTAATAAACGTCATTTAGGGTGAAGACAGCTGTAATCCCTAACGCGAGGGCAATCTGCGACTGCCGGAATGACATTATCAGGAGGAATAATAGAAAAGTTAGTTGTAGGGGAGATTCCTCACTGAATCTATCGTTATGTTGTAGAGTGACCATGATATTCCTGATTATAATAAACACAGTATTGTCCTATTTAAACGAAAAATATGTTGTTAACAACTAATTTAATACCGGTTATTTATGTACGAGATATTATTTATTAATTTTAGTTACAATTTCATTTTTAATATTCAATTAATGGAAAATATTTTTAATCTGCACCTTAAAATGCTTTAGCCATCTTATAAATTAAAATTTATTTCGTATTTGAAAACGTTACTAAACCATATAAGTACTTAGAGTTGGCACATACCTTTGACTAAACTATCGCACAACAGTTGTTTAGTTCCACAACTAAAAATCGAATAGTGTGAGCACTTCCATATAAGCCCATAGAAATCAATGAGAGATAAAACAGTTGTGCGATAGTTTCAGGTGTGCGCACGCTCTTACTTAAATGAAATCTAAACAAAAGACTAGTCACAAACCTTTTAAAACTTTTCAAATACATTTTATTAAGTATATTTTTTAGTCAGAATCAAACCTAATATCTCAATAGACATTCGCAGTAAAGTAAAACATAATAGAAATGGATAATAAAGAGTAATAAACGTCATTTAGGGTGAAGACAGCTGTAATCCCTAACGCGAGGGCAATCTGCGACTGCCGGAATGACATTATCAGGAGGAATAATAGAAAAGTTAGTTGTAGGGGAGATTCCTCACTGAATCTATCGTTATGTTGTAGAGTGACCATGATATTCCTGATTATAATAAACACAGTATTGTCCTATTTAAACGAAAAATATGTTGTTAACAACTAATTTAATACCGGTTATTTATTTACGAGATATTATTTATTAATTTTAGTTACAATTTCATTTTTAATATTCAATTAATGGAAAATATTTTTAATCTGCACCTTAAAATGCTTTAGCCATCTTGTAAAATATTTCGTATTCGAAAACGTTTCTAAACCATATAAGTACTTAGAGCGGGCACATACCTTTGACTAAACTATCGCACAACTGTTGTTTAGTTGCACAACTAAAAATCGAATAGTGTGAGCACTTCCATATAAGCCCATAGAAATCAATGAGAGATAAAACAGTTGTGCGATAGTTTCAGGTGTGCGCACGCTCTTACTTAAATGAAATCTAAACAAAAGACTAGTCACAAACCTTTTAAAACTTTTCAAATACATTTTATTAAGTATATTTTTTAGTCAGAATCAAACCTAATATCTCAATAGACATTCGCAGTAAAGTAAAACATAATAGAAATGGATAATAAAGAGTAATAAACGTCATTTAGGGTGAAGACAGCTGTAATCCCTAACGCGAGGGCAATCTGCGACTGCCGGAATGACATTATCAGGAGGAATAATAGAAAAGTTAGTTGTAGGGGAGATTCCTCACTGAATCTATCGTTATGTTGTAGAGTGACCATGATATTCCTGATTATAATAAACACAGTATTGTCCTATTTAAACGAAAAATATGTTGTTAACAACTAATTTAATACCGGTTATTTATGTACGAGATATTATTTATTAATTTTAGTTACAATTTCATTTTTAATATTCAATTAATGGAAAATATTTTTAATCTGCACCTTAAAATGCTTTAGCCATCTTGTAAAATATTTCGTATTCGAAAACGTTTCTAAACCATATAAGTACTTAGAGCGGGCACATACCTTTGACTAAACTATCGCACAACTGTTGTTTAGTTCCACAACTAAAAATCGAATAGTGTGAGCACTTCCATATAAGCCCATAGAAATCAATGAGAGATAAAACAGTTGTGCGATAGTTTCAGGTGTGCGCACGCTCTTACTTAAATGAAATCTAAACAAAAGACTAGTCACAAACCTTTTAAAACTTTTCAAATACATTTTATTAAGTATATTTTTTAGTCAGAATCAAACTTAATATCTCAATAGACATTCGCAGTAAAGTAAAACATAATAGAAATGGATAATAAAGAGTAATAAACGTCATTTAGGGTGAAGACAGCTGTAATCCCTAACGCGAGGGCAATCTGCGACTGCCGGAATGACATTATCAGGAGGAATAATAGAAAAGTTAGTTGTAGGGGAGATTCCTCACTGAATCTATCGTTATGTTGTAGAGTGACCATGATATTCCTGATTATAATAAACACAGTATTGTCCTATTTAAACGAAAAATATGTTGTTAACAACTAATTTAATACCGGTTATTTATTTACGAGATATTATTTATTATTTTTAGTTACAATTTCATTGTTAATATTGCACAATTAAAAATTAAAAAAAAAATTTTGCAAAACTTTCGCTTTCTAACATTATTTCGTCGAAAACATATAAAGCTGTACAAAATAAAAAAATATGAAAGATGACAAATTAAAAATACCATGAAATAAGAACGTTTATCATAAATCCCATTAACTTTATATTGACTCTAGTATGATAGTGTGTCCTCATCAATATCTCGGGACATACGGATCCCATAGAGATAGCAGTCGTCGCTGGGCGCGATCACTGCCTGCCTAATGGCCCGGCATTTCCGGACTACTCTAATTTTATGGCTACTCTACCTCTTATAATGATAGCATTTAATACTTTATTTATTTTACTGAATAGAAGAAAAACTATTTGTTGTTTCCACACTTTCGTTAGAGTTTTATTTCATTGATTTATAAAGTATTATAAAGTGTGATTGGGCACTTTATTACTAGGTTATGTTAAACCATAAGATAAGATAAGATAAGATAAGATAAGATAAGATAAGATAAGCCTTTATTCTCTGACATTTTTACAGAAAAAATGAAAAGTAGAAAAATTAAAAAAAAATTTTGCAAAACTTTCGCTTTCTAATATTATTTCGTCGAAAACATATAAAGCTGTACAAAATAAAAAAATATGAAAGATGACAAATTAAAAATACCATGAAATAAGAACGTTTATCATAAATCCCATTAACTTTATATTGACTCTAGTATGATAGTGTGTCCTCATCAATATCTCGGGACATACGGATCCCATAGAGATAGCAGTCGTCGCTGGGCGCGATCACTGCCTGCCTAATGGCCCGGCATTTCCGGACTACTCTAATTTTATGGCTACTCTACCTCTTATAATGATAGCATTTAATACTTTATTTATTTTACTGAATAGAAGAAAAATATTATATATTTGTTGTTTCCACACTTTCGTTAGAGTTTTATTTAATTGATTTATAAAGTGTGATTGGGCACTTTATTACTAGGTTATGTTAAACCATAAGATAAGATAAGATAAGCCTTTATTCTCTGACATTTTTACAGAAAAAATGAAAAGTAGAAAAATTAAAAAAAAAATTAATAAAACCGGGAACTGTACAGTTCTCAGTTTTGCTTTCACACGTTAGATTTATCTGAACGATCCAACTGTTCAGATAAATAAAGCGTGTATAGTGGGCTTTAGTTTGTACCTTCATACTCGCTAACTCCGTAGGGTCTTTTAATTTTATAAATAACCATCTTTCGCCCGCGACTTCGTTCGTGTGGAATTAAATAAAAACAAAAGTGTGAAGTCAATGTGTTCTTCAAGACTGTCCTCTACATCTATACCAAATTTCATCGAAATCCGTTCAGCCGTTTAGGCTACAAACTCTAACAAACATCCCTCTGTCCATCTAAACTTTCGCATTTATAATATTGGTATGATCTACAATAAGCGATTGTTTAGGTCAACATTAGTCTCTATGTGTGGCAGTTAGAAATATAAAGGTAAATGAAGTTTAAAAATTAAATAAACCAACATTTTTGCTTTCCTACAGACACAAGCTATTCCTACCACCCGGCGATACACGATGACACGTTCGTACGTCGCAAGCAGCGCCGGAACAGGACCACATTCACGTTACAGCAGGTAATCTTACTTCTTACTGATGTCTTGGATGATTCTGACCATGTTGAAGAACACCAACACCCATGGTACAACCGATACTCGGCTAATACCGAATCGCGGGACCACACACGGTCCGACCGCATTGCCCTTTTTGACTCCATACAAATTATATTATATCGTCTCTTCTTTTACTCTTCGTCTATTGTAGACATCACGTAGAAGACCATCTGACTCATACTTCCTGAAAGGATTATGAAAAGATTTCGATTATAATGTTCTGCCATTACTAGGTTTGATTGTAATTACAATTTATTTATTATACGTTTTATTCCAGCTGGAGGAATTGGAGACAGCTTTCGCTCAAACACATTACCCTGATGTCTTCACCCGAGAGGATCTCGCTCTCAAGATTAACCTCACCGAAGCCAGAGTACAGGTATGTTATAAATACGTAGAATATATTATTATCTTAATAAGGCAAATTAGATTATACTTAGAGTTATTAAGTCGTGTCCTTTGTGTAGATTTAGTATAAATTTACATTAAGTAATGTCCATGAAAAATCTACATATACTTAGGGCGGCAGTATATGATATTTAAGTTTCGAATAACCGATTAAGTGAAATTGGCGGCGTAACATTAAAGGTGAAGTAGATTTAGGCAAATTAAATCTTGTCACTGCATTTAATTACAGTCTTAACTATTTATATAATAAATACATACTTTTTATGTACGCAATAGATGTGTTTAAGCCACTTAAACTTAACACAAAGTTTTCAATCTAATAGTTTTCGCGATTCGTATGTTCTGGTCTCTCGTTCGCATATTCAAGGAGTCGCATATAATAAAAATATCGTGAAAACTATGACGTCGTAAACTTATGAATGGTTTACGAGGCGCGTGGCGATGCCCGCCATCTAGCGGATATTATAGAAGTCGACGGCCGGAGTTTATGTTCGTCCCGAGCTTGTAAATTCATGATTTAACTGTCGCTCGTGTCTCGGTAATGTGTTTTGACGTATCGCATTTTTGCGAGTCGAGAAAATATCTATGACTGTTATCGCATAACCGTGGAATACTAGCCGTAATATATTATTTTTATATAAGCGCTTCATCAGTAGAAACCTACGGTAACATCTACTGAATCTTGTTACATAACTAACCTTTGTTGAAATTATATTCATTTACCTTAAACCAAGACAAGAACAAAACATCATTTTAATTAATACGACAATAATGTAAGATTAGATATTTACTTCTACTTCATTTATTTATCACTAGCTGTTGCCCGCGACATCGTCCACGCAATATTAAGATAATAAAGTACCCTATAATATGCCTGTCTATGTGAAAATCCGGTTGAAATCGGCCCAGCAGTTTCGGAGATTAACCGGAACAAACGCGGCTTGCGGACAGACAGACAAAAAATTTTTAAATGCGATTTTGGTCATCAGCAACACAAATATATCATTTTCTCGGAAATAGGATTTTTTCTTTTGATGTTACAAACACTCCAATTTTATTATATGTATAGATGAAGGTACGAAGTCGAAGAATAATTAAAAATAAATAGTTTCAGTTATATATTCTATTTACTGCATCTACGAATAGGTATGTGAGAAGCAATTGAGTTTTATTTATACGATCCGCGGGAAGCCGGCACATGCAATATCTCGAGAGCTTTTACCGCGCGGGGTGAACTTTTTAAACTGAAATTCATTTTAGATTTTATTTTCACATTCGTATGTAGATAGAGGGGCATGCTAACAGACGTTAAGTGGAAACGAGTCACGTTTAAACGTATTCCTTCAAAGCATTGAATATAAACTTCTTAAAATATTTCGACTACAGAATATTATAGAAATGATATAAAAGTGTATGAAGGTATCGTATTATAAAAGCTCTAAAAACTTTTACCTAAGCTGACTCTACTCTGAATATTTTTATTAAGATCTGAAATCTATTAAAGCTTGTGGTTATTAGCCAACTAAAATGTGTCTCTATTTATAAGGGTATCTTAAAAACATTACTCTGCTAGTGCCTTTTAAATCTTAATTGATTGAATAATGCAATGTTACCTAGTTAAGAAAACATAGACCGTTTGTTTGTTAAGATTTTATGTTATAGAACGTAAAACTGTAAAGATTATTTTCAAGTTGATGTCCAAAATCACAAAAGTCGATAATTCGATAACAGATATTAGAAGAGGATTGAATGTTATTTATGGTCATGAAATTAATTTATACATACGAAATGTAATCCAGGGTTAAGAGAGGATCGGGCGTAGCACGTAATACGCGGTTTTAGGCAAATTGCTTGGCGCAACCGCGCGTCTTTTATTTATGTACAAATAAAAAATTGCCCAATTCACGGTCTGAGTACGGCAGCTCCGTTTTAGTGGCGACGTGGCTTAGCTTTTATGACCGTTTAATATTTGCTTGGAAATCTCCTGGATTGTTTGACGATAAAATCTTCATTTAGTTAATGTGGCTTGTGTTTTAAAAAAACTATGTTAACAGGGACCTTAATTTAAACTATGCTTTAACATGTTTTCTCTATAAATCTAAATGTTTTTGTTTATTTAATTAACTAAATAAAACCAAAAAAAAACAAACGCTTTTCCAATTCGGAAGTCAATTTTAACGAGTGCTTTTGTCGATGTCTACTCGCTACACAACACCACACACACTACATGTGTAAGTCGATATCCAATTTGTTCGGCCCGTCGATCCCGACCTAACCACTTCCATTAGTTAACTACCGTCCATTGTCAAAATCCACTCTAGTTCGTTGCCGAAACCACCAAAACAGTTGAGAATTGAACGGATAGATCGCCACTGATATTTGACCTCTGTAGATAGAAGCAATCGTCCCAATATCAGTATAACTCAGTGTATAGTGGGGGCAGGGGAGGTCAAGTTATAGTGGTGGCATGTAACGTGTTTAAGTCGCTCATCTCGAAATGGTATTACGGCATAACCCCCCGCGCGGGATTAGCCCCTCTCACACCTTGCACACGTGCTTCTGGGATTCAGGGCTGTCACTGATTGGTTAATTTTTTACGATTTTCATTGAGTTCCTCGAATTTAATAAAGAAAACCAAATATTTTCCAGTCGTACACAATTTTAAAGAAAACTTTATTTGTGTTACATTTGTCTATACATTTTTAACAAAAAAAATCATTTAATTATAAATTCGAGATAATTCGAGAAGAGGCGTTCCTGTGCCGTTACACAAAAATTCCTAAAAATAAATCTTTAAATACATATTCATAATTCTCCGTAGCCGTTTCGTTCAACCCTATTACATCGTAATATAATTGAGTCGGCTTTCAATTTGATTCACATCCTCGTCCGGTCGCGGAGTGTCGGTGATAATTCGCCCGAAAAATATAAAAAGAAAGCACCGACCGTCCGACATATTGGATTACGGAGGCCCAACGCGGGGAACATACCTCTACACTAAATGCTACAACTCTCCTCAAATTCGCCTACAATATGACAGATAAGCTAACGTATTGGATTTAATACAGTAAAAGCTCCATTTCTTACCTTTTTCATATTTTTGTTTTTCACACTGAAATTGAATTCTACGTTCGATATGTTTCAGTTACTTAAGTGATACAATTTCTTACTCTACTTTATAACTTCTACTCTATACTTATACAGAAGTATATGTAATATTTTGTATATTTATTACCGAATTTTTAACAATCTTACTTCTTACTAATAAATATAAATGCGAAAGTTTAGATGGATAGATCGATGGATGGCTGTTTGTAAGAGTTTAGCCTAAACTACTGAAAAGAATCTCGATGAAATTTATCATAGATGTAGAGGATAGTCTGGAAGAACACATAGGCTACTTACTTTTGTATTTTTTTTTCATCTACGCGGACGTAGTCGCGGGTGAAAACTAGTAATAAATATAACATTAATCCGATTCGATCTGGATTTTATCAATGTCCATTTTCTAAAAACTGAGAGTGTTTCTACTCTAAAATTTTGATCATTAAAATATTGCATAAAAAACAAACTATGGAATAAAAAATACCCTAACACAATAACGAAATAAACGCAGTCGCGAGTCGAGCATATTTGTGTTGCTCTCAATCCAATACAGATGAGATTGACGCAGCTCTAGAGACGCGAGTTAAAACAATAGCGTGCACAAGTGTGCAATCATGCGAACAATAAGACAATGTCCTGTACAATAGCGCTGCAAGCGACGCCGGGGGGCACGATACATCGCGACTACCGATTGTAACGTGCTACTTATTGTTCAGCTTAATTGCTGGCTACGAGTGCTACGCAAACTGTATGCTACGAAATTTCCTAATTATGTAGCCGATATCTTACCTGAACTGTAAATTAAAAAAATCTCGTTTAAATTGTACTCCAATGAAACTACAATTTGCATTTATCATTCACTAGCTACCGCCCACGATTCCGTCCATGTAGAATTAAAAAGCAAAAGTTAAAGCTTATGTGTTCTTCCAGACTATGCTCAGCGTCTTGTCCAAATTTCATCGAGATTCATTTATTCGTGTAGGCGGCGAACTCTAACAAACATCCATCCATCTTAACTTTCGCATTTACGAGTATAAGATTTGAAGTTGAATTTAAAAAAAATGTTGGTAAGCAATAAAACTCTCTACGTACCATATGAAATGCATCTCAATAATTGTACAGTGCAATGATAATTACATTATGCTATGTTTGTAATAATTCTTGTAACTGATCCTAACTCTCTGGAGACGTACTCTGTGCATAGAGCACGCAACCCTACCCGCGTGCGACAATTGCTAACGACGCGACGTGTCATTTTAATTTTATTTTTGTACATACAGAATGAAACTATGAGAATCAAAATATTAAGATATAGAGATAAAAAATATGTGGATAATAATTAAATCTAATAGTTTTAGAATTAAAATTCAATATGCAGATGATGGCTTGGTTTGATTTGTTGATTGTTAGAAATTAAAAACAGAATTTTTAAATAAAATTAACATAAACACAGTTTAAAAATGAGAAATAATTCTTATCATTGTTATTAAAACGCATCATTTAATAATCACAATAAACAAACGTATGTCGTCGAGTACACTCCACTTGGCACTCGGCGCCGCTCTCGCCCGCCTCTTTATCAATCACTTCTCCACAATCAAATCGGGGGTGAAAATGAAATACGTCATTTTGTTTTACTTTCACTGAATGTGATTTAGTTAAGAATTCAAGGGCTCTTTCTTTGTTCCTTCTTAATTTAAATAGCAATTAATTTTGACTGTGTTATTCAAATTTTTTTCTTCAAATTCTTAAGTATAACAATTTTCATTTTATGTTAAATCAAATAATTTTTCGTAAACTGAGATACCTCTAAACTTTTATACTAAAACAAGACCATAAAAGCCAGCAAGGCTGCTCCTCTAACATTGCGGATTACTTTCTTTTAACGGATTCTTGTCACTGCAGCCTGTTCTTTAATTTCATCCAACAATCTTCCAGATTATGCCATAAATATGTTTTGTTTAAGAATCTGTGTGAATTACTTTTGTTAATAAAGTCATTACGTAGTTTACAATCGAGTCAATAACGCTCAATTAAAATATGGACATCTAATTCGACTAACTGCTTTACGCGTTAATTGAACTTTAAATATTGGACTCTTAATTAATAACGCAAACTGAAGTAATGGCCTAAAATAAACTACTGTTCCCATAACATTTTGTTAAAGGAAAAAAAAGTGTAAAGTGTATATAAATTTTAAGATATTTTTTATAACATAATATGGCAAACGAGCAAGTGGTCATCTGAATCCGCCAAAATGGCGAAGCGACCGCTGCCCATAGACATCCGCAATTGCAGATGCGTTGCCTACCCTTATCGACGGAGGAGGAGACGCACATAAAGAGGATATTTCCCCTTCCTATGCATCTCCTCCACCGTCAAATCCACTTTGCCTTCCCATCTTTTCCTTATAAGAAAAGGGTGGTAAGAGAAAGGGACTTTAATTAGGTCTCCGGCACCACACTCATCAGACGAAACACGGAATTGCTTCCACTTCACGCTTGTCTTCTGTGTGGTCGTGGTATTACACCGGGCGAGCCGGCCCGTGTGAAGATGTTAAAGCGGGCACTACCACTGTCAATAGAATTTCAAAATTTATTTTAAAAACACTAAATTAATTAAACTCCATAAATTCATATCGCTTTAATCTCCTCCATTATTAATTTAACCGTTCTAATAAGTTAAATACTGTTGGTGCTACGGCGTAGCGTAACCTCATGAGATGTAGAACGCTACGAAAGATAATTCGCCCTTAAGTAAGTTAACAGAGGATACGTCTACGTTTTACGGGAGTTACACTTTACGTAGAATCTAATTAGTTTGGTGTGGATGCATGAAACGTGTACGAGTTCCGAGTTAGTCTCCATTAAGCAATAAGCCTTGTTTATTACGATAATTGATATAGAATTAAGGCTTTGTTACGTGATAGATTAATATGGATGGATCTCAATTAATAATGTTATTGTTGCGGGAAATAATAATATAAGTATCTTTGGTTCTTTTGATTTATTTATATTTTATTAGTGAATTATATTACGCTCATATTGATATATTTTTCATCCGTTATAACATGATCAGATATTTATTTCTCTTATAACAGAAATTTAACCATAAGAATAAATTGAGGTGTAATATTAATTACATAATTTATATTTTAAGATATTATTAATTGTTTAGGTGAAAATTAAGAAGTTATTTATTTATTTACATAAATATAGTTATTTCGAATTGTTTTTAAACATGTCTTATCCATATTATTTCTTACATCCTAAGTAAGAAAGCTTTTCGGATGTTGGTTGGGATCACGGAAGATTTAGCAGTCTCAGTGTAGTAGGGGGCTAGGGGGTGGGGATGGGAGCAATTTGCCCCTAATCATGTGATGAAAAACTTAACTCAACTTCTCTTTTATCCGTATAATATACAACCTTTAATAATATAAAGTCAATATTCATTAGTTACTTAAGTATACGAGTATGTTGAATTAGAGACTAATTATACAATGTTTTACTTTTATATTCTTGATAGATATACGTAAAATATCATTTGAAACAACAATTTAGTGGAATGTAAGTGAAATAGCGTCGGTGGCTCAGTGGTTTAAGCACTTGACTTGTAATCTACAGGTCTTGGGTTCGAATCCCGCCGCCATGTACCAATGTGATTTTCGATTTTTCGAATTTTCATATGTACATAAATTTACCCGACGTTCTTACGGTGAAGGAAAACATCGTGATGCAACCTGCACATATCAGCGAAGAAATTCAAAGATATGTGTGATGTCAACCAACCCGCAGTGGGCCCGCGTGGTTGACTATGGCCTAGTCACCCTAACTTTAGGGCAGGCTCCGAGCCCCTCGGTGGGGACGTGTAGTGAGCTGGTGATGATGATGACGATGATGAAGTGAAAATTTAAATTAAGTGAATTGGAGATTGATTGGGGGTTCAACTTTTAAGCAAAATTTCATATTTACTTCTGTATATTAATAGAATTTAATGTGAGACAGTTAAATTCGCGAACTCATTATAAATACCTATTCAAAACAAAATATCCAAGATAGTAGAGTTATAATTTCAAAAGCGCAAAAACATCCCACATCATCACTTAAAAGTTACCCCCGCTCGCGTAATTACGTCAAACGGGACGTAATATTTTAAAACATTCCATACGTGAAGTTAAAGGAAGTTAGCGATGTCGGTGAAAGTATGTTAAGAAAGCAGGGAGGTGAAAATGTGACGAGATGACGTCACATGATGGCGGAGTTAATGTATCGTAATTGCATGTTTGACGGTTTAACGACAACGATTGACGTTGAAACTTTCATATAAATGTAGGTAAGAATTAACTTGGTTAAATACATTAAACTTATAGAAGAGACTTTCTTCCTATTATTAAAACATAAGCCGACTATTCAACTAATTATTCTTTCTCTGATAATTTATTATTAAATAAACCATCTATTAAATAAAGACGTGTAACAAATGTTAGTAATATTATAAATGTGAAGGTTTAGAAGAATGGATGGATGTTTGCTTGAGTTTGTAGCCTAAACTGCTGATTGAATCTCGAAGAAATTTGGCAGAGATGTAGATTATTATTAGAGTACATACTCTGGAAGATCAGATAGGCTAGTTACTTTTGTTTTTTTCTTTTAATTCCACGCACAAGGAGTCGCGGGCGAAAACTAGTTTAGTAATAAAACTCAACACTTGATGACAATGAATAAAAGATACAAAAGCTATTATTCAAGTATCTTTTGTTACCTTATAACATAAGCAATTAACGGACCACCCGCTAAAAGTGTGATTACACTTGGCACCAGCAAACAATATATTTGTTATTATTAAACTCGAGCGCACTCGGCGCAGTATAACGAAGGCAAACATTTAACCGAACAGTAGGCAATTACCGCGCCCCCACTGTTCTCGACACCCCTTGTAACAACCAATTTACATTGACCCACCGCTATTCATTAAATGCCTTTATACTGTATCACGATTTTGATAGATTAGGGGACGGCGGAGGTCGCGAATCGTTGGACTTTATCGATACAGAGTGACAGGGTCGTATGTTGCTACATGTGTTTAGGAGGTTAAAACCTTGTCGGTACAAGGGTTGAATATGTTATCGATGGAGGTTATTTTTATAGACTTAGGAATTTTATTATGAAGATAACTTCACATTAATATTTATTCTCATAAAGCCCGCTACATACGGTTAGTTCTAAGGTTGTTAATGATTTCAGAGATTAAAATGTCTATCAACTTTAGGTTAACCAGGAATTTAACAGCACTGGGTTGGTGGCGCTTCAATCGTCTAGTTACCCGTGTAGTTCTCAACTTCCCCTACAATATTTTTCTACAGACATTCTAGTAGAGTTGCAAATAAATGAAGGAAGTGGTCGCTACGCTATTAATGCGATAGTTTATATGAATGGATGGATGTTATAGTTTGTAATGTATATCGCTGAACGAATCTCGATAAAATTTGGCACACACGTAGAGGATATTCTGGAACAACACATAGACTACTTACTTTTGTCTTATAATTTAACGCGGACGGAGTCGCGGGCGAAAAGTAGTTTAAAAGGTTTTATTTGTTACCGTGTTTATTGATTTTTAAATTATCTACCCAGTAATATAATATCTGTTGTTGAACACGAAGCATCCCTTCAACAATAAAATGAAGACGTAAGGGGTGCGTTGGGGTTGGCTGTCGCTCAACGCGTTTAAATATTAATACTACTCTAGTAAGAGATAAAAACTATTAGGGCCGCCGTCGGATTATGGTCGGATTATTATTTTAACCGAATTAGCTTACGATCGTTAAGGGTATATTTTGATGCTTGACGTGTCACAGATTAAATAAAAACAGAGGTATCAGATTTTATTTAAAAAAAATGTAACTTTAATTATAAGCCTAATTTTAAAAGACTAACAACGACATTCGATCATTTAATTGTGTTAAGTATTCGTTAATTTTTAACTCTCATTTGTAACGTGCTTTTAACTAAGAAATCTTTGATAATCCCGCACTTTGTATTTTCAGTCTTATAGAAAACGGTTGTGATAAAACATCCAAAAAAATGTACGAATACTATAAAAGCCTTGATATTTAACCTACTAACTCGTCTGCGTTACATAATCACAATGAGATTTCATAGCATCAGAAAGCTTATTAAAAGTAAATTGCGAAAATTGCAGTGCAAATGTGGCCCGACTCTTGTCGTGTACGGCTAACCAGCTTATACTGCCCAATCACATGAGACCCATTATCCACTGTATTTAACACAGTTGTGTAGGTCTACTTTAATTGGATATCGTTGCAAATCACCAATATAAATAGACCTATCGTAGCATACATTGTTAATAGTGATAGAGGTCTTATTTATTGGATGTTTTCCCCTACATAGAAGCGATGTGTAAATCTTTTAGTTATAATAAGCAACAAAATGGGGTGGTAATGATGCAGTATTAAGGATTTGTAGTGTTGACAGGTGGTGTACAGGATTAGGTGGCTTAAGGAAATGGTTGTTTAGTTATTTTGTATTACCATAAATCATGAGTATTGGAAACAAAGAAACTTATGTAAACTATAGATCCGTAGTTCAACGTAATGATTTATTGTTTTTAATAGGTATGGTTTCAAAACCGAAGAGCGAAATGGCGGAAAGCGGAGCGCTTGAAAGAGGAACAAAGAAAGAGGGAAGGTGCTGAGGTGATGGCGAAACGAGATACCGCTGATGATAAGGTATGAATTATTTCTTGTCCGCACTCCCTAAAATGTAACCTATAAAACACCAAGAGACTTTATTTTATTTGACTAGTTAAGTTAGGTTGATCTGCTCACATTACTATAGCATATGTTAGGTTACCTTTGTACTATTTTATTAGCTCTCCCAAAATCATGTTCTTTGGCGTAATCACCGAGACCATAGACCTAGGCTAACTCTGGCTTTTAGAGTGGGCGCACATTTTCGACTAAAGTATAGCTCAACTGTTGTGCGATTGTCGATTGTTTCGCAGCACATTCAACTGTTTAGTTGCACAAACAGTTAAATTGAGTAGTGTGCTCCTCCATATAAGCTCATAGGAATCAAAGCGTAACTAAACAGTTGTGTGATAGTTTAGTTAACGCTCTTATTGAGCAATTTAACTTTTATGAAACCATCTTATATCTCTTCTATAACTGTAATGGCGTCTTTACTAATTTAACCAACTGTCCAGGGTTCATCGGAATGCATGTCTCGAGGGTCTGGCGAAGCGTCTCCGATGTCGGGCGCAGCGTCTCCTCGGGCTTCGCCACCCGTCACACCAGGCTCACCGCGCCGCTCGCCATTACGGTCCCCACGCTCACCACGCCACTCACCTAGCAGATCGCCTAGGCTTGACAGGTAGAAAATTTGAACTAAAAAAAATATACAAAAAAATGGGACTCACCTGCAAGCACTACCTTTCGGATAAAAAAGGGATTTTCAAAATCTATCCATTAGTGGCGGATATTTGCGAAACATAAAAAACATACAGACGATTTGAGAAGTCCTTCCTTCTTTCCTTTTGGGAAGTTGGTAAAAAAAAAAAAAAAAAAAAAAAAAAAAAAAAAAAAAAAAAAAAAAAAAAAAAAAAAAAAAAAAAAAAAAAAAAAAAAAAAAAAAAAAAAAAAAAAAAAAAAAAAAAAAATGGGACTCACCTGCAAGCACTACCTTTCGGATAAAAAAGGGATTTTCAAAATCTATCCATTAGTGGCGGAGATTTGCGAAACATAAAAAACATACAGACGATTTGAGAAGTCCTTCCTTCTTTCCTTTTGGGATGTCGGTTAAAAAGAATATCATCTTAAGTGCCTATACAGAAAAGTACCATGGGTCTTTTAATATGTATAAGTAGTATAATGAAAAGAATATACAAAAAAATGGGACTCACCAGCAAGCACTACCTTTCGGATAAAAAAGGGATTTTCAAAATCTATCCATTAGTGGCGGAGATTTGCGAAACATAAAAAACATACAGACGATTTGAGAACCTCTTTTTGGGAAGTCGGTTAAAAAGAATATCATCTTAAGTGCCTATACAGAAAAGTACCATGGGTCTTTTAATATGTATAAGTAGTATAACCAAAGAAACACACCAGGTCGGAGGCGGGATGCTCACCAGCGCCGTCTGTAGGCAGCGCAGGTTCGCGAGACGCAGCGCCCGACCCTCGACCACAGCATCACATCTTCTCACCCTTCGAACAGTAAGTGTATAAATACACGTAAAATATCGAAAAACGAGCAAATTTAGAAACACTATTAACATTAGAATAAGCCATTTAATAACAAAATCGTTGACAGAGAATCGACTAAAAACTATTTCGTCACTTACTGAATGGAGTTGTATTACCAAAAAGGCACAGAAACAGGAAAGGTACAAAATTAAGCTTGATGCACAAAATTTATTATTTATACGCTTAATAGCGTCAAAATAGTGCAGGGCTCTTTATTAAAAAAATAAAAATTCAGAAATATAGTGTAATTGCTCACATCCTACATAACTAAGTAGTGTGTGTTTACGCTTTATTATCTATACTAATATTATAAAGAGGAAAGATTTGTATTTTCTTATGTATTGAAATAACTCAAAAACTACTGGGCCGATTTTAAAAATTCTTTCACCGTTAGAAAGGCAATTTATCTGTGAGTAACATGGGCTATATTTTTAAATTTCACGCGGGTGAAGTTGCGAGCAACAGCTAGTATTAGTATACATTCGTATGTTATTTCACAAACTTTTTATGAACTGTGAGCGGCACTGTTTAACAGATTTAAAGAGTTGAATGTTGAATCATCGTCGATTCTTAACGCATGTCGTCATGTCGGGCTTCATGAAGATGAGTGTAGTTGGCAATTAGTTAATTAAGGCCTCTCCGGGCCGAGTTAGTCTAATGAAGTGTAATTATATTGCGCGCAGGCGCAGTACACAGACCACGTATGGCGGATAAACACGCGTCGGAGAATTAACTGGAATCCTGTTTGAGCTGACTTTGCTAATTGAAAAGTCTGTCTATGTGATGAAATATGATAACATACATATTATGAAATTATAAGTACTTTACGATGTGGTAGTTTCTAATATAATACTTAAGTACGTTTTGAATATAGAAAATTATAAATTTCATGAAAAGTTTGTATAATTGTAGATAATATTTTATGTAAAAAATAGCAAAATAGTTTAATTCTGTTCTTTACTAATAAAAAATGTATTTTACAGATATTTCTTACTTCTATACTATTATTATAAAGAGGAAAGATTAGTATTTTCTTATGTATTGAAATAACTCAAAAACTACTGGGGAGGTGTCTAAAATTCTTTCACCATTAAAAAGCTACGTTATCGCAGAGTAACATAGGCTATATTATTTAAATTTCACATGGACGAATTCGCGAGCAACAGCCAACTGAGATTAAGTCTAAACTTAAAGTGACTTATTTATTCGGTGTATCTATACTAATATTATAAAAAGGAAAGATTTGTATTTTTGTATGTATTTGATTCACACAAAAACTACTGGGCCGATTTTAAAAATTCGTTTACCATTGGAAAGGTAATTTATCTGTGAGTAACATAGGCTGTGTTTTGTATTATTTTTTTAAATTAAATTTAGTGGTAAATCATGTAAATGTTAGTGATTGGTGATTACACTATTAGTGGTAAATGACGCGAGAATGTAGGACATTGGGGTCCTGATTGTTGTCGAGACCGACGTCAAAGTGAGGAGAGCAATTGGCCAGGTCGTTAGAATTGATCACAACAATTAGGAGACCTAGCTTTAACGATAAAGATTTTATGTTACACGTTTATTAATTTGAACGATTTATCAAACATCATGTCATAGTTACTTAATTTTTAACAATGGCCTGTAAAAATGTACAGCTTGACATATGGAGATATTTATAAAAATCTTTTAGAGAAAAAAAATGACTTCGAGATCTAGATATTTTTAGTCTTTCCTCTTCTGTCTTTACCTATAAATAATGTATTAGTTAATTATTTACGGCTCTTCCTCACGTCTACTTTTTTCTTCGGTGACGGCACCTAATTTAAATATATAATAATTTCCATTTTTAAAACATATTTACGAAAAACGTATTGTTATCTCAGGTTGTATTAAAGGAAATGAAAGGGATGTAAATACATTTTACATATGTATGTTTCGTCAATAAAAAGCAACGGTTAGAATTTTATAATTTGGAACAATATGATGAAAGTGTAGAGTTAAGTGGAGCCGGTATCGAGTTCCCAGTCTGAAGTAAGATTGATCATAATCGAATTATGAGGAAGTTTAATTAACCAATAATAATAAGCGGGGTTAAGTTCGTTCCACTTAAACAAACAACTTAAACAACTTGACTACACTTTAACTTAAAAGTCTGAATTACCAGAAATTATTTATTTTGATTTTCAATTGTATTGTATTTGTTTAAATAAATTATGTTTTTAAATGCTACTTTCTGAAGCATTTTAATTTTTAGTTAGGCTATAAAACAATATAACGCATTTAAAAATACTTGATAAACTTTCTACAGTAATAAATAAATGGAATTCAAGAGATTTCGCAATGTAATAAAACAACAAAATGTATAAGAAGATAGTTAAGCGGGCATCAGACGAGTTAAGCAAGATGGCGGCACATCCGGTCTGACCGGAAGTGGCTTTAATGCGATCTGCAGAGCTTATAGCGCCCCGGAGTTATCGCACATACTCTGCCGCTAGCTTACCAACTTATGTAATCACAAGTTATCACTTTACACCTATAATTTTCATTTCAGGAGTTTTAAGATGTTATATTGTTCTGATATCAATATACTAATAAATGGACAATATAATTCTTGATTTAAATATATTTTTATTTTACTAATCTATTCTTAATATTATAAAGAGGAAAGATTTGTGTTTTTGTAAGTATTGGAATAACTCTGAAACTACTGGCCTAATTTAAAACTTTTTTCACCGTTAGAAACGTTATTTATCTATGTGTAACATTGGCTATATATTATATTATATTTAGTATTTTTTTAATATAATGGGGACGAAGTCACGAGCAACAACACGATTTATAAATACCCAGAACTTATTAAATATCTGACTAAATTAAATTAATAATGTATTTAAAATTGACCACTTATCCAATGATTCACAAAAAGCTGTATTGCGGCAATTAAAAGCTTCAATTAAAATAACATTTGTCGTCACCGACGCATTCGGGTAACGAACCCGCGACGTTTCGGCAACCCTTGCTCGCCCGCATCACTCTAATTGCCCACATTAATATGACAAATAGATTTACATCGGACTGTTACACTCGCGTTACCATATAATTATGGAATTCGCAGTAAGGTTATTTGTTTCAACCCTTTCACTGATACCTTTAGATTTTTTAAAAATATTTATACAAAAAAACTGGTCATCTCAAAATCTATAAATACTAATCTGGTAAATGTAGTAAACAACTTTGGTTTCTAAGCGATAAGGAAATAGTTACGCCATTTGAAATGCTTTCCATAGTAACAGGTATTTTATTTTATATTTTACAGGCATAGATGCTGCAAACAAATTAATTAAAAACCATTTCTTATCGCTTTTGTCAATTACTGTACGACTTTCAATAATTATTATTAAACAACAGACCGCGGCGTTACTTCAATGCGTTATGACAATCCAAATGTCGTTAACGGGTGCACACCCGCGTACCGATTGTCGTCGAGTTAAACTCATTACGCGATCATTTGTCGGCACAACGCGCTTGCTAACTTCACCCCAACACATACTGTATACCATACATTTGAATTTACTGATGGAGTAAAGTAAAAAAAAAAGAATTATTATTTCCTAGAAAATAGGTTATATCATAATTAATTCAAAACAATTTGTTTGTTAATAAGTTGTACAGTTAAATAAATAAAAGGTATCTTACTAATATAAATGCGCAAATTTTGATAAATGGATGTTAGTTAGAGTTTGTAGCCTAAACAGTTGAATGGATTTCAATTAAATTTGGTATAGATGTAGATTATAGCCCGAAAGAACACATAGGCTACTGACTTTTGTTTTTTGTAATTCCACGCGGTCGGATTCGCGATCGAAAGCTAGTTCTTTATAAGTTCCAATCTATATCTATACTATTATAATAAAGCGTAAACACACACTTCTTTGTTGCCTAATATGTCAGCAATTACAGCATATTTTTGAATAACTCTTTTTTTAATAAAAAGCCCTACACCTACGTCATGCTTTAGGCTATATATTTTCACGCCATTAAACTTAGGGGGTAAATAAATTGGAAAAAAAAACATTCATGTGGGAAAGGGACCATAAACTACATGCTGCCAACATTAAGGAAGCAAGGTGGTAACGGTAATTTTGACATTTGCAAGTGAGAATTTGACAAATGTAAACAATAAAATATTTTTTTATAATTTTATGCGGATGAAGCCGCACGGGAACAGCTAGTGTTGTTATACAAGTGTTTCGAGTGTAAACTCACAGTAAAGTTGTTATTGTCGTATGTAGACAGTCGTAAAATTAATCGCGTGTCTGTTTAAGTCAATTCAGCTCTCGTTAATTCCGTTAATTAAATGGAGAGTTTAATTTACTTTGAGAACTTTGTATTTTCACGATATCATTTCGTCTATATTCTGTTTGATTGAATAAGAGAAAGAAATTAACAAGTTCCATAACATACACTTCAAACGACATGTATCAAACGATTTATTAGTTTGTTTATAATTTGTACCATACATGCATATGATTATTGACATTTATGGGTGATGAAAACTGTTTTTTTATGATTGGTTTTAAATTAATAATAAATGGTTATCACTAATTCTGCGCGTCGCCAATGAATTTGTCGCATCCTCATAGATTTGCGTTCTTCGTTCTGTTTGTACATATGTTTGGTCTGGTAAAGTTAATTCATTTTAATAAACGTAATATTATTATTTTATATTTTAATAAACTTTATATTTTAAATTATTTTATATTTTAAATATTATTTTAATAAACTTAATAGTAATCCTACTAACATTAAAAAATGCAAAAGTGTAGATAGATGGGTTAGAGTTTGCCGCCTAAACGGCTGAACAGATTTCGATAAAATTTGTCACAGATGTAGAGCATAATCTGAAGGAACATAGGCTACTTTTTTTTTAAATTCGAAAGACGAAGTCCAGAGCGAAAGCTAAATATTAGAGGAAAGGATGGAAAGGAAAAGTGGATTTGAGGGTGGAGGAGACGCATAGGAAGGGGAAATGTCCTCTTTATGTGCGTCTTCTCCTCCGTCAATTAAGGGTAGGCAACGCATCTGCAATTGCGGATGTTTATGGGCAGCGGTCCCTTTCCATTTCGGTGGATTCAGGTGGCCGTTTGTTCGTTTGCCACATTATATTATAAAAAAAATTTGCTCTAAAATATTAATAGTTTGTTGTACAAACATGTACATGTGTAGGACAGTCGTACTGGTCGCGTTGTGGTGCGATGCATGATCCAATTGTCGTCCACTAAATTGATACTCTATTTGGCTCAATTAAACATTAATTAGTGCCGCTAATGAACACCGCGCGCGCTCTATTGTTCTGTGTTATGACAGTTCTATTGTCTCAACGCTCGCCATTCATTCGCACTACAAGGATTTTTATGTCCATCCATCTAAACTTTCGCATTTATAATATTACTAAAATTAGTTTATATACTTCGCTTATCGTGTCGTGTGCTTCAGTTGACAATGATTTTTCGATTTACTTTGGCAACTTTCAGTGTTTTTTCGATAATCGAACACTAATTTAAAAAAATGTAGTTTCTTGTAAATAACAAATAAAATAGATATGTATTGTTAAGAAGAAAATTAGTACCGTGCTGTAGAATAGGCACAACACTAGATTATCGGTACAAGCGTCACGTCCCTAGCTGACAGCTGTCAATGTCACTAGAAGGATGGATATTCGCGCGCATTCCTGACGAGATCTCTAGTGCAGTGTTAAAATTAATATCGCTAGTTTCAATTATGTTATTATAATTGTTTAAAAGTATACAGATAAAATCTTCCTTTTCGATACATTAGCTACACCAGTAAATAAACTATTAAATCACCGAAACCCTTGACAATAAACACAAAACATTAAATTCAAAAGTCACCAGAACGGATTCCAATCAAGCGACCACAGTCCGGACAAAAGGGCTCGTCCACACGACCCGTGAATAATCGGGCGACCCGTGGCGCGCTTAAAAAAGCGGAAAGCTGATGGTCATTAAGCCGCAGGGGTGTGTCACCCTACAATCTCGATCGCTTAACGCTGAATTGATTCGAATCTGCTGGATAAACAAAGCGACAATCGACACGCGCCGTCGTTGTACGCTTCGAGGACGCCATTGGTGACAAATGTACCGTGATAGGAACTTACGTTTCCTCCTCATGAATGCAAATGACGAGTCATTTTAGGGCAATCTGCGGGGAATGTATAACATTACAAGGGTGGATTCAAGATGGGAATATGAAGAAAATTATAGCTTTTAAGAAAGCGGGGTAATATTTTTAATACTGAACAACTGAATACAGCAAGAATAATAAAATAACAAACTGAAATCTTTGTAAAGAATTTAAACCACTAATAAGTAATACATGGGCCTGTTTTCACCTTATTATATTTTTTAATGTCTGTAAAGAATATCATGTCATAAACATATTAAACTATGCGTATGTAAGAATGCTTCATAAAAATCCTTTGTTTTGAATATCACTAGATAAGTTAGAGTTCGTAATTATGATGCAAAGTATATTCTTATAGCAGTATTCATGTTCAAGTGCCCGACAGGGGCGGCGCCCCGCTGCGAGTTGTCGCCGCGGGCTCTCAATATTGTGCGACAACACGCGCCGCACGCGTGCCGCATGACCGTGCGTTCGTGTGGAAACACCTTTATATTTACGTACAACTATTGTTTTTGGTAAATGTTAAGTATCAAAACATTTCCTAACACAATAAGAGCGCGCGCACACTTTTGACGAAACTATCGCACAACTGCTTAGTTGCCCTTTGATTCCTATTAGCTTATATGGAGGTGCGCACACTACTCGATTTTTAGTTGTGCAACTAAACAGTTGAATTAGCTGCGAAACAATCGACAATCGATAATTGGACAACTGTTGTGCGATAGTTTAGTCAAAGGTGTGCGCCCGCTCTAACCAATAGATAACCATAAGATTAACCCGTTAAAAGCCAACTTATTCTTCAGTGTTACCCACATTAGCAACGCCTGCATACAGCCAGCATAAAGTGGTCATAAAAAATAAATCAGATTCTGTGATCATTGACGCGGTAGGATTGCGCGACCTTTTCATATCAACCCTTCACTGACCGCGCCCCCATGCGGGCCGTGCCAAAACTAACGCACGGGTTAAATGCCTTAATTGTTTTTAAGGCGTACCATTGTTATGTTTTATTGTGATAACGCAATGGGGAGCTAATCTGTCGAGTCGATCCTATCAATTTTCAATAATCATTTTAAACAATTTGGATGAAATAAATTTTTATTCACTTTTAGATCTAATTATTATTTTATTAAATTCTTACAGCCATTAATATTTTTGTCGTAAACAACCTCTAAGGTATTAAAAAAATAATGAAGATCAAAAATGCGTACCTCATTCGCTAACCGAAGTATAGTTCTCATTCGATTGTACGCCTCGTTCATATAACGAACTAACGCGGCCAACGAAACGCACCAGGTCCTTTGTACACAGCAAGACAAACTATCGCTATACATTACACATGAAAAATATATACCTACATACATTAACATGGATATGACCGAAATTGATTTTTCTTAGCAAATGTTTGTACTAAAATAGCTGTATGCATTTCTAGAGCTTGGGTTATGAAGATATAAGAAAAGCGATAATATAGCTTACTGTGTGTAAGCTTTATACGGTACGAGTGTAACAACATTACACCTGTTCGTTTGTTACCTCCTGAGCCGACTCGTCAGCGGATAAACTGCACTTCTGCGCTGACTAACACTTCTCTACATACAAAACAAGGACATATCTAAGGGCCCATCACGATTATTCGTTTGTTTTCGTAATGTCATCGACAAAAGTATTAGTTTCGGACAGCGCCTCTACCGGGCGTATTGTGTACCAATAAATGTCATACAATATTTTTCGATTACGTTACATTGTCCCACTGTTACTCAAATATTCGTGATAGAGTCTATGTTACTTTAGTATTGCTACTATAGGAACTACAACATTGGGTAGATAAGGAATGTTATATATGAAGTTTGATTTAGGAGAAACTGTGATTTACTTCCACTTGACGCCTGTCTTCATTGTGGTCGTGGTATGTGGTCGAGCTGGTCTTCAAAAGAGCCACAGCCACGAAAGGTCTGTCGTATATTATTTGTTTAAGCTGACGAAAATTTAAAAATAAAAGTAAACAATTCACAGTCAATCAACAATATATCATTTTTTATTCGCGAATTGAATAAACTTGTCCGATAGTGATGAAGTGTAACTGCAGCAGGGAGCCTAATTGCGTCTGATCCAAATAACGAATTAGAGTACCACCCGGTAATTTGTGCGGGAGTTGCTTTATCGCTCCCTACAATTTGCATAGCAATGCTACCACTAGGGTGACCATAACATGGACAATACAGAACGGACCAATTTTATTTCATTATAGTCACATTTGTTTAATGATTAAGATGTTCTAAAGTGTAGATTTCTTTTTCTAAATCTATCTTGAAGGTATCACTTAGACCATTAAATGACCTTGAGTATGGAAATGAAAATCAATAAGCAAATCACTAATCTTTTGTTAAAACAATGTTTGTTTTTAAACTGTCGTAAATTAAGATTTGGAAAAATTGTTAAAGCACTAAGAGGACTGATATAGACTGTCCAATTGCATGGAGATGTTTATTATTGTTTTAGGCGTCGCACGGAACTAAAATTTAGGTACAACTTGTAAGTGCCTTTGGCTGGTGATGCCCTTACACATGGCTGCACATAAAGCTTTGAATTGAAAGAGGCAGATAGGATAACATTAACTAGTTTAGTTTTTTTCTCTAAAATGTTCTTTTAACGTGCAATGTGTTGCAATGTGGACGCCCTACGAAGTCGGGTGGCTGGCTCGCCACTTTTCCGAACTTGCCGCGTAGCTACAACACGCCCCCCGCCGCAGCTCCCTGCACCCGCGAGCCTCGGGAATGATTTACCTAATAAAAATTATGCTGATTTATTTACAACTTTTATCATTTCCCGCGCATATAATTTGTTCCGCGCATCCGCTTCTTGATTACTTAAGGAATTGGATTTTCTTCGTTTCCAAGTTGTTTGTTGTTGCTCGGATATTGTTAGTGGTGTATTATATTTGTTGTTTCAATTTAATGAGTGTTCTTAACTCGAAAAGTCATACGGATAGTCTCACTTCGTTATAATGTTTGTGTTACCATAGTTTAACGTTAAAATCAGTATTACCGTAAGAGCGGGCGCATACCTTTAACTAAACTATTGCTAAACTGTTGTGCGATCGTCGATTGTTTGCAGACTATTCAATTGTTTAGTTGTACACCTTAAAATCGAGTAGTGTGCGCACCTCCATATAAGCTCATAGGAATCAAAGCGCGACTAAACAGTTGTGCGATAGTTTAGGCAAAAGTGTGCGCGTGCTCTAAAGAGGATAAACTAGACGTATTTTTTACTCTGCAACAAAATATGTCTCTTATTTATATCTGAATTAGAGTTATTTTATAATCGACTAGCGTTCGCCCGCGACTCCGTTCGCGTGGAATTTAAAAAAAAACAAAAGTAAGTAGCCTATGTGTTCTTCCAGAGTATCCTACACATCTATATCAAATTTCATCAAAATCCGATCAGCCGTTTAGGCTACAAACTCTAACAAACATCCATCCATTCATCCATCTATCCATCCATCCATCTAAACTTTCGCATTTATAATATTAGTAAGAAGTAAGATTTAAAACACGTGAGTATTTTTATGTTTATTATATAAAACTAATACCTATATTCTATACTAGACACGTTTAAAGCCAAGACGCAAAAACAAGTGAATGTGGAATGGCACTCCGACGTCAAAGGCAAGAGAAGCGATTCCTTGCAAATTGCATTTACGCGTCCCACGGGCACCTTATCGAGTTTGACTCTCAAAGAGGCGGAATTTTTAAAAACTTAGACTCAGGTGTACGATGTACTTCGAATTGTGGTTTCGCTTTGTTCTCCGAATGTACTCGATAGGGTTGACGAAGTTAGCAAGTTTCGGCGCTCCCGGATAATTTGTGTTCCCGGCCGCGGGATACGATTACGAGTTCTCCGGAATCGAGTTCTGTCCGCCGCTTGTAGCCAGCGACAATCTCGTTTGGAACCGAGTGGACTTAATGTTTAACTTTGTAGTTAATAACGTAATAAGTTATTTGCTTAGTATTGCTGCTACGATTGGAGGAGTATTAAAAGTTATGTTAAGTTTGTTATAGTACTACATAATTTATGTGTATATTTTAAAAATAATAACGATATCTATCGATGAGATGAATATGTTGTAACTCGACATCACAGGACGCACACCTTTGACTAAACTATCGCACAACTGTTGTGTGATTAACGATGGTTTCGCAGCCAATTCAAATGTTTAGTTGCGTAACTAAAAATCGAGTAGTGTGCACCTCAATATAAGCTCAAAGGAATCAAAGCGAGACTAAACAGTTGAGCGATAGTTTAGTTTCAAGTGTGCGCACGCTGATTTATTGTAATTTCCATTGTTTTTATGATATTAAAAAAGCGTATAAATCTGTTATACATATAAATGAAAAACAAAGCTAATAATCCGAACAACGCATCTCGCTTGTAGCGTGAAATGAGGCCATTTCTATTCTGTTCGCAAACGAATTCACAACTCGGCGAAACTCATAAAATCATCCGCGAAACACACTTTTATTAAACGCAAACACAGCCGCTGGCTTGCGCATAAGTTAACATAACATTTCACTTGTTAAAAGATAATTTAGGTTGTCCGTAGAAATGTGCGCGGATCCAATCTACCTCAGCTCCCGTAGGCGACTCGGTAATTGCTTAAGAGAAAAATCCAAATGAGAAATGAAAAGGGAATGTTCAGAGGGAAAATTATATAATTGAATATCTTTTCCGTAAGTATTATGAGGTATAAAATATGATAATTAAATTCTTGCTCACGGCAACGAGCCGGGATCAGTTGGGTTATGAATTTATGAATATTTGGTTGCGCCGCGTCTGTTAAACATGTAATTTTAGATAAAAATTCAACGTTATCAATAAGAATAAATCATGTCTAAACATAGGTATCAAGACATTTTATATAAAAAAAATAAAGTACTAATTCTTAAATTGAATCATCAAAGCATTTATTTTCTATTCGAAGTGTGTGAAATAGTTTTTCAAGTGTTAAAATGACATGTAACGCAATGTACAATTTTGTCATCGTTGGATTGATTCCCGTCGATATTATCGGGAATTCTCAATAGGATAAAAAGGTTCGGATAAAGTGAAGGTCCGGAATCGAGGTCCGGATTAAGAAATCGAGTCACGGAGCGTCACGACGCGACGACGCGGCGACGTAACGAGTTTACCGCACAAACACTCGTGATTGCTAACGACCGGGCTGAGAGGAAATCCTATTCCTTTGCCCCAAGCTTACAAACCAAACGGACAAATTCACTCTAAGATACGTTTACATGGAACTCTGTCAGTTTTATTACGACCAAACTGAATAAATGTGGCAAAAGTGCAAAAACTGGTATACTTATTTTAAAAAATCATAAAATAATTACCAATTCCTGCAAATTGGCAATTTTTGTCATGTCGATTATACGCTTATGATTTTTTTTGTGTATTTATGCATTTTCCTGCTATAAATATCTACGTAAAATACTTTCAACGACTGAAATTATTTATAAGGTAAATAATTTTACTCACCCTTACCGAACGCGGGAAAGCGAAACGGATAAACTAAACTGTATGAAGCCGAGGATAAATAACTCACAATGTAACGGGACCGGAACGTTCTGAACATCAAAAAGGAGCTATTATGAAAAATCGTAACGCATTTACTGGGCGGACTCTGTTAAATTATTCATGAGTGAAATTGCTACTCGGCACAGTCGCCTCACGTGAGAACCTTGTGGTAATTGTGATAAGATTCAAAAGGCGTGCGTCTATGTCTTGGAGGCACGGGTCGCAGCCGGGGGTGCGCCCCGCCCACTCGCGATAGTTGCGTGGGTTAGAGGGTTGATTTCTTCATTGGATGTTTTTCAAATTGGAATACTTGTAAGATATCTTTCAGTATAAATAACTTAGTTTTCATAACATTTGGCCATATGAGTCATTCTTGTTATACAAAGTACTTAGTCATTGTGAACTTTGAAATCTTAAGAAGAAAATAGGTTCATCATCATCATCACCTTATCCTACTCCCGTAGGGTCGGCGCAACAGGTTTTTGTCCTCCACATAACTCTATCATACGTCATCTCAGTCATCACTCCCTTTTTGATCATGTCACCTTTTACACAATCCATCCATCTCTTTCTAGGTCTACCTCTACCGATGTACCCTTCCACACTCATAACTAACGTTCTCCTTGTAACATGGGATTCATCCCTCCTCATAATATGCCCATACCATGCTAACCTTTCACTCCTTACCTTCTCTACTACGGGGGCTACTCTCAAACTTCCTCCAATATACTCATTTCGTATCTTATCCATTCGTGTTAAGAAGAAAATAGGTTAAACTAATTAATAACCGTGCGACTTATTCAAATAAATAAAATTTACTGTTTTCTTACAAATTCAGACGTAAATTAGTTACAGATCTATTTATCATTAAGCGAGTAAACTTAATTAAATAAAATTTCCTATATTTAACAGGAATTATATTTTTTACATCCCCAGTTCACGGGACTAAAGTCCTTCGTAACATTTGGTATAACGGAACACGTTTCTAAAGCTACTAAGAACGAATAAATCACTCGATTAAGTTATAAATATAACTAATATGACCCTAATATTAAACACAAAGACGACCGAGGCTCCACAAACGCTCTTGAATTCGTAACGGAACCCTTTTAGAGCTCTAATTAATATAATTTAAGCGCGTAATTAGAGGACACGTGTGACGCAACGCATAGTGATGTCCTGTGCGTGACGAATGCAATTATATCGATAAATTGATAGCTTCAAACAATATGGTTAATAAACACTACAATTAGTTAATATGACTTTTAATAATGATTGTTTGATTAATTACTAAAGACAGTCATTAAAAGGATTCAAAATTATTATAAGGAATTTCATCAAATAATTGCTAAGGAAGGAAGGAGGAAATATCTAAAACTTCTTAAAGTATTTGATCACATTGAGTTGCGTTTTTTAATAGCTTTACCTATCAGTTCTAGAACAATACGATTTAAATGGGTTCGAAAGCTAAAATGAGATTAAAAATGCTCGATATTGTTACAATCATTGAGATTTTTTTCCCATCCCTAAAACGAAGTTGTCGCGCGCGTTTCCATCCTCCGTGCCGACTTCATTCAACGTTTTAATTTATGCCTTTTTTACGCAATAACGTTTAATTGGACTTTATTTATCACTTTTAATTTTTCTAATTTGATAACATGAGCTGTGTTTTATTAGAATTTATGAAGCGACTCGGTTGAGGACGAACGAGGTGCGGGGCGACGCGGTGCGGGGCGCGGGGACTCTAGTGTTGTACCAATTTAAATGCCTAATTCTGACAAATGTGTTTCGATTAGAATCATTAGAACAATTTTGTTTTCTTTTCAAACAAATTATACATTCATCTATCGATTTGTATCACGATCCAAGTTAGATTGATGATGTTTTAATATTGTCACCGTACCAAATTTTGATTCGATTTATTTTGATTTAAGAGTTTTTAGAACTTTTTTCAACAAATAATCTATTTTTCATTATTAAAGTTCAACCCCAAGTCAACCCTGATACCGAAGCCTTGTTTGATGGCTTAAAAAACAAAAGCAGTACTTCGAGGATTTTTAAAGCCATAAGCAGTTTAAAGTCCGCGGGGAGTCGCGGTACATTAGCGGTCGGATCTACAAATGTTATTATTTTCTTGCGTCGGATTACCGCGGATTGAGGATTCGAGGTTTAGAGGTACTCAGAGGGTTAAAGCACTTTTACGATGTTAGAAATCGATTTTATCTTATCGATATGCAAATGCTAATCGATGCTTAAATCCTAGTTCTAGTCCCTTTCTCTTTCCATCCTTTTTTTTTATAGGGAACGAAAATTCGGTGGTCTCGTGCGTCTCCTACTTGGTCGATAAGGTGTAGGTAATACATTTGCAATTGTACATTCCCTCCCCTGTTCATTAAAGATAAACAACACATCTGCCAGCGGTCACTTCACTATTGGTGGTCGCTGGCTCGTTGTCATCCAAAAACCCACAATTTCAACAAAATTTAACAACGTTTGCAGTTCTTGAATGTCTTATGTTTTGGGCAAATATTCTAAGTACATTCACAATAAAAATGTAACCTTACGTACGTAGATTATTAATGTGTCGTGGCGAACGCATTACCTGATTACGTGCACTAGGCGCGCACCGCGACCCCACTCGCTGTAATTCCACAAATGGCTGTAACTTGAGCCCGCAACGGTTTAAAATTGAAATTTATATGCGCGCATTATACATGAGGCGCGGGATTACAGGGCTCAAAGAATATGATGGACCCGGGGCTCTAGTACCCTAGAGACCAGAATAGTTGGTTTTACGTCTTGTAATCTTTGACATTTAATTTAAAAAATATAACTTAAAACTTGTTATAAGATATGATCAGTTAGACGTTAAATAATCACACAATGGACTAGATTAGCTAACTTTTTGACACGTTTAGTAAAGAATCGATTTTATTAATTCCTTATCTTTAAGTTCATTCTTTAAATTGCTTTTTTAAAATCACAATCATACTTCATACTATCATACTTAATATTATAAATGTGAAAGTTTAGATGGATGGATGGATTGTTAGAGTTTGTAGCCTAAACTGCTGAACGGATCTCAATGAAATTTGGCACAGATGGAGAGGATAGTCTGAAAGAACACATAGGCTACTTGGTTTTTTTTAATACCACGGTGACGGAGTCGCGGGCGAAAGCTAGTTAATACATAAAACCGTATATAAAAGACTGATTTATCAAATTTACAAGAGATTAAATCTTAAAATAATAGCATCTTAAACTTTAAAATTATTAATATTCCATTAAAAAAGTCTGCTAGAGTTAAAAAAGCGGGAGTCGGGTAATTTCACGAGGGAGCGGCGATTATGACGATTAAATATGCATTAACGAATTTTTCTCCTTAAAAGCTGAAAAAAATGGCGTAAAGAGAAAATTGGCAATTAGACCCTCCCTCCCCCCAGCCTTACACCTCCCACTTAAATTGTTCCTTAAAGATGTAAAGTGTGGCTTCGTTTTAACGTTTTACCTGTCTTGTAAAAGCTAACTTAATAAGACGTCAGTTATTTTAACGTAGTTATATTTTTACAACTAATTTATACTTTGAAGGTCTGAAAGTTTACTTGAAGAACTTAAGGAAAGCCTTTAGTATCCTTAGCCTGAAAATCATCTGAATTATTTGACATAGGAGTGTCTTGGACTTCGTCCGCTGATCTAGGGGGCACAGTTACCATCGTAATATTTTTTTTATCTTAAGAGTCTTATTACCCTGACGACGCCCATTTGTTACCTAAATAAATAGTTTCACGTCTTTCCGAAAGATGGCGTAATACTTTGAATAATATTTACTTTAAATCTGTATAAAATCGTCAAAAAGACAAAGAGCAGAAATAAAAAGGCGTGAAGAATTGGCAACACTTAAGGCTACATTAAAGCATTCCTTAGGTGTACAACAAAGCGTTCACTGGCTCCAAGATTATTCGATTGTCGTTCGTCTTTGATATTCAACATCATGAAATGGCTGACACGGGCGCATGAATAAATAATCAAAATATAGTTGTGCCGGTAACGGTATACACACTTGGCACGCACAAATGAAAATTAATTATGCAACACGATAAATTGACAGTAATTTGTTGTCGCAGGCGCTTCGCTTATGAAGTTATGTTAACGATATTGTATTACACACGAATGTACGAGTATACTGTAGACAGGCAAAGGCTTGCGTTAAGTCATATATTTTAAATTGTAGATTTATTATATTTTGTAGGATATATTATACAAATATTCAAATACGTGTGAAAAGATGAATGAAATAAACTACAGTTGGTAATTCAATATTTTAATGTCGCAATAAAAACGGATTCACAGACTCTGAAGTTTAAATCTAGCATTGCTCGCGACTTCGTCCGCGTGAAGTAAAAAAAAATAGTAAAAAACATGTTACTCATTGATAACATAGCCTTTAAATGGTGAAAAAAAAATTGTATTGGTCCAGTAGTTTTTTTAATAAGTTATTTCAATGCATACAAAAATACAAATCTTTCCTCTTTATAAAATTAGTGTAGATGTAGATATATATTATGAATTCGTTGCTTTAGGCTTTTGTTTTCGTACTTTAATTATGCTATGTTCTATTTCATTTTAACTATTTATAGATTTCCTTTGTACTTATAGATATATGTATAGTCCGGTCGTCCCAAAGCTCCCCCTGGTGTCGCATAATCAGTTAATTGCATGAATAATTAACGCCAGTCATACCTAACTCAACCTGCGCCTTAACGTTCGATACAGAAATGGTCCCACTACGATACTGACAAGAGCTTAGCTTTATAAATTAATTTATTTGTATATATTCTAATATGTATAGTATATATATCCTACTATTTTTAATATTTTTTAATAGTAATATTTTTTAATAGTAATATTTTTTAATAGTAATATTTTTTAATAGTAATATTTTTTTATATATAAAATACCTGCAGCTTATTCAGGCTATGTACTGGCGAGCCAGTACCTACGTCCGGTCCGCTGCTGGCGATAGTGACAGGTTCGGTGTCTCGGTGGGCTTACACCAGGGGTCGGCTTTAAGCCCGTATCTGTTCCTCCTGGTAATGGATCTGAATGTTGGGCCACCAAAGTTGCGGATGAAAGGAGATTGCATGTGGCTGAGATGCGTATGTTAAGATGGATGTTTGTTAGAGTTTCTAGCCTAAACGGCTGAACGGATCTCGATGAAATTTGGCATAGATGGAGAGGATAGTCTGAAAGAACACATAGGCTACTTGGTTTTTTTTTAAATTGAGATTTATTATATTTTGTAGGATATATTATACAAATATTCAAATACGTGTGAAAAGATGAATGAAATAAACTACAGTTGGTAATTCAATATTTTAATGTCGCAATAAAAACGGATTCACAGACTCTGAAGTTTAAATCTAGCATTGCTCGCGACTTCGTCCGCGTGAAGTAAAAAAAAATAGTAAAAAACATGTTACTCATTGATAACATAGCCTTTAAATGGTGAAAAAAAAATTGTATTGGTCCAGTAGTTTTTTTAATAAGTTATTTCAATGCATACAAAAATACAAATCTTTCCTCTTTATAAAATTAGTATAGATATACATATAGATTATGAATTCGTTGCTTTAGGCTTTTGTTTTCGTACTTTAATTATGCTATGTTCTATTTCATTTTAACTATTTATAGATTTCCTTTGTACTTATAGATATATGTATAGTCCGGTCGTCCCAAAGCTCCCCCTGGTGTCGCAATAATCAGTTAATTGCATGAATAATTAACGCCAGTCATTACCTACACTCAAACCTGCGCCTTAACGTTCGATACAGAAATGTTCCCACTACGATACTGACAAGAGCTTAGCTTTATAAATTAATGTATTTGTATATATTCTAATATGTATAGTATATAATACAAAAAAGCGCATCTCTTAATTTTAAAAGCAGTATAGTATAGTGTAAAATTCTCGTACTAATATAAATGCGAAAGTTTAAATGGATGAATGTTTATTTAGCCTAATTTATTGAACGGATTTCCATAAGGATAGTCTGGAAGAACACAGAGGCTACTTACTTTGTTTTTTTTATTCCACACGGACGGTGTCGCGGTCGAAAGCAAGTATATTAATAGTTTTCGCTGATAAGCCTCCCTGAGAAACATGGTAGCTCCGATATCGTTTAGTCTTGAGTTCCAGTTGTATAAACAATATACATCCATCCAAATACATATTAGTAACATTACACAAATTTATAAAGCGTAAACAAAACTTAACCTAATTCTGTCGTCACACTAAAGTACTTATAAATACTAGACAATATTAATACCGGCCCATTTCATTGAAAGCAATTACCGGAGGTGTTAAAGGTTACATCAATTCTCTTTGTTCGGAATCCTTCTTGTATTCAATTCGCTAGTTGAATATTCATATTAGCCGAGACTGGAAGGAGGACGTTTTCCTACCCCCCACTCTACCCCGTTCCTACCCGCGGAAACCAATTAATAGAGGCACGCTTCGTTAGCCAGTCCCAAGATGTCTTGACCCTTGTTCCTAATGGAATCTACACAGCCCCAATGCTGTACTTTGTATTCAAGCAAATTAATTATTAGTTAGCAAATGACATTTTATATTAAAGATCAGAGAAGTAGCCATTTTGTCTGTTATGAAACACAGTCGTGTAATTTCTATGTCCAACAATTTAATAACATCCAGACCTTTTATTCAAAAAAATAAACGATTGTAGAATTTGTCATACTAATATTATAAAAGCGAAAGTTTAGATGGATGTTTGTTAGAGTTTGTAGCGTAAACAGCTTAACGGATCTCGATAAAATTAGGCATGGATGTAAAGCATAGTCTAGAAGAACACTTAGGGTACTTATTTTTGTTTTATTTAAATACACGCGGAAGGATTCGCCGGCGAAAGCTAGTGGTTAATAAATCAATACGTTAAACTAATTCCGAAATAGAATATGAATCGAATTAGACAGTCGAAATCATCATCATCATCATCATCTCCTTATCCTACTCCCGTAGGGTCGGCGCAACAGGTTTTTGTCCTCCACATAACTCTATCATACGTCATCTCAGTCATCACTCCCTTTTTGATCATGTCACCTTTTACACAATCCATCCATCTCTTTCTAGGTCTACCTCTACCAATGTACCCTTACACACTCATAACTAACGTTCTCCTTGTAACACGCGATTCATCCCTCCTAATCAGACAGTCGAAATATAAGGATAATATTAAGTTATTCAAGCCAAACTTATTGGAAATAGCACTATATTATTATGTATGTATAGTGTAAAGTAGTGCAAGGGCAGAGGGCGTACGTAGTTGTAGTAGACAGTGCAAGCCGAGCTGTCAGTAGCGACCGACGGCTCCCATCAATTATTACGCGCCGTAATGAACGCAAATCCTTTGATTCCATTGAACGAGTGCCCCGGGGAATTCGAGCTGCAATTCACAAGCGATAGCGGGTTTAAATTAACACAATGAGCTTTGAGTAAAATTGAAGATCGTAGTTTTTATAATTAAAATCAATAATAATTTAGTTAAATAGAATGCAATTGAATTAAAACTTTTTTTATTAACGTTAAAAATGAAAATCTTGAAAGGCCGAAACGTAAATATATTGAACACTCGAAAAAGAATGAAAAGCATGAAAAATTATTATTTACTTCTTTTCTTACTAAGATTATAAACGCGAATGTTTGTTCGCGAATTTGTGACAATGTGTGAAGCCTGGAATAGCGCCAAATTAACGTCTTTTTATTGGTTCTTTCTAAATTCTACAGATATATCTCGAGCGTCAGCTAGTATAATAAATTATACATCACTTCGTAAGACGAATAATAGGGGTTACTTTAGAGTTATGAATATTCTGCATAAATATAAACCCGCTGTCGCTTGTGCTTTGTGACAGTAGTTCCGCTACATCGGCTATGCACTGAGGGAATGTGGGAGCGCGACACCTACGCTCCACTCCGCTCATTTCATTGTCTCCAATCTCTTCACAGCTGTGCAATGCTGCTGAATTTTACAGCACCAACCCATCGAGCACGTACGTGCTAAAACAATTTGATATATTGCTTTTTGTTAGTTTTTTTAGGTAAAATTTTAGTAACAAACGCTAGAAACAGATTTGTTTCAGTCATAATTATATTTTGTGTCTATTTGTAGCGAACTGTTTCAGTGAAAAACGTAGGTTACGCAGATCAATAAAGTTTCAATATTAAGCTACAATTACACTATTTATTACCGTTATACAACCGTATAACGGTTATATATAAATCTATATCTATACTAATATTATAAAGAGGAAAGATTTGTATTTTGGTATTTTTGTATGTATTGAAATAACTCAAAAACTACTAGGCCGATATAAAAAATTCTTTCACCATTAGAAAGGAAATTTATCTGTGAGTAACATAGGCTATATTTTGTATTATTTTTTAATTTTACGCGGGCGAAGTCGCGAGCAACAGCTAGTGTTAGGTATTGCAAACTAATATAGTTATGTTACTAAAATATGTCAACTTTTAGAAATAAATATATTAAATGTATCTGATATAATAAAGTATCTGCTTCATGTTATATCAATGTTAACTTAACATAATAATCTCTGAATCTGATACGATATAAATAGAAGTATCATATAATTGGATTGTCAAAGTGAATTTTATTCAAAGTAGTAAATAAAATAAGACGTTCGTCTCGAATCGTCGGTTGGCTGATCGCAAACGATATTTAGGGATCAAAGTGGCGCGGGACGTCGCAGTAGATCGATACTGGTACATCTCTATTTCTTTCTGCACTCAAATATATTCAAATAAGAAATTTTGAATGCTTCATTTTAATACAAATATCACGTGAAATGCATAGTATTAAGTTGATTATAGACGATAATATTTATTATATAATCACATATCTATATCTATACAAATATTATAAAGAGGATATATTTGTATTAGTGTATGAATTGAAATAACTCAAAAACTACTGGGCCGATTTCAAAAAATCTTTTACTATTAAAAAGCTATGTTATCAGTGAGTAACATAGACTATTTTTTATTATGTTTTAATTTCATGCAGACGAAATCGCGAGCAATAATACCTAAAAATAAAATTGTGCAGAACAATTTTAGAACAAATGAAATAAATTACCAAAGCATAGACTTATAGTATAACTTTCTTTGCAGTTCTGGTGCATTCCGGTCGTCTGGCGGCGAGCAGGCGCCCGCGCCCCCCGCGCCGCCGCTCTTCCTGCCTCCACACCTCTCGCACCTTTCACACCACCTCAACCAACTGTCGCAGCCCTTCTTCCCTTTAAAAGGTTGTTTTAACCAAAATTCGGTAGATAATAAATGCCTTTGAATTACAAACATGATAAGAAGAAAAATGAACCACAAATAATTGTAAGAGATCAATGCTATTTATTTGCATCCAATGTCTATAAAAAACGCGCCCCCTTAACCTTTACAACTGTATTTCAAAAAAACTTGTAAATATGTATGGAGAATTTGCTACCAACGTATGTCAAGCATTGGTTAGTGATTACCTACATCTGCTTTCGTAATTGTACAGACAAAATATACATAAATCATATCTTTATAGTTACAATTCTTATTAACTACAGGTTGGGGCGCCCCATGTCCCTGCTGTCCTAAAGAGGAAGCACGTTCCTCCAGCGTGGCGGAGTTACGTCGTAAAGCACATGAGCATTCCGCAGCTTTACTGCACTCGCTGGCGAGCTTCCAGTCGCGGGCGCTACTGCCGCTGCCTCTGCCACCACTGCCGCTGCCCTTGCCGCTACTGCCTCACGACTCGAACCCGCCGACAAACAACGAACACAAACTTATGGAGTAAGGATTGTTTTGCAGCTCGGAGATTATTTCTTTGATATAATTCTATACTTTGTGTATTATAGACCGGTACAATACGGGAGAAAGGACAGTGTCGCGGGTGTAACAATTTTTTGTCTTGCCACTATGACCATGAAATTGTACTCTTAATTACTTTACATGAGAAAGGACAGTGTATCGACTTTAACAATTATGTCTTGCCTTGTCAATTTTGACCATGAAATTGTACTCTTATTTACTTTATTGAACTCGTTGGTATGTAAACCTTATATGACGTTTATATCTTTTGTTTCATATGAAAGCAGTTTCTTCAAAAATCGTAAGTAAAAATATGAATAAGATTAAAACTATTTGAAGTGTAATGAAAAAAAAAGTTCTTTTTTAAAAATATTGTGAAATAAAACTGTAACTGTAAAATTATTTATTTAATGAAAAAAATTGAATATGTATGTAAAATGTTTTATCTCTAAAAGTGAATATTATGTGCCATTTAAGAAAATTGTGCCAATGTTTTGTGCCATATGTTTAATTTCTATAAGTTAACATGTAAATAGTCAAAATCTTCAAAAAATATTAGACCTGTTTTTATATTTAAGTGCAAACTATATCTAAACAAGCATTTTATAAATTAGCTTCAAGAGAACTTGATTCTAAAACGTTTAGGGCCTGTCACACCACTGGCTGATAGCTAAATAGCTTAAAAGTGATGTCACTGTCAGATAGCGTACCAAAATCCGACATTTCCATCACATATTTTATACGTTGGATTGTTATCTGACAATTTACAGAATTGTGGGATAGGCTCTTAGTGTTTATTTGTAATAGAAAATATGCGACTTTTACGTTTTTTGTTGTAGCCTGTTAAAGAAGAGATTTCCAAAAAACTTTGGACTCACAGCTATGCAATTTGTAAGATATGATATGATAAACTGTTGAACTAAAACTTTTTATTGTTAAAAACCATTTAAAATTGAAAATTATACCAAGAATTTCTTAGTAAAATTGTTTATTTTCGCTACAGAGGGCAATTTAGACTACAAGCACCAAAACGTTCTTTTTTAATTAAGTAATATGTTTAAATTCTTATTAAAGTCGATGAAATTCTCTAGTTTAGGTGAAATAAAATTTTACCAAATAAAATGTAAATAGATACATCACCGAAGCAGTATTCGACCAAAATGTTGTGTATATTTCTTTTTAATACGTAGTTTTTAGATTAATAACCATAGTTGGTCTGTATTGTTTACCATAGATCATTGTTCGTATTTTATAGAGTAAAAGTTAATGTAAATAATTAAGGTCTTTAATGTTTCCAACTTGTATATGGCAATTCTTTTGTTGAATGTCACGGAGGAGTATTTGACAGCTGTCAATGTGACATAATGGAAGTGTTACCATCTAATTTAAAAATTGTTACCTTTCTTACAATCCAAGGGATAAAGATTTTTATTTCTCAACTGTCAACGTTTTATTTTGAAGAAAAAATCTTTTTATGCAATTTAATGTAGTGTTAACAATAATACATTTTTGTTGTTCCTTTTCACGCAATATTTTAAATATTTTCGATGTAATACTAAATAGAATAGTGTAGCAATATATCTAGTTAATTAAATTGTATTTTAAATAGCAACACCCGCGCCCTGTTTGTATATAAGTGTGAGAGAGGGAGATAGACGAGTGTACCCACTGCACTATGCACGACTCGTGGAATTGTCGGCGCGGGACTTGTAATATAATATAAATATGTATAACATACAGTAGTGTAGGTTCTTAAATAGTTGTTTTAATTATTACGCAATAAAAACATTAAACTCATACAGTGGTTTAATTTATCCTTAATTACTTTTTTACCTACCTGTCCTGTCCACACATAACAATTCCTTGTCTACAATGCTACTATTACATTGGCCATCTAAGAGAATGTAAATATTAACTAAGATAAGAGAAAAATAAAAAATAAAAACGTCGAGTAATAAAGGATTAAACTAAGGCCGGCTATTCTCAGCGGCAGTTTGGCAATATCTCTTTGTTCATGCAAGATCTTTTTCATTCTATTATAATAAAAAAAGTGGAGATTCTCAATTCGATTAAGTGATACATCAGACATAATAAATTAATCAACGCTTAAGTTAAATTTAGAATACTTGAATAAGTTGAGATAAATATAAAAAAAAAACATCCTAAATTCATTGATGGGACATTATATAAGCTTCGATATATAAGAGAAATTAAAAAAAAAAAAGAAGATTTAAAAAAAAAAAAAATTAGTAGACTAACAATACTAACAACTATAATAAAATGTGAAAACTAACAATAGTAAATAAATGGGAATTCCCAACGCTATGTAAATATGGAAATAAAGAGGCTTATTATTATATTATTATTATTATATAAGAGAACTGAATGTTACGCTGTTTGTTTACTACCTTAACGCACAATTTTACTCTCACTTCATTCATATTTCTATTGTACTTAAAAACTCATACAAAGTAACTTCTCTACTATTTTTACTGCTACTCTTTTGTCGTTAGACGATTTAAGACAGATTTATTAATGATAATTGTTGCTAGCGACTTCGTCCGCATTGATTTAAAAAAAAAGTAGCCTATGTTACACACTGATAACTTAGCTTTTAAATGGTGGAAGAATTTTTGTAATCGGTCCAGTAGCTTTTGAGTTATTTCAATATAAACAAAAAGACAATTACTTACAATAAAGTATAGATACAAATCATTGTAAACAGCTGTATTAAAATCTTCCCATATTAGAAATCCCATCACGAAATTAACAAGAAGCCTTTCTTTACAAAGTGCAGTTTGTCATTTGTTTCGAACTAAACTCGTAAATATTACCACTGATGTATTTATGATAGGAGTTTGTGACATATTTAACAGCTTCTCTAAACACCTGTATCAAGACTAAAAGATTACTTAAGACTTGAAATGGATATAGAAAAGATAGAGATATAGAAAAGGGGTAGATAATAGAAATATGAACACTTTATTCTCTTGTATTATTTATTGTATATAAAAATAAAAATACATATAAATAACAACTTTTTTTTTATTGCATAAAGTGGCAAACGAGCAAGCGGCCACCTGAATCCGCCAAACTGGCAAAGCGACCGCTGCCCATAGACAGTCGCAATAGCAATCTTACAATACTTTAGTTCAACAATAATCACAAACTTTCAATTTAATTGAAGTAAACAAAATCAACATATACTACATAATATAGCCTTTACAGTAAATCTCGGAGACGCACATTCCGGCGCACGGCGTTGTTAAATCCCTCCCTGTACTGGTAGAACACGCTGCTGGAGGATATCACGTCAGGTAAGGCCTCTGTGAACAACACACAATGTTAAGATATTTTTCTTTTAATAGAACATAATTTTAGAATGATTCACATGTTAAAAAAAACTCTAGTTTTCGATAATTTGTGCATGATGTCAATGTGAACTTAAACCCATTTCCACTTGAAACAAACCGAGACAAAATGCAGAGTCTAGCATAGAGCTAGCAACGCACTGCGGAGGTCCTCTTGTCTATGATATAGGAAGTAAAGTCAGCCTTTTTCCAATCGTAGAGCGGGCAACACTTCGATTAAACTGTCGCACAACAGTTGTGCGATTGTCGATTGTTTCGCAGACAATTCTTGTTTAGTTGCACAACTAAAATCGAGTGCGCGCACCTTCATATTAGTTCATAGTTCAAAGTGAGACTAAACAGTTGTGCGATAGCTTAGTTTCAGATGTGCGCAGTCTTAAAATTATGAAAGTACGATTACCAAAATATTAAGATATTATATAGATATACAAACCACAATCATAATTCAAAATTCATAGAACAATTAAGACAAAGTTATACAAACAATATCGAAAACCTAATGATCCATTGTTGTAAGACCAATAAGGCCGATTAAAACGAGTCAATTCCATTCAAAGTTAAGTAGATAACCCTAAAACATAATTAACAAGGGTATAATCACGGGCGCCGGGTGGGCTGGCGTGCGGGGGCGCGGGGGTGCGCGGTGCAGGGTAGGGGGTATGTTTGCACTAGTTAATTGCCATCCATTGTGCCGCGCGGCGCTGGCGCGGGGCGACGCTTTCCAACGCTATCACATTATGTAATCTCGTGTGCGCTTACCTACTTTCTTTAATAACGACTCGCCGTAGGTATTTTAATATACACCGTTCTCAAAAGAGACCCCCCACTTAACTATTCAGTCGCTGAAGCTCGTTTGCGTTTCATTTAAGGCCCGGACAAAAATGCATGAATAAAATAAACACCGTTTTTAAACGGATGGATTTTAGGAGATTCGTTTTAATTACGTTTTTAAATTGCAAGTTAAAAAGGAATTCATTTTTAATATCGCGTATGTCCACAGGGGTAACGAAAGAAGGTATTTTACTAATTGAACAGGATTGTTTTCAATTTATATCTTACTATCTTAAAGCTAAAGTTTACATGGATGGATGGATGGTTGTAAGAGTTTTCCACCTAAACGACTGATCGTATTTACTTTCCTTTTTTTTTATTTCCACGCGGATGGAGTCGCGGTCGAACGATAGTAAATTTATATTTTGTGTCTCATTTATTACGTTATTCATTTTTGTAGACCCACTACGTTTTACATTGAATATTGTTAAAAACAATTCATTTGAGTAAATACCGTAAATTAAAGTATTTATCAAAATTTAGTATAATCAAACAAACATAGTGATTAGAATCGGGCGGTTAATACGACTGTTAAATCAAATAGCTCTGCTGAATTGTTGGGGTGCGGGGGCGGGTTGGGAGGGGTAGGGGGAGCAGAAACAATTACTACATATAGCCTTCATTACAAGTTCCTCCCGCCTCTAAAGTCATCTCCATAATGCGAGCTATGACTTGTTCCATTGTTATACTGATAACACTGAAACCTTTAGATAAAAACGTTTAAATAACAATCAAAGACATTAAACTTACCAATTAAAGTACTAACGCTCGTAAGATGTCTACATTCACAGACCTTGGTATCTACGGTGCTACGAAAATTCGTAGACCGTAGGTAAGTCTACAAGGTACTTGTAGTTGTTAATATTTTTTAGTTAATGTGTACTAGGGGTGTTCAACAATTCGAATCCACGAACCGAATTTCAACACCGAAATACACTTCTGAAATAGTGTGCACACAACTTTATCGTGGGTTTTTTTCAAATATAATGTTCGTAAGATAAGGATATCTAATCACGGTTAGGTTGTTTTAGCTCTGAACATGACGCATACAACTGTGCCGAAAAATCTGGAGCTAAAAGAACCCTACCGTGGTAAGAAACCCATATCTTACCAACATTATATAGTGTATACACCCCCTAAAGTAAACGCAATTCTCTTTGTCTATTAAAATTTCTCATTCGCGACCGAATTATACGCAATTAATATGAGAACGGTAGACAATCGGGACGTTGCGGGGCGCGGGGGGTAAGGGGATCAGGTGTTCGATTCTCGGGCGAGTGTCGGGGAATGAATATTAACAACCCTTCCTGGCGCGAGCGGGTAATTGAAAATAATAGGCCCGCCGCTAACTCGACATGTGATTAACGTTATGCGATAATGGCCGGGCGACGTTCGCTATTTGAGAATGAATTCGCTTTAGCCTAATATACTTCGGATTAGGGATGTACATGTTGTGGGTTTACAAGGAGGTCGATTTATAACAAATTAGATACTGGCTGTAAAAGAATATAAGTATGTGAAATGTAAAAAAAGCAACTGACACTTCAGAATAAAATGCGTGTCAAGAACTTGGAAAATATCAAAGACAATGAAATTATAAATTAAGGGCCCGTACCACCTCAGGCTGATAGAGGCTCAGATAGCTTAAAAATGACGTCACTGATAGATAAGGTAACAAAACCCGATACTTCCATCATATATTTTACACGTTGGATTGTTATCAGACAATTTACAATTTGGGAAAGGCCCTTAGTCTTTTAATGTTTACAACACATGGGTTTTATATATATGTATATCATTCTTTTTAACTTACCTTGTCGCTGTATTTGAGCCATCGGTACTATCCTTCCAAAGAAATCTTTATGTACCTGTGGAATAAAAAAGCTTATCTTAGATTTATTATAAAACTAGCGGTTCTTAAAATTTTATTAAATTGTTTACAGTTGTAATATTTTCAATTAAATTAAAAAAAAAAAAAAAAAAAACTAGTATTAAGAAGAAAACACATAAATATTTATAATTAGATATATATAAAAAAAAAAAAAAAAAAAAAAAAAAAAAAAAAAAAAAAAAAAAAAAAAAAAAAAAAAAAAAAAAAAAAAAAAAAAAAAAAAAAAAAAAAAAAAAAAAAAAAAAAATTCAATTGTCAAAATTAAAATGCTTAAATGACAATGAAGTCTCTTGCCCTTTGCCATTGGCTAACAATTACCATTAGAATGGCAATCTTGTTTTGCTTGTAATTTTTGTTCCTTTCTTGATTGACATTTTTTTCAATTGATTCCCCCCTACATAAAATAACGCAAAAATCTTTAGCCTATAGTCTGTCGTAACGCCTCCAGCAACATCCTACTTAACAAAGTACATGTTAACGCTTTATTATATTAGTATAGATCTATTTGAATACATCTGGAGGGCCTAGACTAGATGTACTAGGTAACCATAAGTGTTGTAAAGCCTGCGCCCGCGGCATCGTCTCCAATTAGAAGAGTGACGCGACGGTCGTTAGTCGCGGCACATCGTTACCGCACCCTCAACGACCACTGACGCCACTGAAACGCCACTGAAATACCACTGAAACGCCACTCGACACGCCCGACGTCTTCCTTTACTCGGCGTGTAGGCAGTTAGCACGTTTTTTTAAAGTAATTCTAAGTAATCACCCGTCTGTAGACTATTATATACGATGTGGTTTTAAGAGTTTTGAAATTCTTTCTTGTTGAATTTTATCTATGTTTTCTAAGTTTTCCCGCGGCGACGGTTGCGCGGAAATAAAAAAATTGTAGCCTATGTGTTCGAGAGTGTTTGTTGATACCTTGTAACAACCATCCATCTAAACTATCCATACAATATTAGTAAGATTCTTTTGTCATGTGACACAGTAATCCACATTATTAATACGGAATGGGATAGTAATTAAGAAAAAATACTTAATAAAATCGCTCCAAACTTGTACCATACAGTAATTTCATCGTGTTGCAATATTTTCTATCAGCGAACCCCAACGGCTGTGGTAAATCGCTACATATAGACATAAACACAATTTGTCGCTCATAAAAGTTATCGGCGGTATGTCGCGGAGCTTCGGCGATATTGTCAATCAGGAGATGATCCGAGGCGCCTTATAGCACTAACAATGTTTACAGATTTATATCGAAGCGAGACTTGAGCTTTATAACGTTATAAGTATGGTATAAACAGATGATGGTTTTTGCTTTGCACGAGTATTAAAAACATATAAAAACTACTATTATGCACGTAATTATCAGATATCTAGTTTCGAGCTTAGGCATATTATTAAAATACTATTAAATTATAGCTGAATTAATAAGTATGAAGGGAATATACATTTTAAAGAGAAAATTCGAACAATTTTTCGTACCATTAATTTTAAAAAGGCTACGTCGTAGAAGATGCTACGAACAGTACTACGAGCATTTTTTTTATATCGTTAAGTCGTAATAAATTGTACCGTCTCACTAATGATTTGATATTAAACGATTAAAAGCGTTAAATAAAGTTATTCTTAAAATCTATCTATCATACAAATAACGATTGAGTACGCAAAACAAATTTAAACATTCATTCTACTCTCAAATATTTATCTCAAACAGATATTTCACGTTGTAGACGATATTTTTCCACTCGGATGCACCATGGGGGGTGGTTTGAAGGGGGGTATACTAGGTATCAATTCGCCCCGCCCCGCAAACAATACAATCAGAGGCAATCTGCCGCGCAAATAGGAAAATAGAGTGCGCGCCGAGACAGGGCCGCCTCGGGCGACTGCCACGAATGTTGCTTTACACTTTTCTGCAAATTACACATTATTTTGAGCCGTATGTCTTTAAATTGGCAAGCAGTTTCAATCTATTAGACGAATAAAGTAGAATGTAAAACAATTTATACATTGTTAGTGTCAAATGTCTTAAAACGTAAGAAAATTGTTTATTTATAAGGGATTGGCTCCATCTTTCTAAGATATTTAGTAACATAATTGACACTTTACTTTTACTATAAAAATATAAGATTTATAATTCAAGAAAGATTGTTCTACCATCTACGCCATATAACATATAGAGCTTTTATTCGGTTTTTTCTTTCAATGAGTGTAATCTTTTATTCAAGGTCTTGTCAATCTTACTAATCTTACTAATATTATTAATGCGAAAGTTTAGATGGATGGATGTTTGTTAGAATTTGTAGCCTAAACGGTTGAAGGAATCTCGATGAAATTTAGCATAGATGTAGAGGATATTCTGGAAGAACACATAGGCTACTTCCTTTTGTATTTTTTAATTCCGCGCGAATACAGTCACGAACAGCTAGTATGTCATATAAATAGTTGAGAGGCTATAGTCATTTAACTAATGTATTGTAAATCGGACGAAAAAATTTAAAAGAAAAACTCTTTACTTTCGTATTATTTTAACATCTATTATTCATTGACCCTTTCTTTTATCACTGTCCACCCTTTGTTGTAAGATCGTTGTGATATTATTACGATAGTGTTTTAGTTTGAAAGAAAAGCAAAGCAAAAGGATGGTTGACATATCTTTTAAGCCTATAAACAATTCACGAGCGGTCAGAAAAAGGAAACCATTACGATTTACATAAGTTTCAACTCTTAATGGTTTTCCTATTTACTTAAGAAAATTGTATATTTATTTAACTACTAGCTTTCGCCCGTGACTAAGTTCGCATGGAATTAAAGAATAAACAAAAGTTAATCTATGCGTTCTGCCAGATTATCCCCTATCTATCACCAAATTTCAAAGAGATCTCAGCAGTTTAGGCTACAAACTCTAACAAACATCCATCCATCTAATCTTTCGGATTTACTAGTATATTAGTAAGATTGTAGTGAGATAAACTATAGTTATAAACAGTTACAAAAACTAAAACCCTATTATTATTGTCTTATTATAGGAGTCTATTTAATTAAGATTTTTGAATCAGTCAATTAGAAATACAGCTGTAAATCCTCGTTTGAATTTAATTTTGAAAGTATCCCCATAGAAAATACATCCCCTAGATAAGACTCGAGGAAATCTTGATTTTAAAGGTTTCACTTTAAATTATATAATTATATTAATATCCTATATGTCATCCAATGAGTTAATTCTTTAGCAATGTTCGGTTACGCTCTCACACAAATTACATTCGCCAAACAATTTGTTACCATTACAAATTGATATCACTCCCCGATCGCCTTAGCTATGATCGATCGCATATAAACGTCAATAACAAATTAGAATGTAAATTTTGTAAAAAACTAAGTTCGCAAATGTAATAAAGTTCCTTATTGAATAAGAATCGTAAATTACTTTGAAAGTTAAGCATATAATCACACTCAGAATTATTTGTTGGTTTATGACTCGCTTAGGGTATTAGGTTTAGTATCTAACATAGAATATAACAATCATGCCCTTGGACTGTTTAAATGCTTTTTATATTACACTATCCGTTGCTCGCGACTTCGTCCGTGTAGAATAAAAAAAAAGTAAAAAGCAGTCTTTGTTACGCATTGGTTACGTAGCTTTATAATGGTGCAAGAATTTTTTATATCTGCCCAGTAGTTTTTGAGTTAGTACGACATACAAAAATACAGATCTTTCCTCTTTATAATATTTGTATAGACTAGCTGTTGCTACCGAATTCGTCGATGTGGAATTAAAAAAAATAAAAAGGTGTCTTTGTTACTCAATGGTTACGTAGCTTTTTAATGATGCAAGATTTTTTAAATCAGCCCATTAGTTTTTTTCAATACATACAAAAACACATAAAGACAAATCTTTCCTCTTAATAATATAAGAATACATCACTATCTACCGTGCGTAAAGGAATTAGTTTCGTATTCCGCAATAACGAGGGATTTTATATCTCTGGTCAGACAAATACGAGATCAAAAGCTTTGCCTCTTAAAGGCTTACTTCAAGCTATGAAGAGTTGCCCAAAAATCTGGACAAAAGAGACTAAGCCTAACAACAAATTGCAATTAACCCGACCATTTTATATAGTACGGTGGTGCCTGGGGCGTTCGCTTTGGCTTCAAAGGCGTGGTCTACCACCGATGGCTATTCAAACTTGTTTGTGTTAATCAGATAGGGTCCGCAATATGCAACATGTTTGGAAAGGCTGGTATAATGGTTTTTAAGCAACTGTCGCTTTGAACTTTAGTGTTCATAACCACACACCTAAGTAGACATGAAAAGTCTATTTTTTATCTATTAATTGTTTTATGTATAATTTATATTTCTTACATATTACTTAAATATAGTAAAATTCAGTATTTAGACATAACTAAATTGATATAATTTAAAAACCTTCCAAGGTAATTTAAATATTCTTTTAAGTTAAAAGAAAATTATAGTATCTTACTAATATTTTAATAACAAAAGTTTAGATGGATAAATGGATGGATGTTAGTTTGTAGCCAAACTTTAACAGATCTCGATAAAATGTAGCATAGATGTAGAGCATAGAAACATCTAGAACACATAGGCTACTTTTGTTTTTTTATAAAGCTAGTAAGACAAAAGAAGTATCGTGTTTTTACTATTCTTCCCCGAAAACAAACTAAACTTATTCAACCACTAAATATAAAAAATATGAACAATAACATTTGTTCTTTATTGTTCCGTTCTGTTTGCATCCAGCGCGCGAAAGGGTGACGTCGATTACGCAAGCATCGCCGCGGGCCACGCATATGGCGCTCACATCAATTTTGTAAATTATCCGCATGTTTAATTTTTGGAACCGCATTATTTGAGCCTATTTGAATTGTAGCCGCCTCCTAATCGTAGTAGGATTTGTGACAAGATTAGTTAGACTAATGTAAAGTTAGGGGAAGGGGAAGGGATTCCTTGTTTGTAATGCGCTGCGAAACGAAAATTATTATGTTTCTGATTGGCGTTGTATTTTAAAGGAATGCAGATTATTTTTCTTTTTAAAAGTGAATGCTTCTAAAAATATGCATTTACTAAATATAGTATCTTTTATTTCTGTAGTTTTAATTAACGAAAAAATTACGTTTAAATAATTTCGCTTACATTCAAAAATGAGACTTTTCGCCTATTTCAAGTCTTTAATACTAATAATCAACAAAAACTTTGATTTACATTTAAGTGTGTTTTTAAGTCATTATATTTTACCCAATAATACCAATGAACATTTCGAAAATGTGTTAAAAAGCTTCAAAGGAATCAAGTGAGAAAAAAATGCAATAAATTACGTAGAGAGAGAAATATGCATGGAGTAACAAAACGCCTGGAGGCAGTGGAGTGGGCTGTTCGTTTCCAAATTTAAATAATAGTGTAACGAGCTCGCGCGGGATCGCAACCGACAATCATATTACTGAATACCACATCTACAAATGAAAATATTTTTTTATATTGTACGGAATTAAATGAACTACATGTTGATATCTTATTAATCTTACTAATATTATAAATGCGAAAGTTTAGATGGATGGATGGATGTTTGTTAGAGTTTGTAGCCTAAACGGATCTCGATGTAATTTGGCATAGATGTAGAGTATAGTCTGAAAGAACACATAGGCTACTCAATTTTGTTTTTTTTTTTTTTTTTTTTTTTTTTTTTTTTTTTTTTTTTTTTTTTTTTTTTTTTTTTTTTTTTTTTTTTTTTTTTTTTTTTTTTTTTTTTTTTTTTTTTTTTTTTTTTTTTTTTTTTTTAATTCCACGCGGACGGACTCTCGGGCTAAAGGTAGTATGTTATAAATATTTGACTGTATTAAGAATATTTCTACATAAAGCATGTCTTCTCTAAAGTTAATGTGGTTTATTAAGCTCAAACCAATCGTTGTTTTACATTAATCTGTATAAATGGATAGGTGTTTACTTGAAAATGATAACTATCGCTTCGTTCCAATTTAAATCCGTCTATTGATGTTAATGATAGTTAATTCTCTCTCTATCATAAGTTACAATTCTTATTACAACCGACACAAAACACTACCTCTTATAGCCTGTCCATTTAAAGACGTCAGTGGTTTAATAATCCTGTACCTCTGCAAAGAATAAAAATGCAGACACGTCAAAAGTAATACGTCATAGAGTAATAGCCTGCCGCTATTACACCGTAATGCAATACCAGTACAAAGGGGTTGCGGGGTAAAAACTAGCTAACAAGCGCCCGCGCCCCCCGGCGACGGCGGCGGTCTAATTCACAATTCGCCACGGCCGAGACTCGCGCTACAAATTTTACACCCGACAAAATAACATTTGTTAAGAATAATTTTTCCTTCGGCGCATCCTGTTTAGCATATTTCATTTGATCAAACATTTTTGGGTTTCTATCGCAAAGTTGTACTAAGTTACTCAAGTAATTAAGAGTAGCCACTACAATGAACTTTCATCATCATCATCATCATCATCATCATCATCATCATCATCATCATCATCATCATCATCATCATCATCATCATCATCATCATCATCATCATCATCATCATCATCATCATCATCATCATCATCATCATCATCATCATCATCATCATCATCATCATCATCATCATCATCATCATCATCATCATCATCATCATCATCATCATCATCATCATCACCATCATCATCTCCTTATCCTACTCCCGTAGTGGCGCAACAGGTTTCTGTCCTCTACATAACTCTATCATACGTCATCTCAGTCATCACTCCCTTTTTCATCATGTCACCTTTTACACAATCCATCCATCTCTTTCTAGGTCTACCTCTACAGATGTACCCTTCCACACTCATAACTAACGTTCTCCTTGTAACATGCGATTCATCCCTCCTCATAACATGCCCATACCATGCTAACCTTTTACTCCTTACCTTCTCTACTACGGGGGCTACTCTCAAACTTCCTCTAAACTAAATGAACTTTATGGAAAGAAAATGTATGATAGAATTTTATGGACTAGCTTTCGCTAGCGTCTCCATCCGCGTCGAAATAAAAAAAAACAAAAGTCAGTAGCCTATGTGTTCTTCCAGACTATGCTCTACATCTATGCCAAATTTTATCAAGATCCGTTCAGCAGTTTAGGCTACAAACTCTAATAAACATCCATCTAAACCATTTATAATATTAGTAAAAGTAAGATATGTGTATGAACTAACAAGAGCCTTAAGTAATAGGTAGTAAATTGATGTGCAAATAGACCTGCCATCGGAATACGGACACTGCATTCATCCACATATAACTATTATAAATATTTCAGGATAGCATCAGCGGTAATCCGCGAGAGACGGAGCGTCGGGACGCGGAAAAATCTCACCCTAACCGAATAACCCTTACGCGGGGGCGCCCCCGAGGAAGGCTTCCGATTGGCCGCCCCCCAGGAAGGATATGACCTATAGTTTTTCTTCTCGAGAACTTCCTGCGGGCATTGTGAGCGTGATATACGAGCGGGGGCCGGGGGCGTAGATTGATGATTGCTCGTATCCGGCCCTCGCAATCACATCTGCACACGATCCGGCAATTTAGCCGCATATTCGTTTACCCGGCGCTATACTGGGGCGAACTCCTTCCGCGCTTGAGTGTTATTGCTTCTATTACGAGCGTAGAGACCTTAATGCTCGCCGTTACCAGATAAAGGAATATAATAGCAACCCGACGTCGTTATGTCGTTTATACAAGAACGATGGGATTAAAGATTTTTTATCCACTTGGTCAGACTATATATAGACTCTTTGGATTATATTTTTTTATATCATAAGGTAGCAAACGAGCAAGCGGCTACCCAAATCCGCCAAAATGGCGAAGCGACCGCTGCCCATAGACATTCGCAATAGCGGATGCGTTGCCTACCTTTGATCGACGGAGAAGACGCACATAAAGGGGATATTTCCCCTTCCTATGCGTCTCCTGCACCATCAAATCCACGTTTCCCTTCCCATCCTTTTCTAATAACAAAAAGTCTGGGAAGGAAAAGGGACAAAAGTTGGGCCTCAGGCACCACACTCATCAGACGAAACGCGGAATTGCTTCCACTTCACGCCTGTTTTCTGTGTGGTCGTGGTATTGCACCGGGCGAGCCGACCCATTCGTGCGAAGATGTTAAAGCGGGCTCTACCACTGTTAAATTATATTCTTAACACTGGCCACCGACAAAGACAAGTGTAATTTAAAAAAAAATGTCAACAAGAAGAAATATAAAGCATGTGTAGAAATTTTATTATGTTGTAAAAATGATTTAAGTAAGAATAAAGAAGAGATTTATCAAAAGCAATGGCGTTATTTTATTAATTAAACACCACTTTTTGTTACTGAAGCTTTTTTTATCAATTACTTGAATTGAACCTTACTAAGTTATTCAAAATAAAAAGAAAAACTTAAATTTAAATTTTTGACCGACTTCCCAAAAGAAGGAGGTACTCAATTCGTCCGTTTTTTTTTTTTTTTTTAATGTGTGTTACGGCATAACTCCGCCCCTGGTAGACCGATTTTGAAAATTCTTTTTTTATCCGAGAGGTAGTGCTTGCAGGTGGGTCCCATTTTTTTGTTTGATTTTTTATAGACTCAGGACATGGGACAAAGAAACCAATTATTAGTCAAAAAAAGATTACGTTTTAATTCTATAACCAAAAAAGTTTAATCAAATAATCACTTTTACTGCTTATTCATTATTTATCACAGTTACTAAAGGTTACAATAAATATAAAAAAAATTACAAATTACAAATAAAAAAGATTTCAATCAATTTAAATCAAACGTATCTCATAAGCTAACATTTTAATAAAGAGATCACAATAGTAATGGAAGACGACGTCCTCGATTTACTACCGGCGGTGGTGGGTTGGGAGTTGAGGGTAGGGGAGGGGGTTGCTCAGCCGGGGCGGCGCCGCTCCGGATTTATTGCACGCGATTACCGCCTAATGTACGGAACACTAACTACACTCCGTGCAAATTAACGACTTCAATAGAAAAAAACACTCACGCCTATAATTTATAGGGTAAGCAGAGATAACAAGTTTCTCAGCAAGTGCTAGGCACCTCTTTTATTTTACAAACTTTTCGGTTACTCTTGTTACTAAGTCGGTAAAATTAAAATTATAGAACTAAGATTTAAACCAAGAATCCAGGTAATTCGTATGACTTATTAATAACTAGCTGTTGCCCGCGGCTTCGTCCACGCAATATTAAGATTAAAAAAGTAACCTATAATATACCCGATTATGTCAGCTACCCTTCAGTGAAAGTCCGTTCGAAAACGACCCAGCCCTTTCGGAGACTACCCGGAACAAACGCGGCTTGCAGACAGACAGACAAAAAATGTTTAAATGCGATTTTCGTTATCAGCAACGCAAATACATCATCTTCCCGAAACCTGGATTTTTTCTAGATTTGATTTTGATTTGATATTACAAACAGACACTCCAATTTTATTATATGTATAGATAGATTACACACTATTCCCGAATTACTTTAAGTTAAAGTTAGAGTTAAATTAAAAATACATTCTCATTCAAAATTAAAACTTGATACAAACAAAACGCCCAGTGATATCGTGCAACATTAGGGACATACTCGACTTTTACCCCGTAGTGCGTCGCCACGCCCGACAAATAAATTACCCCAATATTAACTGCCCACCCGCTGAGCGCACGTGACTTAACGAATAGTATGTATGATTGTTTGTACACTTCAGATAAACATATCAAAAGACAGTCACTTGTAACTTTTACGGATCGCACTCGCTGATTTTATTCTATAGTTCAATCCTATCTAGTATAAACGTGAAGTGGATTTGACAGTGGAAGAGACGCATAGGAAGGGAAAATATCCTCTTTAGATGCGTCTCCTTCGTCAATTATGGGTAGGCAACGCGTCTGCAATTACGGGTGTCTATGGGCAGCAGTCGCTTCGCCATTTTGGCGGATTCAAGCGGCCGTTTGCTTGTTTGCCACCTTGTGATATAAAAAAATGTGTCGAAATACATGGAAACTTGAAAAGTATCTAAAACTGGCCCTCTATTTAAAGATCCATATCTAACTACTAAATAGCATAAACTCTGTCTACTTCTCTGGCGGTATATTTCTTGTTTAATTAGGTAAATAATTATGAATTTACTATTAAAATTATATAATTTCCCAAGCCCTGCCATTCAATTCATCATCATCATCATCATCTCCCCTGCCTTATCCTACTCCCGTAGGGTCGGCGCACCAGGTTTTCGTCCTCCAAAGCACTCTATCATCCGTCATCTCAGTCATCACTCCCTTCTTGATCATGTCACCTTTAACGCAATCCATCCATCTCTTTCTAGGTCTACCTCTACCGGTGTACCTCCACACTCATAACTAACGTCCGTCTTGTTACATGCGATTCATCCCTTCTCATAACATGCCCATACCACTCTAACCTTTTACTCCTTATTTTCTCAACCACTGGGGCTACTCTCAAACTTCCTGCCATTCAATTAATAATTACTTATTAAAATTACCTTTTTAAATTTTTAAGGAGGTGAATATAAAATAAGTTAAATGAACAATATTCTTGATAGGAGAGAGGATTACGGCGAGAATTGACGAGCGCCGCCGACCCCTTGATATACCATTAGCGGCCAAGAAAAACTTGCAAGAAAATTGTGTAAAGGACATCGCACACTTAACTATTTCAATAATAAATGTAATTTTGTTTAACATTTTTTTTTTATAAAAAATAATACGATCTAAAACGGTGAAGAAATCGAAATGGTAAATGTAATATTTTTATTTATATTTTTACAAATATGTACGTAGTATTATGAGACTTAAAAGAAACTTTAAAGAATCACAATTAAAGTTAAAATCATTGTTATGTAAAGTTACTTAAATTCATTTATATTATTGACTATAGTAGTAGTATTTTTAAAAAAATCAAATTATATTATATCAAAAAAATCAAGAAAAAACTCAGTGATCAGTGAGCGTTGACCTTTAAAACAACCCTCCAATGAAATTCTTATGGAGTTTTTAAAAGAGGCGGCCGCAACCCTTTTATTTTGATTAGTTATTGTATTTACGGGGGGCGGGTGTCGGCATTGACAAAAAAATCATTACCCCAAAGTGGGAATTACAAATTGGAGACGCTGTTTTGACAGTCATTATTTGATGAGATACAGATTTGTAAACCCAGTTTTAGAAACAGTGTTGAATTAAAACTGAAGTAAAATTACATTTTTTTAATGAGCATATCAAATCATATAATAATAATATAATATAATATAATATATTATAAAGAGGAATACTTTGTATTTTTGTATTTTTGTATGTATTGAAATAACTCAAAAACTACTGGGCCGATTTTAAAAATTCTTTCACCATCAGAAAGGTAATTTATCTGTGAGTAACATAGGCTATATTTTATTATTACTAATTTTTAGGAACTATTAATAAACAGCGTGTTTCTGGACGCCGGCGTTAAAAATTCACTAAACTTTAACTTTTCTCGGCTTACGCTGCCTAAACCGTTAGAGGTATATAAAAATGATGTATGAAAGAATTGTAGATCTCAAAAAGTTCTACAGAAAAGTCCGCGATAGCATATATCTATCTTTAACGGTTTTCTTACAATTATTACAATATTTAAATTGGACTAATAGTTTAGAAGATATCGCGATAACAAACAATAAGGGTAACTGAAAAATCAGCTTACAAGCTACCGGGCTTAGAAATTTGGAATCTTGCATCGGTAGATTTCTGTTATTACGTAGATTACTATAATACTAAGTTAATACTTTTGGTAATAGGTTGAAAAAAAGGGCGAACGTAATAGGTTATATTTATAATTTCACGCGGGCGAAGTCGCGAGCAACAGCTCGTAAAATATAAATATTATTAATGCGAAAGTTGCCATGGATGGATGGATGTTTGTTAGCGATTCTAGCCTAAACGGCTGAACGGATCTCCATGAAATTTGGCACAGGTTTAGAGCATAGTCTGGAAGAACACATAGGCTACTTTTTATCCCGGGAATAGTTACAGTTCCCGTGGGATTCATTAATTTAGTTTTTTAATGTTTACTCGATCATTCTGCGTTCGTAATATACTAACATTGTAAAGAGGAAAGATTAGTTTTTTTTTTTTTGGATTTATGCATTTACTGAAATACAAAACTACTGAACCGATTACAAAAATTCTTGCACCATAAAAAAGCTACGTTATCAGTGAGGCTATGCTTTTTATTGTTTTTTTTTATTTCACGCAGACGAAATCGCGAGCTACAGCTAGAATATAAATTTCTTGATGTTTTAGTTTCTCGTATTCCATTATAAGACATGAAGTACAAAGTGAACGCTAAGCAAATAGGCAAGATAAGGTAAATAGAGTTTTATGTGGACAATACGCGCCGTCTCGCTGAATGGCGGCGCGCAGATTGCAGTTTACTTGCCTTGATGGAATATATTAACGTGTTGACAACCAAGGGTTGGCAACATCACTAAATATAAACGTAACGTATTATAAATGCGAAAGTTTAGATGGATGGATTTTAGTTTGCAAATTGCTGAACGGATCTCGATGTTTGATATAAATAAAGGATAGTCGAGAAGACATAGGCTACTTGCTTTTTTTAATTGCAGACGGAGTATCGGGCGAAAACTAGTGTTGTACATTTTTAACATCTAAAGATATTTTCATTTAAACATGTAAACAGATTACAGTTAACCTAATTTATATAGTCTTTTATAATACAAGTTTGGCTTAATTCCTGTTTACTTATTTAAATAACTTTCACTTACTAATTAGCTTAAAAATCTCTTAATAATTTGAAGACATGTACACCGTTAATAATAATAATAGCTACACTTTACATATCTAATGTTTTTATATCTATATTTATACTATATATATTTACACTATTTATACTATACTATTATAATAAAGCGTAAACACACACTTCTTTGTTGCCTAAGATGTCAGCAATTACAGCATATTTTTGAATAATTCTTTTTTTAATAAAAAGCCCTACACTTACGTCATGCTTTAGGCTATATATTTTCACGCCATTAAACTTAGGGGGTACATATTTTGGATAAAAACCCTAATGTGGGAAAGAGACCATAAGTAGCTGCCAACATCAAGAAAGGAAGATTGCTTTGTCATGTCACGTCATGTCATTTTGACATTTGCTATTGATAATTTGACAAATGTGAACAATAAAATAAAGTTTTTATAATTTCACGCGGATGAATCCGCACGCGAACAGCTAGTTACCATATATAATAATTGAAAAATATAATTTCCATTTTGCCAACCCTAATCACGCAATAGGAATGACACGGCCAATTGAAATGGTCGCTTTTTTGCGAGAATCGTATATAACGTAAAAGCGTTATATGAAGGCTTTCATAGCATTTTCTCATTTACAAGTCTTTTAAAACAACCAAGTAATTTAAAAAAGTTGAAAAAAGGCATTATAAATGCGATTTAAATGAATGAATCCTACTATCTTACTAATATTATAAATGCGAAAGTTTAGATGGATGGATGGATGTTTGTTAGAGTTTGTAGCCTAAACGGCTGAACGGATCTGGATGAAATTTGGTATAGATATAGAACATAGTCCGGAAGAACACATAGGCTACTTTTTTTTTTAATTCCTCGCGGACGGAGTCGCGGGCGCAAGCTAGTAATATTGTAAATGCGAAAGTTTGGATAAATGGATGGATAGATGTTTGTTAGAGTTTGTAGCCTAAACGGCTAAACGGATTTCGACGAATTTTTGTATAGACGTAGCTGATACTCTGGAAGAACACATAGACTACTCACTTATGATTTTTTTAATTCCACGCAGACGGAGTCACGAGCGAAAGCTAGTGTTGCTATAAATCTCCAAAAAGGGTCAAGAATCTCAATTAAATTTATCACAGACTAGCTGTTCCCTTGCGGTTTATCCGCATGAAATTATAAAAACTATATTTTATTGTGCACATTTGTCAAATTATCAATAGCAAATGTCAAAATGACATGACATGACAAACCTTAGCAATCTTTCTTTCTTGATGTTGGCAGCAACTTATGGTCTCTTTCCCACATTAGGATTTTTATCCAAAATATTTACCACCTAAGTTTAATGGCGTGAAAATATATAGCCTAAAGCATGACGTAGTTGTAGGGCTTTTTATTAAAAAAAGAATTATTCAAAAATATGCTGTAATTGCTGAGATCTTAGGCAACAAAGAAGTGAGTGTTTACGATTTATTATAATAGTATAGATATAGATAGAAGTATAGATGTAGAGCAAAGTCTGGAATATAAGCTAATGAAGTTTTTTTTTAATTCTGTGCAAACGGATCCGCATGTAAAAGCTAGTTTAATATAACTTACTTGAGGTTTACGTTTTTCAACATCTTTAGGCTTTAAACGCTGTAAATGGTTGGGTAATCGCGTCTCCTCTGCAACTTTCTCTTCTGTTCTCTTTACAATTTCATTACCCTTCCTTGGGTTTACTCTTGCGGTCTGAAAATATAAGGAAAAAAAAACATTATGTTGAAGCCAATAAGGTTTTTATTTTTATTTTTTGGTAATTCACCATATAGCTTAAATTTATCTATACAAATCTTACTAATATTATAAATGTGAAAGTTTAGATGGATGGATGTTTGTTTGTTGTCTAAACTGCTTAACTGATTTTAATGAAATTTTTCATAGATGTAGAGGATAGTCTGGAAAAACACATAGGCAACTTAGTTTTGTTTTTTTAATTCCACACGGACGGAGTCGCGGGCAAAAGCTAGTAAATAATAATTATATCGAGTTTTCAATATATTTTACTTACCATTTCTTCGTTTCTTCTAATAATTTCAAGTTGTTGTTCCCTAGCTATGGCTTGTCGCACCGCCGGCTGCGGCCTGACGCGCTCCTCCGTACCTTTGATACAAAAAATATATAGCCTTAAATATATAAATATTGTTAAGCATATTCTTAAAATTCAAGATAAACAAAAGCACAGAAAAAATTCAACATCGCCTTCAAATTATGTAACTACTAACGCCATCTATTGACATAAAAATTAAATTATTTTTTTTTGGAATTCAATGCGTGTCTTTGATATTATACTTATTTAAACTTTATCAACAACTATTGAAATATAATTTTTATAAAACTAATTTAAATAAAATCTTTATCTACAGACAGAGATTTTACTACTGGGTCAATATCAAAAATTCTAGCCTACGTTATCGCTGAGTAACAATTTACGAATCCTTGTAAACTTGCGAAACCTAGTAGTATATTATTTCACACGTCACGAGCCACAGGTATTATAATATTACCCATAAAAGCGATTTTGTATACATCAGGTTCCAGCTGGTAGGAGTAGAGTCCGTCGAGCGCGCGCTGCACGTAGCGCAGCCCGTAGTCGCACAGCGCGCCCGCGCACGCCGCCACCGCCGCGCGCTCGCTCTCGCTGCACAACTGGAACAGAGAGGGCGCTGGAATCGACTTTTTTATATCAAAATATGTCATCTATACTTCTTTCCTAATATTATAAAGATTTGTCTGCACAACTGAAATAAAGGGGGCGCTGGAATCTACTTTTTTTTATGTCATCTGTACGTCTTTCCTAATATTATAAAGATTTGTCTGCACAACTGGAATAAAGAGGGCGCTGGAATCTACTTTTTTTTATGTCATCTGTACGTCTTTCCTAATATTATAAAGATTTGTCTGCACAACTGGAACAAAGAGGGCGCTGGAATCGACTATTTTTTAAATGTCATCTGTACTTTACTAATATTATAAAGATTTGTCTGCACAACTGGAATAAAGGGGGCGCTGGAATCGATTTTTTTTAAATGTCATCTGTACGTCTTTCCTAATATTATAAAGATTAGTCTGCACAACTGAAATAAAGGGGGCGCTGGAATCTACTTTTTTTTATGTCATCTGTACGTCTTTCCTAATATTATAAAGATTAGTCTGCACAACTGAAATAAAGGGGGCGCTGGAATCTACTTTTTTTTATGTCATCTGTACGTCTTTCCTAATATTATAAAGATTTGTCTGCACAACTGGAACAGAGAGGGCGCTGGAATCGATTTTTTTTTTTTTAAATGTCATCTGTACGTCTTTCCTAATATTATAAAGATTTGTCTGCACAACTGGAACAGAGAGGGCGCTGGAATCGATTTTTTTTAAAATGTCATCTGTACTTTACTAATATTATAAAGATTTGTCTGCACAACTGGAATAAAGGGGGCGCTGGAATCGACTTTTTTTTTATGTCATCTGTACGTCTTTCCTAATATTATAAAGATTTGTCTGCACAACTGGAATAAAGGGGGCGCTGGATTCGACTTTTTTTTTATGTCATCTGTACGTCTTTCCTAATATTATAAAGATTTGTCTGCACAACTGGAACAAAGAGGGCGCTGGAATCGACTTTTTTATATCAAAATATGTCATCTATACTTCTTTCCTAATATTATAAAGATTAGTCTGCACAACTGAAATAAAGGGGGCGCTGGAATCGACTTTTTATACATTCAAATCTTACTAATGTAATAAATGCGAAAATTTGGATGGATGGATGTTTGTTGGAAGGTATCTCATAAATGGCTCAACGAATCTCGATAAGGCACAAATGTAGAATATAAACGGAAAGAACACCTAGGTTAACCTGAGTTTTTATTATCAGACAAAATAGCATATCTATACAAAAACCAGTAGAATAATAAGATTTAATTAATTCGATATTTCTTTGTTAATCAAGTTTGATTAGAACAGACTAAAAAGGTATATCCAGAAACAAATTTGCATACATACAATAAGCAAATTATATATACATACATACCTGTATATTAGCAGATCGTAAGGTAGGCGTTAGTATATAAGGTAATAATGGCAACACATCCAATCTGAGGGCGTTCTTGTTGACGATACGAGGTCCGCTGCCGCGCCATACGGAATGCAATATACTATCCAATTCTACTTTCTTACGATACATCTAAAACAAGGAAATTTAATACATTACTAAAACATAATAATTAAAATTGATTAAAGTAATTTAGAGAAATCCTAGATAAAAAATACGGTACTCCGGATTTTCACTAAAGTGTCTTTAAGCCTCTAATCTTACTTACATTTGTACTAATATTTGCTTATACTCAGTTTATTCCTAAGTTTAACTTTATACCGCGTTTATTTGTAAGGCTGTACGTCTCTTATAGCCCAATACTGAAACGACATTTATGGATGTAACAGTGTCTTAAGTGATAAGGCTTAAATTCCATATTACGTAAAAATTTTGACGTCTATCAAATTGTCAGCGGCGTTTTTTGACCGACTTCCCAAAAGAAGGAGATACTCAATTCGTCTATGTTTTTTTTTAATTTTTTTTTTGTTTAAGATTCGTTTAAATATTCGGCCGTTAATTTCACTTGAGCTCAAATTCTGAAACGAATTTTAAAGACGTCTGACAAATTTTAAAATTTCAATATTATTTAAATTATTATTATTACTTATTTTAGTTTTATTAGTTTAAGCGTGGCCTTATCAGTTAACGATGTTACTAAATGTCGTTTTTCTAAATTCGGTCATGAGTCTTATTAGATTTCAATAATTATAACTAATTTTGTACCAATTTTCAAAACCTACTCGACGAAATCAATTCTAGTGTCATTTTTAAAACAAGCTATTTTCAATGAAAATCCTAATAAAAGGAACCTCCTGCGCTTGCAATGGAAACTTCAACTTGTGGTAAGTCCTCGTAGCGAGCAGCCGCTGGCACGTGGCGAGGCAGAGCGGCAGCGTGCCGTACAGCGAGTAGTTCTGACACCGCACCGTCCACGACTGCACGGTGTCGTAGAAGCCGAGCCAACTCATCGTCTCTGACGCGATATGGAGACGGCTGTCAACACGAGCGTTGGTATAATTCTCGAATATACCTTCCACTAATCTGTAAATAATAAATATAAAAGTAAACGACACTCGAATCAGTAGCGTTAAATGTGTTTAAGATATTGTATTCTATACTATTATAATAAACCGTAAACACACACTACTTTGTTGCCTAAGATGTCAGCAATCACAGCATATTTTTGAATAATTCTTTCATTAATAAAAAGCCCTACACTTACGTCACGCTTTAGGCTATATATTTTCACGCCAATAAACTTAGGGGGTAAATATTTTGGATAAAAACCCTAATGTGGGAAAGAGACCATAAGTTGCTGCCAACATCAAGAAAAAAAGATTGCTAAGGTTTGTCATGTCATGTCATTTTGACATTTGCTATTGATAATTTGACAAATGTAAACAATAAAATAAAGTTTTTATAATTCCACGCGGATGAATCCGCACGTGAACAGCTAGTAGATAAATATTTTGTCAAAAGCTACTTATTGTGATGTGTGTTTGTGTGTTCATATGTGTGTGCATGCATGATTGTGTGTGTGTTTGTGTGTACGTGTGTGGATGTAATAGGTACGCACATATATCAATTTTACCTGTCATATTCCCCAGCACCCTGTATAATCTTGAGAAAGGCTTCAGGTTTATCGTGCAGTGTGAACACAGCCTGCAACGCTTGCATTATACTCTTGCTTGTATCCTTTGTGCCGATCGCTACATTCTCTATATCTTCTATGGTTAACTGACAACAAGACAGGCATTTTGTACATTGCTTGTAGCAGTGAAAAGGTTAACTATTGTATTACAGGTTTTTTGTTAATAGTGGAAAAGCCCACATCTGTTGCAAGAATGTCCCGCAAATATATGGCAAGTGGAAATAATTTTGAGTATACTCATTTTAGGCCTCTTTCTCTTCCTACCCTGTTCTTATAAAGGGATAGAAGAGAGATGTGTACTTAGCAGAGTGAATGCACAAGAAGTAAAAATTACCTCTTTTTGTGTGTCTCTGCCAAATGCAGATGTCTATGGGCAGCAATTACTTCGCTTTTAGCGAAATTTAAATTTAAAGTGGCGGACGGAGTAGCGGGCGCAAGCTAGTAATATTATAAATGTGAAAATTTTGATGGATGGATGTTTGTTAGAGCTTGTAGCCTAAACTGTTGAACGGATCTCAATGAAATTTGGCATAGACATAGAGGATAGTCTGGAAGAACAAATAGGCTACTTTTCATTTTTTTAATCCTACGCGGACAGAGTCGAGGGCGAAAGCTAGTTTATAATAGTAAAATGAATATGCAAACCTTAGTCTTAGCTTTGAGGAAACTGAGCACATGTAGGGCAGTACGTATGTCCCCAGCAGCTCGTGTAGCGAGCGCAGTCAGCACTTTGCTCTCCACCCGGAGCCTCTCGCAACTCGCCACTACTGCTAAGCGAGTTGCTAGCCGTGCGGCGGTTACACTGCCTACAGTCACTATTAGAGCTACTGGCCTGTAATGTATTTATTTTATACTTGTTGCTCGCAACGTCGTGCTTGAAATTAAAAAATAATAAAAACACAGCCTATGTTTCAATGATAAAGTAGCTTATTAATGTTGAAAGGATTTTTGAAATCGACCCAGTAGTTTTTGAGTTATTTCAATTCATACAAAAATATAAATCTTTTCTGTTTATAATGTTAAGTATAGACTAGCTGAAGCTCGCGACTTGGCCCTCGTGAAATTAATAAAAGTATAGCATATGTTACTTACAGATAAATTACCTTTCTAACAGTGAAAGAATTTTTGAAATCAGCCCAGTAGTTTTTGAGTTACTTCAATACATATAAAAAAATCTTTCCTCTTTATAATATTAGAATAGATAAAGATACAGATAGATATAGATATAGATGAAACTAGGGGTTGCTCGTGACTTCGTCCGTGTGGAAAATTTAACTAAGTTACTACCGCCAACATAAGCTACGTTCCAATAACAGTCCCATCAAAATCAATCTAGTCGTTTCTGATATTTAGAGTGGTAATACTAACAATACAGTAGTAATTTTTTTTTTCAATACCAGTTTGAATCCCTCCCAACGGTACCCGATAATTGCGAAAATCAAATAGGCACAAAATCCCACGTTTATAGCCTGTCTATTCATAAAGGTACCTCGAGGAGTAAATATACTCTGTGGTAATACAAGCTGTCAAATAACATCGAGAAAACCACTTATATACTCTTTGGATAAAACAATAAACAAACCACGCTGTCAGTCAGTAACTTACTGGTTTCAAATATTTAAAGTTTTTATTAAAAGTTTAATTAAAAAATACATAATGAACGTAAAAACTAAGTGGCAGTGTTACAAAACTTGTGCAGTGCCTTTTTGCAAGAGTACCACAATCAGTACGCCGCACAAACTATTCGTACATGTTCCAAAAAAACCGAACATAAGGAGAAATTGGTTAATACTTGCTGGAAGACTCCCAGCGCCATTATTAAGCACCATTTATTATTGTGAAGATCACTTTAATGTTAGTTATTATATGACAAATGATTACAAATATAAAATTTTGTTATTGATTGATTAAAAATAGATATTTCGAACACACGCAAAATTGTGTCTTACGAAAGTCTACGCGTAGACAATTTTGCAATTATTTCATGTTTTTTAAATTAATTTGATTAACACTATATTTCAATTTGAAACATTAGAAAGAATAACAATAGACTGCTGTTGGATGATGTAATTAACCATAATATTGAAGTTTTGTCTTAAATGCATTTTATATTCACGTTAATTTAGACGCTACAGATTTGTCTTTATTTAGTAATTATGACTGATTGTTTAATAATAAAATTTTAGCTTGAAAATGACATGGAAAATTATATTGAGTATACTACAATGGGGGCTGTATCATCAGTAAAGATGAGACCTGGTTGTTTACCAACTAAGTTTGCTTGCCAACAACAAATTGATTTAACTGATACTATACGTAATTCAAAAAGGAAGAAATTCTCATTTTCAGCTGAAGCTGAAGAAATGAGAATGGCAGCATTAATACAAATTGAAAATTTAAATAAGAAACGGAAAAGACCCAAATCAATTGATGAAACTGGAGGTATGTTATGAAAAGTTTCTTTAAAAAAATAAATAAATAGGTCCTAACTATGTTTTAAATTGCTAAAATGTTACTTGATATTTTTTTTTATAATAATACTAGTTTTTGTCTGTATGGTTGACTAGACCGAAGAAAGTATGGATGGATTGTGTGAAAGAGGATATATAAGAAAGGAGTGGATTTATATACGACTGCTGATAGAGATGTATGGAAGAGCAACACATACTGTGCCGACCCTCCGTAAGGGAAAAGGGCTAGTGGATGATGTTAACTAGTTTTTGTCTGTGCGGAATTACTGTATGCTATAAAACGAAGTTGCTTTCCATTGTCTGTCTGTTCCTATGTATACTTACATCTTTAAAATTATGTAACGGTTTTTGATGTAGTTTTTTGCAATTGATAGTGTTTCAAGAGAAAGGTTTATATGTTCAATACATGTATAATATAGTACAAAAAAATTGATAATTTAGAGGTTTCTAATGTGAAGTCGTAAATAAACACATTTTCTTATCATTTACCCCATTTGAAACTAGGCTGGATTGTTAATCATACTTACTAATACTAATATTATAAATGCAAAAGTTTAGATGGATGGATGGATGTTTGTTAGAGTTTGTAGTCTAAATGGCTTAACAGATTTGGATGAAATTTGGTATAGATGTAGAGGATAGTATGGAAGAACACATAGGCTACTCACTTTTGTTTTTTCTACTTCCACGCGGACGGAGTCGCGGGCGAAAGCTAGTTAAAAATAAACTTAATAAGTAGCCTATGTGTTCTTCCCGAATATGTAATACATCTGTGCAAAATCTTATAGAGATCTGCAAAGCAATCTGGGATATACATAGTAACAAAGAACAATCCATCCAAACTATCTCATTTATATTACTACTAGCTGTTCCTATGCGACTTCTGCATAAAATGAAGAAAATATTATTATATTGCTTACATGTGTCAAATTATCAATTGCAAATGTCAAAATGACATGACATGATGACAACTTGCTTCCTTGATGTTGGTAACAACTTATGGTCTCTTTCCCACATTAGTGTTTTTATCCAAAATATTTACCCCCTAAAAGAATTATTCAAAAATATGCTGTAATTGCTGACATCTTAGGCAACAAAGAAGTGTATGTTTACGCTTTATTATAATAGTATAGAAGTATAGATGATCTTGATAGACTGATTTATATATCCAACCTTCCATATGACTTTTATAACAATTATGCAAATAAAAAATGTATTGTAAAAATTCTATACTAACTTACTAAACTTTTTTTTTCAGATCCAATCTTTAAACAAAAAATTGAAAAAATCGATAAATCTGTCCAGGTCAAATTTGCTGTCAAATGTAGTACTAAAAGTACACAAACTGAGAACTGATATTGTACTAAGCAAACAGCTTTACTGTAATATTTCAGGTAACTCTACCCACTGTTATCTTTTCTCATCCTTATGAAAGGATAATAAAAGGAAGTGTATGTGGCAGAGGAAGGGTATAGGAAGGGGAATATCTTCTTTCTGTCTTCCTCCAGTTAAAGATAGGCAATAATCTGCAATTGCAGGGCAGTTGTCACTGATGTTTGTTATTTGTGATCTGATAATCTTTAAACTGAATCAATCTATAAGTGATTTTGTAAGCAATAAATCCAGTAAATATGGAAATAAAAAACTAAAATATAAATAACAAGTGATTTTTATTTATAATTTGGTATCTTTAAATAATGGTAAATATTTTGTTTCTAATAGTATATTGTGCTTTTCTTATGATTAGGAATTTATTATTATGAAGAACTCCTAAGCTACTCAAACTTTTTATTTTAATTCCGCGCAGACTAAGTCTAGGGCCACAGATGTTAATAATGTCTTTAAAACAGGTAACACTTAATTATGTTTTTAATACTACACGCCATATTGTTAAAATGATATGTGATTTTAGTAAAGATATAATTGCCTAGTAATATTGTTGAAAAATATTTGTTTGTTTAAAAATAACAATCAAAAGGAACGATTATTTTCAATAGAAATAAAAATCAGTCATATAAATAGATAAACATACATAAAAGTATAAACTAAACTAACCTCAAAGGTCTCAAAGAAGTTGCATACAAGTCGTTACATATAGCTATGACAGGTCTCCGCAGCGGCTGAGACTTGGCCTTCTTTTTGCCCCCCTCCGGCAAACTGCACCATTTCACTAATAACTCCACTGTCTGTGTGGGCGCACCGTCTATCTCATCTGAAATTCATTTTAAATTATTATAATATATATACCCTATGTTACTCACAGATAAATTACCTTTCTGATGGTGAAAGAACATGTGTTCTTCCAGACTATCCTCTACATCTATGACAAATTTCTGTTCAGCAGTATGGTCTACAAACTCTAATAAACATCCATCCATCCATCATGTTATAAATGGAATATTGTAAATTTAGAGTAGAGTTAAAAAATATTACAGATGTGTATGTTTAGTTGGATGGATGTTTGTTAGAAGAAATTTTAAATAGAACATAGTCTGGATGACCACATAGCCTATGTTTTTTAACTCCAGTCAGACGGAGTCGAGGGCAACAACTAATAAAGATGAAACAATTTTTTCGCAACCCAGGCGAAGTAGAACGGATCGCTAGTTTTGTACTAACCTAGAATAAGACAATTAGGTCTTCTATCGACATCCATGACAGACCTCATGGAGGTGGCACTCACCAGCGCTGATCTGAACGCTTCTGTACTTCTGTCATCTGATGCATTTAGTTCCACTGGTCGGTAACCTGAAAATATAAACATAAGTGAAACAGATCTTTATGTCATAACTGTCAGCACTATGCTATACTTCGATACTTTCTACTAATATTATAAATGCGAAAGTTTAAGGGCCTGTCCTACCACTGGCTGAGAGATGCTGAGATAACTTAAAAATGACATCGTTGACAGATAAGATAACAAAATCTGATATTTCCATCACATATTTTACACATTGGATTGTTATCAGACAATTTACAATTTGATAGGACTGACACTAAATGTATGTTTGTTACAAGGTATCTCCAAAACTGCTCAACGGATAGTTTGAAGCATAGTTTAAGAATAATACATAGGCTACTTACTTCTGTTTTTAATTAATTCTGCTCGGACTAGTATTATTATAAAGAGAAAAGGTATGTACTTTTGTATATAAGAAATAAACACAAAAACTAGACCAATTTAAATAAATCTTTTACCATTAAAAATCTACATTATCACCGAATAAGGTTACATTTATGACTAGATTTTTTATAGAATATTAAAGAAAAAAACATTTACCCATGATCAAACCTTACACAAAAAACCGATTAAACCATAAATTGTTGCAAAACAACAAAGAAATTTTACTGACACTAAAAGACTCTATTAATCACGCAGAATGTAGCAGTTAATATTAAAACTTTAACCTTTTAGGATGTTACCGGTCATTTGTCAAGCATACTGGATTCCATCTATCTAGTTAGCTGCTAGGCTACATTTTAATCTTTTTTATACTTTCAATTATCTTCAACCCTGACGTTAACGAAATCGTCGAAATAACGATGGGGCTCACTATTCATTTAAAGAGAGAGTGAGAGAGAGCGAGCGAGAGAGAGAGAAAGAGAACCTTTTAGGAATGGCCGTTAAATGCCAAAAATGACATAACTTACCTGCCAATCTTGCCAGAAGGTGTGCCAAAGTGGTCTTCCCCACACCTGGGGGTCCACACAGCAATGCCACCTTATGATGAGGTCTTCCATCATCATCTATCTCCGGTTCTTCCTTTTTACCTTTCCATTTATTTGTTAATTGAAATTGTCCCGCACGCTTACTAAAAGTGGTGCGTTGCTGTGGATCTTTTGTTTTGACTTCTTTCTTAAATACTACCTGGAATTAAGTAAATGTTGGTATGGTTAATTTTAAATTACTACTCAATTGAGTCACTAATTTAGTATCATTACGAACAAGCAGTCTTGGGTTCGAATCCCACTATTCAAACTTAGAGTTTAAAGGTTTAATTGTTTTTAAATCAGAAATATAAAAAATATGCTTATTTCTCCACTATTATAAAGAGTTTTGTATTCTATAATAGTAAATTGTATTAAACAAAATTTCTTATTAGAAAGCTATGTCATCACACATAGGCTATTATTTATTATTATATTTTATTCTGCATGGACAGTCACAGGAAAAATTTACATTTTTTAAATAAAAATATGACAAAAATTTGCTCACCTTATCCCACAAATGTAGCCAATGTAATAAAGCTCTGTTCACAGGTTCCTCGGATAACAGGTCTATATATGAATTGGGTCTATACTTCTCTACCCATAAACTCGTATTATGCTCTCCTGTGTCCACAATTGGCTGTGCATTTTCTTGTATTATTTGTTGTTGCTCTTTTTTCTCTAACTGAAATAAATAATAAAGTTTACCAAGCAGTTTGAAACCTACATAGATCAGATTAAGAACATATACAGAAATATTGTAAACTTGCTTTCGCCCGCGACTCCGTGTGATTAAAAACGTGGGATTAAAAAATGCCTATGTGTTCTTATAGGCTATCCTGAATGTCTACGCCAAATTTCATTGAGATCCGTTCAGCCGTTTAAGCTACAAACTAAGATCCATCCATCTAAACTTTCGCATTTATAATATTAAGTAAGAAGTAAGATAAATGGTAGATTTTCTTACAATTCTTTGTGCCTCTTCCCAAGCAGAAGCATAAGTGTCCTTTAAAGATAGTTGTTCTGTCTCCATTTCTAATGATTTTTTCCAATACTCTTCTGATTCCAGTCTTATGTAAATACGATCACCGTCTGAATTTGTTAACGGTATAAACGGCCATCTGAAAATCATAAAAATTTGTCACAGATGCAGAACATAGTCTGGAAAACACATAGGTTACTATTTATTTTTTTAATTTCGCATGGACCGAGCTACGGGCAAAAGCTAATAATTCTAGTCATACTAGGCCTAATTTTAGGCACTTTCCATCCTTTTCTTAATAATACAGTATGGGAAGGAAAAGTGGCTTTGATGGTGGAGTTGCATAGGAAGGTGAAATATGCTCTTTATGTGTCTCCTTTGTAATTTAAGGGTAGGCAATGCCAATGCATCTGCAATTGCGGATGTCCATGGATGATTCAGGTGGGTGCTTGCTCATTTGCCACCTTATAAGATAAATCAGGCTTAAAGATAGCGAGAAGACACTAAAAATTAATGAAATTTTATAAATTACTTTGGTATATTGATTGATATGTTTTCCTTCACATCAAAGTTAACTTTAGTCTTATTATTCCCGCCACTTGTAGGCTGCGTTAGCAATTGTTTTAATTGTCTTTCCTGCAGAATCTTATTTATTAAATCCAAATCGTTTTCTTCATCCGTCTTTTGTCTTTTGCTAGGTAACTCTAGATTATCAAAGTCGATATCATCTATATCACCAAATAAATCCTCTGCAGTCCTTTTACTGGGTATATTTGTTTGTGCCAAAACATCATCCATATTTTGTAAGCTAGGTGTCAAGTTAATATCATCTTTTTTGTTAGATACATGTTTTTCTTGGTTACATATACTTTTGGAAATATGAGAGGAAAAATCTAAACTTCGTTTCGCTGGTAGAGATTTTTGTTTAACTGGATTAGAATCTGGAAATATAGAATGTATAATTTAAATTTTGCAATTTCATGTATTGTTTAGGCTTGTAACGAATATTCAGGTACTATTTTGCCGAATACTGAATACTTAAGTAATATGTATTGTTATAGGAAGATAATTGAAGAAATAAAAAAAATGATTAATTATTTACTAATTTATATTTTAATTTCTCTTATCATCATTAAAGTAGTCATACATAAAGCAGGCATATAATTATCTTGTTAGAAAAGTTAAGAATTTGTCTATGCATTTGAATTATTTTCAGTCTTAGGTGAAGGTTATGGTACAGAAAGTTTATTTTTCTGGATGCTTAGGAAGTAGTTTACTTCCTTTTTTCTCGTAGACCACTACAGTCTGTAGATTATGGTACAAGTTATGGCGATAAAATCCTGGCGAATACCGGTTGGGGAAAGAGCAGATTGATGAATAATGGAACATATCACTTTCTATTTTAAACGTACCTGTTTTATCTTCAACTTCCCTCATTAATTCTAACTCGTCTGAATACATAAGCTCGTATTCTTCATCAGGGTCAGGAAAATCAGACATCTTTGAGCTGGTTATTATTTATAACAGTGAACAAATGTAATCTTGTAATGTTCCAAACTTGCAGAATTTACAAAATTCGATTAAATTAATTGTGTTTATAAAAACATCTGAAACTTATCTTAAATAAATAGAAAAGCCCGCCAACCCGCGGACAAAAACTTTTTTGACGTACTGATTTTGACAAGTGAATTTTGCTGTTGAATGCTGACATTGACATTGACAGTTGACTGTTGGTCGAAATAGTGTCGTGCGTAAATATCGATAGAACAAATATTTGGTGACTATCGATGATACGCCTAAACTTGATGTAGGCGCCCATAATTCACAATTTAGCAAATTGCATAGTGAGGTAAATTCATTAATACATTACTAACTATTGACTTTAAGTATTTTGAATTCTTGAAAAACAAATTAAAAGTAACGCTTTGCTGCCTTTTATCTAATCAATAAATTATCATCGGTTTTAAGTTAGGGCTTTCCACTACAATTATTTAGAATCAACTTTAACAACTGAATTTCCCAATCAACGCCGATGGAAAGAGTGTGCTGTCTCTTGAAAGACTAAGAACTTAGAAGATTTTTGTTCTTACAGATATTTTACAGTGATAAAGTGATTACTTAACATTGAGAAAATCCATTCTTTGCCGCTTATCCTAAAATATGTATTTTATAGGGTAACTTATTTTTTTTAACTATTATTACCTTCTACGGGAGTAGGATAAGGCAGGGGAGATGATGATGACCTTCTTAGGCTTATAGCATTTGCTTTCATTTTTGGTCATACCGCTGTTGAATTAGTTACAACTTGAAAAAACTACGGGATCAATTGAATCAAAATCAAACACCAAATTTTATATATGAAATTTTTAATAATAATTGGGTATATTTACAATTGGTTAACAAACGTGAGTTACATGAATAATGTTAGAAGAGGTCCTTCAACAGCAACATTCCTGAATAACACACGTTCACATTTACCAAATGTCAAAGTATAAGTACGATTACCTATTATTAGAACACTTGAAATCCACAACTCGGCAAAAACTCCGAACTTCTGAACTTATTGTTAATTGGAATGTACATTACTATCTTATCTACCTTAAGGTTTACGATGAAAACCAAAGGTTTTTTTTAAACGAAGTTTTAGTTAGATTTACCTTCAAAGTCTAGCTAGAACTAACGTTCTGTACGTATCTGAGACTGATCATTTTTGTTACTGAACCATAATCCAATAGTCTTACTTATATATTTTGATGCGGTTTTAAAATTCCACTAGTTTTGAGTAAGGGAACTTCGTAATTTTTAGTTTTAGTTCTTATTATAAATATATATATGAATATGGTGCCGTACAGTTTCTGGAGCTCGATTTATAATTTGTTAAGTTATAATATATACATTATTATCAAATAACAACTTCAAAACGAAATGTTGAAGGGACCGTAAACTTCTTAATGTCTTTAAAACTGTCTTTCGACTGCATCGTCACTTCCTTCAGGTGGGATCGTGGTCAAGCGCTAGCTTAACAAATATAAAAAAAATTTTGGTGGCACGGTGCAGCGTTAACATTTTATAATGTAAGTAGTAAGTAGGTTACAATTCTCTGAAACCTCGTCCTTCTTGACGATGGTTATTGGGACATCATATTTAAGATAATAAGTGGACAAACATGCTTGAGATAATTTATAATTCAATTGGTAATTTCGTATTTCATTAAAAACTAAAAAGAGCTTTAAATTGATTTTAATTTAATTGATTCATGTGAAGACACTCGTGCAAAGAATAATGCTTATTCTTATCAAATTCTTCTACAATTAATCTCGAACAAGCCGCGTTTTGGACGGCTCTGGACGAATCAATAAGTTTTATTTGAATTTAGCTAGCAGTGAGTTTATTACTTCTGACTATGAAGTCAGTATTAAATACAATAGTAGAGTTGCGTTACACCGAAGACAAAAAAAAAACGTAAAACATGTATTAATATTTGGTGCCTATTCAAACTCAAACTTAACAAAATATAAATCGATTGTATTTTAGTCGACACTTTTATAATATTACAAGAGATCTAAGGAAATAATATTAACAACTATTTATCGACTACTAACAAGACACTAGCGCAAAATAAATTATTAAACAAAACATGGTAACACAAACACAATATTAAACATCACAGACTTCTACTTCTACCTAATAAAATGAGTCAGCTGTAGATTTGAGATTCACAATCACACATACAATCCTTGTTACATTTACTTTACTAATATTTCTCCTTAACTATGGCACTCGGTGACATAAAAATTATAATCAATACAACAAAAACAGGTCTCCAACCTCACTATCTCACAAAAAATAATTACTAAAATAAAAAACATGATTAACAAAGAAAAGTTAAAACTAAACGATATTTCAATATCATTCTTTGGATACACCATATAGTTTATAATCGTTAGTGACTAGAGTTAGAGTATGTTTAAACTTTAAGCTGTAAGACTTATTAGTAACTTAAGTAGACATATTTTCCTTTATCGTAAGCAAAGCAGATATTGAATTTAATTGCCTAATATATTATAAACGCAACCAAACAAAACAGTAGTGATAACTTTATAATACCTAAAACACTAGAATTAGAAAGTCATTAATCAAGTTATAAAAATATGACAGTTATAAGTCATGAAATATTTATAAACTAAATAATATCTTAAATGAAAATTAGTATTACTATTTTGAAAAAGTCTTCTCAATACAGATATATTATAATTATGCAAATAGAGTATCAACATTAGTATAATAAAATTATATGAAGACGTTGTGAAAATGCTTTATCGACCCGAGTGCCATCAGGTTAACTAAACACCTGCGATCCATTTGACTAGACTAAACTATCGCTTAAGACTTATTATTAGTATTTATTTTAATCGTTATTTCTGTACAAAACACTAAAACGTTCGCGAAATTTGACCTATTCTTTAATAAATATTCCACATCGAATATATCGCCCCGCTTTTAGCCGGTCAAATCTTTATACGTACACATTGTAGAAGGGTTAACCGGAATACAGACAGTACAGACAGTAACTTTATATTGCATACCCCCGCCTGCCGCATTTCGCTAATATCAAACTAACTATATGGCAATACGATTTCACTACAAATACGAGACTTATATACTAACAGCTGTTCTATTGGACTAACATACCGTTTATAGTGACTACGGTATAAGGCCTGAGTACGTTGACATTCTTCGTCAATTTAATACACAATTTTATCGACGTTTGAATTAAAATCAATTGTCGATGTTCGCAATCAAAATGGCACGTCACTACGGTTCGGATACACAAATTTTAATATAAGAACTTTTTATTGAATACTTTTTTTTTGTAATTCAGAAATAATTTGGATCAATCTTTGATTCAAAACATTAAAGTGCATCAATCCTTTAAAACAGACATTTACTTATTCAGATATACACCTAATATTTAACATTGACTATTTTAAGTTGGTCTCCCTGACCACAAGCCGAACATTCTCAATTCTCAAAAATTCCTGATCTTAATTGACGGGATTGGCAAATAAATCCATACAGATATTATAATAAGAATTAATAACATTGTTTTCCATTTATCTTCAACTTATTTTTAGCCACTTTTAAATGTTATTAATGTGGCTAGAGGTATTTATAGTGAAGAAAGTTTGTTTTCTACTTTAAAACTTTCAAACAAACGAAAAATAAATGACTAACAATTTTTAAATTTAGTGTATCTTATCGTTTATTGAGAATTAAATAGTTTTCTTTAATAATATTGCTTTTAGGAATAACTGAAATTATTCCTAATTTATTATAACATCTCTAAGGATTTACTTGTCCTAAACCAATCATTTTCCGTTTTTTGTTTTTCAACAAACAGGACCCTTCGGTACTCAACTGTAGTTCTAAGATTGATTACTAATTTAGACAACATGTAATGAAATCAAAATCATTTAGACTCTAATCATTATAAGGAAATTTCAAAATAAATAAATCGCTTGTTTAAGAGGAGTCATAGATAAAGTGGAAAAGACAGAACAAAAAAGCACTAAATGAAATGGAAGAAAGCAGATTAAGGGAAGAATTACATTACATGTTGCCAAATTAGCTATTTTTACTTAGTTTAAATTTTCATTTAAGACGTAAAGCATCTATAAGAATTACTTTAACTGTGAACCAAAGCTCTTTGGTCTAATCTGGAGCCATTTCGCGGCCTCCACTATTGTTCTCCTTATTCGCTTATTTTTGACTTTTGCTAAGTCTTGGTCAATCGTGATTTTATGTATAACTTGAGCAATATCCTATTCAAACGTCTTTACTATAGAAATTACGAAAAACACTGAAATTAAATAAATCGCTAAAAATCTTTAAACTCGAATGAGTGGAAATTATATGGCAATATCCCATATTTATTGCAAACAAGGAAAGGTTAAATGTATTTGATCGGGCTTCCGTATTCAGAGCCGGTAGAGCCACTTTCCTGAAGTATATTAAATCAAGATTTTTTACATTCAGAAACATCACAAATAATCCAGAATAATACAGGTCCTCCTAAGTAATGACTAGTTTGAATGTTGAAAGATCAATCTTTTAACAATATTTAAAATGTATTGGTTAATTCTAGAACTTTCTGTAGTTCCAATACGATTGACCAAGACCGCCAGTCAGAAGCCGGCATCAGACGCGGCTGGGGCGGTCGGTAAGGGCCAGCCGCAGCACGGCCACCTCTGTGTGTCAGGCGGCCTGCAGGGCGTGCGGCGGCGGCGGCGCGGGGTGCGCGGGCGCAGGTGGTGGGCTGTCCACCGCGCCGCACGCCTTCAGTTCAGTGAACACTTCGGTGAAAAACCCGGGCTCCGAGTTAATTCTAAGCATGTTAAAGGATAGCCTGTCTACGATGAGAAGGCAGCGGTCCCAGAACTTGTCCTTTGAGTCCTCGACGAGGAAAGGCTTGAGGGGGTAGGAGATTTCGTTGCCCATGTAGGAGTAGGAGAGGTAGAGGCAGGTGAGCACGACAGCCTGCAGCTCCTGCGGGCGCGCTATCCGCTCGCCATCCACCAGCTCGCGGACCAGCATGTACACGAACACCACGTTGGCTGGGTTTATGAACGCCACGTCCTGGAATTACATAAAATTTACTATTAGTTCATTTATTAAAAAGAGAGCTGACATTTAAAAAACTTGGGTAGCTTTTTAGTTATATCCAAGTAACCACAGTATGACAGTTAAATAGGACACATAAGTATTTGTGAGTGAAAACATAAAAACTAGCTTTAAATCCTTCATTCATAGTCGAGCTATTTTTAAAAATATGTCACGAAGGACGGTGCTGGATATTTTTTCATTTTATAACAAAAATGAAAACAGAAAGGCTCTTCCATTTTTTATTTTACACAAAAAATGTTAATAATACATGTTGCCTAAAAACATCCGCAGTGGGCCACATTCTACCCCTGTTTCGATGTTACTTTGCGGCTAAAACAAAAGGCTGTGTTACGTATTTTAGACCCCTTAACGCTCTAACTGGGGTGATCCACCCCTTCTGTCTGCACCCCACTGTACAATTGCCACGTCTAGACACCTTCCATGCCTTTCGACTGCATCTTTCTAGAGATGCACGATAGAGGGCGTAACCTATGCACAGTGAACTTGCGTAATAGATTTTAAAGAAAAAAAGTGTTTTCAGTACTGTTTGAAAGCAGAAACCATTCAAAAAATGATTACTAAAATATATCTTACAACTATATTCATAAATACTTACGTAGAAAAGAAATTTCTATTATATTACAAGTCATAATATCTTAATTAATCACACTAATCATACTATATATACTAATATTATAAATGCGAAAGTTTAGATGGATGTTTGTTAATGTTTGTAGCCTAAACAGCTGAACGGATTTCGATGAAATTTGGTGTAGATGTAGAGGATAGTTTGGAAGAACACATAGGCTAGTCACTTTTGTTTTTTTTAAATTCCACGCGAATGGTATCGCGGGCGAAAGCTAATATGTAATAAAAATTCCAAACATATTTTTCATGTTATTGAAGCTATGAAAACCTGAATGCCTTTATAAGATTCTACGAAGAATTCTGAGTAAACAATTGATTAAAATCACGTATGACCTTCGAACATACTACGTATCTTTAAAACTCATGACTCAAGTATGAATAGATTTTCTTGTAACTTTTGGCAAGGCAAGGAAACTGACTCACTGCGAATGTTACTTAAATCTAGAATTTACCACGACGCTTTTGTACATTAATTTAAACATTTGAACCTTATGGTTCGGAGGCATTTTTAGCATAAAATCATAGAAAAAGTGAGGTTATGTAAAATCCTTGCCAAGTTTGCTAAGATTTAATATAAATAACTAGCTATCACCCACGTGGAATTAAAAACACACAGATAAGTACCCTATCTGTTCATTGAGATCCATTAGTCGTTTAGGTTACAAACATCCATCTATCCATACTTACGCATTTATAATATTAGTAAGATTGTATAACAAATAAAAAAATTACATCGTTATTTTACAATAATATTTCTATATTCTCAACGCTCTAATTAATCTAAACGACGATAATATTGTGCAAAGAAAATAATATATAACAATAGGAAATATAACGCAGAAAATAATTTCCGTTATCCACATTACTAGATTGTATCTAAACGTACTAGAATTCGTGTATTTCTTGACACAAACGTGACCTCGTAACCTTGTACCCAATGTCCACACGAAAATAGCTTAGAATTTCATATGTCTATTGAATACAGAAACAATCAAGTAAGAGCGGGCGCACACCTTTGGCTAAACTATCGAACAACTGTTGTGCGATTGTCGATTGTTTCGCAGCCCATTCATCTGTTTAGTTACTTAGTTGTACAACTAAAAATCGAGTAGTGTGTGCATCTCCATATAAGCTCATAGGAATCAAAGCGAGAACAAACAGTTGTGTGATAGTTTAGTTTTAGGTCTGCGCACGCTCTAAGTATGTGAAACACATTAAAAAAACGTTATATTTGTCAGCCTAAGCAATCACTTTAGTGATATAATATAAAGCTTTTGACTGAACGCCGCGCTACTAATAAAATTACTAATATAAATAATTATATTTACCACCACTATACTTCAATTAAGACCTTTTAATATTGTATTTGTTTTTCAGTTCTTGAAAGTGTTAAGAATGAATGTGGATGGCTACAAAGGAAGAGGAAGACCGAAGAAAGTATGGATGGATTGTGTGAAAGAGGATATGCTTAAGAAAGGAGTGGATTCAGATATGACGGCTGATAGAGATGTATGGAAGAGCAGCACATACTGTGCCGACCCTCCATAAGGGATAAGGGCAAGTTGATGATTTGTTTTTCAGTTCTTATCCTTATTATATACGTAACATAATTTTCGTAATTCGTTTGATATCGCGGTCGAAATCTACAGCCAATTGACTCGCAAATACCGCCCTACTTATGTGTTCCCACTGACGATTTTTTTGTATTATATAAAACATCATTTCTATCTCTGCTTTTTAAAATGAAAGAACGAGACAATATTTATTTATACAGCTGTTTTGAAAGTCAAAACTTTGAGAGACTTACAGCTTTCGTGTTCTCTATAAAAATGAGGTCAATTCCATTTGTGGAAAGTAATAAGTTACTTTAAAATTATATAATTCAAAATGTACTTAACTCTTTTCGTAGTTACAAAACTAAATATACACGAAAGTAATTAAAAGTTCATTTGTTTTCATAAAACAATTAAGTTAAAGTCATACGTAGCTCTATTTTAATCGTAATTGGGTTAAAGATTTAAATATTCATATAAATAGGCTTTAAACTGTAAAGAGGTCAGGGGTAAAAGTTAATTATTTAGTTGAGCTTCCAAAAGCGGTCGTTTGATCAACTTAAGGAGAATATCGTGTCAGTAAGATTATTTAAAAAGCTCTCAAGTGGAGTTGTTAATTATGAGATTTGTCAGCTTTTAAAGTAAGAGTCATTTACTATGAGAAATAATTTTACACAATTGTTTAAACTTAAATAAATACAACCAGGCCGTATAATATAAAGGGGGAAAGGGTAGAGGTAGACCTAGGAAGAGATGTACGGAGAGTTAGAAAGGTGACATGATTAAATGAGGATTGAGATGATGGGAAATAAATCGATTTGGCAGACGAGAACATAGACAGACACTACATAGAGTAAGGCAAGGATGTACACATGGTTTGTTGAAAGTAAGATTTATTTTAAAAATAATAGTGAATTCGAGAAACATGAGAAATTAAGTATGTGTGGGAACTAACAGTAATACTCGTAGATGTGCAAAAACAAAAGCGAAGCTATTGACCCTGTCATTTCGCAAACCTCGTCTGGACACACGTAACTGTAAGGTCATTGCTGTAACCACATTAAAGTGTAAACAAGAGGTCGTAGCGAGTCGTCTGGGATTTAATCGGTCCTCAGATTTATAAGAACTTTGAACTTGACTGTAAATTCAATAATATTTGACGTTTTGACATCGTAAAAATCATTATATAAGAAACTATTGAACGAGACGTTACGTTGATGTTTAAGGTTACTGAACGAGTATCATAATAACCTTCTACGCTATCTAAAAAAAATCAGCGGTTTTAGATTTATATTTTTCATAATGGAATTACCATATTACCATGCTCTATGGTTACTAATATCGGCGTAGAAATTCAAAGATATGTGTGAAGTCAACCCGCAGTGCAGCGTGGTTGATTATAGCCAAATCACCTCTAACTTAGAGTAGGCTCCGAGCCCATCAGTGGGGACATATAGTGAGCTGATGACTAGGGCGGATCCAGCTTTGGCGCCACACACGGGTCACATATTCGTGGTCAAGTCAAGAGCTTGACAAAATACTCTAGACCAACCAGCTCAGGGGGGGGTCATGACCCCCATGGCCCCCCCCCCCTTGAATCCGCCGTTGGCTGATTATGATGATGAGTCGATCAATTTCGGCATTACAGCTATGAGATAGTTATTTCACTGGGCTAGCTGGCCAATTTGTATCACAAATATTGCTGGCATCTACCACTGTTAGATACTATGTAAATCATGTATTTGTTGTGCCATATTCACCGCATTCTAAGCTATATTATAGCAGTCATAAGAATTCAATAACAACCTTGTCTTACGTACTTATGTGTAATTCGTATTGATTGTCTCGACGCCTACAAGACTTCAAGGTTCACTTTGAGTACATAATAGGTCAAGATGTTAAACTATACTTGGATGATATTTAATATATTTTAATAGTTAATGTAAATTAAATATGTAAAAAACATTGCTAACATAGTTTACTTTAATTATTTTTTCAAAAACCTTTCATAGATAAAAATAACCTTAATTTGTGTTTTTAATTTCAATTCAAATAAGTCACGTTCTATAACATCCCGACCCTACGGGAGTAGGATAAGGAGATGATGATGATGATTTAATAAACATTATTGCAGTCAACAATTCTTTAAAAGAATAAACAATAATGCTTCAGTGCGAATTAACTTGAAGAAATGAAACAAAAGTCACGTTCGTGAAGTTGACGATAGATGTCGCTACGAGAGTTCAAACTCAAGCTCGAGTGAATTCAAGTCTTATTGACTGACGACTTGAAAAGCGTCTCGAATATAAAATCGTTACGTGTATAGTCCCTTTCTATCATGATTTTTTATTTCATTCAGCCCTTAATATACCGTGAAAATCTATAGCCTATAGCGTAAAGTGTAGGGCTTTTTATTGAAGAAGAATTAATCAAAAATATGTTGTGATTGACATCTTATATAATGAATTGCGTGTTTTCGTTTTATTATGTTAGTGAAGATATTTATAGTAATTATAAGATTTCATATTGTTGATATAAGCTGTATCAATTTGTATAGATTTAAATTGTGCAATTCTCTTTTAAATGTACAAAGTGACGTGCAACTTAAGCCTTAATAATGCTGCGATCGGATTCTATTTCTAAGTACTTTAGAGGTTTCGTTAACTGACTATATTGTTACTATACACTAAAATACCTTTAAGGTGTGTGAATGATCTACTGATTTAAAAAAATATTAATTACGACATATAGTATATACAGTATCGCTGTGTCTGAATAGACGTATTGCGTAAATGTAAATTTTTATAAGGTAAGTATTTTTTTTATTTCTAGACTTTTGTACTCGTATTCTTTGCGGGATTTCATACTAAAGTCTCGACATAATCTGGTCAATGGTTTTTGATTCAAATTGTTAATGTTATTCTAGTTTTCTAGAGAAACCGATATTATTGATTTTTTTTAATTAATGCTGTAACAGCCAGTAACTAAACAAATTTGTGATTTTTCAATTAAATTCCCTTTCGTATCAAGTAAATGAGGTTTCCAGTCTGTTGCGCTAGACAGTCATCTGGTAAGGTCTGACAAGCTTGAAGTAATCTTGTTTGCCTGCTCATTGAATTTCCAACATCCACTAATATTCATACGATTCGATGACAACTTTAGTTCGTACCGAATGATTTTAGCATGTTAAAGTAAATAAAGATTTTACTAAAAAAATAACTAACTAAATGCGTAACTGTCTCTTCTTCAATAACTAATATTTCTATAACACTAGTTTTCCCCCGCGACTGCGTCCGCATGAAATTAAAAAAATCAAAAGTGAGTAGCCTATGTGTTCTTCCAGGCTATCCTCTACGTCTATGCTAAATTTCATCGAAATCCGTTCAGCAGTTTAGGCTACAAACTCTAACTAACATACATACATCTAAACTTTCACATTTATAATATTAGTAAGATTTGCTTTTATATAAGTGTATTAAGATAATAAAAAAATCATGAATCTATAAGATGAAGGTAGTAAATAACATTCCGTAACACCCTGATAGCAATTTGACTTTTACCGCCCTATCCCATGGGAGAAGTAGATGGATAGGGGTCTCAAGAAATATAGTCTATGGTGGTTTTAACGTGGGCAATAAATTTCTCGGAACACACTTCAGGAAGACTGACGGGTAAACAAACGTAGATGGAATATTAAAAACGTGCGCACACCTGAAATTAAAATATCGCACAACTGTTTAGTCGTGCTTAGATGCATATGAGTTTGTATGTGCGCATTCTACTCGATTTTTAGTTGTGCAATTAAACAGTTGAATTAGCTGTGAAACAGTCTTCAATCGCACAACAGTTGTGCGATAGTTTAGTCAAAGGTGCCCGCTCTTTATACATAAATTAAAGTACATAATATACTCTATTAGCGATAAGGTACGTAATATTGTTTTCATGACTCGTTTTAAATGGTTTTTCAACACGATTGGTAAATGAACTAACACTTCGTAGAACTCGCGTAGCACGCTCTACATTGGTCTACGAAGTCGTTATTACATTTTTGTACGTACACATTTGGAATTTAATAACCTCAATTAAATAAATATTAAGGTTACTTCTTATTTAAATTTATAATTCGAATATATTACACAATCATTAATTAGTTTTATTTTTATGCTAGCTGTTGCCCGCGACTTCGTCCGCGCAATATTAAAATAAAAAAGTAGCCTATAATATGCCCGTCTATGTCAGCTACCCTGTGAAAGTCCGGTCGAAATCAGCCCAACCGTTTCGGAGACTGCCCGGAACAAACGCGGCTTGTGGACAGACAGACAGACAGACAAAAAATAAATGCGATTTTCGTTATCAGCAATGCAAATACACCATCTTCCCGAAATCTGGAAATTTTCTTTTGATTTCACAAACAGACACTGAAATTTTATTATATGTATAGATAGAAAAAGCTACGAAATCATTAAGCCGTAATATTTTTCTCAGAACTATCGTCACTTGTTTTATATAAATTCTCGTAATTTTAAAAATAGAATGTTAAAGTTCTCTTAAAGTTACGACGCTAATCGTTCCCAGTTGTTGAAAACAATTAACTACGTCATTCCCTTCTTGTACTTGCTAACTGCTATTACGTAACAATTTCACGTATTTCGCAACTAAAATAATTGCACTAAAATGACTAATGTTGAATCTGGTGGGCGTTTTTACGGACTTCAAATATTCAGATTCAACTTTCTAAAAAACTATGCTGGATTATTAATGTACTAGCTATCGCCCGCGACTCCGTCCGCATGGAATTAAAAAACAAAAGTGAGCAGCCTATGTGTTCTTCCAGACTATCCTCTACGTCTATGCCAAATTTCATCGAGATCCGTTCAGCCGTTTAGGCTACAAACTAACAAACATCCATACCTCCATCCATCTAAACTTACGCATTTATAATATTAATAAGATAGTAAGATTAAAGATAAGTGATATTAAAAGTACACGTAACTAATTTTGTATGTCTACGTCACGAGTAAATTTTGAACTTCACCTATTTGTCGTGGCAAATTGTAGACTCTTCTAAATGCATATAAAACGAATTCAATCACACAATGATTTAGGCAACATAAAAGAATAAAAAAAAGATATATTAGTGCCTAAATTATTTTGTAATATCTGTACTACTCGTATATATTTAAGTAATTCTATCTGATTGAAATCTTTCTAAAACACACACATAAATATAATATAACATTTCATGTTTGGTGTTTAAGTCATTCTTTACTTGACTGTTGGTGCTTAGTCTTTTCTAATCGGTTGTAAGACAAGTTGCATGTTTAAAGTGTACTTGAAGAGAGCCTCCGCTTTAGAAACGCTTAGCTACTCTCAACGGGAGATTGCTTCCTAGTCTTGTAGACATGCATTTTGTCTCTTATTGCGGGTTTCCATTTTCTTTTTTCTTTTTTTTTATAAAATAAGGTGGCAAACGAGCAAGCGGCCACCTGAATCCGCCAAAATGGCGAAGCGACCGCTGCCCATAGACATCCGCAATTGCAGATGCGTTGCCTACCCTTATCCGACGGAGGAGGAGACGCACATAAAGAGGATATTTCCCCTTCCCATCCTCTCCTTATAAGAAAAGGGTGGTAAAGAGAAAGGGACTTAAATTAGGCCTCCGGCACCACACTCATCAGACGAAACACGGAATTGCTTCCATTTCACGCCTGATTTTTCCATAATCTATACTATAATAATATTATAAAGAGGAAAGATTTGTATTTCTGATTTTTGTATTTGATACACGCAAAAACTACTGGGCCGATTTAAATAATTCTTTTACCATTAGGAAGGTAATTTATCTGTGAGTAACATAGGCTAGGCTATATTTGATTATTACTAATGTTTAGGAACCATTAATAAACGTATTTCTGGATAAACTCAATAATTATAGGAGTGATTTCAAAAATTCTTTTACCGTGTGAAAGCTACATTATCATTGAGTAACATAGATTGTATTTTTTAGTATTTTTTTAAAATTACGTGCGAATTAAGTCGCAGGAAAAAGCTAGTGTATTATTACATATGTGAGTAGTTTTGGGGTAGTTTGTTATGCGACGAGACAATGGGGACATAAACCAGAAAGTGTTAAGAATGAATGTGGATGGCTACAAAGGAAGAGGAAGACCGAAGAAAGTATGGATGGATTGTGTGAAAGAGGATATGCTTAAGAAAGGAGTGGATTCAGATATGACGGCTGATAGAGATGTATGGAAGAGCAGCACATACTGTGCCGAACCTCCGTAATGGATAAGGGCAAGTTGATGATGATGATGAGTAGTTTTGGGGTAACTAGCGACCAATGTTTAAAAGTACTTTATTTAAAATATTTTCTGCCTTACTGCAAAATTCATAGTGGTTAAGTGGTCACCCTTAGTGTTGATTACAGCCGAATTGAGTCGATTAATTTCAACTGAATCGAAGTTGGAGTGTATTTTCATAGTAATTCCAAACTAAGGAGATTCTTAAACAACTATGAGATGACAATTAGTATGGGAAATGTACACTAAGGTGAATTAGAGACCGATTGTGAGTGCGACAATTAAAATTACAGAATGACCTCTTTAATACACATGTGTAGTTTAGACCTAAATCTGTCATGTTTTCTAAATAAAATACTTTTTAACTATGTAACTATTTCTATTCTACATTTTATTTATTACGAAACCCTACACATTTTTCAATGTAAGCAATGCATTCAACTTGGGTATTAAAAACAAGATACGTGCTGGCAACTCGTGTTGCAAATGTGAATTAAATTCATATAGTTGCTTTTCATTTGACCTATTTTACGTATCGCAATTTTAAATATATTTTCAAAACATAACGTGGGTTTACACTGCGATTCACATCTATATCCATACTAATATTATAAAGAAGAAATTTGTATTATATTTTTGGATTTCTGTATGTATTCGATTCACGTAAAAACTACTGTTCCGGTTTCAAAAATTCTTTCACCATTAGAAAGATAATTCATCTGTAAGTAACATAGGCTATATTTTTTATTACTTTTTAATTTCATGCGGGCTAAGTCGTGAGCAACAAATAGTGTACAATAATTGTTTTTAATTAATTTTGTAAGATTAGTCTAATTAAAAAACAATAAGTAAAATCTTAGACAGTTTGACAGTCAAGGGCGGATCCAGCTTTGGCGCCAGGGGGGTCACATAGTCGTGGTCAAGTCAAAAGCTTGACAAAATATGTAAATATATTTTGTCAAGCTCTTGACCAACCAGCTCAAGGGGGTCATGTCCGCCATGACCCTCCCCTCCTCTAGATCCGCCGTTGTGGACAGTGAAAACTGACTGTTATATTATGACGATAACGGGTAAATGAGGTTATAAATTGTCTACACGTGTAGTACTTACAGATACCGTATGATAAAGTATTGAAATACTAATCATTGAACTCGGTACTTAAGTTATCAAGTTACCTTTATTTTTGAAGGGGAAATACGCTATTCAAACAAATTAACAACTAAGATGTTATTAAAACGGTCAACGTCACGGTCATCATACCGTATAACCGTTTAGGCTACAAACTCTAATAAACATCCATCCATCTAAACTTTCGCATTTATATAATAACATTAATATGATTAATTAATCTATATATACCTATATAAAAGAAAGTTTTTTTTTTAAATAATATAGGGTGGCAAACGAGCAAGCCGCCACCTGAAACCACCGAAATGGAAAGCGACCGCTGCCCATAAACATCCGCACTGATGTTGAGGATATTCTGGAAGAACACATAGGCTATTTACTTTTGTTTTTTTTTTAATTTCACGCGGACGGAGTCGCGGGCGAAAGCTAGTAAATATTAAATGAAGATTATACATTCAGTTACGTGATAGCAGTCCAGTTAAAACTTAGAAAAACATTTTTATTAAAAGAAAGTTGGAACTTCGTAATGTAACGCATTTAACGCTTACGTGTGACCGTTATAAAAATAGCCACGTTTATTGAACCTGTGGCTTATAAACTGATGTGACGATAGTCATTTATTTATAGAAATTATATAGACCTTATAGAAAACTATGTAAGCTTATTGCTTATGATATGAAATATTAGCGCGCAGAAAACTGAAAAAAAGACAAACTTTTGAGAGTTTGTAACGCATCATGAGCGACCCCGGTTAAATGATTTTTGACCGACTTCCCAAAAGAAGGAGGTACTCAATTCGTCTGTATGTTTTTTTTTATGTGTGTTATGTCATAATGTTATTTACTAGCTGTTGCTCGTGACTCCGTCCGCGTGACTTTAAAACACATTGTCTATCTTACTCACAGATAAATTACCTTTTTAACGGTGATTTTTTTTTTAAAAATCGGCCCAATAGTTTTTGATTTATCAATACATGCAAATATCCAACAATAAAAATCTTTTCTCTTTATAATATTGGTATAGTTCAAAATATAGTAATGCTATTAAAATATTTCAATGTATTTCGGTTCGTTAACAAAATCTAATAAAAATCTTGGCAAACGATACAGGAATACGTAACAATCGACCATTCGTTTTACATAACTGCTTTTACTGAATAAAACAGCACCTTTTATTTCACAAACAACCTTATACGAACAATAAACTTGAAACTATGGATTGTCTAGATAGCAATAAAGATGTTACCCCCATAAATATATGAGACATAGCTGTTGCACGCGACTATACGCGCGTAAAATTAAAAAAATAATAAAAAATATTGCCTATGTTACTCACAGATAAATTACCTTTCTAACGGTGAACGAATTTTTAAAATCGGCCCTGTAGTTTTTTAGTTATTTCAATACATACAAAAATCCAAAAATACAAATCTATCTTCTTTATAATATTAGGATAGAGGATAGATATAGATTTATAATATTAGTTTAGATTACCGTAAAACACAATAGCATATGCCTAAAGACGGATAAGTTTTCTGACCAGGTATAAGTGAAACTAAATTATAAGAACTCACTAGCGCCATCTTTTTATATCATTGTTAATGTCCATGTAGATTTTACGAGTGCGCGTACACTTTGACTAAACTATTGCACAATTGTTTAATCTTGCTTCGATACCTATGAGCTTATATGGAGGTGCACACTACACGATTTTTGTTGTGAATGGGCTGCGAAACAATCGACAATCGTGTGCGATTGTTTAGTCAAAGGTGTGCGCCCGCTTTTAATATTTTCTGACTGAATAGGAACGCAGTGACTCTCAGCCTACACGTTTGTTATCTTAGATTGCTATCTCAGTTTACTTCATAAATAAGAGAAAGATAAAATAATGTTTAAGAACAGATGTTAGATGCAACAATGGAAATCCAATGTTCATGGAAAAGGCATGTAAAAAAAAATCATAAAAAATTACTTGTTTTACGAAATGTTCCACATATGTATATTTCTTAATATTTTCCGCACCGCAATATGAATTTTCACTGCGGGCGACATTTTAAATTGTTCTGCGTCTTTTGTTTTGAATGTTTGGCAGCATTGAAACTAGACGCGTAAAATGGAATTTGCAAATACTTAACCAATTCGGGTTTTAAGTGATAATTGTAATGAATGGAAAGGCATGGATATACTAAGCACTTAAATAAATAAAAATGTTATACGCCCATCTTCATTTTATCTATGTATTTGAAAACCTATGAATACTTATTTAATGATATTAAAAATAGTATCAGTAAGTAAGTTAACTAAGCAAGGCTAATCATACTTAACTTTTTATAACACATTCTACGTAATTAGATTACTAGTGTCACATAATATGCCTCTAACAACAAACGACTTTTCCAAAGTTAAATAAAGCTAAGAGATATAAAGATAATGGTTGACCTGCCAGCCCTGCAGCAGGAGCGAGCGGTCGACGGTGCGCAGCCACATGACCGCGTCGCCCGCTTGGAAGTCGCGTAGACGGTGACAGCGAGTGTGTAGGAACAGCCCCAAGCACTTGAGCAGCTCCGACGTGGAAGCCTGGATGACTGTCTTGCGCGCCGGTGGCGGCTTCTCGCATATGTTGTTGTTGAGCGCGCTGGCCCGCAGCGGCTCGGGTGGCGCGGGCGCCGGCGCCGGCCGCAGCCCGCCGCCCGGCACCCCCACGGCCACATTCTTGTTGCGGTCGAGCGGCGCGTTGTCCGCCAGCGGCGGCCGAAACGTCGTCACACTCTTGCTCTTGCATTCCAGCTTCTTCTTATTATTGTTGGCGGTCGAGAACCTCTTCCACGAGAGCGCGTTTATGAACACCGAGTGCTTCTTGAGGTTCTTCTCGAGCGCCGTCTTCTCGGAGATGATCTTGGCGGCGTCGTCGAGCGTGGCGCGGCGCTCGTCGCGCGGCGCGTCGCGGTTCTCGCGGTTCTTGGCGTTGTTAAGGCGCTCGTAGGAGTAGGCGAGGGCGGCGCGGTCTGGCGGCGCGCCGGCGGGCGGGCGCCGCTCGCGCGGGCTGAAGCTCAGCACGGTGCCCATGAGGCCCGCGCGCGTAGGCCCGCTAAGTCCCGGCATGCATAACGTCGGCCCGGTGCGGCGGCGGCGGCCCGAGTGGGCTCGATAGCTCCGCGCCTGCGCGCCGAGCCCGTATCGACCGTCAGCTGGTCGCCGCCGGCCCCGCCCCGGTAAACAAACCCTCCGAGCCGTAAATCACGGAATTACCGATCGGGATAACGCCGGACTGATTAACTCGCGTAGTCCCGGAGATTTGACCGTCGAAGTCGAGGAGACAACATCTATTTTTCAGCCGGCGACACCGACTACAGCCTTGTCTCCTGCACGGCGTGCAGCTGTTACATAATGCTGCGGGCGCGCGCGGCGACTGCTCTCTGATAATCGAATCTTACCTATTGGGATGACTCCCGAGAAACACAACCTCAAAACAACCTAGATCCGCGACGCTTGACCTGAATACAATTTTCATTAAAACCCAGCCGGCGGCGGTGCGGCGGCGGTGCGCCGGTGGCCGCGAGGGGAAGCGGAAATTCTTCTGAAGTATTGACGCTTCTACACCATTTTTTAAAAGATTTGCCAGTGGTAAGGTTTTTCGTAAAGTATTTTTAGCTCTCACGCCGTTTCAACTTTCTCCGCCTCAGCGGAATCATTAGCAAGAATGCGAGAGTAATGAACAACAATAGAGTAGCAGAGGGTACGTTGACCGGGGCGGCGTGCTGCGGGGCAGGGGGCGGAGGGGCGGCGGTACCGGAAGGGCCGGCTAACCGCACTACGATAGTCGATAATAATGCTACAACACGCGCTACACAAACGTACATTTTAAAAAATGTGTTTCTATAATGATTATGCGACATGACTACAATACAAACATATTGGCATCCCTATCTTTTTCTCTTTGAAAAGAGAGATAAGAAGACATTTCTGTATCGATGCTTCGACAGTGTAAACAGGGCTACCAACCGACCAGGTTGACGTGTACAACGCACGAACAGACCTATTAAATCAATGAAGTAAGTTAATTCGTACCGACAGATTCACCCCATTCTAATTATTTACATAATGACTTCCTCTCAACATTTCTGAGAAAACACAGAATTCATTCATTAAACTTGCACGTGGCTTAAACTTAACTAAGTAATTGAGAAACATGGTTAACAATTTATTGCAATGAAGAGATTTTTAATGAACTACAATTATCGAATATGTTTAAAGTTTTCATCTGTACTCTATACTAATATTGTAAAGAGGAAAGATTTGGATTTTTGGATTTTTGTATTTTTGTATGTATTGAAATAACTCAAAAACTACTGGGCCAATTTTAAAAATTCTTTCACCGCTAGAAAGGTGAGTGTGAGTAACATAGGCTATATATTTTTATTTCACGCGGGCGAGTAACAGCTAATTAGGAAATAAAGTTATAGAGACTGGTAAACTTAAGAAAGATTGTTCAACAGAACTTCATATATGTTGGATAAAAACAACATAAACTTCCTACGCATCCTACATTACTAGTTACTTAAAACTTCGATAAGTTAATCTTTAATATCAATACAAAACACGTGTAAAAAGATTCTAGAATCATATCTAATCTTCAACTAGACACCTCCGTAGGTTCACAGTGAATTGTCTAACAAATCAGCGGCAGTGAAACTCGCCGAGGTCGATCTCTAATGAGTTTAGCTGAAGCCGCACCGAGTACGCCACGACGCTGACGGTAACCACACGTTCCTGAAACTATGGGATAATTCCGGCAATTACAATTTTCGACTAGAAGCCGAGGCTTAAAGTTTCATTGACTTGATGTTGGTTTCCTTTCTACAAGCGAACAGTTAATTTCTCCAAGTTCCTGACTTTTTTTTAAGGTGGACTGTCTCGACTGTTACCAAACTTATATGCTCCCTAGTGCAAGCAATGGCGCTATTGTTCGCTTACGTAGCGCTAGTGCAAAATTGTCATTTTGTGTCCAAATTAAACAACTATAACCTCAAAGGTAAATAAAATTCTATAAATCTAAATCGGTCCAACCGTTTTAGAGATTATGAAAAACAAACGTGGATACGGACAGACAGACAGAAGTTTTAAATGTTGAATTTTTGTTATAAGCAACACACTCCACCCTTATAATATTTATAAACTAAATTTCAGCCGCGACTCCGTCCGCGTGGAATTAAAAAAAAAACAAAAGTAGCCTATGTATTCTTCCAGACTATCGTCTACATCTATGCCAAATTTCATTGACATCCATTCGGCAGTTTAAGTTACAAACTCTAACAAACATACATCCATCCAAACTTTCACATTTATAATATTAGTAAGAGTAAGATTTGTAAAATTTTCGATATGTATGTAATGACACTCCAATCTTATCAGTATGTATAGATGTATATGTAGATTAGTAGAATAATTTGACTTTCCATTGCCTTAAAGCCTTATAGATATTGTGTAATTAAAAAATCGATTTAATACCGTTACAAAGTTTACATGTTTACATCGTAAATTAAAACAAGCTTGTGTATTAAAATACGTAATTAACGTACGCTGATGAAGTTGGAAAACTCAATTTATACTAGTCTATGAATATAAGATTTTCTTCCAAGTCTTTAGAGGGCATTAGAATTTCAAATTAACTACAATTCAGCCCCCTTTGTTATAACAAAAGGGTTCGGACGTCTGTTTGTTTACTTTGACTACAAACGTTTGTTATAAATGACTAAGCTATTAGAAACACATATAAGTTTAACATCTTAATTAAGAGTTAATAAGTAACCCTTATTATATCATCCATTGATAGTAATATCATTTTTCAGTAAAAGATATTGTAATTATGATTTTTGTCTTAGTAAACTTAGCTTAACACTAATGAATCACTAGGTTATGATAAAGTGATTGGAAACTTCAGCAACCCAAGATAAGTAATGTTAGTTTTAAAATAATTTAGGTACATTAAGTAAGATTTATTTGTGTTTTTTTTATATTTATCCCTAGATTTAGATTTAGATTAAGTTTTCTAGTTGTGACCGAGTGTAACATTAAGTACATGTTTTTTTTTCTTCTACTATTCTGTTACTGCGTGTTCTGTTTTTAGGATTCATTGTAAACCGGCGCTTCGGTGTACACCGAGCACATGCCGAATGAATTCCTTTTCTTTTTTTTGTTGAATAAACTGATTTCTTTCATTCTTTCTTTCTTTCTAAATTAAAATAAAGCGTCCCTTTTATTTTCGTTCCTTTATCTTACCCCCTAACAATTTTTACTTATATTCTTCTTCTTCTTCTTTAGCTCTACAGCCCTTTGTGGGCCTTGGCTTGGTCCAGCAACTTTTTCCATTTCGGCCTATCTCTGGCCACGGCTCCAATTTGCTATGCCAACGTTTTTCGCATTTTACTTATATTAGTTATATTTAAATAAATAAAAGAATTTTATTAAATGTCGCGGATAAACAGAATTTCATGATTGCATAGTATTGATTTTGGACAGCAGTCGCTTGACAAAATGTGTTCGCTACCAGACAGTAAACCCTACCAGTAGTAAAATTTTAATCTTATAATTTAGACAAAACACAGGCAAATATCAAGTGTGATTAGTTCCAGACAGTATTATAACGTCATACGTAGGGAGAGGGTGAGCAGAGGGTTGAAAATTTATGTAATTCGCGAAATTCGATCTAAACATAATAGTTTTAAGGTTATAAATTGTCTAAATCGATTCAATAAAGTGATAGATTGGTGAAATACCGATGTAAGAGGTCATTGAACTCCGTATGCGTGAATAAATTCGTTCCCTTGAGACTAACGCAAATTATAAGGGTGCTACAATTTATGCAAATAGGCAATGCATTGCGACTTTACTTTAGTAATGATTTAAAAACAAATGAAAAGCGACATACTATTAATAGTAATTAATTCACGTTTAAATAATCCGTCTGTACAGACAACATAGCAATTGTTAATTTAGCGGCCAAATTATAACCTCACTTTTTAATATAGGTCATTTTATAGCAAAATATTAACAATAAATCATTTTATACACTGTAAGTAATTTGTATTTTTACAATTTTTATTTTTATTTCATAAGACGTTTATTTTCGACCGAATTTCTAAGCATTTTTTAGTTTATATTTTCTGATGTTCATGATTGAGCAAAACAAAATACTATTCAGAGCAAAATCCATCAAAACGCAAAAATGGCAATATTTTTCCAATAAGATTCTCCCGATTCTACTTAAGAGGAATGTGAGTAATGATACGTTTTTTGTATTCGAAAAGCATTGAAGTGTATTGAATTCGCTTCCCTTTTTATTCTTTTTTTGGTATTGCCAGAACCTTACCTTCCTCTTCTCCTGTAGCCCCTTTATTTGGGTATAAAGGTGTCTATTTTGTACCATTCTTTTCAAACATGAGTTGAGGTGGTTTTTGAATTAAAAAGAAAATAAAAAAAAACATCGTTTTATTTCAAATATTTATTCGCCTATCGACGGTCGAAAATTAATTCTTAAAAATACAATTTATAATTATAAAACATTAATTTGGCCAAACTATCGAAAAATATGCTTCATAGAGTCAAAACTAGTTTATAAAACATTTTTGTTGTCTGTGGTATGTTAAACGTCACAAAGTAGGTTCTCTGTCTGTAATTGTTTTTTTGGTAGTATGATTTTTAGTAGGTTTTACTGAATAAAGAGTGTCTTATTTTACCTTAACGCAACTAAACTAAAGAGAGACGAGAAAGTGTGACTAAAGTATATTTTAATCTTGTACTTAATTCATAAATGCTTTGGAACAACAAATTAAATATTCTTTACGCATTTTTGCTTTCATTCAATATGTTAAAAATTTATTAAAAAGTTAACGTAGCAAAGATAAATATTAATTTAGATTGTGATACAGCCATTCCAATAATAATTATTGTTATTTAATAATGTATTCTTTTGTTACAAAGGCAAAGGTTTTAAGACAATACAGCCACAATTTTGCATAAAAATAAAAAAAAAGTGTAACTTTTTATGTGGCCTAAAAAAGGTTTAGGTCTTTTAGTTTTGAAGTTAATTATAAAAGCATTTAAGTGTGACTAGTAAATGCTATTTTAGTTATTTAAATGAAAGTAACAAGTACATTTTGTCATTATTATTGTAAGTATCCAAAACTTTTTGATCTTACAGCGTTTTTGTATTCATACAATATCATACATTTCATAAGCTCTTAAATATAGTACAGCTAGTATTAACAAATAGCAAAAAATCAACATTATTTTCAACTAAAATTATGTGATTCTTGTTAAAAGAAATATCTCACTTAATGAGATTACAAAAATATCGCAATTTCGTGACATGAAGATAATTATTTAATACATAACTTCAATGCATTGATTTGCTTACAAAAGTTAAAAGCTTAGATTACGCTTAAGATATTAATTGTGCGTTAAACGCATGACTTAACTAACAGAATTGTATCCGTTTTCACATATTAAAAAAAAAATAATACAAGTCCTAACCACGGAGCATTTTAACACGTAAAGTAAAAAGTTCAATCAGCGCCATCTATTACTGGAAAAAGTAACCTCTCAAAAGAACCTCAAATAATGATTGACTTGACTGATTGTAAATTTAAAAAAAACTTTTTTTTTTTAATTGATATTAAATTTTATAATATTTATTCGAAATGTTTAATAACAGTAAAAAATCATTTTATCATTTTGTAATACGGATATGCGTTTCAAACGCAAAATTCAATTCAGTCGCACTTTACAGACTAGCACCTAAATATAAAAATGCTAAAGCTAAAAACAATTGCATTATTTAACTGAAAGGAACAATATATAGAATAATCCTGATTAATTTTATTCAAATTACATGATATTCAAAAATATATTTCATAGAAAATATACGACAGAAATTGTATTTTTTTAAAGACAGATTTTATGTAACAATTTTAAATACGGAAATACCCCATAATATAAATTACAAAAGCCAAAACTTATATAATCTGTTAACGTTAAACTTTAAAAAGATAGTTTGCAAGCATTCTGGTTTGCATTTAGCAGAATGCGTAAATTTTATAACATAATTAAAGCTATTAGAGATCCATACTGAACGTTTCCTGCGACTCATCGAAGGATATCGAATTAGAGCGTGGTTTCTGAACTGGTGTTGTAGAAGCGTTCGGTGAGCCAGGATTCCTTAGTAACGCCGCCGGGAGGTTACACTTAGGCGGTGTTTGTGAGATCGGAGACTGTCGAAGTGACATCAAGAATGACCTTTCATAAACAATCCTGGTGCCTGGAATAGATAAAAAAAAATTTTTACAAAAAATATTATATGAAAAAAACTTTAGTGTCAAATATTGGGCAAATATTTCCCACTTGGCATTACCGTAATATGTTTTTTTAATTTTTTTATGGGAAAAAACCCCCTTTATAAATATTTTTATCAAAACCCACAGAACCCTCTTACCTAAAAACCGTCACTAGTTTACGATTATTTAGAAAAAAACTCTTATTTAATTAGGGTTTATCTTGATTAATCTAGTAGTATATAGTACATAAATGTCGTGTATAATTAAATCATGTTTTTTTGAGCAAAATTATAACATTTTATATTTGTTACTGATTAGCGAATCTAAATAATAGATGTGCCGTTTTCTCAATTTCATAATAGATGGCGCTGTATGTTAGTTCTAGTACTGATTTATTTTCACTTGTGCGTAGTTACGAAATTACGATAACTCTATTGACATTCTCATATCTTAATCTTCACATCAATCGTTGTGTAAATATCGATAAGTATGATAAAAAACAAAAAAAAAAAAAAATTATAACATTTTATATTGTTATTGTTACTGATTAGCGAATCTAAATAATAGATGTGCCGTTTTCTCAATTTCATAATAGATGGCGCTGTATATTAGTTGCAGTACGGAATTATTTTCACTTGTGCGTAGTTACGAAATTACGATAACTCTATTGACATTCTCATATCTTAATCTTCACATCAATCGTTGTGTAAATATCGATAAGTATGATAAACAAACAAAATATTTATTTTTAGTACAAGGAAAAAGATCTTTTAACGACGGCAGATTTTACCTTTTAATATTTTTATTTCCTAAGTTTTGTTATTTTTGCATCAGTAGATTTCTGTTATTACGTAGATTACTAATAGGTTGAAAAAGGGGCGAATCTAAGTTTTGAACTTTTAAACTCCACGCGGACGAAGTCGTGGGCAAAAGCTAGTTGTGAATAAAATTTAATATGAAGCACATCGATAATTTAAATGAGGTCCAAGTTTTTTAGCGTAAAATCTGTAATTGTCTATGGTTTAAAGAAATAACTTAGGCTGTATAAGGGGATTTTTTTTAAAGTTTTGTTAGTGTGAACGCACCCTAATATACTTATCTTGATATCTTATATATCCACATATATTATCAAAATAAAACATTTAAGGTCACTCGTTTTGGAGATTATCAATGATTACATATCTAGACAAAAGACATAACGTTATAAAAATACTAGCTTTCGCCCGCGACTCCGTCCGCGTGATATTAAAAAAAACAAAAGAGAGTACCTATGTGTTCTTCCAGACATCTCTACATCTATACCGAATTTCATCAAAATCCGTTAAGCCATTTAGGCTACAAACGCTAACAAACATCCATCCATCCATCTAAACATTCGCATTTATAATATTTGTATGATATTTATAAAACTTACTTGTTTTTAAGTCAGCGCATACTTTCCGACAAAAAGGGACAAAAAATACCTATTTCCTTAGGATTTTTAACAGTTAAATAATGTAAGTTTACTCCTTTTTAGAAAGATTAATGCACTATTTTTACTATAACACTAAATAGATATCTTAATATATTTAAAAACTAATTACTGATAAAACGTGGTCTCTTATATATGAGTATATTATTTGAATGAGAATACTCGAACAGGTTTTAATGCGTTTCGTTTTTTGAAGTCACTTAACAAGTTTCCCAATTTAAACAAATAGTCTCGTAATAATTAAATATTCAATATTAAAAAAAAAACGTCAAATGTGCGTGTTTTAAAAATAATTTATCTATCACATGTCAGCTGTAAAAACGATTAGTATATATAAATTGAATAATTTTATTACTTTTCGTTAATTTGGACAACCCTATACACAATATTGACCTTGAACCGATGTTACCACCGATATGAAACAAAATTAAGACCTAAGTGTCTATCACGAATAATTGCGTGACATTTGCAAGACCAAATTCGTAACATAAACGATAAAATTCATATGAGATTTGTTGGTGTACTTTACGCCCGGTAGAGAGCGCTGCACAAATCTAATACTTTTATCCTTGACGTTACGTAAACGTTCTTACGAAAATTCGTGATAGGATCCTACGAACGAATTGACTCCTTAAACACAGGATATCCTGGTTAAGGAGCCAAGGCGATATTGATGCTGTAATCACTGATTATTCAATCAATAAACTTTATTATTTAAAACAAAAACAAAAGCAAAGTAAGTACCGTTTTTCGCCATTTGACCGTTTTGTTATCAAAATGCTGTTTTCCTTAGTATAAAGAAATTGCAATAGTTCTTGCAAACAGTGTTGCAAAATTTCTAGAAACAGCGTTCTAATGAGAGTAAATTCCCTTTGATTGCAATTAATACTTTAACTAGAAACTTATACGTAAGTAAAAGTATTTTCAGAAAAAAAAATGTGTAACAAAAAAGCGATTTGCACTATATTAGCAAATGTTGTCCGTACATTTAAACACCTCTTATTTTTATAACTCAGACTTGCCATAACGCAACAATAGTTCACATTTAAATTGTAAAAGAGCCTACCCATGTTAGTGGTGACTTAGGTCATAGTCAACCACGCTGGCCCATTGCGGGTTACTTTCATAAATATCTTTGAATTTCCTCTCAGACGTGTAGGTTACATCACGATGTTTACCTTGACCGTAACTTCGAATACATGTGCAATTCGAGAATCGAAAAAAAACATTGATATACGTCGGAGATCTCACCTAGAAGTGTAGACTCGCTCTACTTTTAGGTTATATTTACATTTTGTTAATAGCGACTTGTTTACTAAATAATGCTAATTTCCGAAGCCAAGATCCATAATTCATAAACATTTCAGTATTTAATTTGTGTACATAAACTTCGTAATAGCTCGCCTGTGCTTGATTTATTTATATACGTTTATTTATGTTTATCTGTGCACACGTGTTTTTGGCTACTATCATGGTTTGCCCTTGACCGATTTGGAGCAAATCGACGTGTGTACTACTTTTTTAAATACTAAAATATTTTCGTCGTGTTTCATTAGCAGGTTATAACTTACAAGAAGATTGTAAGAATATGTGTTGAATCGGTAATTAATTTTTTCCGCTGTAACCACGTGGTCATACAAGGCAAAATTAAACGTAGAAATGGGGACGCAGAAAGGGTGGTTTAGGTAGTACATACGCAGCGCTTTTGCGCATTTACGCTCTAAAATCTTTGGTATAAAAGAAACTACCAAAATAAACCATAAATTTACTTAATAAAAACATTGGAGCACATGTTTAGTAAATAATAGGGTTTATGATAAGAGCACGTGTTTATTTAAGCGACTTTGCATGTAACCGGGTGTAATATAAAGTCAAGGTCACGCAATACGAAAACGAAATTATCTAATTTTGTGTCGCACGTCTCATGTCCTACATTAATTCGAACCGGTTGGAACCGCTTTAAAAACAGGTTATTGAACTAATGTGATTACTAACAATACTTAACCTAGATTATATTATTATGCCCATGAACGGTTTGTTATGTAAGAAAAACGTGGTCAAAATTTTACATTAATTAACATAATTAAGAGATAAGCAGCGTTTTAATTCACTTGTATTTACTTAAGTTTTATTTACCTCCAGGAGTGGTGGAGTAAATAGTTCCTCCGGGTGTGCTGGAGTATACATCAGGCATCTGCGACGGATCGGTAATTAAAACTTTCCTTGACGGAATCGCTTGGCTATGAGTGGCCTGTCTTGCAATTGGTGACGCCGACATTTTTGATTTAATTTACTTTTAAAATTCTGCAATCTCAATCATAAACACAACTAGCAACACGTACGAACAGAGCCTGGACTGAGCCGAGTAGAAGCGGCGCCTAAAATAAATACGACACCGGCTTACTGCGCACACCGAGATCGCGCGGTGTAAACATATCACACACACATACGAAGGGGCACATCAAAACAATCATAGATCAGACATCACTGATTTATTATTTTTATACATAAGTTATTTAACATTCTAGGAGTCCGCTCAATCTACCGAAGATAATATGGATTTCCATGTAGCGCGATTTTCTATTATATGACATCCTTCATATTATATGTGTGTGATCGACATAAATTTTTAACATCTCTACCACACATCTTTTAATATCAGAAAAACTTAATATAAATAAAACGCATGTAGAATGTGTAAATTTTATGGCGCCTAGAAAATTAAATGTAACGCTAATAGCATAATAGTTAAAGATAAATCCATCCGATTACAAGGTTGCGGGTTCGAATCCCTCCATCCAATTATTATCGTGAACCATATCGTTATGCAAGCTTTAAGTTTTGTTGAAATGTTAAAGGAAAAATCATAACAAATATATTTTTATAAATCTTTCTCACTAAACGCTAATCTTTGACAACAGCACACGAAGTGGAATGTTATCTTATTACTCACGCACACATAAGCAACGCGTCTAGTGCGTAGTTTTTTTGAATCTTGAATCGGGCAGTTGATAGGAACATTTTATAATACAGCTTGTTTGTCATATACGGTTTATTATCGAGTCAGTGCAAATCCGGAAGTGGTTATGTATTTGAATAAATCATTAGGGTGTTACGACTTTATTTACTTGGCTACAGCGAAGTATTAGAGCGTCTAGATATCTTTTTCTAGCGTTTTTGATACTTATACTATCGACATAATCACTTAATTGCATTCAGTACACTTACCGTATTAATTTTTATGACATGAATTAGATCACCAATGTCTCTCAATATAGGACCTTACCGAGAGAAAAACTTACCAAAAATCTCTTAAAACCCTAGCTTTAAAATGTTTTGCATTATTGTCTTGTCTATAGAACGCAGTATATTTATTGGCTAATTGATTTTCCCTGTTGCCTTTGCCTGACTGGTTTGATTATTCGATAAACGTATAAACTTGGCTTTCCTCTTTCGTGACAATTGTTATTTCTGTTTATATACGAATTATGTTTTTATTCCTGTAACCTGCAGTTAATTTCTTGAGCTCTCTTGAACTTGAACCTGCTAAAGACGTATATAAATTGAAATATTTTAACTTTGTTGCATTGTTAATATTATTAAAAAAATCTTGTTGTTTTAAATGATAATTTAATTTCATGCTCATAAAACTTATCACTTAATAAATATCCCAGTTTAACCCAGTAACCGCTATCTTTTCTTATCAATGTTTGTTTTGGTTTTGTTACCATTTGAGGTTATGATTATAATGTTATTAGCATTAAAATAATTAAACATTATCTAACCTTAAACATTTTAACCAAAAGGTTTGAAAAACAAGTTAATCTAATCATTCTGCGTTTACATCGTCAATTTCCCCTACCGAAACTCTTATATAAAAACCATTGGTGAAACAAAAATGGCGAAATTCCAATAGGCACAGAATACGACGCCTTGTAACCTATCTATTTAAAAGATGACTATGATAACAGATATTGTCTCTGTTCTTTACAAGAGAATAAAAAGGATGACATTATTTTTGTTCATTCGCCAGTGGCTTACATTTAAATAATGGATTTATCTTGACTTTTTCCACGTAGCCTTGATCTTTGCGCGAAATATTCATTATTCAAATAAAAGACGTCATATGGTTTATTATTCAAGACGCGGTGTGCAGTGAGACTGGGCTTGTTTTCATTTCTTTCATTTAATATCAGTATGTCTAATGTATTATTAATATTGTATAGGTTATGCAACACGATAATTTGATTTCTTATAATTTACGACTTGACCAACGGAACGTTCTAAATGCACTATAAATAATCAAACATTCGTCAATGCATTACCACACACCGAAGTACAGATTTAACATGCTTTTTTTAAGTTTCCTTGTTCACCGGTATTTGGCAAAAGCTTACAAAGCTTACAAATATTTCATATAAATATGTCACTAAAGCTAGCTAAAAATAAGGACAGGGAAACTTTATTAAAACTCTCTTCTTTTACATAAATTTTCATAGTTACTATTAAAAAGTCATAAACTGTTAACAACAATAACAAACGACAGTTATTTTAATATTGTAGGGCTTGAATATAAGCTTTGAGGGAAGGGAGGGGGATTTAAAGGCTTATATGTGACTAATTCGCTGATTTGAGCGCCCTTCCGTCTAGTCTCCAGGCGCTCTACCCAAACAGCAGTTAATCTTTGACGTAAATAGGGAACGTTTTAACAAACACAACTTCTGTGTCAAACAAGGTAGATTAGAATTAGCCTACGTGTCGAGGATCATGCGGTTTTATTTTCTTATCTTAATTTAAACTCACGTGTTTTTGTTATCGAGTCTATGTCCCAAGGTAATAAGCGAAGCGATTACAATGTACTTCGATTATTATAAAATATTACAGATGGTTTTAATATTGTATATAATCTTGTAAGTTTTAGAAATATTTGAATAGTTATTTTCAACATAGATAGATATACAAAAAAATATTAGAATATTTTTGTTAATACCTAAATAGGACAATAAATTCGAAATATGTACCTATTTCTCAATATAATAACTAAAATAATAATAACCTAAAATGTCAATTGCAGTATCTTTATACCAAATGTCAACAAACGTGCATTCCGCTCTCCGCTTATGTCTCAAATATCGCACGTTCCGCTAAATTATATAACTTTGTGTTGTTTTGTTTTCTACAATGAACTGCGTAGTTTCGCGTTCAGGGTTGTTTTGAAAAAACACCAATAACAATCTTTTATTTACAAATGTTATTGCATTTCAGATAACACTTACTCATTCTAAGAAAATGTAAACAAAATATTGAATTTTGAATAAGAAATGTACTTTTTATGTCGATATATCTGGGAGATAATTTAATTAAGCGAGTTTCTGTAGCACTTAAGTTGGTCACTAAGGAATACCCTTAGCGTGGATTTCTCATTATAAACCACTAATGGGGACTACTAACAACTATGAGTTCGACAGATAAAATGTCTAATTTAGAATTAGTGAGAAATGTCGAAGTAAAAAGGCCTCGTCTCTCGACACTAAGGTTCCAGAGTCAAGAACGAGGAAATTATTGACATAGAGAGAACGAAAAAGGGAGAAATTGTGTATGTTTTAATTCCTAGATAATTCCTAATGTACTTTAACTGTATGAAATACTAGCTATTGCCGGCGACTACGTCCGCGTGGGAAAAAAGCAAGTAGCCTATGTGTTCTTCCAGACTATCCTCTACATCTATGCCAAATTACATCAAGATCCGTTCAGCAATTTAGGCTACAAACTCTAACAAACTTCTAGCTATCTAAGCTATCGCATTTATAATATTACTAAGTTTGTATATAATTGATTTCATTATATATTCAACTGCAAATCCATCGGATTGAATTTGTTCAGACAGGCTGTAAGTAGGCCAAAGTGCGGCGCCCGGCAGTCCGGTAGTGACGTCATCTAAACAAGGCCATGTCTACTTCCTTTATTAAAGCAACACTTGACGACATGGGCGTCCCCCCCCCCCCTCTCAAGACACCAAAAATGCTAAATAACCACAGATAATGGAATACTATACTAGTATTACGAACAAAGACAATAAAGACCATGTTAAAGGGAATTACAAAAAAAGTTTGCCTGTAAGTATCATTTTACAACAACAATTTAATTGGATTTTATAATATGAACGTAATAAAATACATTATCTTTATTTTATAAGGAAGCCAGACTAGTATACAAATTATTAGCGTAGTGTGTATGGCGCCTAACTATCAAAATATTATGTGACCTTGACAACAGAGACCACGATAAAACTTCAGAGATTATGTCAAATCATGTTTGTTTATTTATTTAGCTAGTAGCTTTTGCCGCGACTCCGTGCGCGTGTCATGATCCATCTATCTGAACTTTCGAATTTATAATATTAGTAAGAAGAAAGATTGCCGCAGCAAGTGACGCTAAAGGCACCCCTTAGTGTAGTTTGTAGATTTAATAATTGACGACAGATAGTTAAAACAGCTAATTACACATTCACAAATTAAAATTATGTAATATTATTATGACTTGTGGATTAACACACTGACCTCTATAAATAGACAGGCTATGACATGGTGTTTTGTACCTATTTGGTTTTCGCTATATTGGCGCTGGCGGTCACGGTTTATTTATGTGATGAGAATTCGAACTAATAATTGAGGTATAATTAACTGCCGGGTAACAGGCGCGTTTAAATCGGAATAAAACAAAAGTTGTACTTAGCAAACTACTCCCTATCCATTTATATAGATCAGTTGATGGAAAATAGAAAGTGACAGGTGATAATAATGTGTTTCACCTGTCCTATTTTAAAGCATCCTGTGCGGAATTAGATCGTGACCGACAAGTAGACTATCGTAAGTTCAAGTGATAATTGCTACTGATATATGAAAAAATCTAATTAAACACAAACTTTAATTTAAACATAAATGTTTATCATCACCTGATCTAGTTCAGCTCCGGTGGCTCAGTGGTTTAAGCACTTGACTTGTAATCTACAGGTCTTGGGTTCGAATCCCGCCATGTACCAATGTGATTTTCGATTTTTCGAATTTTCATATGTACATAATTTACCCGACGTTCTTACGGTGAAGGTAAACATCGTGATGCAACCTGCACATATCGGCGAAGAAATTCAAAGATATGTGTGAAATCAACCAACCCGCACTTGGCCAGCGTGGTTGACTATGGCCTAGTCACCCTAACTTGGGGTAGGCTCCGAGCCCCTCGGTGGGGACGTATAGTGAGCTGGTGATGATGATCTAGTTCATGATTAGTTGAGGACGCGGAAACATATGTGGATATTGTTTATAGAATTAAATGAACTAAATTATGTATTATTTGTCGCCCCTGACTCCATCCGCGCAGTATCTAAAAAAATGGGATATTGGACTAAGTAAGCCTACGTGTTCTACATCTGCGATTTTCACAGAGATCTGTTGGTCATCTATCTATCATCCATAAACATTAACATTTATAGTAGTAAGATGAAATAAATGTCTTTGTGTATGTACGATTCTTTCTTGCCACTGGCAAATAGCAAATATACCAATTTGAAATGTCTTTTTTAATTCACGACAATATTAAAGTAGCAGTACCTAAATAAAACAAACAATAATTTTATTTATTTTGCTTGTTTTAACATTTAAAATGCTTCCAAGAATCGAAGTAACAAATTATTCACGCAGATAGAATAACAAATTGTGTATTTCATTTTGCATTCAACACGTCTGCGTAGCCAAATGATGAATTTTTATTAAGTTCTTTGAATGGGATAGAATTTATTTGAATTTCAATATCTACATGTTATTTACAGATAATTTTTAGCATAGCAACATTACACAAAATGTTTCAAACGTACCGTAATTTTTAAATATCTATGGTCTCGTGGAGTTCATTATATTTTTATATTACTTTTCACCCAACGAAATTGCTCAAGGGTTCACTATTAAACCGTCTAGGCGTTCAACAACTATGTTAAATTCCATTCAGTACCAGTTTTAGTGCTACTAGCGTCTTGTATTTCTGCAGCGCCCCTTTTTTACCGTGCTTTGGGATTGGGCATGGCGTTATTTGAGAGACGTGGCGTGAAAAAACAACAGTCATCATTTTCAATGTCGTTGAATAGAGACTCCTGTAAACTGTACAGCTGTGACATTTTGTAATAACATAACATTAGAAACTTAGATAATAACCTTGAAGTGTTTACATTAGTTTTGTTTTAAATTAATTGTGAGTCAGCGGAGAGCGGCGCGACGCTACGCAGTCGACACACCTCCAGCGACAAACATGTTTACTACGTACTGAAGATGTCTCATTCCTAGACAATATTAACAATTGACTCAATATAAATGCATTGAATGGATACGAACATTAGTATATTTAAGTGTGCTTTATTTCTCGTAAGAATACGAAACTACTCTAGTGTTCCCTTTCGGTTAGTAAACTCTTTAATTAAGCGGCATTTGTAAAACCGGGCTGACTAATTTTATGATTATAAACTTGAATACTATCTGAATATTTGTGAAATTCAGATATAGCCTTTGCTATTTTATTAATATTGCAAATATAACCGAGTAATTGAATACAAAGAAATCTCGAATCTCCTATTGGTATAGTATTTATTATCTGTGGTATGTGTACAACTGACGAATTAAAATAGGAATAAAAGGAAAGATATAAACAGATAACTAATGCGGTACGTATGAAAGAGATGTAATATGCAATAAGAAAGAGACAGACAAAGTGGCGTGATGTATTTGCATATGAAAATATTACCTGCAGCAAATCGTAAACAAGGCAAACTGATTTTCATACTTTTAGTTTCTAGAACGTATTCAATGAATTTTACATATATTGAAATTTATGATTTCATCGGACCTTTATAAACATTTAGTATTATTGTAGTGTTGTGAAAAATCATATGGGCGTAGTAAAAACCATGGAAAATTAGTAATGCGTTACTAATTCCACCTTCAATTTGTGCAAGCCGGTCATTGTCAAGGTTACAACCAATTCGATACGCGAACACTCGTGCGCATGTGGAATAAAAATCTGAATTTGAGGTTAGGATTTACATAAATTCAATTCTTCGAAAGAACTATAGACTTTTTTGTTATTTTGTATTTGAAATTAAAGTCGTTCTTATTTGTGTTAATAAAAGTACTTTCTAGAGGATATCCTAACTCAATTTTATTAACCAGAAGCGTTTAGCTACGAACTATGATTTTGGTCCTTCGAGTCAGGTATAATTAGACCTTTAGATTTTGTAACGTTTAAATTAAAAGTGTCCATTTTAATGAATAAAAGACTAAGGGCCTGTCCCATCAAATTGTAAATTGTCTGATAACAATCTAACGTGTAAAATATGTGATGGAAATATCGGATTTTGTTCCTTTATCTGACAGTGACGTCATTTTTAAGCTATCTGAGCCTCTATCAGTCAGTGGTGGGACAGGCCCTAAACTTACTGAGATAAAGGCATCACAGGGAGAATATAAAAAAATAGTGTCCTGAATAAAAAAAATATTTTCGATCAACCAATTTTATTGAATCTTACAAGGATATGTTAAATTCGCCTTCTACATTTTACACAAATAACAACATTATTTTATGCACTCTTAAAAGTTTAAAATTATTGTCACATCAAAAAATTCAATAAAACGAAGTTAGCTATAAAAAGTTTGTAAATAAAAAAATCTTTATAAATCATCGACAAAAAAAAACACATAAGTATTGAGATTCTCCAGTATCTATTGAAAATGATTATGCATTTCAATCGTTGAACATATTTTATTGGTCCTTCGAGCCAGATATGAACTTGTGAATTATCTCTTTTATACATATTTATTAGTTACATAAAATAAATATTTTTTCACAATTAAACGGAAAACCCAATCTGCTGCCTTGATAGCTAAATTAAAAGCTTAATTAAAAAAATATCAGGAACCGATATTAACTACATGAATATTAAGTACAAAATAATTAATAAATTAACTTATTAGTTACTAAAAATCTCGAAATATATATCACAAAAAATCGATAAAAAAACCATAAATAAGATTAACATTAACACTTAAAAAATGTGATAAAAATTGTGATGATGATTCCTTTAGTAACAAGTTTTTTTTTTAAAGTACAATTTCATTAAATAATAAATGCACTCAACTTTGTACTCCAATAAACGGTGGGGAAAAAATCCATATAATTTACACTTAAATTGATATGTTTTAAAATAACAATAGTTAATACACATTTAAAAGTCAATCATTAAAACCTATAAAATATGTAAACAAAATTGTAAAAGCTATGTTTGATATGTATATGAACAAAATTATTTACAAATGTACTGTCAAACCATTTAACTAAAACACTTCAATTGTGATGTATTTAAAAAAAAAAAACAATATCACAAAAATATTTTAACCTCAGTACAAATGTTTTAATATGTAAGAATCTCTTTATTAGGTTAATAAGGAATTAAATTAAGTAATTGCACGTAAAGAGTATAAATTAGTTGCCATATGTAAATACTAAAAATAATAGCATATTTTTTTATCTGTGGAAGATAGACCACAAAATCTAATAAAGTCAGATCTGTTACTCAAAGAGATCTCTTAAAGGAACAAATGTTTATTTGTGCGGTAGACGATAACATTATTTTTATGGCAACATTTAGTTTAATCTATGCTATAGCCATCTTTATTAAATCACGTTTTTGCCATTCCCATATACAGAGCACGCATCTTTAAAATTACTAGCATTAAAACTTGCAAAATAATCATCATGGATAAACCTAACAATACTTTCTATTGGACATAAATATATGTTGTAAATTTTAACATTATCTATTGGATCAACGACTTTCATCACAACATTCTGCTTATCCTTACAAAAACTTAATTTACTCGTTACATCATCTCCATTATAAACGACACGGAAATAAAAATCTTGAGCGATCGCTTTCCTTTTAGTGAATTTGAATTCATCGCGTAATTCCTTTTTTCTATAAACCTCGAAGATCATTCTAGAAGCGTATTGAATATTGTAATGTTGGTAGCTATTCAAACCTAACGCGAGTATTAAAGCTTGAAGAGTCTTGTCGTGTCCTGAGTAAAGGACATATTTGGGTTTATTTTCTGATATCATACGGATCATATTCTGTACTATATTATGTATTAATCCATACGCGTGAAGTAAACCTCGTCTTTTATTATTTAAATTCTTCATTTCTTGTTTATAACTCCATTCTAGATACGCGAAAAGTGACATTACATGTTCCTTTTGGATGCAAAAGTCCTCAGTGTTCTCAGGCGTCGGTTCCCTATAGTCTTCATCGAAATCCGTATCCATTCTTGCGTCGTTAGGAAAATTGAAATCTGCATCTAAATTCTTTTTAACAATAACAACGTCTTCATAACCATCAGCATTATCTAAATATCTTTGTTGGTAATAAAGCAATTTCTCTCTTTCCATTTGCGCGTCAAAATCTAACGGAGCTTTCCTATCTTTACTGTCATAGTATTTGCCAATTATATCTCTAGCTTTTCTCCCGACTTCGTTGTTAAAATCTATCTGATTGTTGATATAATCTAGTTCCATATTCAACGCGTCTATATCAACTTGTAGTAAATTTCTAGATGCCATATCACGATAGTTTCTTCGTTTCCTTCTTGGAATTTTATCTTTTGTTGGTTTCTTAGTTTTCTCAACACAAGGCAGCGGTGCCTCGTGACACACGTACGCTAGCAACGCATCCCTAACAACATCCGCGTCGATATGTTCTTGTGATTCAAATAATACTTTAGATAATTTTATAATTAGATCTTTTATCGCAGGATGAGATTCCAATCTTGTTTTTAACTGGGTATTTATTTTCCTGTTGAGATAAAAACATTATTCAAAACTAGCTTTCGCCAGCGACTGTGACCGCGTCAAATAAAAAAAAAGTTTGTATGTGCTATTCAAAACTAGGCTCTACATGTGTGTTAAATTTCATCGAGAACCGTACGCAGTTTAGGCTACAAACTCTAACAAACATCCATCCATCGAAACTTTCGCATTTATGGTATTAGTAAAATTTAAATGCGAATTTACCATTCAGAGAAGAATATTGATGCTGCCCAAATGTATAGTAAATCTATACTAATATTGTAAAGAGGAAAGATTTGTATTTTTGTATGTATTGAAAAAAACTACTGGGCAGATTTTAAAAATTCGTTTATCTTTAGAAAGGTAATTTATCTGTGAGTAACATAGACTACGTTTTTTATATTTTTTTTAACTTCACGCGGACAAAGTCGCGAGCAACAGCTAATCTTAAATAATCCGATTTAACCCCTAAACGCATGATAATGTATTTATACATCAGTCTTTTCTTCCTTACGCAATATACTATTTTGAAAAAACATTTTTTTATTTTTTTTTCCTTAATCTATTTTCAATTTACGGTATTTAAAAAGAAAAAATCGTGCATTTAAGGGTTAAATGCCAATTTACCATTTCAGAGAAGTATTTTGATGCTAAATGTATAGTGAATCATAAAAAATTCGAATTTACAATTAGAAAATCAAACATGCAGTGCAGAAGTAACAAACATAGCTATTCTACCTTGCTAAGACATGCTGCGCGGCGCAGGCGCAGTCCCTGAAGCAGAAGGCGACGCTGTGCGCCTCGCGCGCCGCCGCCGCGCCGCCCGAGCTGGCCCAGGCCAGCGCCTGCAGCGACTGGAACGTCCGTCTGTACCGCGTCGTGTACGCTACACCTGCACGTTTTTAATACTAGTGCACTCCTATATATAACCCAAATATACGATATTTTGGAAAACCATTTCAACCACCGATCTTGAGGTCGAGGCTTCGAATCCCGCCATTCGACTATTGAGAATATCCAAGCACAAGCCTACAGCTTAGTTGGAATAGTTAAAGGAAATATTAGTAAACTAGCTTTCGCCCGCGACTCCGTCCGCGTGGAATTGAAACAAACAAAAGTGAATAGCCTATGTGTTCTTCTAGACTATCCTCTACATCTATGCCAAATTTCATCGAAATCCGTTCAGCCGTTTAGGCTACAAACATCCATCCATCCATCTAAACTTTCGCATTTATAATATTAGTATGAGTATGAAGTATGATTAACAAAAATCTACTAATATTTTTACAAAAAAAAATGCTCTACACTTGCAGTTTAGGCTGGGATATGGTTTACGATAATCAAATGAAGTCCGAACCCAAGATAGTATGATGTCTCTACCCTTACAGCCTTAAAAACAAACGCGGTATAAAGTTAAACTTAGGAATAAACTGAGTATAAGCAAAATTTGTACTAATATTTGCTTATACTCAGTTTACTCCTATGTTTAACTTTATACAGCGTTTATTTCTAAGGCTGTTAGTTATTAACTGCTGTTGGTTCAAATAGTTATTGTTTAAATTAGTTATTGTACTAATGTTACATCTTTATTGTGGATTTTCAAATTCTATTAAGCAATCGTCAATCTATTGAAGACCACTTATTGTATTTACAATAGATAAATGAACAAATTGAATGTTACATTGTCTTGTATATATGTCAGACATGCTTTTGCCTATTGTTATATTATAGCATACATACCCGTATCCTTTTTCCCTGATAACTCCATATCAGGACCTAATTTATCACTATACGCCTCTCGTAATATGTTACCTGTGACAAAAATACAATATTACATCAATATTCTGATATACCTTGATTTAAAATGTTTATTAATATATGTAAAATTAGATCTATTACCTCGATTTTATCTTAATTGGGTAGAAAATTTAATTCTTTTCAGTCGCAGAAATCCACGGTGACATGACCAAGAAGGGAGTGCCTGACCTTACGTGAACGGGAGTAGGAAAAGACCGATCTGTAGCTTTTAAAGTGTAACACCGAAAAAATCCCGGAATGTACAGGAAATTGAGCGTCGGTGGCTCAGTGGTGAGCGTCGGTGGCTCAGTGGTGAGCGTCGGTGGCTCAGTGGTGAGCGTCGGTGGCTCAGTGGTTTAAGCACTTGACTTGTAATCTACACAGGTCTTGGGTTCGAATCCCGCCGCCATGTACCAATGTGATTTTCGATTTTTCGAATTTTCATATGTACATAATTTACCCGACGTTCTTACGGTGAAGGAAAACATCGTGATGCAACCTGCACATATCGGCGAAGAAATTCATAGATATGTGTGAAGTCAACCAACCCGCACTTGGCCAGCGTGGTTGACTATGGCCTAGTCACCCTAACTTTAGGGTAGGCTCCGAGCCCCTCGGTGGGGACGTATAGTGAGCTGGTGACGATGACGACAGGAAATTGGCGGTGTACCTATAAGCTACAATTGTTTGAACAATTGAAACGAGACGCGGAAAAATCAATACAACGCAGTTTATAAATGTCTGTACAAAAAAGTGATACAAGGCTAGTTTTTTATTTTCCCTTCGTTTGCACTCACTATCTAATTATTTTTCAACAGTGGTAGAGCGCGCTTTAACATCTTCTCACGAATGGGCCAGCTCGCCCGGTGTAACCACAGAAAACAGGCGTGAAGTGGAAGCAATTCCGCGTTTCGTCTGATGAGTGTGGATGGAAGGAAAAGTGGATTTGACGGTGGAGACGCATAGGAAGGGGAAACATCTCCGTTAATTAAGGGTAGGCAACGCATCTGCAATTGCGGATGTCTATGGGCAGTCGCTTTCCATTTCGGTGGATTCAGGCCGCTTGCTCGTTTGCCACCTTATGATATAAAATAAGAAGAGGCAGTATGTTATGTTGCAACACCGCGGATTTCCGCGACTGTAGGTTTAGTGTGCACTGATCACTGACCGAGGGTGAGCATCTGCAGCAGGCCGCTGTGCGTGAGCTGTCCGAGGGCGCAGCGCGTGGCGGCGCGCGCCGGCAGCGAGGGGAAGTTGTGGAAGGGGCCCGGGCCCGACACCCACCACGCGCGGCCCCCCACACTCGCGTTAGACACAAACTCCACGTAACTGTTACCCGGACACAAATGTCATATACTAATCATACTAATATTATAAATGCGAAAGTTTAGATGGATGTTTGTTAGAGTTTGTAGCCTAAATGGATAAACGGATTTCGATGAAATTTGGCACAGATGTAGCCGATAGCCTGGAAGAACACATAGGCTAGTCACTATTTTTTTAATTCCACGCGGATGGCATCGCGGGCGAAAGCTAGTTACTTACATATAACACTTTTCATTGGATACCACTATTTAACATGAGCATTGACAGCCTATCTAGTAGTAATATAGCTAGTAATATTTTTTTATACTTAACAGAATGCTTCAATGTAAATAAAATTAAACAATTAATTTACATGGGTCTTTCGGGATTGTAAAAACCAATCAATGGGAAAAATCCCATTGAGCGGTTTGATCCACTAATTTATGGGTTCAACGGATTTTTTTCCTATTGAATAGATTAGTTCCTAGAATCCATAGAGACCCATGTAAATTCCTTTAAACTAAAATTTTAATTTTATTAAAGCATTCTGTTAAGGATCATCTCAAAAATATATACTTGCTGTTGCCCGCGACTTCTCCACACAATAATAAGATAAAAAAGTAGCTTATAATATGACTGTTTACATCAAGACAATTATTTTTAATGCGATTTCCGTTATCAGCAACTCAAATACACCATCTTCACGAATCTTGAATTTTTCTTTTGATATTACAAACAGACATTCCAATTTTATTATATGTATAGATAGAAAGATTATGCAACAGGTTCAACCACTTATAACATCTAATTAGAGATGTAACTCATCATGAGGCAATATTAAAAGCATTTTTTTAAACATTTTACACCTTTTAAGAAGTGTTGAAACTGGTACAGTATCGCAGGGCAGTTTGTCACCACCTTTAACATGTGTGAGTGGACCTCTATCTCCATGCCTTGTTAACACCAATATACCTTGCAGCAGCCAAGTCTCACTGTCAACTACACCTGGAATAGTAAATTGTTTTGTTAGATTGGATTTGCATATATTTTAATCTTTGATTTGATTATTTAAAATTGATGAAGAAATCTTACTAATATAAATGCGAAAGTTCAGATGGATGAATGGATAGTTGTTTGTTAGAGTTTGTAGCCTAAATGGATAAACGGATTTAGATGAAATTTGGCACAGATGTAGCCGATAGCCTGGAAGAACACATAGGCTATTCACTATTTTTTTAATTCCACGCGGATGGCATCGCGGGCGAAAGCTAGTTACTTACATATAACACTTTTCATTGGATACCACTATTTAACATGAGCATTGACAGCCTATCTAGTAGTAATATAGCTAGTAATATTTTTTTATACTTAACAGAATGCTTCAATGTAAATAAAATTAAACAATTAATTTACATGGGTCTTTCGGGATTGTAAAAACCAATCAATGGGAAAAATCCCATTGAGCGGTTTGATCCACTAATTTATGGGTTCAATGGATTTTTTTTCCTATTGAATAGATTAGTTCCTAGAATCCCTAGAGACCCATGTAAATTCCTTTAAACTAAAATTTTAATTTTATTAAAGCATTCTGTTATGTATCATCTCAAAAATATATACTTGCTGTTGCCCGCAACTTCTCCACGCAATAATAAGATAAAAAAGTAGCTTATAATATGACTGTTTACATCAAGACAATTATTTTTAATGTGATTTCCGTTATCAGCAACTCAAATACACCATCTTCACGAATCTGGAATTTTTCTTTTGATATTACAAACAGACATTCCAATTTTATTATATGTATAGATAGAAAGATTATGCAACAGGTTCAACCACTTATAACATCTAATTAGAGATGTAACTCATCATGAGGCAATATTAAAAGCATTTTTTTAAACATTTTATACCTTTTAAGAAGTGTTGAAACTGGTACAGTATCGCAGGGCAGTTTGTCACCACCTTTAACATGTGTGAGTGGACCTCTATCTCCATGCCTTGTTAACACCAATATACCTTGCAGCAGCCAAGTCTCACTGTCAACTACACCTGGAATAGTAAATTGTTTTGTTAGATTGGATTTGCATATATTTTAATATTTGATTTGAACATTATTAAAAATTGATGAAGAAATCTTACTAATATAAATGCGAAAGTTCAGATGGATGAATGGATAGTTGTTTGTTAGAGTTTGTAGCCTAAACTGCTGAATGGATCTTAATGAAATTTTTCATAGATGTAGAGGCTAGTCTGGAAGATCATATAGACTATTTATTTTGTTTTTATTAATTCCACAAAGATGGAGTCACACATGCAAAAGCTAGTATAACATATTATACAACAGTGTCTAACAGGCTTAGGTATCTTCGCTTGCCAAGATCAATCTTGGAGACCACCAGTAGCATAAAAAGGTTACTGGGGATCTATAGTAAGCTGGATTGGCTTGAGTGATTTGTAACAACAACACACCCACTGCACTGCCCACACTCAAAATACGCGCTAGCTAGAGTTGCGAAAACCATAGCCCCTACTACCAAGTGTCATGGCTACTTATGCATGAAATGGAACATGAAAAGCTAGTCAGTAGCATTGGTATGTTAAATGTTTTTTTTACATAAAGGAATAGTTTACCTTCCGATCCCCGTACTATACTGTCTGCTGGATTACACGCTTTAAGGAATATCCTTTTAAATTTTGCATCACTCTTAGATATGTACTCTTGGGGTGGTAATTTTACAGCTGCCGTTTCTTCCCCTACTGATATGTACTTGTATACAACTAAAAGAATATATTATTTTAATATCTGTGTAAACTAAAAAAAGAAAATGTTTAAGTCAATTGTAATTTTTATGAAACACTTCTGGTCTAGAATAAAATTGTCGTCTGATTGTATAATAAAAAGTTAGTAAAATTTAAACATTGATTTGTCCTACTCTATTTAATAGTAAGTTTCTTATGTTATAAACATTATTGGCTACATTTTTCACTCACCTGTTATCAAGAAAAAAATCCATACACTCATTCCAAGATAGCAATAAAATGCCCTATGTTGAAATGAAAACTTCATTTTTCCGTATCTTAACAACGATTTCTTCAGAAAGGAGTAAATATTAAACCGTCTCTTTTACTTCATTCTGAAACAATTCAAATATTTTACTTCTGAGATCATAATTAGTAAATAACAACAAATAGCATAAATAAATAAAACTATTTTCTAAAAAAACATCTGACAGATGACAGTGACGTTACTGACGTATATTGAGCAGAATATAAAATCTTTTTACATTTTGATACAGATTATGAACAGGTGGGTTTTTTCAACTTCAAAACCGCAGTATTCTATGACTTAGTTATTGTGTTGAATCTGTAGTCTTTTTTATCAGTTATCATATGTCAAAGTCGAAATTAAAATAAATAAACAATGTTTTGATTCTTATTATATCATAATTGTTCATATTATTCTTTTAATGTTACTTTATTACAACAACTTTAATGTAGCGTGTTAAGATTAGTTAGTGTTAAGTATATTCCGTCTTAATAAGATGACTCAAGGAACTGTGATAATTTTTGATATCGGACGAAACACCTTAAATTTAGATGGAAATGGCGAGCAAAGTTTCTTCCAGAGAAGTAAAGAATTTATTATACGTGTGATAGAGCGTAAAATAATGACATTAGTAAAGGAACCCCTTGGATTACTATTAATGGGATCTGAGGACGGGAGTACCATCAGCGTGAATTCCAAATTTGAAATTCCGTGTTGGAATATGATCAGAAATTTACCTTGTAAGGTAGCTCATTTTTATAAGATAACTAATTTTGATAAGATAATAAAATAATAATTAATATCATGTATTGATCAGAAGATTTTATTGTTTTTTATTACAGCCAACAGAAAACACAGGTGACTGGTTTGAATCTTTAACTTATGCAGTTAATTTCTTTCCAAACCAAAATATTGACAGCACAACGGAAATTATTAATAAAAGAATTATTCTAATAACTAACTTTCTGACACCATCTGATATTCCTGAAGATAAAAAAGAAAAGGTAATTGAGACAATATATTTGTTTACAATACAAATAAGGTCTAAAGAGTTTAAATTTTAACTTTCTCAACATATTTTAATTTTGTTATAGATTAAAAATAAACTATACAAAGAAAATATTCAAGTTGATGTTATTGGATGTGATTTATTTGAAGAACCATGTACAGATTCAGATAAAAACCTGGCGAAAAAAATTGTTGATGTCACAAATGGTGTTAGTATATTGTTCGATGATGCAATGGAACAATTAAATTTTAATAAGAAAAAGCATGTAACTGGCAACCCTTGGATGGTGGATCTTTGCATTGGACCTAACATTGCAATACCAATTCACTCTTATATTAGAACTAAAAGTGAAAAACCCCTTAAAACCTGGTTAGAAGCCATAAGAGATCCAATAACTGATAGAGCAAGTACAGTACAGGTAAAAAAGAATACTTTTTATACAAATGCTGACAATAAAGTTGTGAATAAAAAAGATATAGTCAAAGGTGTACATTATGGTGAGACAATAATTCCATTTTCTGTACTTGACAAAAAACTCAATTATATCACAGAATCTAAATCATTAAATATTTATGGCTTTACATCTGCAGCCAGAATTAAATGGGAAAATCTAAATTATGATAATTTGTCATATGTTTTTGGATATAAAGGTGATAAAAATGCTTGTAATGCAATAAAATGCTTTGCTGAATGTCTGATGGAAAGAAATCTGGTTGCTATTGCCAGAGGAATTAAAAAAAAGGATAGTCCACCGAGAATGTATGCTCTAATGCCTGTACAGGAAGATAAAATTCTTCATTTATCTATGATTGGTATCTGTTACAAAGAAGAAATTAGACATATGCTATTCCCGCAAACTGAATGTGAAAATTTTATATGTTCAAATGAACAAATTGATGCATTCAAAAATCTTATAAAAGCAATGGATTTAAACAATGATGATTTAGATGATTCTGAAAGATTCGAAATTTCTAAAGTCCCATCTCCTTCTATACAATATGCTTATGATTCTGTTGTTTTTCGAGCAAAAAATCCTTTTAAGCCACTGCCTAAACCAAGAGATGAAATCGCAAATTTATTACAAGTCCCAAATTTAATTAAAATGAAAGCTACTGATGCAATTGCAAAAATAAAATCAATATTTGTTTTAAATAAAGTAAATGATGATCAAAAAGACGATTCAGAACCAATGGAAGTTGACAAATTAAGTATTACAGAAAACATGGATTTCATTGAAACCAAGAGTATTGGAACAGTTAATCCAATTGATGATTATAATTCATGTTTAAGTTCTAATAAACCATTTAGTACAATAGCACAAGAGATGACAAATGCTATAGAAACTCTTTTCTACAGTAATTCAGATCAACATAAATTTAAAGCGATAGACGCCATGTTCTTTTATAGAGCAGAAAGTGTTAGAGAAAACCCCACATTTTATAATGTATGGCTCAAGAATTTTAAAATGGAGTTAATCGAAAGAAAAAGATATGATGTTATTAAAATAATAGAAGAAAAAAATATGGACTTTATATGTAATGATGAAAATACATTGAGCCAAATAGAATCAATAGAAAATGAAAGGTGTGGAATGGACACATGTAACTTGGTAGATGTCGCTATTAGTTCTGATATTAGAGACTTTTTTGATAATATGTAAAATCTACAAAATCGAAAATCAATAACTATTGGATAAAATTCAAATCTTTGGCAGCTTTAAAATTTATAAGAGGGCCTCATTTACTCAATTACCTCGTTCTTGCTTTCATTCAGAACAGCAGTTGGCAATGATATACGGACTCCTACACCTGTCCATTCGAGAGAAGGTACCATATGAAACAGTTGGGAGTTTTGATGCACTTCTCCAGGCAGCCAGGGGTGTCGAGTGTTTTCTTGCAGAGAAAAACATGCCTCAGCCCAGTAATAAGGAAAGGCAGCAGCGTGTCCGGTGCCATTACTGCAGACATTTTGGACATATTATACAATAGACATATATATACAATGGAACTCTGCCGAAAAAGGCGAAGAATGAAGCTGGACCTAGTCACGTTATAAGTGCTCCACATGCTGCGAAGGAAGTAGCTGTAGCTGCCACTCAAGCTCCCTCACCGTCGCAATACAAATTTTCGTGCTATGGGTGTGGTGGTCCGGGTGTAGTGAGAAGCAAGTGTCCTACATGTATTGCGACAAGATCTGAACGAGTTAAAGCCGAGAATTTAAGCTTCTGTGCTATGGATATTAACAAGGACAGTCGGCGAAGAGTCATGATAGGAATTGGCATCGGTAGTATATCGGGGACAGCATACATAGATTCAGCATTCATGCAGTTCAGATGCTTGCGCACAGCGGGCGGGAACCTTCTCTGTGCCAATTGACGCCCTCCTCTCACGCCGCGACCTACGCGCTTGGGCAGTGCTCCGTATCGGACTCTGACTCGGACCGTAGTTCGTTGTTGTGCGAGTGTCTTTTTGTTATTTCTAATAAGTCTTATATTGATTTTATTAAACTTCTTCCTTCACTCGTATTTTAATACTTTTAATAAATTACGCTTTAAAAGCATACGATCACATTTATTAGTAAGTAATGACGAATTTATTTTTTTTACTAAAAAATAAAATAAAACATACTTTTGATAATTGAACATTTACATAATTATGTCTAGTGTGATATGATATTTATTTTAAATGCATTATATTTAGTTCTAAGAACAAAATTTCTAGAAAATAAAATATTATTTTATAGTTGTATCATTTCTTGTTTTTTTATACATTAATTGCGTGTAAACTGAAAACTATTGTTTATATTATGGGAATCGTTTGATAATCGTTTGAGCGACTCGAATCGTCAACCACCGAGCTCTTACCGATCGGCTTTGCGGAGGGACGTCAGTTCCCTCTTCATTTTTTACCTAGTCTACCATGAGGAGTGTAAGGAGCTGTTTGGAACGATCGTTGGCGCGGAGTTTCGTCATCGTCATCGGACAGACCGCCAGGTTCCATCCACACCATTTCGATGGCTGGCATTCCACAACCATGTGATTTTCGCGAAACTCTGCCTCGCACAGCCGCGTTGTTGAACGGTCTGTCCTCGGCGGTATTTTCAATCCAGTACGACTTTAAGAAGCGAGCCTATAATTTCCTCAATGGCCGGCAATGCATCTGTAGTTCCTCGGGTGTTGCGGATGTCCGTGGGCGTCGTTGATCACCTCGGTGTTCCCGCCGCTCGTTTGCGCCCTTTTATTATAAAAAAAAAATCAAAGAATTAAAGATTTTTCATTGGGTTAAAAAAAATTTAATCCAAATAAATCAGTATTATATTATCTATATTTTGCTCACTGATTGCTGGTAACTGGTAACATTTCATTTCAAGGTCAAGTATGACACTTTTGAAAATAACAATAATTCATGTTTTAACTTGTTTAAAAGGTGTTACAAAAAGCTGTTAAAGTGCGACCACTCTACTTCGTTTTTATTATTGTTTGTGATGTTTAAATTAGATTAAAGACGTTCAATTATTATATTTTGTACTAAAAGTGTGATTAAATAAATACGTAGAAATGTCTAAAAAAGTTGATCAAGCTACAATTATTATTTTGGATATAGGGAAAAATACATCGAATGATGATAAAAACGAGAAAAGCTTCTTTGAAAACGCAATAGAATGTACGAAACGTATAATCGAGAGGAAAATAATGAGTCAAGGGAAGGACCTAGTTGGAATACTATTGTTGGGATCGAAGAAAACTAAAAATAATTTGGCAGAACAATGTCCTGGTGATTTTAAACGAATAGAACTTTTGATAGACCTTGAAATACCGGCTTGGAAAATGATTCGCGACCTACCAACTGCTGTAAGTATTTTATATAATTTTTTACTTTAAACTTTTTTAAATCGGAGACTACCTGCTTAGTTTCGAAGTCTGTATAGAAAATTTTGTCAATTTAAAATTTTTAAATGTAATATTTTATTTTCAGCCAACAATTGCAAAAGGTGATTGGTTTGATGCACTTATTGTTGCTGCTGATTATTTTAAAAACTGCTTCAGCGGATACAAAACTCAAAACAGAAGGATCATATTAATGACAAACTTTGAATCACCTTCCAAAGTCGATGAATCTCAATTTGAACAGGTATTTATATAAATAGCTTAGTTACTAGTCTATCTGTTCTTTCAGACATCCTACATCTATGCAAAAATCCATGGAGATCTGTTTAGCTAAGGGAGATACTTTTTACCAACGACCAATTTAAACATACAAGATTTCACTTCAAACTTTACAAAATAAATCCAAAGATAATAAATGACATCAGCCAGTGAAATGTGTAAAAATAATTTCTCAATTCCGTTGAACTTGTGCCTTTAGGGTTTAGACTTATTTTAAATTTTCTTTCAGGTATTAAATGGTTTCAAAGAAGATGATTTTCAAGTGGATGTCCTTGGATATGATATATATACAGATGTATATAAGAATGCAGATATTGGTAACATTAAAAAATTAGTTGACAGTACAAATGGTGTTTCCGCTTTATTCAATGATACAATGAGATATCTACTATTCCATAAGAAGAGGCATCTAAACCCGATGCCATGGAATGTAGACCTATGTATTGGTCCTAATATAAAAATACCAGTTTCATCATATCTTAGAATTAAAGATGAAGCTGTTGTAAAATCATGGACAAAAGCGGTTTGCGACCTGGTGACTGGTTCCGCGAGTGCTACGGAAGCGGCTACGAAAAAAACAGTGTACTTAAACCCGGAAAACAAAGATGTAGTGAAATCACCGGAAATAATTAAAGGATTCCATTACGGTCAGGAACTTATTCCATTCCTTGATGTTGATAAGTCATTACTTTATAATTCTGGGGCAAAATCTCTGACAGTTTACGGATTTACTGATGCAAAAAGAGTTCAGTGGCAGAATCTTAATGGTGAAGGATTGTCATACGTTTTTGGACGGAAAGGTGATAAAAAAGCCCAAGAAGCTGTGAGAATATTAGTTGAATGTCTTTTGGAATCAAATTTAGTTGGGATCGTAAGAAGAGTGTATAATAATGGAAATGCTCCAAGAATGTATGCACTTATACCTGTTATAGACACAAATGATTATGTCTGTCTCTCTATGGTGGGAATTTGTTTTAAAGAAGAAATCAAGTATATGGCATTTCCACAAATTGAAAAAGTAACATGTAGTGAGGAACAAATAGATGCTTTTAAGGAATTAATAAAAGCAATGGATCTAACGAATGCATACAAGGATGATTATGATGATAACGAAGCATTCCCTGTAGCAGAGACAATAAGTCCTTCAATACAATATGTGTTAGATTGCATCGCTTTTAGAGCTATGAATCCCGGAAAACCCTTGCCACCGCCAAGAAAAGATATAATGACATTGTTCAAAGTACCCGAATTAATTGAGAAAAATGCAATTGATATTGTTGATAAATTAAAAACATTATTTGTACTCAAGAAAGTAGAAGTTAAGAAAAGGAATACAAAACAAAACGTTACAAATAATAAAACAATGGTCTCGGATGAAATAAACGAGTTGATTAGTGACTTGCCTAAAGTTGAATTGCCGGTCTCATTAAAATCTAACAAAATTAATACCATTGGTACACTCAATCCTGTTAATGATTATAAAGAACTTAGAGAGTTAGGAAAACCTATAAAAGATATAGTAACAGAAATGACAGATGCAATAGAATGCTTGTTTAATAGCAATTTGGACGCTCATCGTACAAGAGCATTGAATGCAATGAAGTTTTTAAGAATGGAATGTATTGACGGTGATCCATCAAGCTATAATACTTGGCTAAGAAATTTAAAAATTACACTACTTAATTTGAAAAAAGATGATGTTATTGAGCTAATAAAAGAAAAACAATTAAACTATATAATAAAGGATGAGAATAGTTTAAGCAAATATGATTCAAATGATGCGGATGAAAGTCAATTTTATGAAATGGATACTGCTCCTATCTTCACAGAGACGGATGTCAGTACTGAAGTCCATGATTTCTTTAAAGATATGTAGTTATGTAGTTGACTAAGGCATAGTCCCCCTAGGCAGGCAGTAGGGATGTATAGGTAGCTGGTAAAGATTATTTATATGTGTCATTCGATAATTTAAATGTTTTGATTTAAAATATTTGTATTACTGTCATTTAATGATAGCCTGTTTATTAAAAAGAAAACAATGAGTCAAGTTAAGTTTTTTATTTCACATCCAACAATTATTCCAATTACATTTTCTTTATATCCAATATTTTTCTATAATAAAATGCGCATTTCTATGTAGTTAATTGATTACTTTTACAAATAAAATTAATCTCAAATTTGCACAGTAAATTCATTTATTCTTACACTATAAATAATATGTAAATAGTCATTGCACGCCGCTTGATGTTACCTTATTTTGCGAATGTAGAAGCTCAAGGAATTCTTGAAGTGAAAGGTCTTCCTGACAATCGGTGTCCAAGTCATGCTCTAATTGAGCTTCCATAGAATTAGCTTCAGGGCTGAGAACAATATTTTCATCTAGAACCACATGATTAAGACGAGATTTAAGACTCTGTAAGATTTCCTCCAGTTCCAAGCATTTGTTTCTTATGGATGTTCCGAGATCGGACGCCGGATCGATGTCGTCAATCGTCGCAGTTTCAGAGAAGGAATTAGCCGGCGTCCTGGTCCTAGGCGGTTGTATCATGTTGAACAGGTTGTCTGGAATGCTGTTCCCGTTTCTAACGAGCTCTGGTGTTCGTGATTCCGTAAACTCGGCGAGAATCTCATCAATTATATCTTCTGCATTTTGTCGCGGATCCACTACTTCTTCGGAAGCGTCAGCGCCATTATCACTATTGATCAGTTTGTTGTTGGAATCGAGTTTCATAATTTGACTTTGTATACTTAAACAATTTCCAAAAAATAAATATAGTAAATAAGATAAGCCTTCTAAAGGCAGCTGTCAAATGCGTAAAAGTCAGATGATTGATAATCAGTGTTGCTAGAGTATTATTATTATCGATAAAAAAAAAAAACAAAGAATTGATTGCATCTCCTATGGAAGTGAAAGGAACGGATGAAAGAATACATGTGGTAGAAATATAATGTGGATGAGATACGAAATAAGTACATTAGAAGTTTGAGAGTAGCCTCAGTGGTAGTTAGCATGGTATAGGCATGTTATGAGGAGGGATGAAAGGCATGTAATAAAACGTTGGTTATGAATGTGGAGGGGTACACCGGTAGAGGTAGACCTACAAAGAGATGGATAGATTGCGTGAAAGGTGAAATGATCAAGAAGGGAGTGATAACTGAGATTTTGCATTTATATTAACTTACACAAAATTTTCACTGCATTAATTTCTTCATTGAACGAGAGTGGTAGATAGCTAGATTAGCACATCAGAACTTTTATTCTAAACGCTTTCTAGCTGATGAACCATCCAAATAAAACAACGAGTAGGAATAACCATTTATTACATAATTATTTATAAATGCCACAAAATTCATATAAAAGATAAATCCGTATAATTTCATTTAAGTTAACATAGTGTTATAAACATTAAATATAAAAAAACCTTTCAAATATTAAAGCTGCTTTAATTCGCGACAGTTACAACAATCTTAATATAATTTTGTTAACTGAACACTAAAAGTACAGATATTGCGAATATTGCATATACAACACAATTTTTTAATCTCTTCTCTCACTTATTAAATCTTATAAAAATACAATAAAGTAAAATTCTTAGTTATTCTTAAATTACTGTACTCTAAAAAGATGTATGAAATTATGACAATAATATCTATAAACAAGTTGAGTGTATGTTAGCTTTAGAAATGTAAAGTTTACTTAGTTTAAGGAAATAAAAAATGTACCAATCGCTACAGTATTTTCATGTAGTTTTAAATGTCTGAGCAAGCCAAGTCAATTATTTTAGTTATTACTCGTATCCTTTATCTATTATTGAGATTCAAAATTATTACAATTCCAGAAACAAAATCTTAGTTTTGAAATGTTACATTATTATTTGCAAAATTCAAAGTAACTAATGAAATGCGATTTAATTGGAATGTTAGTTTGAGAACAGTTGCACAATATTTGGTATATAGCGCTTTGGCGTTAGATGAGCACACGTCACGTCACGTGCATACCGTGTCACTGTGAGTTGCGTGACGTGTCACTGCGACATGCGTGATTAACACTGTGAGGTGCGTGACGTGTCACTGCGAGATGCGTGACTTGTCACTGCGAAGTGGGTGACGTATCACTGTGAGGTGCGTGACGTAACACTGTAAACTGCGTGACGTGTCACTGCGACATGCGTGATTAACACTGTGAGTTGCGTGACGTGTCACTTTGAGTTGCGTGACGTGTCACTGTGAGTTGCGTGACGTGACACTGCGAGGCGCGTGTTATGTGAGCAGCGTGTTGCACGCGGCGTCGTTGAGCGCGCCGAGCGCGAGCGTGCGGCCGGGCTGCGGTATAGTCAGCAGACGCTGGCGGCGCACGGTGCGTTGAGCGCTGCCCAGCTCGGAGTACAGCGTAGTGTTGGTACTGGAACAATTCAATAACAAACAGTATGGAAATTAATAATAATAAACATATTTGTTTTACGAGCTGTCGCCAAATTTATTAGCGCGGAATTCAAAAAAATGGTCCTCTATAACATTCATAAATTTTCTACCAGCTACCCTTCCAGTCAAAACCCGTCAAAATCGGGTCACCCGCCCCAGAGATTACCCGGAACAAACGCGGCTTACAGATAGTCAGACAGATATTTTTTTTTTCGTTATCAGTAACGCAAATATATGTTCGCAAAATTTAGAATTTTTCGATATTACAAAGACACTCCAATTTTATTATATGTATAAATATAGATAGATAGCTTAATCTAAGAGTGTCGTGTACCTGCGCACATGATGTTCAGTGGAGACTTTAACGCAGAGCGTGGTGCGGTCGTAGAAGTCGAGGTGCGCGGCGACGTTGAGGCGCGGCTCGGCGGCGAACTGCGCCCGCGCCCGCAGCGCGCCCGCCCGCAGGCGCAGCGCCGCGCGCACCTCGCCCGCCGCGCCGCCGCGCACCGCCGCCTGCGCCAGCGCCGTGCGCGACCACAGCGACACCTGCGCCTGCGCACACAACTACTGTAACACTAAGGCTCTTCGAACACTACGTCATATATTTATACGCGAAGGAAAAGAGCAAGAATGATATGTTTATTAAAGAGGAATTTACAATTAAACACTTTCTTCAGTTGATAGACTCGTTTACTATTTGTTGCTATCGCTACTATTGTGGTCATCACAAAGACCCTATACATTCAAATGAGTCCGTCTATAAGGCGATGCAGCAGCATTAATTTCTTAAAAATCTGAATGTCAGTTTTTGTAACATTTTAAATTTTTTTGACGTATCACGATTTACCTCTTCGTTGGAAGAGAAGATTAAAAAAAAACCAACAAACGAATTGAGTACCTCCTTCTTTTGGGATGTCGGTCAAATAGAAAATTTCACAATATTATCAAACGGAGATATTACAAAACGATACATTCTGTTATTTTGCAAAATACGCATTAGTCGTGGAGTTGCGGACACCGTAGCCCATACTACATTCTTTACGAATCGTTGTAGAAGTGTGTAATACACTTTGCGCCGCTGTGCTGAGGTCCTTAGTTATCATAGTGTACCTGTGCGTCTAACGCGAGTGAGACCGCTGCGTCAGCGCGCAGCTGCAGCAGGCCGGCGGCCAGCAGCGGCAGTACTGCGCTGCGCGTGCCCAGCGGCTGCAGCGCGCGCAGCGCAGGCGTCGCCGAGCTGCCCGCGCCAGACCACACCTGCCCCAGCAGCTGCGCCTGCGGGAAAGTACACGGCTTGAGCTCCAATCACATTTAAATAACAAACTTATAAATAAACGCGGTAGAAAGTTAAACTTAGGAATAAACCGAGTATAAGCAAATATTAGTACAAATTTCGCTTATACTCAGTTTATTCCTAAGTTTAATTTTATACAGCGTTTATTTGTAACTGAGATTTATTACCACACGTCAACAGTAAAGGTTAGTTTAATGTCTTATACCGAGTTTGCAGGATTATTCAATCGAGTATCAAGTAATTTTGTATCTAAAATACATAAAATATAGCAAAATGTGTCTGAACAATAAATATTTAGTCGCGTAGATTAACAAATGGCATAGAAGAGAGTATTTTAGCTACCAAATTACTCAACTAACTAACAACAAACTAATCTTAGTGTGAACTAGGCATAAAACTATAAAAAAATACCTAAAATGGTAATTATTTTTTACCTGTCCGTCAAAGAGTGTGACGCCTGGCAGCCTGGCCCCGCCCACCGTCAGCACCAGCCCCCCGCCCATCTCCTCCTCCGCTCCGCCCTCCGCGCCTTCAGCCCCGCTTTCCGCCCTGCCCTCCGCACCCTCAGCTCCGCCCGCCAGAGATTCAAGACCACGGGTCCATAACTCAATCTAAATAAAAAACGGTTTTAAAAGAAATTTTTCACAAAATCTCACTACCTGTTGTCAGATAGTCACAAACAAATAATTTAAACACTGAGAAGGGTCTCGGCGTGTCAAATTGTACATTGAGATATTACCATACAAAGTTACCGGTGTAAAAATGTTGTTCCCTATGTCTAGTATAATATTTCTTAAATATCTTTTCTCACCGATAACGTAGCTTTTTAATGGTGAAAGAATTTGCAATCGGCCCAGTAGTTCTTGAGTTCTTGAGTTCTCTTTACAATACTAGTACTAGATATAGAGGAGTGTATACCGCGAGCAGCGGAGCGGGCGCGCCGTGCACGAGCAGCCGCACGGCGCCGCGCCGCAGCACGCCGCGCGCCGCCAGCTGCAGCGACTCCAGCCGCGCGCCGCCCACGCCGAACACGCCCACCTCGCGCACCAGGGACGACGACGTACCTGCAATGTATATTAACACATATGCTACTAATATTATAAATGAAGTTTAGATGGATGTTTCTTGATCTTTGGAATGGATCAACGGAGAGCCCAAATAAATAAAAACATATAAGTTAGTATTTTTTTAACTCCGCGTGAACATAGTTACGGGCCACAGTAAGTAATAATATAAATGCTAAAGTTTGGATGGATGTATGGATATTAGTTAAAATATATCCCCAGAACTGGCATGAGCCTGGATAAAATTAACCAACAATTAAAAAGTTTTTTTTAATTGTACACAGACAAATTTTTAACTTTTAAAAAACCATTCTCAAACATATTCAAGTAATTCATTATCAAACCAATTCCAACTAACCCGGTAGTGCTAACGCATTCCAGCCGCGTTGCTCCGGATCCAGCATATCCAGAACATCCGCCAGCGGCTTATATTCCTGCGCGAGCTGCGTCGCACGCTGCCAGAACAGTCTGCGCAGCTCCGCGGGCGCGTGCACGTGCAGCTCGCGCGACAGCCGCGCCAGCACTAACGGATGCGGAAGCGGCGCTGTACGCGTCAGGAACAAATCCAGCGCTGCAGCCCGCACCTCCAGCGGTCTGATGCTAGCCGCGAGCGCTGCAAGCCGGCGCTGTTTGTCCGGTGTGATCGCTGTATGCGGGAGCGCTTGCAGCGCTTGCAGCGCGTGCAGCGCCGCGTCCCCGCGCTCCGCCAACTCCAGCAGTAAGTCCGCGGTGTCCGCGCGCTGCAGGTTGCCGAGAGCTCGCGCTACTAATGCACGGCATTCGTCATCCTAGTAATACAAATCGTATTAATAATTCTGTTTAATCATAGATACAGATAAATAGATAGGCGATTGCTTTGTTTCTTAAACGCGCTTTCTGTTAATGACAATTAAATTCTTCACCAGCCAGAAACAACCATCGGTAGATACCAAATATTTCAGTTTATATCCTGTCCATTTATCACGATTACAGTAGTTTAATATATTGGCGGCTTTAACTTAGCGTGAGTAGATGTGCACAACATAATTCTATGTGTAACGAGATGCAGGTCTGCGTAGCGCAGATGACCTTGAAACCCTTAGGTATTTAAAAACAATTATATTATGGTCATTATGTAAAGATGGCTAAATTCTCAGGAATATTAAATGAGTTTCTTTCTTTTCCTTTAGACCCTCCTTTAGGGAAAGGCAAACGCATAGGGATGCTGGAAGCTATGTTGTCTTGTATTTCGACTTACAAGACATCTAGCCAGGTGTTTGGCGAGCGCGTCCCGCACAGAGTGGGCGGGGCGCGCCGCCGCCGCCCCCGCCGCCAGCAGCGCCGCCTCGCGCACCGCGCCCGCCCGCGCCTCCGCACCCAGCCGCAACACGTCCAACACTACCGAATCCTGCAATACAACCAAAATATATGTAAAAAAACAAGCTGTTCCTGTACATCTTCATCAACATGTGATTATAAAAACTTTTTTTATTGTTTACATTTGTCAAATTCCAAATGTTACTATTACCGTTACCATAATAACCTTCTTTTTGGTTTTTGGTCTCTTTCCCACATGAAGGTTTTTTCCAAATATTTACCCCCTAAGTTTAATAGTGTGCAAATAAATGCCTAAAGCGTGTCGTATGTGTAGGGATTTTTATTATAGAAAGAATTAATCAAAAATATGCTGTAATTACTGACATCCTACGCCACAAAATAGTGTGTGTTATATTAGTAGTAGCTTTATTATATTAGTACTGGCTGTTCGCGTGCCCCTTCATCCGCATGATATGAAAATTTTACTTTGTTGTTTACATTTGTCAAATTATCAATAGCAAATGTCAAAATGACATGACATGACAAACCTTAGCAATCTTGCTTTCTTGATGTTGGCAGCAACTTATGGTCTCTTACCCACATTAGGGTTTTTATCCAAAATATTTACCCCCTAAGTTTAATGGCGTGAAAATATATAGCCTAAAGCATGACGCAAGTGTAGGGTTTTTTTTTATTAAAAAAAGGATTATTCAAAAATATGCTGTAATTGCTGACATCTTAGGCAACAAAGAAGTGTGTGTTTACGCTTTATTATAATAGTATAGAAGTATAGATATAGATATAGATAGATGAATAATACTAACATCAGGTTCATGTGCTAATGCCAACGCGTTTAAATAGTCAATAACGGGTGTCGGCGCGTCGTGCTCCGCCAGCGGCAGCTCGCGCGACACCGCCGCGTGCGCCGCCGCAGCGCCCGCCGCGCCCAGCACGCGGCACAGCGCGCTCCTGGATATAAGTGGTTTATTTCATTTATTTATACAAAAAACACAATATTACAATTCACATATAATTTTACAGATACATTTCACACATTTTTTTTTCACTTTTAATTTTTAAATTCGGCATTTTGTTCAAGATATCCTTGGCTCCTTTACTAGGTATTAAAGGAGCCAATGACTTCCCTTACTTCGTTTAATATTATCACAGAATTCACAAAAACAAAATAAATTCTGCACTTCATCATTGTATTATATTTTAATGATGTCGCATGTAAATTTATACAAAAAACGAACTATTGCCCGCAAATTTCGTTAGCGCGAAATTTAAAAAAAATATGATCGTCTCATTCCCGCCTGCATCTTCTACCAGCTACCCTCCAGTCAAAGTTCCGTAAAAATCGGACCACTCGTTTCGGAAATAACCCGGAACAAAAGCGGTTTACAGACAGAAAGACAGAGAATATAGACATTTTAAAAAAAAAAGTCATTTTCGATATCGGCAACGCAAATATATCATCTTCGCAAAATCTAGTATATTTCTTTTAATATTACAGACAGGCACTCCAGTTTTATTATATGTATAGATAACTAAAGAAAATTACCATTTTAATTCTTTTGTAATTTAGCATAGTCCACCAACACCACCAAATTAGTCTATATTTAGTACTAGCTGTTGCCCGCGACTCCGTCCGCGTGGAATTAAAAAAAAAAAAGTGAGTAGCCTATATGATCTTCCAGACTATCCTCTACATCGGTACCAAATTTCAACGAAATCTGTTCAGCCGTTTAGGCTACAAACTCAAACACACATCCATCCATCCATTCATCTAAACTTACGCATTTATAATATTAGTATGAAGTATGATTTACAGACATTTTTAATCTTTGGAGATATGCAAGTTTTCATTATACTTAATGCATTGTTCTATAAATAGTGGTAAGTGGTCTATACTAACAATGATGTGGCGTCAGTCTGTGCGCGCAGTAACGCGGCTATCTGATCCTGTGAGGCGTTGCGCAGCGCGCGCAGAGCCCGCAGGCCCGCCAGCGCGGCGCGCGCGGTGCCGCCCCCGCCAGCCGCCTCGTCCGCACCCTCCCCCACAACCGCATTGATAGCTTCTTCTAAATCCTAGAATAATTACCATCACTCCCAATCATCACCCATCACCAATAATTGTACATTGAAAGAACAAACAGTGCTCAGATATATCATACTAATTTTTTACTAGATTTCACTCACGACTTCGTCTGCGTGAAATCAATAAAATAATATAAAATATAGCCTATGTTACTTACTGATAACATAGTTTTGTAATGGTGAAAGAATTTTTGAAATCGGCCCAGTTGTTTTTGAATTATTTTAATACATACAAAAATACAAATCTTTCCTCTTTATAATAGCATAGACTAGTTTTCGCCCGCGAGTCAATCCGGGTGGAATAAAAAAAATTAAAGTAAGTATTCGTGTTTTCTTCGAGACTTCAACAAACATTCATCCATCAAAACTTTCACATTTATTCGCATTTTAATTCCATTTAAAATTATTTGTACAGAATTCAAAAACTTATCATTTATTTAAATATTCATTATTCTGTCCACCCCAAATTAACGTCATTAGTAACACAGTGTAATAACATTGACATTATATGGTTGATTACTGTTATATATAGTTCATGAGGGTCAAAGATAAGCCACTATGTTTATTTTATCAACGTCTCCTGTACTTCCACGTGGCCGCTCTTATCACTGACTAATGATTTCTTTTCATAACATTCATTAAAGTAAAAATGATTTACAGTGACTATTACAACAAGAGTTAGTGTTGCTAATTGTTGTAATAATATTTACTTATAGTTCAAAGAAACTGTTATAAACAATGTACCACCATTGTAATTTAATTATTGCGGACGGACAAACATTTTTAAAATGCACATTTCTATATAAATATAATTTTTGTTCAATGTAACTGAGCATTTTATTAACAAGTATAGTTTTTTTATATTATGAAATGGAGCAAGCAAGCTTCCACCCTAATTTGCCTAATTAAGTGACCACTACCCATAGATATTAATTTATTATTAACCCATAATAAAAAGGATAAGAATTGGTCTTTCCTATCCATTATTTTCATCATCATTAGACTTTATCTGCCCATTATTGGACATAGGCCTATCCTATCCAACCCTTCTGTCAAATCTACTTATCCTATTCATGGAAGGAGCTTTATAATAAATAATGACTTACCAATTCTTCATCATCAATATCCTCAATCATGAGCATAGGCAATGCTACTGGTTTAAGATCTGAAGGTAGCTCTGCTAACGCAGTTTCAAGATCATTGTACTTAGTTGCTGTGGTCCGAGGCACACCGTCTCGACGTAAACGCATCCAAGCACGAGCTTTTATAGCAGCCTTCAACTCTTCATAGCCAGCTGTATGTAATTCCTCAGCGTGTATTTCGTCTATTGCATCTAGTTTCTCGTTTAGCGTATATCTTGTGAGACGACGTGATGTAATACCTTCGGTTGAATCCTTTGTATCTGGATGTTTACATTGTGACTGCAAAAGCAATTAAAAATATTGAGTTCCATTTGTCTGGAGTGTATTTTAGTATGTACAGCTGCGGAAATTTGCGGTGTGCTATTTACAGAAAAATTGTCTTGTACCTCGTAAACAAACTATAACTCTTTTTAAAAATAACATATTAGGTAGTAAGTTGCACAAATGATGGGATGATAAAAAATAATAAATTACCTTAATTTTTCTGATAACTTGCATGGAAATAGAATCATAGAGAACATCACAATTCCCCGAAACATCAGTTTCGTTGTGTTCTCCATCAATTATTTGAAGCTGAAAATATTCGAATATTTTTTAATAAATAGCTAATGTCTGCAACTTAGTTTGTAGTTTGTATTCTTCCAAACTATGTCCAATAACTGTGCCAATTTCTTTTAATTCATATGAATAAAGTTAACAAGTGTTTAAAAATTAAATAACATACCTGAAAAAGGCTTATTAAAGACTTTTTATAATTGAAAACATCAGATACTTCATCAGGATTTAAGTATGCTTCAGTAATGATACCATTTCTCCAATGAGCATAGAATTCAGTCTTATAATAAGGATCCCATATTGATTTAATGGGCAAATAATCTGCAGTCACTAATTTTCCTCTTGCAAGTAATTTTGGTGAGTTTAACTGTAACAAATCTTAATATTTAACAATGTTTTATTATATTTATGGGTTTATCAGTTACCTAGTACCATTAACATTCGAATACTTTCTCATTTTAACAAAAGAACTTAGATCAAGAATTTTCATAGGGTCATCATTTTCAAACAGTAAAGTTCTTCAGGACCTTGTATGTAATAATATTCATTAACTTTATGATTAAAATAAGGACAATAATTTAAAAATATACGTAAGTATTTTGAATGAAAAAGGTATACGTACAGTGAATTTTATAAGGAGATCTGAATCAACTCCCCATACGACCTGAACGTCCAAACTGCCGGCGATTTTGTATCCAATCTCCTTATCCTGTCTGCCAGCGTCATTCAACAGGACCATACTTTCCACGCTGTAAGTTGCCGGCGACTGGAATAATTTAATTTCTCCATATTCTCCCCTAGGTACGGAGGATGGTCCAACAAAGGGTCCGCAAGATAGAAGTGTTAATATTGTGATTATCAAAATCATTGCATTGAAATGTATTTATTCCTTTTAATTTAAAACAAAATAACTGTAAATGTAAAAATTAGAACATGATAAAACACTATGCGCAAGCGCCGACCGGATAACGGATACTGAATTGACAGTCCGTCACCCGTCATTGACAATTGACAGGGTGACATAATGCAATGCACGGCTTGCACTTGGCAAGTACAGTTAGTCAGTAGCGCTCAATAACTGGACTGTCAATCAACTGGCACAGTTTGAACGCTAACACACGCCAGCGAGTCTATGATAATCTCTGACTGGCTGTCGCAACTCTACAGCTGTACGGCCAATGGCCGAGTTTGAACCGGGCAAAGCGATTGACGTTTGTTGAACGATGACGGCTAAGCATAGACGTTCGAAAATAATATGAAATGACAGTTGATCTAATTTTGCAATAAAGTTTAGTTGTACGTGTTTCAGGAGTGAAAAGTCACGGCTACACGCCTGTAAAATATTTGAGTAACAACCAAATTATTTATTGGTTATATGTGAAATAACTAATCTCACGTCTGCTCTTAAGTGAATATTGCCCCTACAATTTTGTGTATTTTCGAGACGAATAGTCTCATTCAAGTAATTTTGCTAGGATCTCAGGTTATGGCAATAAAACACTTGAGTAAAAACCAAATTCTTTATTGATACTGATAAAAAAAAGGATAAATATTTTTTAATAATTTAAAGATATTTGATAGACAAGTTAATTATCATTAAGTATTTAAAACATTTTTGAAATAAAATATCAATATTATCACAATCTACGTATTAACATGAGTCCATTTTAATGATGCATTGTTAAATCTTATAGAAAAGAAACGAGTTTTGCCATCATTTGTACTTAATATTGAGATTTTTTTTTGGATAACGTTCAATTTTATTAGTTTAATTAGAAAATTTAACAATGCTAACTGGACTAAAGAAATCTTTGGTTAGGAGCGTATTTTTTATCGAAATATTTGGTCCAAGATCTTTCAAGACTTCTTAGTAATGCCATATTGCTTACATACGATTTTATTGTTTAAACATGCTTAATCAACAATCTATATATTAAATATACACTCTAATAAGTTATTAAATAACAAGCAACAATTTTATAACAATAACAACAGTCGGAGTAACAACTGGGAACAATGCCGGTGTTACATGGCCTGGGCACTGAATAGAGAGGGACACTATAATGCTTGGTTCACACGTGGACAGTACAGTTGGCCAGTAGCGCTCAATAAATGGACTGTCAATCAACTGGCACAGTGTGAACGCTAATTGGCGCCAGGGAGTCCATACAATCTATGACTGGCATTCGCGACTGTCTAACTGTACTGGATATATGTGAACCGGGCATTAGTTTTTAAATTACATTCTCGCGTTACTCTTTAAACTTTAACGCCCTTCTAAGTTGGTAAAAAAGGGGCGTCGTAATCTCGCCCAGGGCGGTACTGACAGGATTACATGGCGACATCTTCACGCCATCATGAGTAGATCGTCATCAGGATAACCTAGAAAATATAATAAAATGTCACACCAATAAAAATAAATAAGAAGAGAGAATATATCGTATTGTGCATCTTATTATTAGATATACTTACTTCTTCCAAGGATAAGGGATTTGACTTGAGTTTGGCGTCGAGGGCGCGGTACCGCTCTGTAACAGAAAATAGTTTTAGCATCAGTAAGTGGGAAAGTGTCATTTATAATTACTAGTTAATTTTCTGTGAGTGGAACACCGTGTGTAGGTACCGTGCGCCAGGTGCAGGCGGGCGAGCGCCAGCAGGCAGGCCTCGGGGGAGAGCTTGGCGCGGCGCGCGAAGCGCAGCACGAGGCACTCCAGCACCTTGTTGCTGGCGCTGACGCCGGCCGCCCACAGCAGCGCGCGCAGCCGGTACGAGGACACGCCGCGGCCGCAGCGCGCGAACCGCGCCACCGCCGCGCGCCACAGCGCCACCAGCCGCAGCAGCGCCGGCAGCTCGCGCGCCGCCACGCGCCCGCCCGCCGCCGCGTCGCGCAGCGCCACCAGCGCGCGGCACACCTCCAGCGAGCCGCACCAGCGCGCCGCGCCGCGCCGCACCGCGCTGCGCACGCACCACACGTCCACCTGCACCGAGCGCGCGCTGCTCACTGCTCACTGCACACTGCACACTGCCTCCCTACACTGCCGCGTCACCTCGGCTACGTACCTCGTCCGATCCCTGCTTCTCTACCACTTTGCTGATGGCCGCCTCCACTTGGGGCTGGCAAAATAATCATTCAATAATTAATACGATTTGTATTCAAAGCGACAAGATAAAAATATTGTAAAATATATTAACCGGTATGGGGATGTCGTCGCGGTTTTCCGTGTTGAAGTCTCGAATGATGACGTTATCGTCGTTCACCTCCCTAGGGAATTATGTATTTTATTTATTTCGTTTGGAGTAAAAATGAAACGACAGATGCAATAGAGCAGGACGTACCAGACGTCAGCGCGGCGGTCGCAGAGCACGCGCAGCAGGAAGGCGCCCTCCGCGTGCGCGCGGCCCGCGTGCGGCACCAGCAGGTAGTGGCCCGGCGCCAGCAGCACGAAGGCGGCCACCTCGCGCGCGCGCCCCACGTGCCCCGCCTCCAGCAGCCGCTGCGACACGCCGCGCTCTCACACCGCACCACACGCCCGCACACGCCCACACACCGCACAGCGCGGAGCACAACTTACGTAGTCCTCGAAGGCGTCCTCGTCGGCGCAGAGCGCGGCGCGGCGCGCGGCCGCCTCCGCCGTCAGCTCGAACAGCGCGAAGCCGACGGGCGGCAGGCGCGCGCTGCGCCGCGGCTCGTACTGCTGCGCCACCGCCAGCACCAGGTGCGCGGCGGCCGGCGGCGGCACCAGCACCCGGAACTGCGGGTTGGCGGGCGCCGTGCGCGCGCCCGGCGGCCCGCCCGCGCTGCAGCCCGCGCGCCACCGGCGCCGCGCCAGCGCCGCGCGCCACGCCCGCCGCCCGCGCAGCGCCGGCTCGCGCACCCACTCGTCCGGCCCCAGGTGCACCAGCTCCAGCGTGCCGAACGCGCGCGCCAGCTCGGAGAACGGCATCCTGCGAGAAGTTTCATTAGTTTACATTTGACGTGTGGTGACCGAAGTGGCCGTGTCCCTGGACGCACCAGAAGTGTCCGGGCTGCGCGGCGGTCTCGGCCAGCAGGTCGCGGTCTGCGGCGGGCAGCGCGCGCCACTGCGGGCCGCCGCGCGCCCAGGCGCCGCGCCACTCGCCGCGGCCGGCGGGCGCGCGCAGCCGCACCAGCGCGCCCGCGCACTCCGCGCCCTCCGCGCCCTCCCGCGCCGCGCCCGCCTCGCCCCGCACGCGCGCCAGCCCAGTCACGCAGTACGGCTGCCCGGGGATCAGCCCGTTGCGCATGCGAGTCCCGTTAATACCTTTCTCCTGATAACCGAAAACCAAGGTAAGTCTCGCTACATTGTGACTGAAAGAGTGTGAGTATAGTAGGATGTGTTTGCGCACCGGCTGCGCCGTGAGGAGGAGCAGCGTGGCGCGCGGCACGGCGGAGTTGAGCACGCGCAGCAGCAGGGCGGGCGGCTGGCGCGGGGGCGCGAAGCTCTGCACCACGCCGCCGCACAGGTCCTGCAGCGCGCGCGCACTGCTGCCCTCGCGCAGGCACATGTAGCTGCCGTACAATCTGTGGGGAACATACTCATTTCGCTAAAACAACTAAAGAACCGCTACCCACAGACATCTGCGACAAGTGAACAGGTTGCAGAGTAGAGGACATATAGAAAAAGGACATTCACCGGCTGGAGCATGCATGTAGTATCTATAACGGACTCTTTGTTAAAAGTCGGTTTGACGATATCTCACTTGGCATAAGCTTTTTCTAGCAGTGGCACTGTGTAGTCGTGCGGCAGCGCGCTGCGGCTGGTGATGAGGCGGCCGCGGCGCGTCGGCAGCCGGTCGTCCACCGTCACCCAGCGCCACGAGCCCCATACCCAGAACTGGAACCTAAATATACCGGTTTCTATTATATAACTTGTATAACAACATGTTCATCCATCACGATCTGCTTTTCAAAGACTAAGATATATTCAGTTACCGATACCAGCGCCCCGGGTGAGAGATACGGCGCCCCCTTTTTACCATATCTTTGGGGGAGGGAGGGTTAGAGCGGAGACCTTTGACTAAACTATCGCACACCTGTTGTACGATTGTCGATTGTTTCGTAGCCAATTTAACTGTTTTGTTGCACAACTAAAAATCAAGTAGTATGCGCATCTCCATATAAGCTTATCGTAATCAAAGCGAGATTAAACTGTTATGCGATAGTTTAGTCAAAAGTGTGCGCACACTCTTACAGTAGTATATGACGCCGTGTTATTCAAAATCAAATATTTGTAGCATGCTTTTCTGTCCAGCGCCCTGCGCGGTTTGCCAGCGCAGTACTCTAACACCGGTACTGCCTATATAAGTAATTGTATTTTAATTGCAAGTTCAAGCAATAACAAATACACAAATCTATACTAATATAATAAAGCGTAAACACACACTTCTTTGTTGCCTAAGATGTTAGCAATTACAGCGTATTTTTGAATAACTCTTTTTTTTAATCAGAAGCCCTACACTTACGTCACGCTTTAGGCTATACATTTTCACGCCATTAAACTTAGCGGTAGATAATTTGGATAAAAATCCTAATGTGGGAAAGAGACCATAAGTTGCTGCCAACATCAAGGAAGCAAGGTTGCCATGGTTTGACATCATGTCATGTCATTTTGACATTTGCAATTGATAATTTGACAAATGTAAACAATAAAATGAAATTTTTATAATTTTATGCGGATGAAGTCGCATGGGAACAGCTAGTTACTCATAAATGTATTTAATAACAATTGTGAAAACTTTAACATGAGTCAGTAAAACCTAAGTTATCAAAACATAAAGTGTTTCAAAACAAACAGAGCGGAGTCATGCATTTTGTAATACAGCACAAATAAGAAAGTCTTTGTATTTGTAATAAATACTTAAGTTTCTTTATGTACATAACAAACACTACCTAAGTATCTTACCTACATACATTACCAACATTAATTCAATAAAATAAAACAACAAAAAAACATAAACGTCAAATGCACAATAATAGTCAGTTGTAAGAGCACACCTTTGACTAGACTATCGCACAACTGTTTAGTCTCGCTTTGATTCCTATGAGCTTATATGGAGGTGCACACTACTCGATTTTTAGTGCAACTAAAGAGTTGAATTGACTGCGAAACAATCGACAATCGCACAACAGTGGGATAGTTAACCGCTTTAACATCTTCGCACGAATGGGTCGGCTCGCCCGGTGTAACACGACCACACAGAACAGGCGTGAAGTGGGAACAATTCCACGTACAGTCTGATGAATGTGGTACCGGAGGCCCAACTTTAGTCCCTTTTCCTTCCCATCCTTTTTCTCATAAGAAATGGAAAGGGAACGTGGATTTGACGGTGGAGACGCATAGGAAGGGGATCCTCTTTATGTGCGTCTCCTCCGTCAATTAAGGGTAGGCAACGCATTTGCAATTGCGGATGTTTATGGGCAGCAAGGGCGGATCCAGCTTTGGCGCCAGGGGGGATCACATAGTCGTGGTCAAGTCAAGAGCTTGACAAAGTATGTAAATATATTTTGTCAAACTCTTGACCAACCAGCTCAGGGGGGGGGAGTCATGACTCCATGACCCCCCGCCAGGATCCGCCGTTAATGGGCAGCGGTCGCTTGCTCGTTTGCCACCTTATATTATAAATTGTAATAAAAACAGTTAAACAAGTAATGAAAGAAATGCGTTCACATGGAAGTGAAACATAGCGTAGATGACACGCATTATTCCGCGAGACGAATCACAAACGCGAGCAATGTAAGCACAAAAACTATGATGTTGGAATCACGACTTTCCGCCGGTTCAATGCTCACACGACCCTGACCTGCTCTGTTTCCATTGGCTTATACAACTGATCTATACCGTCTTTACACATAAAGTATTCCCTAGCTTTCGTCCGCGACTCCGTCCGCTCAGAATTAAAAAAACTAAGTAGCCTTTGTTCTTCTAGATTATTTTTTATATCTTCGCCAAACATTGAGATCCGTTCAGCAGTTTAGGCTACAAACTCTAAACATCCACCCATATAAACTATCGCATTTATAATATTAGTAAGTAGTACTGGTGATTTAGAATATTAGCTTTTAGACGGTTATGCCCGGTTCACACTTTGACCAGGACATTTGCGAGAGCCAGTTATAAATAGTATTGACTAACTGGCGCCAGTAGTCACACTATACCAGTAGATTGCCAGTCCAGTTATAGTAATGCCCTGTCCTGGCCACGTGTGAACAGCGCATCTGATTTCATTGGTTTAGTAATAAAGGGATATTCTTTAACTATCTTTAGAAGTTATTTAATCAATTATTTTTAATTACCTGAACGCGCCGGTATACCCCTGTCGGAAGGAGTGCGGCGGCGCAGCGCGTGCCAGCAGGCGCGGCGTGAGCGCCAATGCGGCCGCCGCGCAGCACAAATTGCTATCACCCACCTCGCCTACATCTACACTCCATCTATAAAAAAAGACAAATATGCATAAAGAATTATTTTTCTTTTGGCTTTCTCTGGTTTCGAATACCTACGTAATTTCATTTTTTAACCTTATCTACGTGAAAAAGAAATTTTAAAATCGATGTAAATGGATGTTGCATGTAGCGTTGGTGGCTCAGGGGTTTAAGAACTTGACTAGTAATCTACAGGTGGGTTCGAATCCCGCCTAACCAATATGATTTTCGAATTTCATATGTGCATAATTTATCCGACGTTCTTACGGTGATGGAAAACATCGTGATGCAACCTGCACATGTCAGAGAAGAAATTCAAAGATATGTGTGAAGTGAGCCTACCCGCAGTGAGCCAGCGTACGTGTCTATGGCTCACCCCTTTACTGAGGGTAGGCTCCGAACATCTTAGTGTGACGTATAGTGAGCTGGTGGTCATAGGGAACTCACCTAGCAGCAAATTCTTCATCGGTTTCTATATCTGTTTGTTTGTCTGGCGTGAGGTCGTCAGTGGACTGGGCTGCAAGCCTGGATGCTGTCGCGGGTGTGCCTGAACCTTCCAGTGTCGTGTCCCCCAGGAATCTTGGCTTTGCGCTCAACTCCTGATGCAAATTGATACAATTTAGTAAATCTTACTTCTTACTAATATTACAAATGCGAAGTTAGATGGATGGATGTTTGTTAGAGTTTGTAGCCTAAACGGCTGAAGTGATATTGATGAAATTTGGCATAGACGTAGAGAATAGTTTGGAAGAACACATAGGCTTCTCAGTTTTTTTTTAATTCCACGAGGTCGGAGTCGCGGGCAAAAGAATTAGATTAATTTCTATTGTTCACAATGATCTCCGGATAAGAGACTAGAAATTAAATGACTACTAGTTAGAATTCGTGGAAGAAAGAAAGGAAGGGATAAGGTTCTTTTTTCGATGGTAAGTACAGTTCTTCTGTTTAACTAATCTATACTAATATTATAAAGAGGAAAGATTTGTATTTTTGTATGTATCTAAATAACTCAAAAACTACAGGGCCGATTTTAAAAATTCTTTCACCGTCAGAAAGGTAATTTATCTGTGAGTAACATAGGCTATATTTTTCATTTCTTTTTTATTATTTTTATATTTCACGCGGACGGAGTCGCGGGCAAAGGCTAGTTTTTAAATATAATGGTGATTTCTCTTCGAAAGAGTATATTTATGGAAATGTTTCTATAAACGTAGACTACTTTACTTAACAATGCGGGTATCGACTCGACAACGTACTGGCCATGTACAGACGCCCTAACGTGAAATTTTTATGCAAATACGTTGTGTTATATTTAAACAACTGTGCCGACTGCTGACATGGTTTCTGAGTTAGTACTTAGCATGGGAACGTAGCGCTTTATTTGTTCCCGTGTACAACAAAGTAACTGGGTATAGCGACAATAGTGTTACCATTGCTATAAAATATATATCGAGGAATAAAGTTTGAGCTCTACCAAAACACTACATATCAATTACCATACTAAATAAAGTATAACACAATGAAAACTTTATAGCAGCCCGTAATATCGCATGAAAAGCAATGCGTAAAGAACTGTGCAACTGTGCGTATGATTCGCAAATGTGCAAACAGTCATAAATCCAACGTTTTGCAGAAAATATACAATTTTTGGCTTCGACGAGCCTTTACCTTACGCTCGCTCTAGTAGTAGATCAACATTTGATCGCAGCTAACTTCAAGCCTCCTTAAATTTTGAGTCTTTTAATACAGCTGTGGAAGCGGCAGCGATACATTACGTCACGTAACGCTGCACATTGTTGCAAAAACGCAAGCTATTTCCGCGGTCGATGCCAATAAATATTGCAACCGCCACTTCTACTGCCGGCCAACAATATAACACCTTTCTTTAACTTTTCATTTCCGCTGGCGGTGTGTTTGATACCGCACGCGACCGAAAATTCCTATCCAAGAATCTATACTTCTATCTATACTATTATAATAAAGCGTAAACACACACTTCTTTGTTGGCTAAGATGTCAGCAATTACAGCATATTTCTGAATAATTCTTTTTTTAATAAAAAGCTATACACTAACGTCACGCTTTAGGCTATACATTTTCACGCCATTAAACTTAGGGGGTAAATATTTTGGATAAAAACCCTAATGTGGGAAAGAGACCATAAGTTGCTGCCAACATCAAGGAAGCCATGGTTTGTCATCACGTCATGTCATTTTTTTTAAATAAAAAAGTTAACCACAAGCAATGTATTGTATAATTTTTAAAAAAAACACGACTGTGTGACTAACTCTCGGAGAAAGAACACAATTTAAATTACATTATCTATTTCTATCAGTCGCCAGCGTCTATTGAAGGCTCAGTCTTTGAAATTGGTTCAAGTTCAAAAGGTCACAACGTAACAGAACATTCATTGAACAACTAGCTTTCGCCCGCGACTCCGTCCGCGCGGAATTAAAAAAAAAACACGACTGTGTGACTAACTCTCGGAGAAAGAACACAATTTAAATTACATTATCTATTTCTATCAGTCGCCAGCGTCTATTGAAGGCTCAGTCTTTGAAATTGGTTCAAGTTCAAAAGGTCACAACGTAACAGAACATTCATTGAACAACTAGCTTTCGCCCGCGACTCCGTCCGCGCGGAATTAAAAAAAAAACAAATGCAAGTAGCCTATGTGTTCTTCCAGACTATGCTCTACATCTATGCCAAATTTCATCGAGATCCGATCAGCCGTTTAGGCTACAAACTCTAACACACATCCATCTAAACTTTCGCATTTATAATATTAGTATGATTTTGTTCGACTAGGTATCAGCTGGCGGCGTACTGTGGACGCCCTCTGCCCCACTTTGGGGACATAGGAAAAGGAGAGGGAGAGAGAGAGAGGTATCAAAAAGTCTTGATGCAATTATCTTACCGTTAATAACGGTTTATCAAAGTAAAAAAACCAATTAACTTTTATCTACACTGATTTTGTAAGGAAATGTATGTTTGTAATGGTAAAGACCCGGACTTGTTTCGTAATTAGAAAGTAACATTATCCAGAAGTAATACGGGCTGTAATTTTTTAAATTAATGTGTAATATTGTAACTCAAGCGTGCAATCTCGGCTAAAAGAAATCATATGTCTAACTTGCACAATGGAAAGGAGAGTAAAGACGAAAATGTGTAAAATGTAAAAGTGAGTGGAGTGTGGTCAGCGAAAGTAAGATTTATATTAGCCAAATGTCACCTAAATATTACTAATATTATAAATGCGAAAGTTTGGATGGATGGATGTTTGTTAGAGTTTATAGCCTAAACGGCTGAACGGATCTCTATGAAATTTGGCATAGATGTAGAAAATAGTCTGGAAGAACACATAGGCTACTTACTTTTCTTTTTTTAATTCCACGCGCCCGAAGTCGCGGGCGAAAGCAAGTAACTAATAATATAATCTTTACTAATATTATAAAGAGGAAATATTTGTATTTTTGTATGTATTGGAATAACTCAAAAACTATTGGGCCGATTTAAAAAAATCTTTTACCGTTAGAAAGGTAATTTATCTTAGAGTAACGTAGGGTATTTTTAATTATTATTTAATTTCACGCAGAGGAAATCGCGAGCAACAGCTAGTAACTAAACAATTTCGCTTCTAAAAAATAACCGAAAAACGTAGACTAAATATGCAATGTTGCATAAATGCATTAAGGACACATGAAAATGTATTATCACTGAGACGAAGAGCACAATAAGAAATGTTTGTCTCTGCTTACCTTTTTACTTAACAGACATGAATTACATGTTACTGATTACGGTATGTTAGTAAATGCAATAAAAACGTCTTTAAAATTGAAATCTTCATTTTTAACGAAGAATAACTCGTGACTTATTTGTTACAATATTTGTGACAAAAACTATTTGATTCGCTGTGACTAATTTATAAGGTAACTGTTAAATATATGTATTTGCAAACAATAACTCGAGTTACATCGTCAGACAGCACAAGGACATTTACACGAACATCCTAATTTTTTTTCAGGGCTTATTTATAAAAAACTAGATGATTTTGAGCTCCGAATAACTCTTATATAATAAGTACTAAACCTAGATATTTATAATTTTAACCCTAAAAACAAAATATAATTTAGTAACAGTCAACATTTTGGCGCGAACGTGACGAGGCGCGGCCATTTTGAATTGTGTTTGCGCAAGTGGCGGGACGCTGTTCAATATTACAATAGACGTGACCGTAATATCACTGGTGGTAACATTTAAGGTTACAAGAGACTATGACCTTCTGTGACACGTGTCTATATTTTATATGGGATACTCTTCAATTTTGGTCTGGATTGTAGACAGACAAACTGTACATTTTCAGTTCTGAACCTATAAGATTGTCGTTAAAAGGGTGAGTAAAAGGAATTAAAAGAGGATTGTCTATCTCTCGCCTTTTATATTCCGTGACATCTGTGAGCAGCGACGTTATAGTGAATTAAAGTGACTGCAAGCTCGTTTGCCACCTTATACAACAAAACTTAAACTTGAAACTTCCGATTCTGATGTCAAAAGAGGTAATTTTAAGGTAACTCACATGTGGCCGCATCCAGAGCAGATCTGGCGGTGATCGTCGACATCCAATAGAGCTGATATCTGCTGGGAAGTCCGGGTCCTCCCAAAGCGCTCCCTCTCTTGCGCTGCCATCCTCCTTCCACCGCCTACTGGTACAAAGAACATTTTCGCCATATTTCACGTATCAAGTTCCTTATGTATGAAAAAGAAGACAGGATTTAAGAAATTAAATAAGTATTGAAACCTGTAATTACAGGGGTGGCGAACATTTAGGCATCAAAGTGCCATTTTTTTAAATGATTAATTTGGTCTTAGATGAGCCATCGAATGAATTTTATTGCGATTTTTAAGTCAATTCTATGATGCACCTACTTTATAATTTTTTCGTAGTGTTTATATGATTTTCGACGTGCCCAAAATATTATGTCGTATGCCATTTATGCCAGTGGTTCGCCACCCCTGATCTATAAGTTTTGTTTAGTTATTACATCTCTTTTCAAAGCTACTTTTGCTATAGCTACATATACTCAGTCCTAATAGACTGTTCAGTTAGAATTGTCCGTCTGTGCAGGCTTAAGCATAGGTATAAGTTAACATGTATGAAGGGTAAGTTATTAAGAGTATATATTAATAACTAGCTTTCGCCCGCGACTCCGTCCGCGCGGAATAAAAAAAAACAAAAGCAAGTAGCCTATGTGTTCTTCCAAACTATCCTCTACATCTATGCCAATTTTCATCGAGATCCCTTCAGCCGTTTAGGCTACAAACTCTAACAAACATCCATCTAAACTTTCACATTTATAATATTAGTAAGACGAACAACCAAAAGATGCCTGTTGACATCGTAATATTGTGCAAAGATTCAATTTCTTGTGCATTTCATTCAAGACTATTTACGTCCTTTTGACCGTTCGTTTAGAACGCGTCGCGACAGTGGCCACCGGCGCGTGAAATGTCTCACAAGTCACGGGCAATGACGTCATCCAGACAAAACCTTGAATTCGTCTCCATGTATTGTTGAGAGTTCCTCATTCTAATGCAACAGAGTATACTAACATTTTTGTTAGACTGCAGAAAGATGGCGTAGTAAATGAATGAAGAGGTTAAATTAAGCAAAATTTAAGTCGGTTGAACTGCTCTGTTAATGTTGTCAGTTCAGTAAAAATAACTTAGCGGCTGTAGTGGGCTTTATATTCGCATTCCTTGTATCTTGTATCTTGATTAAAAAACATAGATAGTTGGAACAATTTGACTAAAATAGATCCTCAAAATACTTCATGCAAATATCGTCAGAGCTAATATTCGATTCGCTTCATTTTGTATTCGCGACTGAGCTATGTTACACTATTGTTGCGACGGACGCTCGTGTAACCAGGACGCGTGCGCGATCCTTTTTTGTCACGTTAGTCAATGGATACAGCGTGATAAGGCGTCAGCGTGTTGATACAGCGTGACATAATATTTTGGAGAACTAGACGGCAACTATAGCTGTCTATATTTATAAGGGACGAGCTGTCGCACGCATTCGTTAGCGCGGATTTTTTTTTAAAAGTCTTCTTCCACATTTCCACGTGCATCTACTTTCTACCAGCTATCTTTCAGTCAAAGTCCCGTCCAAATCGGTCCAATTGTTTCAGAGATAGATATAGATAAGCGTTAGCCCATCGGTTGCATCAGCGTGTTACGATTACGATGCCTTCGTTTTGATGCTAACCTGTTTGAAAGCCAGCGTGTCACGGTGATAGCGTGCTATGTCTCTTTGCAAATACAAAGCTCAGTACACGGGGTTACGTACGGTCTCAAGCATTATCATTGAGTAGGATAAAATTATCTTTTGTTTAAATCCATGAACTTGAATAAGACCGACTTCCCAAAAGAAGGAGGTAATCAATTTGTCTGTATGTTTTTTTTATGTGTGTTACGGCATAACTCCGCCGCTAGTGGATCGATTTTGATAATTCTTTTTTTATCCGAAAGGTAGTGCCTGTTCATCAAAGTTTTCTTTGATTTAAACTTGTTATCTTCAGTATCAAATGCTTTCGCATTACTAAACGTTCAGTAAACAAATATATCACAGAATATAATATTCTACGGGTATTATTACCGTAATATGATACGGATATGTAAATTAATAATGCCACGGATAAATTGGGCAATACGCTTTTGGATCACATGTCAAATGAAATACTTAATATCACAAAAGTGTGCGGTCGTCACATTAGTATAGTGACGTACAAACTTTTTTGCGGCTCGCGATTTTGGATTTACAACACTATATTATTTTATTCCTTGATTTGTTCTAAACCAAACACTTTATCATAGACAATTGGCAAATTACGCCAATACTTTAAATTACAAATTATTTCTAACTCGCTGTTGCTCGCGACTTCGCCCGCGTGAAATTGGTAAATATAAAAAATATATCCTATGTTACTCACAGATAAATTACGTTTCTAATGGTAAAATAATTTTTGAAATCAGCCCAGTAGTTTTTACGTGAATAGAATACATACAAAAATATTAGTATAGATAAAACATATGTTTAAACAGCTTTGTAACATTAGTAACACTTATGTTTTAATATGACTTGTTCTTATCGCAATTTTCACTAAATATGGGATTAGCGTGTTGGCGTTTAAACATCATCTCCCGCTCTTATCCTACTCCCGTAGGGTCGACATTATTGTATTATTCCCAACCGTCACCCCGCTCTTTCCACACGTGGGGACAGATGAGAATAAAAAGTTTTATCCGTCCCACCTTTTGCGACTAGGGGACGGTTGGATCTTTTTTATTTCTTAACGGTTCCATCTGTAACCTTGGTGATAGTGGGACTAAAAGGTGGGACGGATGAAACTTTTTATTCTCATCTGCCCCCACGTGGGAACAGATCGGGGTGACGGTTGGGAATGTTCCGCATTTTTGACCTATAGGTGAATCTATCTTCAGTCGTTTCTCGATCATGTTTTAAGTTTGAATATCGTAATACAAGTCTTTCATTTGTAATGGTACAATTGTGTATATTGCACGAGTATTGCACAAACACAAAGATCCCATGAAGCGTGTGTTCGCACGATCTGTCAAGCGGAACGGTATTTCGTAAGCCAAACCAACTAAGCTTGATCGCTTCCTGAGTTAGTAACCAATATATGAAATGGGTCTATTATAATTGAATACCTTTCCCTAATATCCTCGTTAATTGGTCTATAGTACAAATATTGTTTTACTTGAGGCCTGTCCCACCAAATTGTAAATTGTCTGATAATAGTCTTTGTTATCTTATCTGACAGTGACGTCATTTTTAAGCTCTATCAGCCAGTAGTGGGACAGGCCCTTAGTGTTATGAATTAAAAATTAAAAGACGTGTCTATGGATATTCCATAGATAAAAAGAAAGTAGAAATCTTACTAATATTATAAATGCGAAAGTTTAGATGGATGGATGGATGTTTGTTAGAGTTTGTAGCCTAAACGGCTGAACGGAATTCGATGAAATTTGGCATAGATGTAGAGGATAGTCTGGAAGAACACATACTCACTTTTGTTTTTTTTTAATTCCTCGCGGACGGAGTCGCGGGCGAAAGTTAGTAGTAAGATAATTAGATAACCCAATTGCAAAAAGACCTGAACGAGTCTACTTTTTGATCTCTTAATCTGTCCATCATTACTAGTAATTGACGTGAGTGGAATTGGTGTAAGATTATTATGAATACAAACCTTGGTAACGTGGAGTGTTCGTGTAGCCCAGCGTTAGCCACGCCATCTATAAATAAAAACTGTATTTGTAAATATTGCCACGAGAATAAAATAGTAAAACAATTTTATTAAAAACAAAATCGATGTTTCTTATTATTAGGAAAGTGAGTCTAAAACTGATATTATTTAAAACAACAAGCAATGTTCCTAATGAGGAGAAACGACAAAGGAAAATGCGTTCAAACAGAAAACTCATTTGTAAACGGATCGACCGCAGTAACCGCACGACCCCAAACTAAACAATTTCTATATGCAGATATACGCTTTTCTAAAAGAGATATCTATATAATCTATTAATAATTTACGAGATCAAATAAACGTATAACCTAAAAAATATAACAAGAAACTGTTTAGACACTTATTTTTCACCGCTTATATTATAGACTAGCTGTTGCCAGCGACTTCGTCCACGCAATATTAACAAAAAAAAAGTGATTTTCGTTATCACCAACGCAAATACAGCATCTTCCTGAAATCTGGAATTTTTCTTTTCATGTTACAAACAGACACTCCAATTTTATTATATGTATAGATTACGATCGTTTACAAGCCTACATATAATAATATTTCTATAGCTATCATACTAATATTATAAATGCGAAAGTTTATATGGATGTTTGTTAGAGTTTGTAGCCTAAACTGCTGAACGAATCTTGATCAACTTTGGCATAGATGTAAAGGATAGTCTGGAAGAACACATAAGCTACTTGCTTTTGTTTTTTTTTAATCCCACTGGAAAGGAGTCGCGGGCTAAAGCTAGTCACGCTATAAAAGGTTTGACTAAACACTTAAGATAAACGGAATCGAATACTCCATCGCAATTTTCTCCATTCTGTTACCATAAGTAAATAATCTTTATGTTGCTTAAACGATATTAAAATAACACTATATTATATAAACTCTCTGAGAACATTCTTAGCAGTCTTAACTATTGAATTTGTGTCTAGTTTTCATAATATGACAGTTCGTTTGTTAGCATGCGCGTGCGCAGCAGTGAAAGTCCACGGCGCGCTCCGATGCGCCGACCGTTATCTGTGATCGACGCGCCAACAGCGACCCCGACTGCCGGCTTACTTACCTAGTATAACAGGTGCATAAAAGCCTTTATAACATAGAACAAGAATATTGAAACGAATTTTAGATCAAATTATTTAAACTTTCGTGAGACATTATTATAACTATTAACCGGCTCTTACGTCTATTTTTCCGATGGCGGCACCGACTAGTTTCGGACCCCCGAAGGTTTAGTATCTTAGATCCTTACAATCTGTTAGAGCTAAAGGTTTAATGCAATTTGGAGTGACCGGCCGTGGCCTTATATTAAACCGTGTTACATTTTTTTTTATAATAAAAGGTGGCAAACGAGAAAGCAGCCACTTGAATCCGCCAAACTGGCGTAGCGACCGTTACTGGACATCTGCAATAGCAGATGCGTTGCCTACCCTTAGGAGGAGGAGGTGCACATAAAAAGGATACTTCCCCTTCCTATGCGTCTCCTGCACCGTCAAATCCACGTTCCCTTCCCATCCTCTTCTTATAAGAATAAGGGTGTGAAGGATGGGAAGGTGGGAAGGAATGACATATTAGAATGTTTCCAGTGTTCGGTCAATAGACAAGAAAACGACTGCATCGATTATTTAAACAATAAAAAAGCCTGGTCAGACACCAAACTATATGGTTGCCTAAACAAATATCAGTTTGTGTGGGTTAATTGAAGGTATGTCCATATTAAGTTTCTGCGTTTTGAGGATTCAAATTTCTATACTAATATACGAGTTACTAGCTGTTGCTCGCGACTTCGCCAGCGTGCAATTTTTTTTTTAAATAAAGATATTAGTAGATTTTTGTTAATTTACTAATATTTCCTTTAACCATTCCAATTAAGCTCTAGGCTTGTGCTAGGATATGGTTCACGACAATAGTCGAATGGCGGAATTCGAACCCTCGACCTCAAAGATCGGTAGTCCGTACACCAAACCATTAGGCTATTGGCGCTTAAAAAAATAATTAAAAAAAAACGATCAAAATATGGCCTATTTTACTCACTGATTAGCTTTTTAATGGTGTAAAAATTTTTGAAATCGGCCCAGTAGTTTATGAGTTATTTCAATACATACAAAAATACAAATCTTTCCTCTTTATAATATTAGTATACATTTAGAAAGCATTAAATTATCGTTTATCAAATAGAGATGTGCAAATGAAATCAATTCAATCAGCGTAGACATGAAATCGAGTTCAGTGAACCAGGCTAAGTTGTCGCGAGAAAATGAACGTGACATGTAGTGTGAACTTATGACAAAAGTTTGCCTGAGAAATATTTTCACCGTGGAATTCCAGTACCCACTGAAACACATGTCTTGTCTAATTTTCTTTATAAAACAGGATAACACTCACTGCGTGTTGATTTGTCGTTCTAATAGTTTTAACATCATTTAGACAAGATCTTAAGTGCCTACGATCGTTTAACTTAAGACCAGTCAGCTTTTATTACGAACTGCTTTACTGGTTTTCTCCGGTTTTTAACGTATTGTGTTTATTTTAGGCAGTGGGAATCTACGGTTAGTGTTGTAGGTACTTTAGAGCCGTCCTTGACACGAGGGCAAGTATAATTCGCATTTACGTTTTACATTGCGATATCAGCGAGTGCATTAAGTACAATATTCTCATGCCTGTTACCCGGCGGTGTAAACAGAGTTTACAAATTCCTATTTGACGTGACTACGGCTCACTAATACGAAATATTCCGAAAATTTCGTCAAAGTTATATTCAAAGATTAGTACTGTTATAAAAATTACCTACACTTTAATCTCAACAACTTCCTCTTACGCGTATTTGTAAATATTGTAGTTTACAATAAATAAATATTTCTCGTACACAAAACGTAAGCTTTGTTTCCATGTGACATTAAAAAATAAAAACCTTGAATAGTTGATTGTTTGTTGTTCTCATTCACACGTTTAACAACAATGACATTGTGATTTATTGTATTTGCGATTACAAATGAGACGACTTTAACGGGAATTCGTGAAAGAGTTGAGTTTAACTGCCACTGAGTCGTTAAATGGACACTAAGGCTGCCTGTAATTAGGATATCTAGTTAATAAACGTCGTGTATTAGTTTTTCTAAATATAGTCTGTATTACTTGTTAAATGTGGGTTATCCACGTATGGGTTACCGTAATTTCTTACGTACTGGGGTGTCCATTTGGAGTATGTTGTGCCGTGGGGCCCGCGGGACGCGTACGTACGAATTTCTTCATTACTCGATTTAAAACAGAAATTTTCTTTTAAAATATTAAAAACTAAGAATTCATCACCAACTTTAAACACTTTTTTAAACGATATTTATAAAGTTTTAGAAATATCAAGACATTTTCATATTGTTAGGAAAAAAATATCAACACATGATCTTTGGAATATCATTCTTAATCACGGAAACGCTTATTATAGTGTAATTTACGCCATTACAATTATAAAATAAATCGTAAATATACAAATCACAGCAACTAACGTCCACTCACGTAACCGTTCGCGCCGCAACTGAATTTGCGATGCGCGGGCGCATAAATGGCGGGAAACAGTTATACCTGCGTATAACGCCCGGCAAACTTCTTGAACACAACCGGCGTAGTGGGGGAAGTTTCGCGCACGTACACTTTTAGACAAAATAATTGACATATTTAAGTATTTGTATTAATTGGGAATGAAAAAAATATAATTTCAAATTTTAAAAATATGACATACATGCATAAACAGCTTATGCTGTTCTTTGTAATACTTCAATTTCTTTAAATGATTCTTGTTTTATGAAACAATATATATCATATACCATTTTTCTGGCTTGTCTTTTAAGAACAATGTGACTTTTTTGTGGCATACTCAGCACAAAAAGTAAAAAAAAAATAATAATCAAATAAAACTTAACAATAATAAACAAATAAGACTCAACAATAACAAGAACAGAAAAAATCTACAAACAATTATTACCGAAAACAAGTAACAGCGAAGTGGGTCAACAAAACTGGTGATAAGTGTACTCGGGAGTAAACGGAACGTGAGGAAAGAAGCGGGACGCAAAGGCCCACTGATTAACCAATAGCAAGCGAGCGCGCGCACGCACCCCCCTTGCCCCGCCAAAAAGACCCTAAAATCGACTTCTGCGCAACTAAATGTGTTGTTCAAGATGTTTGCCGGGCACTATACTTACGGTTGTATTTCTGCTCCATTTGCGACCTACACATTATAAGCTTATTATAAACATTTAACTATTATCTTCTGGTCACCTATACAAAGTCTTTTAATGCCTGATGCATAATATGCTAGTGCAGTTGGGACAGTAGTTCAAAATCAGCACTGGCATAATCTAGACGCTACGAGACAATGAAACAAAACAATATATGTTAAGCCAGTGTAAAATGCCTACTGTACTGACATAATGTATACTAGGCATTAAGCTAATATATGCACTTTAATTATTTTTTCGATGTTGACTTTTGCTATTTTATTTTTAAAACTACCTAACCACCCTTGATGTCAGATACTAGGGCCAGGGCTAAAGCCAGAATGAAATTATTTTACAACTCCTTTTAATGCCGAAATGTTCGTTTTTTTAATGTAGGATCAGGGATTAAAATAAAAAATTGACCACAAATATTAACATTTATTAAAAAGACTGGAGAGCTTTGCTACCTCAATACAATCCATACATGTATTGTTATAACCTCTGCTCCCAGCCCGCGCCTACTCCATACAAACATACAAGAAGCAGTTATGATAAAAATGTTTATATAAATTATTCTATTGCATTAATACTACACATTTAAAGCTTCACTAGAAATTAATTGCAATTGAAATTATTTTAATCTTTACAATCATGAAGATTTTATTACTCCAGTCCAGCGATTGAAACCAGCGCTGGATTACCAATGGTAAAACGTAGACTCCGGAAAGCACACATTGCACTCAAGTGTGGTCCGTATTTCCAGTTGTAATCAAGCGCTGTTATTACTGGAATGTAATTGTGTAAACTAGGCTTAATGTCAGCATAATCCTTGTCAAGGAATAATACAATGAAAACAGTCTATTTCCTTTGTAAGTGGATATTTTTATTTTTTTAAATACATAGAGTACAAGCTTAATTCCTTTCATAGACAATTTTTTTCAAGATTCATACATTTGTTCGTTTTAAGCATTATATTTGCATAACAATCTAAACGTGAACTTCTGCGAGAAAATTGGACAAAAACATTCGTTTCATTAACTTACAAAAAAGCGTATTATCAATATACACATGTATTTCTAAAGGGCTGATTACTGAAACGAATCTTAACACTAAACGCCGCAATCTGACAGACGTCAAAATAATGTAATTTGGAGTCTAAGCATTTAAGATGTACGTATCTAAATATCGTTTCAGTATACGGCGTGTGTTTCTAGAGACTTATGTAAAGATTAAAAAGGAATGATTAGAAAAAATATTGTCGCTAAATTTCCTTATAAGTTGTCATGGAAAGCGTTATCTACATTAATGTCTACAAATATATCGCATATTATAGATATATAACATACTAGAAATAGATATTGTCCATAACTTTATCACATATATGACAAATAACAAAATCCACTGACGCAAATCAACAAAAACTAATAGTTTTCTCAATGTCTTAGTAATAATTTATTAATAAATAACAAAACTGTATAAACTAATACTATTTACAGACAAATCCACAGCATATAAACAAATATATCAAGGCACTTAACATTTCAATAACAAAAAAAAAAAAAAAAAAAAAAAAAAAAAAAAAAAAAAAAAAAAAAAAAAAAAAAAAAAAAAAAAAAAAAAAAAAAAAAAAAAAAAAAAAAAAAAAAAAAAAAAAAAAAAAAAAAAAATTGACCACAAATATTAACATTTATTAAAAAGACTGGAGAGCTTTGCTACCTCAATACAATCCATACATGTATTGTTATAACCTCTGCTCCCAGCCCGCGCCTACTCCATACAAACATACAAGAAGCAGTTATGATAAAAATGTTTATATAAATTATTCTATTGCATTAATACTACACATTTAAAGCTTCACTAGAAATTAATTGCAATTGAAATTATTTTAATCTTTACAATCATGAAGATTTTATTACTCCAGTCCAGCGATTGAAACCAGCGCTGGATTACCAATGGTAAAACGTAGACTCCGGAAAGCACACATTGTACTCAAGTGTGGTCCGTATTTCCAGTTGTAATCCAGCGCTGTTATTACTGGAATGTAATTGTGTAAACTAGGCTTAATGTCAGCATAATCCTTGTCAAGGAATAATACAATGAAACAAAAAACAATAGTTTTCTCAATGTCTTAGTAATAATTTATTAATAAATAACAAAACTGTATAAACCAATAATATTTACAGACAAATCCACAGCATATAAACAAATATATCAAGGCACTTAACATTTCAATAACAAAAAAAAAACATAAAAATTTACATAACAAGCAAACACAAACTAATATTACATAAAATTTTCTGCAAAAAGTTCCAAATGTATCCTAACGGCCAAATTCTGAAACGAGTTAAACGCTTCGTAAGCGATTGCAATCTGACGGATGACAAAATTTTAATGAAATCTGGACGTTAAGGGAGTCAATCAAAACGTTGTTACATTAACATCCAGATAATAATAATAAATATTAAACGAATTTATTATTTATTATTATTATCTGGACGTTAAGGGAGTCTTAATCAAAACGTTGTTACATTAACGTCCAGATAATAATAATAAATAATAAACGAATTTATTATTTATTATTATTATCTGGACGTTAAGGGAGTCTTAATCAAAACGTTGTTACATTAACGTCCAGATAATAATAATAAATAATAAACGAATTTATTATTTATTATTATTATCTGGACGTTAAGGGAGTCTTAATCAAAACGTTGTTACATTAAATGTCGTTTCAGTATACGGCTGTAAATTATTTAAACAAATGTAAAAATTCATACATAGCGGCCATTAAATTATTCTCATAAGGAATATATTTATGGAACTTATTTTCCCTATACAAGTATTAATTTTATTAATTTACTTTGGAAATTTAAACTACACATTTATTACAATAAGTTGAATATTAATATAAAAAAACTTTAAAAGGTAACAGACAGCTGAAGTCTTTCGAGGATTTAATTCTTTGGAAAATAGAATATATTAAAAACTACATACAATGTATATCCATTTATATTCTAAAATATCAAAAATTATGAAAGTAGTATAAATATTTACACGGATTAAGGAAAAGTACAGTCAAGGTAAAAATTTTCAACTTATATACTCTTTTTTTTTATAAGAGAAGACCCTAACTTGTATTGGTTTTGCCCATGATTTCGCGCGGTATTAAAAAAAAACTTGTTAAGTATGACTTCTTCTAGATTATGTTATACATCTTTACCAAATTAAGATGTTCAGTCGTTTTGGAGATCCTTAGTAACAAACATTTCATTGTTTTTTTGACTTCCGAAACAAAATATTTGAAAAATGAGATACAAGTAAATAATATTTTTTACCTTGACTGTACATCGAGCATGTTAAACCGACTGGATTCTTACTGTCTCACTCATTCTTTTTGAACAGACAGGAATTTACAAGTGATAATATTTACTGTCATTTAATAGACAAAGATATACATTTTTTATCTCGGAGACGATAGGACAGGCGGAAGAGATTCGAAACTACGACATTAATAAAAGTATTAACTACTTACGCTATTTAAAACTAACACAGAGTTTGAGAGTTGGCGGAATGTAAATGAAAATCACAAAATATCGCTACGATGCTAATGTAACTAAGCAACTATGCAACGAGATTTGGTTGCGCTACGACACCGTTCTGCTACGAGACCGTTCCGCTACGAGACCGATCTGCTACGAGACTGCACTGCAAAGTTGTGCTACGGCGAGTTTTGGTATATTTACTGCTTAAAATTGCTAACACCAAAGATATTTAAGAAATATATATACTAGACATAGGGAACAACATTTTTCACCGGTAGCTTTGTATGGTAATATCTCAATGTATAATTTAACACGCCGAGACGCTTGTTGGTGTTTGAATTAGTTGTTTGTGACTATCTGATGACCAGGTGGTGCTAGTGAGATTATGTGAAAAATGTTTCAAGTGAAGCTTCAACTATGCTTACTGTATATATTTTTGAATCTCTGGGATATATAGACCAAAACAACGACAATTGGGCAGCGATGGTGCGGGTTCCTATGGCAAGCTACTTGTGGTTCGGAGACTGCTTCGCCGTGGTCGGTGCGGTCACGACTACTCTGTCGAGTCGTGGTCGTGTCCGTGGTGGTCGTTCTCGATTTCGTCATCCTCGAACTCCTCCTCTTGCAGAAGGATCCGGTTGATGTTCTCGATCTCATGCTCGTACACCATTCTGAGATGTCTTGCGCGGCGTCCGGCGAGCCCCGGCGGGGGCTCCCCGTCGACGGACTCCTGCGCGGGCTCGGGGGTCCGCGGCACGCCCACCGCCACCTCGCCATCCGATTCAGAGGTCGAGGCGGAGTCCGAGGGCTGCGTGTCCGCCTCGCAGCACGACCGCTCCCCGCCCTGCAAGCCCCGCGTACATACCGACTTTAGTTACAAATACGTCACAACGGTCGGAGGTATTATGATAGTATCGAGTGCGTACCTGCTGGGGCCCTGGCCGCGCTGGCTCTCGGGCAGCAGGTTGTAGGAGCAGGAGGGGCGCGGGAAGGCGGCGGAGGGGCCGTGGTAGTGCGTGTGCGTGAGCGCGTGGTACGGCGGCCGCCAGCGCTGCAGCAGCAGCATGCGGGGCGCCTCCGGCGGCGCCAGCGAGTTGGTGGAGGCGGACAGCGCCACGCGCACGCCGCGCACGCTGCACACGCCGCGCAGCAGCCGCCGCGCGCGCGGCATCGTGCCCCCCGCGCCCCCGCGCCCCCGCGCCCCCGCGCCGCCCGCGCCCGACGGACCCGCCACGCCCTCGCCATTCACTGCACACACAGAGACATTAATAAAAGATTCCATCAGTGATAGTGATGCCAGCATACAGCGTAAGGCGGATTGCGCACCGTAGAGGTCCTGAGGGCGATGGTTGAGCTCGTGGAACTCGAGCGTCTGCGTCTGCGAGGCGCGGCGGTGTCGGTGGCGCACGCTGGCCACGCGCAGCCACCAGTACGCCGCCGCGGCCGCTGAGCTTGGATTGATGCCGCCGCCACTAACATTTACTGTCTCGTAGGCGTTCTCTGGCGCGCCGCGCACGCACAGCCCGCGCCAGCCGCGCCCCCGCGCCGCCCGCCGGCTCGCCCGCCGCGCCGCCCGCTGCGCCGCCCACTGCGCCGACCGCCGCGCCGCCCACTGCGCCGACCGCCGCGCCGCCCACTGCGCCGACCGCCGCGCCGCCCACTGCGCCGACCGCCGCGCCGCCCACTGCGCCGACCGCCGCGCCGCCCACTGCGCCGACCGCCGCGCCGCCCTCCGCGCCGCCCATCGCGCCGCCCGCACCGCCGCCCATCGCGCCGCCCGCACCGCTGCCCGGAGCTCCGTGCACCGCCATGCCGAAACCCGCGTACCTGCAAACGAACGGTTCAATTATTGATCACATGTTCTAGTTTTACTATAATGTCATGCGAGTTGCACTTTGCATTGTAGATATTTGTTTCATAAGAGAATGTAAACAGCGACCCGGATTCCGGTATCCTGAGGTGCAGATTGCGCATGAGCTCGTGCTGCGTGACGAGCCAGTTGCGGTAGGAGGGGTCGAAGGCGGGGGTGACTCGACCGGCGGACGATTCGCCTTGGCGGGGTGCGGGGGGTGCGTAGGTGAGCTCGCACTGGCAGTCGGGGGCGCGGAGCGCGCCGGCCGAGCGTCAGGCGGGCTCGTCCAGCACGGCCACGCCCGCGTACGACCGCGACACCGACATCGCGGACGTCAGCGTGCTCCACGCCTCCGTCGCCGGGTCGAACACCTGCCGAAGGAGAATTAAGCAAATATATCGCACATTCATCTTAATATATCATGAATCTAAATAATCGAGGTTTAGGTGGTGTATTGACCTCCACGGTGGAGAGGTTGGTGGCGCCGTCGTCCCCGCCGACGACGTAGAGACGGTTGTTGTGCGCGGCGACGCCGGCGTTGCGGCGCGCGGTGGTCATGGGGCGGCGCCGGCGCCCAGCCCGCGCCCTCGCGGTAGCGCTCCACGGAGCGGCGCACGGCGGGCCCGTCGTGTCCGCCGACGGCGTAGAGCGCGCCCTCGGCGACGCCCACGCCGCAGCCGGAGCGGCGCGCGCCCATCTCGGGCACGGGCTCCCACGCGTCGGCGGCGGGGTCGTAGCGCTCCACGGTGTGCAGGCACTGGCGCGCGGCGCCGTCGTACCCGCCCACGGCGTACAGCCGCCCGCCCAGCACGCCCACGCCCACCGACGACCGCCGCGTGCTCATGCTGGCCACGGGCCGCCACACGCCCTCGCGCGCGTCCATCGCCTCCGCCGAGCTCAGCCCGGACACTCCGTCGAAACTACACATTGCATTACTTCTTACTTATATTCTAAATGCTAATGTTTGGATAGACTTTATTAGAAGGCATCTATAGAACGGCTGAACAGATCTTGGGGAAATTTGTCACCGATGTTGAATATAGTCTGGAAAAACACATAGGCTACAAAGGTTTTTTTTCTTTCTACGCGGATAAAGCAACGGGCACAAGTTAGCATTTGCTATGGCGGTGAATAATTAAAAAAAAAAAAGTTAATAGGCGTGTGCGACTGACCCGCCGACGGCGTATATGACGTTCCCGATGACGGCGACGCCGAGCGTGGAGCGGCGCGCGCAGAGCGGCGGGCCGGGCGCCCACGAGTCCGCGCACGCGTCGTAGATGTCCACGCTGCGCACGCGCAACGTGCCTGCGCACACGGAACACGCACATTACCTAGAGTGATACTGAAAACTGGAAGTATTTTAGCAAAACCACGTAAAAACTTTTTTTAATCTTGCTCAGATTTGTTTTATGTTAATTAAATTGGTACTGTAGCTTGATTACAACTTCATAGATCTAAGCTAATTGTTGTGTGTATGTGTATGTATTGTACGTGTTTCCGAACTGGCGGCTGTGCCCGCCGTCTATGTGACAGCTACTTAAATAAACAGTCTGTGCTAAGCAAGCTATCTTTCAATACTCCCAATACGTAACAGTGGCGACGAGTCTACAAATTACCCACATTTGAAAAAAAAAAAAACCCAGAATGTCTGTAATGCATTTTGGTGTTTTATCGTGTTTTAATCATAGTGAGCAAACGTGGAAGACGTATAAAAATCGCATAACGCAGTGGTTTATCGCGAACGACGTGAACCAGTTAACCGATGCGACGGGAGTTAAAAGACGGGCTATATTGCTTAGTGCGCTCACAGAGGGTACATACAAGTTGGCAGCTGACCTAGCGCTGCCCAAGGAGCTCCAAGAGGTGCCCTACGAAGATATTCTAGGTCTTCTAGATGCTCATTTCACTCCGAAGCGCGTCGGCTTCGGCGAGAGACAGAAGTTTTACGCGGCAGTTCAGCAACCCGCTGAGTCATTTACACAATGGGCGGCTCGATTGCGGGGACTTACGGCTGATTGCGGCTTTAGCAGCCTAGAAGAAGTTCTCCGTGACCGTTTCATCATGGGGATGCTGCCAGGGCTCGAGAAAGAAGATATTTTCGGCAAGGATCTTAAGGGCCTGACCCTGGCAAGGGCTGTAGAACAGGCCGAAAACATCCGATGCGCCCGAGCTGGAGCCGTCTGCACCGCTGCCGCGACCAGTGTCTTCGCCGCGCCCAGTGAAGTGTTATGTAAAATCGAACAGTCGAAGAAAAGTGAACAAAGAGTGAGTGAGAGCGGGTCGGGTAAGGTGCAGTGTTCCGTGTGCGGTTATTACAACCACAGGACGCCGGAGTGTCGATTTTTGAATCATACGTGCAAAAAATGTAAACAAACGGGTCACCTCCGGCGCATGTGCAAGAAGGTGAACCTGGTGACGTCAGCTGTGACGAGCGAGACGGGTGAGAACGACGACGACGGTGAGTTGTATCATATCCGATCTTTTAAGGGTGAACCTATGGTGGAATGTATTATGTTAAATGGGATCACATTAAAATTTGAAATTGACAGCGGTTCCGCTGTAACGGTTATTCCTGAAGTTATTTTTAATCGGCATTTTCATATGTCTTTATCGCCATCAAATAAAAGGTTAATGGGGTACACGGGCGAAAGAATACATTGTTTAGGAGTTTTGCGTCAGTCACAAATGTCGTTCGGTGGGGTCACGCGCGCTATAGACGTATATGTGGTACGTGGCGGGGGGCCCGCACTTCTTGGTAGGGATTTTATCTCGAAGTTCAACTTAGAATTAGCACCGATAAAATTTTGTAGCTCGACGCTCTCGATAGAACAACTTCAGACTCGTTATTCCAAAACATTTTCCGATGACTTAGGTTCGTTTAAGAAATATAAAATAAAATTATTCTTAAAAGAAAATTCGAAGCCGAAATTCTTTAAAGCACGACCTATTGCGTTCGCGCTGAGGGAAAAAGTTACAGACGAGTTAAATAGGTTGGTTGACTTAGGGGTTCTAAAACTTGTCGACCACTCTGAGTATGCGTCCCCTATCGTGCCGGTCCTAAAAAGGAACGGGGCCGTAAGAATATGCGCTGACTACTCGGTAAGTATTAACAAACAGCTAGTTGTCGAACAGTTTCCCCTGCCCACTGTCAATGAGTTATTTTCGAAGCTGCACGGTGGCGAACAGTTTACGAAGCTGGATTTGTCGAGCGCATATAATCAGTTGTGTCTCGACGATGAGTCACAAAAGCTGACGTGTATTAACACCCACCGGGGGCTGTACCAGTATACGCGGCTCGTGTTCGGTTTTGGCCTCAGCCCCGGCGATCTTCCAGCGCGCCATGGAGACCGTGTTGTCTGGCTTGGACGGGGTATTGTGTCTCCTTGACGACATACTGATAACTGGTCGTAATAGGGAGGAGCACTTGACTCGACTTGGCGCGGTGTTGCAGAGGCTCGAGGAAGCGGGGCTAACACTTCAAAAGGAAAAGTGCGAATTTTTTAAAGATGAAATTAACTATTTAGGCTACGTGATAAACAAAACCGGTTTAAAAAAATCGCCTGAAAAAATTAAAGCCATAGTAGACGCACCTAGGCCGAGTAATGTGAGTCAGTTGCAGTCGTTTTTAGGCCTGGCTAATTATTATAGGAATTTTGTACCCGGTGCATCAATGATGTTAAGTCCATTATATGAGTTATTGAAAAAGAACAGCAAATGGAAGTGGACAAAAATTCACTCTGATGCTTTTATGTCTATAAAGAAGTGTCTAGCGTCAGATTCGGTTTTGGCCCATTTTGACCAAAGGGCCAAACTTATTTTAACGGTCGACGCTTCTCCCACTGGCCTCGGGGCGATATTGTCGCAAGTGGGGGAAGACGGTGCGGAGCGACCGGTGTCGTACGCGTCGCGCACACTCACGCCCGCTGAGAATAGGTATTCGCAAATACAAAAAGAAGCGACCGCGATCATATTCGGTGTGCGCCGGTTCCACCAGTACTTGTATGGTCGATCGGATCCTTTCGTCTTACGAACCGACCACAAGCCCTTGATCACTATCTTCGGTCCGCATAAGGGGATTCCGGAAGTGTCGGCGAATAGACTGCAACGATATGCAATGTTTTTAAGTGCGTATAATTACGTCATACAATATGTTTGCAGCGCCGATAACAATGCGGACTATCTATCCCGTGCGAGCATAGCGGGGGCGGGGGAGCGCGGCGCGGGGGCCACGGAGGCGGGGCGCGCGTCGTGCGCAGACGCCGCCGCGGCGTTGTGCGACAGGGCCGCGTATGTTTGTTTCGTGGTGGACGGAACGTTGCCTACGACCGTAAACGAATTACGCCACGAAACGGCAAAGGACGTTATTTTGTCCCGCGTCTCACATTTTGTTTTAAACGGATGGCCAAAAAAAATAGCCGATTTAAATTTGAAGCCGTACTTTCTGTGTAGAAATCAGCTATCAGTAGAAAACGGCTGCCTAATGAGGGGCCATAAAGCTATTATTCCTAGTTCTTTACGTAACAAGGTAATGAAAGAATTGCATACGTCACATTTAGGAATCGTAAAAACGAAGGCCGAAGCGAGGTCTAGATTTGGGTTCCCGGGCGTAGACGACGCCATCGAGAATTTAATCGGGTCGTGCGAGGTGTGCACCCGGCTGAGGCCGTCACCGCCACGGGCTACGCTGGCGCCGTGGAAGTTTCCTCCTCAGCCGTTTTACAGGGTGCACATCGACTTTTTAGGGCCTTTGAACGGTCGAACGTATTTGGTCGTCGTAGATTCGTACACCAAATGGGTCGAGGTGTACGACATGAACACGAACACGACGTCGGGTGCAGTAACCGAGCGTTTGTGCGAATACATTGCGCGTTACGGTTTACCGAACACGATAGTGAGCGACAACGGACCCTCCTTCGCTTCTCAAGAATTCTCAGGGTTTTGCGTTAGTAATGGTATCAGACATTTGACATCACCGGCATACCATCCGGCCAGCAATGGTCAGGCGGAAAGTTTAGTGAAGGTTGTGAAAAAGGGAATTAAAAGTAGCGTTATGTCTAGTCGTACAGCGAAGGAAAGTAAGTTACGTATCCTCAAGTTTCTGTTGGACTATCGCAACTCGATCCATTCCACCACAGGTTTCTCCCCAGCTGAGCTGGTGTACGGGCATAAACTCAGGTCGCGTTTGGATTTACTTAATCCCCGAGAGCCGTCGTCCTCGTTCAGCGCTCTTGCCGATGTGGTTCATGATAGACAGCAATCGCAAATCGCAGCCCATGGTGGGAAAAATAAATTTTCCTTTTCCCCTGGTGAACATATTATATATAAAAAGTTTAGCGGTAGTAATAAGTTCACTTGGCACAAAGGTACTGTGTTACGGCGACTGGGAAAAGTACTGTACGTTATACAGGATAATGCAAATTTAGCTACTTTTAAAAAACATAAGAACCAGTTGTGGTTATACAAATCCAACTATACTACAACAAATTTGAATACATGGGATGTTGACTATGATAATGAAATTGTAGATAGTATCCCAACATCGCCAACATCCTCCGGACAGTCAGGAGTCGCACAGGACATTAGAGATGGGGGACAATCTCAGGGGGAAGGTGAGGAGTCATACTCGCCTCCGGTCACACCGCCTATCAACCATCCTAATGTGACGGTAACGCGGGGGGTGAGGCGCCCTGGGCTGTCCGAGGCCGATGATTGTTTAGAATAGTATAATCAATGAATGTTATTGTGTTAGTTATAAGCCACGGTGTATTGTAGTTATTTAATTATTGTGTTGTTATTCTTTAGGGGTTAATGTGTTAATGTCATGTCTCATCTAAAGGGGGAGGGATGTTGTGTATGTGTATGTATTGTACGTGTTTCCGAACTGGCGGCTGTGCCCGCCGTCTATGTGACAGCTACTTAAATAAACAGTCTGTGCTAAGCAAGCTATCTTTCAATACTCCCAATACGTAACAGTTTACACATTGTTTTTTTTTTCTATTAATGTTGTATTTATAAATGGAATATATTCAAATGTTTTTGACAATAAATAAATAAATAAAAAATATGGCGAAGGAATGTGGCCAGCGAGGGTGTTACCGTTGAATCCGCCGACAGCATACAGCTTGCCAGCGACGACGGCCAGTCCAGCGCGACAGCGGCGCGAGGGCAGGTCGGCCGCGCGCCGCCAGCGCCCCGCATCCAGCTGCAGCGCCTCCACGGACCTGATCGCCTTGGGAGCCTGCCCGCCCACCACCAGCAACATCTGAACATACAAAGATACTTGTTGTTATTGTAATAAAAGATTCAAATAAATAAATAGCATTACTTCATAAGAGACAGCCAGGAGGTGCAATGGATCAAAATTAGTGACCGGTCGAAAATTTGGGTCCGGTTTCGGCCTTTTGTATTTCTGTATATATTAAAATAACCTAAAAACTACTGGGCCGATTTTAAAAATTCTTTCACCGTTAGAAAGTAAATTTATGCAGATTAATGTAGATAATGCAGTTGTGCGTACCTTGGGCGCGCGCGGCGGCTGGCGCGGGCGGGCGCGCGCGCTGGCGGCGGCGGCGGCCGCGCGCCGCTCGGGCCGCAGCAAGTGGAATGATAACGCCTCGATCACTAAGTCCTGGAATATACATTATATTAACATACATACGTACGAGTATAAGTGAAATTTGTACTAATATTTGCTTATACTTAGCTTATTTCTAAGTTTAACTTTCTACCGCGTTACCTCTCACCCATGGGTCCACTGACCCTTGGTCTGGCAGAATCGTGGGAGAGGTGCGCGGTTTGGCCAGTAGTAGACTAGTATGTCATGGTGTGATGGTGTCATGGTAAGGTGGTGTCATGGTGTGGTGGTGTCATGGTGTGGTGGTGTCATGGTGTGGTGGTGTCATGGTGTGGTGGTGTCCATGGTGTGGTGGTGTCATGGTGTGATGGTGTCATGGTGTGATGGTGTCATGGTGTGGTGGTGTCATGGTGTGTGGTGTCATGGTGTGATGGTGTCATGGTGTGGTGGTGTCATGGTGTGATGGTGTCATGGTAAGGTGGTGTCATGGTGTGGTGGTGTCATGGTGTCATGGTGTGGTGGTGTCATGGTGTGGTGGTGTCATGGTGTGGTGGTGTCATGGTGTGGTGGTGTCATAGTGTGGTACCACCTTGACGCGCAGGCTGGCGCCGGCGAGCGGCTCCGCGGCGGCGCGTGCGACGAGCACGTCGCGCCCCAGCAGCGGCAGCCGCACGTGCTCCAGCAGCGCGCCCAGATGCTGCTGCCGCTCCTGCACAACAAACAATAAATACTTACATCATACTAATATTATAAATGCGAAAGTATAGATGAATGGATCTTTGTTGGAGTTTGTAGCCTAAACTGCTGAACGAATCTCAACGAAATTTGGCATGAATGTAGATAGTCTGGAAGAACACATAGCCTACTTATTTTTTTTAATTCCATGCGGACGGAGTTGTGGGCGAAAGCTAGTTTTTTAATATTTCCCTATAAATAAATGAATTTTGTTCCCAATTAGATATTGGAAGTAACTACTAACCTCTACATTATGTTGCATCCACCTGATCACCGCATCTAAAACCACCTCCTCATTTGGCACCTGGTAAAAGAAACAATACATAAAATTACAAACCCAAAACAAATACAAGCATTCGCATAATTCAATTAAACATACATACCATAATGCGGTCGCTGTCGAGAAGCTGCGCCAATGTTTCCGCAGTCAGGGAGAGAAACTCTTCCGTCTCTAGCACCTAAAAACATAATGTATTAATATTACAAAAAAGTACACACTTAAACATTAATAAAAGTATACTTTCATTTCCTCAACAAATTATACACAGGTTACCTTAACAAAGTATACACGCTTTACTACAAGTATACACACGAGTAACCTCAACAGATTGCACACGTAATAGCTCAACATAGAATATATATACTACCTTACCAAAGTATACATTGTTACCTCAACAAACTATACATTGTTACCTCAACAAAGTATACATGCGATACCTTACAAAGTATACATGCGATACCTCACAAAGTATACACGTGTCACCTCAACAATGTATACAAATATCACCTCAACAAAGTATACACGCGTCAACTCAACAAAGTATACACGTGTCACCTCAACAAAGTATATATGAGTTACCTCACAAAGTAAACATACGATACCTCACAAAGTATACACGTGTCACTTTAACAAAGTATACACGTGTTCCCTCACAAAATATACATATGTCACTTCACCAAAGTATACATGTGTCATCACACCAAAGTATACATAGTTACCTCCACAAAGTGCCTGTGCACGTATCTGGAGGCGCAGTCCCGGAGGTCGCGGCAGGCGTGCAGCTCGGCGAAGGCGCGGATGCCGAGCGCGTTGTCGGGCGCCAGCGCGGCCGCCAGGAAGCTGCAGCAGGCCGCGCGCACGCCCGACACCTGCAGCAGCGACGACGCCGACAGCAGGCTCTGGATAGTAAACAACATACATACAAATACATACATTAACATAAAGCATATGTGTTCTTCCAGGCTATGTTCTACATCTGTGATAAATTTCATTGAGATTTAGCTAAGCACTATTTGAACTTAGCAAAAAGTAATGTTTTTGGAAAGGCGAATTATTCGTGAACCGAATTTAATTTTGCATTTTACAATTTACATTTTCTGTATATCATGAACTTACCTGAACATTATCTTCTGTGATGACCAGCGAATTCGGATTGTAGACATATTCTATGATTGCAGACAATGCGTGCGGTTCCACATTCTAGAAAGAAACAATATTAAATTAAGGATATATCATTTTAGTAGCTTTCGCCCGCGACTCCGTCCGCGTGGAATTGAAAACCAAAAGTAAGACATAGGCTATGTGTTCTTCCAGACTATGCTCTACATCTATACTAAATTTCATCGAAATCCGTTCAGCCGTTTAGGCTACAAACTCTAACAAACAGCCATCTTAACTTGTGCAATTATTGTTATACATACTTGTATGGTGACAGCATCCTGCGTGCGTTCATCAAACTGCGTGAACATGGCGCGGAAGTAGGGTGAGCAGGCTGCCAGCACCGCGCGGTGCGCCCACACGCCCTCCGACGGTGCTTCCGCGCCCTCCGCCTGCGCCTGGTACAAAAAACTTTATATAGGAGAAATTTAAATGTATACTTTTCCCTTCCTTGTAAATTTTAATATAAGGTGGCAAACGAGCAAGCCACCACCTGAATCGGCCAAAATGGCGAAACGACCGCTGCCCATCATAGACATACGCAATTGCAGATGCGTTGCCTACCCTTAATCAACGGAGGAGGAATATTATTTATGAGTGTGGTACATCGGTAGAGGTAAACCTAGAAAGAGATGGATGGATTGTGTAAAAAGTGATATGATCAAGAAAGGTGTGGCTACTAAGATAATGGATGCTATAGTTATTTGTAGGTTGATAACCCAGTGCGCTACAGGAGTAATCTAGGGGGAAATCATGACTCTGTAATCCTAATACAAGTTAGTTACCTGCAGTCGTACATCGCAGAGCGCCGCGTCGCACCGCAGCCGTGCGAGCGCGTCAAGCAGCGCGGTGGCGTGCTGCGCGCCCGCACCGCCCTCGCCCGCCTCGCCCGCGTCGCCGCCCGCGCGCCGCTGCGACGACTCGTCTAGTGACGACTGCGACGCGCACCGAGCTAGCATACTGCACACATACTAACATTAGTGAATGAACTCTCTGTTTTGCCAAAATATATCCGAAACGTTCGGCCCTACCGCATTAAATTGTTCGCGAATTTTAATGCGTTGTCTCGTAATTTTAATCAAAACTTAATACACTAAACTTCATATTATCATCATCTTTGATGTGTTTTCAGAAGTTGCCATTTCGACTGAAACATAGAGCAAGGCCGAAAGTTTGATTTCAGTTTATTAACACAAAGTTTTATTTAGTCAACAATTTAATATGTCTACGCTATACTATTTTGTTAAACAATTCATTCCTAATTGAACTATTATTTTAGTCTTAAGTTTATTTAAACATTTACCTGTATCGGCTTCTATAACCATCTCCTTCCGCTGTACTGGGATCGTCCCTGTGCAAATAACAATCATGAATGTCATATTTTTTGTTTAAGCCCATTAAAACACTAAACATATTTTTAATATTACAAATGTCAAAGTTCGGCTAAGGATGGATGGATGTGTAAAAGTATATCTAGAATGGTTCAACCAATCTGGATGAAATTTGACACAAATGTAGAACAATAGTGTACTCTAAGTCTTAAGTTAAGGTTCATTTTCTATTTTTCTTGCAAACAAATACATGAGCAAAAGTTAGTCCAAGAGTCTACATCCAATTGACTTGCTTCCAATAAGAGAATTAAGATATTATACTTTGCATCAATGAGTTTCATTTAAAAAAGACTATTTTAAACAACAAGCTTCTAATCCTTTATTATTTCGGTAACACTTTACAGTAGATCTATAAATTTTAGCATTTTGGTTTACGAATAATGAGGAACAAATATACTAGAAAATAACAAAGAAAGTGGATAGTAAACCAAGATGAAACCAAATACTTGAAAACTTACAGCCCTCGTTCACCATCGGGATCTCCGTTGCCTTCCATCACGTCGGCTAAGTACTATACTGGGCGGACTCCACAATCTAGCTAAATCTAAACTATACAACTACTTTTCACTAGACATCTGGTAGGTTCATTTGGCTACAGAAAATATTAAACACCGCTTTACCTTTCACTATTACATGTAAAATAATTTTAATTATAAGATGATAACATAGTCAGTGATTATTTTTCATTTTTCACGAATCTCAATCAATAATAACAAATTATAACGACAAAAATATCAACGCATTTGACAAATTGCGAAATGTCACAATTCCGCAACTGGAAGATTTCTACAGATTATAAAATCGCATAGATAACACTTCTCGTGCTTTGGATGTAACGAAAGGTCTTTGGCTTATTAATAGAACATTATTTTCATTCAACTTTAATAAAACAAAATGAATGCTGCTAATCAAATATTTCGTTGTTAATACTACCCTTAATAGGTACGTATTTGTTTTCTAAAGATTTCCTTTTATTTCTTTCCTGCCATTTGTAAGCTTACAACTTTGCTATTCCTTCGCGTCAGGCGCACATCGTAACAAAGAAATATTGATTCATGTTCATATATTACGATAATTATTATTTAATATATTTAATAGAAACAATCCTTTAGTTTTTAGTCGATAAAATTCATCTTTGCATATTAATTTATTTTAAGTCGTTATTATAGGCATATTTCTTGTAAAAAAGTGATAAATCCTCAAAATAACGCATCCCAACTGGTCGCCATCGATTAGTACTTAGATTCGTATAAACTAAGGCGTAGATAGTGCCCCTAGTAACAGGGCGCACGCTAGAGCTGGCAAATGCGCCATGGTGCGCACTTCCCATCCCCCCGGCTCCCCAACGGCCGGGAGCTTGCTGAAACAAAGAAAATCGTTGCAACGCAAGCCACCCTATGTAAAAGTTGATTACATATTTTTTAACTATATACTCGTACAACTAGAACAGTTCATTTTTTTGCCCAATTGAGTAGATATAAGGCGAAATAAAACAATAAGTTTTTAAACTATTGTAGGGAAGAAAAGAACATAAAGCACAAATACATTCATAAGAAACTAATTTACCAGTATAGATGACCAAATAAAAATTTCGCCAGTGACCTAGAGATACTAGTAATTATTCATTTCTATTGGGGGATATTTTTTTAAACATTAAGTTAAAGTAGGAATTCTACTTGGCCGAGGAGTCTATTTAGGGTATGCTATTTTTACCTGCATCAATCTGTATCTAGAACCATCCCTATAAGTGCGTGCGGTGCAGCGGGGTAGCGGCGTGGCGAGTCCGGGGAGCGGCTACAAGAGGGGGAATGAAGGGCAATCGATCTCAAACAGCTGTGCGCAGCGGCGGTAGTCTGCTTATTATTTAATCTATGTCAACTAATTAAAATAAACGTGTCTATGGTTTTAATTGCAATTGAAAAATATATAGTTTTCTTGATTTATTCTGAGAATGTAAGAATGTGTCTAGAATTCCGTACGTTTTAAATATTCTGAAGGGCTTGTAAGGGCTCATGTAAGCGGGTGTTGTAAGGGGCGGGTGGCGCCCAGCTGATTTTGACTGTTGCTAGGCGGGTGCAGGGGGTCGGCGTGGAGGCAGGCGGGCAGGGAGGCCCATTATAATCCCGGGCTCAAAGCACAGCTTATGAATATGCATGTTGAAGTATAGTTTTTGTGACGTCAATCTCAGAAATTAACGCGTTATGGTGATGCATGCATAAAATGCATTTTTCACAGTTCTCAAGGGCAACATGTTCCGGATTTACATTAGCTATCGGTACAAGTTACTAGAGTTTTTTGTTAAAACAAAAAAATCGTAGTGAAGGTTTGCGGTATTACGATATCTTTTGAAGTAATTTCGGTCTTCTCATTTATAACTGTTTACCGTAATAATTGAAATTTATTTTTTAATAAATTATGTTTAGATTGAATCCAAAGGTTTTACATTATGGAAATCGGTTTTCTAATTCTCCTTCAATTATTGTTTCAACAGTTTTTAACGTTTATCAATAGATTCTTCGTATAATTTCGGTTACTTTGGTTGCGTTTTGACTATAACGAGAGATAAATCTCGGAGCGTGTTAGCTAGCCACTTTTTGAGAGTATTCTATACCACAGATAATAATAGTACCACTGACGACTAATATAATATAATTTTGAAATACTGATTTTTGTAGGGTAGGCCGAAGTTAAATTCGCTGATCTAGTTCTTTTAGGTTTTTGTCATTGTGATGAGTCATTGTGACAAACTGTGAATAGAAGTGTTTTAGGAATGAATGAGATTGAATAACTCACAAATGATGGACGGTACTTCCGACTACCGTATTCTTCTATATACGTTTGTCAACGTAAAATGAATATGAAATGAAGTAGACATGCGGCTTAGATTAGTACCCAAGCACTCATTTTAATGTTACTGTACAAGTTGTTTTGTTGTTAGAATGTCTGGCTTTAACATTTGGTGTTTCGGTTCGAATCTTGATTGGATTAAAATGTTCATGTAATGGTTTTTTTTTGTTTATGTGACCAAATTCAATAAGTAAAACAACCGCCATTCGCTGGACAGATTGCAGTCAGAAAAGTTCTCAAATGGAGGAATGTGTGAATTTTTCTGAGGACAGTCAGACTACGTAGACTGGTAGACTTCAGCCGGTACATGGCAATGTGCTGTATCGACTCAGAGGATATCATCATATCATTAAGGATGTATGTGTGCTGTTCGCATTGGTTTATAAAGCAATGAGGAAATAAATATTGTATGTATTTGTAGATCGAGGAATGCGTTGTTTGTTTCGTTTATTTATGTGAGCGGCGCGAGCGAGAGCGAGGGCAAGCGTGCGAGGGAGCGCCGCACCGCGGGCGAGCGGCGAGCGGCGAGCGGCGAGCGGCGAGCGGCGAGCGGCGAGCGGCGAGCGGCGAGCGGCGAGCGGCGAGCGGCGAGCGGCGAGCGGCGAGCGGCGAGCGGCGAGCGGCGAGCGGCGAGCGGCGAGCGGCGAGCGGCGAGCGGCGAGCGGCGAGCGGCGAGCGGCGAGCGGCGAGCGGCGAGCGGCGAGCGGCGAGCGGCGAGCGGCGAGCGGCGAGCGGCGAGCGGCGAGCGGCGAGCGGCGAGCGGCGAGCGGCGAGCGGCGAGCGGCGAGCGGCGAGCGGCGAGCGGCGAGCGGCGAGCGGCGAGCGGCGAGCGGCGAGCGGCGAGCGGCGAGCGGCGAGCGGCGAGCGGCGAGCGGCGAGCGGCGAGCGGCGAGCGGCGAGCGGCGAGCGGCGAGCGGCGAGCGGCGAGCGGCGAGCGGCGAGCGGCGAGCGGCGAGCGGCGAGCGGCGAGCGGCGAGCGGCGAGCGGCGAGCGGCGAGCGGCGAGCGGCGAGCGGCGAGCGGCGAGCGGCGAGCGGCGAGCGGCGAGCGGCGAGCGGCGAGCGGCGAGCGGCGAGCGGCGAGCGGCGAGCGGCGAGCGGCGAGCGGCGAGCGGCGAGCGGCGAGCGGCGAGCGGCGAGCGGCGAGCGGCGAGCGGCGAGCGGCGAGCGGCGAGCGGCGAGCGGCGAGCGGCGAGCGGCGAGCGGCGAGCGGCGAGCGGCGAGCGGCGAGCGGCGAGCGGCGAGCGGCGAGCGGCGAGCGGCGAGCGGCGAGCGGCGAGCGGCGAGCGGCGAGCGGCGAGCGGCGAGCGGCGAGCGGCGAGCGGCGAGCGGCGAGCGGCGAGCGGCGAGCGGCGAGCGGCGAGCGGCGAGCGGCGAGCGGCGAGCGGCGAGCGGCGAGCGGCGAGCGGCGAGCGGCGAGCGGCGAGCGGCGAGCGGCGAGCGGCGAGCGGCGAGCGGCGAGCGGCGAGCGGCGAGCGGCGAGCGGCGAGCGGCGAGCGGCGAGCGGCGAGCGGCGAGCGGCGAGCGGCGAGCGGCGAGCGGCGAGCGGCGAGCGGCGAGCGGCGAGCGGCGAGCGGCGAGCGGCGAGCGGCGAGCGGCGAGCGGCGAGCGGCGAGCGGCGAGCGGCGAGCGGCGAGCGGCGAGCGGCGAGCGGCGAGCGGCGAGCGGCGAGCGGCGAGCGGCGAGCGGCGAGCGGCGAGCGGCGAGCGGCGAGCGGCGAGCGGCGAGCGGCGAGCGGCGAGCGGCGAGCGGCGAGCGGCGAGCGGCGAGCGGCGAGCGGCGAGCGGCGAGCGGCGAGCGGCGAGCGGCGAGCGGCGAGCGGCGAGCGGCGAGCGGCGAGCGGCGAGCGGCGAGCGGCGAGCGGCGAGCGGCGAGCGGCGAGCGGCGAGCGGCGAGCGGCGAGCGGCGAGCGGCGAGCGGCGAGCGGCGAGCGGCGAGCGGCGAGCGGCGAGCGGCGAGCGGCGAGCGGCGAGCGGCGAGCGGCGAGCGGCGAGCGGCGAGCGGCGAGCGGCGAGCGGCGAGCGGCGAGCGGCGAGCGGCGAGCGGCGAGCGGCGAGCGGCGAGCGGCGAGCGGCGAGCGGCGAGCGGCGAGCGGCGAGCGGCGAGCGGCGAGCGGCGAGCGGCGAGCGGCGAGCGGCGAGCGGCGAGCGGCGAGCGGCGAGCGGCGAGCGGCGAGCGGCGAGCGGCGAGCGGCGAGCGGCGAGCGGCGAGCGGCGAGCGGCGAGCGGCGAGCGGCGAGCGGCGAGCGGCGAGCGGCGAGCGGCGAGCGGCGAGCGGCGAGCGGCGAGCGGCGAGCGGCGAGCGGCGAGCGGCGAGCGGCGAGCGGCGAGCGGCGAGCGGCGAGCGGCGAGCGGCGAGCGGCGAGCGGCGAGCGGCGAGCGGCGAGAATTTCTAGCGTTTTAGATCTTGTTTACATCCTTTTCCCTACTGCCATTTTAATAGAACACTAAGAACTAATAACTACGAGTAGGTAGTAGTTGTTTGGCAGCCCTGTCGATTGATAAACGACGTGTGAGCAGTGAGCAGCACTGTCAACTCACATTATTTGCCTATTCTATTCATCGCGCTTGTATCTTTGTCGGTAATAAACAAATAATAAAATTAATATTAATGACTTCCATTTTATACCATTCGTAGTGTAGAAAAACATCTCTGATATTAATTTTGTTAAGAAAATAATTTTAATTTCAGTAAAAGAAGTGAAGATGAAATGGAAGAAGCTACGCGACAGCTACCGAGACGCGTTAAAGCGCGAGATGCTGGCCAAGGAGCCCAACAACACGGCCAAGAAGAATTACCCGTGGAAGTACATGGGGCCGATGCAGTTCCTGCAGCCGCATATGAGCGTGCGAAAGAAGCCTCCGGAGCCCTACCCCGCGCCACCGGAGTCCGCGCACAACGGTGCAGAACCCCATTCCTCCGAGGACTCCGAATCAGAAGTAGACAACGACTCTTCCGCAAAACGCAAGGGCTCCGTCCGTCTAGCCGTTATCGACAGGAAACTGGACTACCTGTGCAAAGCTCAAAGCAAGCGGCAATTCACGGAAGCGCACCTTCACGAGCGTGGCCGTCCCCCACCAGCCGCGCCTGACCCCCTTGACATATTCTTCAATAGTATGTGCCAGTCGACAAAAAGGTTCCCGTACCCGACACAGATCAAGATAAAGCGGACGCTATTCGAGGCGGTGATCGCAGCAGAGGAGGCACTGGTCGCGGAACAGCAGAGCTACGCCAGTTTGTGGGCGCGCGGCGCTGGCAGTTCCTCCAGCAGTTCGGAGGGTGGTGAGGGCGCGGAGGGCGAAGGAGAGGGGGAGCGCCGGCCCTCCTGAGCCACGCTTTTCCGCTGGCTGTACCCGCTGTACGACAGCTATGCGCATTATCGCGCCGCAATCGCGAGCACCGCACACCCTGCGCACCCCGCGCACCCCACACCTCACGGCGCCATGACTTGATGCAATACCCCACCAACATTAGTGTAATCCCAATGTGGATAATTTCTCATCATTCAAATCTCATTAGCTATAATTAAAAGTGTAAGGCAAGACAAGTGGCTATTACCCGGAATGGCTTGCAGTTCTAGTAAAAAAGAAAATCGTTTCCAGTTACGTTTTCTGTGTGAATCATTTTTTCTAAAACTGCAAGCCACGTGTGGAAATTGAATTAATGTATGGTTGTAATATAAGGGTATTTATGTATAAGTTTACTAATGTATTATTAATAATAACATAGTATTACATGATAGTGTTAAGTGAGATCCTATTACGTTAGGTTGTAGACGCTGAGAGAGCGCCAAATTACTTAACGAATTATCTAACTGTTGGTTATGTGTAATCACATACATGAAAGAAAAGAAATTCATTGGAATCTTGTTACTCAAAATGACAATATACGATGCAATTTCTTGCTGGCACACCTTTGACTAAACTATCGAACAACTGTGCGATTGTCGATTGTTTCACAGCCAATTCAACTGTTTAGTTGCACAAATAATCGAGTAGTGTGCCTCCATATAAGCTCATACGAATCAAAACGATAGTTAACAGTTGTGCGATAGTTTAGTCAAAGGTGAGCGCGCTCGATGTCAGTGCCCACTTATTATGTCCACTAATGCTTATTAAGTGTCCACTAATGCCAACTAGTGGGTCTAACTTAAGAGTCGCCTAAACACATCGACTGAATTTATAACTAACTTAGATTGTATTTAAATGTAGTTGGAATGTGGGTTTTACATATTTCCAGTTGTAATCCAGCGCTGATTTCGACTGGACTGGAATAATGTAAATCGGGTATTAAGTGAATGTATTTCTTTAAGATAAATAAAGAGATTTTACATTGTATCCTGTTTTTTTTTATTTAAAACAATTTAATCTTGCCTTAATCTACTGTCTATTGGCTATTCATTTTGGCCTGAGATTTGTTAAAATAATCATGTTTTTGCATACCAGGGGATATCAGTTATGTATGTAGAAGGGGATGGGCAGTATTTCTTCTCTTATAAAAAAAGCGTCCTGGGCAAGATTATTTACCAGATTTGGGGGGGGGGTGCCTACAGGACCATCATCATCATCATCATCAGCCTTTGTGTACCCACTGTTGGGCATAGGCCTTCCCCAATACCTTCCACAGATTGCGGTCCTCCGCCTTCTGCATCCAACGACTTCCCGCCGTGCGCACTATGAACATATGAGACTATAATTTGCTATCCTGTGACGCTTCTTTATTTAACGCCCTAGACGGTCGCCCTACTCTTACGCTGGAGTGCCAGGCAGTGGGCTTGTCATAGAGTAGTTGTCAACCTTTATAGTTCTACCACATTTTGCCTTTATCGTACTGCAAGTAAATTGAATGTCAAAACTGCTTTCAACTATACATAATTTATCAATATTAAAGTTATTTTTGACTCACGTGAAAGGGAAACGACAGGTAGTTTTAATTTAATGGGTCCCCGGTTTAGAATTCGGGCACGTCTTTCAACCGCCGCCCATCCTGTTTACTGCACTCGTAAACTACAAGATCAGCTGATCGTAAGCTTCTTGGAATGCCTAGGGGACAGGATCATAGATGGAAAAACCACTTTAATAACTATGAGTTAGAGTATATTATTCCTTGTTATGGTATAGTGGGATACCGTTAATAGTTCCCGGTAGGTAAAACAGCTGTTTTCTGTCAAAGGAAACATATGTTCGTTGCGGTGTGAGCCTGACTTGAAGTCTCGGGTTCGCAGAAAAGGAATGGCGTATATTTAACATTTATTTTTTTCTGATCTGCTAAAAGTCGTTAGACTGCAAAAATAACGTCGTTCGATGTTAGTTGATTTGTGCAAGTAGTTCTGTTAATAAGTCACCTATGTAGAACGGCTTTCCATGATATCTGTGATTTGGTATCACTAAAACGATTATATGATAAGTATATACATACCTGCTAGATTTTGCGCGCGACTCCGTCCGCGGGGAATTAAAAAAAAAACACAAATGAGTAGCCTATGTGTTATTCCAGAGTATCCTCTACGTCTATGCCAAATTTCACCGAGATCCGTTCAATCGTGTAGGCTACAAACTCTAACAAACATCCATCCATCCATCCATCTAAACTTTCGCATTTATTATATTAGTAAGATTATCTCATCTATAAATAATTCGATGAGACATTGTTGTCTGAAAAGGTATAAATTATAATAATGAGCTCTCTTCGCAATACAATTATCTTAGTCAACGTCGAGTGTTTTTGTTATAAGATAGGGTAAACTTGCAGTGGAGACAACGACCTGACAAACCCATGGAATGCAGCACTATAGGAACAGCAAATATGTTGCGTTTACGATACAATTGTTTTCAGATATCCTGGCGACTGTTCGTGAGAATTACGCAACAGAATATTAGGTGTAGCGGGGCACAGTGAGATTCAGGGAAACAATTATATAACTACTAAATATACCTGCAGTGGCTTCTGTAGGTTTTAGAACTCACAACTTATCTTCTTAAAGAGATTATGGTTTAAAATTTTACTAATCTTACTAATGATAAAAATGCGAAACTATGGATGGATGTTTGGTGTCTAAACGGCTCAACGGATCTCGATGAAATTTGGCACAGATGTAGAGGATAATCTGGAAGAACACATGGGATACATATTTTTTTAATTCCATTTAACTCCGTTTTATAGAATTACCAAGAGGATAAACAGTTGACATGACAGTCAGAATACTTTGTAATGCCTTTTCATTTCAGGTAATTCGTATAAACTATAGTGACTAGCCAAAGCTGAGTCACTCACTGCTCATTACCGGGGAAGAAAGCCCTTTGCTCTACTCCAATCATATTTCACTTCACAACTCAGAAACAGCAACACTTCCCTAGACATTGACGGTTATTAATGACTTCGTAGTTTGTGGTTACAGGTAAGTTGGTGATGTTCATGTAGTTTTCATAGTGTTTTATTGTACATTTGTGGTATAGCCTAACCAGGAGTATAAAATTAGTCATATAGAGGAAAAATATGGAACATCCACAGTAGTGTTGTAATAAAGAATGCGAATTAAGCGACATCAGTACTTGTAATTGTATTATTATGATTTATTAGCTGTTGCTCGCGACTTCGTCCGCGTAAAAATAAGACATATAGTCTACTAGGTTTCGTCCGCACCACGTCCGCGTGGAATTAAAAAAAAACAAAACTGACTAGCGTATGTGTTCCTTCCGACTATCATCTACGTCTATGTCAAATTTCATCGAAATGCGTTCAGCCGTTTAGGCTACAAACTCTAACAAACATCCATCGATCCATCCATCAATCCATCAAAATTTTCGCCTTTATAATATCAGTATGATTGGGACTGATAGAAACACTTTCATGATCGCCATCGACACAAAACTTAATAGTCATACTCATTTCGTATCTTTGTATCGTATTCTAAAATAAAGAAGAACATAAAATCAAAAAATTGTCTACTATAATAGTTAAAAGAATTGGTTTGTTTGTTGATAATTTCGTTTTATTTTAAGAATACTTTTACAATATCCAAGTTCAATTATCAATTAGAAAAACAAAGTCTTTGTTAGTAGCTTTATATAAACTTATTAACATATTTATAACGTTTTAAAAATCGCTGAACGTGCCTGTATGAATAAAGGTCATAGCACATCAATCTCAGCGAGTCGTGTTGCTCGTAAAACGTAAAAATGATGCCAATTTACGATAAAAAGCTGATGCGCGTCGCAATCTGGGAGATCGCATCACTTTATTGCCGGGAGTCCTTAGCAACCCTCCGCAACCTCTACAACCCTCTGTGGACTAAGAATGTCGACTTCGCTCTTATATTATGTTACTAATTGAACGTACCAATGCTAAAATAAAGTAAAAAATCTTACATTTCAATGTAACATGAAAACATTAACAAAATATATTAAACTCGTCAATTTTTTATACCTACTTTTTTTTAGTTTTTAGTGAAGAATTCTCTTTGGACATCTATCTATCACAATCTGACCAATGGTATCCGTATTTCATGGTTTTAAAACAAACGTAACTCCCTACTTGTTATCTTAATATAGACAAAAAGAATCGTTGTCATAAAGAAGTGAATATAATTTAAATGGTGACTAAAGAACCAATAATCTAAATGTTTCATATTGATTTCGAATATTGAATTTCATAGCTGTTACTATCGCTTCATCGCATCGCATGCAGTATACACCGTACTTTACGATCGTGCGAATTTATTGCATAAGTTTGAGAATTGTAAAGACGAGAGCTTTTAAAAAGTGCCGTAAAAAGCGCTAACTGCAGCCCAGCGTATATTAATAAAACTTCTCCGCCTAAAGAATGGCTTTATTCAATTAGCTGTGGGGGCATCCCCCTCTTTTTGAATTACAGCCTTGCCTTATGATAACAGTGCGTATTTTATATTTGTACAAGTGTTAGCAATTTCAAAGTCGGCTATTTTAATTCTAAACCTACTGGACTCGGAGCCTACGTTTGACTTCACATTTTTGAATGACTTCTCCGATATGTGCAGTTTCCATAACGATGTTTTCGTAAGACTAGCTTTCACCCGCGAGACCGTCCGCGTGGAATTAAAAAAGTAAGTAGCCTAAGTGTTTTCAAGTACATCTATGCGATCGAGATCCGTTCAGCAGTATAGACGGCAAACTCTAAACTGTCAACCATTTAAACTTTTGCATTCATAATATTAGTAAGATTATTTTGGAGAGAAAGCAGTAAAGTCAGTTCCATATCATTTTAATCTATCTATTCATATAATAAAATTGGAGTGTCTGTTTGTAACATCAAAAGAAAAAATCCCGATTTCGGGAAGGTGATATATTTGCGTTGCTGATAACGAAAATCGCATTTAAAACTTTTTGTCTGTCTTACCGCAAGACGCGTTTGTTTCGGGTAATCTCCGAAACGGCTGGGCCGATTTCGACTGGACTTTCACAGAAGACTAGCTGACATAGACGGGCATATTATATACTTTTTATGTTAATACTAGCTTTCTCCCACGACTTCGTCCGCGTGGAATTAAAAAAATAACAAAAGTGAGTAGCCTATGTGTTCTTCCAGACTATCCTCTACATCTATGCCAAATTTCATCGAGATTCGTTCAGCCGTTTAGGCTACAAACTCTAACAAACATCCATCCATCCATCTAAACTTTCGCATTTATAATATTAGTAAGATAAGATTGCGTGGACTAAGTCGCGGGCAACAGCTAGATCAACATATATCAATCTCATGAATAATTTGCCGTCGGTTGGGATCATAAAATGTTTACTACCTCTCAAGTGGGTCTGATGTTAGCGATGAGATCTGGTAGACTTTTATGTCTTCATATCAAGCGTTTCTGCACTAAAAAAGAATTGCTTCCAAATCCTTGCTACTACCATTGCCTCTTCACTATGCAATTTCTGTCGTATATTTTATACAGTATACATTACTTTTAATAGTACACTTCTTTATTGTAGTGTATACTTAAGCAGCGATGTATGTTGTAATTAAGAAATGTTTGTTTCGGATTTTTTTATATAGTAGAGATGAAAGGTTTATGATAAATGTATGTAGATAATGAAATAGGAAGTTGTTGGCGCCAACCATCGATTCACTTTTGTCAATTGTTTATAGTCTATTTAAGACGTGAAGCGGATTTTCTTTCGTAAGATCAGCAAGCGTTCAAATGATACTGTGTTTTGTTTGCAGTTTTGTGACTATTATGAAAATGTTATTAAAATATCATTAACAAGTTTTGCTAGGGATTTGTTTTTATTTGCAAATGTATATGGAAAGTATTTTGTTATGAAATCCCAAACAGCGAATCTCATATCAAAACTGTACGCTAAAACAACTACCGAAAATAAACCGATGGAAAAAACTCGAGCCGCTCCGCCCGTCCGAGCTCAATCGATACGATACCCGACGATGTGGAATTTATAAAAGTGGCCGACCGTCATCGGACAGGGCGTCTGCGCTCTTGCTTGCTCACGTGCTTCCGCGGCCGCCTCGCTCACTCTTACTCCCGCACCGCGAGAGCGAGCGAGACCTACATGTTTGCGCGCTTGCTTCCCGCTGCGCGTGTCTGTTTGCCGTTATGCGCGTTGCCGTGTTTGCTCCGCGCTCTCGTTGCGACGTGACGTGTTCTTATTTATTTAGTTCAAGTAAGCGGATTTTGTTAAATAAACAAACAAGTACTGTAGCAAACAATTTAATAGTGAATTTCCTTTGTCGATCAAGATCTATTATTCTAAAAAATCTCTTTTGTGACATATTTTAAAGTTTTGCGAATCTCGATGCGATTACGGCAAAGAGTAAACATGTCGAAGAAGGAACTGACTCCAAACACGACAGATTCAAACAAGTTGACGAATGTCGGTAGATATGTGGATTCAAGTCAAGCTGAAGATCGTAAAATGATTCGACTTGTGAAAGAAAGAAGATTATTGTATGCACGAAATAATATGCCCGTAGCCAGCTATCATACGCAAGTAAAACGACTTTGGGAGGAGGTTGCCAAGGAAATGGGATGGATAGGTATTACCACAGATAATGCCATATTATACTAGTATCACTTTTATATTTTATTTTACAAAGACTGTTTGGTAAATTAAAATCTAAAGTTTTTTATGTTTTTAGTGCCAGAGGTTCGAAGGAAATGGTCGCATATCCGTAATTCGTATTCGCGACATTTGAGGAATGAGATGCATGGTGCGCGCACGGGCAAAGGGCGGATGGTGTCGAAGTGGTACCTGGCTGATGAACTAGAATTCCTGCGAGAGCATATGGGTACTGATACGTGAGTACACTATATTATTTATTAAAAAAATTACCTTGTTTATTTAAATTCAAAATTATTAGTATGAGGCTGCTGCAAAATTTTAGATAACGTTTTGTGATATACTTGCGATCCACCCCGGCTTCTACTGCAGGGCAAAAAATATACATTTCTTTCTTTTCTGTCGTATACATGCTCTTCTCGTTGATCTAATAGCCTATGTTATTTAATGATAATGTAGATTTCCAATGGAAAAAGATTTTTTAATACTGGTTCAGTAGTTTCGTAGTCTATCAATGCAAACAAACAAATCTTTCCTTTTTATAATTAGTATTAATTGTTTATATCTGATAACATCCGAGATGAGTCGTGTTTGTTTTATATCGAACCTAGAACTCAAGTGACATATGACACTACGTTTTATGTAAACAATGATTTTAAATAAATACATAGTAATTTATTGTGATAAAATTGTTTAATAATTGCTTTTTGTTTTAGACGAGTTTCTCCTTACCCTACACCTGCGTCGACATTTCTAGAACTAGACATGACAGAATCATCAAACACAGAAACAGTTGACGTCAAACCGTTCATACATAACCCTTGGCTTTCACTGAGTTCGACTTCGACGAATTATAAAGATCTAAAAGTCGAAATACACGATGACAGCTCTAACTCGCAATCGTTCGATCCTGATGAAAATTCATCATATTTTCAATTCTTTCGTGGTATTTATAATGATTATCAAGAATTATCTGCCAGAAAACAGAGGCTATTTAAACGTCAATGTTTAAATAATCTTCATGATTTACTTGACGAAGAAGAAGATGAACGAACCTCTTACAACGAGGGTGCTGTTAATTTATCAAATGCAGGACAAAGCGAGGAAGAAAGAGAAAATAAAGACAGTTTTAGTATTTTACCTAATGTGTAACTTCTAGACCGACTCGGATATCTTACTCTTTGGTCGTATGTAAAACTAATTATGACAGTTCACTAGCGCTAACGTCAAAATGTTGCGGGATTTTTTCGTACTAATGTCATTTTATGTTTTTTATGCCGTTTACGTTTGGCTTGTAAGTTTTTTTAATTTTGTGATAGAACCAAGTAATACCAACTTCTCTGCTCAGATTTCCTTGATACTTTGAATTGTGTTAAAGTTATGGTAATTGTGAATGTCTTTAATTTGTTATTGTTAATATCGCACAATAGTTTTTGCCCGCGTTTCTGCGCGGAAGTAGAAAAAGATCTAGTTAATGTTTATTTTATGAGAATGAATAGCGATGCCGTTTATTGTTTTATTTGTTTATAGTGTAGGATTTATTATCTGTTGTTAATAAAGTTTAACATTACTCATTCGTGAGCTCTCTCGCTAAAAATGTGTTTTATTTAATAACAAGCTTTCGCGTTACCGCGTAGAAAGAAAACAAAAGTAGTAGCCTATGTGACCTTACCGACTATCCTCTACATCTATGCCAAACATTAAGATCTGTTCAGCAGTTTAGGCGACCAACTTTAACAAACATCCATCCATTCATCCAAACTTTCGCATTTATAATATTAGTAAGAAGATAATGTAATTCTATAATGTTTAAAAGAATTTTTGAAATAGATCAAGTAGTTTTTGCTGTTTTTATTTACAAATAAAAATACAAATCTTTTCTCGACAACATTAAGTATCGATGTAGAGTTACTGCCGAACTCATAGTTATTGAGTAGTAAGGGTGCCTTTTAGTGTAGTTTTATCAAGAAAAATCTACATAAATCATTTTCAAGAGACGTCGAAAAATCTTTAAATATATTTTTTTTACGTGATGTTTAGAAATTGTTGATCGACATGTTTTAAACATAACTGTAATAACATAACATATGTGGAGACCTGAAAAAAGACATTGTTAATTATCAGTTTACATTAAAACCAGAAAACATATTGGATGAACGTGTTTTTTCAATGTCAAATATGTTTTAAATATAGGCAGTAAGTTCGTAATGCCATAACAACTTTTTTCATAATTAAAAACAACTATCAAAAGTAAATAAACATTAATCCATCTCTAACATTTAACATATTATAAACAAAACTTTATGCCTAAAAACGCTTCTCTATGTAAAATAGCTCGCTACAATTTCGCCTTAAGCTATCGAACGTGGCTCTAAATACATTTCCGTGCATACAAAATTTTTCACTGCGAATTTTTGCATTGGCAATAGGATCGTGCCTCGTGATAAATCTATCCCCTGCCGAATTAAGGTGGGGTTCCAAAGGGGGTTTAGATTGGTTAGGTTTTATGTTTGTTTTTCAATGGGGAACATTGCAAGCCAACTGTGCGGTTTTTGAATTTGAATACGATAGGTAGTTTGAAAGGGTACTAATTTTTAATATACTCCTGGGGCTAAACCCCTTTTTAATATTCCTGACTAATACTAGCGTTATAAGACAAAAGAGAGAGTATTCGTGGCGTCATCGATAAAATACGTATTAGATTTGTGCAGCGCCCCTACTGGGCGTAAATTACACTAACAAATATACTTGTTGATGACATTACGATTACATCCTGTCAACTGTCACGCAAAAAATCGTCAAAGATTATCTAATCGTCCAGATCAAACTAGTCAATCGGAAATTGTTTCGTTATTTTTTTATACCGAATAATGGGTATGTTTTTTCTTTGTCTATATTTTCCTGGATAGAGATAATGTTCAATTATCAGCAAAAAACGTTAATTAAGACACTTACCATGACATTTAAGAAAATTCCAACAATGTAAAAGTGTATTTTTAACCTTTTGCTACATTTCCTTTACAAATAATAAACGTTTTGAGGATATCAGGAAGAACATGTGAACATCTTAACCGACCAGTAATCTCACAGTTCTTTAAGTTTTGCGGCTCGGAGGACCTAATTGGCAAGTTGTAATGTTGCCATATTGTGCGATAGTCATGGGTTCTACAGTTAATGATCTGCAGATCAGATCACAGATGAGTGATTAGTAAACAGGCTGGTAGATCAACTCAATTTGTATCTGCGTACAGGTATAAGGGCAGCCGCAGTTAATAGTAACAATTAGTAGAGTGGAAAATACAACTAAGGGTGCAGTTTCATTGGTCGTTAGCGCCTGTATGCGTGGTGCGAGAGATTTCCTGTCCACGCTGTTCATCGGCTTACTAGTTACTAATTGCGTTGAGCGGTCTACCATAACAAGGGTTCAGCTCAATGGTTCAAATCTATGTGATGAATCTGAGCCGGTTCAGTGCCGTCTAGTTTTGAGAGGTTTAGTTAACTTTTGTGACAAATATGAGAATGCTAGCTTTCGCCCGCGACTCCGTGTGCGTGGAATTAAAAAAAATAAAAGAAAGTAGCCTATGTGTTCTTCCAGACTATCCTCTACATCTATGCCAAATTTCATCGAAATCCGTTCAGCAGTTTAGGCTACAAACTCTAACAAACATCCATCCATCCATCTAAACTTTCGCATTTATAATATTAGTGACATAATAAGATGGCAGTAAATCTCGTGAGCGGGCATTAACAGAAGAATCATAATTATTATGTATGTAGTGCAAATAGATGAAAGAATTTTGTTACGCAAGTCGAGCTTTTAGCAACTAAACATAATTTTGTAGAATATCGTTCAAGGTTAAACAAAAATGGCGTCTTTGATCTAAAATTACACTTAATACTTAAGTAGAAAACATTTACCACTAAAATTAATTAAAACGAGAGGAATTAATATTAAATTCTTGTTGCTTTACTTTTTTAGATATCTTTGTTTTAATTCATCCATTTCTGTCAACAAAGAGAATCAATATTTTAGGTTATGTAACATATTAAGTAAATATTGATTTTAACATCAAATCTTTGAATACGGTTGTCATAAACAGTAAGCTACATATTTGCCCCTATCTATGTAGTGTTTGTACACCATTTGTAAACAGAGTTCCGGTAATGTTTGCTGAGTGTAAGGAAGGGGCTTGTTGATGTAAGTAACGTATTTGAACTTTAGAAGTGTGTACTGTCAAAACCATAAGTGTATTATACAAGTGTCAAATTAAGTAACCCAAATGTTCTTTAATTCGTTCTTTAAAAAATAGCATTTTCAAATGAATTATCATCACCACCAATCCGGTAATAATAACGAAGTAACGGCTCGTGCCGAGGCTCCTGAGGGAGCCCTCGAGCTTAGTTACTCATAAACGAGGTTTAGGCTAAGCGCCATCTGCGCTTGGCCACCTCAAGCCCGGTGAATCTGTAAATGCCTCTTTACGGCAAACAGTGGCCATTCAGTCACAAAAAAAAATCATCATCACCAGCTCACGTCCCCACCGAGGGGCTAGAAGTCTACCCTAAGTTAGGGTGACTAGGCAAGACAACCACGCTGGCACTGCGGGTTGACTTCACACATATCTTTGAATTTCTTCGCCGATATATGCAGTGTTACGATGCTTTCCTTCACCGTAAAAACGTCTAGTAAATTATGTATATATGAAATTTGTAAATCACATTGGAACAGCGGGATTCGAACCAAAGACTTGTATTACAAGTCATGTGCTTAAACTCCTGAGCCAGCGACGCGTCAAATTTTCAACTGAATTATGTAATGTATTTACGTCAGATGGATTTTAATTAACCATAACGTATGCCCAACAATCTTCAACAGCATTTAAAAGCGCGGGAGGCGTAGAGTAGGGGTGGGAAACACCCCGTGTTGGATGTTCGCATGGCAACTGCTGTGGAGGTTGTACCCAGCTAGTTGCAGCGTGCAGCCCGCCTTGCAGGGTTTGAGGTGGGATGCACCCCACGCGGGGGGCGTTATTTAACACTAGAGTAGCACAATAATCCAGAGCAGTAGTACAAAACAGTACGGTCACAACGCCATGGCAGACAGACAGTAATACTGCACCGTCTGCTGCTCTACCTAAATGTTCTGTCCTCGTGTGAAACTAGCGTCAGGGCGGGCGGCGCCTGGCAACAGCAAGGTGACACGAACCCGCCGCCCGGTGTATAGACTTTCTAAAAGTAACTACGATTGTATATCACATAAATATTATATAAAGATACAGAATAACAAATGTATTAGACATAAATGAAACTAAATTACAATAGTTAAACGCCTCATCCCTGTGGATATCAAAAAATACTATCTCTTTGTCTGATTGCATTTGCTACGCCTATACATTTTATATAGCAACGTAACACCGGTCCAGATAACTGCGTCGCTGTACATATCGTAAACGGAATGGCAATCAATATTGTATTTTAATTTTACCAGACAAAAAGAAATGTTTGGTAGATAAGTTAAATAAATAACAATACGAATGTACATGAAATGTTTATTGCATCGTGTCTCTGATATGACCGTGCGATGCACTGCTTAACTGCAAATTAAACAACAATTAATTATCTGCTACAGAGGCTTCTTTTATCCGATATTTACGAGCGTCCAACCCGGCAGCTAGTGATGCGACATAATGTATCGATCGATACTTATCGATACTTTAGAACTTATCGAATCTCTGAATGTCTGAATCGATAACTAAGAATAAGTAAAAAGCTCTTGCGTTAACTGTTCTTGACACTTTTATGTCCTCAACCTATTTATCTGTTAATATTAGGAAATATACGGAAATGTAGGAAATAAACTGTTTGGTCTTTTATCAATTAAACTAAATTTCATTAAGATTTATTGCACTATACCGCAAATAAAATAAATGTTTATCGATTGATAAAAGGTACAACACTATCGTCGCACGTCTGTCTGAATTAATTTCCTTATCGAGTGCAACGAGCTTTAAAAAAGCTCTCTTAATTTACGATAAATAAGATTCTTAAAATAAACGATGATTACTCACAACAGAGGACCTATCACGATTCGTGAGAACGTATTCGTAATATCATCGACTTTAGATATAAGATTTGTTGGTGTTGAACGGCTGACAAGAGCGGTCACTTTATTACAAATTTTGTCGAAGACGTTACGAAAATGTTCTCACTAATATTCGTCATAAGCGCTTTGTTCTTATAAACTAACATGACGTGTGGAGACGTCCTGTAAATAAGAATACACGTATGTAACAGAACTAAACGGATATTATTGTATGCAGTAATAAATATGTTGAATGAGGACGCTGTATGAGAGCGGGCGCACGCATTTGACTAAACTATCGCACAACTGTTATGCGATTGTCGATTGTTTTGCAGCCAATTCAACTGTTTAGTTGCACTAAAAATCGAGTAGTGTGCACCTCTATATTAGCTCATAAGAATCAAAACGAGACTCAACAGGCGTGCAATAGTTTAGTTTTAGTTGTGCGAACGATAATTCTCGTGATTTCGTAAAAAGATTCGTAAAAATAATCCGGTCGTGTGTTAATAAAAATTAAAAACGTGCCCCTCGTGTCAATTCCCGTGAACGATTGCAAAAGACGGTACAAATCCTTAAATATCGTTCATTTTACGCAACCAGAATGTTAGCAAATGTAAAGACATTTCCAGTTTAATTTCAGTTGAAGTTTTGCAAGTGCTCTTAATTGGACGCTTTGATTTTTTCGCAACGTTCCGTTTTGCGCAATCTAAATCATTCTTGGAATTTAAAAGGATCTCAAATTAGAATACAAGAGTATTGTCCCACTATAACTAAGGGCCTGTAAAATATGTCATGGAAATATCTGATTTTGTTCCCTTATCAGTGACGTCATATTTAAATTATCTGAGCCTCTATCAGCCAGTGGTGGGACAGGGCCTAAATATAATTTTGTGTGTAAATGTACTATGCCTGAAAAGGAACGCTCGGGTTCCCGACCAATACAAACCTACAAGGATCTTATGGCTTTTTTGACATTGACAGGGGGCACCTGCTAGTTTTTAGTTTCGAGTAAGCAAAAAATTCCCAGTAACAAAACCAAATTCAACTTATCTGAGGGCCCGTAGTAATTGTTTATTATAGTACATTTTCCGTCTGTAATACTAAGAAAGTTCATGTTTACTTTAGTAGTTGCTAACAGCAAAGTATTTCAATATAAGTGGTGTAGACAGACAGACCGCAAACTCTAATCAAAAATCCAACAACTAAATTAAAATTCGAGGAACTGAGTCGGTTTACAAATGCAGAACTGGCTGTATTTCCTAACCTCATTCCTACAGCAAGATTTGGTGTGCGGTCTAGAACGAGACGTCCAAACTCTGCGCTGGAAGTTTTTAATGCGGCGGGGGTGTGGGGGTGTTTCTGCGGGGGGTAGGGGCGGGGCGAGTGGTTATTTTTGACGTTGTTTTAGATTCATTTTCAGAGAAGGAAGAGATTGTTTTGTTCTTGTTTGAACGGTGCTACGTTCAGTTTGGTATTGTGAGAAGTTTTTGTAGAACTTCGGGTTTTCATTTAAATGTGCAATAGGGAAATTAATTGTTAGAAATTTATATCAAACTCTATGGCTTCATCGGTAGTTGTTTACCATTGAATCTCCTTTTATATCCTTATTTCTCTATTCTTAAAACAGCTAAATTGGGTTTATTATATTAATTTCATTCAAGATCTTATTACTGAACTAGCTGTTCGCGTGCGGATTCATCCGCGTGAAATTATAAAAACTTTATTTTATTGTTTACATTTGACAAATTATCAATTGCAATTGTCAAATCTTACTTCCTTGATGTCGGCAGCAACTTATGGTATCTTTCCCACATTAGGGTTTTTATCCAAAATATTTACCCCCTTAGTTTAATGGCGTAAAATATATAGCCTATAGCCTGACGTAAGTGTAGGGCTTTTTATTAAAAAAAGAATTATTCAAAACTGTGCTGTAATTGCTGACATCTTAGGCACCAAAAAAGTGTGTGTTTACGCTTTATTATAATAGTATAGAAGTATAGATGTTTATTACTCTAACATACCGCTAAAATTGTATATATAATACAGATAATCTACAAGGTTAGTAGGTATGTTCTTTCAAGTAGCTGGCGTTCGCCAGTCGAGTGGCGATGTACACTAAACGCATCACCGGCTGCGCATTTATCAGAGCCCAGTTATTAAATTTGCTTGTGATTAATGCGACAGTACTAAATCAAGATGCAGCCTCCAACGTACACTAACACTTCTCTACTTTCATAATTTTCATTACAAATGCTCCTTAAAATAACGTGTAACTATATAAAAAAAACAGAAGTAAGTTGTCTATGCGTTCTTCTAGACTATCCTCTACATCTATGCCAAATTTCATCGACCGTTCAGCCGTTTAATCTACAAACTCTAACAAATATCCATCCAACTAGACTTTCGCATTTATAATATTACTAGCTTTCGCCCGCGACTCCGTCCGCGCGGAATGAAAAAAACAAATGCAAGTAGCCTATGTGTTCTTCCAGACTATCCACTACATCTATGCCAAATTTCATCGAAATCCGTTTAGCCGTTTAGGCTACAAACTCTAACAAACATCCATCCATCCATCTAAACTTTCGTATTTATAATATTAGTATGATTAATAGTAAGATTGAAAGTAAGTAAAAGCTAATTATTATTTAATCTGCATGGATTTGTAATTTTGAATATTGAATATTGAATATAAATTTAGTATACCGTATGAGGGTTGGAGATTATTACGTTTGGATGAACGACATGATTCGTGCTCGCGCCCCCTGGACCCGTCGCCCCGTACCCCCTGCGGGGGTTGCTACGCCGCCTCCAAATTACATCCAGTAATCGAACCTGCAACCCCTCTCACTATCAGTACGTCACATACGCAAATGTTGATTGCTTTTTATCTATACTTGATATTTAAAAGGGGAAAGATTTGTATTTTTGTATTGAAGGAATGAACTCCAAAATTACACGACCGATTTCAAAAAATCTTTCACCTTTAAAACGCTATATACACTAGATTTTTTAAAATTCCGCTCGGCTGATTTGCCATGCCTAAGCTAGTTAACAATCTATACTAATATTATTAAGAGGAAAGATTTGTATTTTTTATGCATTGAAATAACTCAAAAACTACTGGGCCGATTTAGAAAATTCTTTGACCATTAGAAAGCTACGTTATCGCTGAATAACATAGGCTATATATTTAAATGTCACGTGGACGAAGTCGCGAACAACAGCTAGTATAAAATAAAGCTTTAGAAGTTGTATTGATCTGAATTTCGTGGTCTCCCGGGACGCGATATCTCGCTTGGTAACCAGCTTTGTGACGGGGAACGGGTTAGATTCCTTTTGTTCTACAACTTGTGGCTACGTTTTGTTTAAATTTAATTCAACATACCTGCCAGTATGAGTATGGCTAAATGTTTTACCATTTATACCGATAGATGGAGTTATTCGCAAAGATTAGACGAGTCATGCGTTAAAAATTAGTTCCAAGAAATATTTCTATAGCATTTTAAATGACGTAAAATTATTTGAAGACTTTAGGTTATGTTCGTTTTTGATTTACGCTAGTATTAAAAGCTAAAAGGAGATTGGCTTCAACGGCAGCAAAGGATACTAAAGGCGACAAAGGGTCTCCTGTGGGGTCTAAGTCATCCCGTAGGAGCGGAAGTGTCTGACGCAAGTCTGCAATCGCGCTAATTACGCCTTAGCAGTTGCTTTGTATGCAAGCCTTTGAATTCTGCAATGGAAGCTATTGCGTAGAGAAGTAGCTCTTATTGGAATGGAATAAGGTTCTATTTGCTGTTAACTTTGATGTTTGCATATTTGTAAGAGCCAAAAAATTACCAGACGACCCAATGAGCACAGCGGTTAGAATGGAAGACGTTTAGTTCATTTCTCAGTTAATTAAAAATTAATTGTTTATATATAACTAATATTAATTTGTTTTATGTCTGTTTAACCACGTAATAAATTTAATAATCCTTCTCTTTTTTTAATCTATCTTCTTAACTGTACAAATGTTTTTTTTTTCATATCATACGTCAAATAATATTTCCAATTTCCATACAGCTCTATAACAATGTATTAGTTATTGGAGCGTCTCATCCGTTTTCATATTACATTTTTCACCGAAGCCCGTTGAAAGAAATTGAAAATATTATTAGATCACCGCTCACCTACGTGCGGAACACATTTTGATTGACTATTACATCCCTGAGGGAATTGCTTTGATCCAAACAAAAATATACCTTAAGCCATATTAATAGAGTCTATATGACAATCACCTTAAGACAGTTTTATAAATCAATTGAAAATCAACTTTAAAACTTATGTAATAAGGTTTTATTTAATTAACTCTAAGAACCTTCATCTTTAACAGATTTAGGTAGGGCTGCGTGCACCCTACTTTTCAATGCAATTGTGTTTGGCAAATGTTAGAAGGTACCAATTTTTATCCTCTGTTGCGAATCATTCTAGCTTTGAAAAATGATTAAATTATGTACAGTGATGTAAAGTCGAAAGCCATATTGACGTACAAAACTATATTTACGTCTTTGAGAATCGAAAATTTACCTAGAAAAAAAATTATGCAGTGATTCTTAGTGGGCTAGACCTCGTGGGATCCGCAGCCTCTTTATCCACGTGTAGTAAATGTCCACGTCCACGTCCACGAATCTTTTAACTAGTTAAAACAAGGCTTGTACAAGTTGCATCGTATATGAACTGACAAAATTTAATTCATGTAAGATTCAACAATTTTTTTTATAAATCTCACTACATTTATTTAGATAAAAGAATTTATCTAAGTTTTCTCCCAAAACATCAATTAAAGGGGTCCATTGTAACCCGTAAAATTTTTGAAAGGGGTCCACGAGTGTAATAAACAGTAAAAAGTTTGGGAACCCCTGATATAAGGTAAATATTGTAAATAATGTGCTATAGCGTCTTCTATTAAAATAAATCTAAAATTAACTAAATGAGCCACGCGTAGGCCCGTCCTGTTTATGTTATTAATAAAGGTTGTAATAATACTTGAAGGTTAAAATCAGTTTAAGGTTATGTTTCTAAATTTAATGTATTTTTTTGACTAACAAAAAATCTACTACCAAATAAACCCTTTCTGAGTCCTGTATTATATTTAATAACCTCTAAATAAAAATGCTAACAATAATACTCATACTTACTCATACTAATATTATAAATGCGAAAGTTTAGATGGATGGATGTTTGTTAGAGTTTGTAGCCTAAACGGCTGAACGGATTTCGATGAAAATTGGTGTGGATGTAGAGGATAGTCTGGAGGACCACATAGGCTACTCACTTTTGTTTATTTTAATTCCACGCGGACGGAGTCGCGAGCGAAAGCTAGTATTCTTATATACTAGCGTTCTTTAATTCTTATTTTTCTTTTACAATTTAGTTACAATAAGACAACTCGGATGCACATAAAAATATGTATTTAATTGTACTTAATGACAAAAGTAAGAACATTATCCTTCCAGGGCGGGCTATTAACATTTCAATAATTATAAACATAAATGTTCAGTGTAATTAAGGTTTTTTACTACACTAATAAGGCAATAATGTTAATAATACTGCTTTAGTTGTACTTCTTATAAACTTTTACTGATTGTCCTTCAAATGTATGATTACAAAGGCGCAATATCAGAAAAGTTTTAGTCTATTTGTAGTACCGATAGATGGCGTTAAACGTTGTGATTTTTAATTAATTTTGACACAAATAGAAAAGTATAAAATTGATTGAGACTAGTAATAGAAAATAATTGATTAAATACAATATAGAATCAATTAAAATATTTGTACTATGTATCTTAAAATTAATTACAATTTGTACTTTTGTACTGTTAAGAACAAAATTAGTACCGTCCTATAGAAATGGCACAACTCTAGATTATCGGCATAAACGTCACGTCCCTAGCTGACAGCTGTCAATGTGAATTGAAGGATGGATATTGGCGCGCATCGGGAGTCACGACGAGAAGTGTTGCTCTGAGTTTAAAAGCTACAGTATCAATTAAATAAGTTGTCTAATAGTACTCGAGACACGGGAATAGCCAGCCTTTAACTTGTTAGATTTTAATTTCATTTAAGCAATAACTATAATTATGCACTGTTAACACAGTTTAAAATAAAATTTCGTTCAGAAATTCGTTTCGTTTTTTTTCTAATTTTCGCTATCAATTCATTTCAGTCCTCAAGACAATGGTTCCTATATCAGCGAGATCAGGGATATAGGCCGTTTAAGTTTACGACCTACCAAATCCTACCAGAGAAAGCGCTCGCCCATCAGATGCACGTAAAAGTTTACGACAGAGGGCGCTGCACACCCTGGGGGATGGACAGATTGCTGACGTTAAACGCAAACACAGCTCTGATAAAAAACGTAATAATAGATGGAAATCAAATAATTTAGTTTTTTGAACTGTTAAAATTATGAAAATTATTTTTACTATTTATCTATACTAATATTATAAAGATAAAAGATTTGTATTTTTGTACATATTGAAATAACTCAAAAACTACTGATCCGATTTTAAAAATTCTTTCACCCTTAAAAAGGTAATTTATCTGTGAGTAATATCTTACTAATATTATAAATGCGAAAGTTTACATGGATAGATGGATGTATGGATGGATGTTTGTTAAATTTTGTTGCCTAAACGGCTGAACGGATCTGGATGAAATTTGGCATAGATGTTGAGCATAGTCTGGAAGAACACATAGGCTACTTACTTTTGTTTTATTTATACCACGCCGACGGAGTCGCGGGCGAAAGCTAGTAGGAAATATTCTGTTTATTATTTTTTAATTTCACGCGGGCGCAGTAGCGAACAACAGCTAGATCCACATAAAATAAAGCTTTGTTTTTGTTTGGATAGCATGATAATTTCTGTCTAGCATCTATTTTGTAATTGTGTGAATATTAGCGTAACGCAATATCCGCAGCACTATAGTTACGGGCTGTTAACATAAATTGGAAACGAACCGATTCCACTGCTATCATTTCGTCGCGTATGCCACTGGCAAATCGTGAATGCAGACTGTTTAGAATTTCCCCGAATAAATCGTAAGTTGCACGTCTGAAACTAAACTATCGCACATCTGTTTTCTATGAGCTTATATGAAGGTGCAATACTCGATTTTTAGTTGTGCAGCTAAAATGTTGAATTGGCTGCGAAACAATCGACAATCGCACAACAGTTGTGCGATAGTTTCGCTATCAAAGGTAATCAAAGACATCAAACGAATTCATTCACAAACTACAAGTTAGTTAGTATTTCGATTGTATTTGTAAAAGATGAGACATTCTGTCATATTGTAACTGACAATGATTCGAGGGTCGCAATCAGTGGTGACAATGGAATTGCCAATGAAGTACATTATTTTGCCTAGGCAAATTACAATACAGCGACATTAACAATTTGCCGGTGACGTCGCATAACCATAACGTGTCTGAGTATAATGGAGACGTTAAACGAATTGGTGTGGAACAGCACGGACAAATCTATGGGTGCGGCTGGTATAATGTCATTTTAAATGCCTTCGTCCTATTTAGGCTATAATGTAGAAATAGCTTTAGTCAAAAACTTAAATAAAACAACAAATCAAAGTATAATCATTCAGTCATTCACTAACACCATCTTCATTCGTTCATTCGTTCAAAATACTCGAAAAACATTAGCATACCTACTTTTTAATTACATCTGCATATGAATTTATTTTTATTTAGTACTAGCTGTTCGCGTGCGGATTCATCAGCGTGAAATTATAAAAACTTTATTTTATTGTTTATATTTTGTCAAATTATCAATAGCAAATGTCAATGACATGACAAACCTTAGCAATCTTTCTTTCTTGATGTTGGCAGCAACTGTTGGTCTCTTTCCCACATAAAGGTTTTTATCCTGTATATTTACCCCCTAAGTTTAATGGCGTGAAAATATATAGCCTAAAGCATGACGTAAGTGTAGGGCTTTTTATTAAAAAAAGAGTTATTCAAAAATATGCTGTAATTGCTGACATCTTAGGCAACAAAGAAGTGTGTGTTTACAATTTATTATAATAGTGTAGATGTAGAAAAGGAAAGAGAAATTATTATAATGCAATCATAATTTACATTATAGCTGATGGTTGTGGCAAATGCAAAGTAAATAAAGTACTAAAAGTCACGATAGGAGAGTTCCCCTAGCCAATAAATTTATCCAAAACTGCCGCTGAGCTCTGTAAAAAATATATAAAAGTACGACTTCGCCCGCGAGAAATAAAAAAAATTAGCCTATGTTACTCACAGATAAATTACTTTTCTAACGGTGAAAGAATTTTTAAAATCGGCCCAGTAGTTTTTGAGTTATATCAATACATACAAAAATACAAAAATACAAAAATACAAAAATACAAAAATACAAAAATACAAAAATCCAAAAATACAAATCTTTCCTCTTTATAATATTACGAGCCGTTGCTCGCGACTTCGCCCGCGTGAAATTACAAATATAACCTATTACGTTCGCCCTTTTTTTCAACCTATTACCAAAAGTATTAACTTAGTAGTAATCTACGTAATAACAGAAATCTACCGATGCAAGATTCCAAATTTCTAAGACCGATAGCTTGAAAGCTGATTTTTCGGTTACCCTTACTGTTTGTGTTCGCGATATCTTCTAAACTATTAGTCCAATTTAAATACTGTGAAGAACAATTTTATTCTACATTAAATTCTCCTGATAACAAACGCATTTATTTGGATAAGGATTAATATTGAAACCAATAAAAGAACGCTGCAAATAGCGTAAGTTTTTTAATTCATTTTGTAAACAAAAAAGTGGTTATTGTAAGAAAACCGTTAAAGATAGATATATGCTATCGCGGACTTTTCTGTAGAACTTTTTGAGATCTACAATTCTTTCATACATCATTTTTATATACCTCTAACGGTTTAGGCAGCGTAAGCCGAGAAAAGTTAAAGTTTAGAGATTTTTTAACGCCGGCGTCCAGAAACACGCTGTTTATTAATAGTTCCTAACATTAGTAATAATAAAATATAGCCTATGTTACTCACAGATAAATTACCTATCTGATGGTGAAAGAATTTTTTAAATCGGCCCAGTGGTTTTTGAGTTATTTCAATACATACAAAAATACAAAAATACAAAAATACAAAAATACAAAAATACTAAGTTTTCCTCTTTATAATATTAGTATAGATGACGTGACGACGACAACATAATTCTATCATTTTGTGGTGCACCTGTGTTTAACTTTGAGGTTATATTTCAGAGAACTGGCGCACCTATCTGCGTGTTACTCTTTGTCACATTTACAAGCGTTTTTAATTAGTTTCTAATTATAAACGACTGTTTTGTTTTAGTTTTCAGTATAAATCCAGCGATAAATTTACTCAAATCGTGATATTAAAGCAAACAATTTCTTTATTCGGAAATGCTTTTATTTTGAGCGAAACGCGAGGCCATTTTGGATTTAATGGTGGAGCGATAATGGCGCCTTTTTCGCGCGCATTCTCAAAACAATAACGCGAGGCGCGGCGGGCGGCCGCGTCGTGCGACATTTTCATTTTAATTTTTCCTCAACGCTTCGCGGGTTCAATTTGAATATCCCGGGATTGTGCCGGAATTGCTACAGTTAGGGCATAGCCACGTCTGAATATTCGTAAAAATGCAAATAACATCCTCTCGCTTCGTCCTTCCATTAATCTCTTTGATTAAGTCTGCGAAGGTCGGCGACAGAGGGCGCTGTCAGGGGGTAGGCGGCGATTACGTTTGTTGTTTAACGGTTCTTTTGCGTCTAATTGTTGCGATTATCTCGATCGTTTGAGACTCAAACTGAATATTTAATGAACCCGCAGAGCATCATTAGGCGGCCATTATGGAAATCGTTTGTTCTATCGTTCAGCAATTTTTATTAACCATTTATTTCGTAATTACGCATTTGCATTTAAATTTATTCTAATGAAATATTTCTCATTGTTATTTCATTCTTTTGTAAAAGTCTTAACTAATCTGTTAATGTCTAAACTTATATAGTTGTTTGTATACAAATAGTGTTGTGCTAAGCTAAAGTACATCGATAGTATCTACAGGGCCGGACTCGCGAGATGAACGATGGTCGCCTCGATTTCCGGCGGCGGGTCAATTTCCTGTAGCATCCATCATGCAACCTCCTCCCTTACCCTCCTCTCGCATTACCTCCCACCTTCCGTATCTTATGTACTGATATTGTATACATTGTAGAGGTCGCATCTGTTAATAAGATGCTTAAGAATAGAGTGAATTCAGATACGACGGATAGAGATGTATGGAAAAGTATGACAAACTGTGCCGCCCTCTATAGGGCCAAATGGTGATGACAAGATTTGCAAAAGATTCTTTCGTATCGTTAAATGTATAGGTTAGGAATACACGTTCGGTTCGACAGCTTAGTCTATGAGTTTATTGTCCGTCGATAATTTCCTAACATTATTCCAACATCAGAAAGAGATTCCGAATTCGTTTAGGCGATAATTTGTTAATGTTTATTTTGTATACGTTTTGATTGTTATCGAGGGCAGTAATGACACATGATGGGGATAACGAGCCGATTTGTGACCGTCGGAAAGTTGGGGCTCGCGTGACTGTGATGTTGACTAGGTTTATCAAATATTTACAGACGGACTGCTTGGTAATTTGCTTGATTAATCACCGAATGTTACATGAAATCAGTAAAAGAAATGGACAGTCGGCGCCCTTGGAGGTGTTTCATTTACAGAAATGTCGCTATACTATTTTTTTTTTAATAATATAAGATGGCAAACGAGCAAGCGGCCTGAATCCACCGAAATGGAAAGCGACCGCCGCCCATAAACACCCGCAATTGCAGATGCGTTGCCTACCCTTAATTGACGGAGGAGGAGACGCACATAAAAAGGACATTTCTCCTCTCTCGTCAACAGTCTCCTCCACTCAAATCCACTTTTCCTTCCCTTCCTTTCCTCTTAAGAAAAGGATGTAAAGGGGAAAGGGACTAAAATTAGGCCTCCGGTATCACACTCATCAGACGAAACGCGGAATTGCTTCCACTTCACGCCTATTTTCTGTGTGGTCGTGGTATTACACCGGGCGAGTCGACCCATTCGTGCGAAGATGTTAAAGCGGGCTCCACCACTGTAAAATGAGACAAACTCCGCTAATAAATAATCAATTATGTTGTAATGAGTTGCGTAAATTACAAAATTACGCTAAACATTGTTTAATTGAATATTTGAAAGTTTTATCTCGCAGACATATATGGGCATAAACACGAGTTACCCTTACGCCCCCTTTAACACCCTTTTAGCCTCCCCCAAACTATAATGTTCGGTCTGAGTTTGTTTTTATTCGTTGTTACTTTTGTTTAAGTTCTAATGAAATTAGTTTGATTGCAAAGTTTCTTTGCTGCAAGAAAGTTTTTAGTTTAACATTGATATAAGTTTCGCATCGAAATGAACATTTATTTTTTAAACTTTAGAATACTCTTTACGTTCTTTAATTAGTTTTCGCAAAGATTTTTTCTGTAATAATAAATAGGATTTGTTTTTATTTAGTTTATTTTGAAAATCAAATGCTCCCCGAAATCTGGAATATTTCTTTTGATATTACAAACAGACACTCCAATTTTAGTAAATGTATATATTAGTAAGATAGTCATTAATTACAAATTATCGATAGTCATTCATGTAAATAATTCTTACTTCGATAAATCGAATTAACAGGAACACTCCAACAATGGAGGAATGAATTAATTTCGCTGTCGGCGTTCATTGCCTCTATATCACTCTCCCGTTCAATTAAATACCGAAACTTACTGATTAAATGTTTTGTAGAGGGCGCCACTGTATCGCTACAATATAATTCTAGCTTTCAATGAATTTAGTAAGAATTTATTTGTCGATTTATCACAGAGTAGTTCTTGACTGGAATAAAAAAATAAAATAAACTACAAGAATATTATTGCTACAACATATTTAAAATAATTATTCACTAAATGGAATGTTTTTAAACTTCCAACATACTATTGGATAAAAAAAAAATTGCGGAACACCTAAAAAGAACGTCCGGAAACGCCTTATATCTTATTTTCGCGCTTTACCTATAATATTTTCAATTTGATTTCATTACATTCATTATATTATAATATTGTTATCTCATATTTTTCAACACAAATTAGAAGAACGGCAAACCTACAGCAACGTTTCAAATATTAGCTTCCGTAGCTAGTAAGTCGGTTGATTTTACGGTCAGCGTAATGTCCGCCAATCATACGGAACGAGCACGCCGCTCATATCGGAACAGTTTAATATTTTCCCTCTTGTCAAGAAAATATTTATTGTACAACTACAATAAATGTTTGTCTTATTTACAGTTTTCTATGTAGTAATTATCTATTAAGTAATCTCTACATAGTTATTAATTTAAAAATAAATAAATATTGTTCACGTTTTGAGAAAACGACCTTCGCACACCTATCAAGATCACGGCTAGGCGCCTGTCACTTCGAGTATTATTTAGATCGTGAAAATTGCTATTTATAATTTATGCGCACGGCGTTAACCGTTTTTTATTACGTCTGGCGTCTTCCTCAACTGTTGTGTGATTGTGTGTGAGTTCCAATTAAAATACTATTAAAAAACTTATATTAAAACATATTGACTTTTTTATAAATGACATGATAATCATGTTTTTACACATATCCTTAAGTAATGAAAATAAACGGCATTTAAAAACTTAGACACAACATTTCAAATTTTTACCTTAAACAAACCCCCTTTTAAACTGAACTAGAGGTCGGCATGTTTGACAAAAGATAGCAATTAAAACGTTTTAATACCTAGGATTACGAAATGCGATTTTGACCAATATAAATTTAAGTTGGTATAAACCAAAAGCAGTGTTAAGCAGTTCTACAGTGGTAGAGCCCGCTTTAACATCTTCGCACGAATGAGTCGGCTCGCCCGGTGTACCACGACCACACAGAAAACAGGCGTGAAGTGGAAGCAATTCTGCGTTTCGTCTGACGAGTGTGGTGCCGGAGGCCTAATTTTAGTCCCTTTCCCTTTCCACCCTTTTCTTAATAGGAAAGGATGGGGAGGAAAAGTGGATTTGACGGTGGAGGAGACGCATAGGAAGGGAATATGTCCTCTTTATGCGTCTCCTTCTCCGTCAATTAAGAATAGGCAACGCATTTGCAATTGCGGATGTTTATGGGCAGCGGTCGCTTTCCATTTCGGTGGATTCAGGTGGCCGCTTGCTTGTTTGCCACCTTATGTTATAATTACCACCAATCGTAAAAGGGTTAAACATGTTTTAGTAAACAGTGTTTAAATTGTTTCTTACTATAATTTTAAGATAAGACATAATTTGCGTGTTTCTGGCTAACGATTTACGCGCATGTGTCACATGTGACAGTTTTGTGCGTGAAAGAATTTTTTAGCCGCTTCAAGAATAGCTTGCGTTTCCATGTATTTTCATAAGAAGCAATTCGTCTTTTCTACGCAGTACAAATGTAACGTGAAATAGTTTTTTAAACAGTAATTTATGTCTTTCAAAATATATCTTGAAGCTTTAATAAATTGTATCTATTAATCTTTTTAATACTGAATTTTGGAGGGATTTTTGTCTATCGTAATAATGTAAACTCTCGTAGACGTAATGTTATGTGTATACGCATTCCAGTGACTGGCATGCCATTATACTGGAATCAGTTTTATATTCTTGAGTCAGCAAATGTAACTGAAGCAGTTTTCAAGCACAATTTGACATTTTATATCTATCTTTGGTACGGTTAGTCTTATCAAGAACGTAAGTATTTTCGATCATAGAATATTAGAAAATCCCTTACAATCTCACTTCAAAGTTTCGCTTCGAGCACAAAGGGTTGGCACCCCGACACGCGCGGACATCCTCGCAATATCGTGCATTACGACGATCGAGGCCTAATCGTAGATTACTTTTAGAATCTCCCCCTCGCACAGACTGAAAACTCCTTTACGCTCACATTTCTGTTATTTTATCAATCACGTATGTTTTACTATACAGAGTAGTATAGACAATAACTAATAACAGTTAGTTCCTGAAACATTATCATCATCACCAGCTCACTACAAGTCCCCACCGAGGGGTTCGGAGCCTACCTTAAGTAATGGGTGACTAGGCCATAGTCACTTGGTTGACTTCACACATATCTTTGAATTTTTCGATATGTGCAGGTTGCATCACGATGTTTTCCTTCACTGTAAGAACGTCGGGTAAATTATGTACATATGAAAATTCGAAAAATCGAAAATTGGTACATGGCGGGATTCGAACCCAAGACCTGTGGATAACAACTCAAGTACCACCACTGAGCCACCGACACTCTTCGCCTGAAACATATAGCTTTCTTAAGTACATGTTATATCAAAAACTCTATATTTAAAGTACCCTATCGGATGTACAAACTGATCGATATACTGATTTAATAGTCGCAACCCCGGCGCCCCGGAGCCCCGGAGCCCTGCCGTATTTGTTGAGCTCCTCGTCGGTTAGAGAGATACCTTATTAACGTGCGAGGGTGCGTCTGTTTGTTGAACCGTTCAGAATGTTATGAGGTTCGTGGTTACATGATGTTCTAATATTAACTCTTGTGAAAATAATAAAATTGCGTTTAACATAGTTAGCGAAAGTTTAGATGGATGAAAGTTTACGACGTACCTCGTACGGCTTGTAGAATATAGTCTCAAAGAACATATAGGATACTTACTAGGTTTTTTTAAATTCCGCGCGGACGAAGTCGTGGACAAAAGCTAGTAACCTATAAATCTATGCAAGGAGAGTTCCCTCAGAGTTCTTTAGTAAACTATTTTATTTCTTAGTAATTAATACAACCATTTTAATGAATATTTATCAGAATTCTACGGACGCTAGAAGTGGTTTGTACTGATAAAAATTAAATAAATTTTTAATGAAACTTTTTGCTTTTTTAAATTCTTTAGACTTTTAACTTTGGCATAGCAACGAATACTTTTTAGAACTCTACGGTGCTCCTGAACTTTGGCCAAGCATTGGCCACCTGTCCGGAAACTGCTTACTTACACACTTGGCTACACAACAAATATGTCATACTCCGTACATTGACGCAAAACTGTTAGACTTTGAACATAAGTACAATCACGGAAATCCGCGGTGTGCCACTTACAGAAATATTATCTTAGTTCTTTCATCGAGACAAACTGCGCTAATCCTACAAACTAATTAGATAGCAGTGAGTGCAAACGAAGGGATAATAATATAAAGAAATTAGTCGTGTGTCACTAACCAACTTTTTTCCTATAGATACGAGTACATTAATAGGCTGTGTCTTATTGGTTTTATACCTCAGCGTCACAAAACGTTCAAACTATTTTAGCTTTTAAAGAGGGACATCATCAGATTCCAAAAAAAACCTCTTTAAGGTTAAATCTATTTTTACGTATTATTAAATAGACAGGGTTCGAATGTGCATTACTTTTTTATAAGATGTTGTTTAAAATCAATGTTTGAAATGTCTTTATTTGCTGCCTTCGGCTGATTTAGAAGCTGGTCTTACATGTGATATTAAAATTCCTTTATTGTGTTAATGTTTTAGATGTAAGTTTTTGATATTAAACAATTTTATAAAAAAAAAATTCTCGACTGTACCTCGATTCAAAATTATAACAATATGAATGTCCGCGAGCTCTGGTATTGAACTCTCATACTATGTGTTACTCCGAAATATCTGTACGAAATATTGACATCTCTTTCGTTGTCTTTAATTAAACAGAGACATCTTACGGTGAAAAACATCGTGATGCCGGCATAAAGAAATTCAAATATATAAAGTCAACCCACAGTGTCCCAGCTGGTCTATAACCTAGTCAATAATAGACTTCTCGTCCCTAATCTATACTAATATTATAAAAAAGAAAGATTTGTATTTTTGTATGTATTGAAATAACTCAAAAACTACAAGGCCGATTTAAAAAAATCTTTCACCATTAGACAGGTAATTTATCTGTGAGTAACATAGGCTATATATTTTCTTTTCACTCGGACGAAGTCGCGAGGAACAGCTAGTAATGTATATATGACGATGACGCGTCAAACGAATCACTTTTAATGAGAAAACACACCATCTATGAAATTGCATCATGTTTTATTTATGGTCTGACAACGTGCTATCACAGCTGAATATAAATGAACTTTAAAGCTTTGTGAATAAAGTGCATTGTAGCATGATAGTGTATTGATATGTTTGACAGCCAGCACGGTAGACAGTTGGTCGGGAGTGACGCAAAAGGCAAGTTTCCAATTCACATCTCTTGCTTCTATTTTGTTGCTAACTATATCATATGTAGAAATAGTGCGCACACCTTTGACTAAACAAATGCATAACTGTTGTGCGATTGTCGATTGTTTCGCGGCTTCAACTGTTTAGTTGGACAAGTGAAAATCGAGTAGTGTGACCTCCATAGTCTCATAGTCAAAGCGAGACTAAACAGTTGTGCGATAGTTGCTTAAATAGTTAATCAAATTCATTTCATCCGTCAGTATCACAAAGATTAAAATTCGTAGATTGTCACTGCTAAAACACATTACAAAAATATTATACACTAGCTGTTCCCGTGCGGCTTCATCCGCATGAAATTATGAAAATTTTATTTTATTGTTTACATTTGTCAAATTATCAATTGTCAAAATGACATGACATGATGTCAAAATATGGCAACCTTAATTCCTTGATATTGGCAGCAACTTATGGTCTCTTTCCCACATTAGGGTTTTTATCCAAAATATTTACCCCTAAGTTTAACGGCGTGAAAATATATAGCCTAAAGCGTGACGTAAGTGTAGGGCTTTTTATTAAAAAAAGAGATATTCGAAAATATGCTGTAATTGCTGACATCTTAGGCAACAAAGAAGTGTGTGTTTACGCTTTTTTATAATAGTATCATGATATGATGATGATATAGATTGCTTTGAAAAAAATGTCAATGATGTTAACACAATTTAAACCAAAGGTTGCTCATCTAATACCTAAAATAATAATATCTCATCGTGTTACTAATCATAAACTAATAAGTTTAATTTAAACAAAATGTGCTATTTTAAATATCAGGGGAAATACAAAAGTAGCAGCAGTGGTAGATAAATTAAAGAGTAAAAGCTAAACATGCTCAATATTGTGAAGAGGGATGAATTACATGTTACAAGGAGAATTTTAGTCATGAGTGGAGATACCGGTAGAGGTAGACATAGAAAGAGATGGATGGATTGCGTGAATACATGATACAAGAAGTGATGACTGAGATGACGGATGACAGATCGATGTGAGGCACAAAAACGGTGTCCCGCTACGTAAATGAGAAAAAAAAATCATTCTTTTAAAACAGTTTCCCTGTACTAAAAAGTCGGAGTGACGAGTGATTTGTAGAATTCAATTCCGAAGGTAGATCATGTACACGGTAACGATCTGCCATTGTGAGCGTGCGTATGTCGGAGATAACGAAATAACAATCGCGTAACATTAGAAACACCATCCTTAGTTGACCACCATCTTAATTGATAACTTCACAACACACTCAACCGAATTGCAAACATTTACAGAGATTAACCAATTGATTTTATAATAACAAAACGCATCATTCCACCATTCAAAGACAACTGTCAACAGTCATTCGATCGCCGCTTGACATCTATCATGCACGATGCACATTCAGCCATTACTCAAAATTATTAGTTGCCAGTTACTTTAATCGTTCAAAATTAACAATCATTTCGCCCTGTTAAGTACATTAAATAAAGTGTTAGGGTACTATATGTAAATATTAAACCAGTGATTAATGAAGTATATTTAGCGATGGCGTAGCGCAGTGGCTGGCGCATTGTCGCAGGTTCAGGGCCGATTGGCAATGGGTTCAGGGTCTCTCCGTCCATTCCTGTCCGCTGTTGCAATAACTTTTATTATAATTATGTAAACAATTCGGACGTCGCTAACTCTTAGAATATTGTGGATTTTCATATATATACGCTCTCATTTTAGTTTACTACATTAGTATTTATCATAATAAAACAAGCGATTTTTTCAAATAAAATTTGATAATATAATAGAATGGTGCATCTAAAATTTCATCCATTTGTTCAAGAATATAGAAATATTAAGGCTTGTTTTGGACAATTATTTTTAATTAAACTATTCCTTAATAAATAGTTCTTTGTTCGTTAACATTTACGATGGCGTGTCGTCCTTGGCACGAGTTACGGCAGCTGGTCCCAGTCACCTCCTGGAAACGATTCAGAACGTTTGGATGTCGGCCAGCCACTAGCAATGGACACGTGCACACTTTACAATTATAGGCAAAAAATGTTGACGTTAATCCATGGTTTTTAAAGATAAAAGGATAATGTGAAAACATTTTCAACTGGAACGAATAATAAAAATCTTTTAAATATACATATAGGAACTAGCTTTGGACTCCGTCCGCATGGAAAAAAAACAAAAGAAAGTAGCCTATGGGTTCTTCCAGACTATCCTCTACATCTAAGCCAAATTTCAACGAGATCCGTTTATCCGTTTAGGCTACAAACTCTAACATCCATCCATCCATCCATCTAAACTTTCGCATTTATAATATTAGTAAGATTAGTTAGATAGATAAGTTAGATGGTGTTCGGTTTTCCTTCTATTAAAAAAAACCTGTCTTTTAAACAGCTTTTGACAGACAAAATACTACAAACACGACATCGTACAAAAAATATTCTTAATTGATATTTTCGTAGTTACTATGGCGTTCAGTTACAATTAATTATAGCTGAAACATATTTAATTATCTCGCGAGATGACGTGCGGCGTGAGGCGGTGACAGGTGATAGGTGATAGGCGACAGGTGACAGGCTGTTGGCATAAGAGACCTGCTGACGCTGACCTGCGCACGCTTTCATCTGACGCTCGCGCCCGCTTGGTTGCCATGCCAACCGGATGAGCACGTTCCTTTGATGCTCTTCTTGGAAACAATGCATCTGGCCGTCCTGCGAGATGTGACGCAAAACTTTCTAGAACACGACCAATTTACAACAATTATCAGTACAAAGTATTGACGCAATTGCTTTGTGTATATTTTAGCTCGAAAGAACTGTCATTGAACAATGGACTTTATGACAATAGACAATTGGGTACCTTTTTCCTTCTTGTATCTTGGATTATCTAGATATTGTAAAGTAGAATGTCAGTATTAATAAACCAACTACATTTGGAAATTAGTTATGTATGAAATCAACTAATTTTGAATAGCACTTAAATCCGTATTACAGCGAACTTGTAAGTTTTCGGTTCTTTGAGTATTTTATCAGGGGAATAAGACGCGGGTTGATCCGTAGGTAAATAATTTGGGGACGCTATTTGAATAGGATTTTCCACAGACCGTCCTTTTATCTGTCGTATCTATATTGAAAATTTTATTCATATTCAAATCACGAAAAACGTAGCCGCGAAGGAGGCTGAATCTGGGCTAACAATGACATAACAGAAATAAATTATATTTCTTACTGGCCATCAATTGTTCTACTTTGGTGCAAGAGATTCTTACTTGTATATTATTACTACCTGTCGCCCGGGAATCCGTCCAGGTGGAATTAAAAAAAACAAAAGAAAGTAGCCTATGGGTTCTCCAAGACTATCCTCTACATCTATGCCAAATTTCAACGAGATCTGTTTATCCGTTTAGGCTACATACTATAACATCCATCCATACATCTAAACTTTCGCATTTATAATATTAGTAAGATAAGTTAGATAGATAAGTTAGATGGTGTTCGGTTTTCCTTCTATTAAAAAAAACCTGTCTTTTAAACAGCTTTTGACAGACAAAATACTACAAACACGACATCGTTCAAAAAATATTCTTAATTGATATTTTCGTAGTTACTATGGCGTTCAGTTACAATTAATTAGAGCTGAAACATATTTAATTATCTCGCGAGATGACGTGCGGCGTGAGGCGGTGACAGGTGATAGGTGATAGGCGACAGGTGACAGGCTGTTGGCATAAGAGACCTGCTGACGCTGACCTGCGCACGCTTTCATCTGACGCTCGCGCCCGCTTGGTTGCCATGCCAACCGGATGAGAACGTTCCTTTGATGCTCTTCTTGGAAACAATGCATCTGGCCGTCCTGCGAGATGTGACGCAAAACTTTCTAGAACACGACCAATTTACAACAATTATCAGTACAAAGTATTGACGCAATTGCTTTGTGTATATTTTAACTCGAAAGAACTGTCATTGAACAATGGACTTTATGACAATAGACAATTGGGTACCTTTTTCCTTCTTGTATCTTGGATTGTCTAGATATTGTAAAGTAGAATGTCAGTATTAATAAACCAACTACATTTGGAAATTAGTTATGTATGAAATCAGCTAATTTTGAATAGAACTTAAATCCGTATTACAGCGAACTTGTAAGTTTTCGGTTCTTTGAGTATTTTATCAGGGGAATAAAGACGCGGGTTGATCCGTAGGTAAATAATTTGGGGACGCTATTTGAATAGGATTTTCCACAGACCGTCCTTTTATCTGTCGTATCTATATTGAAAATTTTATTCATATTCAAATCACGAAAAACGTAGCCGCGAAGGAGGCTGAATCTGGGCTAACAATGACATAACAGAAATAAATTATATTTCTTACTGGCCATCAATTGTTCTACTTTGGTGCAAGAGATTCTTACTTGTATATTATTACTACCTGTCGCCCGGGAATCCGTCCGCGTGGAATTAAAAAAAAACAAAAGTGAATAGCTTATGTGTTCTTCCAGACTATCATCTACATCTATACCAAATTTCATCGAAAGCCGTTCAGTCGTTTAGGCTACAAACTCTAACAAACATCCATCCATCCATCTAAACTTTCGCATTTATAATATTAGTATGATATATGAGATTATATTACGATGACATAAATCTTGTCTAAAATCTATATCTATACTTCATTATTATGATGAGGAGATTTGATTGTTTGGGTTAAAAACTATTAAATCGATTTGTAAAATTCTTACACTGTAGGGAAGCTTTACTGTCTCCGGGTAAATATCCCGATTATTGCATCAGATTACGATTAATTATAAAACTTAACATTTTCCCCATCTTGAGCGTGTTGGCAACAGACTCAAAAGACACGTCTATAAATACCGCTTCCGTGAAGAAGCGCGCGACTCTGTGACAGATGACAGGTGTCACTGAAAATGACAGGTTCATGGCCGAAAGTAACTTTGTAGAGGGACGTTGTAAAAATGACCGTGGAAAATTGTTACCAAGAAGATATGAAACCACTGTTTTTTTAATTATATTAATAAAGTACCTGTTGCTCTCAACTACGTCCGCGTGAAATAAAAAAATATAAAAATATAGTCTTTGTTAGTCAGTGATAATGTAGCTTTGTAATGCTGGAAGAATTCTTGATATCTCTCCTCTTATAACATTAGTATAGATATGTTACTTTTTGTAATCTGTACCTCGTTTCAATTGAACGCCTAAATTATTTGAACAAAGGAACGTAATTCCATACATGGCCGCCATGACACTTCTTCGTTCAGTCACTTATTACATAAATTGAATTTATTTTGTCAAATATGGATTATATTATATTATAGTTTAGTGAATAAAAGAGCCTAAAAGTTATTAAAAATTAATTACGGATTCGATTCGCCATAAGATTAAAATAAAATATTAACTATTGACATATTTTTAGTTTCTTCATATTGGTTTCGTGGCCCAACCGCTCTCTTGCTAAGTTTTTAAATAAACCTGTCATAATTCATTCTACGTCGGTTTCGTGCGTATAAATTAATTTAAATGCCATTAAAATTATTTATGGCTGTTACTGTTTTGGCGTTATAAAATTACCAACTACGGTTACTAGAAAGAGATGTATTGCGTGAAAGGTGACATGATCGAGAAAGGCGACGACGAGAGAAGATCCTGGAAGACGAAAACCTGGTGCGTCGTACGAGAGTCAGATGTAATGAATTTAGAGTTTAACGGCCTGTCCCACCAAATTGTAAATTGTCTGATAACAATCCAACGTGTAAAATATGTGATGGAAATATGGGATTTTGTTCCCTTATCTGACAGTGACGTTATTTTTAAGCTATCTGAGCCTCTATCTGCCAGTGGTGGGATAAGCTCTGAATATTTTAATAATTTCTCTCTGTCGAAGTCACGCTCGATAGCTAGTAACTAATAATTAACAAATGAACGTATAAAATTATACTTTAGGTAGAGTTCGATTGTCTAGTTTGAAATGTCCGCTCTATACCTTTTATTATTTTAATCTATGTGTCAACCAATTATTATACGTTTCTTCGGATAAATAATAGGCTTCTTCTCTATTTCATTATCTCCCTTAATCCTTTTTTTATATCCATACATAGGTAATTTCCTGGGTTATATCCAGTAGTAGACAAAGGCTGATGGTTATATAAAGTTCGGCCAGAGATCTATAAATTGGTATAGACAGTCACTTAATAAACTTCTTGCTTGTTAACTTTCTTATAAACGTCCAGGCGTAAGCACAATAAATAGAAGTATTGATTCGAAGGCTACGTTGCCTTGGCCCATTTCAATTTATCGCGGCCTCTAACTGGAAGTTGAGAGCAACTCTAAACAACCTTCTATATCCTAGGTCACATCTTGAACAAATACATTCAAATAAAAACCAAATAATGCAAAGAAAATGATTTAATTTTTGGTATATTATCGTCTCGAAGTAAGATATCATTCAGATATTTGACAATAAAAATATTAAGAGGGTACACTAGTTGACTAACTGCCACACTTAAGGCCCAATACTGAAACGAATTCGTCACTTCGTAAACTCTTACAAACTGATAGATATCAAAATATTTCAGGAATTTGGAATTTAAGTGTAGATCATTTAAGCTGTTACGTATTTAAATGTCGTTTCAATTTATCGCGGCCGCTAACTGGAAGTTGAGAGCAACTCTAAACAACCTTCAATATCCTAGGTCACATCTTGAACAAATACATTCAAATAAAAACCAAATAATGCAAATAAAATGATTTAATTTTTGGTATATTATCGTCTCGAAGTAAGATATCATTCAGATATTTGACAATAAAAATATTAAGAGGGTACACTAGTTGACTAACTGCCACACTTAAGGCCCAATACTGAAACGAATTCGTCACTTCGTAAACTCTTACAAACTGATAGATATCAAAATATTCCAGGAATTTGGAATTAAGGTGTAGATCATTTAAGCTGTTACGTATTTAAATGTCGTTTCAATTTATCGCGGCCGCTAACTGGAAGTTGAGAGCAACTCTAAACAACCTTCAATATCCTAGGTCACATCTTGAACAAATACATTCAAATAAAAACCAAATAATGCAAATAAAATGATTTAATTTTTGGTATATTATCGTCTCGAAGTAAGATATCATTCAGATATTTGACAATAAAAATATTAAGAGGGTACACTAATTGACTAACTGCCAAACTTAAGGCCTAATACTAAAACGAATTCGTCACTTCGTAAACTCTTACAAACTGATAGATATCAAAATATTCCAGGAATTTGGAATTAAGGTGTAGATCATTTAAGCTGTTACGTATTTAAATGTCGTTTCAATTTATCGCGGCCGCTAACTGGAAGTTGAGAGCAACTCTAAACAACCTTCAATATCCTAGGTCACATCTTGAACAAATACATTCAAATAAAAACCAAATAATGCAAAGAAAATGATTTAATTTTTGGTATATTATCGTCTCGAAGTAAGATATCATTCAGATATTTGACAATAAAAATATTAAGAGGGTACACTAATTGACTAACTGCCACACTTAAGGCCCAATACTGAAACGAATTCGTCACTTCGTAAACTCTTACAACTGATAGATATCAAAATATTCCAGGAATTTGGAATTAAGGTGTAGATCATTTAAGCTGTTACGTATTTAAATGTCGTTTCAATTTATCGCGGCCGCTAACTGGAAGTTGAGAGCAACTCTAAACAACCTTCTATATCCTAGGTCACATCTTGAACAAATACATTCAAATAATAACCAAATAATGCAAAGAAAATGATTTAAATTGTGGTATATTATCGTCTCGAAGTAAGATATCATTCAGATATTTGACAATAAAAATATTAAGAGGGTACACTAATTGACTAACTGCCAAACTTAAGGCCTAATACTAAAACGAATTCGTCACTTCGTAAACTCTTACAAACTGATAGATATCAAAATATTTCAGGAATTTGGAATTTAAGTGTAGATCATTTAAGCTGTTACGTATTTAAATGTCGTTTCAGTTATCGACCGTACGGAAATAACGTAATATTCAATCATATTCAAACAAGGGCTTTAATAATTCTTAGTGCGTTTTAATAGAACAAAGGAAACTATCATACTTCATACTAACATTATAAATGGGAAAGCTTAGATGGATGGATGTTTGTTAGAGTTTGTAGCCTAATCTGCTGAACGGATCTCAATGAAATTTGGCGTACATGTAGAGGATAGTCTGGAAGAACACATAGGCTACTTTGTTTTGTTTTTTTTTAATACCACGCGGACGGAGTCGCGGGCGAAAGCTAGTTATATATATATTTTACGTTTAAAATTACACTAAAGCATAGTACATTTTTACGTGTTATTTTATAATAATGACTTAAAATAGCATAATATAGTTATCTATCTATACTTCTATACTATATTATAATAAAGCGTAAACACACACTTCTTTGTTGCCTAAGATGTCAGCAATTACAGCATATTTTTGAATAATTCTTTTTTTAATAAAAAGCCCTACACTTGCGTCACGCTTTAGGCTATATATTTTCTCGCGATTAAACTTAGGGGGTAGATATTTTGGATAAAAACCCTAACGTGGGAAAGAGACCATATGTTGCTGCCAACATCAAGGAAGCAAGATTGCCAAGGTTTGTCATGTCATGTCATTTTGACATTTGCTATTGATAATTTGACAAATGTAAACAATAAAATAAAATTTTCATAATATCATGCGGATGAAGCCGCACGCGAACAGCTAGTTCTAAATATTATCAAGAGACAAGATAATTCCCGTTATAAAGTTTCATTCAATTCCCGGTAAAATAACCGTAGTACTGATCAAAGAGATGTATACCACACCTGCTAATTACCAGACGACGTGGCAACACAAACATACTACACATAACATATAATTTAACACCTAAGCATAAAGTTCAAATTCGCGCAACATACACGCATAAGAACTTTGTTGTAGAGTTTATTAAAAATAATGGATGTTGGATAATGAACCTTATGCTTTTGGAAATAGAATAGGTTTTCGCTTGTATACGTTGAAGAGTTACCAGTCAATACAAGAAACATGCGCAGTAGAGTTAGATTTGTCGAGCAACTAGTTGTACAACTGGTTACTATTTGCGATCAGTTGGTTGTTGGCAACTGATCTATACTAATATTATAAAGAGGAAAGATTTGTTTTTGTATATATTAAAATAACTAAAATACCACTGGGCCGATTTCAATTAGTCTTTCTTCACCATTAAAAAGCTGCGTTTTCAGCGAGTAACATAGGCTATATTTTTTATTATTTATTAACTAGCTTTCGCCCGCGACTCCGTCCGCGTGGAATTAAAAAAAAACAAAAGTGAGTAGCCTAGGTGTTCTTCCAGACTATCCCCAACGTCTATACCAAATTTCATCTAAATCCGATCAGCCGTTTAGGCTGCAAACTCTAACAAACATCCATCCATCCATCCATCCATCTATACTTTCGCATTTATAATATTAGTATGATATCACGCTGGTGAAGTCGCGAGCAACAGCTAGTATAGACTATATTTATAACTAAATAAAATTAATTCCGCACGAACGCAGTCGTGGGAATAAGCTAGTATGTAATAAAGACTTTCATACAGTTACAATTAAATTGGAAACACCTTTTGTAGTATTAAAGTTGCTTGACTTCTTTAATAACAAAAGAACGAACATATCACTTAAAATCGTTAAAACAAGGAAATAAAATATCCTTCTTGTAGTTGAAAATGAAAATTTTAATTGAACACATCAAAACCGTATAAAGTAAATTATTTAAATAGTAAAAAGCTAGATTGACCCTTTAGTTTAGGGTATAATAAGAAATTTATAAAAAAATAGTTAGTACCGTATGTGTTCTACATCTGTGTGAAATTTCATCGAGATCCGTTCAGCACTTCTGGAGATACGAAATAGCAAACATCCATCCATTCGCTTTTATATTAATACTAGCTTTCGCCCGCGACTCCGTCCGCGTGGAATTAAAAAAAAACAAAAGTGAGTAGCCTAGGTGTTCTTCCAGACTATCCCCAACGTCTATACCAAATTTCATCTAAATCCGATCAGCCGTTTAGGCTGCAAACTCTAACAAACATCCATCCATCCATCCATCCATCTATACTTTCGCATTTATAATATTAGTATGATATCACGCTGGTGAAGTCGCGAGCAACAGCTAGTATAGACTATATTTATAACTAAATAAAATTAATTCCGCACGAACGCAGTCGTGGGAATAAGCTAGTATGTAATAAAGACTTTCATACAGTTACAATTAAATTGGAAACACCTTTTGTAGTATTAAAGTTGCTTGACTTAACTTAACAAGGAATTAAAATATTGTTCTTGTAGTTTGAAATGAAAATTTTAAATGAACATATCAAAACCGTATAAAGTAAATTATTTAAATAGTAAAAAGCTAGATTGACCCTTTAGTTTAGGGTATAATAAGAAATTTATAAAAAAAATAGTTAGTACCGTATGTGTTCTACATCTGTGTGAAATTTCATCGAGATCAGTTCACCACTTCTGGAGATACGAAATAACAAACATCCATTCATTTGCTTTTATATTAATACTAGCTTTCGCCCGCGTATATGTATTTAAAAAAGCAAAAGTAAGTAGTATATATTCTCCCAGACTATGCTCTACATCTATGCCTTTCATCCAGATCCGTTCAGCCGTTTAGCCTACAAACTCTAACAAAGACCCATCCATCTAAAATTCGCATTTGTAATATTAGTAGGATGTAGTATGATATAAACATTATTATCCATGTTACACACACTCTAATTCTTATCAAATTATTGACAAAAATAACTTTCAAACTAAAGCAGTCACAAACGGAATTTCACGATCCTCAAGAAATAACAGATTATAAGCCTGATTCCTAGATCCATGTACGGGGTTTTCACTAGTAAATAACACAGACTACTCAAAGTGAAAGCACACTTGTCACATCAGCAAGTGCAGTGCTTTACACGCCAAATAACCGAGCCCTCTCTATTGAAGGGCGGCGCGACGCATCGTCACCCTTAACACTTATCAGTACGTGGCAACCGTGGGTATACTTATAGTATCTCTGTCGCTCCCTTTTAAAAAACTGAGATGGAATGTTACCGAGGTGGTAACTGTCAGTACGACGTCGTCTGCGTTCATTAAAAACTAGCTTTCGCCCGCGTATATGTATTTAAAAAAGCAAAAGAAAGTAGTCTATGTGTTCTTCCAGACTACGCTCTACATCTATGCCTTTCATCCAGATCCGTTCAGTCGTTTAGGTTACAAATTCTAACAAACATCCATGTAAACTTGCGAATCTATACTATTATAATAAAGCGTAAATACACATTTCTTTGTTGCCTAAGATGTCAGCAATTACAGCATATTTTTGAATAATTCTTTTTTTCATAAAAAGCCCTACACTTACGTCATGCTTTAGGCTATATATTTTCACGCCATAAACTTAGGCGGTAAATATTTTGGATAAAAACCCTAATGTGGAAAAGAGACCATAAGTTGTAGCCAACATCAAGAAAGAAAGATTGCTAAGGTTTGTCACGTCATGTCATGTCATGTCATGTCATGTCATGTCATGTCATGTCATGTCATGTCATGTCATGTCATGTCATGTCATGTCATGTCATGTCATGTCATGTCATGTCATTTTGACATTTGCAATTGGGGATTTGACAAATGTAAACAATAAAATAAAGTTTTTATAATTTCACGCGGATGAATCCGCTCGCGAACAGCTAGTTTATAATATTAGTATGATTGTTTAAGTTCTCCCGTATACATTAGCTACCTTCTAGAAAAAGTCATGAACAAACACGGATTTACAGACAGTCAGACAAAAAAAAAAAAAAAAAAAAAAAAAAAAAAAAGTATCCTCTACATCTGTGACAAATTTCGTCAACAAACATCCATGTAAACTTGCGAATCTATACTATTATAAAAAAGCGTAAACACACACTTCTTTATTGCCTAAGATGTCAGCAATTACAGCATATTTTTGAATAATTCTTTTTTTCATAAAAAGCCCTACACTTACGTCATGCTTTAGGCTATATATTTTCACGCCATAAACTTAGGCGGTAAATATTTTGGATAAAAACCCTAATGTGGGAAATAGACCATAAGTTGTAGCCAACATCAAGAAAGAAAGATTGCTAAGGTTTGTCACGTCATGTCATTTTGACATTTGCAATTAAGGATTTGACAAATGTAAACAATAAAATAAAGTTTTTATAATTTCACGCGGGTGAATCCGCTCGCGAACAGCTAGTTTATAATATTAGTATTGTTTAAGTTCTCCCGTATACATTAGCTACCTTCTAGAAAAAGTCATGAACAAACACGGATTTACAGACAGTCAGACAAAAAAAAAAAAAAAAAAAAAAAAAAAAAGTATCCTATGTGTTCTTCAAGACTGTCCTGTACATTTACACCAAATTTCATCGAGATCTGTTCAATCGTTTAGGTTACAAACTCTAACAAACATCCATTTAAACTTGCGAATCTATACTATTATAATAAAGCGTAAATACACATTTCTTTATTGCCTAAGATGTCAGCAATTACAGCATATTTTTGAATAAATCTTTTTTTCATAAAAAGCCCTACATTTACGTCATGCTTTAGGCTATATATTTTCACGCCATAAACTTAGGCGGTAAATATTTTGGATAAAAAAAAAAAAAAAATATCCTATGTGTTCATCAAGAATATCCTTTACATCTGTGACAAATTTCGTCAACAAACATCCATCTAAACTTATCCTAACATTGTAAGTGTATAGTATGGATACGATGCGCGAAATACGAATAAACCAAGAGTAACTTCTCTATGCTGACACAAAACTATTTGATATTATCTTGAAATACCTCGAGATCACTCAACTAATATTTACGCATCAACACATTGTATAAATAATGTAATATTAAAGACACGAGCAGTAAAGTTGCCAGCAACAAAGTTGCAACAAAGTGTACCAAGTTTACAGAGCATACAAGTGTAAAGGCAAGATACGAAATGAGTATATTAGAGGAAGTTTGAGAGTAGCCCCAGTGGTTTAGAAAATAAGGAGTAAAAGGTTAGCGTGGTATGGGCATGTTATGAGAAGGGATGAATCGCATGTAATAAGAAGGACGTTAGTTATGAATGTGGAGGTACACCGGTAGTGGTAGACCTAGAAAGAGATGGATGGATTGCGTGAAAGGTGACATGATCAAGAAGGGAGTGATGACTGAGATGACGGATGATAGAGTTATTTGGAGGACGAAAACCTGGTGCGCCGACCCTACGGGAGTAGGATAAAGCAGGGGAGATGATGACAAATGTAAAGGCAAAGATCTCAGTAACAGGTAACTGCAAATATTGTCCATAGATTCATGCTATTTCAACTATTTGAACAATGTTTATTAAAGTTAAATTGCAGTAATGTAGTCAGTGATTCTCAACCTTTTTTTGTTGCGGCACATAAAAATAAAAATTATTTACTTACTACACACTGCATAAATATTTTTTTTTGAAATTTTGAAATTTGGCGGCACACAAAAGTGCTGCGGCACAATGGTTGAGAATCACTGTATTAGGTAGAAAATACGTTGTTATTAAACTCTACGAAAATATACGTAGGATAAAGAGGTTAAATATGTTTTCTTTTTAATTGATTTCGAATTTTATATTTTGACGTTGGTTTTTAAATGAGTTTTGAGTTTAGAGTCGGAGAAAAAAGAGGAACGACGATGTGGATGTGTTTTTGGAAAAGGGTGTAAAGATTAAAAAAAAAACAATAAATAAGAAGTTTATTTTTATTTGATCGAGCCACAACCTACATATACACTTGAAAATCTATATAAATGAGAATTTATGTTTTCCTAAACCACATATTGCGATAAAAATGTTACTTTTAATCATACGAAGTCACAACAAATCGCTGGTAATTCATAAAAATTAAGACTTAGGGTTCAGACTTAGACTAAAGGCGAAAATTTGGTTTGATATTTGTTACCATCCAAATTTTCGCAATTTGATATTTGTTACAGTCATAAAAAACATATTGAATGCCTTATCATACTTTGCGAAAGTTTAGTTATAAATGCGAAAGTTTAGATGGATGGATGTTTGTTAGAGTTTGTAGCCTAAACGGCTGAACGGATTTCGATGAAATTTGGTATAGATGTAGAGGATAGTTTGGAAGAACACATAGGCTACTCACTTTTGTGTTTTTTTAATTCCACGCGGACGGAGTCGCGGGCGAAAGCTAGTTATAAAACAGTCGTATTCCCCACTTCAAAGCAATGATTGAAGTGCGTTTATCACAAAGACTTAACCTCCCCTAATGCAGTATACCGTGTTACGAGTGTAAAGCCGTTAACATCAGTGTAATCTGATAGAAAAACAATCGAGTTACGATAGTTTTTATCAGGGTAGCGACAAATAAAAATCAATTTCCCAAAGCAAAACGACAAGACTGGTTGGGGAGCTTCGGTATCGATCGGGGACGACCTTGGCAGTGAGCGAGGACGCCTATTTATATCGCGGGGGTGAGTTTAGGGGTGGAAGGCGGGAGCAGTGGAGAGGGAGATAAAAGTCTTCTCGCCTTACAAACGGTGAGTTGATTTCAGCGCTCGTTCTCCGATTTTATTTATAAGTGAAGCTTATTGCTGGGCTTGAATGAAAAAGTGTAGGAACGGAATAAAGTAATAACTCTTTAGATTTTGTTTTTCTCACATTTCAACAACTGTTCACAAAAACGACAATATTAAAATATGCTATCATAGTTCATAATAATATTATAAACTAGATTTCGCCTGCGACTCCGTTCGTGTAGAATTAAAAGTGAGTAGCCTATGTGTTCTTCTAGACTATCCTCTACATCTATACCAAATTTCATCGAAATCTGTTCAGTAGTTTAGGCTACAAATTCTAACAAACAAATATGATGATGCGTGATGTATGATGCGAAAGATTAGATGATGTTAGCGATTTCGATGAAATTTGGTATAGATGTAGAGGATAATCTGGAAGATCACATAGGCTGCTCATTTTTGTTTTTTTTTTTATTTCTTACGGACGGAGTCACGGGCAAAAGTTAGTTATGTAAATGTGTTTTATTGATTTACAATAAAATGATCTACAATAGATTGAACTAGAAGTATCGACACTAGTTAATTATGGAATGGAGTGTGTGATGTCGAGAAAAATCATGCCATTTTATACAAGAACGTATAGAAAAAAGCAACATCTCTACAGAAGATGTCCAGGTATGATGAAGTTAATAGTAAGTAATCTTTATAAAACGTTTGTTGCTTTAACTGGAGAATATCTCGTTATTGTACAACGCCCTCTGGTGGTCCGGAGTGCATATTTTTGTGCCAATAATTAATGTTCTCGTGCAGAAGTTGCACGAACCCACGAAATACATCGCGAATTGTAAACAATGATAGAACTGGATGTAGGGTGACCAAACTTTATATGGACAATTCACGTCTTTTTTTTTAATTTTTCTTTCTACAAAATCCATAATATGCTGAAATCTGTTTTCTATTTGTTTATGTTTTTTTTTTATTTCATACGGACGGAGTCACGGGCGAAAGTTAATTATTTAATAAATGTGTTTTATTGATTTATAATAAAATGATCTACAATAGATTGAACTAGAAGTATCGACACTAGTTACTTATGAAATGGAGTGTGTGATGTCGAGAAAAAATCATGCAATTTTATACAATAACGTATAGAAAAAAGCCACATCTATACACAAGATGTCCAGGTATGATGAAGTTAATAGTAAGTAATCTTTATAAAACGTTTGTTGCTTTAACTGGAGAATATCTCGTTATTGTACAACGCCCTCTGGTGGTCCGGAGTGCATATTTTTGTGCCAATAATTAATGTTCTCGTGCAGAAGTTGCACGAACCCGCGAAATACATCGCGAATTGTAAACAATGATAGAACTGGATGTAGGGTGACCAAACTTTATGTGGATAATACACGTCTTTTTTTTTAATTTAACGCGGGCGAAGTCGCGAGCAACAGCTAGATAATATTCAACACACAAGATTAACAAAGGCGATATTTCAATTTTAAATTTTTTACATTAATTATAACAAAGGAAAGGAAAGTGAAATACAAATTCATCTGGAAATTGAAATTGCCATATAATAAATATCCAAAATGGGGGTCGTAAAAATTCTTCCAATCTTTTTCTATAAAAATATACGTAAATCAAAAGGGAACAATGCAAATCGGCGCTACGCCCCTGCCGATGTTCCGGGGCTCCATTATTTATTAAATTTCAATAACATTGATTAAATATAACCATAGTTAGGGGATATTTACAATGTAATAGTTATTAACAATTAAACAACATAATTATGGTAATTAAATAATCGTTAGCGGCTTTAGTGGTTGTTTTTTTTTCAACCTAACAAGTTAGGGGAGTCAATGTTGATGTATTTAATAAGATAGGAAGAATGTAATTATTTAATAAATGTGTTTTATTGATTTATAATAAATATCCAAAATGGGGGTCGTAAAAATTCTTCCAATCTTTTTCTATAAAAATATACGTAAATCAAAAGGGAACAATGCAAATCGGCGCTACGCCCCTGCCGATGTTCCGGGGCTCCATTATTTATTAAATTTCAATAACATTGATTAAATATAACCATAGTTAGGGGATATTTACAATGTAATAGTTATTAACAATTAAACAACATAAGTATGGTAATTAAATAATCGTTAGCGGCTTTAGTGGTTGTTTTTTTTTCAACCTAACAAGTTAGGGGAGTCAATGTTGATGTATTTAATAAGATAGGAAGAATGTAATTATTTAAATATTCAATAATTAATAACAATAACTAAGCGCCAATAGCCTAATGGTTTGGGGTACGGACTACCGATCGTGATATCGAGGGTTCGAATCCCGCCGTTCGACTATTGTCGTGAACCATATCCTAGCACAAGTCTAGAGCTTAGTTGGAATGGTTAAAGGAAATATTAGTAAATTAACAAAAATCTACTAATATTTTTATTGAAAAAAAAATGATTTACAGTTATAATTATTTAGAATTCATGAAACACTAGCTCGTAACTCCGTCCGCGTGGAATTAAAAAATATCGCCTATATTACTTATTGATAACGTAGCTTTTTAATAGAGAAAGAATTTTTGAAATCGGCAGTAGTTTTTCAGTTGTTTCAATACATACAAAAATACAAACCTTTCCTCTTTATAATATTAGTATAGATTAATAAGACATGGGAATATTAAATCATTTCTAGATATTTAGATATTAAACCCAACCCAAGTTGTAAAAAAGTTAGTCATAATTTGCTATTTTTAATTCCACACTGATAGTTGCAGACAAAAGCTGTATAAATAGATTCACGAATGTACAGTCAACAGAAAAGTTTAATAACGATTCCTAAAGTGACGTCAGCAGAACAAAAGTTAATTGTGAAAGTTACCTTGTATAGGGATGTATAGAAAGTTTACTTCCCCGTAATTTGATCGCTTATGACGTAGTAACGTTGCTAAGGCGTTGCAAATGTACAGTGGCGGAATTCCGCGGCGTTTCACTTTTGAAAGCCTTGTTCATTACGAGACAAACTCCTACAAATAACGAATTAGACAGCAGTGAATGCAAACGCAGAGATAATAAAAGGAAACTAGGTGTCACTAACCGACATTTTTCATACAGACAATTATAATCATCATCATCTCGTTATCCTACTCCCGTAGTGTCGGCGCAACAGGTTTTTGTCCTCCACATAACTCTATCATACGTCATCTCAGTCATCACTCCCTTTTTGATCATGTCACCTTTAACACAATCCATCCATCTCTTTCTATGTCTACCTCTACCGATGTACCCTTCCACAGTCAACTAACGTTCTCCTTGTAACATGCGATTCATCCCTCATAACATGCCCATACCATGCTAACCTTTTACTCCTTCTCTACTACGGGGGCTACTCTCAAACTTCCTATAATTATTCCGCGTCTCGTTTCAAAATGTTCAAACGATTGTAGCTTTAAGGTGGAACACCGCTAGATTTGCTGACTGTACATGGAGTGTTTGAAGCGGTGAGCGCTGCGTAGAAGTTACCTATACACGGACTTTGGGCGTATTTAATGCATTGTTATGCTGGCTTTATGGACAGTTGATATTTAATTATTAAATACAGACAGTAAAAAAATTTAGGAAAGATATCTTATTTCTTTATCTATACATATTATAATAAAATTGGAATGTCTGTTTGTAATATCAAAGGAAAAACTCCAGATTTCGGGAAGATGAAGTATTTGCGTTACTGATAACGAAAATCGCATTTGAAAAATTTTCGTCTGTCTGTCTGTCCGCAAGCCGCGTTTGTTCCCGGTAATCTCCGAGACGGCTGGGCCGATTTTGACCGGACTTTCGCTGGAAGATAGCTGCCATGGACGGGCATATTATAGGCTACTTTTTTCTAATTCCGCGCTGTCAAAACGGCGTAACGAGTGGTCCAAATTAGCGCTAACGAAGTTTGCGGGCGACAGCTCGTTAAACAATAATCTTGGTGTTAATCATTTGACTACCTTGTAGTAAGCATAGATATATGCGAAGATTTAGAGGTGACGGTACAAGGAATAATATGTGCGAACCTATCTGTCTACTATTTTGGTTTAAGGCTTGTTTTAATTTATCTACGCTTTAAGGTGTAGTTACATTTTGATGTAGCTGATAGTGGGAGGGAGCCGCTGTTCGCTGGGATCGATATAACGGGGCGGAGGCTTGCGGGGCGAAGGCCGGGGGCCGGCTTGCGTCGCAACGAGCTTGCCGCTATCATTTTTAAATGCGTATCTCACATAATTTTGTAATTGAGGTAAAATTTTTAGCTTACAAAATCAACATTTAAAACACGGTTTTTTTAGCCATAAAAATATACATTCTGCAAATTATTGACGTTTAAAAATACAAAATGCTTTGTTAAATTAAATTGGCTGACAGAAGTGTTAAGAAAATTAGATTCTGATCAGCAATTTATTCGGAATTGTGCGTATTCGCGTGTTACTTTTGTAAATAATTAAATGCAAAGCCAGCGTTTGCCAAAGGTCTTTAAACTTGCATCTCGTAGCACGTTGGTGTACACGTGAGTGAGATGACTCAATCAGCAACGGTAATAGCTACTTCTATTAAGACGAAAATAAAAAATCAAATAAGCCTAGATTTGCAATTTTCAGTTTTTTAAACGGTCTTACTACCGAAATGGTTTACAGTTTAGGTCTATTTTTTAGTAGATTAAATGAAAAAGAACCAATTACGGGCAATTTTTAGAGCGGGCACTTAACTATCGCATAACTGATGTGCGATTGTCGATTGTTTCGCAGCCCATTCAACTGTTTAGTTGCACAAATAAAATTCGAGTAGTGTGCGCACTTTCATAGGAATCAAAGCGCGACTTAACAGTTGTGCGATAGTTTAGTCAAAGGTGTTGGCGCACTCAAAGTATAAACATAGTAGCTTTTGCCCACGACTTCATTTGCGCGGAATAAAAAAAACTTAGTAAGTTGTATATGTCCTTCCAGGCTATGTTCTACATCTGTGCTTTCATCGAGATCCTTTAAGATGTATTGGAGATATGTAGTGAAATCCATCCATCCAATCTTTGCATTTAAAATATTAGTATGAAGCAAGATAACCTGATTTGGCACGTCGATAATAAGTATACTCTTTTACCAGACGTGCCAACTGAAGCGCATGAGATTTACAAAGTTAGTTGTTACATTAATCCCCCCCATGCCATGGCCATGTCTCGTGAAATATGCACGGCCGATAAGAGCCCCTTCACACGGCGCGACGTAACATAAAATATGTATGAATCCACTCACTTTCCGGTAAATCTTTGCACAGTCACGTCCAAAAGGATATCGAATCACGAGTTTATACACAACAGTAAACTTAAGTTTACATTGTCACAAAACATGTATTGAAACATACATCTATCAGTGGCAGTTTACTATAAAATGAGCGTTCCTCCGTTAATTTTAGGGTGTCCATTCGTTTGGTATTACAGGGACGTACCGAAACGCATTAAGCGTTCGTCCATTGTTTCCCGGATAATCTGTAATTATGAAAACGTCGATCATAGTGAGAGAGACAACTAATGATGTTCGTACGTTTGATTTATTATTTTGGTGCGTTATAAATCTTCCGAGATAGATAGCTGTTGTAATGAGCATTGACGGGGAATTGAGTTTCAATAAATAGGTAGCTTTTTACGTTTAGTTTTTAATTAATTCTAGAATTTGTTCGTTATGCGTTCTTACAATAAACAAGATAATGGGACTAAAAAGAAAATTATTTAAAAATACACTACACTAATCCTGTAACTAATTCTCTTTTGCCGGCGTCCCCCCCCCCCCCCAGTAGACCCGGCATTGTTGTAAATGTTAATAATATCATATCAATATTAATATGAACAATAACCAAATTATATTCCCAAGGTCATACGATTTGTTCACGCAACATAACATCTAATAATTTACTATGAAATGATATTTCAGTTGCTGAGTGAAGCAATATATCACGTACTAAATCATATCATACTTCTTACTAATATTATAAATGCGAAAGTTTAGATCTTTAGATGGATGGATGGATGTTTGTTTGAGTTTGTTGCCTAAACGGCTGAACAGATTCCGATGAAATATAGTACAGATGTGGAGGATAATCTGTAAGAACACATAGGCTACTCACTTTTGTTTGTTTTTAATTCCACGCGGACGAAGTCGCGGGCGAAAGCTATATACATTTTTATCAGTTACAAAACGCTCATAAAACTACAATCAACATTTAAAAGATATTTATGCAACCGAGAGGAACATCGCAAACATAAAAATAATGACCGACATCCTGAATCGAGTATAATACCTAGGGTTGCAATAGCTGTGAACGCATATAAAGCATATCGCCATTCACCAGTTCCAGAGTTCCCCATTCGCCAGGACTCAAGCCGGAAGCTGGCGATGATTCACGCGAGCTGGCGCGTGCCTCCATTATTTATGGGGCATTTATTGTCACCCTAGCTAAACGCAATCGACGCCCCGTCGCTAATGTACATTTGTTTTATTAAAACTGTCACAGCTTAGTACAAAATTGTAAATCGTATTTTTACTATTCGAATAAAATACTGTATTTAAAATGTTTTTAGGCGTTTAAATTGGGATATTTGTTGTCAATCTTTTATTACAATCAAAACTAACAAACCCCGATGGCTCCGAAACTAGTCGGTGCCGTCACCGGAAGATAAAACGTGAGCCGTCTTTAATTTTCGCATAACTAACATATCGACAAAAAAAACAAAAGAGACAAAACGCAGAGCCCAGGACAGAGCGAGCTGGCGGCGTACTGTGGACGCCCTCTGCCCCACTTTGGGGACATAGGAAAAGAAGAGAGAGAGAGAGAACAACATATCAATTTACTCAATTTTTTAACTATACATATAATAAACCAAGTATTGAGAAATAATAAACAATGATTAATAGCTTTCAAAATCAATTCATTGTCACCCTAAATCTGAGAGAAACAATCGTCAATCTCATGTACTAATGAAATTATTCACAATTTAATTCGTATACGTGTTAATTGTCTTGTTTCCAATTAATTAACAGATTGGTAGTGACATGTGACGATAGATGTCGCGTCTGTCTATTACGTTGAATAGAATACAGGATAAACAGATTTATAGCTTTAACATTATTTTAGGGTTGGATATCAGTGCTGGAATGACAATGTTGGTTTAGTTTCCAACACTGGATTCGTTAATGGACTAGAATTATGTAAACTGGGTATTAATATCTACTTGATTTATGTTTCAGTAAGATGTTATTTCAGAGACTATTTCGTATAGTTTACGATCTATTTTTAAGTGTTCAAATTAAACGAAAATTTTAGGCTTATAATTACGGATTATTCCCAACCGTCACACCACTGTCCCCACGTGAGAATAAAATGTTTCATGCGTCCACCTTTTAGTCCCACTATCGCCAAAAAGGTGACAGATGGAACCGTTATGAAACAAAATAACTTCCAACCTCGTCGCAAAAGGTGGGTCGGATGAAACTTTTTATTCTCATCTGTCTCCACGTGGGGACAGAGCGGGGTGACGGTTGGTAATAATCCATAATTACGTTGCCAATAATAGTCATTTTCCTATATTATTTTTTTCTTGATATTCAATACTATTATAAGATACTTTTATTTAAGAAAAGATAACTATATAATTCTTTCTTCGTTTATATCTTTAGGTAGTCGCCGGCAGAGGGCGGTGGCGAGGGAGATATAAATTTTACAAGACAAAGAGCTCCCGGCTCTACTTTTGTCCGAAGTCGTTTTATAAACTTTTACGTCTACCTTCCGTTGAAAGTTTCACTTCTAACGACTTCTTTGTTTTAATCTTCTTGTTAACAATTTTAATCACTTACTTTCGTTTATTGAGGGAAATTAATTAGTCAAGTTGTAAGTACGGACTTCCTTGAATTTTAAAAAAAATGTTTTAACATTCAACAGTGAGATAAAAATGTCAGCTTATCATTGACGAGTTAAACGGATAGGTAGAAGGCGTGGTATTTCGTACCTATTTGACTGTCGCAATTTTAGCGCTGTTAGCGAGGATTCTAACTACAGATAGATTAATTTTTTTATATCAACGAAGTTAATCCTATCGTTTCCATTTAGATATCTGTGTAGCTAATTAGCATATAATACATAAAATGTACTACTAATTCTTCACAAAACACCAGGACTTGAGTTGCTAAATTACTTTCAGTTTATAAGCCTTTTTCTTTCTAAGACTCTCAAAGATGTTAAAGTTAAAAAAAAACAAAGTAAATTATATGTTTTTAATACAAATATTAAAATACTTTTTACAATAATAATTGAGATCATAAATAACAAACAATTTAACATACGAGTACATTATTGTCTAAATACTTATGGAACTAAATATAAACTAAATATTTATAGGAAATTCAATCAATGGCGTTTAACTAAGTATACTTAGAGCGCGCGCACACCTTTGACCAAACTATCGCGCAACTGTTTAGTCTCGCTTTGATTCCTATGAGCTTATATGGTGCACACTACTCGATTTTTAGTGCAACTAAACAGTTGAATTAACTATGGAAATTTGGTTTGGGGTACGGACTACCGATCGTGAGGTCGACGGTTCGAATCCCGCCATTCGACTATTGTCGTGAACCATATCCTAGCCCAAGCCTAGAGCTTAGTTGGAATGGTTAAAGGAAATATTAGCAAATTAACATAAAATCTACTAATATTTTTATACAAAAAAAAAAAAAAAAACAAAGTAAATTATATGTTTTTAATACAAATATTAAAATACTTTTTACAATAATAATTGAGATCATAAATAACAAACAATTTAACATACGAGTACATTATTGTCTAAATACTTACAGAACTAAATATAAACTAAATATTTATAGGAAATTAAATTAATGGCGTTTAACTAAGTATACTTAGAGCGCGCGCACACCTTTGATCAAACTATCGCGCAACTGTTTACTCTCGCTTTGATTCCTATGAGCTTATATGGTGCACACTACTCGATTTTTAGTGCAACTAAACAGTTGAATTAACTATGGAAATTTGGTTCGGTGTACGGACTACCGATCGTAATGTCGACGGTTCGAATCCCGCCATTCGACTATTGTCGTGAACCATATCCTAGCACAAGCCTAGAGCTTAGTTGGAATGGTTAAAGGAAATATTAGCAAATTAACATAAAATCTACTAATATTTTTATACAAAAAAAAAACTACACTAAAAGTCTCTCTAAACGAATCAATACTTTACATTAGGGGATCTAAAGAATCTCTTACGAGTCTATCGCGACGCCAAATATCGTGTTATCTTTGTTTACTTCTATATGTATGACAGAGACACACTCAAGTTTGATTCCATAGTTAATTAAAAATAATCTAACAAAAGTGTTTATAAAAAAAAACTACACTAAAAGTCTCTCTAAACGAATCAATACTTTACATTAGGGGATCTAAAGAATCTCTTACGAGTCTATCGCGACGCCAAATATCGTGTTATCTTTGTTTACTTCTATATGTATGACAGAGACACACTCAAGTTTGATTCCATAGTTAATTAAGAATTGGAGATCGAATAGATCCCTAACGCAAGTGAGATAGAGTACTATAATGAGTTATTTCGTCAACTTTGCCCCAAAGTGCGTTCCGTTTTAGTCTCTAATAAACTGCTGTCATTCTCATGTTCTTCTTCAACTCGCAATAAAACCTCGAGAACTTGCTTTTTTATTTGATTCTGATATTTAGTTGGCAGTCGCTTCGTGCTTTGACAGACGCTGGCAAAGAATAAGTCTAAAGAATCGCTGTCTGTTGTACTAGGCTCCCATATCTCCTCTTGTTCGATTTCAGACTGGATGTCCATTTCGTCGATTTTTTTATCTTCTATCGCTGCTCTGTTGTCCCTAGTAAAATATATTCATTAATCTATATCTATATCTATCTATACTATTATAATAAAGCGTAAACACACTTTGTTGCCTAAGATGTCAGCAATTACAGCATATTTTTACAATAATAATTGAGATCATAAATAACAAACAATTAAACTTACATTATTGTCTAAATACTTACAGAACTAAATATAAACTAAATATTTATAGGAAATTAAATTAAAGGCGTTTAACTAAGTATACTTAGAGCGCGCGCACACCTTTGACCAAACTATCGCGCAACTGTTTAGTCTCGCTTTGATTCCTATGAGCTTATATGGTGCACACTACTCGATTTTTAGTGCAACTAAACAGTTGAATTAACTATGGAAATTTGGTTTGGGGTACGGACTACCGATCGTGAGGTCGAGGGTTCGAATCCCGCCATTCGACTATTGTCGTGAACCATATCCTAGCACAAGCCTAGAGCTTAGTTGGAATGGTTAAAGGAAATATTAGCAAATTAACATAAAATCTACTAATATTTTTATATAAAAAAACTGCGAAACAATCGACAATCGCACAACAGTTGCGCGATTGTTTAGTCAAACGTGTGCGCCCGCACTTATACTACTTAGTAGACGCAAGTTAATTTTTTAATATTGGATCTTTTAGCTATTTAATTAAAAATAATCTAACAAAAGTGTTTATAAGAAAAAACTACACTAAAAGTCTCTCTAAACGAATCAATACTTTACATTAGGGGATCTAAAGCATCTCTTACGAGTCTATCGCGACGCCAAATATCGTGTTATCTTTGTTTACTTCTATATGTATGACAGCGACACACTCAAGTTTGATTCCATAGTTAATTAAGAATTGGAGATCGAATAGATTCCTAACGCACTTGCCATAGAGTATTATAATGAGTTATTTCGTCAACTTTGCCCCAAAGTGCGTTCCGTTTTAGTCTCTAATAAACTGCTGTCATTCTCATGTTCTTCTTCAACTCGCAATAAAACCTCGAGGACTTGCTTTTTTATTTGATTCTGATATTTAGTTGGCAGTCGCTTCGTGCTTTGACAGACGCTGGCGAAGAATAAGTCTAAAGAATCGCTGTCTGTTGTACTAGGCTCCCATATCTCCTCTTGTTCGATTTCAGACTGGATGTCCATTTCGTCGATTTTTTTATCTTCTATCGCTGCTCTGTTGTCCCTAGTAAAATATATTCATTAATCTATATCTATACTATTATAATAAAGCGTAAACACACTTTGTTGCCTAAGATGTCAGCAATTACAGCATATTTTTGAATAATTATTTTTTTTTATCTTCTATCGCTGCTCTGTTGTCCCTAGTAAAATATATTCATTAATCTATATCTATATCTATACTATTATAATAAAGCGTAAACACACTTTGTTGCCTAAGATGTCAGCAATTACAGCATATTTTTGAATAATTATTTTTTTAATAAAAAGCCCTACACTTGCGTCACGCTTTAGGCTATATATTTTTCACGACATTAAACTTAGGGGGGTAAATATTTTGGATGAAAACCCTAATGTGGGAAAGATACCATAAGTTGCTGCCAACATCAAGAAAGAAAGATTGCTAAGGTCTGTCATGTCATGTCATTTTGACATTTGCTATTGATAATTGGACAAATGTAAACGATTTTTTTTTATAATTTCATGCGGATGAAGCCGCACGCGAACAGCTAGTGTTAAGATGTTTTTCGAAGCGACTTGTGCTTTTATTTTTATGTACTCGACTTTTCGGTAGTGGAAAAAGTCGCACGCGACCAATCGCTGACAGAATCAAGAATATGTGAAACGGAATATGGAAATATTTCGATGAATTTATCGATTGCTTTTTTATAAAAATTATTCTTTACGACTGTTGAATTGACTAAAATTTTATTTAAAGATATTTATAAAATGAAAGTAGCAGTAACACTATTTAAGCAAAATGTTAGATTTTTTTATCTATACTAATATTATAAAGAGAATTTGTATTTTAGTCTGTATTCGATTCCCCGAAAAAACTACTGGGCCGATTTAAAAAAATCTTTCACTATTAGAAAGCTAATTTATCTATAAGTAACATAGGTTAGGTTTTTATTATTTACACAGCTAGTAACAATAATTCCTTACTCTCGTATCATCATGTGTGGCAACACAAATGACATTCGGTTTTGAAATCGCCATTTCTTACACGGCAATCCTGCTTTCGTCCGCACGCCTTTTCTTGTCTTCTTGAGCGCCTGCCGCAATGAATCCCGCAAGATCTTCCATTCCCGTTTCAGAATTTCACCTAGAACAAAAACATACTAACGAAATACATTAAATGCTAGATAACTTTTCTATCTATACTAATATAATAAAGCGTAAACACACTACTTCGTGGCGTAAGATGTCAACAATCACATGTTTTTGAATAATTCTTTCTTTAATAAAAGCCCAACATTTACGACACGCTTTAGGCTATATATTTTCACGCTATTAAACTTAGGGAGTGAGTAAATTGAAAAAATAATCTGCGAGAAAGGGACAACAAGCTAATTAATAGCAGCAAAGAATCAAGATTATTATGGTTACTTAAATTCTCAGCCAATAGCAAATGGCCTTCATTTTCATCTGAACTATTAAATTTGCATTTACAATTGAAATGTTTACCATATCATATGTAAACAATACTTTTTACAATATCTTGCGAATGAAACCGCACGGGAATAGCTAGTTTACTATAATAGGAAATAATGTGCAGTGTTTTTAGTATTGAATACATAAACAGCTGTTCTTAAAATAATCTTTGTCGACAGCCGTCACTAGATGGCGGTAGTACTAACCTTCAAACAAAATTATATCGATTTTCTGTTCATATTTTAATGAATTAATAGCTATTGCTAATCGTGGGTTCGATTACAGATTATTTTTAAACATATTCATAATTTAATCTGTAATTAAAACACAGCAAGACTCAATAAAAAATATACCTAACTTGTTTAGCTCGGTATGTAATGTGGGTGTTGAAATGTTTAATATTCGCATATTATTCATTATCTTTACAAATGTATATGTAGTTGTTTAAATCAGTAGTATCTTAAGCCAACAAATTGTACTTCAAACTGGTTATAAGATAAATGTCTGATACCTTAACTTTTGATTTTTTCTCTTCAACTATCTGCACCTATGATACAAGAATTCCTAGTCGATATCAGCGCCATCTATATATTAATTGACGGGTAAGTTAATCGTTTACATCTTTTTAAAAATTATACTTTTCAATTGATTCAGCACCTTTTACTTTAAACAACAAAAGCGATACGTTTCATGTTAAAATGTCATAAAAAACAACTAAAGAGGTATGTCGTACACAAATAGCTTACAATTAGCGCCCAGTCGCTTCGATATCTCTGTCCAGCAGCGATCCCTCACGTCAATATCTCGATGGTTCTCATGTCGTGTGTCGTACAACACTGGATACTTCTTCACCTCATCGATCAGTCTCTCACGGTACTCTCTCGAGGCAGTCATGACGCGACCTCCCGGTGCGATGCCGCGGCGATACTGCGCGAGCCGAGGCGAGACGAAGCGAGACGAAGCTAGCAAAGCGAAAGAGAAGCGAACATATTTGAATTGCGATGTTGCCGCTTAGCGTTTTATCGCGCTATGTGGGCGCGGTGGTTTAGTTTGTTGAACGAATATGGCTTATCATTACGTCAAATAAAATGGCTAAATTCGCTACGTTCGGTTGAATCTATGGGAAATAAACTTTACTACAATTTAAAAAGCAATGAGTTAATATATGATGATATATTACGTAATTCCCTGGCATTCTGCCTACCTTAATCTGTTGGCAAGCGTGATACGTACGAACATGGATTTGAGATCAACATTATGATAAACTAGCGGTCGCCCGCGGCGTCGGCGCTGAAATAAAAAGTAGCCCGCGTATATCAGTTACCTTCGTTTCGGTCTCATCCAAATCGATCAAGCCGTTTCGAGTGTTAGCCACAGGTAGTAAATATTTATTTTTTAGTTAATTCTGTTTTTAAAAGCTCTGGTCATATGTTTATACCTCGATAATGCAGTAAAACCCAACAACGTCGAGTAAAATGTCTAATTAAAATAAAACGAATGTAAATATGTATAGAAAGGTGACCCGCTACTGCATGACGTCATCAGCCTGTGAGCCTACGGCGGGCTAGGTGACCGTGAACAAAGACATTGCTTTCTACCTAAAGCATTGGAGTAGATTAAACCCTTTAGTTGTTTAATAATAAATAGTCGCTTAGTGTAGGCTTTGAAAACTTAAATACTAGTTACACACTATTTAACAAATCCATGCGACTTTTGGTTTAACATTGTTTTTAACGATATGCTTAATTCGCACTAGACGAGTAATTTAGTCAAGTAATCAGTAATTTCGCAACTAAAATAGTCTCCAAATCTATATGATTTGTTAAATTACTCGACAATATTTTTTCAGACACGTTTAATGGCTTAGGAAAAGTTCATCAGGCTACATGCTGTATAGTGTTATCAATAACTCAAGCAAATCTCTCTTCCGTATGTTGAAAAAATCTTTGATAGCCGCTGATAACCAAGCGATAGCTATTACGATTCAAAGATATACAACTGGACGCAAGCAAGTTCATCACAATACTTGTAAACACCGTAAAAACTCAGGGATTGTAATTAAAATCGAAAATCATGGCCCGCGGATAGCAAACTTTTAACCTCAACTCCAACGCTATCCTTTTATGCGTGAGTTAATACATACAGAATATATATAAACTAGCTGTTCGCGTGCGGATTCATCCGCGTGAAATTATAAAAACTTTACTTTATTGTTTACATTTGTCAAATTATCAATAGCAAATGTCAAAATGACATGACATGACATGACAAACCTTAGCAATCTTTCTTTCTTGATGTTGGCAGCAACTTATGGTCTCTTTCCCACATTAGGGTTTTTATCCAAAATATTTACCCCCTAAGTTTAATGGCGGGAAAATATATAGCCTAAAGCATGACATAAGTGTAGGGCTTTTTATTAAAAAAAGGATTATTCAAAAATATGCTGTAATTGCTGACATCTTAGGCAACAAAGAAGTGTGTGTTTACGCTTTATTATAATAGTATAGATATAAATAGATAAGTAATAAGTAATATAAGTAATAAGTAATAAGTATAAGTATGGAAGTATAGATAGATGTATAAGCAAAAAATATCGTAACAAAAAAATTGTTATCGCTAGGTGTGTCCCGCATAAGAAATCAATACAAACGTGTCACAGTAAAAAACGGCTCGAAACTCGCAATTACAAGAGTTCGGTTTCGACGCAAAAAAGTCTCTTAGTAACAACTACTTTATTAGTATGCGTTATCTCGACGGTATAAGGTACACATTCCTTTGCATAAGCGAGTTAAGGCTTTTTCCATATAAACTTTCGTATTTATTACTAAGATGTGATTATTATTACAGTCTATGTTTCATTAACATTGTTTAAATACAATAAACTAGCTGTTGTTCGCGACTTCGCCCGCGTGAAATAAAAAAAAATGTAGCCTATGTTACACACAGATAAATAACCTTTCTAACGGTGAAAGAATTTTTAAAATCGGCCCAGTTTTTGAGTTATCTCAATACAAACAAAATTACAAATATACAAATCTTTCCTCTTTATAATATTAATATAGAGTATAAATAGGCTTAGTAATAACATTTAATATATTTTTTTTTTATAATAAAAGGGGGCAAACGAGCGGCGAGAACACCGGACAATATTTTACTAAGTTCGATGTAATGATGAGGCACAATTACACACATATATTTAAAATATTCGTGTTTATACTGAATCAGTCAACTGATTACACTAGCCGCCAATTTGCAAATGGCTACCAAACAAGGTAGCCATAGTATTCATTTGCACTGGATATTGTTTGCACATCTATTGCTAGCAATTATAAACTTTCATGACCTTTGTTTAATTTGTGTAAGGCTGAATGATGTAGCATGTAGAAAAATAATTTTAAACGGAGAATCTAAATATCCTATTAAACAAAAACAGTTAAATTAAAACAGAAGCATTACCTACATAAAGTAAAATATATGTGTTGTGAAAAAAATATCGAAACGTGGTAACCCTTCTCCTTGAGGCGATTGAAGGACGCTTTGACCTTGAAATGCAACGCATGAGCTCACTCCCTCTAACACAATTTGTTAGACCGAGACAGACTATGTTATGCATTGATTGTATAACATTCACCATTTCTTTCGCACGTATTGCTCAGAGTATGTTGCGTCTCGCTCTCGTCGGTCACCGCTAGACACAGCGACGCCGGCCGCCGGTTGTGTGCAGCCGCCATGACGCATCTCGATATCGATACTTCGCAGTAATCCGACTCTCAGAATTTTAAAAACTTTTCATATGTTATGTAACTGTTATGATTTTTTAATAAATCTAGTTGATACATTTTCGTTATTTAGTTTTTAAAAATCCGATATACTTTTCAATTACTTTATAGGGTCGATTGATGGATTATTTGTCTCTTTAAAATAATGTCATCTAAACTAACGCTACTACTCACCTTCAGTTATAACTGAACAGCCGAATTGTACAGTTTCCAACCGGTTAAAGTCGCGCGACAGTCTCTATATTAATGTAAAGGTGAAGTTTTTTATTATTCGCTTATGGATTGTGCAAGTCACAAAATCGACACAGCTGATTTACTCAGGCCATTTTTTTGTTACGAGTATGACTCATCGAGCTACAGTTATGGACAATCGAGCGGTAGATTTCCGTTGTAAAGTAGTAATTTGTATCATATTGCTTCTACTTCCTTGCACGCAACATTTCTCTGAAACGAATTGTGCATATTCACTATATTATGCAAAGGAAAATAGTTAAATATCATAAAGCCGCTGTGGAGACAACTTGTATGATGATTATGGTTATCGAGTACATTCTAATACAATGTTATATTAAAATAATAATAAGGAAAATTCAATTGGATTTGAGATTGCCCTTGGAGGGTCAATATGAAATCCATATTCATTTTAGTAAAAGAGTAAAATAGCTTTGAGATTTATTGCACTACTGTTACAAGTACGATGAACGCAGCGAAGGACTTGCCGAGCGAGGTAAGCAGTGCGGCGAGCGGCGCGCCAGCATTGCAATAAGGTTTGTTACACACACACACGTGGTAGCGGACCCAGAGCGAGATGGCGCGGTTGTATGGCGTCAACGCAGCTTCGGGACTGTGAATACACACATCGTCGTGACCGCGCGCGACTATTTCTAAGCGCATAAGCCTATGCGCCGCGAAACTCCTTGTGTAGGCGCGCCACGGCAGGAAGGCGCCGCGACAACCCCGCGCTGTGTACAGCGGGCCTACATCCACGAACCGCTTGAAACAACCCTTCATGTACGGACCGAACATACATGTTTTTAATCCATGATCGTACACGTATTCAATAGTGGACGGGTACCATCGGACCAGTTTTATTTGTCTGTCGTAAAAACGATAGTAGTCGTAGTAATGACAACGCGCACGAAAGAATCGGCCAATATCACGCATGCGGGTGTCCTCCGCGTCCCAGATAGTATAGCAAAGCGAGTTGCTCGGAATCAAGGTGTCGTTGAGGCCGCACCAGTAGCAGGATATAATGTGCGGGTATACAGTGTACCAGTATGCAGTGAAGGTCAGATCCCCCCAGCGGAATCCGAGTTGCCAGGGCCCTTGGCGGCGTGCGTTATACAAGCTCCTTGTGGCATGTTGGACGGTAGGCCAGCGTGTTCTATATGTGACTGACTTTCCTCTTCCATATGAGCTATTCCGATACGCCGCTCTTGGAGTTGGCGAAGGAAGGGTTGTAACGTCGAAGTTCATCATGACCGGCGGACCATTAGGTCGCTCTAATATTTCTCCTCTATATAACATAGGCAAGGCAGATGAGTTGAATTGGAAGCTACCATCTTTTCTGTTACCTTTAAATACTTTTTTCAGTAATGGTATTTCGTTCATAAGTTCCTCGTACGTTTGATCATCCAAGTTTTTTATTATTTGCAAATCCGATCCGGACCCGTGTCCATGGTCCAGACTATGGTGATGTTGATGAGATTTATGTTTTGAATACACATTCTCCAAAATAATTAGCAAAAACAGTAAATATTGAGTAAAAAAAATATCTCTTGACATGCTTCAACCAACCTTGTCATAAAGACGGCAGCAAACGACTTTGACATTTAGAAGATTTTAGAAGAAGAAATATGGTCAACACTGACTTCTATAAATATCTATGACAAGTATAGTCAAATAAGAACGTCTGGGTCCGGCAAGTGGCGGCGTTGCTATCGCGGTGAGTTCAGTCAGAAAATTAGAAAAATCCACTCAGAAATAGAAAATGGCATAAAATAAAAAAGGCATGTATAAACATATCCCTAATTTATTAAATAATATAGTATTATGACTATTCAAACTTACTTATAAATCTTCTTAAATAACATTATAAACAATATATTTTAAGTATTTTTAGTTGTATAAGCAAAATCTTTTAAGAGTAAGAGATAAGGACATACACATGCTAGTAACTGGTACACTTGCAAGCATTCGTGCCAGCACGTGTCAGCTGTATGCATGTATTAGCTCCAACAGGCATGTCTATAACTGGCAAACAAGTAGCTAGCTCGATATATTTAAAGTGCCAGCGACTGGCGTGCTGATACGAAATTGACATTGTTACCATATCAGTAATACGTTTCTACTCTTACACTCCTAGCCATCAGCTACTACTTCTTAATTAACCATAAACATGTACATTCTAGACCAAAACAATAAAAACATGGTGAGATATAAAAGGGAAATATAGTGATGCGGAGCCAAGTTGCAGTAGGGTCTTGAGCAGACGCAGACGTGGTAGCGAACAAAGAGGGAAATGTCGCGACTAAAGGGAGTCAGCGAGGCCTCGGGGCTGGTCACACACCGGTCGGCGAAGCCCGTCGTCAAGATCTCCAGTTTGGCGAGGCGATGAGACGCGAAGCTGCGGGTGTATGATCTCCATGGGTGGTATAGGCCGCGGCAGCCGCGCGCCGTGTACATCGTGCCCACGTCCACGAAGCGTTTGAAGCAGCCCTTCTTAAACGGACCGATCACCATCAACTTCAACCCAGGGTCGTTTGCGAACTCAAAAAAATGCGGATACGTACGGTTAATCCGATGCTGGGTGCTGTGACGGGTGTCATTGAAGTGACAGTGTGCTCGAAAGAATCTCGAAATTCCGTGGAGACGGTATTTAGGTGACTGAAAGGCCTCGTAGCAGACCGTGGTGTTGGGCAGCAGGGTGTCGTTCAGGCCACACCAGTAGCATGAGAACACGTGCGGAAACTTGTCGATGGCGCGCAGCTCGAACTCGGCGAGTTGCTGCTGCTCCTCCTCCTGCGAGTGTCTTCCCCTAATTCTGTGATTTATCCTGGGCCAATGGGTTCTCTGTGTAGCTGGTCTTGTTCTCGTATGTGACAAGGAGTGTTCGACTGTAATAGGAAGTGTTGCAGTTGACATCGTCAGGTCGTGGCTGGCGGACGTCGGCGCCGCAAGGTACCGCGCGCCCACGCTGTCGGCCTGCGTGTGCGGGGCCGCGGCCCAATCATCTCTCCTGCTATCTTTGAACACTTGTCTTAATATGGGGATTTCTTGCATGAGGTCCTCGTATGTTTTGTCGTCGAGGTTCCTGATCACCTCAAGGTCCGCGTCAGGGATGTACTCGTGTCGGTTGCGGATGCGAGATAGAAGCGAGCTCGATGCATTACTTATCACCAAATAAATACAGATTACCTTTACAATTTCAACACACATATTATTTTGTTGTCAATTTCTGTGTCACTTGTGACGTTTGAATATCAGTCTATATATATTATAGTACTCTTTGATATCAGTATATGTTCCACTTTTTTAAATAACTTTTAGTGAAAAATAAGAAATACTTTTAGATATCTATAAAACATTCTCCAATCGTCTAAAAATCTACCTATTTTGAGAAAGAGTTAAAAGAATATTAACATAACGTAATCTTAACCATAAAAACATAACTGACTGAGCCTCAAACAGATGAAATAGTAACAACTGTTGGATGCGTTTTAAGTAAAAACCTTAAAACTTTAACTTTTATTTAAACTAAGTAAAAAGTCAAAATGGGTTCAGTTCAGATCAAAATGTTGATTAGAATTGTCGACTCATTAAGAACAATAAAGAATAAAGACAGATAGTTCTTACACATTTATTATATTATTGTCATAAATACTAGTATAGCAACGGCTGCGGTCACAAGAGACTTTGCGAGAAGCGTGGCGAGCGGCGCTGCGGCGTTGCAGTAAGGCTTTTTACACACACACACGTGATAGCGGACCCAGAGCGAGATTGCGCGGCTGTAGGGCGTCAGCGAGGCTTCCGGGCTGTGCACACACACATCATCGTGGCCGCGTGCAATTATCTCCATGCGCATTAGTCTGTGCGACGCTGCACTCCTGGTGTAGGAGCGCCACGGCAGGAAGGCGCCGCGACAACCGCGCGCCGTGTACAGCGGACCTACATCCACGAACCGCTTAAAGCAACCCTTCATGTACGGACCGAACATACATGTTTTTAATCCATGATCGTACACATATTCGACGGTCGATGGGTACCATCGGACCATTTTTATTTGTCTGTCGTAGTATCGATAGTAATCGTAGTAATGACAACGCGCGCGAAAGAAGCGACCTAGGTCACGAATGCGAGTATCATCCGAGTCCCATATGCTGTAGCAGATCGACTTGAGCGGAGAAAATGTGTCGTTGAGGCCGCACCAATAGCATGAGGTGATGTGTGGGTACACAGTGAACCAGTAAGCCGTAAACGTTATGTCTCCATAGCGGAAGCCAAGCCCGAACGGAAGTAGTTGGCGGCGCCCGTCTAACATATCCCTCGTTCCATATTTGACGGTGGGCCAGCGAGTTCTAAGAGTCACTGGCGATTTGCTGGACAACGTGCTGTTCCGAAAGGTGGCGGAGTTGTTAGACCTAACGTTACCCGTACCGGCATCGAAGTTCACCATAATCGGCGCCGCGTGAGGGCGCTCCAATATTTCTCCTCTATATAACATAGGCAAGGCGGTTGAATTAAATTTGAAGCTTTCGTCTTTTCTATTTCCTTCAAAAACTCGCTTCAGCATAGGTATTTCGTTCATCAGTTCGTCGTAAGTTTTATCGTCCAAGTTTTTTATCAACTCCAGATCGGATCTTGGCCCGTACTCGTGAATGTTACGAGATAGTTTGTTAGAAGATGCATATTCGAATAACATTATCAAAAACAGCAAATACTTCGAAAATAAAATATCTTCAGACATGATGAAGACCAAAGAGCATATAAGAGTCGGGACTTAGAATAAAGAATGAGTTCTGTCAAACTCAGTTTCCGTGGCAAATAGTTGCCAGGATAAAAATGTTTTATTTCAATGTTTCTTACACGAGAAATAAAACAACGACATACCATCAACAACAGTGAAGGGCTCCTATTATCAATGTCTCGATATCGATATCGATAAAATGTGGGGTCGTTGGGTGGCTTTTCGTAATACAATCTCAGATTTTAAATAACTTTAAATATAAGCTCAAGGGAAAATAATTTATAACCTTAGATTTTATTTACCGATACTGTACCTAAATGTAGGAAAGAGTTAAAGCATAAAAAGTTAACTTGTTAGTATAGTATATTTTAATAAAACACAACAATCATCGTTAAATTTAGTCTTAAAACGCGCTTATTGATAGGATATGTTTTTCTACAGCCGTTCTTTAAGTTGTTTTATACTCGAAGAACCATAAATCATTGCATCACTTCAAATAAGGGTGTACAGCTAATCTTCTTTTAATATGATCTGTAAAAATGTTTTAGTGACATTAATACACATACTAATAAAGTTCCACGATTTCTGTACAACGATGGTGCCTATTATTTCTTTTTATTAGGACGACTGAGGAATCTAAATCGTACACTTTGAGTGTGAGCTTTATCGATAGGTTTTATTTTGTTCACTAGGTACATCACTACCACAAAATAAAATTAAATAGAAGAATTTGACATAATAAAAATAATTTAACCTACTTTGTTGCCTGCTTAAATATTTTAATGCTATTTTATTATAAATAAATTGTTTCCAAACCTCATCACTACGCAATTATATGAAAAATTTCTATTAGGTCATTCTCTCGTCTTTCATATCATCCACATGTCTCGCCTGGTATGGATTGATTTTTAGGACACATTTCCCAGGAAATCACAAATAACGCACAACTTTTAGGCTAAGCTATTAAGAAAACGTACAAAAGTTTAATTAATATTATTTCATGAGGGCATGTTTGACGTCTCCCACCAATGTTGAATGCATAGATACAGGTTTACAACTTTCTCTATGAATTACAACAAACTTAGAAATTTTACGTTCTCTGTGGCCAACTTAAAAATAAATAATGTGAAAGCCATCAAAATGTCCGCTAAATGCCTGTTATGACGTTTGAATATCAGTAAATGTTCCACATTTTTAAATAACTTTCAGTGAAAAATAAGAAATACTTTTGGATATCTATAAAGCGTTCTCCAATCTTCTAAAAAATCTACCTTGAGAAAGAGTTAAAGAAACATTAAAATAACCTAACTTTAATTAAAAAAAACACAATTGACCGAGCTTCTAATAGATGAAATAGTAACAACTGTTGGATGCGTTTTAAATAAAGACCTTAAAACTTTAACTTTTTTATTTAAACTAAGTAAAAAGTCAAAATCAAAATGTTGATTAGAATTGGTGACTCATTAAGAATAAAAACGGATAAAGACAGATAGTTCTTACACATTTATTATATTATTGTCATAAATACTAGTATAGCAACGGCTGGGGTCGCAAGAGACTTGGCGAGAAGCGTGGCGAGCGGCGCTGCGACGTTGCAGTAAGGCTTTAGACACACACACACATGATAGCGGACCCAAAGCGAGATGGCGCGGCTGTAGGGCGTCAGCGAGGCTTCCGGGCTGTGCACACACACGTCTTCGTGGCCGCGTGCAATTATCTCCATACGCATTAGTCTGTGCGACGCTGCACTCCTGGTGTAGGAGCGCCACGGCAGGAAGGCGCCGCGACAACCGCGCGCCGTGTACAGCGGGCCTACATCCACGAACCGCTTAAAGCAACCCTTCATGTACGGACCGAACATACATGTTTTTAATCCATGATCGTACACGTATTCGACGGTGGATGGGTACCATCGGACCATTTTTATTTGTCTGTCGTAGTATCGATAGTAATCGTAGTAATGACAACGCGCGCGAAAGAAGCGACCTAGGTCACGAATGCGAGTATCATCCGAGTCCCATATGCTGTAGCAGATCGACTTGAGCGGAGAAAATGTGTCGTTGAGGCCGCACCAATAACATGAGGTGATGTGTGGGTACACAGTGAACCAGTAAGCCGTAAACGTTATGTCTCCATAGCGGAACGGCATCCCCGGAAATATTTGGCGGCGCCCGTCTAACAAGTTCCTAGTTCTATATTTGACGGTGGGCCAGCGAGTTCTAAGAGTCACTGGCCATTTGCTGGACAACGTTCTGTTCCGAACGGTAGTGGGGTTTTTAGAACTAACATCACTCGTACCGGCATCGAAGTTCACCATAATCGGCTCCGCGTTAGGTCGCTCCAATATTTCTCCTCTATATAACATAGGTAAGGCGGTTGAATTAAATTTGAAGCTTTCATCTTTTCTATTTCCTTCAAACACTCTCTTCAGCATAGGTATTTCGTTCATCAGCTCGTCGTAAGTTTTGTCGTCCAAGTTTTTTATCAACTCCAGATCGGATCTTGGCCCGTACTCGTGAGTGTTACTACGAGATAGTTTGTTAGAAGATGCAAATTCGAATAACATTATCAAAGATAGCAAATACTTTGAAAATAAAATATCTTCAGACATAATGAAGATCAAAGAGCATATAAGTAAAAGTCGGGACTTAGAATAAAGAATTAGTTCTGTCAAACTCAGTTTCCGTGGCAAATAGTTGCCAGGATAAAAATGTTTTATTTCAATGTTTCTTACACGAGAAATAAAACAATGACACACCATCAACAACAGTGAAGGTTGTTGGTTGTTGAACAACAGTTCAAACCATGGGGCATACCACATAGTTTGTACTGTGCGTTGATTGTAAACAATAAACAATCATTAAGATTTCTATTATTCTGTAGATGAGCGCTAAGTAAGACAATTTCTAGTATGATAAGGCTGTTCCTTTTCTAACTGTCTCAAGAAAGTGCATTGCTAAAAGTTTGCTACAAAGGTTCTTTAACTATAGGGTCTTCTATCCGACAAACGAAGTCTAGGGCATTTCCTAGTTACATTGTAAGGTACAAGTACGTCCTTTACAATTTGCGTTTTCGTTTTCAAAAGGAAAGAATTTCCCTTTAATGTGGACATAATTACCTTGCCGGTAACCTTAAATGCTCAGAGGCGCCATCCTGTCAATGTCAAAGAGGTGCAACAATATCCTTGCGGCACTATGAAGACTTTAAAACTTTAACTTTTTTTTATTTAAACTAAGTAAAAAGTCAAAATGGGTTCAGTTCAGATCAAAATGTTGATTAGAATTGTCGACTCATTAAGAACAATAAAGGATAAAGACAGATAGTTCTTACACATTTATTATATTATTATCATAAATACTAGTATAGCAACGGCTGCGGTCACAAGAGACTTTGCGAGAAGCGTGGCGAGCGGCGCTGCAGCGTTGCAGTAAGGCTTTAGACACACACACACGTGATAGCGGACCCAGAGGGAGACAGCGCGGCTGTAGGGCGTCAGCGAGGCTTCCGGGCTGTGCACACACACGTCTTCGTGGCCGCGTGCGATTATCTCCATGCGCATTAGTCTGTGCGACGCTGCACTCCTGGTGTAGGAGCGCCACGGCAGGAAGGCGCCGCGACAACCGCGCGCCGTGTACAGCGGGCCTACATCCACGAACCGTTTGAAGCAACCCTTCATGTACGGACCGAACATACATGTTTTTAATCCATGATCGTACTCATATTCGACGGTGGATGGGTACCATCTGACCATTTTTATTTGTCTGTCGTAGTACCGATAGTAATCGTAGTAATGACAACGCGCGCGAAAGAAGCGACCTAGGTCACGAATACGAGTATCATCTGAATCCCATATGGTGTAGCAGATTGATTTGAGCGGAGAAAATGTATCGTTGAGGCCGCACCAATAGCATGAGGTGATGTGTGGGTACACAGTGTACCAGTAAGCCGTAAACGTTATGTCTTTATAGCGGAAGCCATACCTTAACGCAAATGCTTGGCGGCGCGCGTCTAACAAGTTCCTAGTTCTATATTTGACGGTGGGCCAGCGAGTTCTAAGAGTCACTGGCCATTTGCTGGACAACGTTTTGTTCCGAAAGGTGGCGGGGTTTTTAGAACTAACGTCTCGACCTAACGTAACGTCGTAACTCGTACTCGTACCGGCATCGAAGTTCACCATAATCGGCTCCGCGTTAGGTCGCTCCAATATTTCTCCTCTATATAACATAGGCAAGGCGGTTGAATTAAATTTGAAGCTTTCATCTTTTCTATTTCCTTCAAACACTCTCTTCAGCATAGGTATTTCGTTCATCAGCTCGTCGTAAGTTTTGTCGTCCAAGTTTTTTATCAACTCCAGATCGGATCTTGGCCCGTACTCGTGACGTCGAGATAGTTTTTTAGAAGATGCATATTCGAATAAAATTATCAAAAATAGCAAATACTTCGAAAATAAAATATCTTCAGACATTATGCAGACATATTTGACACAAAAATCTCTGTCGCAAATTGTCGCAAATGTCGATTTTGACGTTCAGATGATTGTAAAGAACAACAAGTTATTTCATCCACGCGGCGCTGCTGTTGCGGCTAAATCTGTCAAATACCTATAGTTTGTCTAAATAAGTATCGAATTTATGAAAGCAAATGCCGTTCTTAATAGAGAGGTATGGTAGTGACGAACAAACACGTATAGCGAAAAATGATTAACTATCGATATTCGGTTTGAATAAAATTTATCGAACTTAACTAAAATTATTATTTTCTTAACTAATTTAGAGGCCAATTCTAGTAGCTGTAGTAGTAATAAATATTTATTAACTCTCATTATTTGTATTGGTTCTGCAGCTCATTATTAATTTCACAAACAATTTTTTTTATTATAATTCAAAAGTTTTAATTGTGAATCTATTGATTCCAACTTCTATGAGAGTAAGAATCGAAAATCGAAAAGATTCACACCTGATTTTACACAACCTATCCCTACAATTTGTCAAACTAATCAATCTTATTTATCCAAACTATAGTAAATTTTACAAATGCACCAAAATCAGCCTACAAAATAATCAATGATTGATGAGAAATAAATAATTGATGGGATCTAAAAAATATTGTCATAACAATTTTAATAAAACTTGGAACCCGAGAAGTCCATTCCAGAGTTTAACTGTTCAAACCGTAGCCTACGGCGCTAGCCACCCAAACCAGTTGAACCAGTCCAAACATAGAACCACAATTATAATTTACTAGCTTTTGCCCGCGACTCCGTCCGCGTGTAATTAAAAAAAGTAGCCCACGTGTTCCTCCTGACTACGTTCTACATCTATGTCAAACTTCAAACAGATCCGTTCAACCGTTTAGGCTACAAACTCTAACAAACATCTATCCATCCAAAACTTTCGCATTTATAATATTAGTAAGATTTTGTACACTGACCCACACATGTTGTAATTTACCCATGCATTATTTAAGGCATTATAGACTTTAAAAACTACGGCAAAAGAAGAATGATTGCATGAACGGTTATTGAAATCTTCCACAATTTGAGGGAGTGGTATCTGTGATCATCATCAACTTGCCCTTATCCCTTACGGAGGGTCGGCACAGTATGTGCTGCTCTTCCATACAACACTCATATATTCAGTTACAAAGAGTTTTTTTTATCTTATATAGTGGCTAGAAAACGGCTATCTGAATTCGCCGATAGCGAAGCGACCACTGCCAAAAATTGCAATTGCAGTTGCGTTGCCTACCTTTAATCGACGAAGGAATGGAAAGACAGAGATTATTTCCCCTTTCTATTCCCTTTCCAATCCTTTTAAGACTCCTTTAGTTTACTATCAAACGACATTTTGTAGGTTAGACGTTGTTATGATTTTACATATACATCTCTATATATATACATCTCTATCAGCCGTCATATCTAAATCCACTCCTTTCTTAAGCATATCCTCTTTCACACAATCCATCCATACTTTGTTCGGTCTTCCTCTTCCTTTGGTATCTGTGATGCGAATATAATTGTACAAAAACCGGCTCCGGGTGAACGAAAAAAAAAAGTAATTCGGAAGCAAAACAAGGACCCAGACCTCGGTACGGCGATCCTATCTTACGTTCACGTAGTTAAGAAAAGATTTCATTTGTACACAATATTTAAAAATAATTCCTCAATTCTAGTGAATTATTTCAGACTAATATTGTAAATGTAAAGATCAGGACGGAAGTATGTTTGTCCAAAAGGGCTGAACGGATTTCAATGTTTGGCACAGGTGTAGAATATCTGGAAGAACACGTAGGCTAATTAAAATTTTGTTTTTTAAATACGACCGGACAAAGTCCCGATCAAAAGCTAGTCTATACTTCTATATCTATACTATTATAATAAAGCGTAATCACACACTTATTTGTTGCCTAAGATGTCAGCAATTACAGCATATTTTTGAAAAATTATCTTTTTTAATAAAAAGCCCTACATTTACGTCATGCTTTAGGCTATATATTTTCACGCTATTAAACTTAGGGGGTAAATATTTTGGATAAAAACCCTAATGTGGGAAAGAGACCATAAGTTGCTGCCAACATCAAAAAAAGAAAGATTGCTAAGGTTTGTCATGTCATGTCATGTCATTTTGACATTTGCTATTGATAATTTGACAAATGTCATCATCATCTCCTTATCCTACTCCCGTAGGGTCGGCGCAACAGGTTTTTGTCCTCCACATAACTCTATCATACGTCATCTCAGTCATCACTCCCTTTTTGATAAATGTAAACAACAAAATAAAATTTTCATAATTTCATGCGGATGAAGCCGCACGGGAACAGCTAGTTCAACTATAAATCTTCTATACATATAATAAAATTGGAGTGTCTGTAATATCAAAAGAAAAAATCCAGATTTCGGGAAGATGTATTTGCATTGCTGATAAAGAAAATCGCATTGAAAATTTTTTGTCTATCTGTCTGTGTGTCCTCAAGCCGCGTTTGTTCCGGGTAATCGAAATGGCTGGGCTGATTTCGACCGGACTTTCACTAAAGAGTAGCCGACATAGACGGGAATATTATAGGCTATTTATTTAATGTTAATATTGCGTGGATGAAGTCGCGGGCAACAGCTAGTATAGATATAAATAATACGCGCGTGCGGGTGTGTCTTCCGTCGTACTCGAACCGGTTACACCAGCCTTTGGCGCTTACCAAAAGATTACCGTGTCCTAAAACAAGACTAAGTCCGCACTAAATTGAACCTTATTGCATACTGTTAGAGCATAACATCATTTAAACCCATATAAAAGTTATTACGTTCTTAGTTGTATGAAAACAAAAGCGATCTATCTCTTTTTGACGCGTAGTAATTGAATGTTCCTGTCTCGCTCTAGTTAGCTGTCAAAGCCAGTGTTCACGAACCTCTGATGGTGAATAGTGAATAACATTATGTATTAAACACTAGCTTTTACTGCGACTTTGTTTGTACAGAATTAAAAAAAAATAGTAAGTAGCTTTTTCCAGACTTTGTTCTACATCTATGCCAAAATAATCGAGATGCATTAAGCAGTTTAAATTATCTAAAATCTATACTAATATAATAAAGCGTAAAACTACTTTGTGGCGTAGAATGTCAGCAATCACAGCATATTTTTGAATAATTATTTCAATGATAAAAAAACCCTGCACTTACGACACGCTTTAGGCTATCTATTTTCACGCTATTAAACTTAGGGGGTAAATAAATTGGAAAGAAAACCTTCACGTGGGAACGGGACCATAAACTACAAGCTGCCAACATTAAGGAAGCAAGGTTATTATGGTAACGGTAATTTTGACATTAACTGAGAATATGACAAATGTAAACAATAAAATAAAGTTTTTATAATTTTATGCGGGAACAGCTTGACTTATAAACATTGTAACAACAGCTGAAATTCAGTCAGATTGTCAACATAACACTATTATCTTTGTATGTAAATATTTGTAAAAGTTTCAGCGAGACGTGTATGTTTTTACAACGATGTTTGTACTATGATAATCGTTATCAGTTCTAGCTTATATTGTACATATTCTGTTGGATATACAAGATACGTTACTATGTATAATATCTTATTATATAAAATTGATGACATCAATAATAGCTCAAAACCTTTGACTAAACTATCGGACAACTGTTGTGCGATTGTCGATTGTTTCGCAGCAAATTTAGTTTAGTTGCACAAACAAAAATCGATTAGTGCGCACTAAGCTCATAGGAATCAAAGCACGACTAAACAGTCGTCTGATAGTTTAATCAAAGGAGTGCATTGCCTTTAATGTAATCTATAGTCTAAAGGCGCAGTTTAAAAGTCGATAACTAGGTCATACGTCATACGGAGGCCTAATTAAAGTCCCTTTCTCTTACCACCCTTTTCTTATAAGGAAAGGATGGGAGGGGAAAGTGGATTTGACGGTGGAGGAAACGTATAGGAAGGGGAAATATCTCCTTTATATGCGTCTACACTGTCGAGGGTAGGCAACGCATCTGCAATTGCGGATGTCTATGGGCAGCGGTCGCTTCGCCATTGTGGCGGATTCAGGTGGCTGCTTGCTCGTTTGCCAACTTACATTATATATATATATATAAAAAAAAAATACATCGGGGAGTTCGTCGCATACGGATTAAGGCCTGAAGTAAAGGAATCGTCGAACAAGACTTAGTTGACGAGTATCCGCGGTGAGAAAAGTAAGGTAGAGGAGACGTATAGGAAGGGGAAATATCTCCTTTATATGCGTCTACACTGTCGAGGGTAGGCAACGCATCTGCAATTGCGGATGTCTATGGGCAGCGGTCGCTTCGCCATTGTGGCGGATTCAGGTGGACGCTTGCTCGTTTGCCACCTTACATTATATATATATAAAATATACATCGGGAAGTCCGTCGCATACGGATTAAGGCCTGATGTAAAGGAATTGTCGAACGAGACTTAGTCGACGAGTATACGCGGTGAGAAAAGTAAGGTAGAGGAGACGTATAGGAAGGGGAAATATCTCCTTTATATGCGTCTACACTGTCGAGGGTAGGCAACGCATCTGCAATTGCGGATGTCTATGGGCAGCGGTCGCTTCGTCATTTTAGCGGATTCAGGTGGCTGCTTGCTCGTTTGCCAACTTACATTATATTATATATAAAAAAAAAAAAAAGGAATGTCTAATATGCGGGCGTTATCACCTTATTAAAATGGTTTTTTATGCGGCTGTTGCATGCTTGAACAGGACATCTCTTGCACCTCACACTAATTAATAGTACTGCTTATACAGTATTGTCATTCGTTTTATATTCTTGGGAGTGTCATGACCCATGTAATTCTGTCTATCTCAAACCTAACCAACTGAGATAGTTTAAATAGCTTACTAAGAAATGAAGCCACTAGTGAAGAGTTAAAATTTTGTAAATATGTATTATAGCACAAAAATGGATATTTAGAAATAAGAATAGATAGAAACAGGAAATTTTGTAAATAGTTTAAGTATAGTTAATATTGTAAATTTTAAAAAAGTTTAAGTATTAACAAAGAAATCTAGCTGAAAATAGGATAAATGTAACGTTCCTGATCCAAATGTTAGGGGTACGAGACGGCGGAACAGGGCCGCCCATAAAAAAAACCCTAACCAGCTAAAAAGTATGAGATAGGCAATCTAATTGACAGATAGCTGTCGATGGCGTGCGATAAATGTTGCATGGCGGAAACGATAACGCCAAATATCGCAAAACTATAACATCGCCTAATCTGCTAACTTCGCTAATTACTTCCTTATTCAACTATTTACTTTAAAGCGGGCACACACCTTTGACGAAATTATCGCAAATCTGTTTTGCGATTGTCGATTGTTTCGCAGCCTATTCAACTGTTTAGTTGCACATCTAAAAATATATAGTGTACGCACCTCCAAGCTCGTAGGAATCAAAGAAAGACTAAACAGTTGTGCGATAGTTTCAGGTATCTAAACGCTCTTAGATTACCCTCAGATGTTCTGACTTACTAATAAATGCCATTTGTTTTTTGATGCAAGTTTTCGCTACACACCACTCGTATTTCCTTCATTATTTATGTCCAAGATAAACTACAATATTACTACAAATTGATTTAGTACTTCTAAAGTAAATTTATTTAAATGTTCGCGTATAAATATCAATATTATAAAAGTGGCATATCACTTATACGCAAACAGTTAGTGCAAATATACGCAAAATCCACCCACGAGGTCAGACCATGCTAGATTCCTGTATTACAAAGAACTCGATACAATCTTGTTGATATTCAAATCAACACTCAATCGATATTTCCATTTCCTCACCTTAATCCTCGTCCCCATTCTTATTATAAGTAATGTGAAAAAATGTAGAATCTCCCTTTTTACGATATTTCGACGTGATAGTAAAGCAACCGCTGCCCATAGACATCCAGATTGCGGATTATTCCCAACCGTCACCCCGCTCTGTCCCCACGTGAGAATAAAAAGTTTCATCCGTCCCACCTTTTAGTCCCACTATCACCAATAAGGTGACAGATGGAACCGTTATGAAACAAAATAACTTCCAACCGTCCCCTCGTCGCAAAAGATGGGACGGATGAAACTTTTTATTCTCATCTGTCCCCACGTGGGGACAGAGCAGGGTGACGGTTGGGAATAATCCCAGATTGCAGACGTGTTGCCTACCTTTAATCGACAGAGAATAGGACGCACTTTCCCTTTCTATGCGTCTACGCCATCAAATACTTCCCCTTCTAATCACTAAGGGGGGAAGAAAAAATTACAGAAGCATTTGTTGCTAGCATTCTTTACTGTTCCGATCTGTGTTACATTTACAACAATGTCCTCGTTTGTCGGTCGCGTCGTGATTCCTTGAGTGTACTCATTATCAGATAACGTCCTTGTGATGTAAATATCAACGTAGATATAACATTGTTGACCACTCTTTGACTAAACTATCGCATAACTGTTTCTGGCTTTGATTCCTATAAGCTTATATAGTGTGCTACTCGATTTTTACTTGTGCAACTAAACAGTTGAATAAGCGAAACAATCGACAATTTTTTTTTTATATTTGTTAAGCAAGCGCTTGACCACGATCCCACCTGAAGGAGGTGACGATGCAGTCGAAAGATGGTACGCGCTAGCCTAATAGATAGCTGTATAATTAACAGTTGTGCGATAGTTTAGTCGAAGGTCCCGCTTTTAGTGAATAAAACGGTGCAGCAATGATTGTATCTGTAATTCGTTTAAACCCAAATAATTGAAGATCGCAAGCAGTTACATTTACAAGCGATATGCAACATTTCCACGCGTTATGTGCAGTCGGTGCAGCGGCCATTAAAACGTGACGTATACCAACTTTATTTATGGCTGAGTGTGAGGTTAGTGTACTATGTCCATATCAAATTAATATGGTGGATATATCACGAAAAGTATCACAATTGAGATCTTAGAGATTGTAACTCTTTTCGTGTGTTTTGTCTTGCAGACCGCTTATTCTTTTGACAAAATGTCTGAGTAAAAAAATAACGCTGAATGATTCTTCAAATTATTACGAGTGCATAGAAGTGAGGGGTCAACTATAACATACTAAGGAATCCAAATGAAGATTTATTACTCAATATTTTCTCTAGTAATAGATATAAAAGTATTTAAAAAAAAAACAAATTTTAATGGCAGCTTAGTACATTGAATTTCTATAAAATAATCTTCCATTAACCTACTTTTATATTTTAAAGCTGAATTTTTATAAATGATCCTTTATCAAGTAGAAATATGGCAACAATATCCAACGTGTTAATTTTCCATACGATGTTCATTCTCAAAATAACCCGTGTTATACACGCGGAGACAGCGTGGCTGCCGCGTGCACGTGATTCGATATACAATCACACAATAACTAGAATGATAACAGTATTAAAAAAAAAACATACAGACGAATTGAATACCTCCTTCTTTTGGGAAGTCGGTCAAAAAAAATTATAAATACACTCTTCCTTAGTATAGGAAAGGAAAAAGTACGAAAATCAGGACAACGCACTCATCAGAAACACGAAACCACTCCCACTGTAAGCCTGGCTGTGTGGTTTGACAATTTGATTTAATGTTTATGAAACACTAGCTTTCGCCCGCGACTCCGTCCGCGTGGACTTAAAAAAAACAAAAGTGAGTAGCCTATGTGTTCTTCCAGATTATCTTCTACATATTAACCAAATTTCATCGAAATCCGATCAGCCGTTTAGGCTACAAACTCTAACAAACATCCATCCATCCATCCATCCATCTAAACTTTCACATTTATAATATTAGTAAGAAGTAAGATTTTTATTTACATTACGTCACTATTTCTCATGAATGAATCTTTGTAACATTTTCAGTATCAGACGCTAACATCGATCAATCATGTTCTATCAGAGCTAACATAACCTCACTTTTGAATTATATTTACTAATATTATAAAGAGGAAAGATTTGTATTTTTGTATGTATTTACGTAAAAACTACTGGGCCGATTTAAAAAATTCTTTCACCATTGGATGGGTAATCTGTGACGTAGGCTATGTTTTTTATTATTTTTTTAATTTCACGCGGGCGAAAACGCGAGCAACAGATAACTATAAACTACAAGATTGTTCCAAGAAATAAATTAAGAAGTCATGTTTTGGTTATATTGTTTTGTTGTAACTTTACGTGTAACATTCTTGTAGCAGCAAGATTTTTCTCATCCAATTTCTAAAAGATGGTAAATGAAAGAAAAATTAGGCCACCTCATTAAGCCGAGCCTTCTCAAGTCGGTGTCGGGTAATTTTCGAATATTTCCGTGTTAGGCTTGAAAAAATTAACTTACAATTTTTTAAAGGAATTATGTAATTCTTTATTTTAGTAATTTTTTTGGGCAAATAATTTTCTGGTATCCCTTAATTCTATTAGGTTGTGTTAAAAAAGGTTATATTGTCTTTAAAGACATTTTTACGAAGTTACTTTTACCAAAGGCTTTGTCTCCCAAAACCTAAGCTAAAACATTACTACAAAACAATGTCTTTTATCTCAGTTTTTTCTCCAGAGAATTGTTACTTGAATTGGTCGAAGTATTAAAGCGACCGCTACCTATAGTATCCGCAAATATGAGTTTATAGGCAATTCAAGATTGTTTATTTTCTATTTACTTTCAGACATAAAGATTTTAGTTAAAGCACAGAGTATTAACAAAAAAGTTTTCAAATTTAATATTTTATGATCTAGAAAAATTGCAAATGGCGTCGGCCGGGCACCGCCATTTGCATTTTGATGGCTTAATTAAATGAACGGCCGGCGGGAAGCAGTTTAGCACAAATAAAAGGATAACCTTAAATTTTTATCTTTCTCTTCAAAACTAATGGACTTATTTTAACTCTACTCTTTAAAAAAATATTTAAAAAGGTTACATTTTCCTACAAATATTTAATTATAATCTGTATCAAACAAAACAAATACTAACCTCCTATTTAGATGATTTCAAAAAGACACTTTAAAAGCGTGTGTGTTAAACTAGATTTATTACCTTGTTTAAAATAGAAGATAAGGTGAATTGTCGATAGTTTATTACAATTAAAATAACAAGCATTTATCAATATTACGAATTACAGATGACAAAAATATGTATATTTTTTTATTTCATTAAAATAACATGTTTCCGTTTACAGCTTACCCAGTTTGCATTTTTATTTAAAAAGTTTTAATATGCTCTAAAAATACTTTATGGATTAATTACTTTACCTTAATATCAATGCAATTAAAATAAAGTAAACGAAATTTTGATCCAAAAATACATAACTGGTTATGGCTAAAAGATCTCGAGTGATTAAATTCGAAACTGATTATATCCACTGCATTTTATTAATAACGTTTTAAAACTGCATGTAGTTTTTATTATACAGCACAGTTTTTCTTCATTTCATACTAATTAAATTATTTTTGGAGGTTAGGTTTACAACAGAGAACTAAATCTAACCTCGAAAACAATTTAATGCTCATAGATGTCGCTACTGGTGTGATTTGAGATCAAACCATCAGCATTTATTCTGAAATCTCGTGTTTTACATGAATTAAAATACTATATTAGTTGAACTATTGTATTTAATTGAGATTTAATCTATACTTTATATTATAAAAAGGAAAGATTTGTAGTTTTGTATGTATTGAAATAACTCAAAAACTACTGGTCCGATTTCAAAAATTCTTCCACTATTAAAACGCTACGTTATCGCTGAGTAATAGGCTATAATTTTTAATTTCACATAGACGAAGTCGCGAGCAATAGGTAGTTTTTAATATTGACAAAAGTATGTATTATTATTTCTACTAGTAAGAAGTAACTTTCTCTAGTAATCAAGTAACTTTCTGTGTTGCCAACATCGACCTTGACGATGTCCCATTTATAATGTCTGTGCATAATCACTTCCTTCCTTAATTGATGGAAAATATTCCGATGTTATACTGCGACTTCCTGTTTTTAATACTAGCACCTTTATAAGATGACAAACGAGTCAGCGTCCATTTGAATTCGTTAAAATAGAAGTAATTACTGCTAATAAATATCTGCAATTGTAGATATGTTGTCTTTAGTCGATGGAACGTACAGAAAGATAATATTTGCTAATAATGTTTCCTCGCTGCAAAATTCACTTCCCAGGGCTGTTTCCTTACAAAAATGGGAGGGAAAATGAGTTAAAATTGCTTAAATGACAAATAAAGTTGTCGCAGTTGTTGTTGCCCTGTTGGGCAGTAAAAGGGACGGATGAAAGAAGACTACATGTGGCAGAAATGCGAATGTTAAGATGGATGTGTGGGGTAACACGAATGGATAAGATACGTAATGAGTATATTAGAGGAAGTTTGAGAGTAGCCCCAGTGGTGAAGGTAAGGAGTAAAAGGTTAGAATAGTATGGGCATGTTATGAGGAGAGATGAATCAGATGTAACAAGGAGAACGTTTGTTATGAGTGTGGTACACCGGTAGAGGCAGACCTAGAAAGAGATAGATTGCGTGAATGGTCACATGATCAAAAAAGCGAGTGATGACAGATGACGTATGATAGAGTTATGTGAAAGACAAATACTAGAGCATGCTTTAACATCTTCGCACTGTAGGGTCGGCTCGCCCGGTGTAATACCACGACCACACAGAAGACAGGCGTGAAGTGGGAGCAATTCCGCGTACAGTCTGATGAGTGTGGTACCGGAGGCCCAACTTTAGTCCCTTTTCCTTCCCACCCTTTCTCTTATTACAAAAGGATGGGAAGGGAACTTGGATTTGATGGTGCAGGAGACGCATAGGAAGAGGATATCCTCTTCATGTGCGTCTCCTCCTCCGTCGTTCAAGGGTAGGCAACGCATCCGCTATTGCGAATGTCTTTGTGCAGCGGTCGCTTCGCTATTTTGGCGGATTTGGGTGGCAGCTTGTTCGTTTGCCACCTTATGACATAAAAAAAACCTGTGCCGACACTACGGGAGTAGGATAAGGATGATGATGAAATGACAAATATTTAAATGAATTTGTATTATGTCACACAATAAAGATCCATAAACTATAGTTTTCTTTGACCAGGACGTGAATAAAACTGTGTGAATGTTTTGTACAGTGCCACTTTTGATCCGAGTTTTATGTTCAGCTATAAAACACAATGTCATACAAACGAACAAAACATCTACACTTTGATACAGATGTGAACCTCAGGTAGCGCAAGTTTCGACTAACTAAGACTAAGTATAATTAACTCTATAATTAAGACTTAAGGTTTGTTTTCGCTTGTTGTTTATTATACGAACTTATTGTGAGGGTTGTAATTGTGAGTAATTAGAGATTTTATGACGCAGGGAATCGTAAATGATCCTTTACATTGTGAAATTTTATTAAACATCTGTTATAAGAATATTTAACATAAAATCCTATTGTCCGAAGTTGTAGGATTAAGCGATACCAGTTTTTTACACCGTGTAGAAATACCTCAAACTACGTAATAATAATTAGAGTTTCTGTATGTAGTATCGAAATAAAGTCACATATATCTATACTCTATACTTATTATAATAAAGCGTAAACACACACTTCTTTGTTGCCTAAGATGTCAGCAATTGCAGCATTTTTTTGAATAATTCTTCTTTTAATAAAGAGCCCTGCACTTACGTCATGGTTTAGGCTATATATTTTCACGCCATTAAACTTAGGGTGTAAATATTTTGGATAAAAACTCTAATGTGGGAAAGAGACCATAAGTTGCTGCCAACATCAAGAAAGAAAGATTGCTAAGGTTTGTCATGTCATGTCATTTTGACATTTGCTATTGATAATTTGACAAATGTAAACAAAATATAGTTTTTATAATTTCATGCGGATGAATCCGCAAGCGAACAGCTAGTTATTACATAAAATTTGTGTTTCCAACAAAGAAATTACTAGTATAATATTATAAATGCGAATCTTCAGATGAGTTTGAAACCCAAACGGCTGAACGGATCTCGATGAAATTTGGCATAGACGTAGAGGATAGTCTGGAAGAACACATAGGCTACTCATTTCAGTTTTTTTCAATTCCATGCGGATGGAGTCGCGGGCGAAGGCTAGTTTTTATAAATTTTTGTCTGTCTTTCCACAAGTTGGCATTTATTTGATGTAAGTGGGTTATTTTTAATAGTTGGAATCACACGTAGTTGTTATTATACATTACTCAGTAACAAACAAGACTTTGGACAGTCAAGAAGTATGTGCCTTCTTAGTAAAACTTAAGTAACCAACAAGCTCTGTAAGTCACAAAAGCTTTAAAGTTGGTTCGTCAATGTGGAATAAAAAAGCTCCAGTCCCTCCGTGTTACGCGATGTCGTTAAGATCCACCTCCGATGTTATCACCACAGCACGACTCGAGACGTAAAAAAACCCAATCAACTTCAAACTAAGAAAAAATAACTTCCATTTGATACGGGTTATGTTTTTTGTTAGTTAAACTCGTAACTTGTGTGGGTTTTGTTTTTTAATTTGTATAATTTTACTTATGTAATTTTTTAGTTATACGTTATTACGAATCTTACTAATATTATAAATGCGAAAGTTTAGATGGATGGATGTTTGTTAGAGTTTGTAGCCTAAACGGCTAAATAGATCTCATAGATCGATGAAATTTGGTATAGATGTAGAGGATAGTCTGGAAGAACACATAGGCTACTCATTTTTGTGTTTTTATTTCCAGGCGGACGGAGTCGCGGGCGAATGCTAGTAATTTATAACGTAAAATTGAGTTTGGACTTTAAAAAGTGAACCAAACAAAATGCATAGTTTTGAAAGAAATTTTAACAAACTGTGTCGTAAAGAACAAAAAATTAAAGTAGTTTGTAGTACTCATAGTTATTAAGTGGTCACTAAAAGATCCCTTCTATCCCGTGTGTGTGATTCTTAACAATATTATCAGAAATATTATGAAGTCTTAAATCCCTAACCTAAATATTTGACAGGAACAAAATCCATGTTTTCACATTAGAATATTGCGTAGGTTTTAGTTGCCATGTTACACAGAGATTAACTAATCAACACAGCTTACGATAAACAACGCCATCTCTTGACGTTTTAAAACCACATCTTAAACTGGCAACGATAAATCTCCATAAGCTATACAATAACTGACAGACAAGAAAATCCTATAAAGCAAAAGTTTGTAGTTTATACAAGCTTTTAATAATTAAAACAGTAATCCATATTTCGATGGTTCCTAAGTAAACTATCGTATGTTTGAAATTAAATTTTTGCGAGATCAAATTTTAATCATAACCTAAAACCATAATGTATTGGGGCGCGGCAGTGCTCCCGAATGACGTATTCATTATCTATAAATGCTACAGTGAGTTTTAAAACATTTTTAATTGTCCATATTATCAAAATAATGTCATCCATACGCAAAACATTATAAAGTACCGTGAAGCTTTTATTATTGTTTTAACACGAGTAAAAAATGACAATCTGTACAGGGCTGCCAACAATGCTTTAAATGGTATGTTAATCTATACATATAATAAAATTGGAGTGTCTGTTTGTAATATCAAAAGAAAATTTCCAGATTTCGGAAAGACGATGTATTTGCGTTGTTAATAACGGAAATCGTATTGAAATTCTTTTGTGTCTGTCTCCGCAAGCCGCGTTTATTCCGGGTAATTTCCGAAACGGCTGGGCCGATTTCGACCGGACTTTCACTGAAGGGTAGCTGACATAGACGGGCATATTATAGACTACTTTTTTATCTTAATATTGCGTGGACGAAGGGCAACAGTTATCTTATAAAACACTTGTCATCTTAAAACGTTGCAACACTAGTTAAAACTTGTAAACTTCGCATCAATAAGTTGAGTTATGTTAAATATTACGTCAATTGAAATGTTTGAAAACCCTAATTCGATCAGTCCTGTAACCGAAGTCATGCGATCAGCGCGTGATAATGACTGCCCATGTGTTGACAACCCTCCCGACCTCCCCGAGGAACCACTTGACTGTAACACACCAATAACACCTTTATTCCATATATAATAAAACACACAATCGTGTGCAATAGAAATCTATTTATAGGACGACAAGTGTACTCCTTATTGAGTGCAATCATTAATGAGGAATAGTGTTTCGTTATTAATATGGTTGTAGAAATGAATTTGAATCTTAACAGCTTGTGATAAAGTTAGTTTTAAGTTGATTGATGATTAATTGAGAAGATTATTTATAGACGAGTACGTTCGGACATAATGGTAACACTGTTTAGTTGGTGCATTTGAATGGTTTTTATATATCAGCAGGAGATACAATTATAACTTTGATGACTGTATAAACAATATATATAACAGTGGTAGAGCCCGCTTTAACATCTTCGCACGAATGGGTCGGCTCGCCCGGTGTACCACGACCACACAGAAGACAGGCGTGAAGAGGGAGCAATTCCGCGTTTCGTCTGATGAGTGTGGTGCCGGAGGCCCAACTTTAGTCCCTTTTCCTTCCGACCCTTTTTCTCATAAGAATAGGATGGGAAGGGAAAGTGGATTTGACGGTGGAGGAGACGCATAGGAAGAAGAAATATCCTTTTTATGTGCGTCTCCTCCTCCGTCGATTTAGGGTAGGCAACGCATCCGCTATTGCGAACGTCTATGGGCAGCGGTCGCTTTGCCAATTTGGCGGATTCAGGTGGTCGCTTGCTCGTTTGCCACCTTATAATAAAAAATAAAAAAATTGATAACCTAAAAGTTTCCAAATATTTGACACTTGTAACTGTAACCACAGAATATCATACTATAGTAAAGCTAATAAAAGTTTTCGAACCAATTTTGGGTAGTCGAAACTCACCAATCTATCTGTACTCTATACTAATATAATAAAGCGTAAACACACTACTTCGTGGCATAGAATAACAGCAATCAGAGCATATTTTTGAATAATTCTTTCTCTAATAAAAGTCCCTACACTTACGACACGCTTTAGGCTATATATTTTCGAGCTATTAAACTTAAGGGATAAATAAATTGGAAAAAACCTTCATGTGGGACAGGGACCATAAACTACAAGCTGCCAACATCAAGAAAGCAAGGTTGCTGGTAACGGCAATTGTTACCCATTGTCAAAGGCCTTTGTCATTTGTGCGTTTGAATTTTGACATTTGCAATTGAGAATTTGACAAATGTAAACGATAAAATAAAGTTTTTATAATTTCATGCAAATGAAGCCGCACGGGAACAGCTAGTTACTTAATACAAAGTATGTCTACACGCTTAATGACACTTGAATTGCAGACAGAACCCTTGAGATATTCTCAAGATCTTACACGTGGGTGGAATCGCATGGACATCTTAACGATATCGTTTCTATACCGCTTCAATGTTACAAATACGGCTGTGATGCCGCGATTACTTTAATTTCGAGTGGTTTTTAAACGTATCTTCGAGTGTCGTCTTCAGAATTAATCACGTGTAGAATATTCAAATTGGTTTCCACTGTGAATAACTTCGTAAAACAGTTATTATCTCTTTCATTTAGTTAAGAAAAAGTGAGATAGCTATACTCAGGATAATAAAGCTAAGCGCACAGAACAGACACTTTATTTCCTACTAGATTTCGGCCGCGACTTCTTCCGCGTGGGATTAAAAAAACAAAAGTGAGTAGCCTATGTGTTCTTCCATACTATCCTCTACATCTATGACAAATTTCATCGAAATCCATTCAGCCGTTTACTACAAGCTCTAACAAACATCCATCTAAACATTCGCATTTATAATATTAGTAAGATATTTTTCAGATTCTTTGTCTTTTGGATAAATAAATGATCTTAAAATAAGCATAATAACCACAAAAACTATACTTGTAAGTGTGTAATAAATAGAATTCGAGACTCAAGTGTTTTTTTGCTAAAATTTGGGTTTATAGGGACCGCGGATATAAAAAATAATATCTAACTTTTCCGTATCATATCCTCATTACATCGATACTATAGTTTTATTTATTGTAGGTAGGATTGTATTCGTAGTTAAAGTAATTCAAAATATCTCCAACAGAGGGCGTTATCTGCATTGCTCCCGAGAGCAACCCTTCCGATCGCGCCCGCTGTCTCCCTGAGTCAGGCAACATTTAGCACGCTTCATTTAACGTCAATTAATCACTCCCAGAGTTGCCGGCTTTTAACAACCGGTTTACGAGTTTCATAATTATGTAAATTTTGTAATTACTTGATAACTAACTGCCGAACCTTGTTGGTTGTTTTGTATTTTTTACGTCTTTTTCGATGGTTTAAGATAGAAGACGAAAATGTGGACGATAAAAGCATAGCTTTCGCCCGCTACTCCGTTCGCGTGGAATAAAAAAATACAAAAGTGAGTAGCCTACGTGTTCTTCCAGACTATCCTCTACATATATACCAAATTTCATCGAAATCCGTTCAGCTGATTTGGCTACAAACTCTAACAAACATCCATCCATCCATCTAAACTTTCGCATTTATAATATTAGTATGATTTAATTTTCTCTTCTTTGTTTTATCTAGAAACATTAAATCTTGAATCATTGTGTGGAGATAGGAAAAGATTAAAAGGCTAAATGCTGAACCAGTACATACCGTATTATCATAAAAACTGTACTTACAGTCAAATAAACGCATAAAAGTAACAAATTATGACCAATTATTGCAATAAAATGATACCGAAACGCTTGAAGTTTGTCAACATTCACCGATAAAAACTGGTTTAAACCGGCTTTAGTCTAAAATTAGCTGATAATCCTGTTTACATAGATAGAGAAATTTCAACTCTATTCCATTGTGTTATGGATTATATTTCATTGTTTTGTTTTTAGAGATTTTTGATAATATTTTGATGGATATGGTTGTTTTTTGGCAGATAAGCGTGTGCACGCGACTTTATAATGATGATAGTAATTAGGCAATAAAATAAAGGTTTTCTGTTGCTAAGGAGTGGTTTTCAATTATGTTTAGAAAAGGAAGTTTTAAGCGTTTTAAGCGTCCCAAAGCAACTATAGAATAGTATTTGTGTATTCTTCAATTTTAGAAAAGTGTTATATTCTCGAATTTACAAGATTTATGGCCTGTCCCACTAAATTTAAATAATCTGATAACAATCCAACGTGTAAAATATGTGATGGAAATATCGGATTTTGTTCCCTTATCTGACAGTGATGTCATTTTTAAGCTATCTGAGCCTCTATCAGCCAGTGGTGGGACAGGCTCTTAGTACTAATTGTAGTATATTGGATGTTAAAGGTTACGATAGGAATATAGTATTGCTTAGGATTAAACTGTTAATAAAAGAACCGAAACGTGTACAAGTAGCTTATATAAATGGACTAACAAAAAACCACAATCTCTATTTCGGTCCGAAGCTCGGAGTTGAACAAAAAATATATGGCACTGGGCACTGCGTAACCCGTCGTCCATATTTTTTTTCCAATCCTTATAGCTGTCTCTTTATTTTCCACTAGTAAGAGCGAGATAGACGCCTGTCAAATGGCCGCGCCATATTTTTGATGCGTTCATTTTATGCCGTGGTGAATTCTATTGAACATTTATTTTTTTATTTCTAAAACAGATTTGGTAAATCGATCCGATACGATTTGGTAGCACTTTTCTTGTTCATTTATTCGGATGTTAACATCATAAAAATAAATTGTTTGCTATTAAATTTTATTTTAATGGTCTTTTATAGTTTGTAATAAATAAGAAAATCTAGTTTACGTTCCTTTGAATTTTTACCTTTTAATAGTTTGATTCGAACGACGTTTTGGTGTAACACAACAGTATAAAGATTTTTTTTGGTTTATGTAACTATATTTTACAACAATGAAAAAAGATTTATTAAATTTTTTACCTTTATAAGCTTACTTGCTTACTCCCGCGACTCCGTCCGCGTGTATTTAAAAAAACAAAAGTGAACAGCCTATGTGTTCTTCCAGACTATCCTCTACATCTATACCAAATTTCATCGAAATCCGTTCATAAAAAACCGTTGAAGGCCTACAAAATCTAACAAACAACCATCCATCTAAACTTTCGCATTTATAATATTAGTATGATTTAATTTTCTCTTCTTTGTTTTATCTAGAAACATTAAATCTTGAATCATTGTGTGGAGATAGGAAAAGATTAAAAGGCTAAATGCTGAACCAGTACATACCGTATTATCATAAAACTGTACTTACAGTCAAATAAACGCATAAAAGTAACAAATTATGACCAATTATTGCAATAAAATGATACCGAAACGCTTGAAGTTTGTCAACATTCACCGATGAAAAAAATGGTTGTAAACCGGCTTTAGTCTAAATTAGCTGATAATCCTGTTTACATAGATAGAGAAATTTCAACTCTATTCCATTGTGTTATGGATTATATTTCATTGTTTTGTTTTTAGAGATTTTTGATAATATTTTGATGGATATGGTTGTTTTTTGGCAGATAAGCGTGTGCACGCGACTTTATAATGATGATAGTAATTAGGCAATAAAATAAAGGTTTTCTGTTGCTAAGGAGTGGTTTTCAATTATGTTTAGAAAAGGAAGTTTTAAGCGTTTAAGCGTCCCAAAGCAACTATAGAATAGTATTTGTGTATTCTTCAATTTTAAAAAGTGTTATATTCTCGAATTTACAAGATTTAGGGCCTGTCCCACCAAATTTAAATAATCTGATAACAATCCAACGTGTAAAATATGTGATGGAAATATCGGATTTCGTTCCCTTATCTGACAGTGATGTCATTTTTAAGCTATCTGAGCCTCTATCAGCCAGTGGTGGGTCAGGCTCTTAGTACTAATTGTAGTATATTGGATGTTAAAGGTTACGATAGGAATATAGTATTGCTTAGGATTAAACTGTTAATAAAAGAACCGAAAACGTGTACAAGTAGCTTATATAAATGGACTAACAAAAAAACCACAATCTCTATTTCGGTCCGAAGCTCGGAGTTGAACAAAAAATATATGGCACTGGGCACTGCGTAACCCGTCGTCCATATTTTTTTTCCAATCCTTATAACTGTCTCTTTCTTTCCCCACTAGTAAGAGCGAGATAAACGCCTGTCAAATGGCCGCGCCATATTTTTGATGCGTTCATTTTATGCCGTGGTGAATTCTATTGAACATTTATTTTTTTATTTCTAAAACAGATTTGGTAAATCGATCCGATACGATTTGGTAGCACTTTTCTTGTTCATTTATTCGGATGTTAACATCATAAAAATAAATTGTTTGCTATTAAATTTTATTTTAATGGTCTTGTATAGTTTGTAATAAATAAGAAAATCTAGTTTACGTTCCTTTGAATTTTTACCTTTTAATAGCTTGATTCGAATGACGTTTTGTTGTAACACAACAGTACAAAGATTTTTTTGGTTTATGTAACTATATTTTACAACAATGAATAAAGATTTATTAATTTTTTTACCTTTATAAGCTTACTTGCTTACTCCCGCGACTCCGTCCGCGTGTATTTAAAAAAAACAAAAGTGAACAGCCTATGTGTTCTTCCAGACTATCCTCTACATCTATACCAAATTTCATCGAAATCCGTTCAGCCGTTTAGGCTACAAAATCTAACAAACAACCATCCATCCATCTAAACTTTCGCATTTATAATATTAGTATGATTTTAACTGACAGAAAAACTCAAAGATTATTTAACGATCCTTTTGTGTAGATTTTAAAAATCGGTACTAAGGGGTTAATTTGGACGTAGCAAGAATATAACTTAGCCAAAAAGAAGCAAGTCATGACAAAGCTTTAAATGTGACAAAAAGTCTCCGTCACGCGCTACTCAAGGGCACACGCTCCGACATTACGTTTTTTTATATATATTTAAATAGACACTATCCTACTGACCTCATTTATTTTTTAACTGTTTTTCTTATAAAACTTTGCGTTTATGTTGATATCTTATTCTTTACAATATTGAAATTTTATGGAATTAACTGAAGCCTTGTTTAAATATACTTAATTATCTAAGCTTATGTTCTGCAAAGTAATCTTACTTCTTACTAATATAATAAATGCGAAAGTTTAGATGGATGGATGTTTGTTAGAGTTTGTAGCCTAAACGGCTGATCAGATTTCGATGAAATTTGGCATAGACGTAGTGCATAGTCTTGAAGAACACACAGGCTACTAACTTTTGTTTTTTTATAATTCCACGCGACCGGAGTCGCGGGCGAAAGCTAGTGTTAAATATAATAGTGGTTTTAATGATTTTCTCTGTCTATACTAATATTTAAATGAAAGGATTTGTATTTTTGTATGTATTGAAATAGCTCAAAAACTACTGGACCGATTTTTAAAAATTCTTTCAATGTTAGACAGGTAATTTATCTGTGAGTAACATAGGCTATGTTTTTTTTAAATCGTAAGAGGAGTCGCGAGCAACAGCTATTCGATAAGCACGATTAAATAATTATGTGAACCGATCATTTAAAGGCGTAAACATTAATAAATAAAGTTTAATAAAATAGATATTAAGCCTTAAAAACAATTAACAATAATAAAAAAAAATCACAAGTCGTATTGTTTAAACACGTAATATTTTTTACATATACGCAGTTATTGCGTCACAGCTGATTTCACTGTTAGTTTCACCCCACCGCAAGGGATGAGGGTGCGACGTTCAAGGCCAACCCTTATTGCGTTTTGCATATTACGCAGTTTTTCAACGAACAGGAAGTTTAGGTATACAATGGAAACATTTTTTAACAAAGGAAGTCTAGAATAACGATGTAAAAAACAATTTTAAAGTACTTATTTCCTAGGTCTCCTAAGCTATGATTTATCTATACTCTATACTATTATAATAAAGCGTAAACACACATTTCTTTGTTGCCTAAGATGTCAGCAATTACAGCATATTTTTGAATAACTCTTTTTTTAATAAAAAGCCCTACACTTACGTAACGCTTTAGGCTATATATTTTCACGACATTAAACTTAGGGGGTAAATATTTTGGTATAAAAACCATAATGTGGGAAAGAGACCATAAGTTGCTGCCAACATCAAGAAAGCAAGATTGCTAAGGTTTGTCATGTTCTATTGATAATTTGACAAATATTAACAATAAAATAAAATTTTCATAATTTCATGCGGATTAAGCCGCAAGGGAACAGCTAGTTTTAAATATTTATTTTCGACCGCGATTACGTCCGCTTGGATTTAAAAAACATAAGTAGCTGTGTTCTTCCATCTATCTATCTTAATCGTACTTATAATAATAGTAAGAGCGTGCACACATTTGACTAAACTATCGCACAACTGTTTAGTCTCGCTTTGATTCGTGAGCTTATATGGTGCTCACACTACTCGATTTTTAGTGATGCAATCACACATTTGAATTGGTTGCGAAACAATCGACAATCGCACACCAGTTGTACGATAGTTTAGTCAAAGGTGTCTCTTATAAGAATAAATGCATTAGATATAAAATTGTTGCCAACCCGCAAATCAATTCATCGCTTGTCCTTTTGCAGCACTCATCTAATAAAACAGAGCGGGGAGCGACCGGCCATTATCTATTTGATGAGGCCGGGACTCCGCCTTCCGCTGCACACCGCACCAATGTCCCAGTCAATGTCCCACTCCCAGTCCGAGTTACAGTCCGGACTGGGAAAAATTTACCCCACTTGATTCCGTTACATTGGCAGTATGGACGACACTCACACCGTAGTCTGTTTATCTGTACTAATATTATAAAAAGGAAAGATTTATATTTTTGTATGTGTTAAATTCACGATAAAACTACTGGGCAGATTGTAAAAATTCAAACCATTAGAAATGTCATTTATCTGTGAATAACTAAGGCTTTATGTTTTTATTATTTTTTTAATTTCACGTGGAAGAAGTCGCGAGCAACAGCTAGTAAACGCTAAAATAAAAGAACATATTTCTGGTAAAGCACAAGACAATTTCTGAACCTATACATGTAAAATGACAGTTTGTCAATGTTTTCTAAATGAACTTGAAAATAATATAAAGAAACAATGTTATAGATTGCAATATCTAAGTCTACAATTAATAAACGTATCTGTTATTGACTCTCCATTAGTGTATTCGCTACGGTGTGATTGCGTTCAATTTTTATTGTAACAATTCGGTAACTGTTTCCAAGCCATTTGACGTGCATTTCGTTCGCCATTTAATATTAAATGAATACCCCGTTACGACTAGGCCCTTAATAAATCTTACAAGTGAAAGCCAAGAAAAAAAAAAAAAAAATCTTACATGGCAATCTTAATTCATTAATAATCACTCGATAATATTAATGGTTAATTATCGGTTATTTTATGACAAATTATATTACGTGTTCAACCACAGAGTAGACATGTTCTAGATATGTAAGTTTATATCTACAAAACACGATCTGTCTCGATTTACGCTTGTAGATGCCTTATCTTCCAAACAGTTCCTAAACTAGTTTATTTAAACCTCTTTCGAGAATATAAAAAAGTTTACCAAATGAACATGCTCGGTATCCTATACATCGCTGTGATCTACATACAAATAGCCGTTGCCATCTGCGACGGCGATCTTCCGTAACGTATTCTATGACATGAAGAAATCGCTTCGACTCACTTCATACAACCTCTCGCTCTAACACGTGTGCTCTCGCTCACACCCCAATCTACATTATGACGATAAAGTGACATTGAGCGTAAGATTGGGTTGAAGAAATGACAAAGATTGTTTTGCAGTTAGAAAGTTTTAAAGCAAAGGAATATGACTTCTATTCTTTGGTATTAAGGTCTACATGTTTTATATTGGTTTAAAAGTAAGTTTGTATAAGAGTAAGGAAGTACTTTCCTTAGAGAGTAAGTCGGTATGTTTAGGGGCTGGCAGGAGCCGTCAAAGCGCATCATTTCGCAGAATAAGTTAGACGCTTGCTATGATAACGCGAGATAAGTCCAAGTTACGGCCCGACTTAAGTAATGATGTTCCTTCAAAGTTTATTCATCGAATTTCTGGGAGCTTGGCTTTTAATTTAATATTTTTTATTCACTGAAAAAGACATTGATAAATTGCAATATGTAATGGATTTTACTATATAAATTGCGTTTTAAAACGTTTCTAATATTTATTGTAAAATATTATTCCTTACATTGTCACTTTTCTAAAAAACCTAAAGTGGAAACTAAAATGGCCGCCATTCTTTACTCTGTTTATCTAATTTCGTTGTCTTGAAATTAAAGCATTTAAAATGTATACATAGTAAGTATGTATGCAGTAGTAGAACTTAGTGAGATCTCATTCGAAGGGTGAAAAGAGGATGTTAAAATCATAGCCCAATGCGGCGTGAAGTTGCAGCTTTAAGGAATCGCAATTTGATGGACTGTTTGATTGTTCACGTCACGCGTGAAGGACGACTGTCATTTATTAGGCAATACAATAGGAATGTAAATAAAATAAAAAATGCTTTTATATTTTGAATGCCATAACAATTGTACAAACATCTATACTGATATTATAAAGAGTAAAGTTGTATTTTTGTATGTATTGAAATAACTCAAAAACTACTGTACAGATTTCAAAAATTATTTCACCATTAAAAAGCTACTTCATCGCTGGGTAACATAGGCTATAATTTTTCCTATTTTTGAATTTCACGTGGACGAAGTCATCTTACTAATATAAATGCGAAAGTTTAGATGGATGTTTGTTAGAGTTTGTAGCCTAAACTACTGAACAGATCTCGATGAAATTTGGTATAGATATAGAGGATAGTCTGAAGAACACATAGGCTAGTTTTTTTAATTCCACGCGGACGGAGTCGCGGGCAAAAGCTAGTAAGAAATAATTTAAAAATTAACATTAAAAGCATTATGCATTTCTGTGTTATTTAAAAAAAATGTTCTACTAAATATTATCTTTTATGGATAATTATGGATTATTAAAAAAACACAAACGTTTCCTCAACTTGTCCTCAACAGTAACTCATTACATTTTTATTATCTAGTTACTACGTATAAGGCACAAACATAAATCTCTTTTTAATCCGTGGTTCAACAAGAGAATTAAAAACAATGAACCTCAGTTTACAAGCTATTGTAACTAAGAATCGATTGTTTTAAATATTTCACAATAACCACGTCACAAAAACGTCAACGCAATACGTCAGAAAAGTAAGAACGAAATTAATTACTCTAAAAACACTAATCTCCTTTGTTCTTGACAAAGCGTCTTAGCATCAAAAACTAGAGAAAAACGAACAATCCATCCCAAATTAAACTATAATATGTACGGAATAGATCACATAATTGTATATTTTAAGCCAATTAATAAAAAAGTACATGTATCGTTTGTAAGCGATAAGTACAAACTTTTTCGCTGGAGCTTGGATCAATAACAGATTGCTTTACATCGCAAAATAAACCTTATTTGATAGCGATAAGGTTTATATTCCAATGTAGTAGTCTGTATGCTTTCATTCGCTTGTTACTAAGCGTGATCACGGATCGGGGGAGGGATCGCCAACCTTTTTCTGGGGCGGCCCTGAAAGGACTTTCACCTTTATTCTAAAGCTACTGTTTCTAGGTGACATCTTATATCAAAAATCTTTGTCGCTTGATTAAAATCTCGGTTTCATAAAGTACTTTTACCTAGTAACATAAATTGATGATTGACTAACAATTATTTGCACAAAATACAGCACGAATTATCTAACAATTTACACTTACAAAATAACATTACAGAGTCATTTAACACTAAAGTTTTTTGTCGTAATTACGCAACAATATCTCGAGTTAACTGATGTACGTTACAAAGGCGTGGCACCTAGTAACAAGCGAAGAGTTAAACACTTAACTGTTATATTACACATTAAAAAAACTAACGCAAAAGGTTGGCAACGCGAGACCGACGCCATAAATGCACTCTCTAGCGCAACGGGGCTATTATATCACTCAAAACCAGAATATCGTAAGCGTAACTAGAAGCACTTTTTTAAATTAAACCTTATGCCGTAGACAATAAGGGCGAAGCATCGATGATTCTCTTTGTGAAGGTCGATGTCGGTTACGACTTTTTCGTTCTGTAGTAAGTCTTAACCGCGCATGCGCTAGTGTGCGTGTATCCTCGTGTCCGTGTGTATTGCGTCTGTGTGCGACATCGCTTCGGTCACGTAGGCTCGGCTCAGTCGGATTCACTGTAGAGTTTTGAGGACAAAACATTGGTAGAATGAAAAGCCTTTGTTACATTTTGCTATTATTTTGTCTTAAGCTCGTATTTAAGGAAATCCTTTTACTTTTAACTAACAGGGAATATTATAAATATAGATTTTATACCTTTAATACATTGAAATAATTAGTATATCGTAAAAATAAACTTTTACTAAATAATACGATTTGTAATGTTTTTCAATGTTTAGATAACGCTACGCTGATATTAAAAGCCGTTAATCAGTTAACAGCGATGACTTTGTTTCGTGTACTGATGTCCGTTTCAATCGATAGCTATTGCACATAGCAACAGTTCGCGTCAGCTGTGCCGGGCGGGGGGTCGTCGGGTGGGGGGAGGGGGAGACGCCGCTGGCGAGGGGAGGGGAGAAAGGCGCGGGGGGCGCGGCAGATCGCACGATTGATTCCTCGCGAAAGTTGCCTTTGTGTGCCCCGGATGGAAGCGGGTAACCATCCGAAAATTCACCTATATTATAGCAACAATATGATACGTAGATCTTCTAGAAAGATCTGGCATATAATATTAGTGATATTAGTAAATTAAATGGAAGTCTAACGCAACAAATAAACTGAGAATTATGTATGGAGAGAAATAAGAAGGTAAAACTAATAGGAAAACAATATTATAGTATGAACAACATTTCGAAAGTTATGTAGGTATGTGTTGTAATTGTAACAAAGCTTACTCATATTTAATTATTGCTTGTGTTGTTATTTTTAGCATGCGATTTTATTTCGTATCGCAATGAACAGAGGGCGATATCGCGAGTACAAGCAGTATGTAGAGACCGCGGTAGCTTCGACACTACGCATTTTCTCTGATCGTTTGGTTAATACAAGTCAGTACTTGTTCTAGTACTCGTGCCAGTTAGCATATTATATGATTATTGGATGTGCTTGATGACGGTTTTGTAGTAAATAGAAATTCTTAAATATAACATCGTGTTTAGACATTATAGTTGTAATGTGAGTTAAAAATAATAATAAAAGAAAAGAAAATATTAGTTTAATTTGATTCGAATACTTGGATCGAACGTTTTAACGGAGAAAGCCAAGTTTTTCTACAAGATAACAAAGAATTGACTTGAAGTCATTTTGCTCCAGCAAAAGTTGGTGCAGAAAATGGTTTATCGTTTAATTTCATAATATTTCCCGCCTAAAAGATTGAATTTTATGATAATTTTTTTTATTCCGATTTAACTAATTTCTTTTGTCTCAAGCTGAAAACGGTCTATCATAGATTAACTAATAGTTAATGCTACAAATAGTTTATGAAGTGTAGACGACAGGCGTTTGCAAAGGGACAGAAATCAATAAGTACAGATATTGGCTGCGAGGATGTGACGTATTTCATATTTTACCTAACAACGGCCCTATGGATACCTTGTATTCCTTTGTTATAATTCGCAAAGCATTCTGTGTCTTATTACTCCAGGATAACGCTCTTTTTAGAGTGTGTGTACGTAATGGCGATTACGAAACCAGAAAGGGATTGTGTAGGGGAAATTATAAAATCTTTTTATGGTAGGTTAGACAAATTGGTGCTTTAACAATGGCCGACTATCATCGAGATAGTTTATAACTAACTAGCTTTCGCCCGCGACTCCGTCCGGGTGGCATTAAAAATAACAAAAGTAACCTATGTGTTCTTCCAGACTATTCTCTACGTCTATGCCAAATTTCATCGATATCCGTTCAGCCGTTTAGGCTACGAACTCTAACAAACATCAATCCATCCATCTAATCTTTCGCATTTATAATATTAGTAAGATTGAATATTATTTTACTAATATTATAAATGCGAAAGTTTAGTGGATCCTAAATTTGCCGTCTAATGTTGAACGGTTCTCGATGAAATTTGGCATAGATGTAGAGTAGTCTAGAAGAACACATAAGCTATTCACCTTTATTTTTTAATTCCACGCGGACCACGCTGGCGAACGCTAGTTACTTTTATTAACCACTAGCTGTTGCTCGCGACTTCGCCCGCGTGAAATTAAAAAATATACCCTATGTTACTCACAGATAAATTACCTTTCTATCGATGAAAGAATTTTTAAAATCGGTCTAGTAGTTTTTGAGTTATTTCAAGACATACAAAAATACGAATCTTTCCTCTTTATACAATTTCTATATACGCCTAGATCCTGATACTTTTATCTGAACAGTCGAAATTTTCAATTTTTTCAGTTTCAAACTGATAAGGAAACACTATTAGAAAGGATATTTCAATTAAAGGAAACACTACTTTGTTTATTTTATTTATTTGCTATAACACCATTCTCTTTGGAATCTAAGTTGAAGAAGAATTTTGTATATCTGGTTTTTGTTCAACGTCTATAAAATATGGCTGTAAATCTGTCATTTGCACCGATGTCATAAACTCCCCATTTTCACAAGAAGCATTGCTCAATTCTTGCAGTTGATATCGTGTTAGAATCTTTGCTATTTGAAGTTTAACAAGCGCTTGATTACGTAAAGACAGTCTTTTTACTGTGCTGGCATAACCTAGAAACTCCATATCTGTTCTGTCACATGGCACAGGAACTGTGGTCTCTTGTGTATTTCTTTCTGTGTGTATTTCTGTATTTATGTTTGTCATTATATTGTTTATTGTATCGTCACTTTCTTGTCGTCTTCTTTTTACTGGACGTAATATCTTTTCCGGTTCAGGTTCAGGGTTTTGGATGGTCTCATCCGGTTCATTGTCATCGTCTGTATCATTCTCTTCTGTGTCAGTTGAATCATTTCTAGAAGCATCTGTTGGTCGTAATTTGATGTACGGTTCTATGAACGACATGTTGTCAGACCATACCCAGTTGGATAAGTTGCTGGTGCTTTTGTTCGCTGATAGGCGACACATTTTATGTTTCCTGTACGTATCCCTTAGGTTTTTCCATTTGATTTTCAATGTTCGGACTGTAAAAAAGTATTTATTAAAAGCTACTTTTATTTCAATTACTTCTAATTACTGTTTTATTTAACAGAAAGTAAAAAAATGCTGTTTAGATGTTTGTTGCAAACATTTTTAATATCTTAACTGTAATTGCGAATTCTCAATAGAGAAACTTTTATATAGAAAAATAACAATATTCTTTTGCACGAATTCGTCAGTGGAAAAAATCAATACAATCCGCAAATCAACTAAAAGATATACAATTCTCTGTCTATATTTTGCAGTACGTCATTACAATCTTATCTTACTAATCGTACTTCTTACTAATATTATAAATGCGAAAGTTTAGATGGAGGGATGGATGGATGTTTGTTAGAGTTTGTAGCCTAAACGGCTGAACGAATCTCGATGAAATTTGGCACAGACGTAGAGGATAGCTGGAAGAATACATAGGCTACTCACTTTTGTTTTTTTTTAATTCAACACGGACGGAGTCGCGGGCGACAGCTAGTATATTTATAAGTGAGAATTAACTATTACTATTTACTGTCCAACATACCTATAAATAATATCAAAATTAAAAAAAAACAACTATCAATTCATTTAATTGTATGAAATATCAAAGCGAAATAGTCTGGGTTCTTACTTGTGAGCAAACACACACACACATATACATGTATCTTTCGAAACAATACACAGAAAAACTAGGCATTCATTTTAATACTTTTGAATAAATAGGTCATCCTAAACTATGTAAATAATGTGAAATACTAACAAAAACTATAAAAACATCTTACCATCCATTCCCATCTTTTCTTTAATTTTCTTCCACGCCATTTCTTTTTTATACCCATTTCTATAATCAATATGTCCAGACGCATATATTTCCGGGTAATTACGAACTACATCTATAAGTAATTTTATCGTTTCCGGTTTCAAGACGCGATATTTATCCATAGCTGACGAACACGCGGTGACGCTATGCGACGCGAAACGCTACTAACGCGTCGCGCTGCGATCGAACACGACGCGAAGCGAATTCCACACCCGCTTAATTTAGCAGTAGCGGTTACACAGCGAACGTAAAAGCGAATCGCTTTTGTTTTGCGAAGCCGTGACGTTTCTCTATATCGCTGTCTCGCTTTTGTCTTTAAGAATGAAAGAAATGACAACACATCACTGCATGAGTTCTAAGTTTAACGCGCTGTTTGACGTTTTAATTACGAATACTAGCTTTCTCCCGCGACTCCCGCGTGGTATTAAAAAAAACAAAAGTACGTAGCCTATGTGTTCTTCCAGACTATCCTCCATCTATGCCATATTTCATCAAGATATGTTTAGGCTACAAACTCCAACAAACATCCATCCATCCATCTAAACTTTCGCATTTATAATATTAGTCAGAAGTAAGATTATAAATGCGAAAGTTGAGATAGATGTGTTTGTTAGAGTTTGTAGCCTAAACTCCTGAACGTCTGATTTTACCAGGTACCCCAGAACGGCTCGGATCGCGATGAAATTTGTCATAAGTGTAGAAAACAGTCAGAAAGAACTGACTACTAAGTAAGTCAACTAAGTTAGCTCCCACAATACATAAAATTAAACTGAAAAGTTTGCAAAATTTGTATTAATGCCTAAAGTGAATAGGTATCATACTTCATACTAATATTATAAATGCCAAAGTTTAGATGGATGGATGGATGTTTGTTAGAGTTTGTAACCTAAACGGCTGAACGGATTTCGATGAAATTTGGCATGGACGTAGAGGATAGTCTGGAAGAACACATAGGCTACTCAGATTTGTTTTTTTTTAATTCCACGCGGACGGAGTCGCGGGCGAAAGCTAGTATATTATAAATTGGAAACAGCGCCATCTTGTTTAAGCAAAGAGAGTTGTTAATTGCAGCTCGAATAAATGCTATTCGCTATTCCTTTGTCAGTAAATATGATTTTTATTTCAACAAAAAAATATGGTTTTAATATTGTTATATGTTTTTTCTTACACACATCGTTTTTTTTTTAATTTCATTTTCAAAGTTAAAACAATCATAATATTGAAAAAAAATCAACAAATTTTTAATGAAATATTTTATTAGTTTCTTAATTGAGTTTAATTTTATTTATCAAGTACTAGCTTTTGCCCGCGACTTCGTGCGCGTCGAAAATTTAAAATTAACCTTTTTATTGCATTTCGCTTCAGAATATTTTGTTTTGAAGTCGGTTTTCTTTTATATTATTCTTTTAGATAATATATCCCCATAAATACTATAACGCTGTACTCTTTTGTATTTGGAAATCAAATAAAAACTAGTAAATAGGGCTAATAGTAAAATAAATTTGATTACTACTGATATTGATTAGCCATTATAAGAGCGTCGGTGGTTGAGGTGTCAGTTTTTACACACCTTTGACTAAACTATCGCACAACTGTTGTGCGATTGACGATTGTTTCGCAGCAAATTCAACTGTTGCACAACTAAAAACCGAGTAGTGCATCCATATAAGCTCATATGAATCAAAGCGAGACTACAGTTGTGCGATTGTTTAATCAATGAACACGCTCTTAAAAAGGGTATTTTAGTAAAAAAACAAGTACTTTAAGATATATATTGTGATGATTAAATTCTTTCATCTGTCTTAGATAATTGTATTTCGGATATTGGCTTTCCTACATCTATAAATGAATTTAAATCTGACAATTGCGTAGTTGTATTGTATGTTTGATCACTACACAAAGGATTACTATTTAATTCTTGCAGTTGATATCGTGTTAGAATCTTTGTTATTTGAAGTTTAACAAGCGCTTGATTACGTAAAGACAGTCTTTTTACTGTGCTGGCATAACCTAGAAACTCCATATCAGTTCTGTCACATGGCACAGGTACTGTGGTCTCTTGTGTATTTCTTTCTGTGTGTATTTCTGTATTTATGTTTGTCATTATATCGTTTATTGTATCGTCACTTTCTTGTTCTCTTTTTATTGGACGTTTTTTATTTTTTTCCGTTTCACGTTCAGGGTTTTGGACGTTTTTGGTGTCGTTATGTTCATTATCATCGTCTATGTCAGTTACATCGGAATCAGAATTAATATCGATGTACGCTGCAATTTTTTTTGTTCTTAATTTTATATACGGTTCAACGAAAGACATTTCTTTCGCCCATACCCAGTTGTACAGGGTGTTTGGTCCCTTGTTGTCTGATAGACGACATTTTTTATGTTTTATATATGTATCCCTTAGATTTCTCCATTTCACCTTCAATTTTTTAACTGAAACAAATTTCTTTTTAGTATCTATGTTACACAAAAATAGCTTTTAATAAGAATTACTTTAGTTTATATAGCAACTATTTATACATGCACAACATACACACATCCCATTCAAAACACTCGGTCCAATACACCTATACTAATATTATAAAGAGGAAAGATTTGTTTTTTTGTATGTAAATAACTCAAAAACTACTAGGCCGATTTTAAAAATTCTTTCACCATTAAAAAGCTACGTTATCGCTGAGTAATTTTTTAATTACGTAAACGAAATCGCGGGCAATAATTAGTATGTTTAAGATTAACGCTCCTTCGTCAATTCCTAGTGCACATAATCGAGGCACTGGCGTACGTCGAGGCGGGGCAATGCCGGGTAGAGTTGACTGCGCATTATTAATTCTGAATAGAATTGTTCGTTACAAAATATGTAAATATACAAACGAAATGATTACAATATAAACGTATATTCTCACCGTCCATCCCCATTTTCTGTTTGATTTTCTTCCACGCAATTTCCTTTTTATACATATTGCTATAATCCGAGTCACCAACTGCGTATATTTCTGGATATTTTCGCATAATGTTTATGTACTTTTTAATCGTCTCGAGTTCCATTTGCAATCGAGGACACGCGATGACTGCGTGCGATGCGGAACGATACTGACGGAACGGAGTCGAAATGGTCGCTTTGTTGCGCATTTGCAACGAAAGCGAAGCGAATTTTAAAGATTATTCTCATAAAGTAATCGTGTTTATTCATCTATCAGCTGTATACAAAATACTATAGTTATATTGTAATATCGCAAATTCATCTCCATTTATACATTTTTATAAGCATAGCATCGTACAAAGTATTTATTGATCCGACGGCCATGTCAATGCTCACTCCAGTTACGTTCGTTAACAAGAGCGAGATAGACAATATGTGTATTGTTAGAAAAACCATCCAAATTAAATACACTACGAATACATTATGATTTAAAGTAGTTTATTTAATTTCTTTGCTTAATAGGTTATAAAAAGCAGGGGTCACGAAAAAAGATAATCTTTTACAAGATATATAGATGGTATCTATACTAGTCTATACTAATATTATAAAGAGGAAGGATTTGTATTTTTGTATTTTTGTATGTATATGATTCACGCAAAAACTACTAGGCCGATTTTAAAAATTCTTTCACCATTAGAAAGGTAATTTATCTGCGAGCTGCGAGTAACATAGGCTATAATTTTTTTTTAATTCCACGCGGGCGAAGTCGCGAGCAACAGCTAGGTCATACGTAAAGCGATATTTTTCTAATTATTCCGTATTGGTAGTTATTACTATATTTGGTAAAAAAAACCGTACATTAATATTAGAAAAACAAGATATCAAAAAGGTATCTTTCAAATTAAAATACAATACATTTTATTGCAAGAATAACATAATTTTAACATTAAATACCACACAGAGACGTTTAATAGCCTATAAATAAATAAATAAATAAATAAATATAATTTTTTCACAGTTCCCTTAGTTAAATAGATATAGATGGATCGCTTGCAACCATTTAATAACTCTGTGTGTGGATTATTATAAAACAGTGATGATGAAACAATTTAGTTTTCTTCATCAAATAGTTTATCTTCAATTGTTATCATTTTCGTCTGATCTTCGTTCATCACCGAGGTGATCAACTCGAGAATCCTCGGCTGCAATTCCAATGCCTTGTGTACGGGTATTCTTTTCAACATGGCGGCTACATGTTCACCAAATTTGTCGAAATCAAGCGTTCTTACAATATCCGTTACAATTCTATCATCAATAGAATCAATCTCATTTTCATCAGAATTATCGGACGATTCCTCTATTTCTATTTTTATTATTTTCCCAATATCTTCAGAATCGTCACTATTATCATTACTAATACTTGGTAAGAAGGGATTCTGGTAAGTACTTTTATTACTTTCATCAAATCGTATATCTAATTCAGATGTGTTTATTTTCAATTTTGTACTAATCTCTTCATTACTGTCATTAGTTTTAATTGAATATTGATAGACAAGGTCATTACTAGGCTTTGATATAACTTCGCTTGTTAGAAAACTATCGTCTACTTCACATTTATCTTCTACAATGCTTGCGTTCAAATTCACCGTATCCTGAAATCAGTCAATAATGTATAGGAATCTATGTTAAATATCAATTAATAGACAAGGCTTGTAAAACATTTGACTAACAGTATAGGACTTTCCACACTTTATATTGGCTCGGAATATCTCGTAATAAGCTTAACATTTAGAGCATCTTCCTGTTCTTTACGACAAACGTTGAGCTTTCATAGAGTTGGAATATTAAAATACCCACTCTACATATGTCATCATCATCATCATCACCAGCTCATTATACGTCCCCACCGAGGGGCTCGGAGCCTACCCTAAGATAGAGTGACTAGGCCATAGTCAACCACGCTGGCCAAGTGCGGGTTGGTTGACTTCACACATATCTTTGAATTTCTTCGCCGATATGTGCAGGTTGCATCACGATGTTTTCCTTCACCGTAAGAACGTCGGGTAAATTGTACTCTACATATGTAATCTCGTACAATTTCGTGATTTTACCGCCACTTTCTAGTTACTGGTATGTATTCCCGGCCTTACAGTGAGTATCTATACATATAATAAAATTGAAGTGTCTGTTTGCAATATCAAAAGAAAAATTCCAGATTTCGGGAAGATGATGTATTTGCGTTGCTGATAAAGAAAATCGCATTTAATTTTTTATGTCTGTCTGTCTGTCCGCAAGCCGCGTTTGTTCCGGGTAATCTCCGAAACGCCGGACCGATGTCGACCGGACTTTCACTGAAGGGCAGCTGACATAGACGGGCATATAGGCTACTTTAATCTTAACATTGCGTGGACGAAGTCGCTGGTAATAGCTAGTTTTAAAATAATCTTGAATATGAATTACTTACTATAATAGGAACAGCTGTGTCTCGAAGACGTAATTTACCCTTATCCGTAGTGTACATATCACTTTTATCGAAATGTTTGGAACAAACGAGGCTTCCTGTGTTTGGTTCAAAACAGGGTTCCTTTCTCTGTCGCCTTGTTACTTCTGTCCATTTCTCTCGACGAATTAGACGACTTGGAAAACTATAACCATGTCAGATATTAATATTCAACACAAGAACGTTTTTAACAATATATTAAAGAGTTAAAGTAGTAGAATGTTAAGTTTAACGTTTTAAATATAAAAAAAAGGCAAAAGCTACAAATGTACCAACTATATTTAACTAAAGTGAATGAATGACATGTCCAGTACACACAAATTACATACAAAAGGTATTTCAAAGAAAAAATTGTAAATATCCCATGCACAATAACTATTATTACAATATTATTATAACAATTTAACAGTAAAACTCACCGAAAATACACTATGGCATCGTTTTTAGGATCTGTTGGCTTCAAATTTTTACAAAATTTAAAAGAACACTTCGGCATCGTAGACGTCCGCTCGCAAGAGCGAGCGAAACGATACTGACTTAAAATGCGTTAGGGCGGGAACACATACCCTAGTGCATGCAAGTTACTGGCGCCCGACTACTGGTTTGTGTACACATGCCAGTAAAATGTTTACAAGACTTTAGATGTGCCAGTGTTAATCTTCGTACCCCACTCGGCCTTTCTCAACTTAGCCTTACTGTCACAAAACCAAATATCATGCTACCTATTTGCATGCAAAACTGACATTCCAGTAAGAAATACACCCTTTTTGATGACACATCCCAGTAGCTTGTATACAAGTGTGTAGCTGGCATGTATATTTATTTGACACTATATTCATCTTTAGAGTTACGTGGTAAATAATACCTAGTTCACACTAGACTAGATTTAATAGTGTAGCAAGTCATTTAGTAAATAATACGTATCTGAACAACAACAATTTAATCGAATATTTTAAATACTTAATTACTCTTTACTCGACTAAATAGACTAATTCGAATTAGACATAATCCGGTTTACACTTGGCCAGTACAGTTGGATAATTGCGCCGGCCAATCATAGATCATATTCACTAGCGCCAAGTGTTTACGTTATTCCAGAATATCAATCCATTATACTACTGACTGTAATGGCCAGGTGTGAACCGTGCGTTACATTTATTAATGCAAACTTTCGAATTAAAACATTAGTATGATCTTTATAATGTAACTATTTACTACGGAATTAAAAAGACATGTCGAATAGTTCCGGAAACATTTTTTTTAACAAAACATAAGGTCTCCCTTTATACCTGTAAGTCCGCAGGTAGAGCAGGTTATGACCTCATCCCCCAGCTGGGAACTGGACCCCAATGTAATTTCCACAAGGGTTTTGCACCAGCAGGTAAAATAGGGACAAAATTAATTACACATATTAACAGCTTTTGTTGTTCAAAACGGTAATTTTAAATAACAGTTACGTAATGAGTAACATATGTATATACATACAAAAATATACATTTAGTATAGATATGACGTAATAAAAAGTATTGAGAATGGTGTTATTTTAAGAAATCAACTTTTTCTAATGACTGCATATTTTTTATGCAGATATCTCTATCATTTTTTTATTTTTTTTATTGAAAATATTAGTAGATTTTTGTTAATTTACTAATATTACTTTAAACCATTCCAACTAAGCTCTAGGCTTGTGCTAGGATATGGTTCACGACAATAGTCGAATGGCGGGATTCGAACCCGCGACCTCACGATCGGTGGTCCGTACCCCAAACCATTAGGCTATTGGCGCTTCATTATATCAGAAAAAGTCTTAGGGCCTGTCCCACCAATTGAAAATTGTCTGATAACAATCCAATGTTTAAAATATGTAATAGAAATCGGATTTTGTTACCTTGTCTGACAGTGAAGTCATTTTTAAGCTATCTGAGCCTCTATCAGCCAGTGGTGGGATAGAGCCTTAGACTTATTTGTTTCATACAAATATTTTAATAGTAAAACTCACTACATATGTTGTAAAATGCAGGGAAAATAGTAAGGCACATTTATTAGAAAATAACGATAGTTACGTAAACTCAGTAGAGTCCGTCTTAAATTATGTGATAATCATTTTTTATTTATCTAACACCAATAACATCACAAATAAATATTTAACTGTACAATAAATAAAAGCAACGATTGCATCATAAACAACACTGACGCCTACTTTTAACAGCATCCATTTCACACGAGGGAAGTACAATCGACAAAGTTACGGTACGTTAAAATCATTACAGTACCGTCACTGTTGTCTACTGTTCTCGTGTGAAAGCATTAGCGATCGAATGTTAACTCCTATTCCATTACCAATCGCCTACACAAGTTATTCCCCAAATAAAATAAGCAAAGGGCCATCATAACTCGTAAGAAGAGTAAAAAGCCCAAAACGTTATCTTCGGGTCGTGGCCATCCTACTTTGATCATTTAAAAATGGACTAAGCATAGACTGCCAGGGTTATAAACATTCAGACACTTTAGTAGGGATTGATAGACCTAGGAAGAAATGTATCAACTCAAAAATTTACTCACACAAAAAAGGAAGTCGAAAACTTGTTGTTCGTTTTTATTACGAAGAAGTGAATGTGCATACAGGTCCTGTCTCTTAAAACTCAAAGAATCACATCAAAGTTTATGGCTGTATATTCAACCCACGTCGTGACGGGCCGGCCAGAGCGACGCATAAATAAAATAAATCTACTAATTCTATTCAGCAGTGAAGGGTTAGAACGTTATAGACTAAGAGCTAGTAAATTTATACGAACTACAACTTTCTATCTACACTATCTACACTATAATAAAGCGTAAACACACACTTCTTTGTTGCCTAAGATATCAGCAATTACAGCATATTTTTGAATAATTCTTTTTTTAATAAAAAGCCCTACATTTACGTCACGCTTTAGGCTATATATTTTCACGCCATTAAACTTAGGGGGTAAATATTTTGGATAAAAACTCTAATGTGGGAAAGAAACCATAAATTGCTGCCAACATCAAGAAAGAAAGATTGCTAAGGTTTGTCATGTCATGTCATGTCATTTTGACAATTGCAATTGATAATTTGACAAATGTAAACAATAAAATAAAGTTTTTATAATTTCACGCGGATGAATCCGCACGCGAACAGCTAGTCCGAATTAAAAGGCATGTTTTACAACTATAATCTGCTTCCTTATAAAATTATGTACAAGAAAAGGAACGATATAGAATCAGATAAAGAAAAAACAAGCTTAAATGTGAAGATAATAAAAGAAACCTGCATATGAGTCATACAACAGTCGTTACTGACAACACAACTTATATAATTATTGTAATGTTTTATTTCACCTTCCCTTGACATTAAAACAATGAGTAAGCGATCAGTGCTTTGCCCTGTGTGAATAAAAAATGATACCCTTATGACTTTGACGATATAATATTATGTATTAGTAGTACACGGCCGTTTTAATCTAAGTTCAGGGTAGTTGGTGAGTAACTCTCATTAGGGGCCTTTCAGACCTCGTACCTCACTCTTTTAATTGTGCTTTAAGGCCCAACTTAGACATGCCAATTGTTGACCTATATTTTAGACCAACCCGCAGTGGGCCAGCGTGGTTGACTATGGCCTAGTCACCCTAACTTTAGGATAGGCTCCGAGCCCCTCGGTGGGGACGTATAGTGAGCTGGCGATGATGATGATTTTCGTTCTTTTTCATTCAAAAGATACATCTTTAACAATGAATGTTTTAACCTGTTTAATAAATGTAATTGGATTAACATATTTTTATTTTGAGTCACGGTTTGATGTACTTATTTTCAGTTTTTCTTTTTATCATTTATTATTAATAATTCCTAAACATTAGTAATGTCGCGACGACGCGAAAAGATGTCTCGAATATTCGAAACGGCTTCGAGAATGTTCCATTATGAAATTTATGTAATTCGGACTATCGAGAAAGGTCTGGAATAAAATGACAAATGAATAACGAAAAGAAGATCGAAATTCGGGGTATATAAGGGGAGTCAGTCGTGACTCGGGGAGTGATACGGTGGAGAGTGAACTGTAAAGAAGAAGCCCTGAGCGAATTACGAAGAAGATTAAGTGACCGCGGAGTGAAAATGCATGCGTTATAGCGACAGTGGTGTGCTGTACTCTGTGTTAGTGATCCAGTATTTTGTGTGTCGTGAAGTGTTAGGTAACAATTGTGTGAGTGTTGTGAATCGCTGTCTCTGTAAGTCGCGAATAAATCAACGCAGAAAATTTCAAGGCGTTTTGACTCTATTCCACACGCTCGTAACAGAAATAATAAAATATAGGTTATGTTACTCACAGATAAATTACCATTCTGATGGTGAAGTAATTTTTAAAATCGGCCCAATAGTTTTTACGTGATTCAAATACATACCAAAATACAAATCTTTCCTCTTTATAATATTAGTATAGATATAGATTTAAGTACAGTTCATGTAAAAATAGCGCATTTAAAACTAGATTAAATTAAGTGAATATAGAAATCACTGTCTCTTCGTCTATAATTCGGCAACGATTTCGTCATCCCAATATTTGTTGCATTTGAAATTATACTTTATTTCCTAAGCTTTAAGATTGAATGTACCTTTAGAAATCGGATGCAATGTTCAGGCTATCATTGCGTCATAATTCAAGCCCTTTTTATCAGAAAAGGACGGATGAACAGCTGTCTCACTCAGACCAACTACTGAAGTCCCTTTGTTCAATCGGAAAATATGAGTTTTAAGAAAAGAAGTTCGTAAATACATAAGTTTTTAAAGAAAAAAACATACAGACAAATTGAGTACCTCCTTCTTTTGGGTAGTCGGTCAAAAAGTAGCATATTTTTTGGAGTTATCTTAAATTGAATGTATGAATTAGTAGCTGTTACTGGCGATTTCATCGCCGTTAAATTAAAAAAATATGTAGCCCATATTACTCACTGATAACGTAGCTTTTTAATGATAAAAGAATTTTTGAAATCGGTCCAGTAGTTTTTGAGTTATTTCAATAGATATAGAAATACAAATCTTTCCTCTTTATATTAGTATAGATATAGATTATAGGATATTTATGGTTCGAATGTCTATGGTCAAGTTTTTAATTAGTGTGGTAGTTTATTAAGGTTCTAACAACTTTAGTCTTCGGTGTCTTTATCTGATTGAATCTTAAGAAAACAAACAATTTGTTTGTACACTAAATAAATATTAATAATACTAAATTAAATTACAGTTTCTAGTGTTACATTTTATATTTCTTACTAACTAATATTATATACTAATATTATAAATGCGAAAGTTTAGATGGATGGTTGGATGTTTGTTAGAGTTTGTAGCCAAAACGGCTGAACGGATCTCGATGAAATTTGGCATAGATGTAGAGGATAGTCTGGAAGAACACATAGGCTACTGTTTTCCACGCGGACAGAACCGCGGGCGAAAGTTAATCATAAATATTATTTCTATGATGCTTTTTCATTTTTTATTTGTCATTTTTATTTGAATCGATTTAAACTTCTCTTTAGTGACTAATCTATGACTATAACTAGCTATTCCCATGCGGCTTCATCCGCATAAAATTATAAAAAACTTTATTCTATAGATTCGATTATTTATATATAAAAATCCTATTTATTTATTACAAATGAATTACATACATAGAACTGTACATTATTAGAAATACCGGCTTTTCAAAGAATTTTTATAACTGACCACAATATAAAGGGGATTCGACTTGCATTTGAATCCTTACAATGTGAAGCTTCTCGAAATTTCGAACATTCCTCATATTTCCAATAGTCTTTGATGTAAGCGCCCATCCAAACCGAACGTTTCCGGATATTTGCGGATATATCCGAATGTTTCCACTTCAGTTATCAACTCTTGAAACGCTGGCTCCGAATACTAGAGGTGCAGTGAAGTAAAGGAAACTATGTTCAATTTTGTGTTTATGCCATTTTGAGAGCTTGTTTATGGTCCTTTCGACCTTATGCAACCATAGACAGTTAATTTCTTTGTTATTTTTGTAGTCTAAATTACTTGTAGATCACTAATATGTAAATTTTATAAATTGACTAGCTTTCGTCCGCGACTCCGTCCACGTAAAATATAAAAAAAGTAAGTAGCCTATGTAATCTTCTAGGCTATGCTCTACATCTATGTCAAATTTCATCGAGATCCGTTCAGCAGTTGAGGCTACAAACTCTAACAAACATCCATCCATCTAAACTTTCGCCTTTTTAATAAGTTAGAAGTAAGATACATAATAGAAAACTTGACAATTAAATGTTTAAGTATTGGGCTTAGAAATTAGGAAATTAAAAAACTTTAAAAGTTACATCCTTTGTTCGAAGTATAAATTATGTAAGAACATAATTCATTATAAAAAACCAAAAGGAAAAATTTAATAATTTAAAACAGCCCACGTGTGTTGTAGACAATAGAAAAAAAAAACTCCCACATCGCAACGTCCTCCGGTATAGAAAGTGCCCAAAAATAATAGAATCTCAGATTACACATGTTAACTTAACCAAAATAAAAACAAGTACAAACACTTAACCTATTTTTTGTCAAGTCCAAAAAAACTAACATTAATCTTGGAGATTTTTTCCTCTTTCCTTGCTCATACCTGCGTGGGTGGATGCACTTGACGTAGAACAATCCAATTTAAACCTTAATTCATTTACTTAAAACTCAAAATAACAATAAAACAATCCAATGCAGCTCTCGACGCACACAAATTCAATTCCCGTCAAGTACGTGTTCAAATACAACACTCCAAAACAATTTAAACCTTACTGACTTTGCTTTAAGATTGATTATCCTCTGTGTAGTATATTGGAGTATTGTTTACAAATGAAACTGGGGCGAAGGCCGAGGGGCCTGTTGCTAAGCGAGTTCTCGAGCCCGCACTTGTTAGGGTAAGAGGCATTGTCCGTGCTGACGTTACCTCACGGTCAGCAAGGAAGGCCGTGCAGCGCTCTAACGCTTTGAAACAAGATATAATATTGTGCATTGTAATAATTCCTTCCATCTTATTAATATTATAATTGCGAAAGTTTAGATGGATGGATGTTTGTTAGAGTTTGTAGACTAAACGGGTGAACGGATTTCGATGAAATTTGGCATAGATGTAGAGGATAGTCTGGAAGAACACATAGGCTACTTGCATTTGTTTTTTTCAATTCCGCGCGGACGCAGTCGCGGGCGAACGCTAGTTTTTATATAAACATGTAATTTATCTCAATAGGTATAGAAGCAAATATTGTTTAACGAAATTAAAAGCACAAAATAAAATAAATCAAACATTTATTGAAATCCAACAAATTTAACATACATTTTTTACATATAAAATCGAAATATCGGTTGTCAATACCTATTAAAACACTAACCGTACTACAAACCAATTAAAATTAGCATTATTTATAAAAAACATGACAAAAAAAAACAAAAAAACAACGCCAGCTCCTTGGGGTATGATTTTTTGTGCAGTCCGTCCCTGTTTCCCCATGGGAAGGGGGGTTGAACAGCTGATCGCAGAATTCACCTTCATCTCTAGGTGTTTCGATTGTATTTCAACTCTACATTGCCTTATAAATAATACAAGACTAGCTGTTCGCGTGCGGATTCATCCGCATTATATTATAAAAACTTTATTTTATTGTTTACATTTGTCAAATTATGAATAGCAAATATCAAAATGACATGACATGACAAACCTTAGCAATCTTTCTTGCTTGATGTTGGCAGCAACTTATGGTCTCTTTCCCACATTAGGGTTTTTATCCACAATATTTACACCCTAAGTTTAATGGCGTGAAAATATATAGCCTAAAGCGTGACGTAAGTGTAAGGCTTTTTATTAAAAAAAGAGTTATTCAAAAATATGCTGTAATTGCTGACATCTTAGGGAACAAAGAAGTGTGTGTTTACGCTTTATCATAATAGTATAGATTATAAAAAAACGGTCATTTCCACTGGAAGAAACAGACGTGAATGGATCACGTCTGTTTCTTTAACTGTCCATAAATCTTTTTGAATACAAAGTCTATTTTATAGTGATTTAAAAATCAATATTAGCTCACTATAGGTCTTCACTGAGGGGCTGAAAACATAGCCTAAATTAGGAATGACTAGATCATAGTCATATTGACTCATTGCAGGTTGACTTCACATATATCTTTGAATTTCTTTGACGATGCTCGTTGCATCACGATGTTTTCCTTCACCTTAATGTAGGATAAAATCAAAGAACTTTTTAGTATGTTTTGCTTTGGTTAAACTCTTTACAACTTTTACCGACGCTCTTATAAAAAATATTTTGAAAATATTCCAAATACATAAATAGATATGATGTACTCGTATTTAGATAATAAACAGACTTCTGCCAACTCCCTTTATGTAAACAAGTGGAAAATTTACTAAATTAGTCGATTATTATCAACAAGTTTGTGATACGAAGGATATATTTTATCGTTATCCTTATCTACCCTTTATGTAATCGACGGCGTGATGATATCGCGACTGATTATGTAGGTCAATACAAAAATAACAATTTTCAACAATAGCGATAGAAATATTTTGTCTAACACAATGATTATGTAGTTAAGTTACTACTATGATTATGAGATTTATAGATTTTTTCATTGTTTTTACAGCTTGTAAAGTTTTCATTATTAAAAACTAGCTTTCGCCCGCGACTCCGTCCGCGTGGAATTGAAAAAACAAAAGTGAATAGCCTACGTGTTCTTTCAGACTATCTTCTACATTTATGCCAAATTTCATCGAAATCCGTTCAGCCGTTTAGGCTACAAACTCTAACAAACATCCATCCATCTAAACTTTCACATTTATAATATCAGTAAGATTAACATTTTCAAGTAAAAAAAGTTAGCAAACTCAAGAAAAAAAAGCAACGAAACATGTTAAAGCGGACCTTGATCATGTAAAGTTTATCGCAAACGAAATACGACTGTCTCTTTTCTTCCCAAGAGAATGAAAGGGAGAATGTATGCTACCGGTGTTTCTTTGATGTTATGACAAACCTCTTGAACAAAGCACGATTTAAACAGCCTGTGATAATCTGGCCTCAATGGTGTAAAATCTGATAATATTATCACGTTAGATAATTCTAATTATAATTGTACTTGAGTTTTGATAGCCCAATAATTTAATAACCGACTTATATAGAACTAGCTGCTGCTCGCGATTTCGTCCGCGAGGAATTAGAAAATATAGCCTATTGTTATGAGAAGGGATGAATCGCATGTAACCAGAAGGACGTTAGTTTTGAATGTGGAGGTATACAGGTAGAGGTAGACATAGAAAGAGATGGATGGATTGCGTGAAAGGAGACATGATCAAGAAGGGAGTGATGACTGAAATGACGGATGATAGAGTTATTTGGAGGACGAAAACCTGGCGCCCCGACACTACGGGAGTAGGATAAGGCAGGGGAGATGATGATGATGACGACTCAGTGATATAATGGTGAAAGAATTTTTGTAATCGGTTAGATAGTTTTTGAGTTATTTCAATACATACAAAAATACAATAGTCTTTATTGTATTAGTATAGATTTCAATTGTATATAGACAGCTGTCCCGCGAATCTGCGTGGAATTAAAAATCCCTTAGTTTGTGTTCTTCCAGACTATTCCGTCTGTGCCAAATTTCATCGAGAACCCTTGAGCAGTTCTGAAGATATCTTCTAACATCCATCCATCTATCTATACTTTCACATTTTTAATATTAGTAAGATATCTTTAATTAAAGTATTTTTTACTAACGCGATTTTCCACGCAGTGGAAATTATTGTAAGGATGTGATCGCTTCCCAACTATTACGAGTAGAAGTTTACAAATAATCTTTGGTATTCAAAACAGATCGATAGAAGGAAGGTATAGATGGAAGCAATAGGAAATAGTAGTTCATATTATTTTATACGTGTTTAAATTTTCATTTGGAACTGTAGTGTTCGCATAAATTGAATTATGGAAGACAATACGCGTTACCACAGATTAAATAAACCAAATCAAGAACAGATTACACAATTCCAAATTAATGACACTTCAATTGTTTAACCGCAAACTTGACAGCAGACTTCCACTGTCGACAAAACTCGTCCAAAAACTCTCGTTATCTCCCATTTGTAAAGGTAAGTGAGAGGGATGGGAATATGTTTTTCTACGTATTTCGTCAGTGTAAACACTACTAATCTCAAAATGTTGTGTACACGTTAATCTTGATTGATTTTTAAATGAGTTCCCGGATGTGAGAGCTCAGCATTATGCAGGCTATACACGTTAGGTTATACATGATATTAACCTGTATGTAGTAACTGAACGGTTGCACACTAAGGTTTTCCTATAATATAGCCTTCATACGTTATGTTTCAATGTTTTATTTGTGGAAGTATGAGTGTTATCTATCTATACTAATATAATAAAGCGTAAACACACACTACTTCGTGGCGTAGGATGTCAGCAATCACAGCATTTTAACAGTGGTAGAGCCCGCTTTTATCATCTTCGCACGAATGGGTCGGCTCGCCCGGTGTAATACCACGACCACACAGAAGACAGCCGTGAAGTGGGAGCAATTCCGCGTTTCGTCTGAGGAGTGTGGTGCCGGAGGCCCAATATTAGTCCCTTTTCCGTTCCACCCTCTTCTTATAAGGAAAGGATTGGATGGGAAAGTGGATTTGACGGTGGAGGAGACGCATAGGAAGGGGTAATAACCTCTTTATGTGCGTCTCCTCCTCCGTCGATTTAGGGTAGGCAACGCATCTGCAATTGCAGATGTCTATGGCAGCGGTCGCTTCGCCATATTGGCGGATTTAGGTGGCCGCTTGCTCGTTTGCCACTTTATAATATACAAACATAACCTATTACGTTCGCCCTTTTTTCAACCCATTACCAAAAGTATTAACTTAGTAGTAATCTACTTAATAACAGAAATCTACCGATGCAAGATTCCAAATTTCTAAGTCCGGTAGCTTGTAAGCTGATTTTTCGGTTACCCTTATTGTTTGTGTTCGCGATATCTTCTAAACTATTAGTCCAATTTAATACTGTAAATAACAATTTTATTCTACATTAAATTCTCCTGATAACAAACGCATTTATTTGGATAAGGATTAATTTTGAAACCAATAAAAGAACGCTGCAAATAGCGTAGGGTTTTTAATTCATTTTGTAAACAAAAAAGTGGTTATTGTAAGAAAACCGCTAAGATAGATATATGCTATCGCGGACTTTTCTGTAGAACTTTTTGAGATCTACAATTCTTTCATACATCATTTTTATATAGCTCTAACGGTTTAGGCAGCGTAAGCCGAGAAAAGTTAAACTTTAGTGAATTTTTAACGCCGGCGTCCAGAAACACGCTGTTTATTAATAGTTCCTAAACATTAGTAATAATAAAATTTAGCCTATGTTACTCACAGATAAATTACCTTTCTGTTAGTGAAAGAATTTTTAAAATCGTCCCAGTAGTTTTTGAGTTATTTCAATACATACAAAAATACAAAAACTCAAAAATACAAATCTTTCCTCTTTATAATATTAGTATAGAAGTATAGATAAAAAAAAAGCATATTTTTGAAAAATTCTTTCTTTAATAAAAAGCCCTACATTTACGACAAGCTATATATTTTCACGTTATTATACTTAGGGGGTAAATAATTTGGATAAAAAACCATCATGTGGGAAAGGGACCAACAAGCTGTCAACATTCAGGAAGCAATATTATTATTGTAACGGTAATTTTGACATTTGCAATTGAGAATGTAAACAACATTTGACAAATTCTCAATAAAATAAAATAAAGTTTTTTATAATTTCCGATGAAGCCGCACGGGAACAGCTAGTAGTACATAATTGTACAGTAATATCGAAGACGTACTACGGTTAGCTGTGAGTTATGGATTAACCTAACGTGTGTGTACTGCAGTAGCACGTCAGATCTCGGGATGTCATCATGTAATCAGCTTAACTATCCCCAGGGAGAGTATCAAGCGGGAGTTAGAATGATTCACTACAGTCGAATACTATCCCTTTCTAAACTTCTTTGTTTGATGTCGGATTCATTATTCAATTTAATTAAGTTTTCTATACTAAATGGATGTATATTTACTGGGACATTTGACAGTAATAGAAACATTTATGTAACAGCGGCTCAAATGATAAGGTCACGCTTATATCAAAATTCATATAATTTTTGACATTTGTAAGCGACGTTTAATCGGATAAAACTATCAGTTCTAAATCTTCAACAAGGATATACAAAAGTATTTCTAGAGAAGAGCAATCGTAATTATATCTTCTATCTATACATATAAGAAAATTGGAGCGTCCGTTTGTAATATCAAAAGAAAAATTCCAGATTTCGGAAAGATTTGCGTTGCTGATAACAAAAATTTCATTTAAAAAATTTTGGCTGTCTGTCTGTCCGCAAGCCGCGTTTGTTTAGGATAATCTCCGAAACGGCTGGGCCGATTTTGACCGGATTTTCACTGAAGGGTAGCTGACATAGACGGGCTGTCAAAATGGCGACCGGACCGCTATCTCTGGAACGGGTGGACCGATTTGGACGGGACTTTGACTGGAAGGTTGCTATTAAAAGGAAGATGCAAGCGGGAATGTTCTGCGCAAACGAAGTTCGCTGGCGACAGCTCGTTCTGTCATTAACTGAAACGTCCATGTTACCATTAACGTAAAACGACAAAGAAACACAGAAGAGAAGCCCGCCCTTGCATCTTTTTAATTAAATCGAGTCCAAACAATGGCATTTGCATAATCGTCCGCTAGAGGGCGTCACCATCCGCCATCTTGTCTGTAATCCCGCCAAAAGTCATTTTTTAAGCGGAATTTGCATCCCTTTGGTCACCTCATCATAATTTAGGTAGATTAATATGTGACTGAACAAATTTTAACTAGATTTTATAATTTTCTATTATGTTTTAACTGTTGTAGAAACAGAATTACGTCCGATATCAACACGATCCGAAAATTATAAGATCACTTTGTTTGAGTACTATAATGCTCTCTAAACAATAAAACAGATATTTTATTACTGTTGCGATATATTTATGAAATGGATTAAAAACTACGGAAAAGAAGAAATCATTCGGGAAAAGTCGCCAAAAAGATTTCCATTCTTATTATAGACTAGCTGTTGCTCGCGACTTCGCCCGCGTGGAATTAAAAAATATAGCCTATGTTATGTTACTCACAGATAAATTATCTTTCTAATGGTGAAAGAATTTTTTAAATCGGCCCAGTAGTTTTTGAGTTATTTCAATAAATACAAAAATACAAATCTTTCCTCTTTATAATATTAGTATAGATGAAAATATTCCTTTATATCCGAAAAAAATACCCTTTTTTACGTATTTACGCCATGTTTCTGTAAAATAGGGATAAAAATAGCTAAAACATATTATTGGTGTCACATGCCGGTAACAAAGGCTGTGGTAACCTATGGGGTCGGCAGAGACTGTAAATTTCGGCACCGGATAAGAACCCCCCCATGAGTTATGTTACGGTTAGCGGCCATTCCAAAACAGGGAGCGAACTTTTATTTATTATACTTTTCAATAAGATTGTGTTTCACTTTGTTAGTTTGTAAGTTCTACGATAAGTTAGTTCGAATCTATTGTGTGGTTGGTACTACGTGATTAAATAACGGCATATCTTAAAGAGTTATCTAAACTTGCTTTTGACTCCGTCAGCGTGGAATTAAAAAAACAAAAACAAAAGTCTATGTGTTCTTCTAGACTATGCTCTTACTTTTAGGTCAAACTAGCTTTCGCCCGCGACTCCGTCCGCGTGGAATTAAAAAAAAAAAAAAACAAAAGTCTATGTGTTCTTCTAGACTATGCTCTTACTTTTATGTCAAACTAGCTTTCGCCCGCGACTCCGTCCGCGTGGAATTAAAAAAAAAAAAACAAAAGTCTATGTGTTCTTCTAGACTATGCTCTTACTTTTATGTCAAACTAGCTTTCGCCCGCGACTCCGTCCGCGTGGAATTAAAAAAAAAAAAAAAAACAAAAGTCTATGTGTTCTTCTAGACTATGCTCTTACTTTTATGTCAAACTAGCTTTCGCCCGCGACTCCGTCCGCGTGGAATTGAAAAAAAAAACAAAAGTCTATGTGTTCTTCTAGACTATGCTCTTACTTTTATGTCAAACTAGCTTTCGCCCGCGACTCCGTCCGCGTGGAATTAAAAAAAAAAAAACAAAAGTCTATGTGTTCTTCTAGACTATGCTCTTACTTTTATGTCAAACTAGCTTTCGCCCGCGACTCCGTCCGCGTGGAATTAAAAAAAAAAAAAACAAAAGTCTATGTGTTCTTCTAGACTATGCTCTTACTTTTATGTCAAACTAGCTTTCGCCCGCGACTCCGTCCGCGTGGAATTAAAAAAAAAAAAAAAAAAACAAAAGTCTATGTGTTCTTCTAGACTATGCTCTTACTTTTATGTCAAACTAGCTTTCGCCCGCGACTCCGTCCGCGTGGAATTAAAAAATAGATAAAAAACCAGGTGCAATTTATTAAAAGAAATTATACGAAAAGCTAAAGTGACCCTCACTGGAATGGCCATCCCTAATTCCCGGCAGGGTCCGATGCGTGGCAATTAAACGCAAAGGGCACTAATTCAACCCTTACCGGGGGTTGAGGGGTGGATGAATGTCATCGGGGTAAGCACTCGACTCGAAGCGTTTCAAACGAATGGGTCTCATTTTGATTCTGATTGCGCTAATTTAAACGAGATATCAACGAATCAAATTTGAGGTTAAATGGCTTTTTATTTACGCTACCGTACTCCCGGTTTTGTTATAATTTTAATTTAATGCACGTTATGAAGAATTGTTTTGCTTATATTATTACTAGCTTTCGCCCGCGACTCCGTCCGCGTGGAATTCCACTTTTAATTAAAAAGAAACAAAAGTGAGTAGCCTATATGTTCTTCCAGAATATCCTCTACGTCTATGCCAAATTTCATAGCGATCCGTTCAGCCGTTTAGGCTACAAACTCTAACAAACATCCATCCATCCATCTAAACTTTCGCATTTATAATATTAGTATGATTAGTATGATGGTTAAATCTTATTAATATTATAAATGCGAAAGTTTAGATGGATGGATATTAGACTAGAATTTGTAGCCTAAACGAATGAACGTATCACAATTTTGCATAGATATAGAGTATAGTCTGGAAGAACACATAGACTACTTTTGTTTTTTTTTTCAATTCCACGCGGACGGAGTCGCGGGCGAAAGTTAGTATGTTCATATTTGTTGAATACGAAACGCTTTAATATAATAAGAAATTAAGTTTTATAATGTGCTTTACTCGTTTTATTTGTATTTTATTTTTGTCTTATTAGTACGTAATACTTATAGTTTATGCTTAAATAATCAATCAACGTGCAAGTGATAGTTCACTTACCACTTAGAGCGGACCATATTTGACATTGACCATTTTTAACGGGACTCATCATAACTGTCAATACATCTACCCACGCAAGCATCCTACGCTTTAGAAACATTTCCCTTAATGTTTATTTAACTATAACAATATCCAACAAAAACAACATAATAATTCAAACGTAAGTGAATTTAGTCTGAGGAAGCGATTCCTGTTAGTTGCCAGTAAGTGTTGTGGCGACGTAGAGTCGCTTACAGCTATAATAATTCATTGTTAATCTTGTAACTGCTTATACTGTGCTCTTGTAATGGATAAAACGGATCCTACGCAAAAATGTGCAAGTCATTTTTGTGTATAAATTACTTTTTGTTTCAAGAACTCTGAAAAGATCTTTATATTTCATAAGTTAATTTAATGGAGAACATATTTGATAAATACATGATACAGCTTTTGCCTGCGACTCCGTCTGCACGGAATTAATAAATATAAGGTAAGTAATCTGTGAGTCCTTCCAGACTATCCTCTAGGTCTATGCCGAATTTCATCTATTCATTCATTCACTAAACTTTCGCATTTATAATATTACTAGCTTTCGCCCACGACTGCGTCCGCTTGGAATAAAAAAAAACAAAAGTAAATAGTCTATGTATTCTTCCAGAATATTCTCTACATCTACACCAGATTTCATCGAAATCCGTTCAGCCGTTTAGGCTACAAACTCTAACAAACATCCATCTAAACTTTCGCATTTACATTAGTAAGATACATAGGTCTACATTAAAATAGACCGATTATATTGAATTAAAGTAATGAGACTTCTCTGTAAATAAAATAAACTTTTTGCCTTACTACAATACACAAAGGGGCCATATACTCAACCACCCAGGGTTATCTAATTGCCTATTCACTTAAGGATAGCTGATTCAGGCTAAGTATTAAATTAAATAAAGAAATTCTTCATTTTGATATAATTACTGATATTAAAAAAAAACAATTATTAAAAAAAATATAGGACTCATCTTTCCAGCCTGACTGAGCCGTACGAAAATCTTACTAATATTATAAATGCGAATGTTTGGATGGACGGATGGATGGATGTTTGTTAGAGTTTCTAGCTTATAATACTGAACGGATCTCGATGAAATTACGCATAGATTTAGAGGATAGTCTAGAAGAACACGTAGGCTATTTACTTTTGCTTTTTTTAATTAAACGCGGAGGGAGTCGCGGGCGCAAGCTAGTATATTATATCATTCTAATATTATAAATGCGAAAGTTTAGATGGATGGATAAATGTTTGTTAGCGTTTGTAGCCTAAACGGCTGAATGGATTTTGATGAAATTTGGTATGGATGTAGAGGATAGTCTGGAAGAACACATAGGCTACTTTTTTTTTAATTCCACGCGAACGGAGTCGCGTTCGACAGCTAGTAAGTAAATATAACAGTAATAACGCGGTCGTTGGTTGGGCATACCTTGAATTCGACATGACCCCATCTCATATTTCAACCGATGTCCAATTACAGACAATTTATGAACGATAAATATCTGGCCACAGATAAGCCACGCTTTGTGCGTTTTGACAATACGTTTTTTACTCTTTGCCTTTGTTTGACATGTCTGGTGACGTAACTTTTATGTTTATGCAAGTTATAGCCGTTTTGGATGTTAAATTAAATGAAATGTTAAACGAAAAGTCTTGATCACATATTTTCGGCTAATTAATTACTATCTTTTTTAATAACTATGAAAAATATAAACTATTGTGTTACAAATACTGTGATTTCACAAATGTCATAGAGCAAGTAACTGTTTTTTTTTTTTAATTTTAAATATAATAGAGAAGCTTTGTACAAAGCTATGAATTTTCCATTTCCTAGTTTGCGGAAGCACTTTTAATATAATTTTTTGGTCTTCATAACCACCAGTTTCCATAGTAAGTAGATTACATCAATTTTATGCGAATCTTTTTGTTAACAAAGAAGGTTCCCATACGAACTGAAATCAAAAATTTAATGGAACATCGTTATTGAAGACTCACAAAAATTCCACTCCTTACATCGCCCGTTTTTACGTAACCAACAATTTCCCTCCGCGTATTAATACGGCAAATTAGGAAGGAACAAAAACTTTAACAATGACGACTTTAACTTCACGAAGCGAGGAAATGTCCGCCTTAATCATGCATACGCTAGGGTGCCCATGATTTATTATTTCTCTGAATAACATTTTTAATAACCTTTAAAACACTTCAAACCTTTAGAAGAATATTAAGGAGTAAATGAAACTTTACGCCTGATTTTTTCTTTTATGGACGAAAAATCAATACTTTAAAACTATTTTAATAAAAAACAATATAGACACTATTTAGTTAAATACGTGTTTTAACTCTGACCGCTGCTGATTGTAATAGACGCTGACGTAGTTAGTTTTACCATAAATATGTCTCACATTACTTTCGGTATAGTTAATAGCTTATTATTAATTGATCTAAATCACATTTTAGAAGCCTACACATAATGTTTCAATAACTGTGATTTTGTCAAAAATTGTTTGTTAAAAAGTGTTTAATTTAAAATAAATAAAATAATAAAAATAAAAACTCTTTATTGATCCAAAACAGTTTTGTACAGTTAGTGGGACTCTGTCTCCTGTGCTAGTAAAAACTGTGTTCCAGGAGGCAGGGCCTTCTTTTACGATTGTCTTGCGCAATTTATAATACATTGTTACAAATAAGAGAGAGTTATACATAAAAGATAATGCATTTGAAATACTATTTTTTTTTATAGTAATACACTTAAAGTTTTGGTAACGTGTTGTCTAGGTACAGTTTGCCATAGCCTGAAACGGGAAAAATACTCTAATATTTTGTACTTTCATTTATTGTGAATTCTAACATTACCATATCAGTGTAACCCCTACTTTTACTATAGTCCAATTGTGTGCGATTAAAACCGTGTATTATTGGCTCCATAACCATACGGGGGTAAACAGGGTCACCCTACTGTTTGTAATAATAGGCCGCATCCCGACCACGGCAATAAAATGCCCGACTTAAATAAGAGCCCGATCGAACAACCGAAAATTAACTTGTGCCTCATGTCGAGGAAATGTTATACCAAGTTTACTAAACGTTAAACGTAATCACTTTTGATAAGTGCCGTCTTGAAGTGAAAAATTAAATCGATTTATGTACGAGTGGTAATTTTTCGAAGATTCTCAACAATTATGCAATGGAATATTTCGGATATATTATATATCTATACTAATATAATAAAGTGTAAATACACACTACTTTGTTATGTAAGATGTCAGCAATCACAGCTTGTTTTTGAATAATTCTTTCTTTAATAAAAAGCCCTACTTACGACATACTTTAGGCTATATATTTTAACACTATTAAACTTACGGGGTATATAAATTGGAAGAAAGCCTTCATGTCGGAAAGGGATCATAAAATACAAGCTACCAACATTAAGGAAGCAAGGTTGTCATTTATGCATTTGAATTTTAACATTTGACAAAGTAAACAATAAAATAAAGTTATTATAATTTCATGGGGATGAAGCCGCACGGGAACAGCTAGTTGCAAATAAAAGTTTACAGTAAACAATAGTCAGACTAATAAAAGAGTCACTTAGACCATACACTAAAGGCCATGAAAAGTGGGTGCTCATAGGTGATATATAAAAATCGTACAATAGAGTTCCAGTTGCGGTCGCGCCCTCTGTCGACAGGACAAAGGGCTAATGTCGGCCCTCGGCTTTGTTCCTTTGTGATGTGTTACGTGAAACAACGTGAGAGTAACCCTGCGATCACACACGCACGTACAAACAGATTTATACCCTAGACAAGAATCATTATGTATGCATGACAAGCTTGTGCCCGGGACTCCGTCCGCAGGAATTACGAGTAAATAACACAAACGTATGTGTTCTTCGACACTATGTTCTATAACTATGCAAAATTTTGTCTAGATCCGTTAAGCCGTTGTCGAGGTTAGTCATAAGCAAACATCCATCTATCTATGCTAATATTAATTTTTATAAAATCTTTCCTTTCTTACAAAAATACAAATCTTTCCTTTTGGAAAGATTTGTATTTTTGTATGTATTGAAATAACTCAAAAACTACTGAGCCGATTTCAAAATTTCTTTCACCATTAGAACGATAATTTTTCTGTGAGTAACATAGGCTGTGTTTTTGTTATTTTTTTTTAATTTCACGCGGCCGAAGTCCCGAGCAACAGCTAGTCATTTATAATATTAGCAAGACTTTATTTAAAATTTAAAACAGTCAATTTTCACTCCATAAATTGGGTCAATTTGTCCACGTTAATTGCCAAAAATCTCTTTTATTAGCAAAATCGAAAAACATTTTTAAAATCTAACAATCGTCTTCAGGACAGACTATAATTGCATTACAGTGGTTTAGAAAGTAATAAGAAAAACAAACAAATATATCCATTTATATATAGTGTAATAAATCTTTTAATGCATGTTTTTATTTATAACATATCGTTAAACTAATATAACATACAAGTTGGCCATGAACGCAACGACAGTTCACAGTAGATATGCAATTTACTGTTGGCGTGTGTGCGTCCAAGATGGCCGCTCTCAGTTGCAGACTGGATGACTGCGGTGCGAATTAAGGCACAGCTTGTAACTATGTATATTATATTGAATTTAAATAAGTATTCATAGAATAAAACAAAGCCACTTCCAGGTATGTCCTTTCTTTTGATGCAGTTTTCAAAAAGGTTTACATGTGCAAAACATATATATCTATACTAATATTATAAAGAGAAAAAAATTATATTTTTGTATGTATTAATATAACTCAAAAACTACTGGGCCGATTTTAAAAATTCTTACACCATTAAAAAGCTACGTTATCAGTGAGTAACATAAGCTTATATTTTGTTGTTTTTTTAATTCCACGCGGGCGAAGTGTCGGTCAACAGCTAGTGTATAATATAGTGGAGATATACTGATAATTTTTGAGGTTTCTAATGTCTATAAGCAGCGTTTAGGTAACCTAAAAAAATGGTTTATTTTCCATTTAGCGATTATATCCATGTTTATCAAAAGTTTGCAATCTAAATAATAAATGTTACTTATAAGTGCATCAAGGTAGCTTGGCCTTAAGTACGGTGACAGCGCGCTTTCCGGCGTCGAACCTGCACTTCCTGCCGGGGACTGCGCTCCCAAGGTTATATGCGTTAGAAACGAAAGTTGTAGCACATTGAATAAAATAATTTGTACTTCCACTTTTATATAATTAATGCTACTTAAGCTATCTAATGTATTCCTAAGTTAAACACGAAAGTATTTCTATCAAGGCAAAGGTCACCATTGAGGGATTTGGAATCTATCCTAAGTTAGAAGTGACTAGGCTATTAGCCAACCACGCTGCACTGCGTGTTGACTTCACACATATCTTTGAATTACTTCGCTGATATATGCAGCATCACGATGTTTTCCTTCACCGTAAGAACGTCGGGTAAATTATGTACATATGACATTCGAAAATTACATTGGTACATGGCGGGATTCGAACCCAAGACCTGTAGATTGTCAAGTGCTCAAACCTCTAAGTCACCGACGCTCATTACTTTTATCTAATTATTAAAAGATGTTGAGATTGACGTATAATTTAATATTTATTAATTTTGTAATATGTACATTACTATTGACGTTATTTCTATCAATCAAAACGTCATCCACATCACTGTTATATAAAACTTTTAACTCCTTAATGCAGGTTATACACGTTAGGTTCAGCATGTTAAACAATGCAAATCCAATTTAACCAAGTCATATGATTTACTGTAAAGAGAAGAAAAGGAAAAGATCTATCAATATACTAATAACTAATGAAAATCTTTTGACAAAAAGCTATTCTATTGACAGAAAACATGATGACAGATCTTTGCATTATTGCGTCATGTCCTACCGTCGTGATTTTCTATACAACAGGCTATGCCAGGGCGTCGGCTGCCTTCCCCTTAAGAATTAAGAAATATAAAATAGATATAAAATCCTACAAGTGGATTGACTATTTTAGCGGTAGCTGTCCACTCTAGACTAGATTATAGACTGGCGACGCCTGCGCTATACACACGTTTCTGCCTGAGTTTAACATCGTCAGATGAAACTTATCGTGTGTAGAATGCATAATATTAAGTCTATCATAACATACTATGTACAGTTTATTAACGTGACGTTATAAACATCACAATTAAAGGCCTATTTATTCTCTTATCAGAAGCTATTTATCATCTTCAGATAGAGAATATTTACAAAATAAAATAATAAATCTGTCGTGTTTATCTACGTTAATATAACGGTTGTTATTACTGACAGTGAACCCGAAGTTGTGTAAACCAGTTTATGCAGAAATGATAACTGGCCAGAAATATTGCTATTTTAATATGACGATTAAAAAAAAAACTTAACTACAGAAAACGAATTTATAGACAATTGTCTTGTATACGTTTATAGTTTAAAAATGTAGGAAAAGGTATAAAAAATAAAACCAATATGTAAAAACGAACATTTTTATTTATTCTTTGGTATATTTTTGAAAATAAAACGATAGGTGCTGTTACTTAAATGTTGTTTATTGATTGACACTAGATGGCGCTGGTAGTTTTGAGATCCAATATCTTTATGCGTTTGTAATATAAAACTGTGTGTTACTACAATATGTACTAGCTGTTGCCCGCGACTTCGTCCTCGCAATATTAAGATAAAAAAGTAGCCTATAATATTCCCGTCTATGTCAGCTACCCTTCAGTGAAAGTCCGGTCGAAATCGGCCCAGCCGTTTCGGAGATTACCCGGAACAAACGCGGCTTGCGGACAGACAGACAGACAGACCGACAAAAAAATTGCGATTTTCGTTATTAGCAACACAAATACAACATCTTCCCGAAATTTGTTATTTTTCTTTCGTATAGATGAACATTTTGCTTATTGCGAAAAAATCTGCTTCTCAACAAATGTAACATTACATTCACAAATTGGTTTTAAATGTTATAATTGTGTCACAGAGTAAAAAAGGTGCATAATACAATTCAAAAGTAAACAGTTTACCGAACAAAGATCAATAAATTTATTTTGTCTGTGGTCAACAGAGCACAAGTCAGGGCCGCGTTTCCCTGGCGATTGATAATGCGTTTATTTTCGCACGTACAGTCGTTAAGATAAGCGTTATCTGTTTTAATATAGGATTTCTCTGCATTTAATAAATACTGCCGTCTTTCACATTCCCTTTGATAAAACAAAGACGGCGATATCAAATCACAACAGTGGAGTTCTTAACTAATCATTAAATGTTTGTTTTGACACTGTATTTATTTTGAGACGAGTTACGTTCACAGTGTTATATCTGCTAGATATGAATATGCTATATAAGTTGTATAGGAAAATTATATTAAAATTAGGAAATTGGAAAAATAAATAATGTTACTTTCTAATTTCAAATGTTAAAAGCGGTTTCAAATTTCAATAAAAGACCTCGTTCTGTTATTATAAATATTGCTACAAGTTCAATTTGCAACTATTTTTTGAAGTAGGAAAATCTATTTTGAATGTGGCGTCCTCTAGAGTTTTAAAGAGACCATCTATAAGTAAAAGGCAGGTTTTAAACTTTCATACTCACTTCATTTTTAATGAGACCTATGACGTCACAGTATTCGCTGTCACATTAGTACAATATTTCGTACTTCTCGCACACTCATCGGTCTTATTAACTGCATTTTCTTTCATTTTCTGTCTATTTTACTTATATTATAATACTAGCTTTCGCCCGCGACTCCGTTCGCGTGGAATTAAAAAAAACAAAAATGAGTAGCCTATGTGTTCTTTCAGATTATCCTCTACATCTATATCAAATTTCATCGAAATCCGTTCAGCCATTTAGGCTACAAACTCTAACAAACATCCATCCATCCATCCATCTAAACTTTCGCATTTATAATATTAGTATGATAATCGATACAAATCTTTCATCTTTATAATATTAGTATAGAATGCACACGAACGTAGTCGCGAGCGACCGCTTGTATTATTATAAGTAAAGTACATGTACTTTATGGTATTTAGGTGAGGTACATCATACGATCGATAAGACAAACGAAATGAGGAATAACGTGATAAGAGATAGTGAGCGACCGATAGCACTCGTCGACCCCGGCCTAAACTAGCATTACAAGACGTGCGCTGTACCATGGTGCATTTCAGTTTCACTTTCGAAGTTGCCGCGAATTATTCATTACTAGCTGTTGCTCGCGACTTCGCCCGTGTGAAAATTAAAAATTATAACCTATGTTACTCACAGAAAAATTACCTTTATAATGGTGAAAGAATTTTTAAAATCGGCCCAGTAGTTTTTGCGTGAATCAAATATATACAAAAATACAAATCTTTCCTCTTTATAATATTAGTATAGATTACTTAGTATTTCAGTTGTACCACATTCTTATTATACGTACCTTTGAATAAGCTATCGCACAACTGTTTAGTCTCGGTTTGATTCCTATGCGCTTTAAATCATATAAATGCGAAATTTTAGATGGATGAATGTTTGTCAGAGTTTGTAGCCTAAACTGCTGAACGAACTTCGATAAAATTTATTACAGAGGACAGCCTAGAAGAACACATAGGCTATTTCTTTTGTTTTTTTCATTCCACGCGGACGGAGTCGCGGGAGAGAGCTAGTCTATTATAAGTGTAGAAACTATCGTAATCTAGTGCTGGCAGATATCAACGTCATAAAATCAACCATCACCGCACCATGTTACAGCGAACGTAGTATAATTATTTTTTACTCGTTGGCTCGACTTGTCCGACTTCTTTATCTCATAAACACATCCTGCGAAAATTAATCTACAACTTCTTGATTTAAAACAAACAGTAATTTCTCGACTTCCAATGTTGCAGTAGCCAGTATAAGTCACAAACAAATGATAACATTGACTAATTATCAAATCAAATGAACTGATACGAAGTTAAAGCGTTTGTTTATCATTACGTCTGGTAATAAAGTTCGTTACTTTGTAACATTTTATCTTCCTGCCCTCATTACTCCCTTAAGTGTATATGGCGTATGTTCTCGTCCTCCAGGTTAATCTAATTTCCGTCTTCACTCCCTTCTTGATCTTGTCACCTTTCACTCAATCCATCTCTTTTTTAATAATATGAGGTGGCAAACGAGCAAGCGATCACCTGAAACCAAAATGGCGAAGCGACCGTTGCCCATAAACATCCGCAATTGCAGATGCGTTACCTACCCCTAATCGAAGGAGGAGGAGACATATAAAGAGGATATTTCTCCTTCCTATGCGTCTCCTCCGCCGTCAAATCCACTTTCCCTTCCCATCCTTACTGGCAATAGAAAGGGGCTTTAATTGGGCCATTTCTCTGTCTACCTCTATAGGTCTACTTTTACAATCCTTTATTGAACTCAATGTTAAAATAAATAGCACATTTATAAATTTATAACTGTTGGAAATTAACAGGCTAACTTTGTCACGTAAAGTTAGCTTTAAACATTCGTACTTCCTTCTTCCTTCCTTTTTTCCTTACAAGGTTGGAAATGCTTATAAAACTATTTGTGAATTTAATAATATTGTTATATACGTGAACCATTTTATTATTTTTCTATTGTTAAAAGAATATAGTTTTTTTATATTCGAACAGTTAACAATTCTTTTGAACTTAATATTAAATTTGACATCATGTACTAAATGTACTTAATTTGATCCTACTAATATTATAAATATAGTTTAGATGGTTGTTTGTTAGAGTTTGTAGCCTAAACTGCTGAACGTATCTTGATGAAATTTGACAGATGTAGGGCATAGTCTGGAAGAACACATAGGCTAATCGCTTTTGTTTTTTTTAATTCCACGCGGACGAGTCCTATAACCTAAAACATACATAAAATATTAATAAATAAAATAACTAATAAAAATCATTAAAAGATTTTCCACTAGCAGAAAACACGATGTCAGAACTCAGTATTATTGCGTCATATCCCACGGCCACTTATTCGCGAAGCTAGGAATTGCATCAGCCCTACAGTGGGCATCCCCACCACCCCTACTTTGACTGACGAAATATTTATATGTGAACGTTAACGCGCTAAATTCCTAATGGTTTACAAACAAGTTGTTTTAATTTTTTATAGGAAAATATTTGTTTTTGGATTTGAAAATCGAGAACAACATGTTACACAATATCAGATGCTGTTACATAGGTTATGTATAATTATATAATGATGTAAGTAAACTATAAAATACATAATAGTGTTGCGATCAATCTTACTAATCTATATCTATACTAATATTATAAAGAGGAAAGATTTGTATTTTTGTATGTATTGAAATAACTCAAAAACTACTGGGCCGATTTTAAAAATTCTTTCACCATTAGAAAGGTAATTTATCTGTGAGTAACATAGGCTATGTTTTTTGTTATTTTTTAATTCCACGCGGACGGAGTCACGGGCGAAAGCTAGTGATATATATGTACTAATATTATGCGAAAGTTTAGATGGACGTTTGTTAGAGTTTGTAGCCTAAACTGCTGAACGGATCTCGATGACATTTGGCATAGATGTAGAGGATAATTTGGAAGAACACATAGGCTACTTACTTTTTTATTTATTCCACGTGGACGAAGACGCGGGCGAAAGCTAGTGATTTATAAACCTACGTATTTTATTGCTTGTTCAGTTTACAAAAAAAAGTGTTTTAAAGTTATGTTCTTACATGTAGATGTTAATTGTCCAAATTGAAATTGTTTCTTATACGGTAAAAATTAAACCATTGGCATTCATTTAAACTTTACTTAAATATTAATTTTAAAATAAGAACAAGAAATTGTTTTAAAACATGTTTAAGGGAATGTACGCAGGATATCGCGAGAGTTAACTATAAAAAGAAAGTATTTACTAACCAGTTTTTTATGAAAACAAGTTTAAATCGGGACAAATATATTTAAAATTAACTGTGTTATGCTTGGTCAGTTAAATCTTGCTTCAATGTCAGTTATTTAATTACACAATAACAAATGAATACTACAGAGCGTCGGTGGTTCAGTGGTTTAAGCACTTGACTTGCAATCTACAGGTCTTGGGTTCGAATCCCGCCATGTACCAATGTGATTTTCGATTTTTCGAATTTTCATATATACATAATTTACCCGACGTTCTTACGGTGAAGGAAAACATCGTGATGCAACCTGCACATATCAGCGAAGAAATTCAAAGATATGTGTGAAGTCAACCAACCCGCATTTGGCCAGCGTGGTTGACTATGGCCTAGTCACCCTAACTTTAGGGTAGGCTCCGAGCCCCTCGGTGGGGACGTTTAGTGAGCTGGTGATGATGATGAAATGATTACTTGTATTTAAAAATAAAATTGGTAGAGCCCGCTACCTTCGCACGAATAGGTCGGCTTGCCCCCACAATACCACGACCACACAGAAAACAGGCGTGAAGTGGAAGCAATTCCGCGTTTCGTCTGATGAGTGTGGTGCCTAGGCTTAATTTTAGTCCCTTTTCTTCTCCACCCTTTTCTTAACACGAAAGGATCGTTTTGACGGTGCAGGATACGCACAGGAAGGGGAAATAACCTGTTTATGCGTCTCCTCCGTCAATTAAGGGTAGGCAGGCAACGCATCTGCATTTGCGGATGTCTATGGGCAGCGGTCGCTTCGCCATTTCGTCGGATTCAGGTGGCCGCTTGCTCGTTTGCCACCTTGTTATAAAAAAAGATTGCAACAACCATTTATTACAATCTTTTTGTTAATTTCGAGTTTGGTAAATCACGAGTCTTTATAACTTAAGTTCGTTGTCGTTTAAAAACAAACAGATCATAGAGTAAACAATATCTATCAAAGTCTTTTTGGCAAACATGTCTTGTTTTCGATTTAAGGAAAAAGGAATTTGAACCTTATATCATGAGGTATAAGAGTTATTTTAACTTATCAGAAAGTGTGTCATAGATGAACGGTATTGCATCAGACTGGTATCAAGATCAAGGTCATTTAGATATTAAACCATAGCCGTGCTCTATTAATGTGGATATAAATATTTATAGCTAAATACACGTGTTTTTGTGGATATTTTTATACGAGCTTTAGTCCCAACTTTAGCTCTTCTTTTCCACCGTTTTTTTTTATAATAAAAGGGAAGGGAACGTGGATTTGACACTACAGAAGGCGCATAGGAAGGGGAAATATCCTCTTTATGTGCATCTCCTCCGTCGATTAAGGCGGGGTTATCGCAAATTGCGCATCTTTGGAAGCATAGAACAGGATTTCTACAAAGATTTGATTCGTGATATTTTAGTATGTGTAACTTCAGTCCTTTAACTAAAGCCTCGTGGAACAGAATCACGATTGGACAAACTTTTCTCGATAGATTTATTTTTTTTAAATGTGCCTAATTCTGTAAAAATCACCATATATCTGCAATATAACAACAAAAGTAAAAACTCGAAGTTGCTCGTTTGCTACCTTGTGATATAAAAAAGGCTTTCCATGAGTTTAATTTTAAAAACTAAATTTAACTAATATAAACGCGTTATAGATGGATGTTAGAGTTTGTAGCCTAAACTCCTAAAATTTGACATAGATGTAGATTGTCTGGAAGAACACATAGGCTGCTTTTTTATACCGCAGGCGAAAGTATTTGAATTTGAATTATTCTGTGAAGAATTAGCCTCGTATAATGTCCGTGGACCGCGACGTGTGAAGACGGTCGTTGTTTGTAAATCGGTGTTGCGTTTCGTAAACTACGATGTCGAAAAGAAAATAAACAGCGGAAACGAGAGCGGATACTGGGAGATGCCGCGGATGAAATGCTAAGAAATACTGAATACTAATTGATACTCAGAGTTAAATGGTTAAGACGTTTTCATTAGCTATTAATGAAATTATCTATACTAATATAATAAAGCGTAAACACACACTTCTTTGTTGCCTAAGATGTCAGCAATTACAGCATATTTTTCAATAATTCCTTTTTTAATAAAAAGTCCTACAATTACGACACGTTTTAGGCTACATATTTTCACAATATAAACTAAGAGGGTAAATAAATCGGAAAAAAAACAAAAGTAAGTAATCTATGTGTTCTTCCAGACTATCCTCTACATCTATGCCAAATTTCATTAAAAACCGTTCAGCCGTTTTGGCTACAAACTCTAACAAACATCCATCTATTCATCTAAACTTTCGCATTTATAATATTAGTTTTATGTCCGGTTTCCCAGCTACATTTAACCATTCGTTAGTGTATTTGGTTCGACAACTTAATGAAATTGGTTTCCGAACTACCTAACTTGAGTTTGAAACTTCCAACCTAACACTAATTAATCACTAGGTAATGATGAAATAAATGGAAATTTTAGCATTAATCTAATAGAAGAGATGTTAGCCGTAAAAGTGAGATTCGCACTTTTTTTTGAATTTCAGTTCTGACGTCCACTATAGGTATCTTATTGCAATGTAATATACCCTATGACACTCCAGGGAAGAAGACGAATCGAATGACACCTCATTTGTCATAATCGGTTCATTATTTTAGGCTGTAGGCCGTTACAAACAAATACACATCTATACTTAATATTATAAAGAGGAAAACTTTGATTGTAATGAAATAACTCAAAAACTACTGGGCCGATTTCAAATATTCTTTCACCATTAAAAAGCTACGTTGTCAGTGAGTAACATAGGCTATCTTTTATATTTTTTTAATTTCACGCGGATAAATCCGCACGCGAACACCTAGTCTATACTATTATAATAAAGCGTAAACACACACTTCTTTGTTGCCTAAGATGTCAGCAATTACTGCATATTTTTGAATAATTCTTTCTTTAATAAAAAGCCCTACAATTACGACACGTTTAAGGCTACATATTTTCACAATATAAACTAAGAGGGTAAATAAATCGGAAAAATAACTGCTTGTGGGAAACGGGCCATAAACTACAAGCTGCCAGCATCACGGACGCAAGGATTGAGAAAAAGGAATTATCAAAACTGAAACCTTTTTAAATTTTTGTCAAAAAAAGTTTGTTTTTAGATTGACTTTGGTGTTCTAGTGAATTTGGCGATATTCTACAAAATCTCACTAACTAATACAAATGCGAAAGTTTAGATGGATGGATGTTTGTTAGAGTTTGTAGCCTAAACGGCTGAACTGATCTCGATGAAATTTCGCATAGATGTAGAGGATAGTACAAATAGGCTACTTACTGCTGTTTTTATTTTTAATTCCAGGCGTACGGAGTCTAAGTATCAAGTAAAACGAGGATTAGCTTACCTTGTTGGAGTTTGTCGACTTTCCTACAACTCTATAAAGAGCTAAGTGTATTCAAACATGGCCGCCATCGCATTACGAGTTACCGCTCATTTTAGAGCTACATCTGTGTTTGTTCGACTTCGCCTCACGTGTTCATACAGACGAGCAAACAATTTACATAGCAACAGTGTTAAACCATTCATTCGATGTACATTGCTGCTTATAACCTATTTTTTATTAGGCAAGCAGCGTAACCGGTAATGTATAACGTACAATATACAAGTTCGTTATTAAGTTAGAATGCAATAGTAGAATGCATTGCTCGTTTTGTATTACAATGTATCCACAATGAACGCTATACATTACCTCTTTGAAATGTAAAAGATTTATGACAACGAATAGTTGAGGCTGATAAGCAGCATTGTATGACAATATTAGATGTTGTTTTGTTTTTATTCCTTTCAAATTAATCAAAGATACGTTTGTTGTTCTTTATCTTAACTTATGACTAACTAGTTTTCGCCCGGGACTTCGTCCGCGTGCAGTTAAAAAACAAAAGTAACTAATCTATGTGTTCTTCCAGTCTATCCTATATATCTATGCCAAATTTCATTAAAATCCGTTCAGCCGTTTTGGCTACAAACTCTAACAAACATCCATCTATTCATCTAAATTTTCGCATTTCTAATATTAGTTTTATGTCCGGTTTCCCAGCTACATTTAACCATTCGTTAGTGTATTTGGTTCGACAACTTAATGAAATTGGTTTCCGAACTACCTAACTTGAGTTTAAAACGTCCAACCTAACACTAATTAATCACTAGGTAATGATGAACTAAATGGAAATTTCAGCATTAATCTAATAGAAGAGATGTTAGCCGTAACAGTGAGATTTGCACTCTTTTTACATTTTTTTTTAGAATTTCAATTCTGACGTTCACTATAGGTATCTTATTGCAATGTAATATACCCTATGACACTCCAGGGAAGAAGACGAATCGAATGACACCTCATTTGTCATAATCGGTTCATTATTTTAGGCTGTAGGCCGTTACAAACAAATACACATCTATACTTAATATTATAAAGAAGAAACTTTGTTTGATTGTAATGAAATAACTCAAAAACTACTGGGCCGATTTCAAATATTCTTTCACCATTAAAAAGCTACGTTGTCAGTGAGTAACATAGGCTATCTTTTATATTTTTTTAATTTCACGCGGGCGAAGTCGCGAGCAACAGCTAGTAATATTATAAAGAGGAAAACTTTGTTTGTTTGATTGTAATGAAATAACTCAAAAACTACTGGGCCGATTTCAAAAATTCTTTCACAATTAAAAAGCTACGTTGTCAGTGAGTAACATAGGCTGTTTTATTTTATTTTTTATAATAATTTCACGCGGACTGAGCCGCGGGCGAAAGCTAGTATAAAATGAAGTTTCTTACGCCTTTGGATAAAAATAGAAAAAGTTACATAACTAATTATTCTTTTGAAAAACAATATCGGAACTTTTCCTATATTTATTTGAAATATTAAATCAGCTAGTTAACACAGTGGTGATAAAACGTTGCCCCCCGTCGACGCTCACTTTCCGCTAATATTTATATTTCCATAGTTTTCCTTCCGGTGCGCTTGTTTTAACATTTAGCGTTATTAACGCTATTGTTTAGCTAATTTGATACAAACGCTTACAATAACAACTGATGGAATAAATATGCGACAAGTTTTAAGGGCGTTAGTATAGGGCGCGGTGGGGCGAACGCCCAGGGCGATAGACAGAGGTGGCATAGGGTCCCATAGATTTACAAATCTATACTAATATTATAAAGAGGAAAAATTTGTATTTTTGTTAATTGAAATAACTCAAAAACTACTGGGCCGATTTTAAAAATTCTTTCACCATAAGAAAGGTAATTTATCTGTGAGTAACATAGGATATATTTTTTATTATTTTTAAATTTCACGCGGGCGAAGTCGCTAGCAACAGCTAGTTAAAAATAAAGTGAACTGTAGATTATTTTTACTAATAAAATCAAGAAAACGCGTCTATTTCACTCGATCGGAAACAACCTTTTTACTAAGAATTCATAATATATTTCCAAGTAGTAACGTTTATAATTTCTTGTAAATTTGCACACTTCAATGACCTTCTGAGTCACAACAGGTGTTATCAACACGAAAGCGACAAAAACATGTTTGTTTCTTCGCGAATTGATAGGAAATGTTTGTTTATGACAATTTTTAGAGGTTACACAATCAAGATTATCGCAACAATAAATAGATAGAGAGTGCTTTTATTCATAAACTAGCTGTTCCCGTGCGGCTTCATCCGCATGATATTATGAAAATTTTATTTTATTGTTTATATTTGTCAAATTATCAATAGCAAATGTCAAACTGAAATGACACGACAAACCTTGGCAATCTTGTTTCCTTGATGTTGGCAGCAACTTATGGTCTCTTTCCCACATTAGGGTTTTTATCCAAAATATTTACCCCCTAAGTTTAATGGCGTGAAAATATATAGCCTAAAGCGTGACGTACATAAGTGTAGTGCTTTTTATTAAAAAAAGATTTTTTTGAAAAATATGCTGTAATTGCTGACATCTTAAGTAACAAAGAAGTGTGTGTTTACGCTTTATTATAATAGTATAGATAGTATAGATATTCGATAAAAAATCTTTGAAGTTATTAATTAAAAGATTTTTTTTATATTTTTAATACTGATAAAGCTACACACGCTCATCTATGAAAACTGGGAACAGTTCAGTTTGCCTTCACGTTAGATTTAACTGAACGATCGGACTTTTAAGATAAAACTGAGCGAGCGGCCCTTAGGGTATACAAAGCACTTGTATAACAATAATGGCTGACAAAATTAAGATTTTTTTATATTCGTTATAATAAAAACTAATAATTTTGTTAGCTAGATTTATTGAAAGGTTACAAAACTCTTATAACTGAGGATTATTAGCTTGTGTAGAGTAGCATATTTTTGGTATACAGGAATTCGCCGAACTGGCGAAAATACATTTGTCCATAGACACGTGTCTAGGCCTACCATTAATCAACAAAGAAGAGAACGCTTAGAAGTTATTTCCCGTAACTAATCCAATCTCTTGCCTAATCGTTCTCTTTCCATCCTCTTATTTAGTAGGAAGGGGACTAAAATTAAGCCTCTGGTATCTGCATAGGATAAGTTACCTCCACCGGTTTCTGCATATCACGACCTCTAGAATTAAATTTTGAACATCACCTTGTTTTGGTCTCTTGTGGATCCCTTACGTGTTACAACAATTTGTTTCTCCAAACTATATAATGGAAACCAATAAGTGTGAAGGGAATCATGTCGATTCTGGAGGTCGTCTGATTGGAAACAGGAAAAGTTATTACGACAATCGCTAGCTATTCGCAGAATACTGTAAATATCGCTGTGGAAAAATTCTTTAAACATTCATTATGAGATAATTATTGTATAGTTAAGGCGAATGCCGAGGGGTTGTGTGTTTTTAATTTATTTTTCAACATGTATTAATATTTAGTTTTACTTATTATAAGTTTTAAGAACTATTTCTTATGTAATAATAGAAATAAAAACCTAATTTAAACAGAAATAGAATACGTTTTTAGTCTATTTAAAGTTTTTGTGAAACCTTACAAAAAACATAGTATTCAATGTCTCGTAGTCAATTTTTGACAAAATGCATGCGGGTGCATCACCACGCTTTGCTCTTGTTTTGGGGTATGCATGTAAACCCGATCTGTACTTAAATTCGGTAATTCGCGAAGAATAGGGGCTCCCAATTATACCCGCATCCTTATGTTCAAGAAGATTCAAGATAAAGCGGTAAAAGACAAAAGAAAGCGATGAAAATTAAAAATCTTTAGGTTTAAAAAAATTGACTTCGTCCGCGTGAAATTTAAAAATATATAGCCTATGTTATTTAAAGATAAATTACCTTTCTAATGGTGAAAGAATTTTTAAAATCTGCCCAGTAGTTTTTACTTGAATCAAACATATAAAGATACAAATCTTTCCTCTTTCTAATATTAGTATAGATTGAGAAAATTATATTTTCTGATTGAACATTATTATTTATTATTAATGTCTATTTTTGTCTGTCTGTCTGTCCGTAATGCCGCGTCTGTTCCGTGTAATCTACAGAACGGATGCGCCGATTTTGACAGGACTCGGACGGAAATGGTGCCCAATCGCGGTTTATTATAGGTTACTTTTTAATTTCGCCGTAACGAAGTTCTGGATGACCTCTTGTCTTTGTACTTTGTTTTATCATACTAGTATTATAAGTGCGAAAGTTTAGATGGATGGATGGATGTTATTTAGAGTTTGTAGCCTAAACGGATGAACGGATTTCGATGAAATTTGGCATAGATGTAAAGGATAGTCTGAAAGAAGACATAGGGTACTTACATTTGTTTTTTTTTTATTCCGCGCGGACGGAGTCGCGGGCGAAAGCTATTATGAATATATTTTAGTTGTTTATTTATGAATAAATGTTTATATGACTGGGCCTTAATAGCGTCGCCGTGTCTGCGAGATCAAAGCGAACGCAATCCGCAATTATCTGTTGTACCGAGAACTACATGTCCCCTCCCCGCCCACAGTATGACTTCATCAGTGAAAAAATCGTATTATGTCGTCATTTGCTTTGTTTAGAAATGACTTTAATATGTATTTAATGGTTTTGTGTTAGAGAAAACAGGTTTTTCTTTGTTCGATTTCGTAATTAGTTAATTTTACAGAAATTAATAGGAAAAGAGATTAGAAACACCAGACATATGACGAAAATTTATGTTATAATAGCTTTCGCGCGTAACTCCATCTGTGTTGGATTAAATAAAAAGAAATTAAATAGCCTATGTGTTCTTCCAGACTATTCTCTACATCTATGCCAAATTATATCGAGATCCGTTCAGTTTAGGCTACAAACTCTAACAACCATCCATCTATCCAAACGTTCTCATTTATAATAGTAGGATTATAAAATTTATACATTTTCCATTTTACATAACCGTCTAAATATTTCGAATCTTCTAGCTTTTATTAATCTTTAATTATAATTCAAAACAGTAATTATCTTTAAATATATTTGAACGTAATTTTAAATGCACACAACGTGCGAAATTGCGAACGCAAAAACCGCAAAAAAACACTTTCCAGGCCACGTGCAGTTGCGAAGCGCTGTTGCTGAGGGCGATGAGGCTAGCGGGGGGTACCGGGGGAAAGGATGCAGGGGAGGGGACACCGGGGAGGGAAGGAGAGGCGAGAGGAGGGGGCAGTGTGCGCGGGCGCTGATAAACGCGGTGCAAAATATTTACATTCCATTTAGGGCTGCCATCTATCATACTAATATTATAAATGCGAAAGTTTAGATGGATGGATGGATGTTTGTTAGAGTTTGTAGCCTAAACGGCTTAACGGATTTCGATGAAATTTGGTATAGATGTAGAGAATAGTCTGGAAGAATACATAGGCTATTCACTTTTGTTTTTTTTAATTCCACGCGGACGGAGTCGCGGGCGACAGCTAGTACCTTAAATAAAATTAAAAATATATCCTAATTGCCCACTTTAAGTATTTTACTCTTTACTCATTTTTTCTACACTTTAGTAAATTTAGTATTTATAAGAGTAATAAGAATATTTCATATCAAATGGTTTATTTTGATATATTTGTATTGATGACGTATTTGTTGATATATAAGGAAAATATTTCAAAACATCCTTATCTAATTTATTTTAATTTATTTTAGACTCAATATTTAAGTGCGAAACAAATGCATTTAATTAAAAATCAACATATTAAAACAGGTTAATCTAAGCACAAGAAAATAAACTTATTGGTATTATGTTAAGTATTTATCTATTTGAAAAATGAGTGACAACCCTAAGTTTGCCAAGGGGCCTATATAAGGCATCATTTTTCACAGCCCATATTTAGCATAGTTACTTACCGTGTATGGAAACGCTAAAATATAACTCAATCTCAAATCTGTCAAGTGCTAAGTGATTGCATAAAATATCTTAATTTAGCAAACTGTTAACATTTCAACCAAAAATAATTTATAGCTAATATTGCTTTGAATCACAAACAAAACACTATCGCGCTACTCTTTTTGAATTAGGATAGGTAGAGAAACCATTTCAACTTAATCTCAGACAACGTATCTGCAAATAAGTATGTCAACGAGCATATGAAACTTCGCTGTTTTGACGAATTGCAGTGGCTACATGTCTTTCTTTTCTACTAGCTTTCGCCCAAGACTACGTCCGCTTGAAATTAAAAAAAATAAAAGTGAGTAGCTTATGTGTTCTTCCAGACTATCCCCTACATCTATGCCAAATTACATCGAGATCCGTTCAGTTTAGGCTACAAACTCTAACAAACATCCATCCATCTAAACTTTCGCATTTATAATTAGTAAGATTTCTATTAAAAAAACTTACAACGACGGAAAATTTTGAAGTTTCATAATTTGAAAATGTAACAATATTTGCGTCCAAACCAGCATAGATTTTAATGTAGTCGATGGGAATATAAGAGCGCCGGTGGCTCAGTGGTTTAAGCACTTGACTTGTAAGCTTCAGGTCTTGGGTTCCATGTACCAATGTAATTTTCGATATTTCGAATTTCATATGCATATAATTTACCCAACATTCTTACAGTGAAGGAAAACATCGTGATGCAACCTGCACACATCGGCGAAGAAATTCAAAGATATGTGTGAAGTCAACCAACCCGCACTTGGCCAGCGTGGTTGAATATGGCCTAGTCACCCTAACTTAGGGTAGGCTTCGAGCCCCTCGGTGGGGACGTATAGTGAGCTGGTGATGATGATGATGATGAGAATAGTTTAAGGTTATGTTGTTTAGTATTTTAGTAATTGTAGTGTAGTAGTATAGTATTTCTAGATGCGTTTAGTATATCATTACTATATTAGTAGAGAAATTGTATGCGAGACAGCGAGGCGTTTAAACCGGTCAACATTACGGATTACCATGCAGAGCGTGTTAGTTCATGAGCGGTATTGTGTAGGTACTGTCAGCTACCCGGACTTAGAAGTATCCGATTGGACTATCTTTTATTGACCGACTTCCCAAAAGAAGGAGGTACTCAATTCGTCCGTATTTTTTTTTTATATGTGTTACGGCATAACTCCGCCCCTGGTAGACCGATTTTGAAAATTCTTTTTTTATCCGAGAGGTAGTGCTTGCAGGTGGGTCCCATTTTTTTGTTTGATTTTTATAATATCTAACTACTGTTAAGCTTCCTAGTTACCCTAATTTAGGGTAGGCTCCGAGCCCCTCGGTGGGGACGTATAGTGAGCTGGTGATGATGATGATGATGATGTTAAGCTTCCAAAGAACATTGTTGATGAATTTGGCAACAATTTTAGGCTAAAATTAGAATAAAAACAATTATTGTTCTGGACTTGTAAATATTTTTATTTCCACGAAGATGACATATTTCCTGTTTATTTTTTAATTGCAAAATTAAAGGATAAAGAAAAATAAAAGCTGTATACTTGTTTGTTTTTAATAATAAAGCTACTGGTGTTCATAATTTTGCCGTCAACGCTAACTTTTATATAAAATATTATTAAATAAAAATCTCGTTTTGAAATGTTACTTGCAAGTAATTTCTGAATAAATATAACGATGACTAATCTATACTGATATTATAAAGAGGAAAGATTTGTATATTTGTATGTATTGAAATAACTCAAAAACTACTGGACCGATTTCAGAAATTCTTTCATTATTAACAAGCTACGTTATCAGTGAGTAAAATAGACTTTAAAAAAATGCACGCGGGTTAAGTCGCGGGCAACAACTAGTATTAAATAAGTGAGATTTTAAAAAAAATAAAACACGTTTTTTAATACAATAAACTATTTACACCACTAATATTTTAAAAGGATGTTCTCCAAATGAAATTTATTTCTCTACCATGTCATACATGTTTTTACATATAAATCACTGTAATCACTCTATTTATTAAATACTAGCCGTTACTCTTTATCCCCGTGAAAAAAAATATAGCCTATGTTACTCACAGATAAATTACCTTTCTAACGCTGAAAGAATTTTTAAATTCGGCCCAGTAGTTTTTGTGTTATTTCAATACATACAAAAATACAAATCTTTCCTCGTTATATTAGTATAGATAGATTAAAAACCTCTAAGCATACATAGAGACAAACAGACAGTAGGAAGCGACTTTCTTTTATAATATCAGTAAGAAGTAATATTAATCAAAACAGATATTGAAGGCAGTAAATATTTAATCTGTACTCCTGAACACAGGTAACTTTCCAACCAAACGAGTTGCAGAGTTAACAATAACAAAAAAAAAGCTAACACATTCAGAACGACGTGCAGTTCGAGCGTAACGGGTTCAGAGTTGCCAGGCGAAAACTCTTTGTGTTGCCACCACTGTGTATAATTAAATATTATTATTCGACGAGCGCACGCCGCGCTGTCCCGCCTCTATTGTATGCCAATTGATACAAACGCTAATGTTACCATTATACGAAAAAAAAAAATGTAACACTAGCTGTTGCTCGCAACTTCGTCCACGTGAAATTAAAAAGTAATAAAAAAAACATACAAACGAATTGAGTACCTCCTTCTTTTGGGAAGATGGCCAATAAAAAGCATAGCCTGTTACTCTCAGATAAATTACCTTTCTAAAGATGAAGGAATTTTTAAAATCGGCCCAGTACTTTTTGAATTATTTCAATACATACAAAAATACAAATCTTTCCTCTTTATATTAGTATAGATAGATTAAAAACCTCTAAGCATACATATAGACAAACAGACAGTAGGAAGCGACTTTCTTTATAATATCAGTAAGAAGTAATATTAATCAAAACAGATATTGAAGGCAGTAAATATTTAATCTATAGTCCTGAACACAGGTAACTTTCCAACCAAACGAGTTGCAGAGTTAACAATAACAAAAAAAAGCTAACACATTCAGAACGACGTGCAGTTCGAGCGTAACGGGTTCAGAGTTGCCAGGCGAAAACTCTTTGTGTTGCCACCACTGTGTATAATTAAATATTATTATTCGACGAGCGCACGCCGCGCTGTCCCGCCTCTATTGTATGCCAATTGATACAAACGCTAATGTTACCATATACGAAAAAAAAAAAAAAAATGTAACACTAGCTGCTGCTCGCGACTTCGTCCGCGTGAAATTAAAAAGTAATAAAAAAAAACAAAAGTGAGTAGCCTATGTGTTCTTCCAGACTATCCTCTACATCTATACCAAATTTCATCGAAATCGGTTTAGCCGTTTAGGCTACAAACTTGTTTAGAAGTTTTGTGTCTATTAAACTAGCGTTCGTCCGCGACTTCGTCCGCGTGGAATTAAAAAAAAACAAAAGTGAGTAGCCTATGTGTTCTTCCAGACTAACCTCTACATCTATAGCAAATTTCATCGAAATCGGTTTAGCCGTTTAGGCTACAAACTCTAACAAACATCCATCCATCTAAACTTTCGCATTTATAATATTAGTATGATTATTCTGTACTCTACTAAAATACTAACATGGTGTGAATTAGGCATTTCGTACTGTGGCCACAAGTAATTCAATAATTCACGCAATTTCCACTAACCTTGCAACTCGACGCGATCGCTTTTGTATGCCGCATGTAGTAGTGGAAATAGGTACTAAGCTATGTTACGAAATGGATCGATGTAACCTAACTCTGCAGCCTTTAATTAACAGTTGATTTATAATTGGTTTGCCAATAAAATAAACGTTCAGTTTTTATGTATGTTGCTAGGGAAGATATTGTTTCTTAGTTTTCATAAAACTTTAGATTTATAGAAGGTTCATCTTAGTTGTTTATATAAAGAAATAGTACTAAATCACACTTATATTATAAATAGATGGATGGTTGTTTGTTCGAGTTTGTAGCCTCTGCTGAACGGATCTCACACAAATCAGACATAGACGTAAGCATAGTCGGAACACATAGGCTACTTAATTAAATTTTAATTCCACGCTGACGGAGTTGCGGGCAAATGCTAGTATTTATCATAATAACAGATTACGGTAAACTTTTTTGTTAATATACCACTGAAAACTTTTACGTGTTCCGCGGCTACCTGTGCTAAATGCAATAAAAACACCATACTCGTAAAAAGCTCCATTAAGACCACTTTCGGAGGAAGCCATTGAGGGTAGTAAAAAAAAATTGTATTGTTTCCGAATGTCGCGTCGCTTATGGGGATCGTAAATTTCATATCGATTGTTAATAAGACAGAAAAAACAAGGAAAATTGATGTGCGATTTCAGAACACAATATCCTCACCCTTATTATACAGGGTGGGTCATAAAACTGCTCCCACCTATTTTGCAGTCGTAAAAGCGCGTCGTAAATTTCTCGTCACAAATGTGCCTCTTTGTTGGCTGGCAGATAGGACCGACTCCCTGATTGCAGCCCCTACCGTATAATCTCACACGATAAGTCTGCCGATACTTACCAAGTGCTGCAAGTGTCAACATGTTTTATCGTATCGATAGTTTTTTAAACGTTGCGCTTTCTTTTTATCGATATAAAAATCGATAAAGAAGCGTGTTCGTAAATATCGATACAATCGCTGAAAAATTTGACGTTTGCCAGCCGTCAATTAATTGTCTTTCGAAGTATAAATATATTATAGAAAATTAAAAAGGCTTTCTGATGTGATGTAAATTATTCAAGGCCCATTTTAAAAGCAAAAATGCGAATAGGAATGATATTGTATCGTTCCTTATGTGCTATACAATAGTCATGTTCCAATTTACTGTTAGAGAATGTTATTAATTCATTATTTATTTAAACCTTAAATGTTGAACGTAGCATTGACAATACTCAATTTTATTTATTCGGCTTTTTAGATTGTGATGTTCAATTAATTATATCGATAACTACATTTTGTTGACACTGTAACATCACTAGAAGTAGAGAATAGGTTATGTTCGACATAATCTTGCGTTCCCTCGCCGCGGCCATATTGTTTTTAAGCCGCAGCAGATTTGGACAATGGCGCGGAAATCTCGTGGCAAGTTATTGCTGTGCTTCACAGTAATGGCGATGTGGGGTGGCCAGAGCTAAATATGTAAATATTCTAACCCACTGTTCGTTATAAAGTTATAGTGCACAATAGAGCACGCATCAAAAACAACTTTAGTTTAAAATTACGTAACAATTTTGACACTAAGAAAACCATAGATAAAACTATAGATAGAGTGGTTTGACGCAAAGACGTTTATCATAATCTAAATATCATTTTGGATTGCTTAAGACACTAAGGGATTTTACACCAACAAAAGGAGAAGTCTTTTTTTCGCCCTACTTTTGTTTTGTCTAGAAAACCTTTGCTTACTTAAAATATAGACGTAATATCTCTAGTATGGTATAATGATGTAATTAATTTCAGATATCCAATTGACTTTATTACTCCTTTCACATGAATTTCAACGAAACTCCACTATTCAGTAATTAGGACAGGACAATAAACGTCCCGTAAAGAGCAATTCATAATCGTAAAACAAGTCATTCCACGAAAGTAGAATTTAATTTAATCACGAACTACCCTGCCTGCCCTGCGACAACAACCCTCGGGGAGGGATAAGGGTGGGCTCTCATTGACAAGGCTCCATTGAGAGGAAAGAACCAATCAACTTGAGCTCCCGAATCGCACGAACACAAGGGAATATCAACGAAACTGGGCGGCACCTCGAGGTCAGGTTTGTATTGATCGCTACCCTCCCTATATCTACCAGTTTATTGAGACCCCGTAGAATAGATATTCTGTCACGTATTGAAGCTCTTGTTACATCAGACGTTGATTATTACGAAATTCTTTGTTACCGTTTGTGTATTTTATATTTATGAGTAGTATTTTATTATTTTATTCGATGGTTGAGCTAAAAGGCTTTATTGTTTATGTAACTTTCTCCACATATATTGGTTCTATATCAGAAAATACATCTTTATTAAATTCAACAGTAAAGTTGGTCTAATATTAAAAATGCCAGTCAGTTAATAAAATAAATATTACTAATATGAATGCGAATGTTTAGATGGATGTTTGTTAGAGTTTGCAGCCTAAACGACAGAACGGATCTCGATGAAATTTGGAATAGACGTAGAGGTTAGCGTGGAAGAACACAAGCTACTCGATTTTGATTGATTTATTTCCACGCGGACGAAGTCGCGAGCGAAAGCTAGTTTGAAATGAAGTAACATTTTTATTTTCCAAGATTCTCTTTTGTTTAGTTAATGATTAAATTGTTAGATAAAAATTAGAGATTATTTTTTCAAATGACGTAATATTTTAATTTGACACATAAAAGGCGCGCGGCAACAGCTGTCAATGTCAAAGTAATGTCATATAGTGATTGATTAATCAACTTTTTACGATACTGTTCAATAAGCGTGATGTATTGAATAGAAAATTATTCCCATTATTTTTTTTAACAGACCGGTTGTAAATTAAATCGTTTTTGTCCTTTTCATTATATGATTTAATACACCGTGACGAACATATAGACAGCTAATTTCATCATTTAGTTACTTTTTTTTTTAATGATAAAAATGTATTTTCTACTTTCGTACAGATAAAATAAAGTCAGTTATTTTTCCAACATAATTGACGACTAAATTACGAGCATTTAGATTTACAAGTTACAAGTTCTCGAAGCGAACGAACGAACATAGCCGAACGTAACCCGAGCGCCGCGCGCCCCGCTCGCCGCAGTCGGCGTTCGGCGCGCCACCGAGCGAACACATCGCGAATTCACGTTCGTGCGCTCCGCGATCATTAAAACCTACTAAAAAAAAAAGTTATAGTTTAATCCTGGCCGTTTTTAGTGAAACTAGGATTTTTAATCTATGCATTTGACGTTTATACTTTCAAAGTCAAAAGTGCCTTTATTTTGTGTTTTGCATATTTTGTGTCGTATACATTATGGTGGACGTTGAATGGACTAATGATTTAATCATAAGATTAATGACGGAGTATAGAAAGAGGCCGGAACTTTGGGATAGTCACCACGAGTTGTACCGAGTGAACACGGCTAAATACGAAGCATGGTCGGACCTGGCGAATATCTTTGAATGCGATATCGCTGACTTGAGGAAGAAAATGAATTCTATATTCGCTTCGCATCGACGCGAGAAGGCGAAAGTGCGTTGTGGGGGACGATCGACTTGGTTCCTTTACCCGCATATGAATTTCTTACCTACACATATAGAAAACGATGAGACAAGTCCGGCGGTAAATTGAATTGTGTTTTATATTTCCCATATGATAAAAAGACAATAAAGAAAGACAGAGATGTGCATATATTTATACGAATTTCTCTGTACCTTTATTAAAAATATTGGGGTAACTTTACCTAATCGATCTTCAATTCATACTTTCATACTAATATTATAAACTAGCTATCGCCCGCGACTCCGTCCGCGTGGAATTAAAAAAAATTAAAGTGAGTAGACTATGTGTTCTTCCAGACTATTCTCTACATCTATACCAAATTTCATCGAAATCCGTTCAGGCGTTTAGGCTACAAACTCTAACAAACATCCATTCATCCATCCATCCATCTAAACTTTCACATTTATAATATTAGTATTAGTATGATTAGTATGAAGTATGATGTGAAAGTTTAGATGGATGGATGTTTGTTAGAGTTTGTAGCCTAAACGGCTGAACGGATTTAGATGAAATTTGGCATAGATATAGAGGATAGTCTGGAAGAACACATAGGCTACTTTTGTTTTTTTTAATACCACGCGGACGGAGTCGGGGGCGAAAGCTATTACACTATAATTGAAGTCATAAATATTTCTATTACAAGACATTGAACCTTTAATTTCCTTGTTTACTGTTGTACACGTGAATTGGTCTAGTATATTTTAGTTTGTTTTTCGTTTAGTTTTATCGCACAGTTTGACCCTGACATAGTGATATGGTAACACACTTCGTAGGTACGTTATTATTTACGTATAGTTTGATAATGTGACCTTAATGGTCGGACAATTTTACAACTTGAATCCTTCAAGAGAACAGAAAATTATTGTATTTGGTTAATCACATAACAAAATTAATTCATCATTATGAGGCTTAGTCCAATATTTGGCATAGTCCTTCCGCTATCCGAATAATTAAAATGCTGTAAAACTTTTAACATCTTCGGTATTCTACATTGTGAATAGAAAGCAATTTTATGTTTCGTCTGATCAGTGAGGCCTAATTTTAATCCCTTTCCCTTCCCACTCTTTTCTTGTAAGGAAAGGATGGGAAAGTGGATGTGATGGTGGAGAAGACGCATAAGAAGGAGAAATATCCTCTTTATGTGCGTCACTTCATCAATTATATTATATTATCATTGTTAAAATGTCTATATTTTTTTTTCTCTTCAATTTTCTTGTCATTAGTTTTGTTTGTTAATAGTTAGTTTCCTCTTTTCTCGTTTGTATTTTTTTGTCCAAGTGTATTATGTTGCAATGTGTTTTGGAACTGATTAAATGTTTATTATTATTATTAATAATTAAGGGTAGGCAACGCATTTTTTTTTTTATAACATAAGGTGGCAAACGAGCAAGCGGCCACCTGAATCCACCGAAGTGGAAGCGACCACTGCCCATAAACATCCGCAATTGCAGATGCGTTGCCTACCCTTGATTGACGGAGGAGGAGACGCACATAAAGAGGACATTTTTTCTTCCTATGCGTCCCCTCCACCGTCAAATCCACTTTTCCTTCCCATCCTTTCCTCTTAAGAAAAGGGTGGAAAGGGAAAGGGACTAAAATTAGGCCTCCGGCACCACACTCATCAGATGAAACGCGGAATTGCTTACACTTCACGCCTGTTTTCTGTGTGGTCGTGGTATTACACCGAGCGAGCCGGCCCATTCGTGCGAAGATGTTAAAGCGGGCTCTACCACTGTTATTTGCAATTTCAAATATTTATGGGTAGCCGTCTCTTCGCCTCTTTCGCCGAATCCAGGCTTCCGCTCACTCGCTGGCCCATTTTAATAAAACTAAATTGCTTTTTTGTCAACAGAGTGAACGACGGAGACGTATCTTGAAAATAGCAGTCGAAGATGCAGATGACTATTCAAACATCGAGAACACAGATATCGACGATAATTACGAACCGGAAACACAAGACATAATCGTTAAAACAGAACCGATAGCAGAATATACAAAAGTGAAAGCAAAACACGAATCGAAACATACAACAAGGAAACCGAGATTGAAGAAAATCTTAAAACGTAGAATAATCAATGATCACAACGATGAAGATAAAAATAGATTAATAGAAACTATACGATTGTTAAGAAGATCAGATTTATTGAAGAAGAAGGATGAATGTGATAGTTTTGGTGAATATATCGCTGATTCATTAAGAAAACATGACGAGAGAACACAATCAATGATTAAACAAGCTATTAATAATATATTATTCGAACAAGAAATGAAGAAATATAGTACAAACCAATATACGGTGGTGTTGCCTGGTATTGATGAAAATCCACTTATTTTAACAGAAGAGAACGATGTTAAGTAAATATATGCAACATTTACAGAGGTTATAATTCACAAACGAAGACAATACTTTGTATGGAGATAGAAGCGCTAATAGCCTAATGGTTTGGTACGGACTACCGATCTTGAGGTCGAGGGTTCGAATCCCCGTCATTCGACTATTGTCGTAAACCATATCCTAGCACAAGCCTAGAGCTTAGTTGGAATGGTTAAAGGAAATTAACAAAAATCAACTAATATTTTTATTAAAAAAAAGTAAATAACTTGATATTATATTAAACGAACAAGACGTAACTTTATGTTATTAGTCTTGGTGTTTAAATTTGGACATCATGGAAGGGTAAAGTCGAGGTTGCTGAGAACGGGAAACTTTATTATGGATTCACATATCTTATTAATATGATTAATGCGAAAGTTAATGGATAGATAGATGTTCCTCTGGTGTTGCGGATGTCCATGGGCATCGTTGACCACCTCGGTGTTCTCGCCACTCGTTTGCCCCTATTATTATAAAAAAAAAGATGTTGGTAAGAGTTTACTGCCTAAACGGCTGAACAGATCTCGATTAAATTTGGCATAGATATAAAGCATAGTCTGGAAGACAACATTGGCTACGTACTTTTGTTTCTTTTTGAATCCATTCAGACGAAATTGCGGGCGAAATTTATAGTATAATATATGTAAAAATAGGTAGAACATGAGAACAAGACAAACTTGATAATAATCTAGAATTGAACTTAAATAGTATACTAAGGTAAAGATTAATAATTGGATTATATGAAATTGAACGCTTCCATAAACATGTGTAGAATGACGTCATCAAGGTCAGTCTTTGTTTACGGTTTGTCCTACTATATCGGGTTATGTTCGGAAGATTTTGCACATATTGTTCTAGAATAGAACGGAATACGGTATAGAATAATTGTTTAATTCCAATAAAACATACAAACGAATTGATAACCTGTTTCTTTTGGGAAGTCCGTTAAAAAGATGAAAAGGATGACACAAGGCAGCATTTTTCGAATTCACAAGAATAATTTACCGAACTTATAGTCTAAAGATTGCTAACTGTCGTTTAGTACAGAATTCTCGTAATAAATCTACACTAAGGAGCCAATAATGACAGCTTGGCGATTTTTAGTTTGACAAAAAAGTAATTTGAGCAATCGCTACTAAAAGAACACATTGTATAACAATTTATAAAGAAATAGATTCTTGTTAAAATGGCTGTAAACACACTTATGAGGAAAATAAAGAATGCTGTTAGTGTTAAACTGTTTTTAAAAAGCGTTCAATTTAAATCATCAATGTAACATATCTCAATATATTTAGTCACGCACTCTCATCGTAAAATTTCCGCCCGAGTTTTTGTCAATCCGTCAATATCTAGAACAGATGGCTACGTGAGCCGTCGCACGACCGTGCCTCCATCTTTAAAAACGATAATTTCAAAATGTACACTATCCATGCTCGCTTTAAACCAAGCAATGATTATAAAAGTTAACAAAACCAGCAATGTATATTTAACATAATAAATTGCACTATACGTTTTAAAACTGCAGTGTAAATGATTACAAGTTGCGTGCATGAAGTTGCATCAGCCATTTTTTTTTACTCTATCCATTGCTGGTTTTGTATAGATTTTTTCTTGTTATTGTCTGTTGTGTGCGGTATTGTATATCGTTGTTTGTTGGCAGTCGTGAATTAGTTAGCGAGTGCATTAGAGCAAGACTAAATCACGCCACTATACGTCACAAGCGCTATTATTTTTGCTGCAATCGAATAAATTGTACAATAATCGATCACGTAGCTTTTTTGCTTTGTAACTTTGCCTTTTATGTCTGGTGAGTCATATACGTAATAGAATAACCATATAAAATAACCTTATTGTTAAATTGTTATGCACTATCATACTAATCATACTAATATTATAAATGCGAAAGTTTAGATGGATGGATGGATGGATGTTTGTTAGAGTTTGTAGCCAAAACGGCTGAACTGATTTCGATGAAATTTGGTATAGATGTAGAGGATAGTCTGGAAGAACACATAGGCTACTTTTTTCGTTTTTGTTTTTTTTTAATTCCACGCGGACGGAGTCGCGGGCGAAAGCTAGTAACTAAATAAAAGTACAGAGTGGCAACTAAAAGTCAATTTCGAACTATTTTTCTTTGCTGGTAATATATTTTGTCGTAATTTTTTTTAATAGCCACCAAATTATCTATACTAATATTATAAAGAGGAAAGTGTATTTTTGTATATATTGAAATAACTCAAAAACTATTGGGCTGATTTAAAAAAATCTTTCACCGTTAGAAAGGTAATTTATCTGTGATTAACATAGGCGTATAAAAAATAACTTTTATTATTTTTTTTATATCACAGGAGACGAAGTCGCGAGCAACAGCTACTTTTAAATAAAGTTAGTAGTTTTCGTATCGATTAAAAGGATTGAATATTTCTAAGGTAATTTTTAAATTACGTTTTTATGAACTAACTAGCTGTTCCCGTGCAGCTTCACCCGCGTGAAATTATAAAAACCATGTTTTATTGTTTACATTTGTCAAATTATCAATAGCAAATGTCAAAATGACATGACATGACCTTAGCAATCTTTCCTTCTTGATGTTGGCAGCAACTTATGGTCTCTTTCCCGCATTAGGGTTTTTATCCAAAATATTTACCCCCTAAGTTTAATGGTGTGAAAATATATAGCCTAAAGCATGACGTAAATGTAGGGCTTTTTATTAAAAAAAGTATTATTCAAAAATATGCTGTAATTGCTGACATCTTAGGCAACAAAGAAGTGTGTGTTTACGCTTTATTATAATAGTATAGAGTATAGATATAGATATTGAATTATGGAATGGATTTTCTGTTCATTGTTTCATACATTTTCCAATTTCCAGTAAAAATATGTCTGATTTACATTGAATGGATGGCGTGTAGTTCTTGCTGATCCAAACTCATAATATATCAATGCAAAATCGTGTGAAATGAATGGGTAACTTTCATACATATATCTATACTAATATTATAAAGAGGAAAGATTTGTACTTTTGTATGTATTGAAATAACTTAGTGGCTACTGGACTAAATTAAAAAATTCTTTCACAATTAAAAAGCTACATATCATAAATGCGATAGTTTAGATGGATGGATGTTTGTTAGAGTTTGTAGTCTAAACGGGTGATCGGATCTCGATGAAATTTGGTATAGATGTAGAGGATAGTCTAGAAGAACACATAGGCTACTCACTTTTATTTTTTTTAATTCCACGCGGACGGAGTCGCGGGCGAAAGCTGGTATTGTTCATATTTTATTGAAGAGTATGAAACTTTTTAGATATGGGAGTTACTTAACAGTGTAGTGGTTAGTGGTGGTAGCCCGGAGATACCACGACCACACAGAAGACAGGCGTGAAGTGATTTGATGAGCATGAATCCTGGAGGCAAAGTTTTAGTCCCCCTTCTATACTAATATTATAAAGAGGAAAGATTTGTATTTTTGTATGTATTGAAATAACTCAAAAACTACTGGGCTGATTTTAAAAATTCTTTCACCGTTAGAAAGGTAATTTATCTGTGAGTAACATAGGCTATATATTTTAATTTCACGCGGGTAAAGTCGCGAGCAACAGCTAGTTTCTTATAAAAGGATGGGAAGGGAAAGTTGACGTTGGTGTAAACGCATAGGAAGGGGAAATGTCCTTTTTACGTACGTCTTCTCCGTCGACTAAATTTGCGACCAATCAGATAAAAAAATATGTGTATATTTGTTTCATTGTAAACTAATTGATCCTCCCGGCGTCGTTCATGTTCTTGTTCATTTTAATTTTAAGGGTAAAAAGGAAAATTTTGTCCCACTTTAAGATAATTCGAAATAGAAAATACATTTTTAGTTTGAACTTTGAATATACATACACACCTAATTATTGTATGTAATTGTATGTGAATATTGAATTTAATTTTAGAATCGCGTGATATTTGGCAAGTAATACAAAAGTATTTTAGATATTCTGGTCAAGTACAAACATTTGCATTTATCTTAAATAAGAAATCATGTTGATATGTTATTTAGATTATTAATATGTATTAAATTTGTTATATTAGAGGAAGTTTGAGAGTAGCCCCAGTGGTTGAGAAAATAAGGAGTAAAAGGTTAGAGTGGTATGGGCATGTTATGAGAAGGGATGAATCGCATGTAACAAGACGGACGTTAGTTATGAATGTGGAGGTACACCGGTAGAGGTAGACCTAGAAAGAGATGGATGGATGTTTGTTAGAGTTTGTAGTCTAAACGGGTGATCGGATCTCGATGAAATTTGGTATAGATGTAGAGGATAGTCTAGATGAACATATAGGCTACTCGCTTTTATTTTTTTTAATTTCACGCGGGTAAAGTCGCGAGCAACAGCTAGTTTCTTATAAAAGGATGGGAAGGGAAAGTTGACGTTGGTGTAAACGCATAGGAAGGGGAAATGTCCTTTTTACGTACGTCTTCTCCGTCGACTAAATTTGCGACCAATCAGATAAAAAAATATGTGTATATTTGTTTCATTGTAAACTAATTGATCCTCCCGGCGTCGTTCATGTTCATTTTAATTTAAGGGTAAAAAGGAAAATTTTGTCCCACTTTAAGATAATTCGAAATAGAAAATACATTTTTAGTTTGAACTTTGAATATACATACACACCTAATTATTGTATGTAATTGTATGGGAATATTGAATTTATTTTTTTTTTAATTCCACGCGGACGGTGTCGCGGGCGAAAGCTAGTATTGTTCATATTTTATTGAAGAGTATGAAACTTTTTAGACATAGGAGTTACTTAACAGTGTAGTGGTTAGTGGTGGTAGCCCGGAGATACCACGACCACACAGAAGACAGGCGTGAAGTGATTTGATGAGCATGAATCCTGGAGGCAAAGTTTTAGTCCCCCTTCTATACTAATATTATAAAGAGGAAAGATTTGTATTTTTGTATGTATTGAAATAACTCAAAAACTACTGGGCTGATTTTAAAAATTCTTTCACCGTTAGAAAGGTAATTTATCTGTGAGTAACATAGGCTATATTTTTTAATTTCACGCGGGTAAAGTCGCGAGCAACAGCTAGTTTCTTATAAAAGGATGGGAAGGGAAAGTTGACGTTGGTGTAAACGCATAGGAAGGGGAAATGTCCTTTTTACGTACGTCTTCTCCGTCGACTAAATTTGCGACCAATCAGATAAAAAAATATGTGTATATTTGTTTCATTGTAAACTAATTGATCCTCCCGGCGTCGTTCATGTTCTTGTTCATTTTAATTTTAAGGGTAAAAAGGAAAATTTTGTCCCACTTTGAGATAATTCGAAATAGAAAATACATTTTTAGTTTGAACTTTGAATATACATACACACCTAATTATTGTATGTAATTGTATGTCTATATTGAATTTATTTTTAGAATCGCGTGATATTTGGCAAGAAATACAAGTATTTTAGATATTCTGGTCAAGTACAAACATTTGCATTTATCTTTAATAAGAAATCATGTTGATATGTTATTTAGATTTTTTTTTAAATAATTATTTTCTTTAATAAAAAGCCCTACACTTACGTCATGCTTTAGGCTATATATTTTCACGCCATTAAACTTAGGGGGTAAATATTTTGGATAAAACCCTAATGTGGGAAGGAGATCATAAGTTGCTGCCAATATCAAGAAAGAAAGATTGCTAAGGTTTGTCATGTCATGTCATTTTGACATTTCCTATTGATAATTTGACAAATGTAAACAATAAAATAAAGTTTTTATAATTTCACGCGGATGAATCCGCACGCGAGCAGCTAGTTATCTGAATAAAATTAAGAATTGTATATCGAATGATGTTTTGTAAAATTTGTTAGTATGAACACGTGAAATGGAACCTTAATATAAGGGAATAAGATATATTTGTGAACGTATAGAAGTTAAAACGGTGGCCTACGTAAGCGCTTTATTTAGAACTGGCGACAAGAAGTCTGTTGTATAAGATTATGTTGATATACATTTGTATGTACACGTCTTGTTAGAGTTGTACAATAAAGCTGTTGCTATTAAAATTAACTACTCGGTAACCTTTTGAACATTTTTGTATGATGCATCCATGTCCTTTAAAACTTTCTAACTCCGCAATTATCTATACTTCTATACTATTATAATAAAGCGTAAACACACACTTCTTTGTTGCTTAAGATGTCAGCAATTACAGCATATTTTTAAATAATTATTTTCTTTAATAAAAAGCCCTACATTTACGTCATGCTTTAGGCTATATATTTTCACGCCATTAAACTTAGGGGGTAAATATTTTGGATAAAAACCCTAATGTGGGAAAGAGATCATAAGTTGCTGCCAATATCAAGAAAGAAAGATTGCTAAGGTTTGTCATGTCATGTCATTTTGACATTTCCTATTGATAATTTGACAAATGTAAACATAAAAATAATAACTGAAATCTACTTATCTATATGTTAATAATACGTAAGAATTCATAAGTTTATAGAACATTGATTAAAAAACCTCACGTTCAACTAAGGCAGCCATTTTTTGTATCAACACCATTGTCCCACACGAATTTCAACTCTATGTCACAGCGTATTAAATAAAATACAAAATAAATTTGCATGGCAATATATGAAATTTACATGGAATTATGGCTATTAAATTCAACTTTATTCTAAACGTATTAAAGTTGTATATCGAATGATGTTTTGTAAAATATGTTGACATTAACACGTGAAATGGAACCTTAATATAAGGGAATAAGATATATTTGTGAACGTATAGAAGTTAAAACGGTGGCCTACGTAAGCGCTTTATTTAGAACTGGCGACAAGAAGTCTGTTGTATAAGATTATGTTGATATACATTTGTATGTACACGTCTTGTTAGAGTTGTACAATAAAGCTGTTGCTATTAAAATTAACTACTCGGTAACCTTTTGAACATTTTTGTATGATGCATCCATGTCCTTTAAAACTTTCTAACTCCGCAATTATCTATACTTCTATACTATTATAATAAAGCGTAAACACACACTTCTTTGTTGCTTAAGATGTCAGCAATTACAGCATATTTTTAAATAATTATTTTCTTTAATAAAAAGCCCTACACTTACGTCATGCTTTAGGCTATATATTTTCACGCCATTAAACTTAGGGGGTAAATATTTTGGATAAAAACCCTAATGTAGGAAAGAGATCATAAGTTGCTGCCAATATCAAGAAAGAAAGATTGCTAAGGTTTGTCATGTCATGTCATTTTGACATTTGCTATTGATAATTTAACAAATGTAAACAATAAAATAAAGTTTTTATAATTTCACGCGGATGAATCCGCACGCGAACAGCTAGTTATCTGAATAAAATTAAGAATTGTATATCGAATCCTTTTTATAGTACTAAAATGGAGATACTGGATTTAAAAATTAATATTAAAAAATTTTTGATTTCCCTATATCTTTGTGACACTCGAAAGTGAATTAGTACAAATATAGGGATGTCAAATTGATTGCAAGGGGCATAATGCCAAGGGGGTACTGGCCGACGCTCGGCTGATGCAACCAGACACATGCCTGGCACACGCGAGGATTGACAGCAAGATGGACGTCTCAACTTCGCGCCAAAATATGACGTAATGTAACAAACGTACTCTTTGGTCTGTCTATATTGACCATTTGTATTAATTGGTAACACTGGCCACCAATAAAGACAAATTAAAAATATAATAAAAAAGCAAAGTATGATTTTAGGCGAAAAACAAAGGAGTGCAAGATGTGACATGAAGAAAGTAACAACGTAAAAATGTGAGCTCTTGTAATAAATTTAATCAGCCCGCGTGGAAATAAAAAAACAAAAGTGAGTAGACTATGTGTTCTTCCAGACTATCCTTTCCGTATATACCAATATCATCGAAATCCATTCGGCCGTTTAGGTTACAAACTCTAACAAACATCCATCCATCTAAACTTTCTCATTTATAATATTAGTAAGGTGTGAAGGTTCAGATGGATGTTTGTTAGAGTTTGCCGCCTAAATGGCTGAACGGATCTCGATGAAATCCATAGATATAGAGCATAGCCTAGAAGAACACATAGGCTATTTACTTTTTTTAATTCCATGCAGACGGAGACGCGGGCGAAAGCTAGTGTATAATAATACAGTTACGAGAGAATCTTAAAAAAACATAACACTCAAAATCTTTCACTTTATTACATTACACACGATTTATTGTTACTTCCATTAGTAAAGATATCTCATACTAATTTTTAATTATGGGTGCTTTAGTGGTCATTTAACAACTCTGTGTGGTAAATCTATATCTATCCAATTTACAGGACTTATGTAATTCGCAATCACGTCACCTTATTATCAATTTGCACTTCCTTCAAAACTATAATAACAGATTTATCGACGTAAAAAATATGATAACAGTCAAATCTAACCTTGTTGCAAACATAATATTATCTTATATAACGATTATTTTAATATTTACATACACTTTTAGATAATACATAAGGTAATTGCTATGAATAAAATGAAGCTAACAAGAGTATGAAAAGACGGTTAAAGATATATAAAAGAGCATAAAGATTTAATAAGTAGGTTTATATTAGTAAAACTAGCTGTTCCCGTGCGACTTCATCCGCATGAATTTATGAAAATTTTATTTCATTGTTTACATTTGTCAAATTATCTATTGCAAATGTCAAAATGACATGACATGATGACAAACTATGGCAATCTCACTTCCTTGATGTTGGCAGCTTGTAGCTTATGGTCCCTTTCCCACATTAGGGTTTTTATCCAATTTATTTACCCCCTTAGTTTAAGAGCGTGTAAAAGAACTTCATATCATACTAGCTTTCGCCCTAATTGAAAAAAAACAAAAGTAAGTAGCCTATGTGTTCTTCCAGACTATCCTCTACATTTATACCAAGTTGCATCGAAATCCGTTCAGCCGTTTAGGCTACAAACTCTAACAAACATTCATCCATCCGTCCATCTAAACTTTCGCATTTATGATTAGTATGATCGTGAAAGCAATACGATTATTTTCCTTAAAAACACAGATTAATCGTAATTAGGACGTTAAAAAGTTCCGAGAATTAAAGAGCATTTTTCCTCAACAACCCTGAAAATGTAATCTAGGGCCGTTGACGTGCGTACGTGCAATGAAACACGAGAGCAATGTAGATAATAATATCTTACTGAGATATTTTGCCGCCAAAACACTTGCACGAAAATATTGTCGTTTCTTTTTACGCAAAGAGAATGGGATGAGAATATGTTTTTTAACAATTATTTCAACGTTAAAAGTGTTATGTGAACGCATTTTAATTTAAAATGTCTTTAAAATGAACGCGATTTTAAACTTTTTGTTCTTTAAATTATATTGACATTTCAGCCAGTATCCGTAAGCGTAAAAATTGTTTCAAATTTAAATTGTTGTTTAAAAATAATATCTAATTTTAAATATTAAAGGAAAATAAGATGCTGTTTTATTAGCATTTTGCATAAAAATATTAGATGTGTTATTTAGCTTTATAACGTGATCGTTTTATAAAAACAGCTATTTTTAATTAGACGGCTTGTAGTTTTTATGGACGGAAGGAAATAATTTGTTATTCACTGATAGCATTATCGAAATTCCACTTCTTCGAATATGTATGTTAATTTATTATTGGAAAATAACTTGCACTTTTTAACAACAGCGTAGGGTTGCCATTTTCGAGTAAATTGGTGAACGAAAATTGCCATCTTTCAAATATCATTCAGAAGTATTTAATGCTTCGAATTTAATACATTAATATAAATAATAGGGTAGATCAGATAGTTACGGTCCACTTTGCAGATTGAGTCACAAAATTCCTTGTATTATCTTTATTGAAGAGTAAAAGAGATGAAAGCATGTTTTTATTAAACGTAAATATTTTGTTTACACGAACATAAACATTTTAGACTGAGAATTTTATCAAATATAAAAATATTAGTTAATTAAAATTAAACCCCTAAAAGCACAGTTTCGGTCCACCCGAGATAGTTATAGACCACCTCTGGGGTACAGTTACGGACCACCTTTATATGTCTATAATAGTTATAAAATAATTATTATTTGTCATTTGTCTTGCCTTTTTGAACAGTAAAATTTATTTATAAAAAATCAGAACCTAATCAAAATAATTTGAATTACCATTATAATATAAAGAACACACAAAAAAGTCCTATTAGTATTATCAAGGATATTAATTTTACGGGTCTCTAGAATATAATGCAAATCGAAATATTCGTGTCAATTGCTGAAATTTTATTGTTTCAATTATACACCTTTCTCAATAATAATTTGGATAGCTGTTTTAAATATATTTCTTAACTTTCAGGAAATAGCATTTTTTCTGCGTCCTTTTCTAATAATGTTCTTTGGAAAGCTAATTTAGTAAACATAAAGTGAGATCACGTAGAAATAGTAAACTTGCTGTTAGATGCTTTTGTTTTTTTATATATTTTGATTATGTCCGTAGGATCACTAACTATAAGACTATCTTACTAAAAACACGTTTTATTTTCCTTCCTTCTAGTCTACATAAGACTTTTACAATTTTTAAGTAACAAAGCAATGAAAGTTCAATAAACAATCTATTTATGATTTGTTTCGATATTTTTGTTTCGGAAATTTCATAAAATAAATTACCCATCCCATTAAGAAACAGGAAACAATATGAAGTTTGGGTGGACCGAAACTGTACCTCGGCCTAGGACCATAACTGTAAAGTGCTATGGCCATAACTGTACTTCCATACTAGCTTTGAGACAGTAGTAGTCCACCATATTTTAAGAATTACGAAAATAATAATCGTTGTAATATCCAGATAAATATATACTAGAACATCTCTTCTATTAGACAAAATAATAAGAAAGCACATTAAAATTGAATAAGCAAACAAATTTCAAGATTTAAAAAAAGCTGTCCTTAACAAAAGTGATAAGAAATTAACAATTTTTATCAGCTTCGCGCCTGGTATATTTAGATCACCCGTGACTTTTCAAATTTATACTTTCTATTAGTAATTTAGATGTAAAATTTTAGAATATTAGTTGTAGCATATGTTTCTTGTGGTTTACTTTCAATTAATTTCCGTAAGAGCTCCAAAACATGCGTTTTTGTCTTAAGTGGACCGTAACTCCCCCCTGGTCGGAAACTGTCTGATCTACCCTAATTTTATTGACTGTTGTATTTAAATCAATATATTATACGAACAAAGACTTACAAGTACTAGGTTAGGTTATGTCGGATTCCTTACAAAAGAATTTTATTACAAACGTACAAATCTTTCCTATTTATGACAATTCTTACATTTAGTATCGGAAGCCGTATTGGTTAAGCCAACACTACCGAGTTACTTTGTTCTTGTTATTTGCATAAACCGGTTTATAAATGCAAATGCAATAGTTTATTGAAGTTGTTTTTAGTTGAAATAATAACGAAATAAGAAGTAATTGATCTAATTTATAGAATTAAAACAACTGCATAAGATAATGATAATTAAAAAGAAATAAAAGAAATATACAAAAACCGAGATAAAACTTTTTCATAAAAGCAAACACAATAAAATTATTCAAGCTCAAAAATCACAATTAATTGTTACCAAGCCTGATCTTATGTTTTGTCCAAGACACGTCCAGACCTGTTGGACAGGTAGTTTCAATCAAAACAAACAAAATCCAACCATATCCCATTTACTTAAAGTTGCTTTTACAACATACATATGAATTGTATCCCGAGTAATCTTCACATCTGTTAAAAATCGATTATAGTTCTTATCACAATAGGATAAAGTGCATTTTATCTTGTAACGATAAAGTACCTGTTTACCCCGACTTGTCCTTACCACCTCGTCGTCCATCTCGCTTTCTCTTTAATCTGTTCCCGTTGTCTATCTCGCTCGCGCACTCAGCTGATATTCGTCACGTAGGCAGCGCAACAAAACATTTTCCTTGGTTACGCGTTTCGCTTTTTAACCCCGCTACGTTCGTGATCTTTTAGTCATTTTTTGCAACCTTGTTGGTAATAATTTATTTTTCGTTCTATCCTAATATTATCCCATGTTAACATATATCTAAATAGACACAGAAAAAAAGCAAATAATCACATAGCAAGTGGCTTCAATCAGTGTTTCCCTTAATCAAATTTTCTTACGAGAATAGTTGATGTTTCCTAAAGTATTTGAATTCAATTAGAGTCAAAGTTAGTTTATTTTAGTTATTGACAGAAAATAAGATAAGTGTTCACTTTGTTAACAAACACGTCATTCAACACTGTCATAAAAATGTAATTGTAAATCTGTTTACAGCTATTACAAGGACGAAAAACAAACGATTATTACAAGAATAACAACTTTAGAATATATTAGAAACTAGCTGTTGCTCGCGACTTCGCTTACATGAAATTAAAAAATATAGCCTATGTTACTCACAGATAAATTACCTTTCTAACGGTGAAAGAATTTTTAAAATCGGCCCAGTAGTTTTGAGTTATTTCAATACATACAAAAATACAAAAATACAAATCTTTCCTCTTTATAATATTAGTATAGATATATTAAAAAAGACAATTATTGTGATCATCAATAAATTAATCGCTTATTAAAGGTGTATTAGGGTCCTTACTAGTCTGTTTTTAATATAAGGTGTCAAACGAGAAAAAGACATCTGAATTTGCCGAAATAGTGAAGCAAACGCTACATAGATATACACAATTGCGTGTTGCCTAATCGACGGCGGAGATACGCACGTATGTTTTCTATGCCTCCCTTACACTGTCAAATCAACTACCCATTCCTTCTAAGAAAAAGATGGGAAGGGAACGTAGACTCAAATTCCTTCAGCACGTAGTCGAAACACATTTCAGTTCACGACAGTCTTGTGGTATTGAAGAGTATTGCAATGAAAACCGAAATTATTTTTACTATTAACTACTTAGTGTTACTAGTGTACTATTTTTTTAATTCTAAGTTACAATTTTTTTTAATAATAAAAGGTGGCAAAGGAGCAAGAGGCCACATGAATCCGCCAAACTGTCGAGCGATCGCTGCCCATAGACATCCGCAATTGCAGATGCGTTGCCTACCCTTAATCGACGGAGGAGACGCACATAAAGAAGATATTTCCCCTTCCTATGCGTCTCCTTTTAAGAAATATGACGGGAAGGAAAAGGGACGAAACGCGGAATTGCTTCCACTTCACGCCAGTCTTCTGAGAGGTCGTGGTATTTCACAGAACGAGCCGACCATTCCTGCGAAGATGTTAAAGCGGGTTACCACTGTTAAGTTTCTGTTAGTTACAATCTTCAATTAGGTGCCGCTAAGTCTGGCATGGTTTTATCCTTCAGTTTATCATGTAGATAAGATATCGTTCGAGAACGTACTATGTAGAAATGATAAGGAATGAAACACATCCGTATACTCATTGCTTTACCTCGAAAACTAAGATACCGGATTTTGGAGATTTCATGTTATCAGAAGAGTATCTAAAAGTATCTTGAAGATCGGTTTATTACTGGGAAAAGTTTTTGATTCAATTATAACAACATTTGTGTTCGAACCATAGACATTTTTTATCTGTGCTACTCCAGCATTTTTGCTCTATGACAAACTTTTTGTTATAATCTATGGTGACGCTTCCGCTGATCTCTTATATGCTCTTTGTTTCAACCCAACAACGGAACGACGCGGAAGCAAATCTCTGTCAAAGTTTTTCTATTACCAAAATTGCAAGTTTTATAAGATCAAAAGATTTTTATTTCTTTGTACTACAATGGATAATTTGTAATGTCAGTATTCGTTAGAAGTAATTTCTTTCTAGAATTTTCTATGTCGTTTTGTTCTGAACTATTGAATAGTTTGAATTAAAGATATAAGTATTGCATATTTTATTATTATTTGTAAACTAAGAGGATATTTAACTATTTTTTTCATATTTTATTATTATTTGTAAACAAAGAGGATATTTAACTATTTTTTTCATATTTTATTATTATTTGTAAACAAAGAGGATATTTAACTATTTTTTTCATATTTTATTATTATTTGTAAACAAAGAGGATATTTAACTATTTTTTTCATATTTTATTATTATTTGTAAACAAAGAGGATATTTAACTATTTTTTTCATATTTTATTATTATTTGTAAACAAAGAGGATATTTAACTATTTTTTTCATATTTTATTAATTCACTGTGGGCTTTTATTACATTTTTAGGTTATAATTTTATGTCACTGTGCAGAGATTTTCTGTTTTTAGACAATACCTCATTCTTTACTAGTAAAATGACCAGAATTTGTCTGAATTTATTACTATTTAGATGACCTTTAAATCACTGAGGTAAAATAACAATATTAATTACGTTTTTTTATACTTTATAGCTTTAAAGGCGATAAATTAAATCGTGAGTCTCGCTTAATACCGCCTATAGTCACGTGCCGTACACTATGCGTTATTTAATGACTCATTAATAATAATATTTAAAACCGCTGACCTACGATATTACTAACAAAGTCCGTTAGTTTATTAATACAAGAAACTTACGGGCGACTTCGTCCGCGTGGTATTAGAAAACATACGAACTATATAAATAACAAAAAGCTTCGTATCCCTCGGGAACCGGACATTTCTCGGGATGAACCTTATCCCATGTGTACACCTGACCTTGTTTTATATCTGTGCCAAATTTCAATAAGATATGTTGAACCGTTGCAGAATGATCGAGTAAACATTAATAAACTAAATTAATGAATCCCACGGGAACCGTAACTATTCCCGGGATAAAAAGTAGCCTATGTGTTCTTCCAGACTATGCTCTAAACCTGTGCCAAATTTCATGGGGATCTGTTCAGTCGTTTAGGCTACAAACGCTAACAAACATCCATCCATCGTAACTTTCGCATTTATAATATTAGTAAGACTTCCACTGGCACGAACGCTGTTTTACCAAAGTATAACTAGTTAGTGGAAGAAAAAAGAAGTTACTCTTGCATATTTTAAAATTAGAGGAGTATAATTGCAAGAAATACTAGAAAGTCGGCGTATCAATAAAACGGACGTGTAGGGAAAGTTGTTATTTAATATTTTAGGATAGCAACACTGGATGCGGGAGTGGTTCCTTATCTTTGCCTTATCACAGTGGAGTATAGCGCGACTGATAACGACGGGAAAGCTGACTGCATTTCAACGAAGTTGACAAAAATTACGTAAAATATGACGGATCATTGTATCGCTCACCTTTCTAGAAAATGACGATAATTTGACAGTTATCTTTGTTAATATGACTTCCAGCTTCGCCTAAAGTTTCATATCTTTTCTGTCATCCATACCCTTCCCGTTGATGTAAATTATAGTTTACTTTCAGTGATAATGTAGCCTTCTAATGGTGAAAAAATACAAATAATCAAATATAAATTATTCTAGCTGTTGCTTGTGACTCCGCGTCCTCGCGGAAATAAAAAAAGCCTATGTTACTCACAGAGAAATTACCTTTCTAACGGTGAAAGAATTCAAATCGGCCCAGTACTTATTGCTTGAATCAAATACATACAAAAATCCATAAATATAAATCTTTCCTCTTTATAATATTAGTATAGAAGTTTGTTTTATTACTCATGATTTTTCTCATTAATTCAAACGAAATTCCTGGCTGTAAACAATTGTTAAACCTGATATTATTTTAAAAATAAAATGACAGTTCATTTGTTTAATCGGAATATCGAAACAACTATAATTCTGTTGTAAATGCGTAAATTGGCAACAAACCACATGGTGATGACCACTTTACGTGGTCGAGTGAAATTCACATGAAAACTGACTTAGCAACAGTGATTCATCAAGTGATCAACTCACCACCACTGGTGAAGGTAAAAAGATGGCTCCTATGTAAAAAGGTGTAACTCAAAAAACATTTTTTTTTAGAAGAGCACATTCTTTACATTACACTCATAAAATAATTATAATTTTTTATAGTATAGCAAAAGTTCGGAACGGTTGCATCATTTACGCACGCACAATATGAAATGCAAATTAAAAAACAAGGAAAAACTGCTGAATCCATTCAACTTTTAACAGATTTTTTAATTTACTTAAAAAAATGATTTTTTATTTAATAAACTGATGAAATATAAAAGTTTTTTAAAAAGTGAGTTGTAAACTTTACACAGGAGCCATCAAACTGACTCATAATTTTACAGTTCGCTTGATAAGCGTTACGCGTATGACTAACACGAAGGTAAAATAATAAAATAATTATAATTTTTTATAGTATAGCAAAAGTTCGGAACGGTTGCATCATTTACGCACGCACAATATGAAATGCTAATTAAAAAACAAGGAAAAACTGCTGAATCCATTCAACTTTTAACAGATTTTTTAATTTACTTAAAAAAATGATTTTTTTTTTTATAAACTGATGAAATATAAAAGTTTTTAACTGAAAGTAAACTATAATTATTAGGTATTTGTCACCAGCTTCGTACGGGTCCAATGCTGATAAGAAAATGTGTTTATTTAAGAAAAAAAACATCTAAAATCATCAGTATATCTCTACTATTTATACAAGTACTAGCTTTCGCCCATAACTGTCCGCGTGGAATTAAAAAAAAGTGTAGCAGTGTTTTTCCAGACTATCCCCTACATCTATACCAAATTTCATTGAAATCCGTTCAGCCGTTTAGGCTACAAACTCTAACAAACATCCATCCATCTAAACTTTCGCATTTCGCATACTAGCTGTTGCGCGCGACGTTGTCCGCGTCAACAAAAAAATGTAGCCTATGTTACTCACAGATAAATTACCTTTGTAATAGTGAAAGAATTTAAATCGGCCCAGTACTTATTGCTTGAATCAAATACATACAAAAAACCATAAATACAAATCTTTCCTCTTTATAATACTAGTATAGAGGTATATAATGTATAGTAAGATTACATAAAGACCCTCCTTTTGAATCACTTTATAAGTAAATCTGTATTAAAAACATAGTTTTAAAGAAAGCAGGTACAGACAGCGAGAGTCACTTTGTTTAATACTGTCAATTGGGTCAATTATCATTGTCAAGACAAAGAGGTTTGTGGTTGAAACGTGTTGAAACTTGTTGGGTATGACAAATGATTAATAATGACGCAATATTGAAACATTATTATAATTATTATTTCACATACAAAACCGTCATAAGACCTGTCATGATGTATGGATCTGAATGTTGGGCAGTAAAAGGGACGGATGAAAGGAGAATACATGTGGCGGAAATGCGAATGTTAAGATGGATGTGTGGGGTAACACGATTGGATAAGATACGAAATTAGTATATTAGAGGAAGTTTTAGAGTAGCCCCAGTGGTTGAGAAAATAAGGAGTAAAAGGTTAGAGTGGTATGGGCATGTTCTGAGAAGGGATGAATCGCATGTAACAAGACGGACGTTAGTTATGAATGTGGAGGTACACCGGTAGAGGTAGACCTAGAAAGAGATGGATGGATTGCGTGAAAGGTGACATGATCAAGAAGGGAGTGATGACTGAGATGACGGATGATAGAGTGCTTTGGAGGACGAAAACCTGGTGCGCCGACCCTACGGGAGTAGGATAAGGCAGGGGAGATGATGATGATTATTTCACTTAGAATGTGTTAATTGTCTACTTGTATAGTATCTGCTCAATAGTTTGATTATTTAGCAATTTAGATTTTTGGGATGGTACTGAATGAAGGTTGTTTTCAATTGAAACTTTTGATGGGATATTAAATGATTTTATTACTGCTTCATATTTATCTTATTTTCTACTATTAAAAATCTATACTTACTCAATATATTACTTTAAAACTAATTAATAATCTATCTAGCTAATCAGGAATATTGTTTACTTTTAGGAATAATAGTCCATAAAAATTTAATTTATACAATTTTATTCTTATTTTATAGGAAACTAGCTGTTACTCGCGGCTTCGCCCGCGTGGAATTTAAAAATATAGCCTATGTTACTCACAGATAAATTACCTTTCTAATGGTGAAAGAATTTTCAAAATCGGCCTAGTAGTTTTTGTGTGAATCAAATACATACAAAAATACAAATCTTTCCTCTTTATAATATTAGTATAGAGTATAGAATATTCCAGTAAAAGTAATTTTCTATTCAACAGGCTTTTCTTTGCCGAATCTGTACATAAATATCATACTTCATACTAATATTATAAATGCGAAAGTTTAGATGGATGGATAGATGGATGTTTGTTAGAGTTTGTAGCCTAAACGGCTGAATGGATTTCGATGAAATTTGATATAGATGTAGAGGATAGCCTGGAAGAACACATAGGCTACTCACTTTTGTTTTTTTTTAATTCCACGCGGACGGAGTCGTGCGCAAAAGCTAGTATTAGATAAAAATATAGATTTTATGTCCTTTTCCTCGTTAATTCTGCGCTTGGATATTTACTAAAGGGCAGATCACGTAAAATAATTGCAAATAATGACTTAACGGGTTTTGTATAATATTTAATATGAACGAGTGAAACAAGGTAATTCCTAATTTTGACTGTTGGTTATTTTTCCTGTAAATTTACGTTTACTTGGTATTATGCAATATGAACATATTTCAATCATTCTTTCATCATACAAAAGCTATTATCTAGAAATTACTATGTTTGAAATTTCTTTAGATGTTTATCATACTAATATTATAAATCAGAAAGTTTAGATGGATGGATGTTTGTTAGTTTGTAGCTTAAACGGCTGAACGGATTTCGATGAAATTTGGTACAGATGAAATGAAATGAAAATGTATTTATTGCCACAAAATAGAAATTACAAAAAAGGACTTATTCTAAATAAAACACAATCGTGGCAAAAGGTAGCCAGCTTCAGCGTATGCAGGATGGACTAAGCCGTTCCTGCGCTGATTTTCAGCTGGCTCCTTCGCACTCAAGTAACATATAGGTTAATTATTAGGGTAACCGGCCGTACTAATTACATACATATACAGAAATAAAAATAAAAAAAACACCTTTAAATAGAAAAAAAAATCACATAAAACAAAAATGGAACATCATAAAGAGAAAAAAAATATGTTAATTAATAGAAACAAACAAACCAGATGTAGAGGATAGTTTGGAAGAACATATAGCCTACTCGCTTTTGTTTTTTTTATTCCACGCGGGCAGAGTCGCGGGCGAAAGCTAATCTCTAATAATGCTATTAAAAGGAAAGATTTGTATTTTTGTATGTATTGAAATAACTCTTAAACTACCGGGCCGATTTCAAAAATCCTTTCACGATTAAAAAACTATGTTATCAGTGAGTTACACATGTGCTACATTTTTTACTATTTCTCTAATTTTACGCGGACGAAGTCAAGAGCATCAGCTAGTTATGACATAAAAATTAATTTGGAAAACTAGAAACAAAGCTAAAACCGGTATATTCGAAGTCGATTCATATCGAAATTAGATACGAAAGGCATATTTAAACTAAGTTAACACGTTATTTAGAGCGTGCGCACACCTTTGACTAAACTATCGCACAACTGTTTAGTCTCGCTTTGATTCCTATGAGCTTATATAGAGGTGCGCTACTCTATTTTTAGTTGTGCTAAACAGTCGAATTGGCTGCGAAACAATCGACAATCGCACATCAGTTGTGCGATAGTTTAGTCAAAAGTGTGCCCACTCTTAAACTATATTAAGTTGAATTCATTTTATTATAAACTAGCTGTTCCCATGCGGCTTCATCCGCATGAAATTATGAACATTTTATTTTATTGTTAACATTTGTCAAATTATCAATAGCAAATATCAAAATGACATGACATGACAAACCTTGGCAATCTTGCTTCCTTGATGTTGGCAGCAACTTATCTTCTCTTTCCCACATTAGGGTTTTTATCTAAAATATTCACCCCCTAAGTTTAATGGCGTGAACATATATAGCCTAAAGCGTAAGGTAAGTGTAGGGCTTTTTATTAAAAAAAGAGTTATTCAAAAATATGTTGTAATTGCTGACATCTAGGCAACAAAGAAGTGCGTGTTTACGCTTCATTATATTAGTATAGATATAGATAGTATAGATACGATCTATATTTTAATCTTATATTCTAAATGTTTTAAGCTAGATTTCTATAGCAAAAAACTGGTATTGTCACGAACGGATACTTTCTCTCCGCGTAGCAACAGCGCGGGTCAACTCGTTATACAAGCGTTGTTGGATAAATGTTGATTACACACATACTAGTTACTTGCCGCCACTTCACCTGGAAAGTAGAACATAATTTTTGTCTACAAGCGACATCAAAGTGTAGACGTTTAGTTCATAACAAATTCCACTTGAAGTTAAATCATTAACTTGCCCTTACCCTACGGACGCTCACAGCATATATTTAATTTTTCGTGCTTGTTTTGACAAAATTGTAACTGTCAGTTGAAACTTACTTCAAGAGAAATGAAATGGATTTAAAATTTTTTAGTTCCTTTAAACAGTAAACACACACATCTTTGTTGCCTAAGATGTCAGCAATTACAGCATATTTTTGAATAATTCTCTTTTTAATAAAAAGCCCTACACTTGCGTCACGCTTTAGGCTATATATTTTCACGACATTAAACTTAGGGAGTAAATATTTTGGATAAAAAACCTAATGTGGGAAAGAGACCATAAGTTGCTGCCAACATCAAAGAAGCAATATTGCCATGCTTTGTCATGTCATGTCATTTTGACATTTGCTATTGATAATTTGACAAATGTTAACAATAAAATAAAATTTTCATAATTTCATGCGGATGAAGCCGCATGTGAACAGCTAGTTTTTAATATCAGTGTGTAACAGACAGACGCGTTATTTTTATTTTGAATGTAGAACGTTGAATTTTATGGCAGAAGAAATTTAAATGCCGTTTTTAGATTGCCACTTAATATCAAAATTATACGACTATTAGTTTATAAACCGGTATAGGCTACAAATAGACGATTAGGCGTTAAGAATATATAAATATATTAAATATTATTGCGAAAATTCAAATACATATGTCAAAAAAACCATTTATTACGAAATTTTATATCGCAGTAATAAAGCAGTTATGATTCGTATCAAAATTCTTTAGATTTATTCGATTTTCGAACGCAATTTTGTCTATGGTTAAAAATATTCTGATTTTTGACTGGACTACTTACACCACTAAATTCATAGTCTAATTTGGTTAAATGTAGCTGGGAAACTGGACATCAGTCATATTTTTTTTTTTTAGGTAAAAAATTGTATTGTTATTGATCAAATTGGAGTAAAAGGTTAGCGTGGTATGGGCATGTTATGAGAATGGATGAGTCGCATGTCACAAGAAGGACGTTAGTTATGAATGTGGAGGTACACCGGTAGAGGTAGATCTAGAAAGAGATGGATTGCGTGAAAGGAGACATGATCAAGAAGGGAGTGATGACTAATATAACGGATGATAGAGTTATTTGGAGGATGAAAACCCGGTGCGCCGACCCTATGGCAGTAGGATAAGGCAGGGGAGATGATTGTTCAGAGTCTTAGCAACAGTGCGTCTTCATTTAGTGAGAAAACCGACGCCGGCGCAGCGTCGCGTGTGTAACAAAACAAATAGCTATTGAAATGTTCTGAGAAGTCGATTATGCCGCGTCTCGTCGTACGTCTAGATAGTTCTAGTAGTTTTCAACGCTAACATAGATAATGAAAGCAATTTATCCACTATTCTATTTAATGATCTCTTTACCTTTGTTTTTAATTGTGTTATTTAATAAATTAATTCATAAAATGTCGTCGTTTTTCATTTTTTTTAATTATAAAAGGGGACAAACGAGCGACGAGAACACCGAGGTGGTCAACGCCCATGGACATCCGCAATACCAGAGGAACTACAGATGCGTTGCCGACCTTTGAGGAAATGATAGGCTCGCTTCATTACATTTACTACTAGCTGTTCCTCGCGACTTCCTTTACGTGAAATTTAATAATATCTATGCTACTCAGCGATAACGTAACTTTTTAATGGTGAAAGAATTATTGAAATCTGCCCAGTATATTTCAATACAACAATAATACAAATTTTAATCTTGTATCTTTATAATATTAGTATAGATTTGCATCCATCATCATCATCATCATCATCATCATCTCATTATCCTACTCCCGTAGCGGCGCAACAGGTTTTTGTCCTCCACATAACTCTATCATACGTCATCTCAGTCATCACTCCCTTTTTGATCATGTCACCTTTTACACAATCTATCCATCTCTTTCTAGGTCTTTGTCTAGATTTGCATCCAATTATTTATTATTTAATAGACAATCAATATCAAAGTTTGTTTTAATTACTAAAAGAGTATTGTAACAGTTCAATCGCCAGTTAAACCAGAGGTTCCCAAATTTATTTAGTCTAACTCACTTTAAATATATGTTATTTTGTAGCGACCCCAACGTTTTTATCACCTTAAAACTTCAATAATTGTCTCGCATTGAGTTCAATTCATTTTTTTCTGATCTCACCCCCCTATAGACCTCCAGCGCCCACTAGAGGGCGTTAACACAAACTTTGGGAAAGGATAGATTGTTTTAATTCTATTTCGTTGTAAAGAACCGTTAAGTTTGCAAATGAATAAAAAATGTTAACAAAAAGTACCGTAGATTAGCAAAGAAGTTTCCAGATAGGCTGTTACTAAGCAAATGATTTTGTATAACATTTTAAAATTATACAAGGCCATTAGTTAAATCGCAGCGTCACGATAAAATTAAAAATAAAACTAATTCATGTTTGCAACAAGTTAGAATATGTTATGTATTTTTATCCATTAATTAAGTAGTTTGAGATAAGTATGGCCTTTGGCTTTCCATATTTAAAGAAAAACCTTGAATTGTATAACACCATTCAAGCTTAATGGCGGCTCGGGGAACGCTGGATGCAAACCATCCGATACTTACATCTATTATTAAAAATTAAAAAGACGTAACTATATTCGTCGATCGCCGGCACTTCTTACTTATTTATATCAGTTGGATGATAATGGAAGAAAGTTTAAAATTGTGTTTAGCGTCTAGTTCAAAATTCCGAGCACTCAAAACATTTGGATAGAACTATACTTATGGACATTTTTACCTCAGTCGCCGAACGCAATACCACATCGACCTTACGACCTCGAGATTCGCAAACGTGCACATATCTTATGAAAGAACGAATAAAGAAAGTAATCATTCATTTCCTCGAGTTCTCATTAATGTTGCATTTTGACTCTTATTGCTATTAACATAAGGTGTATTATGCTATTAGTCATTGTTGCCACAGAGTAAGGAATAGAACAATTAGTGTAGAGTAATCTATACTAATTTTATAAAGAGGAAAGATTTGTATTTTTGTATGTGTTAAAATAACTCAAAAACTACTGGGCCGATTTTGAAAATTTTTTCACCGTTAGAAAGGTAATTTATCTGTGAGTAACATAGGCTATATTTTTTAATTTCACGCGGGCGAAGTCGCGAGCAACAGCTAGTATTTTATACTTATATTTGTATTACAAAATTACTTTGTACTATACAAAATTTACTGGGATTTCAAGGATTTCCTGAGTAAATTAATAAATATGTGATTACTATAACAACTATTGCAGAATCGATGCACTTTTCGTGATTTTTACCACATTTTTCTTTTATATGATACCACCGAAATCAGTAAAAAATGCTTTTTTACCATTTAATTGTTAGTATTTTTTTAGTGGTTAAAGCTCTTCTTTTTTCAATAATAATTAATTGTTTAAAAAAGTGGTACAGCTGCATTCTTATACTCTGTGGTCTAACAACAGTGTCGTAACGAGGCGCGCCGTGTCACAATACTCGCACTTTTTCTGCTCATATCCGCTCGCTTCAATTTATTGCGATTGTTTGAATTTTAAAGGAAAAACATACGAGAAACTGATGATATATTCGTTTAGGAATATTCTTGTATCTTATTTTTTATTTGTTAATATGTGATTGTTGAAATTATTAGGATTCGAGCTATAAAACTACGCTTACCCGTAGTTTTATCGCGACTGCTTTTACCTTGAATTAAAAAAAAAACTTTAGCCTATGTGTTTTTCCAGACTATGCTCTATTGTGCCAAATTTCATCGAGATCCATTAAGCCGTTTTGCAGATACTAGTCACAAACATCCATCCATCCAATCTTACCTAATATTACTATGAAGTATGTAAGCTATGTGTTGACTATACTTACGGAAAGATACAAGCGGCATTGATCGTGACCTTCACGCTGTAGGTGTGAAGGGGTGGGCAGTAACCGGCTTAGTATCGATCCCACCCACACAATAGTTATATAATACCAATATGTGCGTGTATAGACGATAATCCTAACCTCTTAATGATTGTGAAGCCAAGTTAACATTTAATTAATCTTACTAATATTATAAATGCGAAAGTTTAGATGAATGGATGTTTGTTAAAGTTTGTAGCCTAAACGGTTGATAGGATCTCGATGAAATTTGGCATAGATGTAGAGCATAGTCTGGAAGAACACATAGGCTACTTACTCTTTTTTATTCCATGCGAACGGAGTCGCGGGCGAAAGCTAGTTAGTTAATAATAAATATCAAAAATGTTTTTTAGTACTATTAGATTTCTTTAGTACATTAGTAGCAGTATTTTAAGATATTGTTATTAAAACTGCACCAAATTTATCCGTTATCAATTCTAGAACTTTCCGTGAACTATTTTTATAGCATTACTTACATTGTTCAAATAATTGTAGAAAATACCATTTTTACGCCTTCTCAGTCTGGAACATTCGATCACCTTGCGTCCTTTTTGTCAATTCTGGAATATACGATCACTTCGCTTATATACTAATATTATAAAGAGGAAAACTTTGTTTGTTTGATTGTAATGAATAGGCTCAAAAACTATTGGGCCGATTTTAAAAAATATTTTACCATTTTTTTATTAAAATATTAGTAGATTTTTGTTAATTTACTATTATTTCTTTTAACCATTCCAACTAAGCTCTAGGCTTTTGCTAGGATATGGTTCACGACAGTCGAATGGCGGGATTCGAACCCTCGACCGCAAGATCGGTAGTCCGTACCCCAAACCATTAGGCTATTGGCGCTTTACTATTAGAAAGGTAATTTTATCTATGAGTAACATACGCTATATTTTTTCATTTCTTTATTGTTATTATTAAATTTCACGCGGACGGAGTCGCAGGCAAAAGCTAGTGTTGAATAAAATATCTGCCAATTCTAGAATCTTCGAAATTAAAGTCTCATTCACACCGGTGTTTTTTAACGCTCGGCGTTGGCGCGTTTTTAACGCTCCTGCTTATACGAAAATTGTTCGATAAAATACCACTTGGAATATTTAGTTTTATTTCAACGTTTTATTAACGCGCATTATAAAAGAGTCCGTGCAAATTAGTTTATTCACTGATTTATCGTTTTTAAAGCAATTATTGTCTTTAATTAGAGCAACCATTAGTGAACGATTAGGGTCGTGTATACGTGACCCGCGCCTCGTCTTCCAACCCTAGTTGGCTCGCTATCTGATATCCTACGTGTCTAATGACACAATAAATAATTTAATCGTTAAATCTGTTTTGTATTTTAATGTGTTCCATTATTCAAATTAGTTGTTTTCTATGTTAATTATATTTATTTGTATCGATATCTCCAGATGTGAAAATTGGAACGTTAGTTTTTTTTAAATACGATAGATGGCGTCAACTTTATATTTCTATTTTTTTTAAATACGATAGATGGCGTCAACTTTATATTTCTATTTTTAACCGACTTCAAAAAGGAGGAGGTTCTCAATTCGTCTGTATGTTTGTTTTTTTTTTTATATCTCATCTCATTAGTGTATTTCACCATTTATTTCTTTATACGTATACCAAATAATCTATAGGTACATATAATAAAATTGGATTGTCTGTTTGTGATATCAAAAAGAAAAATTCCACATTTCGGGAAGATGGTGTATTTGCGTTGCTGATAACGAAAATTGCATTTAAAAAAATGTCTCTCAGTCTGTCCGTAAGCCGCGTTTGTTCCGGGTAATCTCCGAAACGGCTGGGCCGATTTCGACCGGATTTTCACTGAAGGATAGCTGACATACGGGCATATTATAGGCTACTTTTTTAATCATAATATTGCGTGGACGAAGTCGCGGGCAACAGCTACTTATTCAATAAACTTGCTGGAACATTTTCCTACTTATTACACATTCTAATTGAATAAACCAGTTTTTAAACTATGAAACAATTACAAAAGATATCATAAATTACTTTTATATCAATAGACCTAATTTACAGCCGCTAATTTAAATAAAATAATTTATTCAACGCATAATATAGTTTTTTATTCACATGCGTGACGTTATAATTATTTATTATCTGTGTCTCTGACATGAGTCAGGCGGGAAAATAACAACTTTATTATGCAATGGACACACCTCCGGTAAATTTAAATATTGGACGTAAATATATTGATCCACTTTATTTTTTTATCTATACTATTATAATAAAGCGTAAACACACAATTCTTTCTTGCCTAAGATGTCAGCAATTACAGCATATTTTTGAATAATTCTATTTTTAATAAAAAAACCCTACACTTACGTCATGCTTTAGGCTATATATTTTCACGCCATTAAACTTAGGGCGTACATATTTTGGATAAAAACCCTAATGTGGGAAAGAGACCATATGTTGCTGCCAACATCAAGAAAGAAAGATTGCTAAGGTTTGTCATGTCATGTCATTTTGACATTTGCTATTGATAATTTGACAAATGTAAACAATAAAATAAAGTTTTTATATTTCACGCGGATAAATCCGCACGCGAACAGCTACTTTATTAATATATTTTACGTAGTTTATTTAAATTAGAGATTCAGGTGTATTGAAATAAAACAAGTTTTTGCTACGGTATTATACTATATATTTGAAATACATAACTATTTATAAATTCAATAGCATTTAATACGCAAGTAAATCAGTTTAGCAAAAAAAAAGTAAATCCTGGCTGAACGCTATACTTTTTTAACAATATCGATTAAAAAAAAACAATTATAATTGAATATTTCTAGAACTTTATGTCTTTGTTACTAATATCTATATCTTTATCTATACTTCTATACTAATATTATAAAGAGGAAACATTTGTTTTTTTGGATTTTTGTATGTATTGAAATAAGTCAAAAACTACTGAGTCGATTTCAAAAATTCTTACACTATTAAAAAGCTACGTTATAAGTGAGTAATATTTTAAAATGTTATATTATACCTTGAATTAATTTTAACGCTCACGTGGAAAATAATTTTCTTTCCTCGAAACGTCAGAATTAACAAAGAAATTGATTTGTCAATCATTGGAAACATTGCAACACTGCCAACCCCGAGCGGGTGACGTACGTGATCGGCCGCTTGGCAACAGTTACGTCAAACTTGTACAAAGGTAACGTCATGCAATATCTTTGAATCTCACAATGAAGCTACACAAAGAGATAAAATTTAAACTTATAATGACTAACTCTCGCCAGCGACTTCCACGTTGAATTAATAAAACAACACAAGCAAGCCTATGTGTTTTTCCAGACTATCCTCTACATCTATGCCAAATTTCATCAAAATTTGTCAAGCAGTTTAAGCTACAAACTCTAAGAAACATCTATATAAACTTTAACGTACATAAACTACGTATTACTGTAAGAATTACCTTTTTATATATAGAGTAATAGTGAAAAACCTTTATATATATGAGAAGGGACAATAGCGGTAACATCGAAATTTAACGGCTATGATCTTGAAAGATTCTAAGTCGTAATTAAACTTTGATTTTGAGAGAAATCTTTAAATCGCTTAAAGGTTTTCTTTTGTTTTATCGAAAGTGTCTAATAGTTTTTTTTTAAACTGGGTTGAGTATAATCTGTGCTGATAATTGTCAATTTATAACAATCAAGTTGGGATTAGAACATCAACTGTTGAGTAAGTATTAAGTATTGCGTCAACTTAATAGGATTTATGTGGAAAAGACACTTAGAGTTTCGCGGAATACACGTAATTTCCCCTTAACTTTAAGATAGAGTTCTTTTGAAGCATTAAAATGGGCGAATAACATTGAAAAATATTAAAATGAGTTTATATTAAAGACCAAGAAATATGACAATGACTCAAAAAAAAACTAGAAATATAACAAGACTAAACATGTATTGGTATTGCTAGAGTTGGCACGTGGGGTAATAGAGTTATCTTTGTTCTGACGTGCCAAATTATCGTGTCAAAAGCGTCTTTCAAGAATGAGGACACTACGCAATGGGAGAAGAGTATCTTTTTGATAAATTATGTGACTTCCCAGAAGAAGAAGGTACTCAATTCGTTGGAATATTATTTTTTTAATGTGTTACACCCTAACTCCAGTGGACCGATTTTGAAAATTATTTTTTATCCGAAAGATAGGTGCAGGTGGGTCTCATTTGTTTAATTTTTGGAGTCAAAGACTGCATAGTTATTGTTAAACATTGTTCTACAATAAAATCATATAAGTGGTACTTTTACGCAAACAGTTCATATAGTTCAAACAAAGGGGAAATTCAATACGTCACTAAAGTTTTGACTCACGCCTAAAGATGATGAAATTTTAAACATTTATGACACATTATCAAACAAATCATTGATTTATAAAATAAATAAAAAGTATTAGTTGTCAATTAACATTTCTAAAGACTCTTAATTAAGATCAAATTATATCTTGTTTGTTAACATTATTTTAATCAGAAAAACTTTCTTTTGGATCAGAGTGCTAATAATGGAAACGAATTTAAGAAAAAACCTACGAGTGCGCTAGACAGAAGCATTTCGTGCAGAAACCCGGAGAACCTTCACATTGCTTGCATTCATAAATCGTTTGCATTCTAATTTTCTGCGCGCCACAACCTTTGCATTGTTTCCTAGCAATTTCTGTGTATTCTTTAACCACATCTCCTACTTTCTTTTGTCTCGCTCGGACCTTCTCAATTCTAGTCAATTCGTGTTTGATTTTCAAAACGTTGCGTCGATGAATTTCACTAGGATCAGGTAAAAGCTTCTCTAGAATCTGCAAACGGAAATGATATAGATTGATTTTATCCTTCGTAGAATATTTGTTGTACAAAGAGAATGCATTTCCAAGACTTATTTGAAGCATATGCACAAATAACTTCTTATGCCAACGCAACGACTTTCTTTGAAAAGGATAGTAAGCCAACATCTGGTCTTGGATTTCTATGCCTGATATAAAATTTTTATAATTCACAATTGCTTTCGGTTTTAATACAGATTTCTTCGACGGAGTTTCGATCATTTCATCGCCATATTTTGTAGAAATATATATCTCGTAACGTTTATTCCTCCATTTGCCAATATGAACACCGTTCAAGAAATAGGATTTATTCTCTCCTTTCTCTAATAATTTATTCCCCATTCCAATAGGATCTTTGCGGGTTTTTTTCAATGGTCCTGTGCAGTATGTGTCTCGTTGTAGCAATTTCAAAGCCAAAACATATGAGTTAAAATAATTGTCCAGGTACAAATGATGGCCACAATCTAACCTCTCTTCTAGAAGTTTCAAAACGATGTTACTAGCATGACTTTGATATGATGTCTCAACATTTGTACCTGCATGAACTAGAAATTTCACAACCGTACCATCTTGTTCAGATAGAGCATATACTTTGATGCCATATTTATGTGTTTTATTCTTTATAATCTCTTTCAACAGTAAACGACCGCGACATAGAACCATGCATTCATCCACCGATAATTCTTTCCCCGGGGAGTAAATTTCATTCATCTTCTTATTAAAGTGATCCATGACTGGTTTGATTCTGTTCACACGATCTTCACAAGATTCAGACGTAAAGTTTAAACATCTTAAAATAAGTAAAAATCGATTTCTAGACATAAACTGCGCGAAACAGGGAATGTTCAATAAATAGTGCCTTTTCCAATAATCGCTGATATGGTTCAATTGGATTGTTCCTGTGTGTAGGAGAAGTCCAAGAAATATGAGCAGTTCATCTCGTGTTAATTCTGTCCAATTTTTTATTCTAGATTTTGTCTTCACATTATCTCCAGCACTCGCTCGTAATGCGTTTGCATTCGTCTCTCGAACAATCATATCTAATAAATCGTCGTCAATTATCAAACGGAATGCTTCATAAGGATCTGATGGAGGTGGCACTAAGAGTTTCTGTTTTTTAGTGAAATTTATAACTTTCATTTTTGGATTGCTCCTCCAAGTGCTAGAAGCTTCTTGAGAAGGTGAGTTGGTAGTATCAGGTAATGGGACATCATCGTTATCGTCAAATTCTAGATGTACCACTGGTTTTGATGCTGAGAAATCAATATTTGAAGCTGGAAATATTGACAATTTAACTAAAATCTCTCGCATACCTGTAATATTCACTTCCTTTGGGACATCAGGTATTAACAGCTTACTTTCAATAATGGTGCTTTGTTCTGACTCAGTTATACTTTGTTTTGATGGTGATGATACCAAAAGTTGATCTGGTGTGTCTTGAATATTTGCTGGTTCATTAGTCTTAAGCTTCGATGGTGATTCTAAAATATTTACCTCATTATCATCAGATTCTTTCGTACTGGATGGATCCTGATTACCATCAGATTCTTTCGTACTGGATGGATCCTGATTACCATCAGATTCTTTCGTACTGGATGGATCCTGATTACCATCAGATTCTTTCGTACTGGATGGATCCTGATTACCATCAGATTCTTTCGTACTGGATGATCCTGATTACATCAGATTCTTCGTACTGGATGGATCCTGATTACCATCAGATTCTTTCGTACTGGATGGATCCTGATTACCATCAGATTCTTTCGTACTGGATGGATCCTCATTACCATCAGATTCTTTCGTACTGGATGGATCCTGATTACCATCAGATTCTTTCGTACTGGATGGATCCTCTTTCGCCTCATCTTGTGAGCTAAATTCTTCATCACTAAAGTCGTCAGAATCATCCAAGTCATCACTTTGTCGACTTTTTTTAGCATGTGGCGGAATTATCTTGTTGATTTCAGACGGCTCAGGACGGTCCATTTTGGCGCGAAACTATACGTACCTTGTCCGTATCACTATTATAATTAAGATTTAAAGATTTGTTTAGAGAATATTAAATGTAAATTGATATTTCCCGAGTAGCCACGCAATGCAACGCTCGCTCGCCGCAGATGCCAGCGCTTCACTAACGATCGCAAAATGAACGGGACGCTTGCTCGGATCCGAGGGAGAAGCACAGTGACTGTAGCCCCGCCCTACTCGGATCCGAGTGTTGGGCGCGAATCGAAGGGCGGGGGAGGGGGTTACATTTATTGATTTTTCTGTAGTTAACTGCAAGGTTATACTTCAGTCTTGTAAATGATTTCTTCTGAATTTATCTAAAAGAGTGTATTTTATACAGTTTTCTTACTAAATATTTTTCTTTTTCGACCTTATTACGGTGAAGAATACATCGTAATGTCAAGTCAATACACCTAATTTAGGGAAGGCTCTCAGCCCTTGAAAATTCGTATGAACTCATGATAATTTTTTAGGTTATTTCCCTTATTTATAAGTTAACTCATAGTATTACACTAAAGTAAATATTCCTGTTAATATTATCAATAAATTAAACGGAATTAGATGACGTTTATTTATAATAGCGTAAAATAACAAAATCACTGTCAAGTATGACCAATTAAAACAAAAACCAGTTCTCAAGTCTCATTAATTTATCTTCTTTTGCACTTTAATTGAAAAATACATTGTTATAGATTTTTTGTGGATTTCGTTAGCGAAAACAATTTTTTTTCTTCATGAAAATAACATCGTTCGATTTTTTTACGAATACGAATGAGAAGAAAAAAAATGTTTTTATATATACTTGGTAGTTTTCTCAACATTTAAGAAAGACTATTTAACTACAAAATAATTAACTAGTTTCAGGTTACTGATATAAAATCTGAACTAAATTTTTTCTTAAGAAAACAAAATTTAATTTGTAGTGTACCTATCTATTTATTTAATTATCTATCTATTTATATATTACACTACATTTATTTATTTATCATTTATTTATTATACTACATTCTCGCATTCACACATACACATTCACACAATCACATTTTCATTTATATATTTATATGACATAATATTACACATACAAACAGACACGCACACTCCACATTTTGTATATACAATTTCAACGCGCTGCAGAGCGCCGCCCGCGGCGCGCACGCAAATCGTCCGAGATGCGCCGCGCCGCGCCGCGCCGGCCGGCCAACCAGTCGCCTCGCGCTGCTACACTGTGCTGAACACCTCGTTCGTTCGCTCTCTCGCCCGCCATTTTGTCTTTGTGTTCTCTTTGTTCATATTGTTTACGTGTGCGTTTTTATTGTATCCGTGTACGTTTAACAATAAACTGTATAATTATTATATAGTGGTTTATTTCACCCTCGGTGAAACTACGCCCTCAAAAACCTCTATAATTGGTGACCCCGAAAGTGAACACGTAAGTGATTTTGTATACAACTTACAAAATGGAGGACGCGCAACACGCGCGTATACCATCGGAGCATGACAACGAGATCGCCGAATTAAAGCAAATGATTGCATTATTAGCGAAACAGATTGACATACAATGCTCTGCCCCCGACTCCACCTGCCGACATCGACAACATAGCCGGGGACACGTGGCATCTCAGCACCGACGTCAGCAGCATCGTGCTAAAATTCAAAAACGGAAACCACAACCTGCTCCAGCACCAGCCGAGCCAGCTATCTGCTGGTACCACCTTAAATTTGAAGACAAAGCAGTGAAGTGCGCCCAGCCGTGCACCTACAAGCCCGCCAACACCACGACGATGGCAACAGACGGTTGCCCACCTACCGGCCGCCTCTTCGTGACCGACCGCCGCAGCAACACCCGCTTCCTGGTGGACACCGGAAGCGACGTGTGCGTCTACCCTCGAGCGGCGCTTCGCGAGCGTCGTCAGAAAACTAACTTTGTGTTAAGTGCGGCTAACGACAGTGTTATTGAAACATACGGTTTTATAGAATTGTGCCTTGACTTAGATTTAAGACGAAATTATACCTGGCGTTTTACAGTAGCTGATGTAACCAAACCTATTATTGGTGTCGACTTTCTTAGCCATTATAATTTAATTGTCGATTGTAAAAATCACCGTTTAGTCGATAATACTACTACTTTATCTTGTATTGCATCCCATGCTAACTTTAATGTATCTTCTGTAAAGGTTGTAACAGGCGACACTTGTTTCCACAGAATTTTAGAGCAATTTCCAGAAATCACCCGCCCTTCTGGCACACACTATACACCGAGACACAACACAGTACACCACATCAGGACCACTCCAGGACCTCCTATTTCGTGTACTGCCCGTAGGCTAGCTCCTGAAAAGCTGGACATCGCCAAGGAACAGTTCCAGGTCATGCTGAGCAACGGTACGGCACGTCCATCGCAGAGCCCCTGGTCTTCACCCTTCACCTGACGCCCAAGAAGGACAGCACCTGGCGCCCCTGTGGTGACTACCGTAAGCTCAACTCCCGGACGATCCCCGACCGTTATCCCATCCGCCACATCCATGATTTTTCCCATTCCCTTTCAGGTTGCACTATTTTCTCCACGATCGATCTTACCAAGGCCTACAATCAGATTCCCGTTTATGAACCGGACATCCAGAAGACCGCAATTACCGCTCCCTTTGGATTGTTCGAGTTCCCCTTCATGTGCTTCGGCTTGAGGAATGCAGCTCAATCTTTTCAACGGTTCGTCGATGAAATGACGAGAGGTCTCGATTTCTGTTTCGCCTATCTGGACGATTTTCTAGTTTTCTCCAAAGATCAAGCCGAGCACGAAGTCCATCTCCATCAACTTTTCACTCGCATGAAGGAATACGGCGTTCTTGTAAACACTTCCAAGTGTGTTTTCGGTGCAGCCGAGGTAACATTCCTCGGTTATCAAATTTCTGCAGCCGGCACTAAGCCTCTGGACTCAAAAGTTCAGGCTATTGGTGACTTCCCAGTTCCACAGACCATTAAACAACTTAAAAGATTTCTGGGAATGCTCAATTTTTACAGGCGTTTTCTACCTTATTCAGCTTCTACGCAAGCTCCACTAAATGCCTTACTCTCAGGCTGTTCCAAAAATTCTCAGCCCATCACCTTAACTGGTGACGCTCTTTCCGCTTTTAACAAGTGCAAGGAAAGTCTCGCTAAAGCTGAACTACTCGCACACCCAGATTGTCAGGCTGATCTAGCGCTGGTCACAGACGCTTCAGATCTGGCAATGGGTGCAGTTTTGCAGCAATTCAAAGATGGCATTTGGCAGCCACTCGCTTTTTTCTCGAGGAAATTCAGTCCCTCGCAGCAAAAATATTCGCAATATGATCGCGAACTTCTCTCCATTTACGAGAGCATTAAATACTTTCGTCACATGCTTGAGGCCAGACACTTCGTGGTCTACACTGACCACATGCCACTTACGTTTGCACTCAGCAAACCGGAGGCACACTGCTCGCCTCGACAATTTCGCCACCTCGACTATATCTCGCAGTTTACAACTACTTAAGCACGTCTCAGGAAAGGACAACATTGTTCCCGATCCTTGTTGTGCGTCGGTGAACTGCAGATACCAACCGATGTAGGCACACTGGCTTCAATCAAGCATCTCATAGAGAGCTCCCTCAACTTCAGAAGACAATTCTTCTCTCTGTCGTCAAAAGTTGAGCATTCCAAACTCTCATTCTCACGCGGCACCTGTGTGACATAATACGTCACCTAGACTATTCAACAAGCCTTGTAGGAAAAAGATCTTCCACCATGTCGCTTGTCTTACTCCTTCTCCCACTCCTCTTTCTAAATTTACCCATTCCCCTCGTTCTCCATCCAACCCTCTACCTTCAGCGCCTGACGCGCATACTCAAGAGGAGGTCAAAAGGATTCATTCAGGCCGTACCGTTCGCTTCGCTGACTACTTTCGCCCGTAGTGACGGTCTCTGGGGGGAGTGATGTAGTGTACCTATCTATTTATTTAATTATCTATCTATTTATATATTCACACTACATTTATTTATTCATTATTTATTTATTATACTACATTCTCGCATTCACACATACACATTCACACAATCACATTTTCATTTATATATTTTATATGACATAATTACACATACAAACAGACACGCACACTCCACATTTTGTATATACAATTTCAACGCGCTGCAGAGCGCCGCCCGCGGCGCGCACGCAAATCGTCCGAGATGCGCCGCGCCGCGCCGGCCGGCCAACCAGTAGCCTCGCGCTTGCTACACTGTGCTGACACCTCGTTCGTTCGCTCTCTCGCCCGCCATTTTGTCTTTGTGTTCTCTTTGTTCATATTGTTTACGTGTGCGTTTTTATTGTATCCGTGTACGTTTAACAATAAACTGTATAATTATTATATAGTGGTTTATTTCACCCTCGGTGAAACTACGCCCTCAAAAACCTCTATAAATTTATAATGTGACGATAGATCCGATGAACTTCAAAACAAACCAAAACACATGTTCTGGTTGCGGTCTAAATTATGAGTTACAGCGATTTAATTTTGAAATTCTCCTAAGCAATCTTACGAAAGGTATAAAATGATCTCATCTTACTTACGCAGCGAACTTTCGAATATCGGGCGATTTGTTATAAAAAGTTTTAACACCATTTATCATACTAATATTGTAAAGCTATCGCCCGCAACTCCGTCAGCGTGGAATAAAAAAAAAAAACAAAGTAAGTAGTCTACGTGTTCTTCCAGTCTATCCTCTACATCTATACCAAATTTCATTGAAATCCGTTCATCCGTTTAAAACATCATCCACTAAACTTTCGCATTTATAATATTAGTATGATGTAGTTCCTATTTTAGCTGCTTTAAGATTAATTGGTCCGGCTGAATAGGCTGACCTGTGTCACGTTTGAAAGATAAAGTAATCGCAGCACAGATAATAAAATAACATGTACAGACAGAATACGAGTAGCCAATGATAACGGTTTATCTTATTTTCTTATATATTGTTTTTTTTTTTATTTTTTTTTTTTTTTTTTTTTTTTGTTTTTTTTTTTAAAAATTAAGGTGATATAATAAAGAATCCAATTGGGAACTCCAAAATTATCAAAAGACAACCAAAAGACCAATATTTTGATGGTTCCTATGTAAACTATCGTAAGTAACCATTTTTTTGCAAAACAAAACTTTAAACATGAATACAATTAGTTCTATGTAATGTTACTTTCAATCTTACTATTATTATAAATGCGAAAGTTTGAATGGATGGATGAATGGTCGCTGTCTCCTATAATTTATGCGTTTGCACATGTGTTCGTATATTTGTACATTTAGAGCGGGCACGTCAACAGACGCCTCTGTTCGCGTCCCGTTAATTCAGCTTCGAGTAAAGTGTGGGAAAGCAACGACAGTAGTCAGAGATGGCTAATTAGCGAATGACCTTATTACTTGACAAAGAGATTTTCAAATTAATAGAAGAATGAGCTAGAATTCTAGTACTAGTTATTACTAGACTAACTTTCGCTCACTACTCTGTCCGCGTGGAATTAAAAGAAAAGTGCGCTTATGTGTTCTTCCAAACTATCCTCTACATCTATGCCAAATTTCATCGAAATCCGTTTGCAGGTTAGGGTACAAAATATAGGTTTGTAATACAATCAACTAATCATTTTTGTAATAGCAACCCAATATATGAATTAATAATGTTCTTTTCGTTCCAGAAACTCGATTGTCCTCATCCTGTGCCCATGGGTTTTTCCAGCTGATGTTCTAAGCTTGATGTAATGAGGGGGCAGCTACCATTAACATGTTTTTATACCAATTTTTAGAGTTTCTAGAAAGGGTAGGGTTATCCTACCCTACACACTCTGGCGACGCACGTGGCTCATCCTTAGATTGGTACTAACTACGCTACACAAAGGTAATTTTCTTAGAAAATAAAATTACCCAAGGTATCTTTAGCTGACCGCAGTACCTAGTCGTTTAATGATCGATTACTCTTACGATATCTACACGTAAGTGATCATTACGATTTTGAGTGTGACATTATAATTGTATTCATAATAAAATGTATAATTTGTCAACGATCAATTTTCTACTATCAATAGTTTGTGAACAATAATTGTTGTATATGAAATATGCGTCCGGTGACGCGTATCGCCTCCCCAGCTGCACTAAAAGGGTCGACAGATGCCTAACTATTGTAAAACGCTGTTACGCATGAAATGTCATTTATTTTACTACCATTAGTGTGATGGTTTAGAAAGGTTTTGCAAAATAGTTATTAGTTTTAATCTATACATATAATAAAATTGGAGTGTCGATTTGTAATATTAAAAGAAAAATTCCAGATTTCGGGAAGATGATGTATTTGCGTTGCTGATAACGAAAATCGCATTTTTTTTGTCCGTCTGTCTGTCCGCAAGCCGCGTTTACTCCGGATAATCTCCAAACGGCTGGGCTGATTTCGATAGGACTTTCACTGGAGGGTAGCTGACATAGACGGGCATATTATAGGCTACTTTTTTTTAAATTCCGAGCTGTCAAAATGGCGATTTGGACGGGACCGATTTGGACGGGACTTTGACTGAAAGATAGCTAGTAGAAGGCACGCGGGAATGTATAATAATAGATGACTTTTTTTATTCTTTAAATCCGCGCTAACGAAGTTTGCGGGTGACAGCTCGTATATTATAAATGCGAAAGATTAGATGGATGGATATTTGTTAGAGTTTGTCGCCTAGACGACTGAACAGATCTCGATATTTGGCAAATATGTGGAGCGTAGTCACATAGGCTACCAACTTTTGTTTTTTTTTTAATTCCACGCGGACGGAGTCTCGAAAATAAAGTTTTTTGTTCCACAATTGAAACAATGGTTATAATTTTCACATAGCAACACGAAAACATTTCCAATTTTTCCTTTTTTAAACATTGTGATGTTGATAAAAAAATAATACACAGTTTTACAATCTTATTACAGATAAAAAATCGGTTAGAACAATGTCTATTGTAAACGAAGTCTCAGTATAATTGTGTACGATTAGTGCATCATATTATTTTTCTCTATGATACAGCGGAGGACGTATATTACCTACCCAGTAACTAGACAAGATTATTTTAAATTATGCCGTAACACACATTAAAAAAAAAAAACATACAGACGAATTGAGTACCTCCTTCTTTTGGCAAGTCGGTCAAAAAAGGGAACTCATTAATGTAGGATTGCACAATGTATACGCAAAAAAAAAAAGATATAAACTGTGCTAAAAAGAGTACAGACCAAGAGTCTGTTGTGTTGATAAAAAACTAGACAATACTAGGCCTGAAACTTGTAGCAACGTTTTGTTAAATTAATACTCTAATGCGGTTAAACTGGCCAGTACAGTTGGTCAGTGCTCGATAACTGGATCGTCAATCAGCTGGTAGGAACACTAAAGCCTGTCCCACCACTGGCTGATAGAGGCTCAGATAGCTTAAAAATGGCGTTAGATAAGGGAACAAAATCCGATATTTCGATCACATATTTTACACGTTGTTATCAGACAATTTAGTGGTACACGCCCTAAGTGTCGTTAGTCCATCTATACCGTTACAATTGGATCCGTATAATGATGATATTCTATTCGATGCTAAGTGAAAATTGAATTTAATTCTTTGTATAGAACTATCATTAAAGTATACAATGTAGTGTTGCCATTAAAAACGTTGATATTAGTTGCCAAGGCCACAACTCCGGGGGGCGAACAGCTGACTGTTTTTCAAGCATTTCACCGCTTCGCAACCCCTTATGTCGATGTATTTTGGGGGACCACCTCTAGCATTATGCGTAGGTAAGAATTCAGAAATAATTTTTAACTAAAAGCCAGCGAAATTATCAGATAAAGTTTAAAACGAACTTCTATTTAAATTGCATTTAATTTTTATGTTCAAACTAGCTTACGCCCGCGACTCTGTTCGCGTTATATTAAAAAAAAAACAAATGTGTGTAGCTTATGTGTTCTTCCAGACTATCCTCTACATCTATACCGAATTTCATAGAAATCCGTTCAGCCGTTTAGGCTACAAACCCTAACAAACATCCATCCATCTAAACTTTCGCATTTATATTATTATTTATAATTAGTATGATAAATATTCTGTCAATTGCAAAAATAAAGAAGCAAAATAAATAAACGGTTTTTATCTTTATTTTTAAATGCTTTAAATGTATTTTAAATTCAACTTTATATTTTATTTGAATTTACAAAATAACAATTTTATAATCTCTTTCGGAATAAAACAGTAGTGTGCGCTAATTCTGTTAATAATAAAAAAGTTATTTAATTGAAAAGAATAAATTTGCTGTATATTTTTATAATTGTATTCTTATATGCTTGAATAGCATTTAATTTCTCAAAATGAATTTCCTTTAGACGTCCGCCATCTTTATATCTATTCGAGTGAAACATTTTAATGGGTCCAAACAATTTTTTCGTCCCCTTTCTCCGCCATTATTACTGTTATGTTTATTTTCTTACTGAGTCTTATAATTGCATGTTATCGTTCTTTTCCTATAATAAAAATATATGTATTCGATATAATTGAAATGGTCCAATTAGTTGTCGATATTTTGGAAATGAAAGTAACATTTCCACTGATGCGTTGCGACTGCTATACTAACGTCTAGCCAAGTGTAAAAGGACGTTAAGAGACATTAAATTATGGATTTTATTAGTAAATTGTTCTTAAGATTGAACTCTGTTGTCATCTGAATTCTAGTCTTAGAGACTGTCCCACAATTCTTGTAAATTGTCAGATAACAATCCAACGTATTAAATATGTGATGGAAATATCGGATTTTGGTACTCTATCTGACAGTGACGTCACTTTTAAGCTATCTGAGCCTCTATCAGCCGGTGATGGGACAGGCCCTTAAACTTTGGTATGTAATTTATCATAAACTAGCTGTTCCCGTGCAACTTCATCCGCATATAATTATGAAAATTTTATTTTACTGTTTACATTTGTCAAATTATCAATACCAAATGTCAAAATGACATTACATGACAAACGTTGGCAACCTTGCTTCCTTGATGTTGGCAGCAACTTATGGTCTCTTTCCCACATTAGGGTTTTTATCCAAAATATTTACCCCCTAAGTTTAATGGCGTGAAAATATATAGCCTAAAGCGTGACGTAAGTGTAGGGCTTTTTATTAAAAAGAGAATTATTCAAAAATATGCTGTAATTGCTGACATCTTAGGCAACAAAGAAATGTGTTTACGCTTTATTATATTAGTATAGATATAGATTGAATAAAAACTGTCATTTATCATTGTATAATTGAAGTGTTTATATTATATTTGCGCTCACACTATTTCTAACCCCTGTCGCAATAAGCGAGGGTGTTCCTCCCCTTAGTAGCTCGCATAGCAACAGCTTAACTATAATACGTTTGTCCGTTTGTGAATGATTTCGCCGGCTGATGTTGCACCTTTGACACTTATGGTAAGGGTTATTTGTAACTAGCTTTCGCCCGCGACCCCGTTCGCGTGGAATAAAAAAAAACAAAAGTGAGTAGCCTATGTGTTCTTCCTGACTATCCTCTACGTCTATAACAAATTTCATTGAAATCCGTTCAGCCGTTTAGGCTATAAACTCTAACAAACATCCATCCATCCATCGATACATCCATCTAAACTTTCTTATTTATAATATTAGTAAGATGTGGACAAAGGTTATATAAGTACTAAGACATTATAGATTTTAGCATTTTTTGCATACAAATATTAAAGCTAATTGACAATAATTCGGCATTTTCAACAGATAAGCAATATTTAATATTGATATAAAACTGTTGGTCCTATTTTAAATGCGTGAGACATTACTATTTCAGTTTCCTATTAAATTTCATAGTAATTAAGGTACGCAACGGCGTAACGGAAGTTTTGGGCAGCAATTCTGGTGATTTATGTCACGTAGGCGGTGTTAGAATGTTTCTCCCTGGCTCTCAGTTGACAAATGGTGTTTGAAATCACCAAGTACAAGTTAACAATACTTATTTATTAATTAAATAAAACATATGGAAGTGAACAAGACATGTTTAAAAACGAACTAACTCTCCAAATGACTAACAAAACTTACAAAATATCTGACCGTTTTCGGTTGTTTAATTTACACTATCACTTACCTTTCTTATAACCTTCTTTTCGCCTCGGTCGGGTTATCTCTTGTATGACGTACTCGACATTCAAGCGATCCTATACCTTAGGAACTCCTGCTTTAAAGTATAATTTTCCTTGTGTTATACTTTATAGTTCCAAGTGTAAGCGGGAGTACTTTGACTAAACTATCGCACAACAGTTGTGCGATTGTCGATTGTTTCGCAGTCAATTCAACTGTTTAGTTGCGCAACTAAAAATCGAGTATATATCACCTTGATATAGGAATCAAAGCGAGACTAAACAGTTGTGTGATAGTTTAGTCTAAGCGCGCGCTCTAAAGGTAAGCTTGGGTGTCCTTGAGAGACGAGGACTCCCAGTTAGAGAATCGAAAAAGGTAAAATTTATTTAAAAACTATTTCCAATACTATTATATGTATAATAGCTGCCTCCCTCTCTCTCTCTAGACTTAATTTAGGTGTTCCAAACAGCTTGGAACATATACTAGGATATATAGAATTTAGTCAGATTTTTATTTTTTCTTTACTATATTTATTGTAATGAAATCTATTCTTTATCAATCTTGTTTAGTCACTTAATAAAAAATAACACAAAAAGTTTGTTTTCGTGTACTTTTTGTTAACTTTCTACAATAAAACCACAACGGTAAAGCGAACCAGCCTTTGTAAAAAAAAACACAAAAAACCACTAAAGAAAATCGTAGTTGTTTTATTTGAATTTACTTTAGTAAGGTTATAGATGTCATGTTCAATAAAAACTTGAGTCCATTGTTATTTGTAAAGCTAATTTATTCTGAAAAAAAAAATTGTTTACAAGACTCGTCATTGAATAATTTTCCTAAGTGAATTGTTTGGATTCCATAACACGAAATATGCGTTCACGCGTAAATAATTTGCAAGAATTTTTCCATTTTCTTTTTATTGATGTGGATTTACGTCCTTAATTCAGTGACAAATGACGAAAAAGATTTTTTTTTAAATACATAAAAAAAAAACTGAGCTATTTTTTAATATGTGGAAATTCGAAACTAGCATAAAATTGGGCGGGTCTAAAAATAAAAAACAATATGTCTGTTAGATATTTATTAGTAATATTTAAATATTTTCTCTGGATATACAATTTGCTATCAATATTTTTTATTAAGAAAACCAATAAATACATTTAAAATCAATATCACATAAACTTTCAATGCTAAAAAGCCGGCACAATAAATATCAATTCACAACAATAAACCTACTTATATAATCGATTTAAAAAAACATGGTTCGAGTCGCTCAAAACAAGGTCACAACGCAGACAATCAAACTTAAGCACACTAATATAGAACATAATCTATGCACACACTTATCACTACATTAATGGCCGGTTTCCCAGACACATTTAACCATTCGTTAGAGTTTTTGGTTCGATAACTCCAAGACATCAGTTTCCTAAGTACGTAACTCGAGTTTCACTACGTTGAAACGTAGGTCAACCTAACATGAGTCGCTACTTAATAAAAAAATAATTGGAAACTTCAGAAACCCAGCATAAGAAACTCGACACAAACAAAGGTATAGTTTAAAATTGCTAATGAGCGTTGCCTAAACTTGGCACAGAGTTAACACGCCGTATGAATACAGATTACATCAAATATTGACCATACAAATGAGATATAACACGACCAAATGCGGGAGCAGGCGTACATTTATAGCAGCGCTAAAACAGCCACGTACACAATAAATGGCCGTATAACGGCTTGTTTGTGAACGCTACAAATAGATAGCTTTTGTAAATAGCTAGTGTGAGGCAATCTGATGCATTATGTACGGAGCTAATTATACTACATCCCAAGTTTTATACAGAACTAGCTTTCGCCCGCGACTCCGTCAGCGTGAAATTTAAAAAAAACTCAAGTAAACCTATATGTTCTTCCAGACTATGCTCTATATCTATGCCAAATTTCATCGAGATCCGATCAGTTTAGGCTACAAACTCTCACAAACATCTATCCGTCTAAACTTTCGCATTAATAAGATTTATATTGTTAGATTTTTTGTGCTTTTATTTAACTTTAATGCTATAATTGTTTTCACAACTTTGATGTTGGGTTTTGTAGTACTTTTAGTAAGTTTGGATAAGAAAAGGTAACCTTTTGTACAAGCGTAAACCGGGAACAACTTGTCGGACTGGTTTAGACACGTCGGAGCCCGAACGATCCTGTAGCGACTATCTAGACGGGTTTTGTGCTTTCCAATTAGGGTCATATCGTGAACAGGTTACGTTATCGTATAATTTTCAACTTTATATGAATCTATTTTCCTTTATAGACTATTTTTGACAGACTTCCCAAAAGAAGGAGGTACTCAATACGTCTGTATGTTTTTTTTTATTTTTTTTTGTTTGAAAACCCTTATCAAGTTTTGATATTGAAATTCGTTTGATAAAAGAAGTAACTTTGTTTAGACGATCCTAAAACAAAGAACTCTTTAAATATTCAAACCACACCTTTGCGTTTAGTTGAGGCAAATCTAGTTTTTATAAACGTATAAAAGCCACAACATTTTTACATATTATTACCATCTTAATACTAATATTATAAAGAGGAAAGATTTGTATTTTTGTATGTATTGAAATAACTTAAAAACTGCTCCTGATTTTAAAAAGTATTTCACCGTTAGAAAGGTAATTTATCTGCGAGTAACATAGGCTATGTCTTTTTATTATTTTTTTAGTCTTACGCGGGACAAGTCACGAGAAATAGCTAGAGTATAAATAGGCGTATTATCATACTCCGTTATTACTGGATGTTATTAATTATTATTAGTGATTATAAAGAAAATAGTGACGTGTTTAAAACGTAATGAATAGTTTATCAGTGTTTGTACGCAAGTTAATTACAGATTTATTAAGCTTTATAAAGATAAATCTTTAAGACACATTTTAACTAAACTGATGATGAAATTAATTCGAATATGACGGCTGATAGAATATGAAAAAGGGATATTGTGTCGACCTTTGTAAAAAAAGGGACGTCAAAAAACGTCATCAGACAATCTGTCGCCTAGATGGCAACAAATGAACATTGACTGTTTCAGATTTTAACTAGCCTTAAAAAACCAACACTGATTCTATTCTTTAGCGAAACTATGAAAGCCCACCCTAAAATAAAAAAGGCAAAAATAAAGATTTTCTAATTGGATTAAAAATATAGTTTAAAATACGTCTTTTTCTAGCGATAAAAGGCAATTTACATCTTTACTTGGAATGCCCTATTATTTGAAAAATAATTATTTGTTTTATTAATTTATTAGCTTTAGATAACTCTAATTATTGTCTGAAGATAATTATTACTTATAATAAAGTATAACTGCCAGTCATGAAAAGAAATTGCCGATAGATATCGACCAGTATAGGGAACTTTTCACTTGTCTGATGCAAAAGAAATGGTGATTGAGGACAAAGGAACGTGAGTCAAAATGCCTAAAGTCTCTGTTTTTTTTAGTTTTTTTAACAAAAAATATAGAAATTATTGTTTTAAATTGAATTTACTACATTATGATTTAATACATTTTCTTGAGATAATATTTAAAATTTTTTCATGTTGACCGAAGATTTATTTTCGAGAAACTTTTCGTAGGTTTGGTGTTTAAAAAAAAATTGAATTGAAAGAAATTATGAACGTAACAATAGGACCAAAAAAAAAGATTATCACTTTATAGTTTACCTTTGAAAGCCCATATAAAATCATTAGCTGACTAACCATCACGAAATTGAACAAACTGGATGTAACGACGTGTTTTTCAATTCGACGCGCAGTCGATCATGACTCAGTGAAGCCAAGGCCAAAACACCGGCCGGCGTGGCTTGGCAACAACTTTTTTTCTTTTTTCTTCTTTTTTGTTCGCATCGATCGTATTTACTGGTTAACGCTAACCGTTAGTTACTGTTGGCAACTATCAAATAATTTATCTGTGACAAATATTAACTTGTATTATTAAATGTTTTTACTTTTTTTTTTATAAATTAACTGTTGAGAAATAACATTACTAATCTTCATTTTTATCATCTTTTGTTTGATTAGTTTTCGTTAAATTATAAAAATATATCTTTTTAATAATGTCTACATTGTTAAAGTTAATATAAAATCGCTGATTTAAAAAGTAAAAACCAAGATCTTCAATAAATTAAAGAATTGAAATTATTTTATTCTATATTTTAACAATTTTCACTTTTCCAATTTCTTTAAACAATTTTGGCATTAAATCGAAAATTGTTACACATCTTACTTACAATCTTAAAAAAAAAACAATCGAAACAAAACCACAGAGAAAAAAAGAACGTCGAAAGTTCTGGTAAGCTGATGCAACATCGGAAACGAACAACCGTTATTGTTGCTAACTGCAATTGGGTTGACGCGGCCTGCATAAGTTTTTTTTTATGTTTAGTGTTATTACTGCTTTATAAAACACTTTATGAGACTGGCTGATGACGGATTAGCATAAAATATCTATATAATAGAACAATTCTGATGACTCATCGAACAGACAGACAATGCGATAATGAACACAGGTAGTCAAATACAATTGGATTTAATTTTTTACAATTTTTCATTACAATATAGTTTCAATTCTTACAATTAAATATTACATTTTTTTTACGAACTTAATATTAGCTATAACTACTTACATGTGTCGTTTTACATTACTTTTATACCATGGTATTTATTCACTAAACTGATATACAGCAAAAATTATCATGTCTTAACAAGACGTACACGTCACGATTCGCCTAGCCTATGTAGACAGATCAAGATAATATTGATATCATTCATGTTATTACAACATACAGACTTACAATAAGACTTAGCCTACGAAAAGAATAAACAAAGACACGATACAGAATGTGTAATTACAGTTATCGAATCGATTTATATAAACGACACGGTTCTTATTATTAAACTCAACACTTTTTTCGTAAGAAATCATCACTTTTCGAGTTGCGATGAGAACAAAGAAGCCGGCCGGCTTGCTACCGGAGCCGGCACAAAGGAACGCGAAGACGTGCGCCACGGACGGCGCATCGGCTCAACTGGCGCGCGGGGCCCCCGCGGCCGCCCGCGGCGCCGTCCCCCGCACCCCGCTACCGGCCCTCTATATAAATGGCAAACTCTTCCGAATATCGTCAGTCCGTCACAAAGAGCGACAGAGTCGGGTGGGTCGAGCGGTCAGCCTCGGGCGAGAGACGAAGCCCTATGGTTACGAGATCAGATCTGATGCAGTCGTGTTAACTCCGGACGCTTTCTTACCCATCGATCTCTTCACGTTAACTAGTCGTCGGTCGTGAAGCCGACAGTTCAGTGCGAATTCGCAGTACAAAAGAGACTTGTGATATTTTTCTAGTATAACAGTTCCGTACCGGAACGCCTTAGTTCTTTGCGTTTAAAAAGTGTACAATATAAGTAAAAATTTGGAGAACATGGAGATCCTGCCGGTCACGAGTCAGTTTAACGTCGGATTCAGTGGTGAAAAAGGTAAGTTCGACTTTCTATTGCGAGAAGTGGTGAGGGAAGCCGGCTTTCTAACCGGCCGTCAGGTGTTGCTATGCGGCGCGCGCACGGCCGGCTCGTTGCCGAGGCCGCTGCTAGCTGCTGTACTGATAGGACTACACAATCATACATTATAATGCAACCGAGGAGGAGTTGACTTGATTGAAGAGGCCGAAAGCCGATATTGATTCGCGCCGGCCCCAAACGTCACGGTCAGCTGACGTCAATGTTGTTGCGAAGCGATCCCTTGCAATGTCGCGCCCCTCCTTCATATTAACTTAGAATTTTATAATTAAACTTTTCTTTTAATTTATTTATTAAAAGTTAACTTTTAAAAGTCAACAATTTTTATTGGTTAATAGAAACTCCTTTTCTCTCACATTTTTTTTTATCAATTCTTAATTGTTCTTTCTATTGTTATAGCATGGAATGGGCCAACATGGCGGGAAGCGCCGGTGCCGGCTCCGACGGAGGCGGCGCTGGCTCAGAGGCTGGAGAGGGAGCTGCGAGCGGCCAAGGGTGCCAGTGAGCTAGCGACGGCGGAAGTGCTCGTGCCGGCTGAGCTGCTGGCACGCGCTTCTCGGCAGACCCTGGCGCTGGCGGAAGGGGAGCCGTGCGGCTCGCGGGGTGCAGCGGTCATCGTGGACGTGGCCGGCCGCCGTCTGGCCGCCTTCAAGATAGACCCCAACACCCTCACAACGCACGAGATACATCTACATCTGGAACACGATGCAACAAACTGGACCAGCTTGTTACCGCAGTTTTTAAAGTGAGTTGACATTCTATTTATTTTATTATATCTTTAATTAATGAAATATTAGTCTTGTTTTCTCTGTTAACAATGATAACTAACGATGTTCTCTTCTTTACAGAAACCTAACGCGAGGCGGTACCATCATAATAAGCCCCCAGTTCACGATAGAAAAGAAGAAACTGTTCCGAAGCCAGGCGGAGTGAGGCGGCTCGCGCGCGGGCCGACCGATCGCCCTTCTCGAAGTCTGCGTATCGTTACTTTAAAAATATCAATATTATATGTATATTAATTATTATATATTTTTTAAAAGATGAAAAAAGCACAGCGTGATATGTAATGTATAGTCGTAGAGTAAGGACGGCGCGAGCGTCGCCGCTAGTGATGTCCAGAGCACTTTATGTCGATATCGATAAAGTGCGTACGTTGGGCGCGAGTCGCAGCGCCGGCCGGCTCACTGTCTGTACGAGCGAGTGTCGAGTGTCGAGTGCGTGGCGCGGCGGCGTTAGGTGCGCACCATGATCTCAGTCGCCGCCGCGCGTGTGATATCTTGGTCGATTTAGTGTTACGTATTATTTTGTTTGTTTCGAGTTCAATTCTATTCTGAAGTTGTGTAGAGTTGGTATATTTCACGTATCGTAATCGTATTTATTAGAGTCGATCTCTGACCGAGATCGGATATGTGTACGTTTTTTCGTAATTGTACTAGTTCGTACATTGGTTTGTGATACTACTTTTGTAATGTATAAATTTTAAATGAGAGTAATATACTGTACTATAAGCGTAAGCGAGCACGCGTCAGATGAAGTGTTAGAGATGTATAGAGAGAGGGCGCGCGGACCGCGTCCGGCGCGCCTTAATATACTGCAAAGATCTCAGGTTATATTATTATAGTTATAACAAGTATTAAGTTATTTAAGTTAATATAAAAATGTAATTTTTTGTAAGATTGTTTTCTATCGCACGAAGATGCGTTATTTTAGTCCAGTGGGAGACGAGAGAGAAATTTTTGTACTAACTGTAAAGATTATAGTTTGACGAGATGTTATTGAAGTCGAAATGCATTTTTTTTCCACCAGTGTAATTTCTACATAATTTGTAATTCAATAGACTAACAGTTTTTAAACGAAATCTAAATGTTTGTAGGGTCCAGTGTTTTATAACGCACAATATCATAGTACTAGAAGTTCACTTTCATCAATAAAAGATTTTAAAAATTATACAAAAACATTTTACTTCTAAAATTTGAAATGTCGACATATACAAAACTAACAATATTGTATGTATCAATTGTTTATAATTGATATTAATTTCATAGACACTAAAAAAGAAAATGTAGAAATTATAAAAAAAAAATACATAGATTCAATAATGGAAAAATTTGTTTTGTTTCAACCCTACCTCTTCGATAAAACCTGAGTGATATCTGTACTCTTATAGATATCAGTTATATTAAAAAATAAATCAAAATGTTTACAACGAAGTCGAGCATTATCTCCGAAAATGAGCAGAGAGTTGAAGCGATAGATTTTTATAGAACCAGTTTGAAACCAGTCTGTAGAAGCTCGGCTCAAGCGAACCGGTTCCAATCTAGAGAACAGTGGAAACCTATTTTTACTCGAGTTGTTTTTCAAAATTGTTAATATTCTAATTTATCATTCTATAAAAAGTCAATAAAACGATAATATTAATACCAAAAGAACGCGCAATTTGTTCTCAAGTTTTTGCTAATATTTGTGAATATTTTGAGTCAACAGTAAATTTTACCTATATACCACAATCCACTATCAAGTCACTACTACAGAGTTCTACGTAGTTTATTTCTAAATGTAGGTGTTTACTGTTAGAATTGCAATAAAAATTTAGCTAACACAGGAACCAAAAGTTTAGTACCTAACATTATTAATGTAAAAAACCGTTAAATTAAAAATTACATTTCATACAAATGAAATTAAAGCTAAAACAAAAAACGTTGGTTTGAAAAGCTTCAATACCTTACTACAATTTTCTTTGTCTTGTATCTGTTGGCTCTATTCCATGATATTATTTACTTTAAATATTTTATAATAAAGATTTGATCCTCTAACGTCACTGGCAGTAATGAATGTACTTGTTAAATTATAAATTACGTTATCGCTTTCGAAGGAGGCCAATTGGCACGGTGCCGTAAGCGACCGTGATTTTCGTCTCCCTTACACAATACTTAATTTTTAACAAATCAAGGGTTATTATGCTTTCTAACCGCAACAATTTAATGACAATTATGTACAAATTCAACAATTCCTTTTTTTTTACTGAATTGCCATAATTCGCGATATCGACATATTTGGACATCACTATTTTTCTAAAAAAATTAAAAATTGAAAATTAGCGATGTTTTCAAGTTAATCTAGTTAGTAATTCTTTTATTTCTACATGTGAAGATATTTTTAATTACATTTAATTGTATTTGAAAATAAAAAAATTAAATCGTTTCCGTATATTAGGTAACAGATGGCGGTAGTAAAGTACAGTAAGTATCAACATTATTTTTTCTTTATACGGGTTAATATTCTATTGCAAATAGATATATGAATATATTCTTTGTCACATGGAGTAACATATTTTTAAGACATTTTATATTAAAACAAATTATTATTTGTTGCCCAAAAAGGTTCGAGTTATCGTACATGACAGACACACAGCGCCATCTCTTATTGTAACACTTCAATGTTTATTTTGTAAATAATTTAATTCTTAATTTTGTTTTTATTATTATAGAAGAATATTAGTTAAGAAATAAATTACAGACTAAAAATTATTTGAAAGATTTATTATCTATGAACAATAAACCAGGGTTTATAATACGTGTTTTTCAGAGCAAAGTCAGAGTTAAATTTTATCTTCGCATTGTGCGGTTAAAACTGAAGGTGGCAGGCTAAAATCCCAGTAATTATACAAAACAAAGGGTACAAACACACCGTACAATGTTTGACAAAATATATTTTGTCTGTACATTTCCTTATTTACTTGCTTTATTATCAACTCACCGCCGTAGATAATGCATGTTAGCAACAACTACTGCATTGCATTTTCAACTTTACTACATAGGTAATAAAGATTAATTTGCTGTTCTATTCATCTCATATCAGCATAGATACCGCTGCGAGCTTGTAGTTCCTTACTCAGATAATTATGAAAAGCGAATTTAATTATTTTATTACTTGTTTCTACAAACAAAAGTAAGTAGTATGAATTCTTCCAGACTATTCTACAGCTATGCCAAATTTCATCGAGATATTAGTAGGTACAAAGTTTGCATTTGTACACAGGTGTGGGTTTAAGGGTGGGGAGGGAAGGGGAGGGCGTAATCTCACTTATTACATTTTAATGTTATTTTAACTGCACTCACCGCTGCCAAATGGTCTTCACGGCCTAAATGAGACACCTATCGCTGCGCTTAGCTTAGCTTTCTAGATTACATTATTCTAATACTATGGATAAAAAACATTCTTAAAAATGTATTCCACGCATGATGTTATAAAGCGTGCGCACACCCCTGACTAAACTATCACACAACTGTTTAGTCGTGCTTAGATTTCTATGAGCTTATGAAGGTGCGCCATTTTTAGTTGTGCAACTAAACAGTTGAGGTTGCGACACAATCGACAATCGTACAACAGTTGTGCGATAGTTTTGTCAAAGGTGTGCGCCCGCTTTTAGACACAGTTTTAATTGAACAGTCAAATAAAATCTAAATAGATATAAAACAATAATTTTAGACTAGCTTTCGCCCGCGACTCCGTCTTTGGAATTAAAAGAATTAAGTACCCTATGTGTTCTTCCAGAATATTCTCTATATCTACACCAAACATAAATCCGATCAGCTGTTTAGGCTACAAACTCTAACAAACATCCATCCATCTAAACTATCGCATTTATAATATAAGTATGATATAAACAGTAAAATTGATGTGTAACGAATCAAAACATTCATAAAAGCGAAGCAATTATCGAAACAGCTTTGTTATTCGAACAGTATTAAGAAATCAAAGAGTTTGCCTTTAATTTTATAGCCACTGCGTACACATTGGTACATCAAAGTGAAGTAACACTTCTAACTGTACAATTCTATTCCTAGCGTATACCAAAACCCTACACGAAGTTTCTGGAAATAAATGAATAAACAGTGTAAAAATGGCGGCAATGGAAGAATTCCTGTATTATACAACTGGATTTAATTATCGTTTAACTATCGTATTGTTTAATTTTAATACATCGACGCATTTGTATGGGATTAAAAATTTGCATTCCATAGTCAAGTAGCAATGTATATTGAATTGTTTACTATAGCGATACAATCAGTACTATTTGCCAGATTGGCAATTGCTTTTTATTAATTTTCTATATCTCCATTTGCTACTGTTTGATAAAAAATGTTGTACCCGCGCCATATTGTGACGTCATACTAACGAATCGAGAAAGAGTAGGGTCAGGAAAACAAGACTTTAAATCTGCAAAGCGTTATACGCAAATATTTTATTTTGCAATCTGTACTTTTCTATTTGACACTAGCTGTTGCTCGCGACTTCGCCCGCGTGAAATTAAAAAAAAACATAGCCTATGCTACCCACTAATAACGTAGCTTTTTAAAAAATCATCGTGAATTTTCAAAATCGGCCCAGTAGTTTTTGAGTTATTTCAATACATACAAAAATACAAATCTTTCCTCTTTATAATATTAGTATGATTCGCACTTTGCACATTTTTAGTGCCTTTTTCTGCACTATGTATTGCTAGAGTTTATATTATAAAGTTCTACGAAGAGGAATATCCTATTTTACTAACATTCATTTATCTGCAGTTTCATTTTAAGGTTATAGACAAGGTTAGAATAATATATGTTCACTATATCTAGCTATTTTTAATTACTATGCTAACCTTAGGCTTTACCTTCTAAAGTATTAAAATATAGATAACTAGTTATTGCCTGCGACTCCGTATGGAATTCAATAAAACAAAAATGTTATTAGTTAAAAGTCTATGATTTATTAGTTAAAAGCCTATGTTATTCCAGAGCACTGTATCTATACCAAATTTCATCGAGATCAGTTCAGCAGTTTAGGCTACAAACTAGCAAACATCCATCTAAACTTCCGCATTTATAATTTTAGTAAGTCTATCTTTATAAAGTTACATTTAATATTATTAATTGGCCACTAAGTGTCCCCTTTGTGTAGATTTATGTGGAAATCTTGTATAGTTATCTAATATTTTTTATATAAAATACGTATATAAGAGAGCAATATAATAGTCAGGAGATAAGTTCGGTGCAGTAAATGGCCTCTTCTCGCCAGGGCTGCATGCGTCCGCGCACGTCCACACTGCCCCTGACTTAGGGTTGCCAACTAACTATATAAAAAATTTTAATCTTGATTCATACATTTTTTTAATCTGATTGAAACTTCTATTTTAAATCTTTTAAAAATAATTAATTGCTAAAAAGATAGAATAAACGGTTTTTTTAAATTAACTTTTCCTTTTTTGAGGTTAATTTTAACAAAATTAACGTAGGCGCCACAAAATTAGAACGATTTAGTTCATTAAACATAAGTAATTAGACCGGAGCGAGGGTCCGAATCTAAACAGCTTATTGTGCAAGTTCCGCGTTTTAAAAATAATCCCTACAATAAGCCTGTAGATTGGCTTATTGACTCTTCAGGCCAATTTAGCCAATTTAACTGGGGCTCCTAGCTTAATTACTAAACGCCATAAAAAGTCAAAGATTTCTATAATACTTTTCATTAATCAACCATTGCTGCTTTTGTTAGAATTCACAAAGTCGCCGTGCGTAGATAACGAGCAATGTATAACGATGTATTGTAAAACGTAACTAAGATATCACGTTAGATGGTGGCAGTGTACCGGTCGACTAATAGCAAAGGATGTCAGTACGTCTGCAAATAAATCATTTAATTGCTATTTTTATTCTGTCTCTAGTACTTATACTAATGTGGAAAGTTTCCTATAATTTTGCATAGAATCAGTTTTAAATTTTAAGATTAAACTATAAGCCAAATAAAACATTTTGTACTTTAATTATATAAAAAATTTTAATCTTGATTCATACATTTTTTAATTCTATTTATTACACACTAGCTTTCGCCAGCGACTCCGTCCGCGTGAAATTAAAAAAAAATAGCCTATGTGTTCTTCCAGACTATGCTCTAAACCTGTACCAAATTTCATAGAGATCCGTTTAGCTGTTTAGGCTACAAACGCTAACAAACATCCATCCATCCATCGTAACTTTCGCATTTATAATATTAGTAAGTCTATCTTTATAAAGTTACATTTAATATTATTAATTGGCCACTAAGTGTCCCCTTTGTGTAGATTTATGTGGAAATCTTGTATAGTTATCTAATATTTTTTATATAAAATACGTATATAAGAGAGCAATATAATAGTCAGGAGATAATAGCTCGGTGCAGTAAATGGCCTCTTCTCGCCAGGGCTGCATGCGTCCGCGCACGTCCACACTGCCCCTGACTATTAGGGTTGCCAACTAACTATATAAAAAATTTTAATCTTGATTCATACATTTTTTAATTACTATGCTAACCTTAGGCTTTACCTTCTAAAGTATTAAAATATAGATAACTAGTTATTGCCTGCGACTCCGTATGGAATTCAATAAAACAAAAATGTTATTAGTTAAAAGTCTATGATTTATTAGTTAAATTCCTGAGTACTGTATCTATACCAAATTTCATCGAGATCAGTTCAGCAGTTTAGGCTACAAACTAACAAACATCCATCTAAACTTCCGCATTTATAATATTAGTAAGTCTATCTTTATAAAGTTACATTTAATATTATTAATTGGCCACTAAGTGTCCCCTTTGTGTAGATTTATGTGGAAATCTTGTATAGTTATCTAATATTTTTTATATAAAATACGTATATAAGAGAGCAATATAATAGTCAGGAGATAAGTTCGGTGCAGTAAATGGCCTCTTCTCGCCAGGGCTGCATGCGTCCGCGCACGTCCACACTGCCCCTGACTTAGGGTTGCCAACTAACTATATAAAACATTTTAATCTTGATTCATACATTTTTTTAATTCTATTTATTATACACTAGCTTTCGCCCGCGACTCCGTCCGGGTGAAATTTAAAAAAAATAGCCTATGTGTTCTTCCAGACTATGCTCTAAACCTGTACCAAATTTCATCGAGATCAGTTCAGCAGTTTAGGCTACAAACGCTAACAAACATCCATCTAAACTTCCGCATTTATAATTTTAGTAAGTCTATCTTTATAAAGTTACATTTAATATTATTAATTGGCCACTAAGTGTCCCCTTTGTGTAGATTTATGTGGAAATCTTGTATAGTTATCTAATATTTTTTATATAAAATACGTATATAAGAGAGCAATATAATAGTCAGGAGATAATAGCTCGGTGCAGTAAATGGCCTCTTCGCGCCAGGGCTGCATGCGTCCGCGCACGTCCACACTGCCCCTGACTTAGGGTTGCCAACTTACTATATAAAAAATATATTTTATTTTGCAATCTGTACTTTTCTATTTGACACTACCTGTTGCTCGCGACTTCGCACGCGTGAAATTAAAAAAAAATAGCCTATGTGTTCTTCCAGAATATGCTCTAAACCTGTACCAAATTTCATCGAGATCAGTTCAGCAGTTTAGGCTACAAACGCTAACAAACATCCATCCATCCATCGTAACTTTCGCATTTATAATATTAGTAAGACTATAACTTCGTAAAGTTACATTTAATATTATTAATTGGCCACTAAGTGTCCCCTTTGTGTAGATTTATGTGGAAATCTTGTATAGTTATCTAATATTTTTTATATAAAATACGTATATAAGAGAGCAATATAATAGTCAGGAGATAAGTTCGGTGCAGTAAATGGCCTCTTCTCGCCAGGGCTGCATGCGTCCGCGCACGTCCACACTGCCCCTGACTTAGGGTTGCCAACTAACTATATTAAAAAAAAATAGCCTATGTGTTCTTCCAGAATATGCTCTAAACCTGTACCAAATTTCATAGAGATCCGTTTAGCTGTTTAGGCTACAAACGCTAACAAACATCCATCCATCCATCGTAACTTTCGCATTTATAATATTAGTAAGTCTATCTTTATAAAGTTACATTTAATATTATTAATTGGCCACTAAGTGTCCCCTTTGTGTAGATTTATGTGGAAATCTTGTATAGTTATCTAATATTTTTTATATAAAATACGTATATAAGAGAGCAATATAATAGTCAGGAGATAATAGCTCGGTGCAGTAAATGGCCTCTTCTCGCCAGGGCTGCATGCGTCCGCGCACGTCCACACTGCCCCTGACTATTAGGGTTGCCAACTTACTAAAAAAGTAAAAAAAAAAATTATCACTTTTAAAAATTTAAATGTAATTTGGGGAAATTTACAATATACTTAGTTAATATAAAAAGCGTGTTATTAATATTGAAGATAAGAAAAGGCGCTATTATCATCGAAATTCATGCCTAAATATATGAAAATAGAAGCGAGAGAGGTTAAGCAAATGGAGGTCCAAGGTCTGCCTACCTCTCTAAGTTACGGGTTTGAGTCATATCCCTTGTTGTATAAATTAGGTAATATATGGTATAGTTGCATAAAAATAATCATACTAATATTATAAAGTTGAGATGGATGGATGGATGTTTGTTAGAGTTTGTAGCCTAAACGGCTGAACGGATCTCGATGAAATTTGGCATAGAGGTAGACGATACTCTGGAAGAACATATAGGTTACTCACTTTTGTTTTTTTTAATTACTCGCGAACGGAGTTGCGGGCGACAGCTAGTCAGATATAATTTTTTTTTTTTTTTATAATATAAGGTGGCAAACGAGCAAGCGACCACCTGAATCCACCGAAATGGAAAGCGACCGCAAGCATAAGCATCCGCAATTGCAGATGCGTTGCCTACCCTTAATTGACGGAGGAGGAGACGCACATAAAGAGGACATTTCCCCTTCCTATGCGTCTCCTCCACCGTCAAATCCACTTTTCCTTCCCACCCTTTCCTCTTAAAAAAAGGGTGGAAAGGGAAAGGGACTAAAATTAGACTAAATTTATAGTAGGAGCGGCAACCCTAGAATGCGTTAGTGTGTGTGCTGTTAACTATATGTGTGTGCGCGTATCGTCTGAATTATTGATAGCCTTTTATTTAAGTCGTATAAAAACTTTATTGATATATAACAATTATATCGAAGTACTGGTTTAATTGAAGAGATATTTTAATTATTTATAGTCTACATGTACTTTTTGACATATTTCATGACATTAAGATATAAGCCGGATTGTCTTTAAAATGCAACTGGTTTGTAAACCTTTTAGTTGTTTTCAAGACTAGCTGTTCCCATGCGACTTCATCCGCATGAAATTATAAAGTTTTCATTTTATTGTCATATTTGTCAAATTATCAATTGCAAATGACATGACATGATGTGATGTCAAACCATGGCAACCTTGCTTCCTTGATGTTGGCAACAACTTATGGTCTCTTTCCCGCATTAGGGTTTTTATCCAAAATATTTACCCCTAAGTTTAACGGCGTGAAAATATATAGCCTAAAGCGTGACGTAAGTGTAGGGCTTTTTATTAAAAAAAAATATTCGAAAATATGCTGTGATTGCTGACATCTTACGCCACAAAGAAGTGTGTGTTTACGCTTTATTATATTAGTATAGATAATATCTTAATGATTTTATACGTAAATACAGATATTTCCTTAATTTTTTTTGCGGGTAGTTACCTATATTGTTAATATAATTTACGCTGTCTTTCCAGATATGGATACTAAGGGCGTGCGTTACATTTCTTATTAAATCTACACCAAGAGACCACTAAAGCGTTAAACTACACTTGATTCCAGAGTCAGATAGATAATTCCAATATTTTGTCTGCAAGGAGTATATTATTTAGCCCCTTATCTAAATTAGACGTTGATGTCTGATCTGATCGATGTCTGATCTGACAGTGGTAGAGCCCGCTTTAACATCTTCGCACGAACGGGCCGGCTCGCCCGGTGAAATACCACGACCACACAGAACACAGGCGTGAAGTGGGAGCAATTCCGCGTTTTGTCTGATGATTGTGGTGCCGGAGGCCCAACTTTGGTCCCTTTTCCTTCCCACCCTTTTTCTTATGAGAAAGGATGGGAAGGGAAAGTGGATTACACGGCGGAGGAGACGCATAGGAAGGGGAAATGTCCTCTTTATGTGCGTCTCCTCCGTCGATTAAGGGTAGGCAACGCATCTGCAATGACGGATGTCTATGGGCAGCGGTCGCTGTCCCATTTTGGCGGATTTAGGTGGCTGCTTTTTCGTTTGCCACCTTATTGTATATAAAAAAAGCTTTTTCGTCTCTTATTTTGTATAACTATTATCAGGTAATAACATTTACCCATCGTAAACAACGACCATGGGCAAGTAACATTTAAAATTACAATTGTCAGATCTTGGTTCCTAGTGCAAGCTTGTTCACACATACACACAAAGTTCATTCACACGAGACCTTGACATCAATTCAACCAATGAAATTTAGTGAGCGCACGCAAACATAGATATACACGTGGCACTCGTTAGTGTTGCCATGAGTGAAAATGTTTCGGGAATGTTGCTATTTTTGTATTGAAGTATGACCTTCGTGGTTTAAAGATATGCATCTGGTTCTTGTCTAGATAATAATAACACGGTTTTCCAGTACTGAATGAGTTTGTAAAAAACGTGTTTTCTCCATTCATTTTTTTTCTATTTCTATAAGAATATAAGTGAGTATTGGTTTTGTCGCTAATGTCCGTTTACCCTTTTTATTTCTATATACTTGCTATTTTAGATAATAAAGTCTATCTGTTTTTTTTATAACTGCACTTATTTTTTTAAGTATAAGAAACATTTCTCTGTAAGTCTGAAGAATGTCTATTTGTCAAGAAAATCATAATGATTGTAACATTAATAGAATTGTTTCGACATTGTATTAAGACGACATTCCCTCTCTCTCTCTTACGCGTTCGCTCTTCCTTTCGTTCCGTCTCTTTTGTCCTTGATTGTCTATTAACATGGACACCCTGTAGATGCGCACGATTCGATTATATAAATGTCTTGACATAACACCGGGATGTGCCGCGAGCCGCGAGCGAATTCACTTTTTTATTCAACACTTGTTTCGACGTATTCACTTCCTACAAGAATTGATTTGAATTGGAAGTAATGCAATACAATAGAATTGAAAATAAGGAATAAAGTTTATTCCTTACTTTAATATAAAACATACTATTTTTACCACATTACGTTTCAATCTAACCTAAAAATGTTTTCACTATGGTCTAGTTGGTTAAGTCGTTGGTTGGTTGGGGGTTGGTTGATTGGTATGTTGGTTAGACCCTAGATTTGTTAGCTTGCACTATTAGCTAAGATCTTACGACAAATCTTAGGGCGATCTGTCAATCACATACTTCTTGAAATCTTACATGAATTAGCATAGTTTAATATACAATTATTTATAACTGGCTTTCGCCCGCGACTCCGTCCGCGTGGAATTAAAAACAAAAATGATTAGCCTATATGTTCTTCCAGACTATCCTCTACATATATACCAAATTTCATCGAAATCTGTTCAGCCGTTTATGCTACAAACTCTAACAAACATCCATCCATCTAAACTTTCACATTTATAATATTAGTACGATTTTATGTAGACTACCTATGTTATTGTTGTCTAGCATTAGTTCTTCTATCTTAGCATGCGCACGCATATTCTTTTATTAATAAAAACTTTAATAAAACGCTAAATTATGTATAGTATCGCGTGATCATATACTACACTATTAGTTACAAAGTTGATGATTATTCGTATTATCAAACAAATTGCGTACATAACCCAAATAAAGGAATATAGTAAAAACTAACTAATTAATTCAAATGCTTCAAGGAAGTGTTAACAGAAATCATTAAAGCAAAAACGATTTAAAGCAACCATACACGTACAGTATTAAACATCGTAAGCCTGTATCATCATCATCATCTTCCTCCTTATCCTACTCCCGTAGTGGCGCAACAGCTTTTTGTCCTCCACATAACTCATCCGTCATCTCAGTCATCACTCCTTTCATCTTGTCACTTTTCACGCAATCCATACATCTCTTTCTAGAAGGTAAGATTATTTCTCTTCTCATTTCCCTATATCTGGGAAGAAATTCAAATATGTAAAATCCACCAACTCGTACTGACATGATTGACTAAGACCTAGTCACTCTTGCATTAAACCCTCGGTGAAAACTGGAAACAGTCTCAAGCAATTTAAACCGGTTGTATTTATGTACTACCTGTTCTTATGCGGCTTCATTCGCATGAAATTGTAAAAATTCTATTTTGTTTACATTTGTCAAATTCTCAATTGCAAATGTCAAAATTAACGTTAGATAATAATCTTGCTTCCTTAATGTTGGCAGCTTGTAGTTTATCGTTTTCCACACGAAGGTTTTTTTCTAATTTATTTACCCAATAAGTTTAATAGCGTGCAAATATGTAGCCTAAAGCGTGTTGTAAGTGTAGGGCTTTTTATTAAAGAAAGAATTATTAAAAAATATGCTGTAATTGCTGACATCCTACGCCACGTAGTAGTGTGTTTACGCTTTATTATATTAGTATAGATAAACGGCCCGGGTACGACCAACTTCATCTATAGATCGCTGATCGACGACCGCTTGGAATATTTATCTTTTAGCAGTCCTTGTATGGCAGCCTTTAAGTGAAACCACACCCACACAATCCGTTACCAACAGGTTTGCGAAACGAACGCAATCCGTGGTTTTTTATTGTTTTTTTAAACGGATTGAAGATTGTCTTGAATGATAGGACTAATCATTTTTTGATTTCGGAATAACGTTTAGCAATTTTGTAACAATACTAACATTTAAACTAAATTGTACAGTCCAGCAATTTGGCGGTGTGTCATATTTAAAACTAATACTATGAACGACTGGCTGTTCGCGTGCGGATTCATCCGCGTGAATTTATAAAAACTTTATTTTATTGTTTACATTTGTCAAATTACAAATGTCAAAATGACAGGATATGATGACAACCTTGCTTCCTTGATGTTGGCTGCAACTTATGGTCTCTTTCCCACATTAGGTTTTTTATCCAAAATATTTACCCCCTAAGTTTAATGGCATGAAAATATATAGCCTAAAGCGTGACGTAAGTGTAGGGCTTTTTAATAAAAAAAAGAATTATTCAAAAATATGTTGTAATTGCTGACATCTTAGGCAACAAAGAAATGTGTGTTTACGCTTTATTATAATAGTATAGATAGATATAGTATAGAAGACGCGACAACCAATAGGATGCAACTTTCAAATGTGTCTACGAAAATATCGGTCAGTACACGGATAATTGTTTTTTATTATTATTCCCTCGTGTAACTTAATGCTACCTTATTTGTAAGAGACGGAGTTTGTCTCGTTGATAGAAACTAGGTATTTTTTCTGTAAATGGTACACCGTGTCTTTCTGCAACTGTACATAATTAAAACGCAAATAACGATATTATGTTAAAACTAGCTTTCGCCCGCGACTTCGTCCGCGTGGAATTAAATAATACAAAAGTAAGTAGCCTATGTGTTCTTCCAGATTATCCTCTATGTCTATACCAAATTTCATCGAGATCCGATCAGCCGTTTAGGCTACAAACTCTAACAAACATTCATCTAAACTTTCGAATTTATAATATTAGTAAGAATTAGTAAGATACGTCTTATTATTATCAAATATAAGAAAATTGTCTTTCCTACAGCCTTTTTTATTTATACTTGTTAGATGTTACTCTACGTTTTTCGACTATTCAAACGTTGCAAAATATTATTAACGATTTATTCTATATACTATTAATATCAAGTTACCGTTAGTAAACTAAAATAACTTGAATATCGAACAATTTATATTCATACGTTCGAGGCCAAAAGCAATATTTGAATAATGCAGAATGGAATTGTTTTCGATATGATTTCTTGTTTTAGTGTTTTCATTTACGAATACCAAACCAACGCCAAACCAGTCAAGGCTTCTTATTTATCATATAAATACTTTAATATTAAATTAAATACTGAAACAAGTATTTTAACAATTTATTGAACAGGTAAAATTGTGCTAATAATAAATGCGAAATTGTATGTACTCGTATGTGCGTTTATTAGAGCGTATTTTCACATCTTCATGCATAAGATATTTGGCATTTGTAACATGGGTATGGGGGTCTTGGCTGACCCCTACCTGGTGACGCCAAAATTGTTAAATAGATATAAATAGAAGTCTGAATAAGATATAGGTTAGTATTTACTATAGGTGTTTTACACGAGGGCAGTAAGACGACAGCTAGTGTAAGACGCGAAAGTTTTATTTTATTTTAACGAAATACATTTTCATACAGTTCAGTTCAGTTCAATGTTTGTATGTATGGATGTTACCACGTAACTCCAAAACAGCTGAATGGATCTGGGTATTTTCCACCACTTTGTTCCATTAAGATTACTGGACAGCGCATAACATATTGTTTGACCTAACGCAAGTTTATGCTCTGAGTAATGCATTGTCTACTACTACCCTAGTGTGAAACTAAAAAAAAATGGTTCGGGAAATCAAACAGCTTCCTCGTGCCAATTTTCTGTCATGACATCTCACTGGACTGCTGTATTTTTCAAGAATATTTTCGACTTCCGACCATTGACGTTTTAGATTTTTCAAATCGTACATTTTGTTGAAATCTGTCGTACAATTACGTCAGTGTTATTTCGATAACTTTATTGACAAACTTCCTGATTACAAGATATTTAAGAGATAAATTCATTAATGCTTTAAATCATATTTTATCTTCAAACAGCGATTAAATTATCATTTATTTTCTTACTAGCTGTTCCAGTGCGACTTCATCCGCATAAAATTATGAAAATTTTATTTTATTATTTACATGTGTCAAATTATCTATTGCAATTGTCAAAATGACATGACATGACAAACCTTAGCAATCTTTCTTTCTTGATGTTGGCAGCAACTAATGGTCTCTTTCCCACATTAGGGTTTTTATCCAAAATATTTACCCCCTAAGTTAATGGCGTGAAAATATATAGCCTAAAGCGTGACGTAAGTGTAGGGCTTTTAATTATTAAAAAATATGCTGTAATTGCTGACATCTTAGGTAACAAAGAAGTGTGTGTTTACGCTTTATTATAATAGTATAGATATAGATAATAATACTATTATTAATGATGTTGTTGTATTCAATATTATAATTTTTGATCAAATTGAAAAAACTTTCAAACGGATCATAATGAAATTTGTCATAGATATAGTGTCTGAAAGAACATAGGTTACTTTTTTATTCCAGGCGGACGGAGTCACGGATGAAAGTTAGTATAAGAATATTAGTTAAAGGATTTTTTTTAATATGACTCAATCCTCATTAATTCATTGACGCATGAATTTCAATTAAAAATACTTTTTTAGTCTATTTTGTTATCGAAATCTTTGACATTTTGTCGTCGAATAAAATATTAAAATCGCGGATATTCTCATAGTAAAATACATACTAACTGTTAATAGAAAACTAACTAGTTTCGACATGAAATTATTTATTCAAATGGCAACTTTTTAGCATAGAAATGTGTTACGGAACTTATACATAGATTATATTATCTATCAAGGATGAATTTAAAAAAAAAAGCGTTCGCCTGCGTAAACAACTTTGCCATGCAATTCTTTGATAATAATTCACCAAGATGTTTTGCATGTCTTATAATCTCTATTCCAATAGGCATAGAGTTGAAAATTAATTGCTTTAGTGTTACTAGTTGCTTGTAAAGATGAAGTGTCAAGGGTAACCGGGCCGGTTTCGCGTGCATTTATTTTTAAACTATCAACTTGTTAGCTCCAAACTGCACGTGTAGTCTTTTTTAATTAATACACATTATAAAAGCAGAAATTACTGCTGTATATTAATTACTAGCTGTTGCCCGTGGCATCGTCTGTGCAGAGTTAAAAAATACGAAATACAAAAAACCATATACCTCGGGATATTGACGTATCTTTTGTGTTAAACCAGTCTTTGTTTAATATGTGTGACTAATTTCTACTATATTCTACTATTTCAAACTAATCTATCATTAAAATAGTCATAACTATACTAATATTATAAAGAGGAAAGATTTGTATTTTTGTATGTATCGAAATATCTAAACTACTTGGCCGATTTTAATAATTCTTTTACCATTAGAAAGATAATTTATTTGTGAGTAACATAGGCAAACAATATTTCACGGGGAAGTCGCTAGCAACAGCTAGTTATAGTATTTCTACATCTCATCATCACCAGCTCACTAAAACGTCCCCACCGAGGGACTCGGAGCCTACTCTAAGTTAGGGTGACTAGGCCATAGTCAACCACGCTGGCCCACTGCGGGTTGGTTGACTTCACACATATCTTTGAATTTCTTCACCGATATGTGCAGGCATCACGATGTTTTTCCTTCACCGTAAGAACGTCGGGTAAATTATGTACATATGAAAATTTGAAAAATCGAAAAATCACATTGGTACAGCGGAATTCGAACCCAAGACCTGTAGATTACAAGTCGAGTGATTAAACCACTGAGCCACCGACGCTCTTTCTACATCTATTTTACGTTTTTTCAATGATCTAGGGGGAGCTGCCCCGTTCGTTCCCACTAGTGCCTGCTAGGCTAGTTAAATTGTTCTCTCTCGATCAAAATATTCCCTACTAATGGTTTTATTGATTGGAATTAAGCTGCCAAAGTGCAAACTCTTTGATGTGATTACCCGACTACTTTCGGACGTTTATAACAGAATGTTGGCGAGCTGTCTAAAGTTAGGAAACACGTGTTACGATAAGGTCGTTGCTCGTTCGTAAACAAGATAAATTATTATAATTACAGTTGGTGTTTTCGCTAACAATCGAGTTGCCGGGAATCGAATTGCGTTGCTTCCTGTTTTATATGACTGAACTTTGCGTATTGTTTTCATAGATTTGTTTTTACTAGTCTTTTCTCGCAAGTCTGCAAAGTATCTAATGTTTGTCTGGACTATGCTTTTTTATTTTTTTATTCGCCGGCGATATGCCGCCCTCTTGTTTCTCTAACGTATTTATGGGAAAGCGACGTTGGTTGCGGGTTGTCCAGACTATGTTCTATGTGTCAAATTTAAGCGAGATACGTAAGGATTTTTTAGGTCATTTTGCCCTTATCCCTACGGAGGGTCGGCACAGTATGCTGCTCTTCCATACATTTCTATCCCGTCATATCTGAATCCGCTCCCTTAAGGATATGCTGTTTCATACAATCCATGTCCATCCAATCCATCCACTTTCTTGTTTATGTCCCCTTCGTGGCGTTTTTTAAAGTTTTTTTTTTTTAAACATTGTGAAATGTATATGCAAATAGTTTTGTAAAGCGCTAACAACCGAATATGAAGTGAGAGATACGTGATCCACTGGTTTGCCTCATATTTATGTTCACGCTCGTTAAAAAGGAGACAGACAGTAATATTTGATTTACGGTATGATGTTAAAGTAGTCATGCTGTTAAAATAAGTAAATTGAACTGATCGTTTGTAAGAGATAAACTTAAAAACTATTTAATTTACTATTAAACTATTTTAAGTTATAGATAAAGTAACATATAAGGAATGTTTTGATGTATCCTTTATTAAGGTTCTCTTTAAATTGAATGAACTATACTAATAATAAAAAAATGTTTTATTTGTATGTACGTATTGAATTCACTTAACTATTGGGCCGGTTTAAAAATATTTCGCCAATAAAATTACTTTATCCTTTATCATAGGCTATTTTAGTTTTATAAATTCCCCGCAGACGAAATCGCGAACAATCACTTTGATTTTTTATTAGCTTTCGCCCGCAACTCTGTTCGTGTGGAAAAAAATGTGAGTAGCCTATGTTCTTCCAGACTATCCTCTACGTCTATGCCTAATTTAATCGAGATCCGTTTAGCAGTTTAGGCTACAAGCTAACAAACATCCATATAAACTTTTTCTTTTATAATATTAGTAAGATAGCGAATTCATATCATAATAAAAATAATCTTACTTCAATATTACATTGAATCTTATCAAACAAGTCGGGCTGGTGACTTCTAGTCTCGAAAACAATTCTCTTATCGTTCGTTATCGTTTTGTTGATCCTAGAATATATTAGAAACGAATCTAGCTTTTACTTACCTACAAATACGGGTTATTTTCATGTGAAATTATTAGTACCTATGAGTCAGTAGTTAGCATACAATAGCCGGGGTCGCGGGTTCGTTCGACGATTTTGTCGCGAAGTTGTTTTTTTGTTTAAATTTAATCGAAGGTTGGAGTTAACTGATACGTTTTATTCAAATGATTTCGTTTTCCAAATTATCCCACAACTGTTTAGTCTCGCTTTGATTCCTATGAGCTTATGGAGGTGCACTACTCGATTTTTAGTTGTGCAACTAAACAGTTGGATTGGCTGCGAAACAATTGACAATCGACGATTTAGTCAAAGGTGTGCTCTTAATAGTAAAATTACATTGACCTAGGAATGTGTGTTAGAACAAACAAGCTTATCAAATGTCCTCAATGTTTACATCGGACGATATTGTTGACTTTCGACTAATTGTGGTCGGATTTTCTAGTAACATTATTAAGAAGAAATCTAGATGGAACGTCAATTAAAGAATGGTATGTGCATGTTATGAGGAAGGATGAATCGCATGTAACAAAGAGAACGTTAGTTATGAGTGTGGTACACCGGTAGGAGTAGACCTAGAAAGAGATGGATTACGTGAAAGGTGACATGATCAAGAAGGGAGTGACTTAGATCACGGAAGATTAACCAGGAGGACGAGAACCTGGTGCACCGATCCTACGGGAATATGAAGACGAGGAGATAATGACGAACAAACGCAGAAGCACCACTCCTTCTGTCTGTATTAATATAGTTAGTTATAATGCCTAGTTCGCATAAGGCTTGTAATTTAGTCGAGTACCAAGTAATTAAGCATTTAGTTCTACTTTCTGGGCGAGTAGCGCTTCTCATCATGCGTCCCTGCTTACTCCCTAATCAGCTAAACAAATGGAAACCAGTTGGTTTTGTCGAGTTGATTATTCAATTCACAATTCAGTTTTCTTGATAACCACCACACTTGTATAGTGCTACAGACTTCTGTAGACGAACGAGTTTTGGCTAGTAGAGAATATTATAGCTATTATGTGCTACTAGCTTTAACCCGCGACTCCGTCCGCATATAAAAAAATCAGTAGCCTATGTGTTCCGGACTATGCTACATTGCCAAATTTAATCGAGATCCGATCAGGGTTTAGGCTACAAACTCTAACAAACATCCATCTAATTCGCATTTATTTAGTAAAAATAGACTAAGCTACTAGACTATAATGAACTAGGCATAAATGTTTAGTGAATCATCAAACTGTCAGCTTGTTATTTATATTTGGTGTGGAGCGGAATTATGAGTTATATTTATAGCACAATGTCAGGGCGCGCTCGGAGCTCGCGGGAGAGTTTCGTGGAAGGCCCGGCTAAGGACTAAATACGAAGATAGAAATTAGATGTGTAGGGTGACCATGCTGGAACTTTTAAATGTGTAAACTTTCTCTTTTTTTTATAAATGTACTACGCCTGTAATCCAGAAGGGTAAGCAGAACATGAATCTCCATTGGAACGCTCCTGACAACTTTCTCGCTTCCTCTATAATTTTGAGTGAATGTAGGTTCCGTGCTCTTGATATATTTTGTTTATAGTCCTAATAATATGCAAAATGTGACATTTATACCTATAAATAGGTACTTATAGTATCCTCTTATTTTACTACAATATAAAAATACAATAATTTAACTTATCATAGAGTTTGTATCTATTAGCATGGGATCCGGAATTTATTAATTATTACCTCACCTTACTATTAATAATTAAATTATTGGTACAATCTTCAAAGCGTGTGGAACTATGGTCACAATAGCGGTGCGCTTGCGTTTAGTCACGTCTGCCTTTACAACTTTATGAGGTTATTTCTTTGCTCCGCGCTCGACAAATAGAAACTTGTCTGTTTGCATGCACGTGTGTACATATCGCACTATCTTGCGTTATGTCACTAATTGCCCCCCCTTTCACCCCTTCACCATCCTACTAATATATCACTCGCATAACATTAGGGCGGAATTACACAAGCTAGTAGCTGGTAAACATGACAGTTACGTGTAAACGAAAACTGGCGTAGAAGACAATCCTCATCACCACCTCACTATACGTCCACTGAGGGGCTCGGAAACTACATTAAGTTAGGGGTAACTAGGCCATAGTCAACCACGCTGGCCCACTGTGGGTTGGTTGACTTCACAAATATCTTTGAATTTCTTCGCTGATATGTGCAGGTTGCATCACGATGTTTTCTTTCACCGTAACAACGTCGGGTAAATTATGTATATATGAAAATTCGAAAAATCGAAAATCACATTGGTACATGGCGGGATTCGAACCCAAGACCTGTGGAATACAAGTCAAGTGCTTAAACCACTGAGCCACCGACGCGTCTACGATACGCGACAACTCTAATCATCATCACCAGCTCACTATACGTCCTAAAGACCTCGGAGCCTACCCTAAGTTAGGAGTGACTAAGCCTTAGTAAGTAGCTATGATATTTGATTTGTGACAACTATGGTCATGTAATTCGAGGAGGTTGAAGGGTAAAGGTTCACTGAGAATTGTCGATCTGGTATACATTTTACTGGCTTGTGTATACGCTTTGCGTCAGTTACTGGCATGTACTACTGCTTATTACTGTCATGTGTACATGCCCTTAGTTCAATGTTCTACAACATTGTAACAATTATCTATGTTACTTGATGCAAATTGTTGATTGTTTCTCTGTTAGTTTTGATTGTCTAAACATGTCAACATTAATTATTCTAAAGATGATGTATGAAAGAGGATTTTAAGAGTAAATTCAGATATGACGGCTGATATTTTGCCGACCCCATGTAGAAAAAAGGGCAGGATGATGTTTTAGCAGTGAAAATTCACTGTAAGTTTATTACTTCGTTTCTTAGTAAATTATATTAAGAACTTCGGTTGCGTTTTAAAAGAAAACAAGTATAAAACAACTAATGAAGGGTGCGAAGAGCGCCATCTGTGTTCTTAGAAATTTTACCCTTGAAGCTTTTTAAAAGAAAGTAGAAAGGATCAAGTTATTGACGAAATGTAAACTTTGTTTTGTTATTGTTTTCTTAATATAGTTGATTTTAAATTGTTTTTAGATTGACGATAATTCGTAGGATTTTTAATATGTTAATATATTTTTTTCGAATTTTGTATGTCATTTCATACCACTGTTTATTAACAACAAAGTAAAAAAAAAAAACATTTCGATATATACAAAAAACAAACGAAGTACTTTCCATTTAAGTCTATCTCATATATCTTGACAAACAAGTGATAAAACTTACAAATGGCAAAAACAATTTATTTGTTCCGGTCGGTGCCGGAAAAAAACAAAAGCAATGTTTCCCTGATAAAAAAAGATTGGTCGTAAACTATTTTATGTCTACATCGGCAGTAAACGCCTGTCCACCCCCCGCGGAGGAAGGCTTAAATATAGCATCGATAGATGATCGACAATTACAAAGAGTTTGTGCCGTTCTGTCTCAGTTTATTGTAACAGAACAGAGGCTTACGTCACCCTGGGGACATAGAGCTTACCCTAAGTTAGGGGTGACTAGGCTGTACTCAACCATACTGGCCCACTCCGTATTGACTTAACAAATATCTTCAAATTTCTTTGATATGTGCAGGTTGCATCACGATGTTTTCTTTCACCATAAGAACGTCGGGTAAATGTACATATGAAATTCGAAAAATCGAAAAACACATTGGTACATGGCGGGATTCGAACCCAAGACCTGTGGAATACAAGTCAAGTGCTTAAACCACTGAGCCACCGACGCGTCTACGATACGCGACGACTCTAATCATCATCACCAGCTCACTATACGTCCCGAGGAGCTCGGAACTACCCTAAGTTAGGAGTGACTAAGCCTTAGTAAGTAGCTAATATGATATTTAGATTTGTGACAGCTATGGTCATGTAATTTGAGGAGGTTAAAGGGTAAAGGTTCACTGAGAATTGTCGATCTGGTATACATTTTACTGGGGGCTCGTGTGTACGCTTTACGTCAGTTACTGGCATGTACTACTGCTTATTACTGTCATGTGTACATGCCCTTAGTTCAATGTTCTACAACATTGTAACAATTATCTATGTTACTTGATGCAAATTGTTGATTGTTTCTCTGTTAGTTTTGATTGTCTAACATGTCAACATTAATTATTCTAAAGATGATGTATGAAAGAGGATTTTAAGAGTAAATTCAGATATGACGGCTGATATTTTGCCGACCCCATGTAGGAAAAAGGGCAGGATGATGTTTTAGCAGTGAAAATTCACTGTAAGTTTATTACTTCGTTTCTTAGTAAATTATATTAAGATCTTCGGTTGCGTTTTAAAACAAAACAAGTATAAAACAACTAATGAAGGGTGCGAAGAGCGCCATCTGTGTTCTTAGAAATTTTACCCTTGAAGCTTTTTAAAAGAAAGTAGAAAGGATCAAGTTATTGACGAAATGTACACTTTTCTTTGTTCAGTTGTGGGGGGGGGGGGGGAGGGGGAGGATTTTCGAGATATACCTCGTCTATATTCTTTTATAGGACCAACAAACAAGCTTGTTAGTAAAAAAGTGTGTTTCGGAATCAACTTCGAAGTCCGTACTCATGATACAATTCTTAAAGAATTAAGTTTTGTCACTCCGGCAGGGATGTTTTGAAAAATCCAAGTTCGGTCATTTTTCCCTACGCTGACAAGAGATTCCTTATAATCAGCAGTAGAAGAATTGTAAATACGAATTGGGACAAATCCTTATCATACCACTGTTTATTAACAACAAAATAAAAAAAAAAACATTTCGATATATACAAAAAACAAACGAAGTACTTTCCATTTAAGTCTATCTCATATATCTTGACAAACAAGTGATAAAACTTACAAATGGCAAAAACAATTTATTTGTTCCGGTCGGTGCCGGAAAAAAACAAAAGCAATGTTTCCCTGATAAAAAAAGATTGGTCGTAAACTATTTTATGTCTACATCGGCAGTAAACGCCTGTCCACCCCCCGCGGAGGAAGGCTTAAATATATATATAGCATCGATAGATGATCGACAATTACAAAGAGTTTGTGCCGTTCTGTCTCAGTTTATTGTAACAGAACAGAGGCTTACGTCACCCTGGGGGCATAGAGCCTACCCTAAGTTAGGGGTGACTAGGCTGTACTCAACCATACTGGTCCACTCCGGATTGACTTAACAAATATCTTCAAATTTCTTTGATATGTGCAGGTTGCATCACGATGTTTTCCTTCACCATAAGAACGTCGGGTAAATGTACATATGAAATTCGAAAATCGACAATCACATTCGTACATGGCGGGATTCGAACCCAAAACCTGTAGACTACAAGTCAAGTCAACCCTGAGCTTTTTATAGGAATACTAGCTTTCGTCTGCGACTCCGTCCGCGTGGAAATAAAAAAAACAAAAATGAGTACCCTATGTGTTCTTCCAAACTATCCTCTACGTCTATGCCAAATTTCATCGAAATACATTCAGCCGTTTAGGCTACAAACTCTAACAAACATCCATCCATCTAAACTTTAACATTTATAATATTACAAGCTTTTGCCCGCGACTCCGTCCGCGTGGAATTAAAAAAAACAAAAGTAAGTAGACTATGTGTTCTTCCATACTATCCTCTACATCTATACCAAATTTCATCGAAATACATTCAGCCGTTTAGGCTACACACTCTAACAAACATCCATGCATCCATTTAAACTTTCGCATTTATAATATTAGTATGAAGTATGATTTACTTATAGATTACGATAGATATTTGTAAAATATGTAATTTTATAGTTCATTCGTAAAGTATTCATAGAATTGTCATTTGGCTGCAGTAAATCCTGTTTTATAAACAAAACAACAATTTCTGCAATAACAAATGTATTGCATAATCCTTTAACTCATGTTTATGAATGTACTAGAATATTATATTACACCATGCAATTAAATTGATAATTGTTATGTTATTTACACAATTTATTGCAGTACAGAACATTTTCACTATACTCTCTATCTATACTATTATAATAAAGCGTAAACACACACTTCTTTGTTGCCTAAGATGTCAGCAATTACAGCATATTTTTGAATCTATACTATTATAATAAAGCGTAAACACACACTTCTTTGTTGTCAATCAAAAGTGCGTAACCTATGTTTTCTTCTAGGCTATCCTCTACATCTATACCAAATTTCATCGAGATCCGTTCAGCCGTTTACGCTACAAACTCTAACAAACATTCATCCATCTAAACTTTCGCATTTAGTATGATAGAATAGTCCGGTGTTATTTATATCGTTGAAATGAAATGAATATGATAAAAGGCATAATTTACAGCAACAATAGGAGTAATTAAATACAAGGAACAATATCTGACGCGGAGCAGTTTGTGATAACACCCGTGCGAGGAATGACCTCCATTCTGCATTTACTTTATCACCACAACTAAATAAACTATTTGAATAAATTGACACATAAATACAAAACATCATAAGCGACTAATTCACAATCAAATGAAATTAATCTTTCTACACTACTGATTAGGTTGAAAATCCCTTGAAGATATGATCTGATGGACTAAACGATTTGCAAAAAGAAAGATAATAAAGTAGGTTGATGAGACCGGATTGAACCGGTTCAGTTGCGGCCCGTATTACGTATGCCAATAGGGGGCATACGACAGATTGCAATGAACTGGCATAGACACGCCTATTGGACTATAGCTGTATCTCGAACTAGTATGAAATTTAACATATAAATTACTAGTTGCTCGCGACATTGTCTGCGCGAAATTAAAAAAAAATATTAAAAAGACGTATTTTATTCAGTGATAACGTAGATTTTTAATGGTGAAAAAACTTTTGAAATCGGCCCAGTAGTTTTTGGGTTATTTCAATATAAACAAAAATACAAATCTTTCCTCTTTGTAATAGTATAGATATAGATATATATTTAGTGTGGTATTGTTTTTCTTCTTTTTTAACCCTAATACGATAGAATCCAGTGTGACGGTAATTTTAAAAACCCTCAGAACTAGTTAAGAGAAAAATACGTAAGATTTTGATTTTAGTGTGTTGGTAACATAACATTTTTTGCTACAAAAAAACTCCGTCGAATTAAGGATTAAAGACACTAACAGCGAAGCGTTTAACTTTTACTGTTAAACGAAACTAAACTCATTGTAAAAATACAGCGTTCCTTTTTTGACCGACTTCCCAAAAGAAGGAGGTACTCAATGCGTCTGTATGTTTTTTTTATTTTTTTTTTACGATTGTCTTTTCTTTCTAGAACGCTTCGCTTTTGTCTCAGCTTTTGCGATAATAATCTTGGTAACTATATTATTCTCGTTTATAAATTGCTTAATTCAAATTTAGACAAAAACATCTTCTAGTATGTTACAACAAAAACATATAATTTACTATAAAAATATTCTATAAACAACAATTTAAATGTATTATATATTCAAAATAATTATCATAATCTAAACAATTTATAATCGAAATGACAATCTCGAAAGTTACTGATAAATGTACAAAATAATAGAGAACGCGAATCGAAAACATCAAGGTTGGTGAGTCGGGCGTGAGCAGAGATACGAAACCTTGAGACGCGACGCCTTAGACATGTTAATTGTTATTTAAAACATTTTTTAATGAAATAAAATAAGGATAGTCGTTATCTCAAGAGTAAATAGAAGGTTGTCTAATTTCAACGCCAATCATACTAATCATACTTCATACTAATATTATAAATGCGAAAATTTAGATGGATGGATGGATGTTAGAGTTTGTAGCCTTAACTGCTGGACGGATCTCGATGAAACTCGGCATATATGTAGAGGATAGTCTGGAAGAACACATAGGCTACTTACTTTTGTTTTCTTTTATTTCACTCGGACGGAGTCGCGGGCGAAATCTAGTATATTTCAAAATTTTACTACTCTCAAGTTATTCATGGAATATAGAAAATATTTTTAGATAATAAAACAATTGTAACAACGTAATTAACTTCAATACTCAATGCATCAATTCTCGCCAAAATGGCGCGCTTATTCTCAATTCTGTTTGACATTGACAGATGTCATAGGGATGGGACGTGTATGTCAATTATCTAGTGTTGCGCCGATACTCTAGCGACGTATCGATTTCTTTTTAACAGTATGTAATTTGTTCTAATGTGATTGCCTGTAGCCCAAATGTTGATTTTGAGGTCTTTTATTTTTTTTGGCACATCCATTATTCTGTCTGTAGATGGTTAGCAAAGCGTTACGATTCAACTTATTGTAAATATCTATGAAAGTGATTATTTCGCCATTTTAAAGTTTTAAGCTGTCTGCTCGCTTCTTATTCTTTTTTTAAAAAGTAACCTGTAAAAAATTAAGCTTACTGATTCTTCTAAACTATTAAAGTTATGATAGAAATTAGCACTGTAATATAACAATGGGTGGCATTTATGGATATGGATATATATATTTTTTTGGTGGCAATAAAAGGGTTTTTATTTATTTATTTAAAACAATGTCTATCAATTGCTATGACGATACCTAATTGAGTAACATATTGTATCATATATGGGTCATTCTGATTAAGAACGGTACAGAAATAGAAGGTAATTGTCTTGTTGCTATGATATGAAACATGCCCGTCCATTGAGATCGCTTATACAGCGTTTTCACTACCGAAACATGTACAAAACATGCTTTTATCTCTGTTTCTTCAGAGAGTGAAAGAGTAGTAGTATAGTAGAATCTCGGAATAAAAATTGCAATAGAGTAGATGAGTAGAACATTGAATTCCGTCCGCGTGGAATAAAAAAAAACAAAAGTAGCCTATGTGTTCTTCCAGGCTATCCTCTACATCTATGCCAAATTTCGTTAAGATCCGTTCAGCAGGTTAGGCTACAAACTATAGCAAACATCCATCTAAACTTTCAGATTTATAATATTAGTAAGATAATTATTATTTACCTGTAAAAACACAGTTTAAAAACATCATACAAAAGTCTAAATAAGGAACATAGTCAAATGAAGTCGAAGAACATCTTTATATTTATTAAAACAAAAATAAATTTGACCTCTCGATTGACCTGTTTTATTTCTTTAAAATTATATCTTTGCTTCACGTTCACGCGCGTCATTCGCGAAACTGTGCCGGAGGCGTGGCTATTTGCATCTCGTTGGTTTTCATATTTTTGGAAAAGGACAGACGTTGCCGCTTCTGCTATCTTGTTTGTCACTTTCTAATGACATTTAGATGACGTTTGTCAATAGTGTTATGTTTTACAAAAACAAAATATCTATGCTGTTATAACTAAAGAGATTTGAATAAATTCGTTATTTATCTTGATTAATATCAGAAACATTTCCCTACGAATATATTTATTATAATATTTTACAAATAGATTACTCTTTGGTTTGTGTTGATCTGTGATACATAACCTCTAAATTAACTGATAAATAATCTATACTAATATAATAAAGCGTAAACACACACTTCTTTGTTATCTAAGATGTCAGCAATTACAGCATATTTTTGAATAATTCTTTTTTTAATAAAAAAGCCCTACACTTACGTCGTGCTTTAGGCTATATATTTTCACGCCATTAAACTTAGGGGGTAAATATTTTTGATAAAAACCCTAATGTGGGAAAGAGACCATAAGTTGCTGCCAACATCAAGAAAGAAAGATTGCTAAGGTTTGTCATGTCATGTCATGTCATGTCATTTTGACATTTGCTATTGATAATTTGACAAATGTAAACAATAAAATAAAGTTTTTATATTTTCACGCGGATGAATCCGCACGCGAACAGCTAGTTTTCGATAATAAAAAACAAAATACCATGTCTTATAGCCTGTCCATTTATAGAGGGACTCAATTGTATTTCACAGATGAAAAAACCATTGCAAAATGTGTTAAAAACGCTCACCTCTATAGATGGGTATAAACTGTCGTATTTAGTGTCTATTTGGTTTTCGCCATTTTAAGTTTTCAAACTAATAATAGTAAGAGACTTAACTGTGAAACACTAAGAGGCACATTTAACTCGAAACGTAGCAAGAGCTGTCATTTCCAAACAATCGTCTATCTATGGTTAAAAAACATTTCATTTCAATCTATTAATCAATTTATTATTCTAAAATGTTTTCGCGTATAATATTTAAATTAGGCAATCGTTGCTTATCGTTACGAACGCGGAAATGATTTGCTCACATTTGTTTTTGTAGACGTGTTTGATGGTACGTGTTACGATAAGAGTTCCGTATAGCAACTAATATTTAGGCTTGCGGGGTCAAATGTACAAGTACTTTGGTGAATTATTTAAAATTATTACGTAAAATATTCTATTTGGCCTACGTAAAATATCTACATTTTATTTGGCCCTTTGTAAATCAATTCTTCGTGCAATTTTAAATCCAAATTTCTTTCTAAGATGTTATTTCGAATTTGATAGTGAATTTTCTTCAAAGACACCGCACCACTGATCTGTATAAACAGATAGGTCATTGCTTAATAAGCCAACTTTGTTTCGTCTTAAACGTGCCTGTTATTGACAGTTTATTCTATCTCTATAAATAGGTCGAATCCTCATCACCACCGCAACCGTCTCCGCCAAAATGGCGAAAACCAAATAAGCACAAAATATCACATCTTATAGCCTATTATAAAGATTAGTGAAACTCTATCAAATAAAATGATAAACGTCTAAAGTTTGACAAACAGTTTAATCGACAGTTTATAAGGGCTTGTCCGACCACTGGCTGATAGAGGCTCAGATAGCTTAAAAATCACGTCACTGTTAAATAAAGTAACAAAATCCGTTATTTCCATAACATATTTTACACGTTGAATTGTTATCAGATAATTTACAATCTGGTAGGCAATAATAATTACAATTTGCGGATATCCGCTGTTCGTTTCCTTTGGCCATTTTTTCGTATCCATTTTGAAAAAATCTTTTAAGAGACAAGTATTTATTTCGGACTCAAGGAAATGACCAATTAGTAGCATTACGGCAATTAGTAAAATCGTTCCCGGCTTCCGGTATCCCATAATTAATTAGTGTTTCGTCCCAATATAACGATAATTAGGTCATTCTCATGTTTTATGTAACAACTTTATACATAAGGAAAATACTTAATAAAATAAGCTGGTATAGTTTTGTTACATAGTGCTAAATTTAGTGATTTCTATATACACTTTTTCTTTTTTATAATAAAGTAGCTGTTGCTCGCAACTTCGCCCGCGTGAAAATAAAAAATATGTTACTCACAGATAAATTACCTTTCTAACGGTGAAAGAATTTTCAAAATCGGCCCAGTAGTTTTTGAGTTTTTTTCAATACATACAAAAATACTAAAATACAAATCTTTCCTCTTTATAATATTAGTATAGATAGTGGGAAGCGAAATAAGGTTAGAAATATAAAATATCTTGTTTTATACATTCCTATTTTTCTACTAGTCGTTGCCCGCGACTTTGTCCACGCAATATTAAGATAAAAAAGTAGCCTATAATTATCCCGTCTATGTCAACTACCCTTCAGTGAAAGTCCAGTCGAAATCGGCCTAGCCGTTTCGGAGATTACGCGGAACAAACGCGGCTTGCGGACAGACAGACAAAAAATTATAAATGCGATTTTCGTTATCAGCAACGCAAATACATCATCTTCCCGAAATCTGAAATTTTGCTTTTGATATTACAGACACTCCAATTTTATTATATGTATAGATAGATATTAATTTTAAAGTAATAGGGCTTTCTTATGCCTTTAGTAATAGAGTTGAAATTCCTTTGACGATGGTCAATCGATAGTCGATGTTATTTCTAAAATAATAATTTAAAGTGAAACCGAGTTGTTTTTCTCTAATCCAAAATAAGTGTTCGCCTATCTGTATCGCGTAGGTTTTTATTTAGTTGTTTACGAAATCAGAAACACGAAAACAAGGTCGATGGAAACGACGCCATCTTGTTACGTCAATGGATTAAAAAGATAAGCTTGTGGGGGGCGAAAGGAAAGGTAAATCACCTTTCTTTACAAATAACTTTATACTGCAGCTATTTGTTAAAATCGTACTGCAAAAAATACACTAAAAACAAAATATACTAAAAACAAAATCTTCTCAAAAAAACAGTACACTAAAAAGTAACGAAATAATTTCTTGAAAATAGTAAACCTCCCTTATTGTAGCTGTTATGTCTATATTGTACAATTATTATCACTTTGATGTCGGTGTCAGCCGAGGTATATGCAGTGATATTTCTACGTAAGGTTTTCTACATTTTTACCATAACAATTGACAATTGAAAGTATAGTAACGTTTTTAGTAATGACTGACACCGACTTCAAAGTAATAATAATTGTACAATATAGACATAACAGCTACAATAAGGGAGGTTTACTATTTTCAAGAAATTATTTCGTTACTTTTTAGTGTACTGTTTTTTTGAGAAGATTTTGTTTTTAGTATATTTTGTTTTTAGTGTATTTTGTTTGGAAGTCGGTTTTGTTTTTTTATTAAAAAGTTTATTATTTCTCGATTTTTAGTGAATCTAGACATCGCAGTATGATAATCACTAGCTTTCAAACAAATAATGAGTTATCTAAATCGATTATCTAAGAAATTAAGTAAACAACTAATACATCGTTGCGATCATTCACTCATAATTCGGTGCGGCCGCGCGCCGTTGTTGCCCGTGAGTTTTAATATTTTGATAACTTCTAGAATCTTGCACAGAATTACATACTGTAAAAGGCAATTACGATCTACATATAATACTCTATCGTGAAAACATATTTATTTGGATAAGGATTCATACCAAATAAGAATAAAAGCGTTTTAAATAAAGTCGATTGCACTTATTTGACGGTTTTCTCGAAACAAACGGTTATTGTGCGACAACCTTAAGAGATAGATATATGCTATCGCAGACTTTAATTCAGCTAATTGAATGACCTACAATTCTTTCATACATCATTTTTATGTAGGTCTTATAGTTTAGGCTACGTAAGCCAAGAAAGCAAACTTTGTTACAAGTTGGTATTTTTTTCTGCGACTCGTAATTTGCTATTTATGATATCTCCTAAACTATTTATCGGAATTACACAGTTCCAAGGGTATTTATAATCTACATTAAATTCTCTTGATGATGGACACATTTATTTTGATAAGGATTCATATCGAACACGAGTAATAGCGTTGAAAGTGGGGTATAGATTTTGATCGAAATTTTAATGAAAAAAGTGGTTATTGTGCGACAACCTTAATAGATAGATATATGCTATCGCTGACTTTTATTTAGCAAATTTAAAGGGCTACAATTCTTCCATACATAATTTTTGTGTAAGTCTTATAGTTTAGGCTACGGAAGCATAGAAAGCAAAAAAGACACCAAATTTCGTCACGCAATTTTGAGCTAAACTATTTAACTACGCCGTAGTCTTTGACTCCAAAAATCAAACAAAAAAATGGGACCCACCTGCAAGCACTACCTATCGGATAAAAAAAGAATTTTCAAAATCGGTCTACCAGGGGCGGAGTTATGCCGTAACACACATAAAAAAAAATAATAAAAAAAAAAAATAAACAAAATATATGGACGAATTGAGTACCTCCTTCTTTTGGGAAGTCGGTCAAAAAATATAGTTAGACACTGTTTAACACATGTTTAACTGTATGAACTCTGGTGTGGAGTTTGCACTACACTGCTTTCCATATATGTACATATTTAATTACTAACTGTTGCTCGTGACTTCGCCCGCGTGGAATTAAAAATACAGCCTATGCTACTCACTGATAACGTAGCTTTTTAATGGCGAAAGAATTTTTGTTCAAATCATACTAATATTATAAATGTGAAAGTTTAGATGTACGGATGGAAGTTTGTTAGAGTTTGTAGCCTAAACTGCTGAACGGATCTCAATGAAATATGGCGTACATGTAGAGGATAGTCTGGAAGAATACATAGGCTACTTGATTTGTTTAGTCGCGGGCGAAAGCTAGTAGTTTTTACATCATGAAAAGAAATAGATATGCTTTGTCAATTATATGCGCCGACCCAGTCACGGTTTAAAAGGGTTGGAGTATCTTTAGTCTAAAATCTATTTGAAAAATAAGTTTTTTAGTAAAGCCTATAGTTTGTTCGTAATGTCCAATGTACCGATAGCGTTTTTGTTATAATTACAAAGATGTAGGGGTAGTAAAATAGTATATTTCATCATAAAGAAAATCTTATGCGTAAATTAGAACATCGTTATCAAGAAATCTTAATATGAATATGTAGAAAATATTTATAAATTGGTCATGCGGAAGAAATGTTTACATAGTGACTCGTGAGTGTGTTCAGGTGTACTAAAGGTCGTCGCGGGCGCAGTACACTCGCGATGATGTACAATCGCGGAAATAAGCGGTATTCCACTTATAAAAAAAACTAGCTATTCCTGTGCTGCATCCGCATGACATTATATACGTATTATATTGTTTACATTTGTCAAATTCTCAATTGCAAATGTCAAAATTACCGTTACCAATAACCTTGCTTCCTTAATGTTGGCAGCTTGTAGTTTATAGTCCCTTTCCCACATGACGGTTTTTTCCAATTTATTTACCCCCTAAGTTTGATAGTGTGAAAATGTAAAGCCTAAAGCGTGTCGTATGTGTAGGACTTTTTGTAAAAAAAAGCATTATTCAAAAATAGACTGTGATTGCTGACATCCTACGCCATAAAGTAGTGTGTGTTTACGCTTTATTATATTAGTATAGACTGTCTAGTTCCGTGCACTGCGACGAACTCCGCTACCTACAAATAATCAATTAGGTAGCAGTTGCCCAAGCGGATAAAAAAGAAATAGCCGCGTATCACTGACTGAGTTTTCGTACTGAAACGTTTAAAGCTGCAACCTAACTATTGATTATTGTACGTAGTCTTTTTATGTACAAAATCAACTGCTTTATTTAAGGTGTAAACTGGCAGATTCCCAGACAGTACCTCTACTGCTAAATATTACCTAAATAGTCTTGAATGAAAATTAATTAAGAATGTTTGTACAGAGTGCAAATGTGAACTAAGTAACAGATATAAGAGAGAAGTGTCTAGAAATGAAAATAAAAAACAGATGAAAACGTTTTTTTATTGACGAACGATAAAGAGGAACGATATTTTTGGTAAGGAGTAAAAGGTTAGCATGCTATGTGCGTGTTATGAGGAGGGATGAATCGCATGTTACAAGGAGAACGTTAGTTATGAGTGTGGAAGGGTACATCGGTAGAGGTAGACCTAGAAAGAGATGGATGGTTTGTGTAAAAGGTGACATGATCAAAAAGGGAGTGATGACTGAGATGATGTATGATAGAGTTATGTGGAGGACAAAAACCTGTTGCGCCGACCCTACGGGAGTAGGATAAGGATGATGATGATGATGATGATGATGATGATGATGATGATGATGATGATGATGATGATGATGATGAACAATCAAGCTAGTTTTTAGCTACAAATTGCAAATTGCTCACAACTGCAACTAATTAACTACATTAACTGAGTAGTGTGCACCTCAAAGCTCATAGATTCAAAGCGCGACTAAATAGTTGCGCGATTGTTTAGTTTCAGATGCGCTCTTTATAAGACATGAAATAGTTAACAATTTAACTCTTTAGTTAATTTTGATATTTACATGTTACACAATACATTGATTATTTATTCGATCGTCCTTAAATGTTAAATTGTCATTGACCAAAGTTTATTTGATGAATAATTAACATTAAAATTTCAGTAAATGCACGTGTACATGAAATGGGTTTACATAAACAGTGGTAGCCTGCTTTAACATCTTCGCACGAATGGACCGGCTCGCCCGGTGTACCACGGCCACAGAGAAATCAGGCGTGAAGTGGAAACAACTCCGCGTTTCTGTTGAGTGGTGCAACTTTAGTCCCTTTTTCTTCCTACCCTCATTCTTATAAGAAAAGGATGGGAAGGGAATGTGGATTTGACGCTGGAGGAGACGCATAGAAATAGGGAATATCCTCTTTATGTGCATTTCCTCCGTCAATTAAGGTTAGGAAACGCATCCGCTATTGCGAATGTCTCTGGGCAGTCGCTTCGTCAGTTTGGCGGATTCAGGTGGCCGCTTGCTCGTTTGCCACCTTATGATATAAAAAAAAAGTTAAATACGTTTAATTTAGACACCTATGTCTAATTTGGTGGGACAGGCCCTAGCGTGTCCCACCAAATTATAAATTGTCTGATAACAATCCAACGTGTAAAATATGTGATGGAAATATCGGATTTGGTTCCCTTATCTGACAGTGACGTCATTTTTAAGCTATCTGAGCCTCTATCTGGTGAGACAGGTCCTTAGCTTTTCGTTGTCATTGTAAAGTTATAAATGTTAATTAAATAAGTCTTAACATACCTAGGTAATTTGCATTACTTTTTTTTTTTTTTTTTTTATATTATAAAGTGGCAAACGAGCAAGCGGCCACCTAAATCCGCCAATATGGCGAAGCGACCGCTGCCCATAGACATCTGCAATTGCAGATGCGTTGCCTACCCTAAATCGACGGAGGAGGAGACGCACATAAAGAGGAATTTCCCCTTCCTATACGTCTCCTCCACCGTCAAATCCACTTTTCCATCCATCCTTCCTATACAAGAGGGTGGAACGGAAAAGGGACTAAAAATTGGGCCTCCACTAGCATTGTTTGCGGTGAGTGACAAAGATTTAGACGCTTTTTCCACAAGGAAACGTACACTACGGATTTTGATTTCGTTTTTAAATAGATAGAGTGATTCAAGAGGAAGGTTTATACGTGTAATATAGTAGAGAAGTACTGATAATTTTGTAGGTTTCTAATGCCGTAAATAAATGTATTTTCATATCAACGTTGGTGCGTATGAAGCCAGGGATATTGCTAGTGACTGATAAAACATTTGCCAATCATTTCATGGTTTCGATGTTGAACACCCCGAATGTAATATCGCTTATAGAAATACTAATCGCAGTATCTCTTGACTGATCACAGTTTAGAATACGCGTATTCGCTTAATGGAAACACGGTCTTAGTAACAATAATGCACACAAAGTGCTGTACAATGGAACAAGTGCACAGCATAAATCATTTAGAGATAGCACGCGTGTGCGTGTCTGTGCGTGTGTGTGTGCGATAGCATTGGGGCAGGTCACAGACCTAGGCTATATCTTAAGCTGGGTCCACATTACTATTATATCTTACTAACTAGCTGTTCGCGTGCGGATTCATCCGCGTGAAATTATAAAAACTTTATTTTATTGTTTACATTTGTCAAATTATTAAAAGCAAATGTCAAAATGACATGACATGACAAACCTTAGCAATCTTTCTTGATGTTGGCAATAACTTATGGTCTCTTTCCCACATTAGGGTTTTTACTCAAAATATTTACCCCTAAGTTTAATGGCGTGAAAATATATAGCCTAAAGCGTAAGGTAAGTGTAGGGCTTTTTATTAAAAAAAAAATTATTCAAAAATATGCTGTAATTGCTGACATCTTAGGCAACAAAGAAGTATGTGTTTACGGTTCATTATAATAGTATAGATATAAATGCGAACGTTTAGAGGTCAGCGATTGATCGATGTCAGCGCACGATTTCGTCCTTCAATCATACTAATATAAATGCGAAAGTTTAGATGGATGTTTGTTAGAGTTTGTAGCCTAAACTACTGAACGGATCTTGATGAAATTTGGCATAGATGTAGATGATAGTCTGGAAGAACACATACTTACTTTTGTTCTTTTTTAATTCCACGAGGACAAAGTCGAAAGCGAAAGCTGGTCAGTATATGATTAGTCATTTCAGTCGTCACGCCCTTCTTAATCCTGTCACCATTTATGTAATACTAGCTTTTGCCCGCGACTCCGTCCGCGTGGAATTATAAAAAAAACAAAATTGAGTAGCCTATGTGTTCTTCCAGACTATCCTCTACATCTATACCAAATTTCATCGAAATCGGTTCAGCCGTTTAGGCTACAAACTCTAACAAACATCCATCCATCCATCTAAAATTTATAATATTAGTATGAGATAAGATACCTCGCACAGATGGATATAATTGTGTTTTGTTTTAGTGTGGACATACCTTTATGCATGCTAAGCTATTTAAGTATGCGTCTGTTTGCTGCATTCAGCGGTATAGTAAATTGTAGATAATGTAAACTTGCAGCGTTCTCCTCGTTGCGAATCACAACCGCTCTATCGAATTTTAATGAGTTATTGTTGTTGTTTATATTCAAATGATTTGAGAATTTAATTACTGACGACGTCGTTCCCGTCAGATTTTAAATAGTTATATATGTATTAAAAATTGTAGTTAAATATTTGTGTAGAAGCAAGAAATGTAGTAATTCTAAATCATTTTTCATTCCAATTTGTTATTGTTTTATTTAATCTATACATATAATAAAATTGGAGTGTCTTTTCTTGTCATCCTTTTCTTAAGAGGAAAGGATGGGAAGGAAAAGTGGTTTTGACGGTGGAGGAGACGGATAGGAAGGGGAAATATCCTCTTTATGTGCGTCCCCTCCGTCAATTAAGGGTAGGCAATGCATCTGCAATTGCAGATTTCTATGGGCAGCGGTCGCTTCACTATTTTGGCGGATTCAGGTGGCCGCTTGCTCGTTTGCCAATTTATGCTATAACAAAAAATTCCAGATTTCGGGAAGATGATGTATTTGCGTTGCTGTTAACGAAAATCGCATTAAAAAAATGTTTGTCTGTCTGTCTGTCCGCAAGCCGCGTTTGTTCCGGGTAATCTCCGAAACGGCTGCGCCGATTTTGACCGGACTTTCACTGAAGGGTAGCTGACATAGACGGGCCATAACGTATGCCATAACGTAGCTTATTAATGGTGAAAGAATTTTTGAAATCGGCCTAGTACTTTTTGAGTTATTTCAATGCATACAAAAATACAAATCCTTCCTCTTTATAATATTAGTATAGATTGGAGCCTGAACTAGTTAACTATTGGTTAGATAACAATATTCATTACTAGTTCTCTGTGTAATTAATATAAATTCTAATCTTATATAAATAAACGGCGACGTGATATTTTATATCAAACTAGCTGTTGCTCGCGACTTCGTGCATGTGAAATTGAATATTGTAAAAAATATATAGCCTATGTTACTTAGCGTAGCTTTTTAACGATGCAAGAATTTTGATAATAGTCCCAGTAGTTTTTGAGTTATTTCAATACATACAAAAATTTAAAAATACAAATCTTTCCTCTTTATAATATTGTTATAAATTGTTTCATCTTTATTTTTTTGTAATTTACGTAACTTGTTTCTAAATAAATATCGATAGAGAAATATATTTTTTAAATATGGAATAAAAAATTTAAAATACTTTACCCATTTCGTTACACGAGTGAGATAAAAGATATGTTAAATACCTAGAGAGAAAGAGAGCACACTATTGTACCACATTTAAGCGTTAAAAAGTATGTACAATATTCGTTTTCTTAAAAAGTACAGAATAAATAATATGAAAAGAAATCTATACTATCTATCTATATCTATACTATTATAATAAAGCGTAAACACACACTTCTTTGTTGCCTAAGATCTCAGCAATTACAGCATATTTTTGAATAATTCTTTTTTTAATAAAAAGCCCTACACTTACGTCATGCTTTAGGCTATATATTTTCACGCCATTAAACTTAGGGGGTAAATATTTTGGATAAAAACCCTAATGTGGGAAAGAGACCATAAGTTGCTGCCAACATCAAGAAAACAAGATTGCTAAGGTTTGTCATGTCATGTCATTTTGACATTTGCTATTGATAATTTGACAAATGTAAACAATAAAATAAAGTTTTTATAATTTCACGCGGATGAATCCGCACGCGAACAGCTAGTACTTGTATAAAATCAATTGAAATCTGTTCAACAAACAAATTACAAAATTATAATACAATAAAGAAATTATATCCAGTACAGTTTAGCGAACCCAACATCATGACAGATAGGTCTAATGACCTATTAAATAATATTATCTGTGGTAATAATAATAACGAGCAATCAGAGTATAATACTATTCAATGTTTATACAAGCTCGCAATCTCGCACGGAACGCCAATAAGACAATATCACGTATCGATGGAGGCACCGACTGGTATCGAAGAAGTATGTGTTGATTACATTTCTCGCGACTAGTTGGCATACATTCAAAAGAACCCATTAATAAGGCTCAAATTCTATGAGTCTAAAACGCTAAAGCAACGGTCTGGAATTAACGGGTCATTGGTCAAAATCGAGTAAGAGACAAGAGTTAAAAAGAGAGTTCTTTTGCGTTTCGTGATCCGATTAATTACGTGATGATCGACAAAAGTCATTCGAAGACATGTCACGAGCAGCTATAAAGTTTAAATCTTGGTATACTTACCGTACGATATTTGTAAGCAAAGCGGTGTGCGAGTTGCGAGCACCGTCTATATCAGAAGACCGTCACCTACTTCGGGGTCGAGTCGACTCGACCCCAGACACTTTGTTGTGTTCCTTTACTTATTTGCACTCACACTAATACCCTTAGGAACCACCCGAAGACAGTTTTCTTTTTTTAAAACGTATTTCTTTCATTGGAAACATTTTAATATTTACTTACTAACAATTTTGTCTATAGTATTTCTACCAATCAAAGGCAATGTATACTACAAATTTATTGTTAACTAGCTATCCCCCGCGACTCTCCGTGCGGTATTAAAAAAATAGTAAGAAGCCTATGTATTTTTCCCGATTATATTGTAGATCTATACTAAGATATAGACGACCTTTTTTATTTAATTCAGCGTTAACGAATTAATAATTTTCTATTACGTTAAATACAAAAAATAAATTGCCATTACACAATAGAAACATAAACATAAGCGAAGTTTTAATTCTAACCATTGCCGTATCTAATCCAATCTCAGCATAATTTAATATAAACAACCAAAGCTGTATGCAACAATAACTCTTAAAGTGAAACTATTAGAGTGCAGTTCTGTATACAAAAGTTGCAGCATGTAGGTCGAGAGATCCTTGTGGTAGGTTAGTGACCGGAGTTCAATAGCCTGCAGTCTCCGTGCATCAGAAAATGATGCAGTGGATACGAGGTTTAACAGCATTCAAATATGTGCATATTGTCCCCAATAGTCGCCATCTGGGAGAAACACGAACAAAGGAAAAAAGGGAATTTAAACTAGTTGTTACCATGTCTGCCTGGAATTAAAATTTAGTTATGCATTAGTCTTAGATAATTTAGCTCAGTAAAACATTTAACTCTTTTCATATTTATAAACTACTAGCTGTTGCCCGTGACTACGTCCGGGCAGAATTAATAAAAAACTTAGTAAGTAGCCTATGTGTTCTTCAAATCGTTGTTCTATATTTGAGCATAATTTCAGCGAGATTCGTTAATCAGTTTTGGTAAAACATAGTAATAAACATCTATTAACCCATCAAAACTATAGCATTTATAATATTAAAATGGAGTATGATATAAGTAAATTATTAAATAATTGACTTTGGTGCTAATTATTTTGATTCTTGGTTTTAATTTCGTGTTAGACAATTTTGGCAAACAATATCGCGCGAAGTCGAACGTAGTTTAAGACTGGCTACTCTATGACAGACATGCGCTTGTCATAGAGTAGTTAATACTACGGAATATCGTAAAAAGATAGTTGATGTTTTAACTCTCAAATGAACCAAATTGTAATTTAACAGAATGGATTAAATGAAATACAACGTTTTATCGAAACAAAGGAGTACGGATATGACTCATTGTAAATAATTTCATTACAAAAGACGCGTTATATATTGTTAATTTAAACTGGAATACATTTAATAATGAATTCACGATTAAAGTTCAAACCGTCAGCCACAGGAGCGTACGATGTGATTCACGCGCTGTTTGACCCACTTTACTTCAGCTCGCAAACATATTTATTTTGCATTAAATTTGCATTAACGTTGAGGTATTTTGAACAATTTACTTATTTGTTCGTAGCTTTACTAACTGACAGGGTTACATGTCACATTTCTCTTTTACATTATGCGTTCTGATCGTTTAAAGAACGTAGTATGATACCTATAGTTCTCTAATTAGGTTTAAATTAGAGTTGACTAGGCCTTAGTCACGCTAAAGTGCGAAGTAGTTGATTTGACTTTTTTGAATTTACACCTATTGAAACTACTGCGACATAGTTGGTGCTATCTGTATAAATGGATAGGCGATTGTTTGTTTGACATGTTTTTTTTTCATTGCGACTAAATCGCGCTTTATATTGTTAGTGAGTTAAGTCTGTTATTCGTTCTTAAAACTCTTCTGACCAACCGCAAGCATCAGCGCCAATACGGTAAAAATCAAATAGACACGAAATATCGCAGTTTATAGCCTGCCCATTTGTAAAGGTCAGTGGTTTATGCCAAGGCTAATTACTGCGCAATTAATATGACAATAATATTTGCGCCATTGTGTGGGCTTAATTAGTTTTTTTATTGTAAACAATACACGCTCCGAGCGAAATCGTAGCCGAGCGTTATCGAACTGATATTTTTAGCTACAATAACACAATCCTTTATTGTTGTCATTTAATTGTTAGGGTGACCATTTTTCATACTGGTTACATAATAATTACAAAAAAAAAATAAGTTTCCATTTACGCATTAACATTATTTAATACTTATATACTCTATGTTTGATGTCTAAATGCCTTTGATGCCTATAACATTTTAGTCTTTGAGAACCTCTGAGAGGTTCAACAAATATCTTGGTATCTAAATTATCTGATACACAAATATTAACACAACATTTTTAACGTTTTAATGTGTGGCACTTATCAGGCAAGTCACGCTACAAGTAATATTAAGAAGTAAATAAAAGGTTGCTTTTCAGTAATGTCTTTATAAAGATATTATGGTAATAAAAATACGTGATATGGAGATAATCTTTCAATCTCAACTGATCAACAGATTGTTCCATATATGGTCTGTATTTCTGAATCACAGATTCTTTCCTCTACTACCATCGATTCTATAAGCAATAATTTAATTGTTTTGTTTATAGAAATGAACACGTGGGAATCAACTTAGAAAATAAGAATAAATTGATAGAAAAAGAAAAATTCGTGTCATTTTTGGAGGTTAAGAAAGAGTTTAAAGTTACGCTTTTTAAAATTATGATGGCATATTTTTTATTCCGGATATTTTCTATAATCTGTGGTCACTTTAGCCCGCTATCGCGTGCCACAGGAAGGCGGCCAGTGCCGGTGTAAACACAAATTAATTAGCGTCCTATCACACGATCATTCGCTCCCCGGCTCGCTGACTATGAACACAATTTTATCGCGATCGCTTTTGTTCCGAAACTTTCTGGTTATTTATTGGTTCAACTATGACTATATACAAATGGACTAGGCATGCCACTGCTGTAAATAAATTGTGCGTTACTATAATTTGCTAAATAAAATTGAAGCTTTATGAATATTATTGATTCAAGAATTTACTTGTTTACAAGCATGTTTAACAGGTCCTGTCTATTAATAGTCAACGTTGCATGCTCTGTGGTGCGTTTCTTTTGTTATCGGAAACTCGAGCTTCCTTGGTTCATATTTTTTTTGTTTATGGGTCGTTTATTTTACTGTGTTTTATTATGACATTGGTTATATCCGTTTCCTATAAACTTACAATGGATATGGGTTGTAAAGTTTATATAAGGTTGTTTTAACATTGTTATGTATGGATCTATGGATGTATGGATAGAGTGAAAGTGGCACTGATCCAAGTAAAAGTACTTATTCATGATTATATACTGATTAATATTTATTTCTTATTATTTGCAAAAGACAGTTATTTTGCTATTAATAAAACAAGTTTCTAAACACATTATTATTTTATATTGCCTTATTATCTAACTTAAAAAATTAAATCATTTTGCGAAACAAACTGTGATAAAATAACATAGATAAATTGTTTTCATCAACAACAAAAGATGATTTGTTTTAAATGTAAAAAATAACGAAGAACCTCTCAATCTCTCTTTAAAAGGATATGTAAATAAACAATACATTTTCCTTTTTATTATTAACTTATGTTGAGGATAAGAAAATAATATTAACAATTCGATAAGTTTGTAAATTTGTTTTGAGTCGATGTCCTTGCGACCAACTCTTGTCTTTATTTAATTTATTTATTAATCAGAACGTAGTGTAAATTATAAACAAAATTATCTTCCAAACAGACTCATCTAACCATCTTACCAATCTTACTAATATTATAAACGTGAAAGTTTAGATGGATGGATGTTTGTTAGAGTTTGTAGCTTAAACGGCTGAACGGATTTCGATGAAATTTGGTACAGATGTAGAGGATAGTCTGGAAGAACACATAGGCACTTTTGTTTTTTTTTTAATTCCACGCGGACGGAGTAGCGGGCGATAGCTATAATATTATAAATGCGAAAGTTTAGATGGATGTTTTTTAGAGTTTGTAGTCTAAATTAAAGAACGTATCTCGATGAAAATTGGCATAAAATCAGAACATAACCTAGAACACATAGGGTTACTTTTGTTCTTTTTTTAATTCCTCGTAGACAAAGTCGCGGACACAACTAGTTTATTAATATTTAAACACACTTATTTTTACTATTAGAACTACAGATACGCTTGTTATCGTATAACACAACATATGTGGGTCAAATGTGTTTTGTTTTCGCGTATAACAGTGCTACTCAACTTCTGGGTCGCTACTTAAGACTAAATGGAATAAAAGGCCAGTTTAAAAGGTTACGACTGTAATTTTAAAACAACAATTTAACAAGCAATGTCATTAAAACTCAATCTTTTACTACTGACAGGATAATTGTAAAATTAATAAAAATGACGATAAAATATAATTCTCAACCATATTTAAGTCTTCAAATGGAAGTATTTTTCTTTAAATTTTACATAACTGTGATAGATTAAATTAGTATTAGATCTCTAAAATAGGTTTTTCTTCAACAAAAACAATCAGATCCGGAAATAGAAATAGAATAGAAAAGAAATAGAAATAATTTATTGAAAACAAAAGATTAACAATTACAATTACAGTTATACCAACTTAAAGCTAATTACAATCTGTGGTTAAAACATTTAGATATGTATAAACTATCAATATATTAGAGGAAGTTTGAAAGTAGCGCCAGTGGTGGAGAAATTGAGAAGCAAAAGGTTAGCGTGCTATGGACATATTATGCGACGAGACGATGGGGACATAAACCAGAAAGTGTTAAGAATGAATGTGGATGGCTACAAAGGAAGAGGAAGACCGAAGAAAGTATGGATGGATTGTGTGAAAGAGGATATGCTTAAGAAGGGAGTGGATTCAGATATGACTGCTGATAGAGATGTATGGAAGAGCAGCACATACTGTGCCGACCCTCCATAAGGGATAAGGGCAAGTTGATGATAAAACTATTAATACGGGCCGCTAATGAAAAAGTTGGTAGTCCCTGGTATATCAAATAGCAAACGTTTTGGCACAAGTTTTGCGGTTACATTGTTTGACTGTGCATATAAAAGCGGAACTCCAATAACGTGACATTTGTTTAAATACATCGATGTCTCTGTTTCCTCAAAGAGTATAAAAGAGATAGAAAACATGTGCAAATACAATGGAAGTCTACATTAAGATCAATTGCTGATTAATATCTTATAGTTACATAATTAATGAAATATTAAAACCTTATTCAGCCGATAGTTTGTCACGTTTTATAAAACGAGACTTTGTTTACAGCGTGAAAATCATTACCATATGTAAAAATAATGCGTGAATAATCAGTTTTAGTTGTAATAATAACTAGCTGTTTATACATATATGCATACTTAGCTATTAATAAGATAAGAACATACTAGACTTTATGTGAAGGTAGAAAGGTATTTTATTGAATAAGATAAACGAGCAACTGGCAACTGGAATACGTCAAAATATTGAAGACACTGTTGCCTATGTTTTTTTTAAGAGAAGATGACAAACGCGGGAACACCGAGGTGGTCAACGACGTCCAGACATCCGCAACACCAGAGGAACTACACATGCGTTGCCGGCCTTTGAGGAAATTAAAATTAAATAAAAAAAATAGACATGCGCATTATCTGTCTTGCCTACATTTAATCGATAGAGTATATGCAAAGATAGAAGACATTTCCAGTATGCTTGACTAAGGCTTAGTCATCCCTTACTTAGGGTAGGGGAGCCGCTCAGTGGGGACGTATAATGAGCTGGTGATGACGTGTATTATTCAAGGTTCTATGTGGACTTGCACCTGTTATTATCTTATATGGTTTACGTGATGTCACATGAGTAGTCAATTGATAGGATTGTTTTGTTAGTGCGGTGCTTTCCGCGAACTATGCGGTCATTCAAGGTGAGGGTGGAAGGTTCGAGTTCCACAGACGTTAATACCAATAGACAGGACAAACCGAAATATTTGCCCGAAAATGTAAAATGTAAAATTCGATATGCCGAAACGTGATGTTTTTGTTTTGTTTTACACCGTTCAGTAGGTAAATAGTTACTGAATATGTTTATATTTGAAAATTACTAGTAATGTCTACCTCTATGACTAGTTTATATGTCTGTTTGCAAGCGGGACTGCTTGGCGACTGCACTAGTGTCGGGTTTCACGGCCGCGTGATCGTTGCACTGTTTTGCTAACAATAGATAAGGTGTCCTGTTACATTACTTTGCATTAGTTGTTTACGCTTGAAATGGTTTTCAATTATTGCATAATGCAGGTTTATTTGTGACATAATCATACTAATATTATAAATGTGAAAGTTTAGATGGATGGATGGATGTTTGTTAGAGTTTGTAGCCTAAACGGCTGAACAGATTTCGATGAAATTTGGTACAGATGTAGAGGATAGTCTGGAAGAACACATAGGCTACTCACTTTTATTTTTTTTAATTCCACGCGGACGGAGTCGCGGGCGAAAGCTAGTGATTTTATATATCTCACGAAATGTTACACAAATGAGGTATTTGTAATTTTGTTGATAGACTAAAGGCTAAATATAAGAATTGCAAGTTTATAGTTTCAGCAACTTCCTACTGAAGTGATTGTACCCTACCTTGCGTTAAGGGTGACGAGACCATAGTCAACCACGATGGCTACGGGTTGACTTCATAAATATCTTTAAATTTCATCGCAGTTATGTACTGCTTGCAACAATGTTTCTTTCAACTTAAAAACATCGGAGTAAAAGTACATATGAAATTCAAAAATCGAAATTGGTATGTGGCGGGATTCGAACATAGGACCTGTAGTTATAGACATAGACAAGTCAAGTGCTTAACCCTAGAGCTACCGACGCTCTTAGCTTACCTCTTTGCTATTTTGTTTCACACCTTTTATTGGTAACAACCGCTTGAAGCACCATAATAAACAATCAGAGGTCCTCAACTTATGTGTCGTTTAAAACATTAATTTTTTTGGTTTACAAGTTGTGTAGAAAGGTTGAAAAACACTTTATAATGATAACTTGACAACTTATCGGAAACCTTTCGTATGTAGGTCGATCCCTCGCCATTTACCTAAAGGTTACATTGAACTTTTAGTTCGGCGTAAGCGGCCGTGGCTCACGGAAATTGCCCCAACTGGGGTTCGATTCCCAGTTGCTTCGGATCGTAAATCAGCTGCAGGGCGTTCGGTTTCCACTACATTGAGCTGGATGTTACCGATGAGTGCTAGGGATGTGCTTACAAATATCGATATATCATACTAATATAATAAATGCGAAAGTTTAGATGGATGGATGGATGGATGGATGGATGGATGTTTGTTAGAGTTTGTATCCTAAACGACAGAATGGATCTCGATGAACTTTAGCACAGATATAAACCATAGTCTGGAAGAACATATAGACTACTCACTTTTGTTTTTTAATTCCACGCGGACGAAGTCGCGGGCGAAAGCTAGTTGATAATAATACTTTAATGTACCTTTTACTTTGTTACTTTAAACAAACAGAAAAGGTAACAGATAAAATATATTTTTTTGTCTTTACATACAATTTATTTCCGAATGTGTTCAAATTACATTTCGTATTTAATTAAAAGTATGCAATAAAATTGCTATAGATTAGGTTTATATCTATAATAAACTAGCTTTCCGTCCGTCCGTCCGCGTGGAATTAAAAAAAAACTGAGTAGCCTATGCGTTCTTCCAGATTATCCTCTACATCTATGCCAAATTTCATAAAGATCCGTTCAGCAGTTTAAGCTACAAAGTTTAACAAACATCCATCCATCAATCCATCCATCTAAACTTTCGCATTTATAATATTAGTAAGATGTCTAATATAGTAGTAGTGATGAAATGTCATAAATTAACACATTTTCGTATCAGTATGACCCATGCGAAGCTGAAAATCGAATAACATTGACAACCCTGCCGGTAAGTTGCCATGGCAACCGAACTGAAGCGGCTATGATTTACTACCGCGGTATCTTGTGCGTTAGAACACGAATAAGGAGCCTGACTTAATGTTGATTTAACTGAGCAGTTAATCTCACATTAACTCCTGCGTGAATTATATAGCCCTACTCTGAGTAAGATTTAATGTAGCGTGCAACATTTATGAATGATGAGACAGAAATAAAACTTTTATTACTGGAACTAAGAATGTATCGTTTATTAATTAGAAATGTCTAACAAAGTTTGTACTGTTATAATAATAAACAAAACTATATTTATTGTTTTTTTTTTAAGATAACGAAGGTTGTGACAATTTTTGTGTTTTATAATGGCAAAGGAAACTAGAAAAAAAGTATTTTAGTATTTTAAATTTCCAACTATACTAAGAGCGCGCACATATTTGACTAAACAATCGCACAACTGTTGTGCGATTGTCAATTGTTAGCAGCCAATTCAACTGTTTAGTTGCACAACTAAAAACCGAGTAGTGTGCCGAGTAGTATGGAGGTGCCAATGTAAGCTCATAGGAATCAAAGTGAGACTAAACTGTTGTGCGATAGTTTAGTCAAAAGTGTGCTCTTTTATAAGTGACTAGCTGTTCGCGTGCGGATTCATCCGCGTGGAATTATAAAAACTTTATCTTATTGTTTGCATTTGTCAAATTATCAATAGCAAATGTCAAAATGACATGACATGACAAATCTTAGCAATCTTTCTTTCTTGATGTTGGCAGCAACTTATGGTCTCTTTCCCACATTAGGATTTTTATCCAAAATATTTACCCCCTAAGTTTAATGGCGTGAAAATATATAGCCTAAAGCATGACGTAAGTGTAGGGCTTTTTATTAAAAAAAGAATTATTCAAAAATATGCTGTAATTGCTTACATCTTAGGCAACAAAGAAATGTGTGTTTACGCTTTATTATATTAGTATAGATTATATTAACAATCTTACGTCTGATTACTAAACGAAACACATTACTTCGTAAGTGCCTCTTGCAATCTAACATAAAATATTTTAATTTGGTGTAAATGTGCCTATAATTTAAGACGCTGTAACATATTAGATGTCATTCTAGTATTCAGCCTTTATTTTGAGTCAAGTATTACATAGAACATAAACAAAAAGGACTTAGCTCCTAAAGGATAGAACAAACCTACCCTCGGTCGCTTCAAAATCTATTAATAACCATATCAAAGTTTAGTATCACAAAATGGGACACATTTGTTCGCAATGCAGAAGTTAGTGCAAGCGAAAATCATCCCTAATGACATATAATCGAGGGTAATTCGAGCGAAAGTTTCGTGCATTCGATTCACATTAGCGTATCTCGGATCTCAAGCAGGGTCCCTCGCATTAGTAACTTGGGAAGCATTAACTATCGTATAAGCTCGGTTTATATTTGAGATTATTTATTACTTGCTGTTGCTCGCGACTTCGCCCGCGTGACATTAAAAATTGTAGCCTATGTTACTCACAGATAAATTACCTTTCTAACGGTGAAAGAATTTTCAAAATCGGCCCAGTAGTTTTTGAGTTATTTCAATACATACAAAAATACAAAGTTTTCCTCTTTATAATATTAGTATAGACGAGCCGTTGCTCGCGACTTCGCCCGCGTGAAATTACAAATATAACCTATTACGTTCGCCCTTTTTTTCAACCTATTACCAAAAGTATTAACTTAGTAGTAATCTACGTAATAACAGAAATCTATCGATGCAAGATTCCAAATTTCTAAGTCCGGTAGCTTGTAAGCTGATTTTTCGGTTACCCTTATTGTTTGTGTTCGCGATATCTTCTAAACTATTAGTCCAATTTGAATACTGTAAATGACAATTTTATTCTACACTAAATTCTCCTGATAACAAACACATTTATTTGGATAAGGATTAATATTGAAACCAATAAAAGAACGCTGCAAATAGCGTTGGGTTTTTAATTCATTTTGTAAACAAAAAAGTGGTTATTGTAAGAAAACCGTTAAAGATAGATATATGCTATCGCGGACTTTTCTGTAGAACTTTTTAAGATGTACAATTCTTTCATACATCATTTTTATATATCTCTAACGGTTTAGGCAGCGTAAGCCGAAAAAAGTTAAAGTTTAGTGAATTTTTAACGCCGGCGTCCAGAAACACGCTGTTTATTAATAGTTCCTAAACATTAGTAATAATAAAATATAGCCTATGTTACTCACAGATAAATTACCTTTCTAACGGTGAAAGAATTTTCAAAATCGGCCCAGTAGTTTTTGAGTTATTTCAATACATACAAAAATACAAAAATACAAATCTTTCCTCTTTATAATATTAGTATAGATAAGTACAGATACTAATACTAAATAAAAGCTTAAACAATCAAAACTCATACGAATATTATAAATGCATAAGTTTGTATGGATGGATGTTTGTACCTCTTGTCCCACCACTGGCTGATAGAGGCTCAGATAGCGTAAAAATGACGTCTCTGTCTGATAAGGGAACAAAATGCGATATTTCCATCACATATTTTACACGTTGGATTATCAGACAATTTACAATTTGGTGGGACAGGCCCTTAGTTTACTGAACGGATTTCTATGAATTTGCCTGTAGAATATAGTCTGGAAGAACAAAAACGCTAACAAACGCTACTCACTTTTGTTTTTTTATTCTGAGCCAATGAAGTCGCGGGCAAAAGCTAGTTGTTTTATATTTTAATGCTAAAGAAAAAAGATGTGAATTGAAATAACAATTTGCATATTTAAATATAAAAGTTAAAAATAAACCATTTAAAAAAAATGTTTTTTTTTACAAACATAAAGATTATTTTGAATAAAAACATTGTTTTTTTTTAAATCTCACATTGTTTTATATGTTTTCTTAATTTGAATATTATCTATATAATTTTATAAATAATCTAATTATGTTTTAATTTATACATAAAATTAACTTTATCAAAATAACTTGGCAATACATTTTAAACACAGAAAGATAAACAAAACCTTAATTTGCATAACAAAGTGCTGTGAGAAACCAATTACATATTAACTTAAGCACTTATCCAATAAACATGCGTCTGCTAAAGTCGCATATAGTCGCATATAGTTCGACTAAATTATCTGGCCCGGTGATAGATATCAGACACTTCATATCACTTCATAAAAAATCATACTATACTTCATATCTTACTAATGTTATAAATGCGAAAGTTTAGATGGATGGATGGATGTTTGTTAGATTTTGTAGCATAAACTACTGAACGGATGTCGATGAAATTTGGCATAGATGTAAAGGATAGTCTGGTATAACACATAGGCTACTTAGTTTTTTTTTTTTAATTCCACGCAAATGGTGTCACCGGCGAAGTTAGTATTAATATTATAAATGGGAAAATTTAGATGGATGGATGGATGTTTGTTAGATTTTGTAGCCTAAACTACTGAACGGATGTCGATGAAATTTGGCATAGATGTAAAGGATAGTCTGGTATAACACATAGGCTACTTAGTTTTTTTTTTAATTCCACGCAAATGGTGTCACCGGCGAAGTTAGTATTAATATTATAAATGGGAAAATTTAGATGGATGGATGGATGTTTGTTAGATTTTGTAGCATAAACTACTGAACGGATGTCGATGAAATTTGGCATAGATGTAAAGGATAGTCTGGTATAACACATAGGCTACTTAGTTTTTTTTTAAATCCACGCGAATGGAGTCACGGGCGAAAACACTTTTGACCAACAAAGATCACATGTCAATTGGCAATTTTTTGAACTACGAGTAATAATGTCTTGAAAGCATCATATTTTGACCAATCAGGGAGCGCCAATTGCAAGGGAGAATCTTAGTTAGAAAGTTATAATTTTTATTCACTCAACTGTCGGAATATGCGTGTCAGACTATACAATCGCATGTCGCATGTATCCGTGTGGAGTTGTTAAACGACTTTATCCGATTATCTACGAACTACATTAAGCTAAGCCAATTGAAAGACGAGAAAAATGTACAAAGAATTCATAAAAGGTTCATAGATTCACACTTTACAGTAAAATAAGGTAATCTATATCTAAACTAATATTATTAACCGGAAAGATTTGTATTTATATATTATTGAAATAACTCAAAAACTACTGGACCGATTTAAAAAATACTTTCACCATTAAAAAGCTACGTTATCAGTGAGTAACACAGGCCATATTTTTATTTTATTTTTTTAACTTTACGCGGGCGAAGTCGCAAGTAACAGCTAGTGGTATAATTATTTTCTTTGAAGAATTAGTATACTTTTTTGGCTTCTACCAACAATTCTAGTAACCAACACTAATAAATAAATTTTATCTTGTACTTTTTAATTTCCGCCCCAGAGTCGTTTATTTAATTGTCCGCATTAAGACGTCTACACACGCCTCCCTTACATCGCTAACTTGTTACATTAAGCCAAGTTGCTAAGTGGCCGACTTGGATAAGTTTAAAGTAGTTCAGCAAATCGATAATTAATGGCTGCCGTGAATCCTCGAGCACAGTTTGTGAACATGACAAGGGTACTCGTGTTAATGCTTTTTGTTTATCTAAATAGGTAAGTGTATAGAAAGTGATGGATGACATACTCCTGCTTACAATAATATAGGTTAACTACTGCACTAAATACTTAAAAATTTGTTAATGTTATTACCTACTTATCTTATAATAAAAAGAAGTAAAGAGGTAAAGACTCCCCAATCTTTGATTCTAGGTCTTCAAGTCTTTTAAGGATTTTTCGATTAAAATGACTTTTATCTATACTATTATAATAAAGCGTAAACACACACTTTGTTACCTAAGATGTCAGCAATTACAGCATATTTTTGAATAATTCTTTTTTTAATAAAAAGCCCTACACTTACGTCACGCTTTAGGCTATATATTTTCACGCCATTAAACTTAGGTGGTAAATATTTTGGATAAACACCCTAATGTGGGAAAGAGACCATAAGTTGCTGCCAACATCAAGAAAGAAAGATTGCTAAGGTTTGTCATGTCATGTCATGTCATTTTGACATTTACTATTGATAATTTGACAAATTTTAACAATAAAATAAAGTTTTTATATTATAATTTCACGCGGATGAATCCGCACGCGAACAGCTAGTTTTAATATAAAATCATAAAACTTTAGGACACACGTTGTACAACTTTGACTAAACTATCGCACAACTGTTTAATCCCGATTTGATTCCTATGAGTTTATGGTGCGCACACACGATTTTTAGTTGTGCAAGTAAACAGTTGAACTGGCGAAACAATCGACAATCGCATAATAGTTGTGCGAGAGTTTAGTCAACGGTGCGCGCTCTTACTATTGTATTGTATTCAAGGTTGCATTAATAATAGGTCCCATACCTATGAAGTACAGGTACAAAGTACGGAGTACCAGGACCGTGGTACGGGTACGTGGTACTGGTACGTGGTCCGGGTCGTGGTACGGGTACGTGGTCCGGGTACGTCATTTGTGAGCGGGAACAAAAAACACGATAAAACCCTCGTACCGATAACGATCAACAGTCGGCTCACTGTGTTACGAGTTTTTTTACAAAGTACAATCGCCGACGATATTATTAAGAAATCATATTTCACATAAAATAAGTACTGTGATGTCTACGAGATTTCGTAGCACACTTTTTATTGTTCGTAGCATTTCATATAGCTTTTGGCTCATACAAAGCTTTCTAAATTGATTGTAAGTCGTGCACGGAAGGTTTGCCGATGTCTCCCCTTTCGAACACTTACCGCGTCCCACACTGGTCTGTTCAGTTAACGCGTGACGTCATGAGGCCATTGGCAAAGCTTGTACTCACAAGTGAAATTCAAAAATCTTCGTAATTCCATTTGTCTGTTAACTTGATAGAATAGCTTCATGAAATGCGTTTCCCAACTACTTAACATGAGTTTTACTCCGTTGAAACTACGGTCAACTTAACACTATAAGGTAAGGTAATTATAAAATAGATGGAAACTTCAGAAATTCATTAATCAAATATTTAGTCATTTCGTACCTATCTACAGAAGTAAATTAAAATTCACATTTTTACACATTTACATCGTCGAGTGTACTCGAGAGTTAAATTCAGTATTCAATTTGAACACTCCTCCCTACATTTAACCGGGAATCGTTAGACGCTGAATAATTTGTCCGTTCATGTTACCTCCCATGCCCGGTGGAGATGGATGGATTTGTTAATTAAAACTTATGTAGGATACACGGAAATAATCAATTATTTAATCATAGTTTAAATAATTGATTATTTCCTATTATTATAACATATCTCACGACCCTGACGTACAGGGGTAGGAAAACAGGATTTCTTACCTTTTTTCTAGGATAAGTTAATGTTATTTGAGTTATGCTTAGCTATCCGCAACGTGGCCTCAATAAAAAAAAGCTAAGAGGACCACAGACGTGTAGCCGGCGGTTTTAAACAGGTCGCTCTTTTCTTAAAAGCGTCTAAGTCGTAACTGTTTTTAAATACCGCTGACATATTCCAACTCGACGAAGATTAGGTTATTCTGGCTATTAAAGTCTACTACAGTTCTAGGGAACTTAAAACGTCCGACTGTCTTCAAACAGCTACCAAATCTATACTAATATAATAAAGCGTAAACACACACTTCTTTGTTGCCTACGATGTCAGAAATTACAGTATATTTTTGAATATTCCTTTTTTAAATAAAAAGCCCTACACTTACGTCACGCTTTAGACTATATATTTTCACGCCATTAAACTTAGGGGGTAAATATTTTGGATAAAAACCCTAATGTGGGAAAGAGACCATAAGTTGCTGCCAACATCAAGGAAGCAAGGTTGCCATGGTTTGTCATCATGTCATGTCATTTTGACATTTGCAATTGATAATTTGACACATGTAAACATTAAAATAAAATTTTCATAAATTCATGCGGATGAAGTCGCAAGGGAACAGCTAGTAATGAATATTTGATTTCCTTTTAACAACATCGCACCGCCTTTCCCTGCACTATAATTCGTTCGTCTCTAATTGCCTCTCAAAGCGTAGTAAAACGTTAAATAGATTAATTCCGCGTGTCCGTGCTGCGTAAGATTTACAAGCTAGATAAGTAACTCGTAAACAAGTTAAACAGTAATATCTCTCACTTAAGGCACCGCGCCGCTCGTTTCCCGTTTTACGACCATCTCCAAGTTATTATAACCGCGTTCTGATGAGATACTGAACGTTATCGTAAAATAATACGGCCTTAATACTATGTAATATTATAAGATTATCTTTGGAAAGTGCGTTAGTACTTGAGATGTTTTTCATTGTTATGTTTTTATCGATATTCTTTTTATTGTTTTTTCTAATACGAAATGTGTTTATTTACATCATATAAATCATAGAAAACTCTAAAATTATCAGTATTTCTCTACTATATTACACTAGCTGTTGCTCGCGACTTCGTCCGCGTGTTATAAAAAGTAGTAAAAAATATAGCCTATGTTACTCACTGATAACGTCTGGAGGAGGGAAGGTCGCGACGATCTCTTCCGGCGTTGGGAGCAGAGATTGGCGGGCGCCTCGGCGAGCAAGCGCCTTGTTGAGGCAGTCCGCCCCGACCTGCGCCAGTGGGTGGAGGCGAGGCACCGGGAGCCGACTTACTTCCTGACGCAGCTACTCACAGGGCACGGCTGTTTCGGCCGTTACCTGTGCGTGGTTGTGGGAATTGAGTCGGATCCCGGGTGCCGCCATTGCGCGTCAGGCGCCGTGGACACAGCCGAGCACACGCTCGCTGTGTGCACGGGCTGGGACGCTCAACGCGCCACGCTTACTGGCGCAATCGGACGGGATCTGTCGCTGCCGGCCGTCGTACGAACGATGGTCGGCAGTGAACAGAGCTGGGCCGCCGTCGCCTCGTTTGCACGCGAGGTGATGGTGGCCAAAAGAGAGGCCCTACGGGAACGCGAGCGTGCCGGCGATACGCTGCCGCCCCGTAGGGCTCCAGCGAGGGGCCGCCGGCGTGCGAGATATGCCGCGGCCCTTCAGCTGAACTGAGAGGGCCACGCGCGACGGGTCGGGGGACCTGTCGCGCCGAATGTGGCGGATGTGCCCCCTCTTGTGTTCCGAGGGGGCCACCATCATAGGGCGACGGGAGGGGTTTAACATCTGACCCCTCCCTACACGTGTCGAGCCCCTAACAAGGGGCTCCCCCTAGCCGGGTCGTGGATAAACTAACGTAGATGCCACGGCCCGGTTGGGCGAAGGAGAACACCGCGGGGTTTAGTGGGTAGTCCGACCGAAAAAGGCCGGGAGTCCCACACGAAACTGTCCCTGCTGCCCCCGCAGCACGGATGGTGCAGTGCGTAAATGCATTCCCCGCGACAACAAAAAAAAAAAACTCACTGATAACGTAGCTTTTTAATGGTGAAAAAATTTTTAAAACCGGCCCAGTACTTTTTGAGTTATTTCAATACATACAAAAATACAAATGTATCCTCTTTATAATATTAGTATTATTGTCATATAATTTCTACTTTCTGTAGGATTCCTAATTTAAATCTTATCTTACTAATATTATAAATGCGAAAGTTTGGATGGATGGATGGATCGATGTTTGTTAGAGTTTGTAACCTAAAGAGCTGAACGTATCTGGATGAAATTTGGCATAGATCTAGAGGATAGTCTAGAAGAACACATAGGCTAATTTCCTTTTTTTTATTCATACCACGCGGCGAAGTCGCGGGCGAAAGCTAGTCAAAAATAAATTATTTTATTAACAACGCATTATGTTTCACCCTTTTTACGTCATTAAATTAAATCTTTTGAACAGATCTAAAAATAAATTTTACTTATCTGTAAAATCTGATTAACATAGATACGATAAATTAGTTTTTTTTACCAAAATAATCGTAAAGCGTGCGCTTTCATTAATTATGTTGATTCTTGAGATTACAGACTACCACTATTTATCTCAAGTTACCACTCAGATTAGAAAACTGTTAATTTGTGAACTGACCGATTGTTAAATGTCCCAGTTAGCGCGCACAAAGGGCGAGCGGCCGTGGAAAGTGACTACCCAACTGTATCTCCTAGTTATGTACGTTTCCGTTCTCTAACGTCACGAGAAAATTTATACATTTGATTATAACGTAAATGATATTGGTATATCAATACTGGTATTATAAAGAGGAAAGATTTGTATTTTTGTACTTTTGTATTTAATAGTAAAACTGAAAAACTACTGGGCCGATTTCAAAAATTTCCGTTCAAAAGCTACATTATCACTGAGTAACATAGGCTATAATTATGACAATTTTTTTTTAATTAAGCGTAGACGAAGTAAAATGTTTATTTCCTTACATAAATAATCTAAACGTATTAATTTTCAGTGTCAAATAGAACTAGAACAAGAAAATAGACAAAGAATTAATTGAATTTTCGTTACACTCTCTGAAGATATCGTTAATTACCTAAATAGTATTATTGAATACAACATTTTTTTGTCGTGTGTTAAAACAATGGAAATGCGCATCAACACTTCCCCGATCACAATCTCGGAACAAATGAGCGTAACTGGCGCGATAAAAGGTGTGATAACCAATGCTATATTATACACCTTTTTTGCGTTTTGAGGTCAGCAGGGGTGAGTGCTAGGGGTGATCAAGTAAATCAGGGGATGAAGAATATATTTCTAGCGTTATCTTTGGTTGTAACATTAAGGAACGAATGACTGAATGATAATCAATTTATTCGTTCAGTCAGCATGTGTCCAGACGAATCCTATCACAGAGTATTTTTGAAAAGTCTCTTACACAAGCTACCCTAAGTATTATTGCTGTTGCATTTTTTTAAGTTAAGTGCGATGGAACACAGATTTGTTAATTGACCGCTAAGGAAGTCCTTTAACGCTCCTCACTTTAAACCTATGTACATTAATTAAGATAACTTTAAATTAATAGCGTTCGGATTTTTTTATCTATACTAATATTATAAAGAGGATAGATTTGTATTTTTGTATGTATTGAAATAACTCAAAAACTACTGGGCCGATTTTAAAAATTCTGTCCCCGTTAGAAAGGTAATTTATCTGTGAGTGACATAGGCTATATTTTTTCATATCACGCGGGCGAAGTCGCGAGCAACAGCTAGTGCTTTATACAGTACGGAATATCGAAATTCGCATCACAATAAAGGAATAGTTTTAAAATCATCCAATATTTTCATTTCCATTGAAATGGCAATAGGAAGCTGTAAATTTGAACTGAACGGGATGCGAAAGGGATAGTGGTATAAATATACAGTAAGTTTGAAAGGGAGGAAGATAGGTTTTGTGATAAACAATAGTGGGGAAGGATTTACGAGCTTATGAGGCATTGTTTTATACCGAGCACAATGGCCGTTATTTATAGTATTTGTGCGACTTGTCACGTTACTGGCGGTTTCAATTCCGATGCTTTAAGCCTTGCCAAATTATATTGCTTTTGTATTTATTGCTATAAAATATGTTTTCAATTAATAACTAGCAGGCTGGCAGGCTTCCGTCCGCATGGTGTTAAATGTAGCCTATATATGTGTTATTCCAGACTATATGCTCTATATCTATGCCAAATTTAATCGAAATCAGATTGGCAGAAAATCGTAGGCTATAAACTCTAACAAACATCTTTTGCATTTATAATATTATTAGTTTATTTTTTTTTACGTAAAAACAATAAAAAGAAATCTACACGTGTGTTAAAAACACGCGATTTCCTACTTCATCAAGCATTTCCTTTAAGGCGGTACTCTTAAAAAAAGCGGATTCCTTTCATGCAGCGAATGACTTTATCGTGTTTTTTTACTGCTACCCTCAAACACGGCTTGTAATAAAACCAACGAGTTTGATTTACCCTGGAATAGCATGCGATGGTAGTACATTCTGGTTAAAATAGAAGCTTGTACAGTCAGCCACATAAATCATTCTTAACATTGTAAATGCCAAATTTTGAATGGATAGATGGATGTTTGTTAGTTTATAGCATAATTGGCTATACGGATCTCGATGAGAATTGTCATAAAATGTAGAGGATAGTTTGGAATGGGCGACTTAGGGCATGTCCCACTACTGGCTGATAGAGGCTCAGATAGCTTGAAAATGACGTCACTCTCAGATAAGATAGCAAAATCTGATATTTTCCTCACATATTTTACACGTTGGGTTGTTAGACAATATACAATTTGGTGGGACAGGCCCTATCTTTTGTTTCTTTTTACGCGAACGGAGTCGCAGTCGACAGCTAGTATGTGTCTATTAGTATATGCCTGTACTATCAAAAATATTAATGCACGATTTATGTATGCTTCCGAATATCAATTCGTGCTATAGCACGAATATTCTATAGAATATGTGCATAAATATTTTTAGAAACTAAAGGCCAGGTGAGTTGCTTAAGTAAATGTATACAAGTGTAGGTAGCTGACTGTACGTCTATTTTAAAGTTCGCTGTTTTTGCTTAGTTATACTACTTCTAGTGACAGGTAGATAATTGGTAATAGATGGTAGAAATATTGGTGGATGTTCTTCGATTCGCGAATTCCGTGATTTTGTGATTTGTAATATAACTATTAGTAAAAGAAGTTAAATAACAAATTATGTCAAAACTTTTATCGTGAATCATATATTTTGATAGAGAAAACTACGAAAACCCGTTTGTAATTTTTTTTATTCTTTTTTTCCTACACAGTCCAACTGATTGTTGAAATTATACACACGGATAATTTTAACTGATCAGTTCAATTGTTCAGTTAAGACTGAAAATCTGTAGTAAGATTTATTCCATTTCTACATATCTTTTTTAATATGTTTACCGTTATCTATTGTTTTCGTTCACCAGCTTTGTAAGAACACAACCAAAAAATTAGAGTTACATAATTCTTTAAACGCTTCAGTCTATGACTCGCTCCATACCAAAACGGCTATAATTTATTACATGTTTACCCGATCTTAGTCAACAATTGGTGTAATTTTGCCTTCATTTCACTTGCAAATGAGTTGAGAAACGATTGTAAGCTGTTAGCTATTCACCTGTTATTGTGTTTGTGATGATATCACAGACCATTGTTGTACTGACATTGTTGTACTGATATAGGGTAATTAGTTGAATGCCTTTTAATATCAACAATTAATCGATAAATATATAGCCTAAAGCGTGACGTAAGTGTAGGGATTTTTATTAAAAAAATAAGTATTCAAAAATATGCTGTAATTGCTGACATCTTAGGCAACAAAGAAGTGTGTGTTTACGCTTTATTATAATAGTATAGAAGTATAGAAGTATAGAAGTATAGAAGTATAGAAGTATAGATATAGATGAGGATGAAGCCGTTACGTATAAGTGTGGTGGATGTGGCTACCATGGTGACAGGTGACAAGTGACAGGCGGCTCATTGTTACGTTGCACTTTCGACACGTCACCTGACAACGCACGCTTAGCGGAATTTGTCACAAGGTATGAACTTACAGCGGTTTTACTCGACGCAAGAAAAGTTATATTGAATTACAAAAAAAATGAATAACTAGGAGGTTATCTGATCTAAAAGTTAAAGAAAATGCAGATTTTTCTTTATTTTATAAGATTCTTTACTTTAAAGTTGTGTATAAATGTTTTGTGAATGTTTTCCATGGCTATTTCTATATCGTAAGATGAAGCGCAAAGCCCGCTGTAGACGCTTAATCCTAACTGATAGTTTTGACTGAAGGATCTTTTTCAGTTAAAACAGTGTGTAGGCAAAAATTTAACTGTACAATTTTTTTTATTCTTTTTTTCCTACACAGTCCAACTGATTGTTGAAATTATACACACGGATAATTTTAACTGATCAGTTCAATTGTTCAGTTAAGACTGAAAATCTGTAGTAAGATTTATTCCATTTCTACATATCTTTTTTAATATGTTTACCGTTATCTATTGTTTTCGTTCACCAGCTTTGTAAGAACACAACCAAAAAATTAGAGTTACATAATTCTTTAAACGCTTCAGTCTATGACTCGCTCCATACCAAAACGGCTATAATTTATTACATGTTTACCCGATCTTAGTCAACAATTGGTGTAATTTTGCCTTCATTTCACTTGCAAATGAGTTGAGAAACGATTGTAAGCTGTTAGCTATTCACCTGTTATTGTGTTTGTGATGATATCACAGACCATTGTTGTACTGACATTGTTGTACTGATATAGGGTAATTAGTTGATTGCCTTTTAATATCAACAATTAATCGATAAATATAGCTATTTAATGAATAAATAAAACACTATATTTTTTACTCTAAACTATTAGACATATTTTAATAAACACTTAACTTTGTAGACAATTTTTTTTAGAAATCTGGTAACGTTTTTAACACCTCCTTTCAATTTTAAATTGTTAAATGATGTGGTTAAATGATTTTAGTTAAGTCTTTCATAGTTTGTCTGTGTTTCGACGTTTAATTAAAAAAAAATCCTGATAAAAATCATGACAATTTTCAGTACAAAATGAATAACGAATTTAACTAAAGAAGTCCTTAAATATTGGCTTTCGTAAAAGATCTATAAAATTCACAAGAAAATAAGGATCTCGGGGTTCTGTAAACGAAATCACCAGATTCATCTCCTATTTTATTAAGTCTTAGTACATTTTCTGCGAACACCTAGTAAAAGATTTTCAAGGATGAATAAAGACATATCAAACTACTAGACAGGGCAATAAATAACTTTTAAAAAGAATAATCATTAACAAAACTAACACTTAAAACAGAAAAACTATACTATTTTATTTTAATAAACAATTATTTATTAGTATTGGGATAATCTGAGTATTCAGGTTTTAATAAGAATAGATATTGACTAGTAATAGTATATTAAAATGTTTGAAGAATAATCGTAGTTTGATTTGTTCAGTTTGTGTTTTGTGAAAATAACATAACTTCTTGATTATTGGAGGTCTAGTAAATTCGTATCTCTGTGGAAAACCTATAAAAGCTGGGCACCTGGATGCTTCCAAACCTTGTTACAAGCGTTACGATGTTAAGTGACTGGATATGCCTTGAATTTATTTCTGTACGGTGTTAAGTTATTAATTCTATCTTTCTAAATCACAATAACCAATTTTTTTCTGTATATCATCATCATCACTAGTGTATACCTTTCATTAATCCATTCAAAACATGAATGACGTTATTTATAAGCTGCTACTATTTGTTGACACATCTAGTAGGAATATATCTTTGTAGTTTTAGAAACGCTCCCAGCGCCATCTATGATTAAGTTCGGGTGGACGCTTCGCTGCGAGCACCGAGCTCAGCACCCCACATTCCCGGTGTTGTTTTCCTAGTACCCGAAACTGTACGTGACTGCTTTTAACCCGATCTGAAAGAGGATTCAATATCGGTGTTTCCAATTATTAATTCTTGAATATATTTGAAGAGTCAGTAATTTTCTGAATTATACTAATAATGCGAAAGGTTAGATGGATGGATGTTTGTTAGAGTTTGTAGCCTAAACGGCTGAATGGATTTCGATGAAATTTGGTATGAATGTAAAGGATGAACACACAGAGTACCCTATGTTTTGTTTTAGTTCCATGCGAACGGAGTCGCGGGCGAAAGCTAGTTATAAATAATTTTGTTTTGAAAGATTGAAAAATCAACCTAAAATTGACTATAGCTATAGGTTATGTTTTCTAATTTCGTTAATTTTCTTGTTTCAAAAACATAATAAAGTTGGCGACTAAATACAGATTAAAAACATTTTTTAATGAAACGATGGGAAAATATCGACATTAAAATTCATTTGAAAACAGATTAATTGTAAGAAAAACGAATAATTTGAATTTTACTGCACAAAAACACTGACAAACAACGTTAATTGTTGTGGCGTTTTGAACTGTGTCATAACAATTAAAATACGTTTTTTAATACTTTAATCAATTCAAAAATAACTCACTTGAACTCTCAGCACTTTGAAGTGACCGAGTTTTTCTGATGCAATATTTGATTTCATTGTATCATTCTTAAGATAAAGGTACACACGTTTTTTAATAGTTCTACAAATTTAACTGTATAGTCTTATTTGACTGTAATTTTGCATTCTAAAGTGTATAATGATTAAAAGGTGCGACGCCTATAAACCATGTAAGTGGTTTGGCGGGAATGACTTATGTCTTATTTATGTATTATATTTTGGAAATAAAGAAAAAAAAAATATCTATACTTCTATACTACTATAATAAAGCGTAAACACACACTTCTTTGTTGCCTAAGATGTCAGCAATTACAGCATATTTTTGAACAATTCTTTTTTTAATAAAAAGCCCTACACTTTCGTCACGCTTTAGGCTATATATTTTCACGCTAATAAACTTATAGGTTAAATAAATTGGAAAAAACCTTCATGTGGGAAAGGGACCATAAGATACAAGCTGCCAACATTAAGGAAGCAAGGTTATTATGGTAACGGTAATTTTGACATTTTGACATCCTACTTGTACTTCAAAGAAACTTTGATATGAAATTTATTACAAATTATTTAGCAAAAAACCCAAAAAAATGCTAGTAAAAGGAAAGTATTTTAACGGTCCATTTTATGTGAAGATTTATATATTTCTCGATAAAGTGCGGTCCGAAGCGGGTACATTTATTTTTGCGATTGTGACGCAAATAAAAATGAAGTTTCCTGAACGGACCGCAAGGGGCCGCCCTTACGCTAAAAACTAACCACAAGTACTATCACACAAAAAAGTTTAAACGCAAAAAACAAATAAAAAATTATAGAATTACTATCTTCAATCTCGGTGAGATCAGAGCGTCGGTGGTTCAGTGGTTTCAGCACTTGACTTGTAATCTACTGGTCTTGGGTTCGAATCCCGCAATGTACCAATGTCATTTTCGATTTTTCGAATTTTCATATGTACATAATTTACCCGACGTTCTTACGGTGAAGGGAAACATCGTGATACAACCTGCACATATCGGCGAAGAAATTCAAAGATATGTGTGTAGTCAACCAACCCGCACTTGATCAGTGTGGTTGACTATGGCCTAGTCACCCCTTATTAGGGTAGGCTGAGAGCCCCTCGGTGGGGACGTATAGTGAGCTGGTGATGATGATGATTGATGATCTTCAGTCTTTGCTAGGAAAGATAAGTTCCCATAGCTTTATAAATGCAATAAACAGATAATTTTGCGAAAGAAAAAATAACGATTTTATCTTATTAACTCGTATTTTAATAGCAGGAACAATTTCTTCATTTATTTATTAAAAAAGAAACTACAAGAAACTTAATATCTAAGAAAAATGAACAACAAATAATTTCTTCCTCGACTTTTTCTATTTTAATGATGAAAATTCTAAGAAATCGGAATATTTCCTTCATAAGAAGCTTAAAAAATCTCCTGGGATATAAAAATAATATAATATCCGCGTCAAATAGAAAAGACAAAATTGTTCCTAAGGCTTGTTTAGTTAGTCTATTTAAGTAAACACGTATTCCTTCTCTCTCTCTTCTCTATTATATCTCATGCTAAGTCTTAACTTAGAGAGACTCTGAGTACGGTAGTTAATGATAAACATTAATTAACTTTTATTAGTTCCAAAAATGAGCTAAAGATATCTCATGCTTAATTTTAACTTAGGGAGACTATATATATATATATATATGACTAGCTGTTCCCGTGCGACTTCATCCGCATGAAATTATAAAAACTTTATTTTATTGTTTACATTTGTCAAATTATCAATTACAAATGTCAAAATGACATGACAAGATGACAACCTTGCTTCCTTGATGTTGGCAGCAACTTATGGTCTCTTTCCCACATTAAGGATTTTATCCAAAATATTTAACCCCTAAGTTTGATGGCGTGAAAAAATATAGCCTAAAGCGTGACGCAAGTGTAAGGCTTTTTATAAAAAAAAGAATTATTCAAAAATATGCTGTAATTACTGACATCTTAGGCAACAAAGAAGTGTGTGTTTACGCTTTATTATAATAGTATAGATATATCTATATCTATATCTATATCTAATCTATATCTATATCTATATCTATATCTATATCTATATCTATATCTAATCTATATCTATATCTATATCTATATCTATATCTATATCTATATCTATATCTAATCTATATCTATATCTATATCTATATCTATATCTATATCTATATCTATATCTATATCTATATCTATATCTATATCTATATCTAATCTATATCTATATCTAATCTATATCTATATCTATATCTATATCTATATCTATATCTAATCTATATCTATATCTATATCTATATCTATATCTATATCTATATATAGATATTAATGAATCACGATAAAAAAATAAAGCAGTTTTTTTCCCGAGTGTACATCCCTTTAAATGGATACCTGTATCTATCGGAAGTTTACGCTTCGTTGACTTTTACACGGAATCGCGGTTGACGTAACGAAGGTACCTATATCATTTTTTTCTTGTCCATTTTCCTCGCGATTGTACCATAGATAGTATATCTATACTAATATTATAAATAGGAAAGATTTGTGTTTTGTATTTTTGTATATATTGAAATAACTCAAAAACTACTGGGCCGATTTTAAAAATTCTTTCACCATTAGTAAGGTAATTTATCTGTGAGTAACATAGGCTATGTTTTTTTATTATTTTTAAATTTCACGCGGGCGAAGACGCGAGCAACAGCTAGTTTTTTATATTTACAATACTACCAGGTTAAAGCAATCTCACTAATATTATAAATGGGAAAGTTTATATAGATGTTTGTTAGAGTTTGCCTATACTGCTGAACTGATCTCGATGAAAGGATGAAGATCTCGATCTATACATCTATATGTAGAGGATAATCACACATATAGAGATAGCACATTGCTTACTAAGGGCGTGTCCCACCAAATTGTAAATTGTCTGATAACAGTCCAACGTGTAAAATATGTGATGGAAATATCGGATTTTGTTACCTTATCTGACAGTGACGTTTTAAGCTATCTGAGCCTCTATCAGCCAGTGGTGGGACAGGCCCTAAGTGTTTTTACTTCGGCGCGGTCGAATTCGCGAGCGAAAGCTAGTTTATGACTATATGTATCTTGTAGCCATTCCAGTTAAGTTGTAGACTTCAGTGTAATCGAATGGTGAGATTCAAACCCATGACCACGTCTTTAAATGTCCGTTCCATTAACCACTAGGCCATTGGTACTAATAGGTAGAGGGGGTAAAGCGATGTGGGAGGGTATAAAAGACGCTTTTCCATGTAACGCTAAGTGAAAATCTCGAAATTAAGTTGGTCGGCTCTTTGTCGAGAATTTATTGTCTGTGTTAAAGTTGGAAACTTTCGTTGTTAAAACAAAGGGAAGCCTTTGTGGTTTTGTACCAAAACGTAGATATTGTCGATGAAACTTTTAGAGTAACTAGATATTATATATAAATATACTAGCTGTTCTCGTGCGATTTCATCAGCATAAAATTATTTTATTATTTACATGTGTCAAATTGTCAATTGCAAATGACACAGTGACATGACATAACAAAACTTGGCAATCTTGCTTCCTTGATGTTGGCAGCAACTTATGTTCTCTTTTCCACATTAGGGTTATTATCCAAAATATGTACCCCCTAAGTTTGATGGCGTGAAAATATATAGCCTAAAGCGTGACTTAAGTGTAGGGCTTTTTATATAAAAAAAGAATTATTCAAAAATATGCTGTAATTGCTGATATCTTAGGCAACAAAGAAGTGTGTGTTTACGCTTTATTATAATAGTATAGATTTATTAATTCATACTATGGTATTAGACATTTAAAAAACTTTACTATTGATTAATTAACTTAGGTAATTGATTACTATGACTTTATAAGTTAACACCTCTTTAAAATCATTTACCTCTAAAGCTGTGTCTACTTTAAATGACATGGTTTCGTTGCTACGCCTTACTTTATTGTTTGAAAAACAAATTACAAGTAATTGTTTCGTAAATTATTATCAAGAACCGGCAATTCGATAGAAAAACAATTCATTTTATAAGGAAGCTATTTGTTTTTCCACCAAACACCAATGTCAATCAGGAAATCATTTCGGACACGATCGGAGCGCCATCTTGAATCCATAAGAAACAAGATGGCCGCCGGGAGCGTAGTGACACTCGTTAAGGCTGACAAATAAGCACAATTGACGGCGCCTTCCGACCTCTCTAAAGGAAAAACAAACTTAAGGGTCAGTACACAATAACATTAAAATGTATATTTGTATATTGGTAAGAATTCATGTACCTTATCTTAACTTTAAGCTGAAGTGAAGTTTGCCTTTCTTTGCTGTCTCATACTGGATCTCAGTCTTCTTTAGATATATGTATACTAGCTTTCGCCCGCGACTCCGTCCGCGTGGAATTAAAAAAAAATCAAAAGTGAGTATCCTATGTGTTCTTCCAGACTATCCTCTACATCGATACCAAATTTCATCGAAATCCGTTCAGCCGTTTAGGCTACAAACTCTAACAAACATCCATCCATCTAAACTTTCACATTTATAATATTAGTAAGATTTGGGTATGGCGGAGGTAAGTGTCATATTTTCTGAATTCAAATCTTTTTGAGTATCATCATTTCTATATCTCGTTAAAGGTAATAAATAATGTTAAATTAATTAACAATGCTGTTACTAACGAAATATAAATAATCGTGTTCTTCTAATAATTGTCAAAAATAGATAAAATATTTTTTTTATCAGTGTGAAATCATCTCAAGCGGACCAATTTCTAGATGACATAATAATAACCGGTCGTCGACGAGCCACCCCTCCCATCCTCAATTCATAGAGTGAATTCATTCGTTCCTTAGTGTGATTAACTTTCAGATTTAGCGAGCGTTCAGGAATGAAGAATGAATGATTTAGTAAAGCTCCAATCAGTCCTACACTTCTTTGATCTTCTCTCTCACTCCATCTTCAGCAGCGATCGTTTCGCCATTTTGGCGGTTTTAGGTGCCCGCTTGCTCTTGCCACCTTATCTATACTAATATTATAAAGAGGAAAGATTTGTATTTTTGTATGTATTGAAATAACTCAAAAACTACTGGGTCGATTTAAAAAATTCTTTCACCATTAAAAAGCTACGTTATCAGTGAGTGACATAGGCTATATTTTTTGATATTTTTTAATTAAACGCGGGCGAAGTCGCGAGCAACGGCTAGTATTATATAAATATAAAAAATCTACACTAATATTATAAAGAGGAAAGATTTGTATTTTTAGATTTTTGTATGTATTCGATACACGTAAAAACTACTGTGCCGATTTCAAAAAATCTTTTACCATTAGAAAGGTAATTTATCTGTGAGTAACATAGGCTATGTTTTTATTATTTTTTTAATTTCAAGCGGGCGTAGTTGCGAGCAACAGTTACTCGTTAGCTATAAAATCTAAATTCACTCCTTTTTTGAAACCCTTTTTCATACAATCCATCCAAACTTTCTTCTGTCTCCTTTTGAAGCCACTCAAATTCAATCATATTAGTTACGTTCAAAGTTCATTTTTTATTCTACTTTAAATTGAGTAAGAGCGGGCGCACACCTTTGACTAAACTATCGCACAATTAGTGTGTGATTGTCGATTGTTTCGCAGCCAAATTCAACTGTTTAGTTGCACAACTAAACATTGAGTAGTGTGCGCACCTCCATATAAGCTTATAGGAATCAAAGCGAGACTAAATAATTTGTTAGTTTAGTCAAAAGTGTGCGTAAGAACACCACACATAATTATCATTATCTCCCCTTATTCTAGCACATTAGGGTCTGCGCACCAGGCTTTTGTTCTCCAGGTTAATCTAACTTCCGTCACCTCAGTCACTCCCTTCTTGATCATGTCCCCTTTCAATCCATCCATATCTTTATTGTCTCTTATCTTTACCGGTATACTCAAAGGAGCATTTTATTTCATTAATAGCTTTCGCCCGCGACTCCGTCCGCGTAGAATAAAAAAAAGCGAGTAGTCTATGTGATCTTCCAGACTAGCCTGTACATCTACACCAAATTTCATTGAAATCCGTTCAGCCGTGTAGGCTACAAACTTTAACAAATATCCATCCATACATCTAAACTTTCGCATTTATAATATTAGTAAGAATAGTAAAATTTACATTAGATTAGGTTAAAGTAAAAATAACTGCGATAAACCTCAACGTATACTTGGAGAGAGTACGTAAACAATTGAGGAGTTGAGGACAAAGGAAAATGGATTCAGGGCGGATACGTCGCCATCTCGTAACGATATTTAACGTTGTTTTTCTATATTCACCTGAGCTCCGTAAAGACATATAAAGTAACTGCCGAGTGGGTGATACGGAAGGGAGGAAAAATAGGGTTGTCAAAAACAACTAGATTTTTTTTGTGTGATTTTTTTATTACAAATTTACATACATCATTATTAATAATTTCAAGTTTAGCTATTGGTGTAGTCTTTTTCAAAAAAGGGTATTTTGGCAAAATTTTATATTCAATATTTATATTTTTATCACTGATTGCTCCCTACCGCTCATCCTCTTGAGGAAATTTAAATAAAATCTCTCAAAATTTTATTCAATTAAACAGTCATGTTTCTAATTAATATTATAATATTACGATGTTAGAGACAACCCTAGTTATTCACTGATTTATCGGATGTAGGGAAAAACACCGTTGATTCTGTGGCCCCGCAAAGTATACTTGGATATAGATGGAGCCACTGAGACAAGACCTATGCGATGCTTTAATATCTTGTATAATGCGATCAAACGTAATCATTTACTTTTAGGCACGTTGGATTATAAACAGACAAGCTTTCGCCCGCGACTACGTCCGCGTGGTATTAAAAAAACAAAACCAAGTAGCCTATGTGTTCTTCCAGACTATCCTGTACGTCTACGCCAAATTTCATCGAGATCCGTTCAGCCGTTTAGGCTACAAACTCTAACAAACATCCATCCATCCATCCATCCATCTAGTATACAGGGTTATTGGTAATTAGACGTATTCCCGTTAGGAGGTAATAGAGGGGATCATTTGTGATAATTTTGACCCCTATATGCATTATCCAAAAGTTAACCATTTTCGAGTAATCTTGATTTTTCGATTTTTTCAAAATCAGTCGAAATTGCAACTTTAAAAATTTATTTAAAAAAAACTATCAATGATAACTTATTTTTTTTCTTCGGATTTATAAAAACCATTAAACACTGATTATTTTACAATATAAGGACATCATTTATCTGTCGAAATTAAAAATTGCGAGCTAAAGAACCATTTTACTCTAATATTTTTCGAGATTCTCATCCACTGAAATGCCTTAAAAACGAAAAAACCGTTATGGAACTTGGTCTGCAGATTTTTTAAAAACATTCCCGTTTTCTTAGCTCTCCAAAAATGCATAATAACTAGGAACTTGTCCCAAGGCCACTGAAATAAACACATGATTTCAACGGAATCGGACGGTATTCGTACTCGAACTAAAGTTACGGTTGGTTTTGAAAACTCCCATAAAAGTAATTAAAAACAATAGCAAACGTGAAATTAACCAAAAATACAAAACCGAAATAAAATTTAGACCCAGTAACAGTTTAATAAATACCTATTATTAATCTTGCAACCTCCACATATATGTATGGAACTTAACATCGTTTTAAAAATAAAAATTATATCAAATCAAATAACAATATTTTCCAATGCCGTATTTTTAACTTCTCTCGATAATTTCTCCTTCCACACGTAGCGTTATAATGAAAGCTACATTCCTCGTTGCTAGAATAAATCTTGCGCCGTGACAGATTGACAGGCCGACAGATGGGGTTGCTTTCGTCTTTATTCGCTTTATAATTCCCCCTCCACCCCTTAACCACTTGACGAGGATCTTGTTATTAAACAAATAAACTCATTGTTTATTCAAATACTCCAAAACTGTTGTAATTAGAGACTGATCTAACGGTCTTAATTTTAACCTAACTCATTGCTAGATTATATACATAAAAAATCCATTTAAAAACTTGTTTGTTCTTCCAGACTATATTTAACATCTGTAACTAATTTCATCTTAATCCGTTTATGAGATATTTACTAACAAACATCTATACATTCGTCTTTATGATTAGTATGAAGCTTCTAAGTTGATGAAGATTGTCTCTGTATTTGTTTATGAGATTAATTATAATTTAATTGGTTGTAGAAACTATTTAAATTCTATTTATATTATTACACTTATTATAATTTATGTTATTACTAGCTTTCGCCCGCGACTCCGTCCGCGTGGTATTAAAAAAACAAAACCAAGTAGCCTATGTGTTCTTCCAGACTATCCTCTACATGTATGCCAAATTTCATTGATATCCGTTCAGCAGTTTAGGCTATACACTCTAACAAACATCCATTCATCCATGCATCCATCTATCCAAACTTTCACATTTATAATATTATTATAGTAAATATTATGCATTTTACCTTCAAGTATTCTCATTATAAATTAAAACAATAACGATCGATATTAATAAAATGTCAAATATTTTTCTTTGCGTGGACGCGAGCGTCCAAGATGGCGGCCGGCCAAGTTGACAATGCACTCATATCATTTGCGTCACTCCAACAATGACGTACAGCCGACATTTGCCCGACAGTCGGGCATTTTTTGGCCCCGCAATCGAAAATATGTTTGTCTAAACTATTATGAGATATAAAACAACGAAAATATATTGCTGTAGTGAATGTTTTGACATTTTATTTGACAGATTCAATGTTGCTAGAGGTGAAAATTGAAAGGATATTTGCGGTGATTACTTTTGTTTTTTTTTTAGTTTGGATAATCAAACCATTTATAAAGAGTTAGATGTCTACATTTTCGTACGAGACTGTTAAAAGATATCTTATCTTATACCTTAAATGTTTTCTTTCTTATTTATTGTAGTTTAAAACGACCTCTATAAATTTAACAATTAAATCAACGAAACATTTCAACCAGAAACAACGCAAACCCACTAGCCGGTAAATCATTCGTTCATATCTGCTAAATTATGAACGCGCTGAGATTGTCTTATCGTAGCATCAGTGTTGCCATAAAGCATAATAAAATTTGCTTTCATAGTGTTTCCTTTCAGCGAACATTTCCCTCCGTTACGTAAATAAATTATTTTCGTAACACAAAATGGCGTAGGCGAAGTAGCGAATGTGAATTAAAATGATCATCACTTCAAAAATCAAAGTAAAAGATTATTAAATGTTTCTTCCGTTATATTTAACTAGCTTTCGCTCGCGACTCCGTCCGCGTGGAATTAAAAAAAAAAACAAAAGTAAGTAGCCTATGTGTTCTTCCAGACTATGCTCTACATCTATGCCAAATTTCATTGAAATCCGTTCAGCCGTTTAGGCTACAAACTCTAACAAACATCCATCCATCCATCCAAACTTTCGCATTTATAATACTAGTATGATTAGTATGATTTGTTAACAAATGTCGACAGTTTGTTTGATAGTAAGTGATTAGTTTCGACATGTATATAAATTGTGGGTCGGTAGAATTAAGACGTAGCACTTTGTCGATCTCCCCCTTTGAACTAAGACCCCCTTAATTGGGACTTCGGAATTCATTAATCACTTAAAGACCTCTTAAAGACGACATTTAAACCTTTACCTTTGTCATTTGACAGTCAATATAATTCTGTTTAAATATCTTACTAATGTTATAAATGCGAAAGTTTAGATGTATGGATGTTTGTTAGAGTTTGTAGCCTAAACTGCTGAACGGATTTCAATGAAATTCGGCATAGATGTAGAGGATAGTCTGGAAGAACACATAGGCTATGTACTTTTGTTTTTTTTAATTTCACGCGGACGAAGTCGCGGGCGAAAGCTAGTGTAAAATAAGTTAAGTAATATATACATATATATAGATTTTGTACATTTGTGTAAGGAATAATACTCAATATTCAATTGCACAATATTTTCTCCCTGGCCGTGCAATCGCGGGTTCATAGAGTTCGACTATTGCTAGCTCGGAGTTGGCTTGGCGCCAACGCACTGTTTTCCTTCCATCCACGCTTTCCTAACCTCTATTTTTAAACGTACGCTCCGAAAACGTGAGATTTACGGCCACTAATGGCGAATTAATTTCGCATTTGAACGCTTCGGATTAACTTGTTTTTAACGGATGGTGGAAAATTCCCGACGAAATCGCTGGATACACATACTATGTTAACAGATGTTATTTGCTAGCGTCCATCTTTGTTATTTGATCAGATGCGTTCAAGTTAACAACTAAATATATATTTATTTTTCTATCATAAATCTGTAATTTAATGCTTGTAGAAAATACTACTAAATGATAATTAACACGTGGGATCTATTTTTGTACATCATAGACTGTAGTTTTCCTTAGATTGAAGTATTATGAAGAAATTTCATATTTCTGCCAATTTTACTGAAGACAATTAAAATACAAATTCTCTTGTTTCATTTAAGATATTCTCTTGTTTATTTGGGTAAATTATAGGTGTTAATATTATTCTATTTACTTATATAAGTTCTTAATTAGAGTACCAATACTATAAAGTAGCTTTCGCTCGCGACTCCGTCCGCGTGGAATTAAAAAAAACAAAAGTAAGTAGCCTATGTGTTCTTACAGACTATGCTCTACATCTATGCCAAATTTCATTGAAATCCGTTCAGCAGTTTAGAATACAAACTCTAACATCAATCCATCCATCCATCTAAACTTTCGCATTTATAATACTAGTATGATTAGTATGATTTGTTAACAAATGTCGACAGTTTGTTTGATAGTAAGTGATTAGTTTCGACATGTATATAAATTGTGGGTCGGTAGAATTAAGACGTAGCACTTTGTCGATCTCCCCCTTTGAACTAAGACCCCCTTAATTGGGACTTCGGAATTCATTAATCACTTAAAGACCTCTTAAAGACGACATTTAAACCTTTACCTTTGTCATTTAACAGTCAATATAATTCTGCTTAAATATCTTACTAAAATTATAAATGCGAAAGTTTAGATGGATGGATGTTTGTTAGAGTTTGTAGCCTAAACTGCTGAACGGATTTCAATGAAATTCGGCATAGATGTAGAGGATAGTCTGGAAGAACACATAGGCTATGCACTTTTGTTTTTTTTTAATTTCACGCGGACGAAGTCGCGGGCGAAAGCTAGTGTAAAATAAGTTAAGTAATATATACATATATATAGATTTTGTACGTTTGTGTAAGGAATAATACTCAATATTCAATTGCACAATATTTTCTCCCTGGCCGTGCAATCGCGGGTTCATAGAGTTCGACTATTGCTAGCTCGGAGTTGGCTTGGCGCCAACGCACTGTTTTCCTTCCATCCACGCTTTCCTAACCTCTATTTTTAAACGTACGCTCCGAAAACGTGAGATTTACGGCCACTAATGGCGAATTAATTTCGCATTTGAACGCTACGGATTAACTTGTTTTTAACGGATGGTGGAAAATTCCCGGCGAAATCGCTGGATACACATACTATGTTAACAGATGTTATTTGCTAGCGGCCATCTTTGTTATTTGATCAGATGCGATCAAGTTAACAACTAAATATATATTTATTTTTCTATCATAAATCTGTAATTTAATGCTTTTAGAAAATATTACTAAAGGATAATTAACACGTGGGTCTATTTTTGTACAAAATAAACTGTAGTTTTCCTTAGATTGAAGAATTATGAAGAAATTTAATATTTCTGCCAATTTTACTGAAGACAATTAAAATACAATTTCTCTTGTTTAAATTAAGATATTCTCTTGTTTATTTGGGTAAATTATATGTGTTTTTAAAAGTGTTAATATTATTCTATTTACTTTTATAAGTTCTTAATTAGAGTACCAATATTATAAAGTAGCTTTCGCTCGCGACTCCGTCCGCGTGGAATTAAAAAAAACAAAAGTAAGTAGCCTATGTGTTCTTCCAGACTATGCTCTACATCTATACCATATTTCATTGAAATCCGTTCAGCCGTTTAGGCTACAAACTCTAACAAACATCCATCCATCCATCTAAACTTTCGCATTTATAATATTAGTATGAAGTATGAAGTATGATAGGTTTTCACAAAGATCGAAGATACGACAGAAAAGATGCAAAACACTAAAAAAAAAACTTAGAAATGACGAAAATAATTAACCTTCATTAATGTTAGACGTAAATATATGCTATTTTTCGCAATGTATTTTCTAACAGACAAAGTCAAGGTTGGCTGAATATTTACATTGGAGGCAGCTCAAGAAGCTGTAATAGACATCTTGAAATCAAAAACTCTTAGATATTTTTGGTTAAACAAACAAAGGAATCAACTAGAATCTAATATTATAATTATTATGTAAAATCGAATTACATTTAAAAGTATACAAACGATGTGTTTATTGAGCAGAAGTACAGTCAGCTACATAAATATGTACATATTTATGAAACTGAATTAGTATTGGCTTTCGGTTCAAAAATATATTATACAAGCACGTAAACGTTACTAATATGTATTCCAGGTTTTAAGTCTACGGATAAGTCCATACTTATTTTTAACACCGAATCTGTAAAGTAATAAACGTAACTAAAGTATTGTAAATGTGTAGATACTTTTGCATCTGACTGTACAATACACCTTTATATCTAGAAATGGATGGAAGAATTTCAAACAGTTCTTTACATAGATAGAAATGACAACTTCATCGATTTTTGTACTACCAGAAAAGTATATTTTCTACGTGTAGTACAACTGAGAATAAGTTTATATCTATATGAGTTTGAATTTATTTCAGTTCTATTATAATTGATCTAATCATTTTAAAGTCTGAAAGTACGAGGCTTATTTGAAAAACAAGAAAAACAAATGAGTATTCTTAAAATTACAAGAATTACGGCATATTTTTGTGAAAAGCACTTATCAAAATGACAGCTATCACTCGGTGAAAAAAAAAACAACAAACAGTCAACGTTTTTGGCACAAAGAAACAATCGGTTTTCATTAATTTAATTATAGAGCCAAGCGCCACGTGCAGAGGGCGTTTGTTTTCGCGCCACGTGTACGCATGGCGGCCATCTTGGATGCGCTTGAGATGACGGCCTGTCATCGCGCGCTCTTTATTACGTTAATCTGTAATAATTATTACTTACTTTCGCACGCTACTCCGTCCGCGTGGAAATAAAAAACAAAATTAAGTAGTTTATATTTTCTTCTAGACTATCCTCTATATTTATGTCAAACTAGCTGTTACCCGCGACTTAATCCACGCAATATTAAGATAAAAAAGCCTATAATATGCCCGTCAATGTCAGCTACCCTTCAGTGAAAGTTCGGTTGAAATCGGCCCAGCCGTTTCGGAGATTACCCGGAACAAACCCGACTTGCGGACAGACAGACAGACAAAAAATTTTTAAATGCAATTTTCGTTATCAGCAACGCATATACATCTTCCAGAAATCTGTAATTTTTCTATTGATGTTATTATACAAACAGACACTCCAATTTATTATATGTATAGATTTAATCGAGATTCGTTCAGCAGTTTAAGCTACAAACTCTAACAAACATCTAACTAAACAGACCTTATAAGTCGAAACTTCAAATACGTGTTTCTAAGGAAATATTAAGATTCCTATAGAACATCAAAGCGTTTCAATTACCAAGAAACATGAAAATACAATATACTTGAAAAACAAATTATATTAAGGAAAGCACCTTTGAAAACTTCTACATTTCATATTATCTGAACATTACCTTGTCGAAATATATAAAATATTTTTTTGTTATTACATTATTTTCCTCATCTCGAAGCCTTGGCCTGAAAACAAAGATCCTGAAAGAATCCTTCGAAATTACTTTACCTTTCCTTTAGCAACTATATTCCAAGTTTTTGCAACATTATTTTATATTTTGCTCAATATCCTTGAACGTAACAGTTTCACTGGGAATCGTTCCAGGGTAAAGCTGTCGCTAAGTGAGATTGCTCACATAAAATCTACTATAAGGAACTTATTAACTAGCTGTTGCTCGCGACTTCGCCCGTGTGAAATTAAAAATAATACAAAATATAGTCTATGTTACCCACAGATAAGTTACCTTTTTAATGGTGAAAGAATTTTTAAAATCGGCCCAGTAGATTTTGTGTGAATCAAATACATACAAAAATGCAAAAATGCAAATCTTTCCTCTTTATAATATTAGTATAGATATAGATAACATACCCAATTAACAATCCCGAGTGTCGTTAGAAGAATGAAATATAAAAAAACCAATGGGTTATTTTCGTTGAAGTCGACTTCAACAAATGATACGCATTTTAATGAAGAAAATAGATAAAAGATCTCTTTAAACAAAACGCACTTAACCCAAAGCGGTAGGCAGAGATCATTTTCCATTTAGCGTTTCCATTATTGAAATTCGAAAATCAAAACCATATTGGTACATGGTGGGATTTGAACCTGAGACCTGTAAATTACAAATCAAGTGCCAAACTCCTGACCCACCTCTCATCTACATATAAGAATGTAGTTATATTCTTGTAAAATTCTCGTTAAATCTATCTACACAAAATATTTCTTACTAGCTGTCACTCGCGACTTCGTCCACGTGAAATGTAAAATGTTACTCAGCGATAACGTAGCTTTTTAATAGTGAAAGAATTTTTGAAATCGGCCAGGTAGTTTTTGAGTTATTTCAATACATACGAATATACAAATCTTTCCTATAATATTAGTATAGATATATTCTAACGAATGTATGTGTCATAAACTATACCTTCCATATAAATTTGTAATGTAGTTTTTTGTTCACCGTGCATTTGAGTTTCTAATTCGTTCGATAGATCGATCTCAATAATGTAAACAGGAAAATACTCGTGAAAAATTTGTTATTCAAGGAAAATTCCCAGGTTATCCATAAATATAAGCAGTCTTCGCTTGGCAACCAATTTACAAGGCGAAAGGAAACATCGATTGATCGGCATGAGATGTCTTCAGATTTTTGAGATTTTTTTTTTTTTATATTATAAGGTGGCAAACGAGCAAGCGGCCACCCAAATCCGCCAACATGGCGAAGCGACCGCTGCCCATAGACACCCGCAATTGCAGATGCGTTGCCCACCCTAAATCGACGGAGGAGGAGACGCACATAAAGAGGACACTTCCCCCTCCCATACGTCTCCTCCACCGTCAAATCCACTTTCCCATCCAATCCTTTCCTAATAAGAAGAGGGTGGAACGGAAAAGGGACTAAAATTGGGCCTCCGGCACCACACTCATCAGACGAAACGCGGAATTGCTCCCACTTCACGCCTGTCTTCTGTGTGGTCGTGGTACACCGGGCGAGCCGACCCATTCGTGCGAAGATGTTAAAGCGGGCTCTACCACTGTAAAATGAACTGAATGTTTCAGTAATGAAGACGGTTTCATTTATTTAATGTTCATAGCAACAGCAATAATATTATATGATAGCAAAACATGTTTACGATCCAAGATACATAATTGTTTCTACAAGATGTGAGTTTGCCAAATTGCTAGTTCGGAGAAATACAATAGCAATAATTAATTGACAATAACAAATACCTAAATATAAAGTACAAGATAATAAAAGTAATCTATCTATACTAATATAATAAAGCGTAAACACACACTTTTTTGTTGCTTAAGATGTTAGCAATTACAGCATATTTTTGAATAATTCTTTTTTTTATAAAAAGCCCTACACTTACGTCATGCTTTAGGCTATATATTTTCACGCCATTAAACTTAGGGGGTAAATATTTTGGATAAAAACCCCAATGTGGGAAAGAGACCATAAGTTGCTGCCAACAACAAGAACGAATGATTGCTAAGGTTTGTCATGTCATGTCATGTCATTTTGACATTTGCTATTGATAATTTGACAAATGTAAACAATAAAATAAAGTTTTTATAATTTCACGCGGATGAATCCGCACGCCAACAGCTAGTACATATAATAAAATTGGAGTGTCTGTTTGTTATATCAAAAAATAATGACAGATTTCGGGAAGATGAAGTATTTGCGTTGCTGATAACGAAAATCGCATTTAAATTTGTTTGTCTGCCTGTCTGTCTGCAATGTGTTTGTTCCGGGTAATCTCCAAAACGACTGGGACGATTTCGACCGGACTTTCACTGAAGGGTAGCTGACATAGACGGGCATACTATAGGCTACTTTTTTATCTTAATATTGCGCGGACGAAGTCGCGGGCTAGTAGATTATAAGAAATCTGTCAATGTTTGGTTTTAAATTTTTTTTTTGAATCAATTTGTCACAGGAGTTTAAAGACTCCCTTATGTTTACAAAAAATATTATTATGTGTTAAATTCTATACATAAGTAACTATTTTATTAACAAGAATACACAGCGACCCCAGATTAAAATTGCCGACAGTAAATGACCGCTTTTCTCCCACGTTCTCAATTCGGTCCTAGTCTTGAATCTAGTCTACAAAATATTACTTGTATATAGAAGCCTATCTATACTATCTATACTAATATAATAAAGCGTAAACACACACTACGTTGTGGCGTAGGATGCCGGCAATTACAGCATATTTTTGAATAATTCTTTCTTTAATCAAAAGCCCTACACTTAAGACACGCTTTAGGTTACATATTTTCACTCATTAAACTTGGGAGATAAACAAATTTGAAAAAAATCCTTCATGTGGGAAAGGGACCATAAACTACAAGCTGCTCTCATCAAGCAAGGTTGCCATGTCATGTCATTTTGACATTTTCAATTGATAATTTGACAAATGTAAACAATGAAATAAAATTTTCATAATTTTATACGGATGAAGCCGCACGGGAACATCTAGTAGGTTCTAAAATGTAAACTGGGTGTTGCATAAATCAATCATGTCACATATAGTAAATGTTGTCAATAGGAAGCCGTGTACACACGGTAGAACAAACGATTGAATATTAATACATCGGCTTCAGTTTACAGCGTGGAATAGATTGGCCCCGGCGACGCCATTTGCAAATAAAAGCGGCCGGGGGCAAGGAACTCTGCACGTGAGCCGCTTCCAACCGCCTATAACCGGTTCACTCCGGTTACAGCCGGTAATATCTGGTTGTTACTGAATATATTATGCTGTAGTTACGTGGAATTTATGAAAATGAATTGATTTAATCGAATAAAATTTCAGACAGTTGTGGTTTTCATTGTTAAAATATGACGGGAAAATATGTAATTTTAAACTGTCTTCTCAATAATACGTAGAGAAGAAACACTATACCTACCAACATTAAAATTTACAAATGTACACCTCTAAATCTATTCGAGGGTGAACAGAAACCACAAAGACGTTGATTGATTGTATTAAGAAGTCCCCTAGGATTGACATTTCAAGTGGGGGGGAGATATATTTTATTCCCTCTTATGTAAGTACATGTAAATAAGAGAAAACTTCCTCTTATATGAATAAGCTATTGTATAGAACATTAACTAAGTCACGTCACTACGGCCCTGTGTAGATATAATACTTTAGTAGATGATATATCTTTACTAAGTGAATGCTTAACTAACCATTAAAGGACTCTAACTACGGCACCAATCTTCTTACTTCTACACTTTCAGTAAAACGTATCGGGGACCTAGCATGAAAATTTACGAGAAAATATTCGTTACTTTATTGACAAAACTTTTATTAGATTTCTGCAGCTACACAATGCACGCCCCTATCAGGCGTAGTCACGGATAAATCGCATACAAATATCGATGACGTTACAAATAGTTTCTTGCTAATTTTCGTGCTAGGGCCCCTGATTTATGTAATTCGTTGAAGTTTGTCATGGTTACTAACGACCTGGGATTTTAAGCATAGACGAGACACGTGCCTCTCACCAGTGTCCACGTGAGTCCTGTCTAATATAAAGTCTTTGTTAACGTGCTGATTTCAATTAAGACCGCTCTAGCGTTCTATATACATATGAAATTTATTTTGCCTTTCAGATTTCGGTCGATGGAAAGTTTTGGTTTTTAATTTCCATGTTGAAACTCTGGAATAAGGTAAAAGGTGTGAATTCAACTTTGTATAAAGGAAGCAGTTTTTATTTTTATTCGCTATATAAGTAGATCGAATCCAAAACTAAGTTGAGATTTTGATATCGTATACTTGGTCCTCTTATAAAGAAAAATATTGCTTTTCAAAATGAGTTATTTATTTTTTAAAAGCTATTTGTTACAACGATTATTGTCGATTTTAATTGAAATTGATTGATTATTTTCTTTTAAAGTAATTTTGTCTTCGTCTGGCTGGATTTTATATATAAATAAAATAAACATATTTTTATATATATATACTTATATAATACATAAATATTATAATACAAAAAAATTGATTGATTATTATTAACGATTTTATTTTTTCTATTTGTAACTTGACAACTTAGGTAATTTCAAACTTGTATGTGTAAAAAGCTCTTCATAAAGATAAGATACAAGTTATTTGAGAGCACAAATCAATTCCGTAACGAACCGTTTCAAGAAATCATACAAAGATAACGTAATTGGATCAACAATTTATTGGAAATTGAAATTACCTCAATTTGCGCCCAATTTTTCCTGAAATTTGACTTATACAAGAACATTGAATATTACTCAAAATAAATGTTAATTTAAATTCTCTTACTAATATTATAAATGCGAAAGTTTAGATGGATCTTAGACTTTATAGTCTAAATTTCTAAACGGATCTCGATGACATTTGGTATAGATGTAGAGGATAGTCTGGAACACGTAGTCTACTTACTTTTGTATTTTTTTAATTCCATTCAGACAGAATCGCGAGCGAAAGCTAATGTAGGATATGCTCGAGTATCTTGGGCATGTCCATATAAATTCACAAAGTCTACAGAAACTGTAAAAAAAACAAGTTAGAAAGTGACGTAATCCATATCATTATAGTTATTACGACTGTATCTTATCGAGCAATTTATTTGGCGCCATAAAATTAAATAATTTAGAAAGTGTTAGATAATCTGTGGCGAGTGTAAGTGCGTGTTGAGTGAGTAAACTCCATGCGGGGTTTTAAACTGTTTCTTGCGTAAGCTATCTTACAATAGGGTTGCCAAATTATGAAATACCTAACTATACTAATATTATAAAGAAGGAGATTTGTATTTTTCTATGTGTTCGATTCACGTAAAAACTACTGAGCCGATTTTAAAAATTCTTTCATTGTTAGAAAGATAATTTATCTGTGAGTAACAAGGGCTACATTTTTTTTATTGTAAGCGGACTAAGTCGCGAGTAACAGCAATGTTAGATAATATTAACGCATGTGATTTACAACGGTTTAGATTTTTTTTGCGATTCGAAGTATTTCAGACCTGCTTTTCTCTGTTTAGGAAAAAGTTTTGTAAAACGTTTAATAATACGAACACTACACTTCTACACGACTTTTCTGGCCGCTCTAAAACTATGTTAAATCAAGTATTAGTACACGAAACTATAAAAATAAAAATCTCATAAAACTATCAAGTGTCAACCCTACACAGGTCGGGTGCGGGCATGTGTCTCCGCTGGTACCACACAGAGGCGGGGCTCTCGTAAACCTTACTAGCTCGTAAAACGCACTCCTCTCGATACCCCTACCAATGTCGAATTCGTAATGATTTTAGTTCAGGCAGTGACAATTCTAACAAAAAGAGAGCCTTAGTATATTAGAACAAAAACATATTCGAATTTCCTACGACATAGAAAATCAATTTTAAACAATATGAACTTTTCTTAATGATTTAGTTCCTGATTGAAGTTCTTCCTGTTTTATTGAAGACTTTAGATATATTTCCTTATTTTATTCATATTTAGAACTCATAAAAATGTAAATGAAATAAAGATTACGTCATAATCTTATCCTACTCCCGTAGTGGCGCACTGGGTTTTGGTCATCCAAATAACTCTATCCGTTATCTCAGTCACCATTATCTTCTTGATTGTCACCTTTCACGCAATCCATCCATCTCTTTCTAAGTACTCGGTGGATCTAGTTAGATTACGTAAGCGATATTCGAGTTTCTTAACAGTAGTAGGGGTTGTCATAGGATAGTATTAAATGTAACAGTTGGGTATAGACTACTAGCCACCCCCAGCTGACAAAGCGGCGCGCAGCTGTCGCATTGTCTGTATATTTTCAGCTTCAGTTACATTATTAGTTATTCCATTCCAAACTGTATTCATGACAGACTAAATAACTATCTGCCGTACTCAGAATCATTTTAGTCCCTTAAAGTAAATTTAGTATTAGAAATCTGCATCACGCGCGTGTTACTTTTAACGTTTTGTATAGTAAGTTAACAAAAAAAGTGGTCATCGGTTTCGTCAAAATAGCGTAGTGATCGCTGGCTATAGACATCCGCATTTGCAGATGCGTTACCTCTTATCAACAGACAAGGGGACGCACAGAAAGACGACATTTCAACTAATTATGCGTCCCATTCCCTCCCAAATCCCATTCCCCTTCCCATCTTTTTCTTGTATGAAAAGGGGAAGACACACTCATCAGTCGAAATGTAGAATTGGTTACACTACAAGCCTGTTTTCTGCGTGGTAGTTGGTATTGCACCGGGCAAGCCCTACAGTGCCAAGATTTTAAAACAGGCTCTACCACTGCTAATATTAGTACATCAGAAATATTTTGCAATTCACGAGTTTCTATAATTTCATTTTCTACGGTTCATATACTAACCACGTGTTTCAAAACAAACATGTTTTCTATTAAAAAATGTAATAAGAAATAAATAAACCACTGGAAACAAAACCAATAGGGTTGGTTCAAACTTAATTATTCCGGTGAAAACGGGATATTGTTTAAAGCAGTTCAAACTAGTTCTATCTAGATATATTTAACGCTTGATACTCGATATGCGGTTATGCAGCTCGGAACTAATTGTGTTCATACTTTTTTTCCCTGATAATACTCGAGTTTAACAAAAATCTTTATAATTTGGATGACATTTTGAATTTGTACGAATTCTGTTAATATAAAACGAATGTAAAGTAACCCAAGTACGTTTTTCCGATTTTTTTCCTTGACTAATTTATTTTTATAAGTACGTGGGTATAATTAATATCTTCTTTATATGAAAAGATTGATCAATTTTAGAAAACGTCATCTTTATTTAGCACTAGATTTCGCCCGCGACTCCGTCCGCGTGAAATTAAAAAAAATAAAAGTGAGTAGCCTATGTGTTCTTCCAGACTATCCTCTACATCTATACCAAATTTCATCGAAATCTGTTCAGCCGTTTAGGATACAAACTCTAACAAACATCCATCCATCCATCCATCTAAACTTTCGCATTTATAATATTAGTATGATTAGTAAGATTTATGCGGAATGTCATAAAGCCCGCTACGCAATTTAACTTTTCAATTATAATTGTACAGTTGAAATTTACGTGTGCAAGAAAAATGAAATTTGTAGTTTAACTGACAGTTCAATTTTGCCTATACACTTATACTCGACTTTTCAGTGAAAAGACTTTTCACTGTACAGTTGATAGAGAATATGTGCAGTAGTTGTTACGGATCGCTATTTTCAGTCGCAGTAGATACAATTTAATGTCAAATAACATTTCATCCTAGATATCTTGATATAAATATTTCGTAAACTGGACGAAAGTAACAAATAAAGCCACATACTGGACGCATAAATCTTCACTACAGCTTATAACTATTAACATTTTCGCCATAAATTTTTAAATCTTACTAATATTATACATGCGAAAGTCAAGATGGATGGATGGATGGATGTTTGTTAAAGTTTGTAGCTTAAACTGCTGAACGGAACTCGATGAAATTTGGCATAAATGTAAAGGATACTCTAGAAGAATACATAGGCTCCTTAGTTTTGTTTTTTTTTAAATCCCACGCCGACGAAGTCGCGGGCAAAAGGTAGTTAAAATATAAATATAACATTTTTTTTCCATAATTTTCCCTGTATAATGTCACCTTAATATAACCTACGACGCTGAAGGTTGTCTCACCGCTGCATAACCTCGTATCCACACGTCGTGGAAAACGTAACAATTCTTATCAACTTGACGGCTTCTTATTTTAAGTGCATTCCAAAGTCAAGGTATTTTATACTTTAATGCTTTAATTTAAGGTATAAATTGTCTTGTTCTAATATATTTAATGTAGTTTTCTATGAGAAACGTGATCCATGACCATACATAACGTTATATGATTACTAATTTCGTTGCTACAACTGAAATTGACTACAAATGAACGGAACAATTACTGCATATCGATATCTCGTGGTACTCAAACGTGATTATAATAAATTGTTTCTTTAACAGCCAGTAATCTTTAAAATAATCCATACTAATATAATAAAGCGTAAACACAAAGTACTTTGTGGCGTACGATGTCAGCAATCACAGCATATTTTTGAATAAATCTTTTTTTAATAAAAAGCCTTTCACTTACGTCACGCTTTAGGCTATATATTTTCACGCCGTTAAACTTAGGGGGTAAATATTTTGAATAAAAACCTTAGGGTTTTTATCCATAATGTGGCTAATAATTTGACAAATGTAAACAATTAAATGAAGTATTTATAATTTCACGCGGATGAATCCGCCGGCGAACAGCTAGTAGTATAATAAAGCGTAAACACAAAGTACTTTGTGGCGTAGGATGTCAGCAATCACAGCATATTTTTGCTCCTCGACTACACTAATACTAATAGTAGTGCTATAATTAAAGGAAGACGTCACAGTTGAGTTACTTCTTGCAATTAATTGAGTTTGCAATCAAATAAATTAATTGCAATCCTTAAGTAATACTCCCATTGTTGGTTATTTGCTACAATCAATTCGTTTCTATTCTTTGAAAATATCCTTGTTTTTAAATCGATTTTTAGTCGTGCAAATAAATGGTTGAATGGGCTGCGAAACAATCGACAATCGCACGACAGTTCTGCGATAGTTTAGTTAAAGGTGTGCCCAGTCTTAGTTGATTTATTATTGTAATAAAAATCAACCTAAAACATACGAGAAATAACTTTTAACGGATACAATCTGTTTAGTATTTAGAAGTGAAATCATATGTTTACCAACATGACAGCAACTTGTAAATTGTCGATTTAAACATTGCGTAAATCACTTTCTAATCTAGTAGTCGAGATGCATATAAAAGATTCAACTTATTTAAACACGCTCCAAAGCTACCTTATAAAGTAACGAATAAAACAACTTGAGCCAAAGAAATCTAGTTAAATCTGCCACTTACGATATCTTTTTTTCAAAGCACGACGAGCATTGGGAATGCATATCTAGACCGTTTTAGAAAACCTAGTACCGTCCTAGATGGTAAATGCATCCGCCATTTAAAATATAAGTCCATGTGGAGACTAGTTTTTACTTGACTACGCCTAGGTACTGCTAAGCAACCTAGAAAATAGAGGCGATTCTGTGAACTTTTACTATGAATCTGTTTTAAGATCGCTGCAACGTGTTCTGAAAATTGTACAGCATCCATTGCTTGTTTGCTATCATCAGCTAACCAATCTGTCGCTGATTTACAAGCAATGGAATGCACATTTATTCTTAACGTTTAAAGTCGATTGGTTGGCATGTTTATAGGTAAAGGTTCCTGTAGTAGATCTTTCTGCCTTCACTTTAGTTGCTAGGCGAATTTTGTGCATGTAGTAGTGAGTGCAGTGCCCGAGGCCCTAGTGATGTTAGCCATTTAATTATATCGATATAATTTGCATAAAGTTTTATTTAGTAAGTAATATATTTCTCATCATTCCATAAGCTAAAAACGCAATTGTTTCTATCTTTTACATAATAGAGTGCTAAGAGTCCCTAACATCTAACAATGAATTATTATTAGTAATTTTAAATAGAGATATATCAATAATGGTAAGTTAACTAAAGTTAACTTAAATTAATATATCACACTTCACTGATCTACATTTTGTTATTAATATAAATAAAACGTACCAACTTTCAATTTCCCTAGCATAAAATCTATCGACCCTAAATGCTTAAGACAATCGATAATAATACCGTTATAACAATCGCAAAACAAATCAGAACACGTACAAATTACTCTACCCAGCGATAGATTACGAAAACCTTAAACAACGTATGTCGAGCGTCGACACTTAATGCGTTATTACGACTCTAATTTCGACATCTCTTTCGCAAATTGCACAACACTACTATTATCGTAGAAACACACATACGCAAACTGCAAACGATAATAGGAACAACCAACTTACCTATTACTGCCAGTAAAATACAAACCATTCGAAAGACAACCTTATTGCTAAGTAATAAAGTCTACCTATATTTTGTTGGAGTACAATTGTTATTATTGTGTTTAAAGTCATCGACCCGTAGCTAACCTACCCCAATGTGAAAAATATAAATGTTTTGTAAAGGTATATTCAGTGTTGCAATTTTGACCGTACGTACAGTCATCTGAAATAACTTGGCCGGAAGTTACGGCACTTAAACTTTCGATATGCGACTATTTCTGGTCCCACTTCCACATGGCGACAGCGACCGGCGACTGCTCGAACTTGTGACTTTGTTATAGAAAACACGTTTTGATACAACGTGATTTAAGATTAATCTTATGTTACGAAAGGCGACATGATTAAGAAGAGAATTAAAACTAAAATTATGAAAGTAAAATGAGCTGAAGACAGAAAACTGTTGTGTAGATCCTACATAGATTAGGCTATTTTAGGTAAATGGTTTCAATTCATCCTTGACGCACTCCTCGTAAGATTTCTGCTGCATCTGTCAGTTTGTCTTCCACACGTATATTCGCCATTTGATTCCAATCATATCATACTAATATTATAAATGCGAAAGTTTAGATGGATGAATGGATGTTTGTTAGAGTTTGTAGCCTAAACGACTGAAAGGATTTGGATGAAATTTGGTATAGATGTAGAGGATAGTCTTGAAGAACACATAGGCTAATCATTTTTGTTTTTTTTTAATTCCACACGGACGGAGTCGCGGGCGAAATCTAGTATATAATAAGTGTAGCTTTTAAGATTGTGATATCGACAGATTCTTTGATTGTACATACCAGTAAATATTACATACGTTACAGCAAATGGTTAAACTTTTACATATTGTAATTACCATGTTACGGGGCCTCGGTTGACAGGCTAGATACACATAAATCCATATTTATTGCCGCACAAACGCAATAAATTTAGACTAATGAACACTTGATCTTTGACCCCCTTTAAGGGCAACATGGGAAGATTATGTTGGTCAACAATATATTGATAAACTGTAATATTGGATACCTACAAAGGTAGACTGAAGAAAGCATGAATGTTTGAAAGAAGAGAGTGAGTTTAAGTGTGACGGCTGATAGATATAAGGAAGAGTATACACTGCGCCACTACGAGTAAATTTCAGATTGACGATAAATTTATTCATCTATACTAATATTATAAGAGGAAAGATTTGTATTTTTGTATATATTGAAATAACTCAAAAACTACTGGGCCGATTTCAAAAATTCTTTCACCATTAGAAAGGTAATTTATCTGTGAGTAACATAGGCTTTATATTTATATATAGTATATTTGTAACACATGTCTTTTATTATTTTTTAATTTCACGCGGATGAAGTTGCGAGTAATAGCTAGTACCTTTTAATATCTATACTATAATCTATATCTATATCTATACTATTATAATAAAGCGTAAACACACACTTCTTTGTTGCCTAAGATGTCAGCATAATTTTGAATAATTCTTTTTTTAATAAAAAGCCCTACACTTACGTCATGCTTTAGGCTATATATTTTCACGCCATTAAACTTAGGGGGGTAGATATTTTGGATAAAAACCCTAATGTGGGAAACAGACCATAAGTTGCTGCCAACATCAAGAAAGCAAGATTACTAAGTTTTGTCATTTCATGTCATTTTGACATTTGCTATTGATAATTTGACAAATGTAAACAATAAAATAAAATTTTCATAATTTCATGCGGATGAAGCCGCACGAGAACAGCTAGTCATCTATATTAATATGATATTAGTATCTCCAGGTTTATTTACGGTAATAAATTATTCGCTACGTAGGTAACGCAATCAAAGGCGTTATTTTGGAGGTCGAACCATTCACCTGTTTAGAAGTTTCTCGTTTGAATTTAAACTCATTTGTTTAAAATATTTCCCAATAACAGTAACAAAAGATGAACGATTTTTAATTGGATAAGATTCGATTGTTTCTAAAACGCCGTTTTAGTTTCTCAATCATACTAATCTTTTTTTTTATAATATAAGGTGGCAAACGAGCAAGCGGCCACCTGAATCCACCGAAATGGAAAGCGACCGCTGCCCATAAACATCCGTAATTGCAGATGCGTTGCCTATCCTTAACTGACGGAGGAGGAGACGCACTTAAAGAGGACATTTCCCCTTTCCATGCGTCTCCTTCACCGTCAAATCCACTTTTCCTTCCCATCCTCTCCTCTTAAGAGAAGGGTGGAAAGGGAAAGGGACTAAAATTAGGCCTCCGATACCTCACTCGTCAGATGAAACGCGGAATTGTTTCCACTTCACGAAAATTACTCTTACTAATATTATAAATGTGAAAGTTTAGATGGATGGATGGATGAATGGATGTTTGTTAGAGTTTGTAGCCTAAACGGCTGAACGGATTTCGATGAAATTTGGCATAGATGTAGACGACAGTCTGGAAGAACACATACTCGTAGGCTACTTACTTTTGTTTTTTTTTAATACCACGCGGACGGAGTCGCGAGCGAAAGCTAATATAAAACAAAATGGTCTGATTTCACGTTCTAAAATCGTTTCCTTTATCCACTTAGATGATTATCTCGTTTACCTTATAATAAGATTTTAGTGGCTTACGTAAAATATGTTGCATCAGAAAACATCGTATAAATTTATATAACTGTAGTAATGTTAAAGTGAATTTCTCGTGTAAATTTTCACTATCAATTCTTTGACGTTATAGACGAAAAAATGACTGCATCCTTTGGGATATATTTCTTGTAGTGTTCAAATAACTTTTATACCCATACTAGCTATCGCCCGCGACTCCGTCCGCGAGGAATTAAAAAAATCAAAAACGAGTAGCCTATATGTTCTTCCAGACTATCCATCTATGCCACATATCATCGAAATCCGTACATTTTAGGCTACAAACTCTAACAAACATCCATACAATTCATCTATCTAAACGTTCGCCTTTATAATAGTAGTATGATAGTTACAAACTGTGCCCATAATAACGCACCTCTGTATACTCCGATTAGGAAAAAGGCGTAAGTACATACTTCAATAACTACACAACGAAATAATGACTACAGATCCTTTAACGGTTTACTACTCCATCAGTGTTGATTTCTCGTACTAAACTACACCAAGAAACTCCCTAAATGACAGGGGTTTCATAAGGACCCTTAACGTCACGTGCGGCAGTTTTTAGACGAATAGTGTCGTCGAATTTGTTTACGTTACCCACTGGTTGGACAAGAAGAAAGTTTGGTTGTTAGTTTTGCCGGTTGGTTATCGACTAGTGGCGATACGTCGACGTTGATGTGCAGAGGAACCGGTGTTGCTAGGCGCCCTGTCCTCGAATAGCACGTACATTCGCACACGAAAGTGAAATCGTGAGATTTTGATTAAACTTGTCATAGAAAACAGCTGGAATAACATAGACTCTTTTTCTTGAATCCGCGCTTTGAGTCGCGATCAAAAGCTAGTATATTGTACAAATTATACGACAAAGATTGTATATATTCAAGGCTGAGTTTGTCAGACTGGTTGACGTTACGTAAAGTTTAATGAACTAACTGACTGATTTAGCATACATCTTGTGTATTTTACACGAGGACAGAACACATAGTACAGTAATGCATAATGAAAGCACAACACATTGCGAAGACAAAATCAAATTTGGTTAACGATAATGCGCCAATAGCCATGGTTTGGGGTACGGACTACCGATCGTGAGGCCGAGGGTTCGAATCCCGCCATTCGACTATTGTCGTGAACCATATCCTAGCACAAGCCTAGAGCTTAGTTGGAACGGTTAAAGGAAATGTTAGTAAATTAACAAAAGTCTACTAATAATTTTTATAAAATAAAAAAAAATGCAGATATGTTTAGGAATTAACACGTAGCATGCGTAACTTATTTAAGAAGAATTATATTGTTGCTTTCATACATTTTTGACTTTTTATTTAGCGACTAGCTTTTGCCCGCGACTCCGTTCGCCTGTAATATAAAAATAATAATAAAGAAATGAAAAATTATAGCCTATGTTACTCACAGATAAATTACCTTTGTCACGGTGTAATTATTTTTAAAATCGGCCCAGTAGTTTTTGAGCCTATTCATTACAAACAAACAAAGTTTTCCTTTTTGTAATATTAGTATAGGTCAGTATTTCTTTTTTTTTTTTAAACATAAATAAACCAGCGCTTGACCACGACTCCACCTAAACTAAGTTAAGACGCGGCCGAAGGAATTTCTTAGTAGAATGTGTGTGTATGAAGCAGTACTGCAATGTCTACTGCTCTGCCTCACTGTTCTACCCTCGTGTGAAAGAGCAGGTAACGTCAAGGCGAGCTCAGTCACGACGCTGAGTGCACGCTTGCATTTTAAAATATACATCATCAATGAATGCATCTGTTTGTGTAAAATAAAATATTATTAACCAAGTATGTAATTAATATATTTGATTTTTAACTCTTGATATTCCTCGATATGTACAATTTTTATTATTAACTAGCTGTTTCCGCGCGGCTTTATCCGCGTGAAATTATATAAAACGTTATTTTGTTGTTTCAATTGCAAATGTCAAAATTCAAATACACAAATGATAACGTAGGCCTTTCGCATTGGATACTGTACCATGGCAATCTTGCTTCCTTAATGTTGGCAGCTTGTAGTTTATGGTCCCTTTCCCACATGAAGGTTTTTTCCAATTTATTTACCCCCTAAGTTTAAAAAGCATGAAAATCTATAGCCTAAAGCGTGTCGTAAGTGTAGGGCTTTTTATTAAAGGAAGAATTACTCAAAAATATGCTGTGATTGCTGACATCTAACGCCACGAAACAGTGTGTGTTTACGCTTTATTATATTAGTGTAGATTTAATGTGCTTTTTGTATCTCACCAGAGGTTATGTGATCTTTTAAAACATCAATATATACAAGACTAGCTGTTGCTCGCGACTTCGCCCGCGTGAAATAAAAAAATATAGCCTATGTTACTCACAGATAAATTACCTTTCTAACGGTGAAAGAATTTTTAAAATCGGCCCAGTAGTTTTTGAGTTATTTCAATACATACAAAAATACAAAAATACAAATCTGTCCTCTTTGTAATATCAGTATAGAAAAATGATTAAATTTGTTACAAGAAAGTTGTTCACTTATTCGTGAGCCTTTAAAAAGTAACTTGTCTGTACAAATAAATTGTTGCAGGTAAATACGTGGTCACTTCGAGTTTCAGCCCTTCGACGTTCGAGTCCGTTTGTCTGTTAGTTCAGCACTTAACATCTCATTTTATGTAGATGTGCAAACACTTGCGTACACGACTGTACTTCGAGTATTAGAAAGCGAGTGGCGCCACCGTCGCCACCTTTAAACTTTAATTATACCAATCGGATGAATAACAATATTGTAATACTTTGACTTTGAAGGGTCAGGACCTGACAAGCGTGTTTTACCTTAAATAAAATTAAAATAAACGATAAGAGCGCGCACACCTTTGACTAAACTATAGAACTGTTGTGAGATTGTCGATTGTTTTACAATTCATTCAACAGTTTAGTTGCACAACTAAAATCGAGTTCGTGCACCTCCATATAAGCTCATATGATCAAAGCGTGAGTAAACAGTTGTGTGATAGTTTAGTCAAAGGCGTGTGAGCGCTCTAACTTCTAAAACTATCGGTTGTGATTTATGTGTTTTCGAGTGATTATGTTTCTAAAACATCCATCAATTTAGCGTATGTGTCGGTATGGTATGGCTCGTGTGATTGTCATGCAGTTCTCACCTCCTGCGTAAAGTTACTGAATTTATTTAGTATTTTTGCTTAATCCATTTTTTTATAGTCAAAGATATATTACATGAAAGTTGTCCGTACATTTTACTGCTGGAAGGCGCCGTTGAAACTAGTTTTGCTGTCACGATTTTTTTAAAGACATAGTATTATATATCAACTATTTTTACGATTTTGAATTATAGCCCATTTGGAACGACTGCTGTTTTATTATCTGTGTTAAATTTAATTGGTGCTTAGATTGAAAAAAAAAACTAGTTCTATAAAACTGTAAAGATATCGTGGACATGGTGTTAAAATGGTTGTAAACCTATTTTCTTAAATAAGCATCATTTAGTATTTAATTAACTTTTGAGACATTTGACATTATGTTTTTTATTTTTTTATTTTCGATTGAATGGAGACTAACACCGACCAAAGGTTTAAGAAATATCAGTCACTATGGTAAAAATAAAATGAGATAAATTGTTACAAACCATTATTTTAATACCTATCTTTATAGTGATATCAAACGATTTGACGGTGGAGGAGATGCGTAGGAAGGGGAAATATCCTCTATATGTGCGTCTCCTCCTCCGTCGATTAAGGGTAGCACCATCTGCAATTGCGGATGTTTATGGGGCATCGGTCGCTTTCCATTTCGGTGGATTCAGGTGGCTGCTTGCTCGTTTGCCACCTTATATTATACGAGCCGTTGCTCGCGACTTCGCCCGCGTGAAATTACAAAAATACAAAAATACAAAAATACAAAAATACAAAAATACAAAAATACAAAAATACAAAAATACAAAAATACAAAAATACAAAAATACAAAAATACAAAAATACAAAAATACAAAAATACAAAAATACAAAAATACAAAAATACAAAAATACAAAAATACAAAAATACAAAAATACAAAAATACAAAAATACAAAAATACAAAAATACAAAAATACAAAAATACAAAAATACAAAAATACAAAAATACAAAAATACAAAAATACAAAAATACAAAAATACAAAAATACAAAAATACAAAAATACAAAAATACAAAAATACAAAAATACAAAAATACAAAAATACAAAAATACAAAAATACAAAAATACAAAAATACAAAAATACAAAAATACAAAAATACAAAAATACAAAAATACAAAAATACAAAAATACAAAAATACAAAAATACAAAAATACAAAAATACAAAAATACAAAAATACAAAAATACAAAAATACAAAAATACAAAAATACAAAAATACAAAAATACAAAAATACAAAAATACAAAAATACAAAAATACAAAAATACAAAAATACAAAAATACAAAAATACAAAAATACAAAAATACAAAAATACAAAAATACAAAAATACAAAAATACAAAAATACAAAAATACAAAAATACAAAAATACAAAAATACAAAAATACAAAAATACAAAAATACAAAAATACAAAAATACAAAAATACAAAAATACAAAAATACAAAAATACAAAAATACAAAAATACAAAAATACAAAAATACAAAAATACAAAAATACAAAAATACAAAAATACAAAAATACAAAAATACAAAAATACAAAGTTTTCCTCTTTATAATATTAGTATAGATATAGATATAGATAAAAAAATCTTCCTGTGTTTTTGCAGTCTTTTCCGTACCGTTTTTTGAGTTTCCCTTCCCGATATCGGCTCCAACTATTCATTAGTAGTTATATTAAATTGTTATGCAATCTATCAATTGTAAACAATACAGTTAAAATCAAACTGAAAAGCAAATGCGTATTTAAATTCAAGATGGCTGCCGCGTGGGCGCAAAAGGCGCCTACTTCATGTTTACAATCAACAACTAAATATGTCTCCAACTTACATTTACATTTATTATTATATGCACATATATTAATATTCAAAATAGATTTTTTATTACCACTATCACCCTACGATTATTGCTTTTTATATCCATCTACGTTTAAAAATTAATCGAAAAATAGGCATCTAAAGTCAAAACCTGAAGTCAAAATAAAAAAGGCGAATTGATAACCTTTATTTGGGAAGTCAACAAACATACCGTTGATAGTATTTTTAACCTACACCTAAGAAAGTTCAAAGATTAAAAATGAAAGCCAGAGACAAACAGAAAGTTCATTTAATCTATGAACCTCCGTGTTTGTAGCGGCCAGCGTGCTTGAAAGACGTCTGTCAATCAACTTGACGTGTGACAAGCCCGCGGGGTCGCATTGTCTGGCTACAATGTTGCCAATACTGCGCGAATTACTGACATGTTTAGATATCTAGTATCCCGATAGACTAAACAAGTATAACAGGTGCATAGCTATCTTCTATTTGTAGACAAGTTCGTCCGACTCGAAGGACCAATTTCTTAAAAGTATAATACTTTCAAATACTAATGAAATATATCGTCTACCTTACGGCCGGATACTGAAACGACATTCAAATATACAATAGAAACTTAAATGATTAAGTCACATTTAAATTTTGACGTCTGTTAGATCGTAAGTAGTCCTTTCGAAGTGTTTAGGATTCGTTTCCGTATTCGGCCGTTAGTTTAGTAGCCTTAACGAACAAATTAACGCACACAAAACTATAAAAAAAGCAAAAAATCAAAACGCCTCGGGCGCAACAAGATTAGATTCGGGGTTGAAGACCCTTGGAGAACTTTTTCTCCATTCACTATAATTGATTTTATAATTTACTCTTGTTCCAATTAATAATATCAATTTATAACGGCAGTAGCAATAAGAAGAAACCTTGATCGAGCCCTTATCTATAATAGTCGAGTGGTAACCGGTATTAATTTGTCTAGTGCTACCGAATGCAGCCGAGTGGGTCCGAACGTGCCCGAACGAGGTCGTCGCCCCGACCCACATCCCGGCCACATAATGCCCCAGCGCAGATGTGCGCTGTTGCTAACTGAATCTGTAAATATAAAACTAACTAGTATCTTAATACTTTACTTGTTTACATTACTAACTGTAAAACCTTTAAAAAGCATGGAAAAAAGATATATTATCTAACAGTAGTAGGAAACGAAATAATTTCCACTGGCTTTACTCTTTACCCGTCCGTACTAGGAACTTTTTCCAAGTCTCTTTGTTTTTTTTTCTGTCTATCTATTTAAAAAAGGAGCTGACATTATTAATAGTAATGAATTCAATTAAGTTTATATTTTAAAAAGCCTTGATACGTCTATAAATTAATTGGTAAACTTGTTTAGAAATTGAAATGCGATTCATTCGCATAGATAAAGCTGTGAAATCAAAACTCACAATCTAATCTTCCAAAACAATGTACATTTTTAGGCCACGCAATATTTAACCACACCATTAAATCGTTTAAATAAGCATTCGTGCAATATGGCGCCAAAACATTAATTTGTTGATGTTCTGGATTCCTGTTTGCAATTCGCGGGCCTTGTTCTATTTCGCAATGTTTAACAACTGAGATGATTGTTTGACTAACCTTCGAAATAATTCATACGTCTAAAACACCTAAAATAACAATAATTAAAGAAATAACAAATTCAATATCAAGAAAAACTTGTATACGTTCTGAAATAAGCGATGCGAAAATATTACTGGCCGTTGAGAAAAAAAACGCACATTGACAGCTGTCGTTTACGATGTGCGCGGGAAAATTACGGCTGTATTTTATCTGTAGTAGTCATAAAGAAAAACAAATTCAATATCAAGAAAAACTTGTATACGTTCTGAAATAAGCGATGCGAAAATATTACTGGCCGTTGAGAAAAAAAACGCACATTGACAGCTGTCGTTTACGATGTGCGCGGGAAAATTACGGCTGTATTTTATCTGTAGTAGTCATAAAGAAAAACAAAATGGCGGTCGCTTTTTTAATTTAATATAACAGGAAACAAAAACAAACGAATTTTATTACTACTTTATTAGCAACATGAAACTAAATTAGTTTTCCGTTCTATAATTGCTTTGGTTTAATTTTTGTTAATATAATTGCTGGTTGTTTGAAGACCGGTTTAAAGTGATAATCAAGTTAACCGAGCGAATTGCAGTTATTTTAGAGATATCAAAATATATTTTAATCCCAATCAGCTAATTGCATTTTAATTTATATACGTTCGGAAAATAGATTTGAGACATTTAATTTTTTTATTGTACAATACATAATTTTAAAACGACATCGAAGGAATAAGACAGAATGATTATAATTTAAGATATAAAACGTATTTTAATGAACAAAAATAAAAAAAATGTAAATGTCATTTTGACACGCTTAAAATTGTCGAACTGTCAAAAGCAACCATAGACTAGAATCATCACAAACAAAACTTATTTTAACACTAATGTAAATGTAGTCTTTAGTCCTTGTAATTCACTTAGCGAATGTTGTCACAGTGATCAGAAGCTGCGTTGCCTAATGGATATATTGTGTCGAGTTAAAGGCTTTTTTGTTATTGCCCATTGTTATTCTGTTTAATGATCAGTTACACAGAGATACATGTCCTCTATGTATTAGGTTGAGCAAATACTCGTTCATTGCTGTTTAGATTGCAATTTTAAATGTCTATGATTAGTTTTAAACTCTATGGTTGCTGTGGAAAATGTGATTAATAATTAATAGATAAAACAGTTGATATTATTATATATGCTAGTAAATTGTACCTAGAAGTTTTTTTAGGCTAAATTCTAAAACTGTTTATATCAAAGATAGATCAGATCGACTAATCGTGTCCAAAGCTTTTAAGAATTACTCAAATCGAGTTAAAAATTAGAAGCATTCAAATCATTTCGTAGTAGTGAAGTCTGTCAATCGATTTCACGATCGATTATCTCGGTCGATTCCGAATCGATTGTTGTAAATCGACTTCGATCTCCGATCCCGTGTCGAAGTTTAAACGATCTGTAGAATAACACACTGTCAATTATCGATTAACATACGGTCGGGACCACGAATAAACACTGATTTTATTTTTCAACATTTACTAACAAGTTTTCATCTAACTCGCACTCCATTGCATTGACACATTGTACAGGCAGTTGAGACCGGTTACGGATTATGTCGTGACGTCACGCTGACTCGGCATTATTTGAAATAGCTAGCTGTCGCTCGCGACTCCGTCCACCTGGAATTAAAAAAATATTTAGTAGCCTTTATGTTCTTTCAGACTATGCTCTACATCTATGCTAAATTTCATGGGTATCAATTTAAACGATAAGATAGATATTATCTAACAGAGATCAATTCAAACATACAAAACATTTTTTTTTTTATATTATAAAAAAAAATCAGAAAGTTGCAAAGATTAGTGGAAGGTATAGTCTCATCGTTTTCAGAGACTAAGTGGCTGTCCCACCACTGGCTGATAGAGGCTCAGATAGTTTAAAAATGACGCCACTGAATAAGGGAACAAAATCCGATATTTCCATCACATATTTTACACGTTGTGTTATCAGACAATTTACAATTTGATGGGACAGGCCCTAAATGTCAAATGTGTTTAATTTCGTTACTCATTGCATTAAATTGTTTGCTCTCTTTTTATTTGGGCATATTTTCCTCATTCCTGATCCTCGACCTTTCTAAACCATCTTTCAAAGCTGTTGCTTAGATCATTTCTGCCACTTAACTGCTAACCAATACTGATTTAAGTGCTACTGGCTCCTTCGGCGAATTTTATCGCTCCCTTTTTACTACGCTATTAACAGCCTTATATTAAAAAAAAATCAGAAAGTTGCAAAGATTAGTGGAAGGTATAGTCTCATCGTTTTCAGAGACTAAGTGCCTGTCCCACCACTGGCTGATAGAGGCTCAGATAGTTTAAAAATGACGCCACTGAATAAGGGAACAAAATCCGATATTTCCATCACATATTTTACACGTTCGATTGTTATCAGACAATTTACAATTTGGTGGGACAGGCCCTAAATGTCAGATGAGTTTAATTTCGTTACTCATTGCATTAAATTGTTTGCTCTCTTTTTATTTGGGCATATTTTCCTCATTCCTGATCCTCGACCTTTCTAAACCATCTTTCAAAGCTGTTGCTTAGATCATTTCTGCCACTTAACTACTAACCAATACTGATTTAAGTGCTACTGGCTCCTTCGGCGAATTTTATCGCTTCCTTTTTACTACGCTATTAATAGCCTTATATTAAAAAAAAAACACCCGTTCCGTCCAACGTCCTCGGCGTTACCAACCGCGCCATACAATAACTCTGACTCTGATGCTAGCCTTAGTAACAATTCCACGCAGCCATACCGTATAAAATCGTGATAGTTGCAGCACTTAGCACCTCCTTTAAACAATTATAAAAGTAAATATCGAACTGAATTCTAAATGATTTACACAAATCATCTTTTGCATAATGAATCATACGTGATTATTGAATTAAGTTATAAGTATGAACATCTTACAGTGGTAGAGCCCGCTTTAACATCTTCGCACGAATGGGCCGACTCGCCCGGTGCAATACCACGACCACACAGAAAACAGGCGTGAAGTGGAAGCAATTCCGCGTTTCGTCTGATGAGTATGGTGCCGGAGGCCTAATTTTAGTCCCTTTACCTTTCCACCCTTTTCTTAGGAGGAAAGGATGGGAAGGAAAAGTGGATTTGACGGTGGTGGAGACGCATAGGAAGGGGAAATGTCCTCTTTATGTGCGTCTCCTCCCCCTGTCAATTAAGGGTAGGCAACGCATCTGCAATTGCGGATGTTTATGGGCAGCGGTCGCTTTCCATTTCGGTGGATTCAGGTGACCGCTTGCTCGTTTGCCACCTTATATTATAAAAAAAAATCAGAAAGTTGCAAAGATTAGTGGAAGGTATAGTCTCATCGTTTTCAGAGACTAAGTGCCTGTCCCACCACTGGCTGATAGAGGCTCAGATAGTTTAAAAATGACGCCACTGAATAAGGGAACAAAATCCGATATTTCCATCACATATTTTACACGTTCGATTGTTATCAGACAATTTACAATTTGGTGGGACAGGCCCTAAATGTCAAATGTGTTTAATTTCGTTACTCATTGCATTAAATTGTTTGCTCTCTCTTTATTCGTGAATATGTTCCTCATTCCTGATCCTCGACCTTTCTTAACCATCTTTCAAAGCTGTTGCTTAGATCATTTCTGCCACTTAACTGCTAACCAATACTGATTTAAGTGCTACTGGCTCCTTCGGCGAATTTTATCGCTCCCTTTTTACTACGCTATTAACAGCCTTATATTGAAAAAATACACCCGTTCCCTCAACGTCCTCGGCGTTACCAACCGCGCCATACAATAACTCTGACTCTGATGCTAGCCTTAGCAACAATTCCACGCAGCCATACCGTATAATATCGTGATAGTTGCAGCACTTAGCACCTCCTTTAAACAACTACTAGCTGCTCCCATGCGACTTCATCCGCATAAAATTATAAAAATTTCATTTTATTGTTTACATTTGTCAAACTATCAATTGCAAATGTCAAAATGACATGACATGATGTCAAACCATGGCAACCTTGATTCCTTGATGTTGGCAGCAACTTATGGTCTTTTTCCCACATTAGGGTTTTTATACAAAATATTTACCTCTAAGTTTAATGGCGTGAAAATATATGCCTAAAGCGTAACGTAAGTATAGGGTTTTTTATTAAAAAAAAAATATTAAAAAATATGCTGTAATTGCTGACATCTTAGGCAACAAAGAAGTGTGTGTTTACGCTTTATTATATTAGTATAGACAAAAGTAAATATCGACCTGAATTCTAAATGATTTACACAAATCATCTTTTGCACAAATGAATCATAGCATTTTATTTCTTTATTCATCAGTAGGCCACTTGCATCCCACTTATCCTAGAATAAGACACATAAATTTCGTAATATATCCTCACCTAGCAACTCCTGTTTTAATGTCACAGATAAAAGTGCACTTATCGTAAATCTACGTTGAATTATTCGTGTAATAAAACAATAAAAATATCTTTGTACATCTCGTTAAAGCGTTATACGACAAAATAATTATTTACCACACCTCAATTCTGGGAATTGAAACATTTCTAGAAAACTTCGATCTATAAATTAAGATTTTTATTAAAATGAATCACGAAACTGCAATATAATGCGCATTTAAAGCAAAATTACACGAAAACATGTAATTTGTGAGTTCGCACTGCTTAAACATTCACATAGAAACATATTAACAAAGCTGGAATTCGAACAAAAGAAGATCGCATTACAAACAAAAGAAGCTATGAATTGAATGACCTTTATGCATCAAAGTGCCATTTTTCGCAGAAATATTTAATGCGGTCTTAGACTTGCCATCAAATAATTTTAACTAATTATTACGTCAATTCCATGGTGCATGGTAATAACACCGCGTTCCCTTTTTATTCCTACTTCATACATTTTCGTAGTTTTTTTATCCACGATGTGTCCAAAATATTGTGTCGTATGCCATTTATAGCACGCATGTCAGTTCGCCATCCCTGTCTTAGATCATCTCATTACCAACATCGCAACGCATCTGTAGTTCCTCTGGTGTTGCGGATGTCTGGGCGTCGTTGACCTCCTCTGTGTTCCTGCCGCTAGTTTGCCCCCTTCTCTTATAAAAAAAACATACGGGATTACTCATGCCTAAAGGCAAACTTGCATGCAAGTTAGTTGCACGTGCTAACTATAGAAATGTTTTTAAGTTAACTGGTAAATCCATAACTAGTGTTCAAGATAGAACGATATTTAATTTTGTGACAACCATGCAAATTGATGGAAGGGTCTACGAAGATTGGACAAATCCAATGTCAAAACATGTACTTCTAAACTACAAGCTACTGTTCCATTTACGAAGATTTCACTGAATTTAGTATTAGAAAATTTCCGCTAGAACAATAATCATAAAACTGAAAACCTCTTCACAAAAACGGTATTCACGTCTATTCATATTTTAATCACCAAGTATCCAGAAATCTCTCTCTCTCTATTAAAATTAACATTAAAACGAAATCACAACGAAATGAAGGCATTAAAAGGGCCCGTTAATGGCTCATCTGATATTCTATCCAATGAGTTTTGGAGGGGCTCGTTCAACCCTCTACAATACTCGTATACATATATTTTCGGTTTACAATTATTCTCGCTGGCTGTTTTCTCTTAATTATTGCTACAAAGTAATCTAAATATCCGTTAATTTGACGTTGGAAATGTGAAATGTTGAATTTTCATTAGTAATGTTACTTGAGATTTTGACTCAAAAAGATTTTATTCAAATACTAGCTTTCGCTCGCGACTCCGTCCGCGTGGAATTAAAAAAAACAAAAGTGAGTAGCCTATGTGTTCTTCCAGACTATCCTCTAGATCTGTAACAAATTTCACCGAAATCCGTTCAGCCGTTTAGGCTACAAACTCTAACAAACATCCATCCATCCATTTAAACTTTCACATTTATAATATTACTAGCTGTTCGCGTGCGGATTCATCCGCGTGAAATTATAAAACTTTATTTTATTGTTTACATTTGTCAAATTATCAATAGAAAATGTCAAAATGACATGACATGACAAACCTTAGCAATCTTTCTTTCTTGGTGTAGGCAGCAAGTTATGGTCTCTTTCCCACATTAGGGTTTTTATCCAAAATATTTGCCCCCTAAGTTTAATGGCGTGAAAATATATAGCCTAAAGCATGACGTAAGTGTAGGACTTTTTATTAAAAAAAGAATTATTCAAAAATATGCTGTAATTGCTGACATCTTAGGCAACAATGAAGTGTGTGCTTACGCTTTATTATAATAGTATAGATATAGATAGTATAGATGTGTCCAAAATATTGTGTCGTATGCCATTTATAGCACGCATGTCAGTTCGCCATCCCTGTCTTAGATCATCTCATTACCAACATCGCAACGCATCTGTAGTTCCTCTGGTGTTGCGGATGTCTGGGCGTCGTTGACCTCCTCTGTGTTCCCGCCGCTAGTTTGCCCCCTTCTCTTATAAAAAAAAACATACGGGATTACTCATGCCTAAAGGCAAACTTGCATGGAAGTTAGCTACACGTGCTAACTATAGAAATGTTTTTAAGTTAACTGGTAAATCCATAACTAGTGTTCAAGATAGAACGATATTTAATTTTGTGACAACCATGCAAATTGATGGAAGGGTCTACGAAGATTGGAATTGACATGTACTGTCTAAAAACAAGGAAGCTACTGTTCAATGTTACTGGCATGTCTAGTCCTGTCTTTAGATAATTACGAAGATTTTACTGAATTTAGTATTAGAAAATTTCCGCTAGAACAATAATCATAAAACTGAAAACCTCTTCACAAAAACGGTATTCACGTCTATTCATATTTTAATCACCAAGTATCCAGAAATCTCTCTCTCTATTAAAATTAACATTAAAACGAAATCACAACGAAATGAAGGCATTAAAAGGGCCCGTTAATGGCTCATCTGATATTCTATCCAATGAGTTTTGGAGGGGCTCGTTCAACCCTCTACAATACTCGTATACATATATTTTCGGTTTACAATTATTTTCGCTGGCTGTTTTCTCTTAATTATTGCTACAAAGTAATCTAAATATCCGTTAATTTGACGTTGGAAATGTGAAATGTTGAATTTTCATTAGTAATGTTACTTGAGATTTTGATTCAAAAAGATTTTATTCTAATACTAGCTTTCGCTCGCGACTCCGTCCGCGTGGAATTAAAAAAAAAACAAAAGTGAGTAGCCTATGTGTTCTTCCAGATTATACTCTAGATCTGTACCAAATTTCACCGAAATCCGTTCAGCCGTAGGCTACAAACTCTAACAAACATCCATCCATCCATCTAAACTTTCGCATTTATAATATTACTAGCTGTTCGCGTGCGGATTCATCCGCGTGAAATTATAAAACTTTATTTTTATTGTTTACATTTGTCAAATTATCAATAGCAAATGTCAAAATGACATGACATGACAAACCTTAGTAATCTTTCTTTCTTGATGTTGGCAGCAACTTATGGTCTCTTTCCCACATTAGGGTTTTTATCCAAAATATTTACCCCCTAAGTTTAATGGCGTGAAAATATATAGCCTAAAGCGTGACGTAAGTGTAGGGCTTTTTATTAAAAAAATAATTATTTAAAATATGCTATAATTGCTGACATCTTAGGCAACAAAGAAGTGTGTGTTTACGCTTTATTATAATAGTATAGATATATTAGTTAGATTTTATTCTAGCTTTCGCCTGCGACTGCGTCCGCGTGGAACTCGATTTTTAGTTGTGCAACTAAACAATTAAATTAGCTGCGAAACAATCGACAATCTCACCACAGTTGTGCGATTGTTAAGTCAAAGGTGTGCGGACGCTCTTTGTCTATTCACGTGTAGGATCTCAATGCTGACGATACTTGCAACAATGTAGATAAAATGGCGCCATTAGCCGACGTGGGCGCGAGTTGTGGGGAAGTATAGGCCGACATGTCGACGACCTGTTTATTTTTATTGCCCACTATTTCCTACGCGTTACGCACTAGACGATTCGACACAGCACTGGCAAATAACGTGATTTACCTAGCTAATGTATAGAGGTAGCAAATAAGAAATCAATTTGTGTTTTTATAGTTTAGATTTGATAGTCTCTCTCTATTATGTTAGTTTAACACATCACGTACAAAAAGGCATCACAAAATAGTAATCACTGCTATTGTTTGAACGAATATGCCCAAGATGTGTTTACTATTACTACAATACCCTCGTGTGAAACTAGCATTATTTTTTATAGTTCGCGAGTGCCAGTATTGCGGCTAGACTGATGAAATAAAAAGTTGTTTAAAAATCTCTTTTAAATTAGAAACGATAAAACATTTAAGAAATGGGTGAATGATCCACAAGATAAAATCTTTGTGGATACAATACTATAACATCTATTCTTAAACATGCGTAATTACAGAGTAATCCTGTTTACAGTCGAGCCGGTAATTCAAACAATTGGATTGGAGTCATTGGATTGAATTGTATGAACGTTTAAAGAAAGTTAAAAGTCATAACAGTAAGCGCTAAAATAGATTTGTACCAACATTTCGGCAATTGAACCCTGGCTTTAGGTGCTGTTTTTGAAAAATCTAAAAGATTACCATTGGTAGAGTCCGATTTAACATCTTCACACGAATGTGCCGGTCGCTCAGTACAATACGGAAGCTATTCTGCGTTTCTTCTAATGAGCGTATGTCGGGGGCCTAATTTTACAAGAATATGATGGGAAGAGGAAGCGGATTTAGCAGATGATGGGTCTCTAAGGTGTAAAATGTCCTATTTCTGTGCGTCTCATTCTCTGTACATTAAAGGTAGGCAACGCATCTACAAATTCAGGTATCTATTAGCAGAGGTCGCATCTTTATTTTGACAAATTCCGGTGTCCGTTTGCTCGTTTGTTGCCTTATAAATTGTTGTATTTAAAAGTTTATATCTCGATTGCTTTAGTAACCGGGAACGCTATACCCGTCTTACAACCACGAAGCGTAAGAGTGATATTGTTCTAACCAGATTTATCTCTTGCGCAATTCGACGAATGCACATAATTGCAATTGTTTGCTACAATGGTGTGACAATTTCATTAACACGGACGTTAATCATTTTAGTAATACCTTACGTATATTAAATAAAAGATTATACACACTTAAGTGTAACTAAGTAACACGCGGGAATGTAATGGTAGAGTCGTGGTAATTCGAATAGAATATTTATTTGGCTGAAATCTCAGATATTTCCCTTTGAAAAATAGCTTACGAAATTGTTTACCTAAGTAACTACCAGCCTTTACTATTAAAATATTAATACGTAAGTTGCCTTTATACACCAAAAAAACCCGTCACACAGGAAAGGGAAGTTAAGGTCTTCACAAATACTTTTGAGTTTTAGAGTATTTTTTTTTTATAATATAAAGTGGCAAACGAGCAAACGGCCACCTGAATCCACCGAAATGGAAAGCGACCGCTGCCCATAAACATCCGCAATTGCAGATGCGTTGCCTACCTTTAATTGACGGAGGAGGAGACGCACATAAAGAGGACATTTCCCCTTCCTATGAGTCTCCTCTAACATCAAATCCACTTTTCCTTCCCATCCTTTCCTCTTAAGAAAAGGGTGGAAAGGGAAAGGGACTAAAATTAGGCCTCCGGCACCACACTCATCAGACGAAACGCGGAATTGCGTCCACTTCACGCCTGTTTTCTGTGTATAACTAGTTTCTTTTTATTTGGTCTTTGCAATATTAGTGAAATCTATCAGTTAAAAGCTATTAAAAATATTCATACTTAAACAACTATATTTTTGAATGAAATGTTTATAAACCTCCGGAAGAATCCGTCAATGATCCATTAAGACTTTTTCCTGTTTATTCTAGATATTAATAGGCAAGCTGCTGCTCTTAAAGTATACATACCACATTCTTTGACGCACTAAGTGCCTGTCCCACCAAATTATAAATTGTCTGATAATCCAACGTGTAAAATATTTGATGGAAATATCGGATTTTGTTACCTTATCTGACAGTGACGTTTTAAGCTATCTGAGGATCTATCAGCCGTGGTGGGACAAGCCCTTAGTGTGATACTTAAAAGTTCCTCAGTGTGGATTTATTATGAGAAAACTGACCGTAGATATTAAATGGCTTTAAATAAAATTAACAAGTTAAAATTTAATATCGAATTAATTCCTGTTATTTTAAAATATTTTATTAGAATTAGAAACAAACAGAACTCTTAATTAAAACACACGTTACTTGAGTAATATAAGATTTTCTAAATATTGCACTAAGTATAATTACATCTATATCTATATCTATACTATTATAATAAAGCGTAAACACACACTTCTTTGTTGCCTAAGATGTCAGCAATTATAGCATATTTTTGAATAATTCTTTTGTAAATAAAAAGCCCTACACTTACGTCACGCTTTAGACTATATATTTTCACGCCATTAAACTTAGGGGGTAAATATTTTGGATAAAAACCCTAATGTGGGAAAGAGACCATCAATTGCTGCCAACATCAAGAAAGAAAGATTGCTAAGGTTTGTCATGTCATGTCATTTTGACATTTGCTATTGATAATTTGACAAATGTAAACAATAAAATAAAGTTTTTATAATTTCACGCGGAAGAATCCGCACGCGAACAGCTAGTAAAATTATAAAATAATATATTCTTCCTGTGTTAATGCAATATAAGTTTATATAACAAAAATAATACGACGATATATAACACGTGACAGCAATCGTGTTAGTAATGAATCAAACGGTTGCAATATTACATTTTAACGCGTGCAGAGGGAAAGCGCCCTTACAAGGGCCTTTAATAAAAACAAAATGATTTATTACTCGGACTACATGTTGCCTGTCAAAACAGGCAACAACAATTTACCTTCCACATATGAAGAATGAAAAGAGAGTGAAAATGTTAACTAATATTAACCTGCTAATTATAACCTTTTTAAAGATATTAACACTGGAAACACGGTTTTTTTACTATTATATTTTTTGAGCATATTTTCAACTAGCTGTTTGCGTGCGGATTCATCCGCGTGAAATTATAAAAACTTTATTTTATTGTTTACATTTGTCAAATTATCAATAGCAAATGTCAGAATGACATGACATGACATGACAAACCTTAGCAATCCTCCTTTCTTGATGTTGGCAGCAACTTATGGTCTCTTTCCCACATTAGGGTTTTGATCCAAAAATATGCTGTAATTGCTGACATCTTAGGCAACAAAGAAGTGTATGTTTACGCTTTATTATATTAGTATAGATGATAGATGAAAAGAGAGTGAAAATGGTGACTAATATTAACCTGCTAATTATAAACTTTTTAAAGATATTAACACTGGAAACACGGTTTTTTTACTATTTTTTGTGCATATTTTCAATATAAACGAACGTGAAATCAATTATAAGTCATTTCGCGTCTATTATAACCATAAAGAAGATTTTTACTCACTTATCGAATTGAAAATCTTTCGTTAGAGCGCACACACCTTTACCAAACTATCGCACAACTGTTTAGTCTCGCGTTGATTCCTACGAGCTTATGAGGTGGATAAGAATTAGTAAAGCTCTATACCCATCACTCGTAACCTGTGTAGAAACGGGCTCCCCAAAAGTGTACCTAACCTAACCTGTGTAGAAAAGGTGCGCTCACCACTCGATTTTTAGTTCTGCAACTAAACATTAGAATTTCGAAACAATCGACAATCGCACAACAGTTGTACGATAGTTTACTCAAAGGTGTGCGCCCGCTCTTAATGTAAAAAAATCAATTAAAAGTGATGAGAAGTAAAACAGAAAATAAATCGTAAACGCCACGGTTAATACAATCGTATTCTAAACAAACAAATCTTGTAAAACAAGACGCAAAGCACTGAACATGAGTGTAAATTATTAGACCTGTCACTTAGACGCGTGTGATGTTTTCAAAGCATTAGATATCTTTACCGTATTTAAATATATTTTAGTAGTTGTAGGTCTGTTCGATGTTTTATGATAAACAGGATGGGAAGGGAAAGTAAATTTGACGGTAGATAAGAAGGGAAAATATTCTCTTCATGGGCGTCTTCTCCGTGGGTAAAGTTGGGCATATCTGCAATTATCTATGGGCAGTCGTCGCTTCGCTTTTTTAGCAAATTCAGGTGGCTGTTCGCTCGTTTGAAACATTATGATATAAACAAACTCTCAAGTTAATTGGTCTCTAAAGGATGCCTTAGTAACCCTTAAAGATGTCAACCAGTGCTTAAAATTGAGTAAAGAGCATGTGTTTTTATTTATTAACGAGTTGCCGCCCGCTTCGTTAGCGCAAATTTAAAAAAAAAAAGTAGCCTATAACATGCCGGTCTATGACAGCTACCCTCCAGTGAAAGTCGGGGGAAATCAGCCAGGCCGTTTCGAAGATTAAACGGAACAAACGCGGCTTGCAAACAGAAAGAAAAATTTTAAAATGCGATTTTCGTTATCAGCAACGCAAATACATCATGTTCCAGAAGTCTGGAAATTTTCTTTTGATATTACGAACAGACACTCCACTTTTATTATACGTATAGATGGTATTTCGTTTTGTTTGCCATGTATAGGTATGCAAAGTTCTCTTTTGGTCCAAACATTTGTCAAATGCGTGTGACAAACAATCTCATGGTCAATTCCTTATAGCCGCAGCGTCACTGACATTGGAATTCGGTTCCCTTTGCGTCATCGAGCGTCATGTTTCCGTGTTTGCTTTCCATTGTATCCGATTACAGCGCTTATGTTTGACATTCGGATATGTTTATGCCCGCAATGACAACAATGTCAAAACATGTCAGTCTGACGGAGTTGTTTTTCGTAATTTCTGTTATTGAAAATAAACGGTCATATTAATTATACCAAAGATAAATGTAAAAATAATTTAATTTAAATGAAACAAAATTTTCTAATATTTCATTTCATTAAGATTAAATTAATATTTACGTTAAATTCGGAAAACAAAAGACGAACGTTCTTAATTTGAATGTTATTTGAATGAAAATTATTAACTGGCGATAAAGAATTAACAAGTGTGTGATATAAAAAGAACACCAGTTCGTGTCCAAATAGGCCGCGAGGGATGCTGAGATGATCGTAGTCATATATTAACGTGGGCGAATCATCTGGCCTACTTATTATTTGACTCTTGACTAAATCATCGCAAAGAGTATGCGATAGACACGACTGCGAAATGAAAAAAAAACTTTAGATAAAGCAATAATTACTTTTTTTTCTTTTTTTACAAGATACAAAAAAGAAAAAGAAAAATAATAAACTATAAAGAGAGCATATTCACACATTACTATAAGACTTTCAGCACAATAAATAATTAGACTTGACGTGTGAGACACTTTTATTGTTGATTTTGACTGCATAGAAACATGCTCTTATCCTCCTTAAAAATATGAGAAAACATATGCTTTTTACCGTTGATTTAGCAGTGAAAACTCAAGGTTATGTCAGAAGTAACGTAATCGTAACGTATGCATTCTCAGAGGCTGAAACGTGTTAGGTATAAACTGAAGACATTAATGTTCATTGCATTGTACACGCACGTTAACGTAACGAAGTAACAATAAATAGAAACATTTGCGAATGCCTGCGAATTCGTGTCCCGGAATTTTAATATTCAAAAGTAATATATTCTGGTTGGTAGGGAGCTTTGACTATTTAGAGACAGGACCTGTTACAAGCGCATATTTCCCTTTGTCACGTGATTAATTTTAAATTTACTTTTGTTTCGTTCTCGTAAATGTAAAAAATATGTTTCAATGAACATTTTTAATTTTGCCTATCAGCATAATAAGTGTGATCTTTACCTTAACCCCGCCAAAAGTGGGAGAATTTAATGAGTACAATTGAGGCTTATTATCATAATAAACAATTTGACTATTTTAAATAAATGTCCATTATTTTTTAGTAACATTTTAGTTAAACTAAGTTAGTAAGTCAAATAAAAATTTAAATATAATTATTAAGGCACATAGCACCCAATGTTTGTAGAAGAACCTATCCTCGCGACTCCACCTCCAGGTGTACATTGCGATCTTTGCCTAGTCCATTTCTCCATAATCAAATATCGGAAGTGTGGCGAACGCACGTGAGGACTTCTTTTTGGGTCAACCGAAGATAAGTGTTCAAGAAACAGCATAAATTCCTACGTCAGTGACGTGAGATTTTACTTTCGTTAGATTGTATATGGATTATGGTAATTTAGACATTTTATGTTTATTAACTTAATAAAGAATGTTTTACAGCCATACACGGCGACTGGAAACTGAGGTACGTGTATGGGGAATGTTAACTGTTGCACAACGTAAAGTAACGACTGCCAGTACGTGTATGGTGCCCATTAAAAGCGGGCGCACACCTTAGACTAAACTATCGCAGAACTGTTGTGCGATTGTCGATTGTTTCGCAGCCAATTCAACTGTTTAGGTGTACAACTAAAAATCGAGTAGTGTGCGCACCTACATATAAGCTCATAGAAATCAAAGCGAGACTAAACAGTTGTGCGATAGTTTAGTGGTGTAACGCTCTAAATGTAATGTATCTCTTACATTGTTTTCTCCTTGTTATATTCAAGTCTAAGTGGAAAGTGTCAATCGCATTGTCTCCCAAGGTGTCATAAAAGTACAGTGGGTCGGCATTTTTTAGTTACCGACATAATTATCAACTTGTTCTTTTACTATCTTACTAATATAATTAATGCGAAAGTTTAGACGGATGTTTGTTAGAGTTTGTAGCCTAAACGGCTGAACGGATCTTGATGAAATTTGGCATAGATGCAGAACAGTCTGGAAGAACAAATAGGCTTTTTAATTCCGTGCGGCCGGAGTTGTGAGCGAAAGCTAGTAGTGTTATAATTTTAAACGTTTGCACACATTCCAATAGTAATGTATATGATTGATATAAATATTGACTGACACTAAACAGTTTAAAATTATGTAATAAAAGGCCAGTAATGACTCTTAGGGTTAGTTCATACTAAGATAGTTTCAGTAGAGTATAGTAATTTAGTGTATTACGAAAATTTAGTCGAGTAGATAAGCAAATCGTTTAGACAATCCATTTTGTTCTATTATTTCTACCAGACGGTCGTAATCTGCGTTACTATATACTTGCTCATCTGCTAAATAAGTTTCTATCTGTCTTTTTAGTCGAATTCATTAGTAAAAGTTGACGTTCATCTTGCAAAACATTTTTCACTGCCCCAGTACTGCACTGTACTGCCACATTAGTGTAACTTTTAGGCAGTAGACTATTCAAAGTAAATTACTGGCCCAGTGCGAACTGACCTTTATTGAGAGAATAAACAGAAGCATCACCTGTCTATCACACAGTATCTATGAAATTAATCTTTACCAATCAAATGAGCTGCAATAAACGCTTGGTTAATTTTACAAACATGACGTCCTGTCTATTACATCAGACGCTTTGGCTTATGTTACTATGCTTTTAGCGGGGAATGTATTTCAAATTTGAATTTAGATCGAAAATTTAGCTTACTATATCTACACTAATGCTGGGTTTCTGAAGTTTCCTTTAAGTTTATCATTACCTAGTGATTAATTAGTGTCAAGTTAACTTAAGTTAGGTAGTTCAGAAACGTATTTCATTAAGTTATCGAACTAAAAACACTAACGAATGGTTGAACGTAGCTGGGTAGCTGGCCATAAGGAAGCATTATGTAGTCTTTACTAACAGAAAGATTTGTTAAAACTATTAAGAAGTTTTAAAATAGTTCACCATTAAAAAGCTACAATATCCCTGATTAACTTAGTGTATTTTTTTATATAAAAATATTAGTAGATTTTTGTTAATTTACTAATATTCCTTTAACCATTCCAACTAAGCTCTAGACTTGTGCTAGGATATGGTTCACGACAATAGTCGAATGGCGGGATTCGAACCCTCGTCCTCAAGATCGGTAGTCCGTACCCCAAACCATTAGGCTATTGGCGCTTGTGTATATTTTATTATGATTAAACTTAAATGAACATTAATAAAAAGCGTATTTCTGAACGTCTGCGGTAAAACTTTCTTTAATTGCATACCATTTGAAGCAAAGCTGAATCGGGTCTCTATGTGATAAATTTTTTTTAGTCCATTTTATACCTAGATTCTGTTAAAACTAGTTTTAAAAAGTAAAAAGTAAGTAAACTACTGTTGATATTTAACGAAAAGGTTGTGGAAATAGTTGATGTGTTCATTGGAAAATCCACTCAGTAAACAATAAACCAGTTTTTCCACAACATAACCTGTATTGTCATACAAAGTTCATACAAATTGCAATGAACTCATTAACATACTTTTTAATATCAAACATGAAATTAAATTTGTTTACGAATTTATATGAACACTTGTTGATGAAAAACCTAAAGGTATTACTATAAAAATATTTAGACAATATTTAAAAAATATTTTAGCTAAAACATGTCAACTCTTTTATACTAGCGGCTGGTGAATATTGACAAATCATAGTTATTGAAATATCATGGGTAGACTAAATCAATCTTAATCTTACTTCTTACTAATATTATAAATGCGAAAGTGTAGATGGATGGATGGATGGATGGATGTTTGTTAGAGTTTGTTGCCTAAACGGCTGAAGGGAACTCGATGAAATTTGGCATAGATGTAGAGGATAGTCTGGAAGAACACATAGGCTGTTTGCTTTTGTTTTTTTTTATTTCGCGCGGACGGAGTCGTGGGCGACAGCTAGTAATATTATAAATGCGAAAGTTAGATGGATGGATGTTTGTTATAGTTTGTAGCCTAAACTGCTGAACAAATCTCGATGGAATTTGGCACAGATGTAGAGGATAGTCTGAAAGAATACATAGGCTGTTTGCTTTTGTTTTTTTTTTATTTCGCGCGGACGGAGTCGTGGGCGACAGCTAGTAATATTATAAATGCGAAAGTGTAGATGGATGGATGGATGGATGGATGGATGGATGGATGGATGGATGGATGGATGGATGGATGGATGGATGGATGGATGTTTGTTAGAGTTTGTTGCCTAAACGGCTGAAGGGATCTCGATTAAATTTGGATCTATGCCAAGTAGAGGATAGTCTGGAAGAACACATAGGCTGTTTGCTTTTGTTTTTTTTTTATTTCGCGCGGACGGAGTCGTGGGCGACAGCTAGTAATATTATAAATGCGAAAGTGTAGATGGATGGATGGATGTTTGTTAGAGTTTGTTGCCTAAACGGCTGAAGGGATCTCGATTAAATTTGGATCTATGCCAAGTAGAGGATAGTCTGGAAGAACACATAGGCTGTTTGCTTTTGTTTTTTTTTTATTTCGCGCGGACGGAGTCGTGGGCGACAGCTAGTAATATTATAAATGCGAAAGTGTAGATGGATGGATGGATGGATGGATGGATGGATGGATGGATGGATGGATGGATGGATGGATGGATGGATGGATGGATGGATGGATGGATGTTTGTTAGAGTTTGTTGCCTAAACGGCTGAAGGGAACTCGATGAAATTTGGATCTATGCCAAGTAGAGGATAGTCTGGAAGAACACATAGGCTGTTTGCTTTTGTTTTTTTTTATTTCGCGCGGACGGAGTCGTGGGCGGCAGCTAGTAATATTATAAATGCGAAAGTTAGATGGATGGATATTTGTTATAGTTTGTAGCCTAAACTGCTGAACAAATCTCGATGGAATTTCGCACAGATGTAGAGGATAGTCTGAAAGAATACATAGTATAATCACTTTTGTTTTTTTTTTTTTTTTATTCCATGCGGACGGATTCGTGGGCAGAAGCTAGTAAGTAATAATTTTTAACAGTCCGAGAAAACATAAAAAAATATGAAGAATCGAGCTTCTAACATAGGAAACACGACTTGAAAGCTTTGAGTGCTTTTTAAAAGTTCAAGTCATCCGGAACTCGTTCAAGTTTTTATATATCCTTATTCCTTGCTCTCAGATTAAAAAGAGGCTAAGCTGCTTAATATATTTCACTAATTAAAGACGCTGAAAAGCTTCCCTTTTCAGCGTAAATGGGTAAGTACCTATCTCCAAGACACGTTTACTAAATCTGTTTAGCTTTCGTGAATTTATAGTTTACTAGCTTTCGCCCGCGACTCCGTCCGCGTGGAATTAAAAAAAAACAAAAGTGAGTAGCCTATGTGTTCTTCCAGACTATCCTCTACGTCTATGCCAAATTTCATCGTAATCCGTTCAGCCGTTTAGGCTACAAACTCTAACAAACATCCATCCTTCCATCCATCTAAACTTTCGCATTTATAATATTAGTATGATGTGGTAAATTGCGCAATATTTAAGAAACAATTATAAGACTTTTAAATAAATATATACTAGTGAATAGTGTGTAATTAAAAATCTTAACACACAAAACAATTTATTTCGACATATTGAATATCTCAAAAATGTAATAATTAATACCAAATAAAACGGAAAATGATTAAAAAAAAACAAAGCTAAACTTTTATGACGAATGACCTATAAAATGTATGATAAAGTAATAATTTTACCATATAATTTATTATCAAAGAAAATTAAAATAAATCCATAGCGTAACATAGCTTACTCTGTACGCAGGCTTATCAGAACTCTCAAGTGTCGACGATTTAATACCATTTAAGGCGGGGATCAAATTTATGTGAGTGCTTCAAGAGGTTTTATATAGGTCGTGTTTGTGATACAAAGCCTTCTGAACTTTACTGTCCTTCAACCTACTTCCCTACTTATACACTCGATGTCAAAATGTCGATTGGAAATACGAAATGAGTATAGGAAGTCTGAGAGTAGCCCCAGTAGTTGAAAATAAGGAGTAAAAGGTTAGCGCGGTATGAGCATGTTATGAGAAGGGATGAATCGCATGTAACAAGACGGACGTTAGTTATGAATGTGGAGGTACACCGGTAGAGGTAGACCTAGAAAGAGATGGATGGATTGCGTGAAAGGTGACATGATCAAAAAGTTTTTTTTTTGTTTGGATTGATGATGAGATGACGGATGATAGAGTTATTTGGAGGACGAAAACCTGGTGCGCCGACCCTACGGGAGTAGGACTGTATTTCTAGATCTAGTTTGCTTTTGTTTTTTTTTTTTTTTTTTTTTTTTTTTTTTTTTTTTTTTTTTTTTTTTTTTTTTTTTTTTTTTTTTTTTTTTTTTTTTTTTTTTTTTTTTTTTTTTTTTTTTTTTTTTTTTTTTTTTTTTTTTTTTTTTTTTGGCTGCCGCGCTGTCGGTAACAAGTTAAACACAAGACACAATTGACTTTTATAAATGAAACATCGCGGACTCCCGCAACTGTACAACGAATATTATTTTTTGAACCTTTTCTTCTCAAACATTTTAAATTGATTGCTTATAAAAGAGCTGAAGTTATTTAGATTTAACTAATGTTTATATACCAACCCGCACTTGGCCAGCGTGGTTGACTATGGCCTAGTCACCCTAACTTAGGGTAGGCTCCGAGCCCCTCGGTGGGGACGTATAGTGAGCTGGTGATGATGAATGTTTATATACCAACCCGCACTTGGCCAGCGTGGTTGACTATGGCCTAGTCACCCTAACTTAGGGTAGGCTCCGAGCCCCTCGGTGGGGACGTAAAGTAAGCTGGTGATGATGAATGTTTATATAACTTCTTACTATTAACAAAATTATTGAAGTTCAAATGGACTTGGAAACTTATTTGTTGTTTTGGGTCAAATTCAATACATTTAAATAACAGTAAAATTAATCTAGTTTTGTCGCTATCGAATATCTAATTAATTGCAATCAGCGCTGACACCGGAAATTAAATTACTACGTCATTATGTATGCTGAATAGAGAAATTATATTAACAACCATACTCGTTCTCTAATTACTTTTACGTATAAAAGAAAATACCGCAAGATTTGATATGTTTGAAAATTTTCCATAACTGCAACATTCATGTTACACAAGCGAAAGCGCCGCGTGTATAATTCAATCATATTTCTATCAAAATTATTATCAACGGAATCTTTCCACTGTAGTTTCACACGAGGGTGGAACTGTGAGACAGAGCAGTCGATAATGCGGTACGGCAATTACTACACACCTCAAGATAGAACTGTTTTGTAATAAATAAGCGTGCGTTTAAACATTCGCGACTGCCTAACTTTTCCGTCTACGTGTGAATATAAGGCGGATGATGGAATAGCAAGATTTCACACTATGTGCCAACACAACTTCTCAGACTAAATGTGCATATTTCTTATTTTGTTTATAGAGAAATCAATTATGTTAAACCTGTCTTATAAATCGGGCATTACAAAATACAAAATATTTTCGAACTAGCTACTCCCGTGCGACTTCATCCGCAGAAAATTACGAAAATTTTATTTTATTGTTTACATGTGTCAAATTGTCAATTGCAAATGTCAAAATGACATGACGATGACAAACCATGGCAACCTTGCTTCCTTGATGTTGGCAGGAACTTATGGTCTCTCTCCCACATTAAGGTTTTTATCCAAAATATTTACCCCTAAGTTTAACGGCGTGAAAATATATAGCCTAAAGCGTGCCTTTTTTTTTGGCTGCCGCGCTGTCGGTAACAAGTTAAACACAAGACACAATTGACTTTTATAAATGAAACATCGCGGACTCCCGCAACTGTACAACGAATATTATTTTTTGAACCTTTTCTTCTCAAACATTTTAAATTGATTGCTTATAAAAGAGCTGAATTTATTTAGATTTAACTAATGTTTATATACCAACCCGCACTTGGCCAGCGTGGTTGACTATGGCCTAGTCACCCTAACTTTAGGGTAGGCTCCGAGCCCCTCGGTGGGGACGTATAGTGAGCTGGTGATGATGAATGTTTATATACCAACCCGCACTTGGCCAGCGTGGTTGACTATGGCCTAGTCACCCTAACTTAGAGTAGGCTCCGAGCCCCTCGGTGGGGACGTATAGTGAGCTGGTGATGATGAATGTTTATATAACTTCTTACTATTAAAAAATATTTAAGTTCAAATGGACTTGGAAACTTATTTGTTGTTTTGGGTCAAATTCAATACATTTAAATAACAGTAAAATTAATCTAGTTTTGTCGCTATCGAACAACTAATTAATTGCAATCAGCGCTGACACCGGAAATTAAATGTTAGCCGCACGTGGGAACGAGACGTTACTTAGTATAGCTCAAGTTATAATTGACTTGATAATAAATATAGCTTTCAAGTTAGTATAAAATAACTTATGTTATATCGTAAAATTTGTCACTTCTGCCTATTCTGGATCACGATGCGATAGTTTAAAATACATAATATTACTCGTTGTGCTTTGCCGATGGTCTCATGACGTCATATTTTAACTGACAATACTGAACGAGCGACTACGGGACGCAGTCGGTGTTTAGAAGTGGGAAGGATCGGCAAACTAACGATAAATTGACCGAACTCGTAGGATAAACGTAAACATTATAAACAATGTTAACAATGATTGGTTACTAGCTGTTGCTCGCGACTTCGTCCCCGTGGAATGAAAAAAAATATAGCTTATTTTACTGAGTGATAACGTAGCTTTCTAATGGTGAGAGATATATAAAAATCGGCCCAGTAGTTTTTGCTTGAATCAAATATAAATCTTTCCTCTTTATAATATTAGTATAGTTAGATGAATATTATTGGTTCCTTAAATGTCATTATAAGCGATTGTACTGTGTTTTATGTAGTCGTTTAACGTCGAAAATTTCCGTTCACTAGGAATTCTCAGTTAAAAGCATATAATGAAAAGTTTAAGGTTATTTTATAACAAACTGTTATTGTTGTTTTGGGTCAAATTCAATACATTTAAATAACAGTAAAATTAATCTAGTTTTGTCGCTATCGAATATCTAATTAATTGCAATCAGCGCTGACACCGGAAATTAAATGTTAGCCGCACGTGGGAACGAGACGTTACTTAGTATAGCTCAAGTTATAATTGACTTGATAATAAATATAGCTTTAAATTTAGTATAAAATAACTTATGTTATATCGTAAAATTTGTCACTTCTGCCTATTCTGGATCACGATGCGATAGTTTAAAATACATAATATTACTCGTTGTGCTTTGCCGATGGTCTCATGACGTCATATTTTAACTGACAATACTGAACGAGCGACTACGGGACGCAGTCGGTGTTAAGAAGTAGGAAGCATCGGCAAACTAACGATAAATTGACCGAACTCGTAGGATAAACGTAAACATTATAAACAATGTTAACAATGATTGGATACTAGCTGTTGCTCTCGACTTCGTCCCCGTGGAATGAAAAAAAATATAGCTTATTTTACTGAGTGATAACGTAGCTTTCTAATGGTGAAAGAATTTTTGAAATCGGTCCAGTAGTTTTTCAGTTATTTCAATAGATACAAAAATACAAATTTTTCCTCTTTATAATATTAGTATAGTTAGATGAATATTATTGGTTCCTTAAATGTCATTATAAGCGATTGTACTGTGTTTTATGTAGTCGTTTAACGTCGAAAATTTCCGTTCACTAGGAATTCTCAGTTAAAAGCATATAATGAAAAGTTTAAGGTTATTTTATAACAAACTGTTATTGTTGTTTTGGGTCAAATTCAATACATTTAAATAACAGTAAAATTAATCTAGTTTTGTCGCTATCGAATATCTAATTAATTGCAATCAGCGCTGACACCGGAAATTAAATGTTAGCCGCACGTGGGAACGAGACGTTACTTAGTATAGCTCAAGTTATAATTGACTTGATAATAAATATAGCTTTCAAGTTAGTATAAAACAATATATGTTATATCGTAAAATTACTTACTTCTGCCTACTCTGAATCACGATGCGATAGTTTAATCTAAGATGTTCTATTATCTACAATCTAGTCTTCACAAACTAGGAAATTTTCACATAATATTTAAGTGTACAAGTGGCTTAATTTTCATTATAGCCCGTTTGTCTGTGGCGAGGTCACGGCTTTGTTCGAGTTATCAAGATGCGATCCAGACGTGCTCTGGTTTTTCGATGGCCATTCTATACAATGAATTATGTTGTTTGTACATTTTTATAATATAGTATAGTTTTATATGAATATTATTGGTTCCTTAAATGTCATTATAAGCGATTGTACTGTGTTTTATGTAGTCGTTTAACGTCGAAAATTTCCGTTCACTAGGAATTCTCAGTTAAAAGCATATAATGAAAAGTTTAAGGTTATTTTATAACAAACTGTTATTGTTGTTTTGGGTCAAATTTATTACATTTAAATAACAGTAAAATTAATCTAGTTTTGTCGCTATCGAATATCTAATTAATTGCAATCAGCGCTGACACCGGAAATTAAATGTTAGCCGCACGTGGGAACGAGACGTTACTTAGTATAGCTCAAGTTATAATTGACTTGATAATAAATATAGCTTTCAAGTTAGTATAAAACAATATATGTTATATCGTAAAATTACTTACTTCTGCCTACTCTGAATCACGATGCGATAGTTTAATCTAAGATGTTCTATTATCTACAATCTAGTCTTCACAAACTAGGAAATTTTCACATAATATTTAAGTGTACAAGTGGCTTAATTTTCATTATAGCCCGTTTGTCTGTGGCGAGGTCACGGCTTTGTTCGAGTTATCAAGATGCGATCCAGACGTGCTCTGGTTTTTCGATGGCCATTCTATACAATGAATTATGTTGTTTGTACATTTTTATAATATATCACTAGCCCGCGACTCCGTCCCCTTTGAATGAAAAAAATATAGCTTATTTTACTGAGTGATAACGTAGCTTTCTAATGGTGAGAGATATATAAAAATCGGCCCATTAGTTTTTGCTTGAAACAAATATAAATCTTTCCTCTTTATAATATTAGTATAGTTAGATGAATATTATTGGTTCCTTAAATGTCATTATAAGCGATTGTACTGTATTTTATGTAGTCGTTTAACGTCGAAAATTTCCGTTCACTAGGAATTCTCAGTTAAAAGCATATAATGAAAAGTTTAAGGTTATTTTATAACAAACTGTTATTGTTGTTTCTATATTACAAACATAAACAAACGCTAAGAACCTTCAAATAAATAACATAAAACAAATTCATTTAAGACAGTTTAAAACAAACATTTTATCATAACCTTGGTCTACTTATTTCTTAGTCCCCGTAGTCGTTATTTTTTTAATTTGCTGCCAAAGACTAAACTAAAATCTCTTTATGAGGCATCATTAACCAAGACATGCCGCGGTTGGGCAATCGCCCAGGGCGTCTGACAGGATGGGGCGGCACAGGTCTGAGAGATTCGCCCAGGGCGCTTCTAGTGCTGGAACTGACACTTAACATCATCTTCCTTCTTATCCTACTCCCGTAGGGTCGGCGCAACAGGTTTTTGTCCTCCACATAACTCTATCATACGTCATCTCAGTCATCACTCCCTTCTTGATCATATCACCTTTCACGCAATCCATCTCTTTCTAGGTCTACCTTTACCGGTGTACCTCCACACTCATAAACAATTGTTGCAATATAGTCATGAACAATTTAATTTTCTAACTATAAAAATTAAATAAAAAACAGAAAAACAATTCGATACTTTCTCACGCATCTTAATATTCAACACATGTGATGTACAAAATGTCAGCATAATAAGGCGTGTTGTACACGTGTGACTGAAGACGAATTTAAACATTGTTATGATATAAATTTAGATAACACTACAGTTAAGTTTAAACATGGTAAGTGTTACAATTGACTAATTGCAATTAAATTTAACCCAACAATGAAAGGGAAAAATGTTCATAGACAAATATTTTAGTCTGTAAAATCTGTCTGATGTTTTGAACCGCTAACACATTTGAAACTTTATATTTCGTTGCATAACACTTCGCACAACTGTTTAGTCTCGGTTTTTAAGCTTATATGGAGGTGCGTACGCTACTCGATTTATAGTTGTGCAACTAAACAGTTGAAGGCTACGAAACAATCGACAATCGCACAACAGTTGTGCGATAGTTTAATCTAAGATGTTCTATTATCTACAATCTAGTCTTCACAAACTAGGAAATTTTCACATAATATTTAAGTGTACAAGTGGCTTAATTTTCATTATAGCCCGTTTGTCTGTGGCGAGGTCACGGCTTTGTTCGAGTTATCAAGATGCGATCCAGACGTGCTCTGGTTTTTCGATGGCCATTCTATACAATGAATTATGTTGTTTGTACATTTTTATAATATATCACTAGCCCGCGACTCCGTGTGCACGGAACAAAAAAATAGCCATTTTATTCTTCCAAACTAATGTCCTACAAATGTGCCAAATTGCGTCGAGATTTGTTCAAACGTTTAGGCTACAAACTCTAACAAAAATCTATCCATCCATCCAAACTTTTGCATTTATAATATTAGTAAGAAATTTGAAGAAAGACTAGGTACCGATATACTGAATAATATGAAGTAAAGAGTGTAAGCCAAGATTCATTAAAGACGAAAATTTCCATTACTTTTATGTGTTTTTAGCATAAACCTTTACTCAGAACGGTCTACCAAAATGTCACCCACCAAAGATCGAGGCAGTTAAGGTATCTATAATTATTTTGTATAATAAACATAAAAAAAAAACTATATTCGGTAAAAAACAATGTTCGAGTTACTTTAACAATTTAACTCAAAACAACATAAAATTGTATAATTAGCACACAATTACTACTGAAGGCCGACAAACCAATTAATTAAGATCCCCCATTGTAAGTTCGTAAACATAAAACATGCACGTTGATTAACATAAGTACAGTAAAATTTATTTATTTAGAATATATAGGAGACTACATGTGGCAGAAATGCGAATGTTAAGATAGATGTGTGGGGTAACACGAATGGATAAGATACGAAATGAGTATATTAGAGGAAATTTGAGAGTAGCCCCCGTAGTAGAGAAGGTGAGGAGTAAAAGGTTAGCATGGTATGGGTATGCTATGAGGAGGGATGAATCGCATGTTACAAGGAGAACGTTAGTTATGAGTGTGGAAGGGTACACCGGTAGAGGTAGACCTAGAAAGAGATGGATGGATTGTGTAAAAGGTGACATGATCAAAAAGGGAGTGATGACTGAGATGATGTATGATAGAGTTATGTGGAGGACAAAAACCTGTTGCGCCGACCCTACGGGAGTAGGATAAGGAGGATGATGATGAAAGAATTTATTTACCATCCCACTTAGGATCGATAATACAGCAACAAACTGGCAATTACAAGACCTATATTTTAGCATTTTATGTCGGATATATTTTTGAGATTCTAATGTAATTTCGAAATGGGTAGGAAATAAAAATCCTCGACTGTTGTCGCGACCCAACTGTGTACAAAACTGAACAAATGCAAAAGGCCTTGTGTCCAATTGGGCAATTATTGGAACCAATATTAGCTCCTTGGTCAGCCAAGGTGCGTACAAATGTAATCTATGTGCACGATGACGACACCTGAGCCCTGAGGATTTGGAGCTATTCAGATAAGTTAAATATTTGAACAACTCAAGGTGATGTCGATGGCCAAGGTTGCTGCGTTAAGTCTACATTAAACATTATAGTTTAGTAAGACACTAAAAAGAAAACAGAATAGAAAAAATCTGAAGGTAGAGGTAGGCGTAAAGATGGATGGATTGCGTGAAAGGTGACATGATCAAGAAGGAAGTGAGATGACAGAAGATAGAATACCTTGGAGGATGAAGTAAGATAAGGGCGTTTAGATGATTAGTAGAAAAAGAACTCCGCGTGTCTCCAAACAAGAAGAAAAACTAACGTATTAATAATATAGAAAATAGTACAGTTACTTTAAATAATTACTCTCAACAAATCTAAAGACAAAAAAGAGAACGAACTAAAACTACGGCATCTGGCAAGCCATCAAACTACAACAACCTCGTTCCAATTCTGCTTTATAAATAAATGTGTACAACGCGGAAACATCACGACCAGTATACGTTGACCTGCACTACAAGACACCAAGGAAATTGATAGGAATTTCAATTAGATGCGATAAAAATTAAAATATGACGCCTTCTGACGCTCTCGAAACATCGAGAAATATATCAATAGCATTTGATTCGTATTTTTCATCTATTCAATTGAGTACAGTTTCACTCGAGTTATAATCGACCAAAAATCTAACTAATGTTATGAATGCAAAAGATTATATATGTTAGAGTTTGTAGCCAAAACTGCTGAACGGATCTCGATGAAATTTGGCATTTGTAGAGGATAGTGTGAAAGAAAATGTAGACTACTTTTGTTTTTTTGATTCCACGAGGACGATGTCGCGGACGAAATCTAGTATTATCTAAATTACTAGGTACTATTAGAACATTCTAGACTCTAGACTAGATGAACTTCCCAGTCTATCCTTATATTTGCTAACATACTGCTTCTATGTCCAATTTTGTGTTCTTGAGATTTTCTATACAATCTCTTGATTCTGAATATTAAGTTTTAGTTTGAAATAAAAAAAAACATTTATTTCTTATTGAAATACAACAATAACTAACTAATGGAAACAACATTCATTAATTTTTTAAGACATAAAACCCAGCAATAAGGAGTCAGAAAGATCTAAGCGAAATCATTTGATAACCAAATATTTTTTTTCCACAGTAGAAAAACATAGATTAAAAATAGACCGTTAATAAAACCATACTTTAGTGTTAGCCACACAAATAGCTTTCAAGATTATGTTGTGCGAATATGAATGTGTGATTAGATTTACGCTCAGAGCTCTACATAAACTGGTCGATGTTCTACAATTAATGGCCTTCCGTAAATTATTGTAGAGTACAACGACACGTGCGAACGTAGATAGAAATGAAATCATCTGATAATAATATCTTTGTTATTAACACTTATTAGAGTAACAGTTTGGTTCATTTGTTTAAAATGGGAGACTGTCATTCTTTTGTTTTTTAGATAAAAAATAGAAACGTGCGTTTCAAATCAGTCATAGAGCGGACAAGCACTTCACATAAGGACTTTCCAAACTATACAATGGAAAAATGTCGTGGATAAAAATTAAGCTAACGTTGACCCATCTATTGATACATTTTGTTGAATATCTAAGGAATTATCAAGCTAAAATATTGCCTATTATAAACATACTAGCTGTTCGCGTGCGGATTCATCCGCGAGAAATTATAAAAACTTTATTTTATTGTTTACATTTGTCAAATTATCAATAGCAAATGTCAAAATGACATGACATGGCCTTAGCAATCTTGCTTTCTTGATGTTGGCAGCAACTTATGGTCTCTTTCCCACATTAGGGTTTTTATCCAAAATATTTACCCCTAATTTCAACGGCGTGAAAATGTATAGCCTAAAGCGTGACGTAAGTGTAGGGCTTTTTATTAAATTAAAAAGAATTATTCAAAAATATGCTGTAATTGCTGACATCTTAGGCAACAAAGAAGTGTGTGTTTACGCTTTATTATAATAGTATAGAGTATAAACATATTTTTAATCTATACTATTATAATTTTTTTTTTTTTCATTTTTTCCCGATTATCATTATATATCATTTTCATTTCATTCCATTTTCCCGATTTTTGTGATTGTGATGGAATAAAGAATGCGTGCTTTTCTTAAATTAATTCATTATTTACTATAAACATATCAGAATTGTTAATAAAAACCAGTATTTAATCATCATCATCATCATCTCCTTATCCCACTCCCGTAGGGTCGGTGCAACAGGTTTTTGTCCTCCACATAACTCTATCATACGTCATCTCAGTCATCACTCCCTTTTTGATCATGTCACCTTTTACACAATCCATCCATCTCTTTCTAGGTCTACCTCTACCGATGTACCCTTCCACACTCATAACTAACGTTCTCCTTGTAACATGCGATTCATCCCTCCTCATAACATGCCCATACCATGCTAACCTTTTACTCCTTACCTTCTCTACTACGGGGGCTACTCTCAAACTGGAAAAAACCAGTATTTAATGTTAATATTTTATTATCCGTAGTTATCTGTGCTAAAACGAATTGGGTCCTCAATTTAAAAATGTGTTTCGCGATTCCTTCCAATATAAACGCTCGAGCGTCATATCTCGAACGTAAATAACAAATTAACGACGTCATAAAGTGGAACTTGTAATATCGGAGCTTTGGTAAAAAGCGAAAACCTTTTAAATCTTCACGACCGCGCGCAAGGAGGTGAACGGAGATAAGAACCGGTCACGCGACACAACACAATAGCTGACCTACGACCTACACTCAGGGCTGTCACAAATGTAACGGTAAAACTTTCCACAATATAACAGCGTTTGACTAATATTCATTCGCATTTACTTTTCTGTTAACAATTTCGTAAAAGGCTCTAATTTTGTTATTGATTTAATTTAGCCTGTAATTAAGGTTATGGATCAAACAAGAGATATTGTGACAGTTACTAACGAGGGAACAATACACAGAGACAAAGGGGGAGAGTGACAGGAAGACATTATATTTGGAATATAAGAAACAAACTTTACACTTAAAAAATAAACAATATAGTGGTTCAATTAAGCAATGTAAGTATTGTTACTAACTTAAGTTTTGTGCCAACCCTAAAGTCGCCAGTAGGTGGGGATATTTTATTGTGAATTCATTTGTTTTTAACGAGCGACGTCGCGCTGCGCCGCGACTTATCACAGCAGTAAAGGCTTCTTTATTATTAAGTTTATTGTGGGCACCGATAGATTATGGTAATTTTATTTCGCTAAGACTCGTCGTAAATAACCGAAGCGTTTACAGCTTTGACTTAAAGTTGCGTATTCGCGTTAAGCAAATTATTGCATCACTTGAGCTTTATTAATCGCCGAGAACTTTGAAAGCTATTGATATAAATTGCATTTAATTTTAAGCTAAAGTCTATTGAAACAGTAAATGTTATATGGAAAATCTTTTCTAGATAAATGCGTTAATATAATGTTATCTTCATATGATTGTAAATTCTCATAGGTTGTTGATTTTTGAACAATTGTTTAGGCAGTGGTAACGCACGCTTAGCTTGTGAAAGTGCGTAGGCAAGCGAAGGTAATATAAAAATTATAAACAAACAGCACAATTACCGTAGCAATCTTCTGTTCCCTGCAACAAATAAACTATAACAATAAAAACTAATAAGTCCAAAAGCCAAAAGAAAAGTAATAAAAACTACACGAAATTACTCAGTAAATTCACTTGTTTCCAAACAACGCCGGGGGGCGAGACTCTGTAATCTGTGACGCAAAAACATGTTATGGTAACTCCAAAACAGCCTAGTTAACGAGATTCGGTAGCTTTATCAAAAATAACTTTTTTACCCTGCCCTATACTGTTCCCGAAATGTTACGGTGGCCGTAACAGACTACTTGCTGGGATTTTCCATATCCAATCAGTACTGTTAAACTAGACTCTATGTAAAAAGTAGAGAGTGGATAATTAGATAAATTTCCTCGGTACGGGAAAGAATGTAAAAAATATTATAGTTTTATCATAAATTTACCTCTGTTCAACTATTAATTAAAGCCATTTACTTTCGTGACTTGTTTCTTTTACTGTTTTATACAAGCAACACATTTTCTGCATAATTTAAATAAACTTGTTTTTTATATCTGTTACATTTAGATAAAACGTGTCCTTTGATTAAACATGTAAAATTACACTAAACGTTTCACATATTCCTGTATTTCAAAGACTCTTGGTCACCCTAGTTTATTCGTATCCAATAACCAATAACGAGCGATAACAACAATAAAACGTGTCTCCCCCCGTCCCGCGCACCCCCTCAGGCCCCCTCCCCCCACAATCAGACGGCAGTTAAGCCTATCCGCGGTGACGGCTAACCACTCTCTCTGTTACCACAATAACACTTTTTTGTCTATCAGTATTCGTTTTTAGGATAAGTGTCGATTTGTTTTATATTTACCTTTGTTGTAATGATAAAAAGGTCTTGGGTAGTGTTTTTTGCGGTTCTATTGGGAGTCGCCAGCCGATGGTCTTGGGGAGCTTAGTATTAAAAATAATGTTTTTATTCCAAAGAGAATTCTTACCTTATTAACATGTGGTACAACTTTTGATACAGAATACTACGTTATTGAGTTATGTATATGGGTCTAGGAATTAGGTACCTTAGTATTGTGTTTTAATTTTTATAAATAGAATATTAGAGTCTCTAGGGATAGCTGACCTTTGCCACCCTGGCTACGCCCAAGATTCTAGCAATAAAACTCAATTTAGCAAAAAAAAAATATAATAAACCTCATGACAAGACTTTAAACTTATCTATAACCTAGCATAAGGATTATTTTCCCAAAATCGATACAAATCATTTAAATATATCGATTATGTATAATGTTATTCGGTTACTAAACAAATTTAATAGAATCGCGTGGCCCAAAATGATTTATCGCTTATTCGAAACCTTCAAACTAGACCTCTATTCAAAATAATCGAACCAGAATCATAATTACCTAAAGACAACGTTCACTCACGCTCCAAATTACAAAACCCGAGCCCTGCATCAATCGCCTTGAACGTAATGAACAAATTCCCCTGCACCTCTAACGCCGAATAGAATGTAATGGTTAAATAAATTATAGAGCACCCGCAAGCAATAAGCGACCTTAAAACAACGCAATACTTTCACGTACCAAATTGAATAAGCGAATAAATGACTTTCAAATTATTATAGAAAATAGTTCTAGAGCTTACGGTAAATATCGATATTATTTCTACGTCAAAATTAATGTTTTATGTCCCATATAACTAACCTAAAACACTAGACAGAATTCTGATGACGTCAGAAAGGTTTGTATCGAACATTCTAGAAGGGTCCATCTTGTATTTTTAAGCAAAGTATTGCAGCAACATAAAAAACAATTGACAACCAACAAACTACTGCCAGTACTGGATTTAGACGCACTGGCCTAGGGTTTACACAAGCTTGATTAATTCGTAGATCTATTGCCCTTCCACAGCGCCCTGGGCGGACGCCCTACCCTAATGCAATACAATTTGTGTAAAGGAAATTCAATATTCAAGTTCAAGATGCTAAGAGCCCATACACATGGTCTACCAGATATTAAATCTCGTTCTGTGCAGTGTATAGGGGCTCTTATTCTTATTATCAGAAAAAAAACTAAACATAAAAGGTAAGTATCAATTGAAACAAAGCAATAAAGCTTTCAAACATTGATAAAGCGTGCTGCAATAAGCTTTTACTATTCTATGCTTTTGATTTGTAAGAGGCATCGTCGGATGAGGTCTTATACGTAAATCGTAAACAATAATAAACCGTTTGTTGCGGATACGAACCGACTTGCGTTTGCGCAACCAACGACCAGTGTCGACTACCGAACTACGCTGTTGCTACGTCACCAAAGAGTAACAGAACAGAGGCGACACTTCGTTCAAAAATGTTAATCTCAACTTTAAAATTTGTACGTTTTAATTTACATATAATAACTATGTGGTGTTAATTTTTCTTATATGTGAAAAATTCAACTTTTTAATAACAATAGAAAACCCTGTGTTTCAATAATCAGAATCTTAACTCTGCGACTAAAATTAATAAAATTAAAATGTTACGATGATGACCATAATTTACAATCTACAAGCAAACAGTCCAGTGGCATTAAATAAATACAATAACCGAATATAACTGGATACACAGTGCGATCAAAACAATCTCACATCTGTTTAATTTATAATCTATGCAAATGTCATCGAACCCGTTTCGAGGCTGCTCGGTCGACAACAAACAACAGCTGAGTGGCTGTACACGTGAACATGCAGCTAACACACACACATGCGTATACAGTTAAGGAATTAAATTCCCTTCCCAGTTAACATCAGTACAAAAAACTGTTTCCATAAGAGCTCCAAATAACCACGTATAGATGTTGCTTCACACTTTCGACCTTATACGTCGTGAGCGTTAAAAGACAATTTATTCGTATGGGTAGGAAATAAAACTCCTTGACTGTACGATTAGTGAGCTAGTGTGTGTATTAAACACACTGTATGTGTGACTCGTGTCGCAATAGGCTCAACTCGAAAGGTCGAAGCCGCTATCTTCGTTAGATAAACCCTTTACAGCATGCCTTTATTGTGATAGGAAATTATATTTAGACTAGCTGTTGTTTGCGACTTCGTCCACTTGAAATTAAATAATAATTAAAAATATAGCCTATGTTACTCACTGATAACGTGGCTTTTAATAGTCATAGAATTTTTGTAATCGGCCCAGCAGTTTTTGAGTTATTTCAATATATAAATCCAAAATCACAAATGTTTCTTTATAAATCAGTACAGATTTACGAGTAAATTGAAGCGAGTGGTATTTGGGGTTAAAAGTTGTTATAATATTGTAGCTCTGGGAGTCTTTAATTGATTGTTAATGGAAACTGTAGGTTAACAGGCATTAGTAATGCCCACTTAATTATTGTTTAAACGTCCATTCTGGATTGAGTGAGGCAATTAGATTTTAAAAATTGAAGAACAATCTTCAATTCCATTAGACTAATTCAAAGTTTAATATAACCTAGAAAAAAACTTAAAATGACCAAAATAACGTAACATAAATATAAATTACTTCCATATGCATATGCAAACATCTAAGAACACAAAACAAGATAACTTATGCGCCAGTAAAAACTAAATGACGCAGAAAATTGCCAACTTTCGCTCAAATTCGTCAAGCTGTCGCCGACTTGCGAGCGTGCACGTTGACTATAGAGAAATGGACAAGACAAAGAGCCATCACGTAATGTCTTTATGAACATATGTATATGTCTATATATGCTATGATAAAATAAGCGACCAGTGGTTACGCATAAATCCTGTGGGTTTCTGTACCACTTATAACATTTTTTATTGTATTTTTTTCAATTTATGTTTTTGTCTAATAAAATAAAAAAGAAACTCAAAGTACTCTAAAATGTTCAAACTTACACTAAACATACACAAAAGTGAGCAAACTTAGAGAGCCCCCGTAGACTTTTTTTTTTTATAATATAAGGCAGCAAACGAGCAAGCGGCCACCTGAATCCACCGGAATGGAAAGCGACCGCTGCCCATAAACATCCGCAATTGCAGATGCGTTGCCTACCCTTAATTGACGGGGGAGCAGACGCACATAAAGAGGACATTTCCCCTTCCTATGCGTCCCCTCCACCGTCAAATCCATTTTTCCTTCCCATCCTTTCCTCTTATGAAAAGGCTGGAAAGGGAAAGGGACTAAAATTTGTCCTCCGGCACCACATTCATCAGACGAAACGCGGAATTGCTTCCACTTCACGCCTGTTTTCTGTGTGGTCGTGGTATTACACCGGGCGAGCCGGCCCATTCGTGCGAAGATGTTAAAGCGGGCTCTACCACTGTTGACTAAAATGACCAAAAACCTTAAGATTTTAAAGGCATATAGTTTGATCCTGTCGGGTTGTCAAGTAAAAATCATATAAAAAAATCGGTGTAATGTGTGCATCTCCATACAAGTTCATACTGCCTAAACTATCAGCCAATAAAAAGTCTGTAGTCTGCGAATACTCTTATTGTTCGATTACACTTTTAATTTACTTAGGGAAATTCGCACTTGACAGGTCCTGTCTCTTAATAATCAAACACACTATATCACGTCCATACATCACAATTCTTCACGCCATCTTGGTATTTACGTGGGACGTAACACCGCGTATAATTGCGTGCTCCAACTGACGTGTCTTGATGTACCATGTCACCGTAAAATAATAGACAACTGTTACTTTAATATATTACTAGCGAAAGACCGGAGATTCCGTTTCATTTCAGAATTTACCGTAATTTTAAATGGAACAAAACCTATTTTGTCTTGAATTCATATTTTCCAATGTTACATTAATATTAATGACAATGTAATAGAGGTAAATATCAACAAAGTAAGATAAGGCCAGTTAGCTATTTAACTCGATTTCGAAACATTTAAATTGTAAACTATCAACAGATGAAAATTCAATTAGAAAATGATTGTTAATTTTTTTCACTAGTGCAATTACAAAACGACGATATTTCCAATTATACGGTAACAAAGCCGTTTGTAGGGCATCGACACAAACTCGGCTCGGTTATTTGTAAACTTTGATGAATACTGTTAATATAGGCCTCGCAATTTACATGTAACGTTGTTTGCAACTTAAGTAGGACACTCAATATGAGAGGAAACGGGAACACGTGTCACGTGGTATTGAGTTTGTTCGATACAATTCATATTTTCCTATAATTAGTATTAAATACTACTGAAACAATCTTAAAAGCGTAGTTCCAACGTAAAATAATAATATTCAAATAGAAAAAAAAAACTTATTTAATTCCATTATAATATTAAAAAATACGTTGAACATTTTAATGATCAACTATTATTTTAATGATAAAATTCGTAACAATACAAACTTGAATTATTTATCTAAATATCCATGATAGTTTATTATTTAGATAGACTAGCTTTCGTCCTCGACTCCGCGCGGTATTAAAAAAAATAAGTAGCCTATGTGTTCTTCAAGACCATCCTCTATATCTATGCCAAAATTCATCCAGATCCGTTCAGTCGTTTAAGCTACAAACTCTAACAAACATCCATCTTACTTAATATTATAAATGCGAAAGTTTAGATAGATGGATGGATGGATGTTTGTTAAAGTTTGTATCCTAAACGGTTGAACAGATCTCGATAAAATTTAGCATAGACGTAGAGGATAATCTGGAAGAACACATAGGCTACTAACTTTTGTTTTTTTTAATTCCACGCGGACAGAGTCGCGGGCGAAAGCTTGTCAAAATCTAAAAACTTATCCGAAACACATTAAGAACTAAGGGAAGTAAAAACACAACAATATAGGCAAAACAATCATCACACTTCAACTTCAAAGGTTGTTTGTTCGCATAATTCAGTTCACACTATTGATAGAGGATCATTACTGAATAGATAAAAAGGGCGATTTCAAAGAACCGTCGTACAACACTACATAAAGCACCGGGAAACATAAATACAAATAAATCAAGACATTAAACGTCCACGCCTGCTAAAAATACGCACGCTTCGTTAATACGGCCGACTATCACACCGTTTCGTAACACAGAACGTGTTTATACACGTTATTTTATTCTTTAGTACTCCATAAGGAGAACAAAAATCGAATCGAAAAACAAAAAAAATAAAATACACAATCAAAATACTGTCTGATATTGTAAAATAAAATTATTATACTAATAATTTACTAAAGATAATGCGTACGATTAAATCGTACAAAAGGCCACCATCAATTTTCAAAATAAGAAAGTTTTTTCAACTTTTTTTTTAATGTTGACACTCATGCGAAGTTTTTAAAATATATTTGACACAAAAAGATAAGATATGAACAAAATTATGAATATATAAAAACTCTCGTCTACGCTACAATAAAAACGGCATTATTAAAATTAATAAAAAACACATCGAGAAATCTAACAAATAACATTATATAAGGGCATTTGTGTGAAATAAAAAAAAACTATACAGATCTGTGTTTACATTAAATGTGAGTTATACGATACATTGGTAATTACAATAAAGTATTGATATCTGGAACATGTTTCACTTTATTTGACAAACAGTTAAACACAACGTCTTTCTTAACAGCGACGTATAACCAGAGGGCCTACTATGAAAGTTTACGACAAAGCATTCGTAACGACATCGGTAAAGTATATCAAATCTCATACAGATTACGAAAACTACGTTGCGTATACTCTCAAATTTTCATGCTAGCTGCACACCATTTACTATACTAAGGGTATGTCCCACCACTGGCTGATAGAGGCACAGATAGCTTAAAAATGACGTCACTGTCTGATAAGGGAACAAAATCCGATATTTCCGTCACATATTTTACACGTTGGATTATCAGACAATTTACTATTTGGTGGGACAGGCCCTTAATGTTTAAATCCTTTTTCCACTCAACAACTGCCTCAGTAGAAATTAATCAACGAAAATTACTAGCAGTTTAGCAATCTTTTGCCGTATAAATGGGTGTAAAATCACAATAAGTGTTAGAAAATGTGATCTTTTTCTGTTGTAGAGCTGTTACGCCACAGTGTGACGGCTCTAAGTTGTAACAAGAAAATAAACATAACTGGGGTCGTGTGGTTTTTGGAAAGCCGCTCAAACAACTTCGCGCTTGAAGCCATGTCGCAGCCAGTACACATAGGGTTGTCCACAGTTACTCTAGAAGAATAATAAAAGGCCAACTTTTAGCCATCATTTTTAATTTTTTAATTCACATTTTAAATTACGTTAACGTTGTACTATTACTAAAATCATTAATTCAATTTTAATTAAATAATGTTACTAACATTATAAATGCGAAAGTTGATATGGATGGATGTTTGTTAGTGTTTGTAGCCTAAACGACTGAACAGATCTCGATGAAATTTGGCATAGACGTAGAGGATAGTCTGGAAGAACACAGGCCACTAACATTTGTTTTTTTTTATCCACGCGGACGGAGTCGCAGGCGAAAGCTAGTATATCATAAAAGTATGCAAATTTTGCTGTCCAAAATTATCTGTATTTGTTACTCTTACTAATATTATAAATGCGAAAGTTTAGATGGATGGATGTTTGTTAGTGTTTGTAGCCTAAACGACTGAACAGATCTCGATGAAATTTGGCATAGACGTAGAGGATAGTCTGGAAGAACACAGGCCACTAACATTTGTTTTTTTTTATCCACGCGGACGGAGTCGCAGGCGAAAGCTAGTATATCATAAAAGTATGCAAATTTTGCTGTCCAAAATTATCTGTATTTGTTACTCTTACTAATATTATAAATGCGAAAGTTTAGATGGATGGATGTTTGTTAGTGTTTGTAGCCTAAACGACTGAACAGATCTCGATGAAATTTGGCATAGACGTAGAGGATAGTCTGGAAGAACACAGGCCACTAACATTTGTTTTTTTTTATCCACGCGGACGGAGTCGCAGGCGAAAGCTAGTATATCATAAAAGTATGCAAATTTTGCTGTCCAAAATTATCTGTATTTGTTACTCTTACTAATATTATAAATGCGAAAGTTTAGATGGATGGATGTTTGTTAGTGTTTGTAGCCTAAACGACTGAACAGATCTCGATGAAATTTGGCATAGACGTAGAGGATAGTCTGGAAGAACACAGGCCACTAACATTTGTTTTTTTTTATCCACGCGGACGGAGTCGCAGGCGAAAGCTAGTATATCATAAAAGTATGCAAATTTTGCTGTCCAAAATTATCTGTATTTGTTACCTTATTCAGTGACGTCATTTTGAAGCTATCCGAGCCTCTATCAGCCAGTAGTGGGATAGGCCCTTAATGTATGATGTTAAATCATTAAATATAAATTTTAAATAATTATTTGTTGTCAAATATAATTTATACATGAAATAAAAATCTTTTTTTACAACAATTTGTAAGCCGGCATAAAATAAATTGAGCACGGCGAGCGAGCAAAAGTAGGTATATTTTAAACATAATACGAGAAACTTTAACAAAAAAGGCAAATTTTGCTTGCGAACGCCAAATTAATTCTACATGTTCCGCCGTTTTGAGTTTGTTCAAGGTGAATTAGAGGCCATAACGTCCTTGGATCGAATTATTCAAAAGTGTGAAAAAATTACAATAACATTCTGTATAGAAAATGTAGGTTTTTGTACACATTGATTATTAAGATTTTTTCTGCATAATTTTTATCCTGGAATAACATTTTAAAAGTTAGTTATTTTAAAACATAGCTTAGAAACATGTATGCAAATTTTGCTGTCCAAAATTATCTGTATTTGTTACTCTTACTAATATTATAAATGCGAAAGTTTAGATGGATGGATGTTTGTTAGAATTTGTAACCTAAACGGCTGAACAAATCTCGATGAAATTTGGCATAGACGTAGAGGATAGTCTGGAAGAATACATAGGCCACTCACATTTGTTTTTTTTTAATCCACGCGGACGGAGTCGCGGGCGAAAGCTAGTATATCATAAAAGTATGCAAATTTTGCTGTCAAAGATTATATGTATTTGTTATTTTTTTCATATGACAATTTTACTGTTATTTTCACACATAACGATGTATTTTACTTCTAATATTTTTTCCAAGTTTATAAATTTCTCGTTCTATGCTTATTGTACAAAATGGTAGTATAATGTACTAAAAATATTAATAAACTAGCTGTTGCTCGCGACTTCGCCCGCGTGAACTTAAAAAATAATAAAAAAACGTGGCTTATGTTACTCACAGATAAATCACCTTTCAAACGGTGAAATAATTTTTTAAATCGGCCTAGTAGTTTTTGAGTTATTTCAATACATACAAAAATACAAAAATAAAAAGTTTTCCTCTTTATAATATTAGTATAGATATGTAACAGTTCAAAGATACTTCCATCGATTAATTAACGGCAGGATACTGAAACGAATTTTAAGCATTTCGCTTCGTTAGCGCCTTATATGACAGACATCAAAACTATAATTTAATACTAATATTATAATTAGAAGCATTTGTATTTTTGAATTTTTTATGTATTGAAATAACTCAAAAACTACTGGGCCGATTTAAAAAATTCTTTCACCATTAAAATGCTACGTTATCGCTGATAAACAAAGGCTATATTTTTTATAAGTTGTAATTTCACGTGGACGAAGTCGCGAGCAATAGCTAGTAATAAACCTCTAATAAGATCATTAGATTACTTTGGAACGGGCTGGGTTGATGACGTCATCGTGTAAGTAAACAAGGCAGTTAGCATACGTAATGCCGGCCATTATTCCGGACCGGAGACTGGTCCAGTCTGAGACCGGTCCGAACCGCTAGCCGTATCCTCTACTCGCCTACGTAAATAATGACTTTCCTTTATAATAAAAAAAAAAGTATTTAAATATACTATGATGATTGGAAAGAAAGATAAAAAAGTATTCGAACATTTGTATAATTTAAAACAACTTTTTTAGATGGCAATACTATACTAAGGGCCTGTCCCACTACTGGCTGATAGAGGCTCAGATAGCTTAAAAATGACGACAATAAATAAGGGAACAAAATCCGATATTTCCATCACATATTTTACAGGTTGTGTTATCAGACAATTTACAATTTGGTGGAACAGACCCTTAGTGTTAATAAAAAAAAACAATAGACAAGTTAAATTCGATTATAATCTCGACTGTAAGTAATATACAACGAGTCACGTATTCTCCAAACAACTAAGCAACATTACCGTTAAAATACACAATATCTATTCAACAATGTTATTTTAAAACTAGCTGTTGCCCGCGACTTCGTCCACGCAATATAAAGATAAAAAAGCAGACTATAAAATGCCCGTCTATGTCAGCTACCCTTCTGTGAAGTCCGGTCGAAATCGGCCCAGCCGTCAGCAACGCGAGTATGTCATTTTCCTAAAATCTGGAATTTTTCTTTTGATATTACAAACAGACACTCCAATTTTATTATATGTATAGATCAACGTAAATTATACAGTTTTTTGCTATTGAGTGCTTTCACGCAACGAACCCGCGACCTCTCTAACGCACGATACACACAAAACAACTTATAACTGGTAATTTAGAAACGTTTCCATTGGACAACGTCAAAAATGAAACAAAATATTAAAAAAAAACAATTAAAACAGTGCAATATCGAGACACGATCAAGCTCTAATCTATGACACACGAAACAATAACATGCTTTAAAATCTGTCTAACTATTGCATATTGTAAAAATGTAATAAACATCCGATTCACACTATAATGTGCTTTTTAGACAGCCTTTTTAAAATGTGGATAAACCTTCAAGCAACATAGTTGTATCTTATTTTGATTCTCTATGGTCAATGGAGACGAGTACAGTAAACACGTTATTGTGATATAGGCAAGGTGCGGGGTACGTGATGCGAGGTGCGGGGTGTGCGGTATGGGGTGCGGGGTGTGCGGTGTGGGGTGCGGGTGCGGGGTGTGGGCGTGTCCCGCGCCGTGCTGGCCGGTACTAATTGAACAGTGCTTTGTTCCATCCGGCACAGTGTAACTTAACAACAGAGAATACGAAAATTTGTGCGACAGTTTCATTTATAATATATTTTATCGTATTTTGTTTTACTCCAGTTTTTAAATGTGGCTATACATTTCTAGGGATAATTAATTTACGATCTAATAGATGTTTTATGAAAAAAAAAAATAGTTACATTTTCATAATGTGCCGCATGTCGATAGCAAACTTAGACTCTGAATTTTGAAAATAATAATATTTTTAAGTTTTTTTTATCATATTTTTAATAGCAACTGCCCCTCTCTGTTTTTGTCTACTCTATGTAAACAACAGTGAACTGTCAAATGCAAAAATCGTGAAGACCGGTGGAAACTAAACATAGAAAAAGGCTCTTCATCGTAAAAGTCACAAATCTACAATTTACAAACACATCCATATTTATAATGCTTATGTTAAGGAGAAAGGTGCTTAATAAATATTCTATTATAGTCAAATTTAAATAAAATATGACAAAAGACATCGGATGTAGGTGTTGAAAAGATTTTATATTTATTGTTTTAAATTGATTTCTAACATTTATAGAGGTTATAGTTGGTATTTGTTATTAAGTTGTATAATTTCGAAAGAAACAAGATTTTTTTTTCAAATTATGAACATTATATACCAGAATCCCTCATTTTGTAATTTTATTTTGAATTTGTGATATTCAGAGCGGGCGCACACCTTTGATTAAACTATCGCACGATTGTTTCGCAGCCAATTCAACTATTTAGTTGCACAACTAAAAATCGAGTAGTGTGCGCACCTCCATATGCATAAACAACATTATGCATAAACTGAAACAATATTTATGTACGCAAGCCACTGAAACGCTAGTGAAAATCCATTGAGGTTTATTTAGCGTTTTTTTGTATTAAACTAAAATAAAATAAAAATAAAAAAATATATAAACTCAGTTTAGTCAGATGCGCGTGCGCTCTTAAAATTCAATGAACGGAAAACATTCATTGCATTTAGTTGAAATAAAACATTGAAGTGTAAAAAAGTCTTTATTAAAATTTAAAAATACATTTTATAATTTAAATTTGTCTCATATTAAAATTAATTTCTAACAGGAAATGAGATTTCATTATAAAATTTAATATTAACGTTCAATGTCCATCATCATTATGGAAGTAGGCCGCATTTGGAGATGAGCCAAGCTAGCTTTAAAACTATAACTATCTTGCGCAACGATATAATATTTGTATATCTATAATAATATCACATATTTAATTGTATACTAGCTTTCGTCTGCGACTCCATCCGCGTTCCAAAAGTAAGTAACCTATATGTTCTTTCAGACTATCCTCTACAATGCCAAATTTCATCGAGATCCGTTCAGCAGTTTAACTACAAACTCAAACATAAACAACAATATGACATTAGTAATAAGTAAGATTGCTTTAGAAAAACTGGCAAATAATGTCTCGTCATCATCAACTTGCCCTTATCCCTTATGGAAGGTCGGCACAGTATGTGCTGCTCCATACATCTCTATTAGCCGTCATATCTGAATCCACTCCTTTCTTAAGCATATCCTCTTTCACACAATCCATCCATACTTTCTTCGGTCTTCCTCTTCCTTTGTAGCCATCCACATTCATACTTAACACTTTCTGGTTTATGTCCCAATCGTCTCGTCGCATAACATGTCCATACCACGCTAACCTTTTGCTTCTCAATTTCTCCACCACTTGCGCTACTTTCAAACTTCCTCTAATATACACATGTTTAACTTTATCCATTCTTCTCACACCACACAAATAAAATGTCTGTAGACATTAATAACTGATCAATTAAAAATATCAACCTTATATTACACTAATCGAGTCGAGAGAGAGCTTAAAATGGTCTGTTTTACATTATAGCCTGACATAGATAATAGCGAAACCCATGCAAGGTAATCTAAAGGTAATTCTTTCAAATAATCCTCACCAAATATCCGATTTGAATACAAAATCTATTGGGTTATTAATGCATAAACATGAGAGCATCAAAGTACCTCCCATACAGCGTACACTTTCGTGTTTTCACCGCGGCGCTAGCATCGCAACAGGCTTGGCCAACCTGAATGTTAATATAGGATTGTTTACAATCCGGCTGGCACAGGCCTTGAATACTTACCGCTTGGTGGTGTGGTACTGAATAGTTTAGGAGCTAGAGCTTTAAAATTGCTCTGATTTTATAATGAAACCAGCTGATCCCGTGCGACTTCATCCGCATGAAATTATAAAAAACTTTATTTTATTATTTGCATTTGTCAAATTCTCATTTGCAAATGTCAAAATTCAAATGCACAAATGACAACGAAGGCCTCTGACATTTCCCGCTACCATAATAACCTTGCTTTCTTAATGTTGGCAGCTTGTAGTTTATGGTCCCTTTTCCACATAAAGGTTTTTTTCCAATTTATCTACCTCCTATGTTTAATAGCGTGAACATATAAATAAGATATAAAGAAAGCATTATTCAAAAATATGCTGTGATTGCTGAGATCCTACGCCACAAAGTAGTGTGTGTTTACGCTTTATTATATTTGTATAGATAAATATTGCCACAAAGTCCTTTATTTAATTAATCACAGTAATTCATACTAAACATTGACTAAGGAGTGCCCTTAGTTAGTGAGGTAATTCAACGTTTAATACAAATCGTAATCGTTTGCAAATTTACAAGAAATTATCAACAATATTTATCAATAGAAAATATATTATTAGTTCAATCTAATTTTTCTTTAGAGTAAAAATATATCTCTGGTACTGGTCAAATAAAAAGAAGTGACGTTCAAATTTGACTAGCTCCTAGACTATATTAAGTTATGCTATAGGTGATGATCGCGTGTATCGAATATGAATGTAAAATAATAAAGCGCGAGTGGATTGTAGCTGACGATATGAGCACATTATGCGAGCTACGTAAGGCCGGTGCTGACCGGACTTTGAATGTGTAATCAGGATTAAGCCTATTTATTTGATTGTAATTGTATTCTTTAAAAACAAAGAACGATCAAGGTATAATAAAGAGGTCGACTACAAGCTAAAGCGTTTATGTTTTGTTTTAATAACAAATTTGTTTTTTAAAAAAAGAACGGCAATGTTTCTTCTATGTTGTTAAAACTTTTCATAAAATGGTAATAAGTTAAAGATGATATTAATAAGTTAAAATAGCTTGAGAAATGGGGAGAAAACTAAAAGCTCTAAGGTGACGCGTCGAGACACGTCAGGGCTAAGAGTACACTAATGGATATACTGAAATGGCAACAGTCCTCCGAGTACTATATACTTTAAAAAGTTATATTTTGTGTATACTTAGAGCGGGCGCACACCTATGACTAAACTATCGCACTATTTAGACACTCTTAGTCGTGCAGACATCTGTAGTGGGGAAAAAAGTTTTTATCCACATTAAGTTCGGCTCAAGCATTTCATTTTGATCTAATTTTAGACAGATCTATTAGAAATAAAAGATTATTTAATTTGTTAGTGTTTATTTCACATAGTTTATATCAAGAACTTTCATTGCACAGTCGAGTGAACAAAAACATAATTAGTATGCTAATGATATTAATGTTATCATTCTTAAAGAGTTTATAAGCAAAGAGGTTTTTAATGTTTTCACGCCACATTACTGATTTATTTATGGTGTGAATATAAGATCTTATGTCTGATAATAATGCATCTAAAATGTATATATCAGAGTTTTCAACCATCTGTTCGCTTAAACGTTTACTGCGGCAAGTAAAATCATATTTCTTTATCTGGTGCGACGGCGGGCCGAAATGCGCCCCCAATGATGTTTCCGGCAATGCGTGGTAGGTCTTTCTAGACCCACCAGTACTAGGATAGATTAAATTGCTATAACTTTTTGGAAACATAATGTATACATTTTAGTTAATGTATACACCTGAGATAATCGTTTCACACTAGCGAGAGGGATATAGTTTTCTTCGTCCGCACCTACTTAAGTACCGCGTCAGGCCGATATCGACCTGTTACGCAGTGAGAGTGTTAAAATATAACAATACCAATGTTTTTTATCTTTATATCTCAGAGTTATTGCATTTTTGTTGTCTAATTAAATAAAAACTCTTTTAAATAAATTTAACAGTGGTAGAGCACATTAGCAATAACGACGTTCGATGTTTTAATACTAAGACCACACACGACACACGACCACTTGACTACTAGTGGTCCTTTTTCTATACATCCTCTCCCCTGTCTAATAAGGTCAACGCATCTGTAACTTATAATTGCAAACAAATATAGATGGGGATCACATCTAGTAAAAAAAAATGTTATCTTTCCTACGGATTAAAAAAAATGACATTATGTACATTTGTTATTGTTTATTGTTAATCGTGTGCCATACATCTATTAATACATGCAATGACACATTTGCATCTAATTTGCAAGTGACCAATCCTGAATGCAGTCAATGCGGACAGCAATCAAACAGAACGTTACGAGGTCCTTACAAAATATACTTTGACTATGAAGTAACGGACTAAGCAAAGATGTACTATAAATACCACTTGTAATGAGTTGAGGTAAACGAAAGAAAAATGTGCAAAACAAAACATGTACGCGAATTAGTTTATAACTCCGTTTATTGTTTTTTTTGCAACCCTCTATCAAGTGTGCTTAACATGTCCTGTCTCTTAAAAGTCAAAGGATATATATGAAAACCTATTCAAAACACGCGACCACAACACCTGTAGGTTAACAATTCTTGGCACCTGCACAATACTTAATCAAAGTCAGTACATATGTCACATGCAAATAGTGTACTCCGCCTATTTGTAAATTTCCCTGACAACTAACTTTGTTAAAGCAACCCTTTAATGACAGCCACTTAACCAGTGCAACTGCAAGCAAGTTAACCTTTATAAATCTCAATAATCTAAAACGTTATTTTGTGAAAAAATACTTTTACATGCAATTTTTTAAGTTTACAATTTAAGCAAAAAATCATAAAAAGGCGGCATTTATAATCTGCAGGTAACATGCATCGGTTAAAGCTTGAACAATAGTGGACAGTTACCGCCATCTATGGTCAGTAATTAAGAATTAAACTCACGCAACTTAACTGGCTACGTAGCGTGCTAGGAACGTATTAAGTGAACATACAAAGTGGTAATGGGCAATTGTGTCGTATCACGCATCGCAATGGATACTTACGGTATAAATAAACATTGGCCTAGTAATTGAAGATTTTTAATTCAGCGCCGCGGGATCATGTTAGCAGTTTCCGAACTAAATTGTAAGTTAAAGCAAGATATAACTGGAAAATCTCGTCTATGCAACAACAATGTGTGAGATAACTGCAATCAAAAATTCTTAATTTTATATAACACTAACTGTTACTCGCGACTTTGCGCGTACGATTAAATAAATGGTAAAAACAATACCTATGTTACTCAGTACACATAGCTTTTTAATGGTGCAAGATTTTTTTGAAATCCGTCCAGTAGTTTTTGAGTTATTCCAATACATACAAAAAAAATCAAAATACAAATCTTTCCTCTTTATAATACTAGTATAGACTAGCTTTTCGGCCGTGACACTGTCCGCACTGAATTATTTACACAAATTTCAACGAGATCCGTTCAGCAGTTTAATAGTATCCATCTATACATTCACATTTATAATATTAGTAAGAGGTAAGATTCCTAATTAACAAAGATTACTAAAAATGAAGTCTTGTAGAAATATAAAAATTATGAGATACATATATTTACTTTAGAATCGTTAAACGCCAATTTAAAAACAATCGAAATTAAAAAAATATAAACAAATAAACTAAATTGTTACCTATTACATTTGTTTCGAATTTCTCCGCCATTTAATTTTATGTATACGTTCAGCGCAGATTTGAAAACCGATAACATCCAGTCATTTAAATATAAAAACTTGATATCTGTAGGATGTCCACGTTTGGACAAGTTATAAATACTTACGTAAAAAGTATCCCTGTTGGATATAATACCGGTTCTTTGTTCACTCTGTCCAGTCCCGTCTTACTAGGGTTGTAACGGAACTCTGCTTCCGCATCCGCAAGTGCGGAACTTCCGCAAGAAATATTAACTCCGCATCTACTTCCGCTTCCGTTATTTCTTATGCGGAGTTATAACGGAGAATAATTTACGTCCAACTAACTATAATTGTTATACATTATATTTGTATAATAAACTGTATCTTGTAATTATGTACCAATCTGTATTTTGAATTAACGTAGTTTTAGTTTTTATTTTCTTTAATAAATCGCAATTAATATTTTATAATTGACTTCCGCTTCCGCTTCCGTTAACCCGCTTCTGCAGAGGTGAAGCCCTTCGCCTCCGCATCCGCATCTGCTTCCGTTAAAATAGCCTCCGTTACAACCCTACATCTTACTAGTTAGGTTGCCACATTGGTAGTTTTACTAAGGGTTCTGTAGATATATCTTTATACCAGTGTAATATGTATTTAACTAACAATCGCACAACTGTTTAGTCTCGCTTTGATTCCTACGAGTTTACATGGATGTGCGCTACTCTATTTTTAGTTTTGCTAAACAGTTGAATTGGCTGCGAAACAATCGACAATCGCACAACAGATGCGATATCATTGTGTTACTAGCTTTCGCCCGCGACTCCGTCCGCGTGGAATTAAAAAAAAACAAAAGTGAGTAGCCTAGGTGTTCTTCCAGACTATCCTCTACATTTGTACCAAATTTCATCGAAATCCGTTCAGCCGTTTAAGCTACAAACTCTAACAAACATCCATCCATCCATCCATCTAAACTTTCACATTTATAATATTAGTAAGATTATTTCAGATTTCTTTTATAAGTATTATCAATCTCTTTAGAATAAATTTGATACATGATTTAACGTATTTACTAGTTTTTAAATGGATATCCTAACGTTAATAAGGCCCACTTCCTATGATTCTCCGACATTGCAAATCAGATCACCTCACTCAGTTTGATAAACATAAAACGTAATTTCTCGTGAAATACATAACCCTTAGGTGTATAAAAAATGTGTCTAGAAGGGTTTCCCTTATTTTATAAAGAACCCTAAACCAATCATCATTTATTTGTTACATTTCATCTATTAAATAGTATAAATCCACTCAGCTGTTAACTAATTTATGTTGCGAGTTATCGCCGCGCGGCGCTGCCGTCGCCCGCTCGTATGAAACCCAATAATTGCCAAGTCAATCGAAAAACCAATAAAATCTAATTCTCCTCGGTGCTTCAAGTTATCGGGATGAAGTGAGATTACGTTCTTCAAGGTCTAAATTACGTTTATCTTATGTTAACCAAGTTTATATTTAATTTAGTTCAAACGTTTCTTCTCTAATCGTGTTAACGTACAACAAAAAAAAATATAGTACAAAGTACAGCATTAATAGTAGTAATATTAAAGTAGAAATACAACTGAATAAATTGTTTATTAGTGTTACGTTTTACTTAATTAAATTTTATTTCTAAACTTGCTATTTAAAAACAACTATAGAATCACATAACAAACGTACAATTATATGAATTGCAATCTCACGTCTAAAAAACCATTTAAAACGTAATTGAATCTGCGTGCTCTGGTACACATAAAAACTTACACAAAACGTACAACGAAACTCCTAAACAAGTCACGTTCAACGAACATAGATCAAGATTGCCCTAAAGCGCCCTACAACGTTCGCTATAAAAATATTATCGCTGCCTAACATTACACAGAAACTAATTTATTTTAAGGTCGAACTCCGCCGGACTTTTACAAACTTAATTTATCTCTACCCACCCCTAGCGCACCCCTACAAACCCCCTTTTTACCCTTTCTCGCTAACTGAAATCAACTTCATAACTTGTCGAGATTAATTAAAACTTATTGGAGTAAAAACATGGTAATAAAGTACAAAGGTACTTTGTAAAAAGTTGTTTGCTTTTCTCATCGATACGAACCTTTTGTGAGTTCGTTAGTAAATTTTCTTCGAACGAAATATGACTTTAAAATTAGCAGATTTAATGGTAAAATATGTAATTGAATATATAAATGAACTGTTAGCTTTGTTCAGCTGTATGTCACTTAGATATTTTTAACCAGACAATTTAATTTAACTTTTATTGACGAACTTGAGCACGCATTGAAGACCAGTAAGAGTCTTCCGAAAGTATTTAGTACTAGTTGTTGCTCGCGACTTCGCCCGCGTGAAATATAGCCTATGTTACTCACAGATAACGTATCTCTTTAATGGTGAAAGATTTTTTGAAATCAGCCCAATAGTTTTTGAGTTATTTCATACATACAAAAATACAAATCTTTCCTCTTTATAATATCTGTATGGACTACCGTTTGCTCGAGTCTTCGTCAGCACTAAATTAAAAATAAATGTAGGAAAAACATAATCTATAACTCAGTAATAAATGTAACTAGTTTGCTAATGGAAAAAGAAATTTTAAATTCGGCCCAGTAGTTTTTGAGTTATTTCAATACATACAAAAATACAAATCAGTCCTCCTTGTAATATTAATAGACAGGATAAATCTCTACTAAGGGGCTACTAATAAGGTACAAAAAATACCATTTAGTATAAAACATAAACCGTTATAATGAATCACAAAATAATAAAATTGAATTGTATATGAGAAATAAACAATATTCTAAAAGTGGACATGTCACGAATATCCGGCCAATAGAAAGGACCAACTAGATTATAGCCGTAAAACACGTTTTAAATAAGTAGTCAACGGTAAAGTAAATCTTACTAATATTATAAATGCGAAAGTTTAGACGGATGGATGTTTGAGTTTGCTGCCTAAAAGACCGAATGAATCTCGATTAAGTAGGCATAGATGTAAAGCATAGTCTGGAAGAACACGTAGGTTACTTTTGTTTTTAATTCCACGCAAAGTCGCGGGCAAAAACCTAGTAATCTTTTATTTAAGTTAAATTAATTGGGTTTTTTCCTATTTTCCATTATAGAGAATTTTATAGACTCCCTTTTGATTATAAAAAGGGTATCTCAAAGTGAAACTGAATTGATAAAATATAAAAGAATATCATCCTTTCGCGAAGAATTTAAAACAACTTAGTAAATAGCATAGTCTAGAACACACTCTGGACTATGTTCAACATCTATGACAAATTTCATCAAGATTCTTTAAGCTATTTTGAAGATACGTAGGAACAAGCATTCACTTATTTTAACTTGTCCATTTATAATATTAGTATGACCCTTTCTCAGAGATTATTGGTACACTAGATCTGCGATTATTTGTCCCATATTGTAGCATATTATATAATTAATCGTATAAAGTAACTAGTTTTGGCCCGCGTCTCCGTCTGCATGGGAAAAAAGTAGAGTAGCCCATGTATTCTTACAGACTATCCTCTACATCTACACCAAATTTCATCGAAATCCATTCAGCAGTTTAGGTTACAAACTCTAACAAACATCCATCTAAACTTTCGCATTTATTATAATATATTAGTACTCGTATGATAGATTTAACCGCTAATGTTACTTAACATCTCGTATCTATACTATTATGATAAAACGTAAACACACACTTCTTTGTTGCTAAGATGTCAGCAATTACAGGATATTTTTGAATAACTCTTTTTTTTAATACAAAGCCCTACACTTACGTCACGCTTTAGGCTATATATTTTCACGCTATTAAACTTAGGTGGTAAATATTTTGGATAAAAACTCTAATGTGGGAAAGAGACCATAAATTGTTGCCAACATCAAGAAAGAAAGATTGCCAAGGTTTGTCATGTCATGTCGTGTCATTTTGACATTTGCTATTGATAATTTGACAAATGTAAACAATAAAATAAAGTTTTTATAATATCACGCGGATGAATCCGCACGCGAACAGCTAGTCTTTAATAATAACCTTTATCTGACAAACTTTAAAAGAGACATTAACCGTCTTACATACTCAAACATAATGTTCATTTAAACTAAAATTTATTACTCATTAAATTACGTAAAACTTACATCGAAATACAAATTGAAAACGAATATAAATACACACAAGTATATTTTTAAACGTCGAAAAACTCGTCGCCATAAAACTTCCCAACTAGTTTAAAAATAAACGTACTGATTATCATACAAACGACCAATAGTATAAAAAAGGCCAAGATTTTACCCGCCGGCGATCCATGCAACATCTTCACACACGCATAGGACTTTAACACGTATTTTAAACTCCTTTCGGGTTATATTTCTATGTTATTTCGTTTAGATTTTAGTCAAGTCTGTGGTGAGATTGTTCAGAAGGTTGCCCAACAACTTCGCTTCCCAAATCAACTAAGCATGTTTAGTGTGCACATAACGTTTCTTTAGCTAATAAAGATATATAAAAAAATGTTTTTCTTATATGTAACCATGAAGTTTTTAAAACGGGACGTAAAATTGTTCCGTACGTACAAACTTGTTTTAGTGTGTATTTGAAAGTTTATTTACTCTGTAAATAATTATTCTGGGACTGTATTACTTAAGTCTGTGTTAAGTTGGGCTTACTGCGGTAATCATCCAAGTTATTTTTTTTTCTAGTTTATAATATTTAACATTGTTTCGATGCATTTTTAAGGTACAATGAATGAAGATAATCTCTTAATTATTTTCATTCACTTACATTTATCGTTTACTATATTAAGACTAGCTTTCGCCCGCGACTCCGTCCGCGTGGAATTAAAAGAAACAAAAGCAAGTAGCCTATGTGTTCTTCCAGACTATGCTGTAGATCTGTGCCAAATTTCATCCAGATCTTTCAGCCGTATAAGCTATATACTCTAACAAACATCCATCTATCCATCTAAACTTTCGCATTTGTAATATTAGTATGATAAATAAGAATTAAGATCAAACTAATTTTCAAATTTCCATTCGTAACTTTTCAACTTGAATTCTGTTTGAATGAAAATGATTGAAATATCGGCGTTTTAAAAGCAATCAACTGTTAACCAACTACCCTCTACCGACTTCCGTAGTACGTACAGTTCCGGGGGCAGTTTGCTCAACTTGATGGAAAAACTCATTCAATTTCCTACAACATACAACAAAGTTGTACTGACGAAATATTTTTTTTTCTTTCACGATAAAATCAGATTTTCAACATAAAACATTTTATTTCAATTAATGTTTATGAAATCGTATAAAATTCGCCATCCATTGTCAATAAGCGTAAGTTTTTACTGTGTCATAAATACGACGTATTCCATATGAAACTTTTTTAACAATATGAGATAAAATGTTTCTTAATAAATAATTCTAGGTGCAATACCACGACCACATAGACAACAGAGGTGAAGTGGAAGCAATTCCGCGTTTTGTCTGATGAGTGTGGTGCCGGAGACCTAATTTTAGTCCCTTTCCCTTTCCACCCTTTTCTTCAGAGGAAAGGATGGGAAGGAAAAGTGGATTTGACGGTGGAGGACACGCATAGGAAGGGGAAATGTCCTCTTTATGTGCGTCTCCTCCTCCGTCAATTAAGGGTAGGCAACGCATCTTGCAATTGCGGATGTTTATGGGCAGCGGTCGCTTTCCATTTCGGTGGATTCAGGTGGCCGCTTGCTCGTTTGCCACCTTATATTATATAAAAAAAAAAAGAGGTGAAGTGGAAGAAATTCCGCGTACAGTCTGAGGAGTGTGCGTGCCGGAGTCCTAATTTAAATCCACTTTCCCTTCCCACCCTTAAAGACAACGTATCTGCAATTGCAAATATCTATAGGCAACTGTCACTTTGCCATTTCAGCGAAATAGTATGTCATCTTGCGCAATTGTTATCTCTAAAAAAATACACAAAGTACAAACAAAATTAACTATAATTTGCCTCTACCGTTTATATTTTAAGACTTTTCAAGACTGCTAAAAGATCAAACAAAAATCCTTTTCCTATTCAAATCTACGGAGACATTAATCAAGTTTATTAAAAGAGATGTTAATTAAGACGACGGTTTTACCTTAGTTAATTTACACTGGGGTAAAAATTCTTTAAAGGAACGTTAAGTACTGAGTTATGGTTGATATCTACAACTGATGTAGGCACAATTTTTATTTGTACGTATAGGAAAAGATAAACAGAAACGAAATTGTAACTTAGGAAATTAATCTATTGCCGTGTCTTTTTTTCTTTTTTTATAACAAATTGTTCATATTCCTAAACCCAAAATATTAAATAGAAGTATACAATTCTCTATAAGTATATAATAGTTTGCAATTAACATCTTTGATTAAAGTATGTTTTCGTCATTACTATAGACTAGCTGTTGCTCGTGACTTTGCCCGCGTGAATTTAAAAAATATAGCCTATGTTACTCACAGATAAATTACCTTTCTGACGGTAAAAGAATTTTCAAAATTGGCCCAGTAGTATTTGAGTTATTTCAATACATACAAAAATACAAATCTTTCCTCTTTATAATATTAGTATAGATGTAATATTAGTATATACGAATCAAGGCAACTGCTAGACAAATACAGTTCCAAAAGCAACGGCGCGGCAACAATCTGTGTTCACAAATTCAAGCGTTTATACGAAATTATGATGATTCCATTGAAAGTTTAGCTCGGATGCGCACAACGCTATGTTCCAAGTCACAACATTACGCTGATAAAATTTCAAATGTACAACACTAGTGGTCGCCAACGACTCCATCAGCGCTGAATTTATACCCGCGTGCATCAGCTACCTTCGTAGATAAAGCAAAAAAAATAGTATTTCGTTATCAACGCAAATATAAAATGTTCATGATTTTTTTTAATATGACAGACAATCCATTTTTATATGTATAGTTTTATTAATTAAGAAGAGAAACCCGACTAACTATATGTCTCGACTCGAGTAAGTCGTCAAAATCGGTAAGTCGTTTAGGCTACTTGAAATTGCAAAGGAACTTACCTACAAAACCCACATACATAAAAATGGTTAGCACACTCCTCTACAAAATAAAAGCCCTTCCTTTCTGCTGTATTTATCTTCTAAATATAGAAGTGTTTCGTTATCAGCAACGTAATATCAGTAAGCAGTAACAACTGCTTATCGCTTATGTCTTGTACCACACGTTCTGTCGCAACGCCACAACTTGCTCCGGGCCATTTGGCGACGCTCGCACCGTTTCATAAATGTCTCATAACGCATACGTTTGTTTACTAATGTAATATCTGAATGCTGGTGTATTTTAATTTAATATATCTGCATTGGAAATAGTCAAGCACTTTACGAAATAACTATTAGTTTCAGCTATCTGAACAATTATTGTTTTTATGCTTTTTCAAAAAGACAGTGGAAACTGACGCTTAAACAAAAGAATGAATGCAGAAATTATAACTTAGAGCGATAACCTTTGACTAAACGCACAACTGTTGTGCGATTGTCGATTGTTTCGCAGCCAATTGTTTAGTTGCACAACTAAAAATTCCTAGTATCAAATTTCAAAATGTAACTTTACCCTATAACGATGTAGTTAAAAACCTTGGTGTCTACTTTGACTCAACCCTTCATTGGTCTCACCACATCTCAGAGGTTGGCCGGAAGCTCTTTGCGACGGTAGGCATACTTAACCGATGGAAAAACCTTCTTCCTGTGAAGACTAAAGTCGAACTTGCGCATTCTTTACTTCTCCCTATTCTCGACTATGCAGATGTCTGTCTAACTGATCTTAATGAGGAATATCTTAATAAATTAGAAAGGTTACAAAACATTTGCATAAGGTTTGTTTATGGATTGCGTAAGTACGACCACGTCTCGGAGTATCGTCAGAGGCTCGGTTGGCTTCCCATCAGATTCCGTCGGGACGAGCATGTTCTGATCCTTCTGTATAAAGTCTTATTTGATCCTCGCTCTCCCCCATACCTTAAAGAGTCTTTCCAACTTCGGAGTGTCGACCTAAGCCGTGTGCTGCGCTCTGGTTTTGGTAACATACTTGATGTGCCTTTTACCAGGTCAAGTTATTACGTCAGTTCCTTTACTGTGAAAGCTGCGCAACTGTGGAACGATCTCCCTCGTGATGTTCGCGAGTCAAAGTCCTTGGCAATCTTCAAATCTCACTTGCACAGCTATCTCCTGAGGAAAGTCTCCTGCTGAGTTGTTTCACACCTTCTTTTTTTAAGTTTATTGGTATCTATGTAAGTTTATTTAATACAAAGTTTTCCTCTTTATAATATTAGTATAGATTATGTAAGCTGTAAATGTATGTATTATATATATTTTATGTTTGTGCTATTTATCTATTAAATACCCTTGTGTGTTTGTTTTGCTTCTCCTGTCCCACTGGGTTGCCTGGAAGAGATCGCTCTTAGCGATAAGGCCGCCCTTGCGCAAACCTAGTAATTAGTTAATTTAAGCTTTCTAATGTATTATTTGTGCGAAGTATAAAATAAATAAAAATCGAGTGTGCGCACCTCCATATAAGCTCACAGGAATAAACGCGAGACTAAACAGTTGTGTGATAGTTTAGTTTCAGGAGTACGCATTTTAACCAATAATATAACTCTCCATATAAAGTGATATAATTTAGAAGTTATATAAAGCGCCCCTAAGTCATGAAATTATTTACTTGGTTAACTTAATATCAAAATACTTGAATCATTTTGACTATTCATACATAAGTTAATAGTGGAAAATTCTCTAACTGGCCACTTTAAAATAGGAACAGAGTTAAAAATTGTTCCCGTCCTCGACCTAGTGGGCAGACGTACAGATAATTCCGTATGGCATTGACATTGTTATCACATTCTTAAATTAAATAAAATTACATTGAAATAATCTTTGATTAATCTTACTAATATTATAAATGCGAAAGTTTTGATGGATGTTAGTTTGTAGCCTAAACTTCTAAACGGATCTCGATGAAATGCCATGTAGAGGATAGTCTTGAAGAATAGGCCCAACTTTAGTCCCTTTTCCTTCCCACCCTTTTTCTTATACGAAAAGGATGGGGAGGGAACGTGGATTTGACGGTGCAGGAGACGCATAGGAAGGGGAAATATCCTCTTTATGTGCGTCTCCTCCTCCGTCGATCAAGGGTAGGTAACGCATTCGCTATGGCGAATGTGTATGGGCAGCGGTCGCTTCGCCATTTTGACGGATTCAGGTAGCCGCTCGCTCTTATGCTACCTTATGAAAAAAAAAAAAGAACAAGGCTACTTACTTTTTTCCACGAGGACGTACACGGGCGAAAGCTTCTTCTGTGATAAACTTAAAAAATACAGTTAGAAACCTTGATATTCATATTATACAAGCTTCTATTTAAATTATTCACAGTCTATAAGACGATATATTTATAGAAATCATTCGTGAGGCCGAAAAATATTAAATGGAAAAATAAAATCCGAATTCGGCGTGATTTTATTACCGAAGTGACGGCTATAAAAGTGTCAGAATGGGTTGTATTTAAAAATGTCGAAACTTTAGTCGAATGTATTTGGATCTCGCATTCGAGTCGAATAAACATCGAGTTTTAGTTGCACCTAGCTCACGTCGGAACATTTCATTGGTCGTAAAACTCACGGATACTGCACTGGTTTTAAATCCGTTGTATACAGTTAGCACTCCCTCTAAGGTTTTTTGATTAGAGAACTGTTAGTTAATTTAATTTCTTTATTTACATTCCAAGATCTGATAGTTTTCGGCTTGAAATAAACTTTAAAATCAACAAATACTCGTAAAACTCGACTTCAATAACCTTGTATGACTTAACGGAACAAAGAATCATTGCTAGAGGTTTATTCTTATGATTTTTTTTGGTCTTACGAACGACCAATATTTTCATTACAATAAAATAGTAAAGGAATTTAATTCCCTTCCCACTTTCAATGTACGACAGAAAACCATTAGACCTATAATTAAGCACGTATTTTGCAATAATTGCATTATCTTATATATGATAGTTCTTCGAAATGGGTAGAGAATAAAAATCCTCGACTTCACTTGCCTAGTGACAGGAAGGCGTTGACAGTCTTGCTCCAAAATAGCCAGGGTTATGTTTGTTGATGCTTTGTAGTGGACATTTCGTAGCTGTAAACTTTTATTAGTCATAAAACGTCTATCCAGCGATCACCTACCCATAATTTAGGATGCGTGTGGCCCACGGCTGGGCGCGTCGGATGGCATCGTAGATAACCGTTTCCGTCAGTAATATGAAGATGTGATACAAAAATATACAAACATAAACCTAGAACATCAGAGAATTTGAACTGAGTTCAATTAACTAAGGATTTATTCACACATCGATTGACCTAAATATAAGCATTTATGTTTATGTTATAAAAGTATGTTTTAATCAAGCTATTTTAAAACATACTATTTAAACCTAGTTAGTTATGAGTGTGGTAAACCGGTAGAGATAGACCTAGAAAGAGATGGATGGGTGAAAGGTGACATGATCAAGAAGGGAGTGATGACTGAGATGACGTTTGATAGAGTCATTTCGAGTACAAAAACCTGTTACGCCGCTACGGGAGTAGGATAAGGAAGATGATGATGACTATTAACATTCCTACTAATATGCATACTTTCATACTATTATAAATGCAAAAGTCTGTATGGATGAATTATTACTACGATATCTCCTAAACAGCTCAAAGTACCTCGATGAAAAGCATGTAGAACATAGTCTGTTTTTTTTTTTTAAAAACATAAATATGGTTGAACACATAGGCTACTATTTTTGACCTACTGTCCAAAAGTAGGAAGTACTCAATTCGTTTATTTTTTTTTATTTCGCGCGGTGAAAATTAAGGGCAATAGCTAGTGTTAAATAAAATGCATTGTAACATAAATATGAAAAATTTAGACACATTCCTGACACATTATTTTATTGAAATTTCAAATAGAAAAGCTTTTATAAATAAATAATTTACCAGTTAAAGCATTCTGTTTGATGTCGGCAGAGCGATCTAAATCCAAATTATAGGAGCGGTAACAAATTTTAATATTTCAGGAAGTAAAAGGCTTTTCCCGTAAACGTTCACAACTAAGCCAACAGTCGCGAGTTATGACTGCAGCATTTACGGCATCCACTACACTTAAAGCTAAGCTAACACTTCGATATTGTTTATAGCATTCTATTATTTATGATAGAGATATAAAAAGAGGTTGTTATACTCATTAATTGGTTCTAATGTTAAAATACAAATGAATTTTTATGTAAGGTAAGTTCTTTTATATTATTAGGTTGCTTACAAGCATATAGCCACCTTAATTCGCAGAAATAGCGAAGGACCGCTGCTCTATGGCCTCCGCTATTGCAAAGGCGTTGCCTTTAATCGACGAAAACGGAGCCTAGAAAGAGGATATTTCACAAAGAAGGAGAATATTTCCTATGCGTCCCCTCTTCCTCCAAATCCACTTTCCCTTCCCACCCTTTTCTTATATTAAAAGGAAAGATGATTAATATCAAACCTCAAGTACGCATAAAACATTAATAAGAAAAAATAATTATATTTGTAAGTTGTAAGTCAATAGATAAAAGAAACAGGTGTGGTACATAACATTATATAAATAAACACATAACATAGTATAAATTATTTTTATTTGTCATCGCTTAGCTATCTGTGTACCGCTGTCCTGATCAATATTAAGCGCTTGTCTACTCGCGCGCTTATTTATTAAACTTGCCACTTTGCATAATTGCCTTTTGAATTAATTAATACAGAAATGTCGTCAGCAAAGTCGCCGGACTGTAACTTCGTGAATTGTCGTACTTAGAAGTATAAGTTGATTATAACTTGGATCTTAATACATTACCAACATTGAAGATGAAACGTTTCATCGCTTTCACGTCCTTTAATCATACTTCATACTAAAATATTATAAATGAGAAAGTTAGGATGGATGGATGTTTTTACTACGTATCTCAAAAACAGGTTAACAAATCTCGGTGTTTTAATAAAATTATAAAAACTTTATTTTATTGTTTACATTTGTCATATCAGTTAATGTCAAAATTACCGTAACCATAATAACCTTGCTTCCTTAATGTTGGTAGTTTGTAGTTTAAGGTCCCTTTCCCACATGTAGGTTTTTTTCCAATTTATTTACCCCCTCACTTTAATAGCTTGACAATATATCGCCTAAAGCGTGTCGTAAGTGTAAGGCTTTTTATTAAAGAATTATTCAAAAATATGCTGTGATTGCTGACATCTTACGCCACAAGGAAGTGTATGTTTACGCTTTATTATATTAGTATAGATAATGTAAAAAATAATCAATTGCTAATCAACACAAACTGTGGATTTTCTCCACCATGGTATCACTCAAACATTGAAGTAGCTACTCACAATAAAAAGCTAGATTAAAAATTATTTGACCGTGTAACTTTGCTTTGAACCGGACGACTTCACACGGATTGTAAATCAGTCAATATGCGACGTATTATAAACAAACGCATCTCCAACAATAAACGTTCCATCGTGTGTGAACGCCTTTATTTGCTTTTGTTTGCACGTCCTCTTTACATTGTATTCAAGACTGGTTATGTCCCCGACTTTGGTCGTTTGAGCTCCAGATTTTTTTTTTTAATATTTGTTAAGCAAGCGCTTGACCACGGTCCCACCTGAAGGAAGTGACGATGCAGTCGAAAGATGGTACGCGCTAGCCTAATAGATGGCTGTTCACTCTCCTTTAGAAGGCCCCTCACGTCATATTTGGACGGGAAAACTGATGCCGGCAACATGTTCCAATCCTTTGCAATTAAGAATATTGTAGACTATTTACTAATAGGTGAAGCATAAATATGCTGTTTATATAAAAGTAAATAATTTCGGAGGGGAATTTACAAAAAACAGCATCTATATACGAATAATATAAGTTCTTAATTAGATCTACGGTAAAATATTTAAAATTTGCCTTCTACAGAGTGCCAAGTACGAGTAAAAGATTTAAAAAAAAACCAAACAATTAAAGAGCATTTAAAAATTACCTTTGCCACAAAAACTACATTAGCAATGTAAAGAAAAAGAATAAATTAAACAAAATAACAAAGCAACACATCTGTGTTGTAATAACAAATACTTTTGTAACAAACAAGAGCATAAATCCATATAGAAGGGATTTAATGGCCCCGTTTAATGTAAATGGGGCATTTGTAATGCGCCCCGCATTCATAATGTGACGGACCGGTCTTGTTTATAGACTAGCTGGTACCCGCGACTTCGTTCATCGATTCAATTTCAATTCAATTCATCATGTTCGCAATATTAAGATAAAAAAGTAGCCTATAATATGTCTGTCTATATCAGCTACTCTTTTCGTTATCAGCAACGCAAATACATCATCTTCCCGAAATCTAGAATTTTTATTTTGATATCACAAACAGACACTTCAATTTTATTATATGTATAGAATACAACTTTGTTTTGTTTTTTTATTCACTACCTTTGTTATACGGTTTCAACGATCAAATAAAAAATATGGACAATCTTACCCAAAATCTTGAAATCGGATATCTGAGAACGAAAGCCATTTAATCGGCTTCTAAACTTTATCAAGAACTATAAGGAACTTTATCAGGAAGGTTAAATGTGAACAAAAGTTTACATGATAATGTCACAATGTGCCTAACTATAGCTTGTTTATGTTTGTCGAATTTTGTGAGTGTTTAAGTCAATGAAGCTGTACCTTAGTGTTCATTTATGAGTGTCCAGTAAAGGGTCACTGGACACTGCCATATTAAACTTTTTCTGTACACAAAATAATTAAGCAGAGATCGTGTAATCCTGCTGATAACGTACTTGTAGAATCTATTTAAAATCCGTAAGCCCCATGAGAATTCCTGCTAACATATTGGCATAACACATTAAAAAACAACAATAACAAACACTAAAAAGTCCTTGAAAGTATTACGTGTTTGGCGGACTATAATTGCGGTTATATAACGCGTCATGCACACGTGTGGCCTTGACTGGGTTCCATGTGTCATGTCACTTTATACATTTGTGCATGTCACCGTATACACGTGGATTTAAAGCCCGCCTAACATGGAATATAGTCACATCTGCCAGATAAGATACAAGGTCAGTCTTGGTTTTTTTTAATGTGATATAAAATGAAGTGACATTGCAAATGAAGAGTAGCTAATTTTATATCAAAGCTATCAGAAACAATTAAATTTATCAAAGTCAACAACGTCAACAATGACTCGTAAATATTGAGCTCGTCGACATCGTCGCCGCCCGCGCACGCAACGGCAACTGCACCCCTGGCGCAACCCGCCCCCTCAAGCCGCGCCCTTCGAGCGATATCCCGTGCAAGGCGGGACGAGACTGCAAAAACACCAATAACACTCGCCCTGAAAGACCCCCTCAGGGTCTGAAACTGGTCGGTACCGTCACCGAAAAATAGACGTGAGTAATAGCCGTAAAATAATTAGCTATCAGAAACAATTTGGAGTCCATTCTTAATTGTATAGGAACTCAATATTTCATGCAACAGATTTGAGTAGAAATTGGTCGTTAATACTATCTGTCCTTGTAAATCAGAGACGTAGTATACAATCTGATAGGTCAAGTTTAGTCTGGTGGTGCAATTGATAACCAGCTAACAGACGGCACGTGCGCGCTCAACTCTCCGATAGCGACATTGTTGCATCTATTCTCTATTGAATCGGTTTAAGTGATCTATAGTAGGGTTGCCACTGATCGTATCGATAGCTCCTACGTAAACTATCTTATATTAGAAATCTTTAAATATTAACACTTTAAATTACGACGCATCAAACTTGAAAATACGATAAACAATCAAAATCTACAATTCCCTTTCTTTCTAACGTTACTTGAACTTGAAATATACACACAAATTAGTAATTATCGAGTTAATAAAAAAAACATACAAGGTGTAAATCGGAAATTTGTGGTTTACGATAATCTACATATTAGCCCTTGATATTTCAAATAACACGCAATCTACACATCTCTTTTTAGGCCTAAACCAGACAACCATTCCGCATTCGTATTAAAATTCTTCGTGTTACATGCCATTCAAATTAGGTTTATTTTCAGTTTAAAACCTATTTAACAGCTTCCCGATACGAGTGTATCTCTTACAATTACAAGAGAAATATCAAATAAACTAGCTGTTCCCTTGCGACTTCATCCGCATAAAATTATAAAAATTTCATTTTATTGTTTACATTTGTCAAATTATCAATAGCAAATGTCAAAATGACATGACATGACAAACCTTAGCAATCTTTCTTTCTTGATGTTGGCAGCAACTTATGGTCTCTTTCCCACATTAGGGTTTTTATTCAAAATATTTACCCCCTAAGTTTAATGCCGTGAAAATATATAGCCTAAAGCATGACGTAAGTGTAGGGCTTTTTATTAAAAATAGATTTATTCAAAAATATGCTGTAATTGCTGACATCTTAGGCAACAAAAAAGTGTGTGTTTACGCTTTATTATAATAGTATAGATAGATATAGATACATATTTGACAACCCTATTGTATACGTAGTGCGCATACTTCAATATCACTCCACGTGTAACTCCGGCGTATGTAGTGTGTAGTAAGTATGCGATATGACTAAATGTGGCCGACACGATATGCTAATTGCTTTATATATTTTATTAACAATTTCCGCTTCATTTCAATGTTATTGTTATCTGTGTTATATTCAGTTTGAAGTGTTCTTTAAATAAATGTTTTACGAATGCGAGAGGCAGACGTTACAAATTATATTAACTATACTTTTTTTATAACAGACTAGCTGTTGCTCGCGACTTCATCTACGTGAAAGGCATGTTACGTAGCTTTCTAATAGTGAAAGAATTTTTGAAATCGGCCCAGTAGTTTTTGAATTATTTCAATACATACAAAAATACAAATTTCCTCTTTATAATATTTTATTATTATTATATTATTGTATGTATTGAAATAATTCAAAAACTGCTGGGACGATTTTAAAAAATCTTTCACCTTTAGAAAGGCATTTTTTCTGCAACATAGGCATATTTCACGTGGACGAAGTTGCAAGCAACAGCTAATGTATAATATAACTTAATGTAAGCGTTTTCTAAGGACAAATAATAAAACGTATAACATTTAAATTGCAATTTATTTTCTTTACAAAATTATTATTGTAAACATCAATATTCAATTATAGAAACACGTGGTACAGGTTGACCGATTTGGACACTACTGTATATAACTACAAGTGAGTACTCACATCCGAAACGTGGGCGAATTGACCCACGTGTGATCTATAAACGGTGGAACCACGTGTTAAAATTTATAACAGACTAGCTGTTCCCTTGCGACTTCATCCGCATAAAATTATAAAAATTCATTTTATTGTTTACTTTTGTCAAATTATCAATTGCAAATGTCAAAATGACATGACATGACATGACGTCAAACCATGGTAACCTTGATTCCTTGATGTTGGCAGCAACTTATGATCTCTTTCCCACATTTTCTTTTAGGGTTTTTATCCAAAATATTTACCCCTAAGTGTAATGGCGTGAAAACATATAGCCTAAAGCGTGACGTAAGTGTAGTGCTTTTTATTAAAAAAAAGAATTATTCAAAAATATCCTGTGATTGCTGACATCTTAGGCAACAAAGAAGTGTGTGTTTACGCTTTATTATATTAGTATAGATATTGACGCCATAACAACTGTCACGAATTCGAAGCATTTTGGCACGATCTGTGCAAAACATGACAGCATTCTAGATGACTTTCATACAAATTAACTTTCGCCCGCGACTCTTTCCGCGTGAAACTAAAAAACAGAAGGAAATAGCCTATGTCTTCTTCCAGACTTCATCGAGATCCGTACAACCGTTTAGGCTACAATTCTAACAAACGTCCATCCAAAAATTCATAATATTACTAAGATTTTCCCTTTTTCACCTGACAATAATCATATTATTATTACGTTTTCCCTGAGAGTAACCTAGAGTAACAACAGATGAACATTTCAGTTCTAACTGTACAATTAAAACTATCAGAACTGAGTTGCGGGCTTTTTAAAAGATTCTTAAAACAAACAAGCTAACGAAAATGTCGTTCGTCCATAAAGATCTTAAAAATAGATGTAATTGAAGTAGAAAGCATAATATTTTATGCACAATACCTCAAATGTCAAATCACTAATAGGATAGAGCATTGATTTCCCCAAAGGAACTAAGTACTGCGGGAAAAAACGCACACCAAGCGATGGGGAAACTTTGAGACTAACATAAATAACTTTGTAAGAAAACTGGCCGCGTTTGCACAAACTCCCTTAGTAAAGGGGATAAGAAATGAAAAAAGCTATTTTTTACTTTGACAGTTTTATCTTAATATAGCAAAGTAATAATAAAGAGTACAACAATAAGAATGTCAGTACGTCAATATATATCTTTTAAGCATACAATTAACAAGTCAAATCTAGTAAGACAGTCTTTGTCTCAGCCATCATACGCCTTATAGTTAGTTCAGACGTTGCTACGGTGAAGGAAAACATCGTGATGCAACCTGCACATATCTGCGAAGAAATTCAAAGATATGAGTGAAGTCAACCAACCGGCAACTGGGCTACCGTGGTTAACTATGGCTCAGTAACACTAACTTAGGGTAGGCTCCGAGCCCCTCAGTGGCGACGTGTAGTGAGCTGGTGATGATGATGATGAACAACGAAAATTCAGTCGAGTTAATTAGAAAATTGTATAGACTAAAAGTATTTTACTAAATGACTCGGTACTCGACTAGCCTATTTAACATAAAGGACGCTGATGCTTGTGGCTGCCGGTATCACTAGCTCCGTGTATAACGACCCTTATTTGGAAACGTAATTGAATTGAAACGATAATAATGTTTAAGATAAAGAAAATGTTCAAAGTTCTTCAGCGGATGAATAAAATACGAGGTATAAGGCCGAGGAAAGTCTTTCGCGGTGGAATTTGTAATTGAATGGAGTGCCGCGGGCGAGGGCGGGGGCGGAGATTCGGGGGTACACGGGTTAACATCCGAGTCGTGTGTACACAGAATAATTTTTGTTATTTCATATTAAATATACATTCATATGGAACAAAGAGGTAAGATACGATCACAAGAACTTTTTTTATTTACAATAGGATATTACATATATTAGAGAATTTTTGTAAGCAGTGGTGGAGAAATTGAGAAGCAAAAGATTAGCGTAATATGAACATGTTATGCAACGAGAAGATGAAGACATAAAGAAGAAAGAGTTAAGACTGAATATGGCTACAAAGGAAGAAAGAAAGTATGGATGGATAGTGTGAAAGAGCATATGAGATGATAGAGATGTATGGAAGAGCAGCACATACTGTGCATTCCGTAGGGACAAGGGCCGTGCAATTTCTCTAATATGGCGAAGGTGATTTTATATTTCCGGTCAAGCGCTCTTCAAGGTCGCGATAGTGCAAGATGCGCTAATGACCTTCGAAAAAAGATGGCATTTAGAAGAAGGAAATATCAAAAATAAAAGTTTTTGAATGTCAATTAGTTTCTTTGGTTAACTCATTAAGGCTTAATTGATATTGCTGGGAAACTTCTAGAAGGTTATATTAAAATATTTGCATGTTTTCACATAAGGAAATAAACTGCCACGTGTTGAATAACGGTGACGGTAATTCAGTAGGTTGGTTGATTTGAAAATGAAATCACAAACGCTGTAGACACTTGGTTAGCTGGTTCGGGCACTTTCTTGGCGCCACGGAATCATTAGAAAGGTCTCGACTGCCACCGACTTACGCTGAATTCTCTTTAAGTCTGTTATCCACTGAAAGATAACCAAAAGCGAAGCCTTTGCTATGAAACTCACCGACCATTTAGTATCACGTTTTGATATATCACTCAAAATTTAGTATAAATAGGTACTAGAATTCTCCCGCGATTCTATCAGCGCGGAATTTGAAATAACTTAGAAAATAACCTATGTGTTCTTCCAGACTACAATCTACGTCTAAATTTTATCGAGATCCGTTCAGCCGCTTAGGCTACAAACTCTAACGGATGTTAGTTAGATGTATATCTATCTAATCTTTCGCATTTATAGTAAGTAATATGAGGCTGTACATAGTTATGTAGGAAACAGTGCTTTATTGAATTTATTTTGTATGTTTATTTATGACTAGCTGTTGCTCACGACTTTCGTCTATTGTGATGTTACTCACCGATAAATTATCTTTCCAACGGTGAAAGAATTTTCAAAATCGGCAACGCACTTTTTGAGTTAGTACAATACATGCAAAAATTATTTTCTCTTTATAATCATACTAATATTATAAGTGCGAAAGTTTAGATGGATGGATGGATGTTTGTTAGAGTTTGTAGCCTAAACGGCTGAACGGATTACGATGAAATTTGGTATAGATGAAGAGGATAGTCTAGAAGAACACATACTCGTAGGCTACTCGCTTTTGTTTTTATTTAATTCCACGCGGACGGAGTCGCGGGGGAAAGCTAGTATTAGTATAGATATAGATGACTATTCCTCGGGTATGAACAGATGTGGTGTGTTACAGTCTTTATGTGTCTAGTGGAAGAGAAACTCGCCACAGTGACAGATCACTGGGCGCGCCGTCCATAGCAACGACAGTTAATTACAGATTTTAATATAATGATAACCCTTGATTTACTTTACGTAAGGCTAATCTCTCTTATTAATAATATAATTTTTGAACACATTATCTATACAGTTAATAAAATTGGAATGTCTGTAATATTGGGACTTAAATGTGCATGCGGGAATATTATAGACAAATATTTGTTATCCACGTTAACGAAGTTTGGACAGCTTGTAGTATAATAAAGTTTACGACTATTCTGGCTTAAAAAATCCTCTAACTTAAGCCTTAACTGCTTAAGACTGCTATAGACTTTTCGAAAACCAACCTTTAATAATAATAAAAAATAAATTAAAACACTAAATTAACACTTAAAGATATTTAAATGTGTTCAAGGATTTGTAATCATTTACATACAGCTGTAAGTTGTTTATTAAATGATAGGTAAAAACCTCCAAAAAGCACAAAGAAATGTTAAAAATTTGAATGGATTACTCATAAAAATAATCAGCCTCCTACATTAGAAAGAAACTATTTAACATAAATTATACACTTGCTATTCTATGATGACAGGCGCTAATTATTTATTCATAGAATATCGATTTGAGCAATCGCAAGATTATACGATAACGTTTTTTTAATATGAGAAGTTTTTCCATAAAGACAGGTGCTAAATAATTCTATACTCAAGGTTATGTTTTTTAAAGGCAGTATTTGATTAAATCAATTTTGCGACCTTCGAATATTAACAAGTCACCATCTGCCAATAAAATTACAGATGTAGGCGGCATGTTTTTAATACCTTTTCTTAAATAGAAAGTTAAATCAACAATAGAATTTCCCCTTTCCGTAAGCGTACACTAAATTATTCAAATTCAGAAAATGAAGGTAAACTAATTTCAAACCAATTTAAAAGTTTATTTGTTCATTCTTCGTAACAGTTTCTTTTAGGGACTTTGTCAATTACGATATCTACAGAATAATAAAAAAAACTTTACAAAGGTCTAACACAACCTTTGTCACAAAGTTGAATAATAGATAAGGTATAGCTTTCGCCTGCGACTCCGTCCGCGTGAAATTGAAAAATACGCAAATAGTCTATGTCTTCGTCCAGACTATTCTCTATATCCATGCCAAATATCATCGAAATCTGATCAACAGTTTAGGCGTTAACTCTAACAAACATCCATTCATCCATCTAAACTTTCGCATTTATAATATTAGTAAGATATATATTTAAGCACTTGACTTGTAATCTACAGGTCTTGGGTTCGAATACCGCCATGTACCAATGTGATTTTCGATTTTTCATATGTACATAATTTACCTGACGTTCTTACGGTGAAGGATAACATCGTGATGCTGCACATATCGGCGAAGAAATTCAAAGATATGTGTGAAGTCAACCCGCACTGGCCCAGCGTGGTTGACTATGGCCTAGTCACCCCTTACTTAGGGTAGGCTCCGAGCCCCTCGGTGGGGACGTATAGTGAGCTGGTGATGACATATAATTACTTTTATTTTCCTACCTATTTCTTCTCTGAAACTTTACATTGACTTTGTATTAAGATAGCGGAGTTACAAATTCCTAATGAGATTAAAATATAAGGCTTTCGCGCTACGAAGACTGTAGGCAAACATATCAGTAACAGCGATGCTCTCAAGTTTACCCATCCGTACTTAGTTATTACTTCGTCTTACGCGACCGTCTCTCACACCGATAGAAAAAAACATTATAAAATCTTGTGTAAGTAATTTATTCATATAAAATATACGTTTTTTTAGATATGTTTTAGGGTTCGTTCATCCAACACTTACGTTCACAAGATATATGTAAATTCACGACTGATTAAAATTCAATTAAATTCATCATAACTATTTGCAGGCGTCGTCAACCGAAAATCTAGACTAGGTCTAGAGTGTCTACATAAGTATGGCCTTCGTTAAGGTAGGCAGGCAGGCCATGACCATTTGATTTTAATAATATATTTCACCTTTACTTTGGTCAAGTAATAATTATGTTCGGTGTGATAGAGTGCTCACAGGCAAAGTTAGACGTTGTTATATTATGCAAGAGTTTTCGTTGGAGCTTCAGATCTCTCCCGAATGCTCCCGAACTCTCACGGACACGGAGGTGCGCTTTTCGGTTGTAAGTTAAATGGTTTTTTATTTGACTTCTATGATGACTTGAACGGCGCAATTTACACGCCCACCGGCCGTTACATACTCGTTTACTTAAAATTAATAGTTATTAACTTATATACCATAAGCCATATGTTTATCGAATAATTTATTCGTTACTAGCTTTCGCCCGCGACTTCGTTCGGGTGGAATTAAAAAAACAATAGTATCCTATGTGTTTTTCCAGGCTATCCTCTTATTTTTTTTTTTTTTTTTATATAAAATAAGGTGGCAAACGAGCAAGCGGCCACCTGAATCCGCCAAAATGGCGAAGCGACCGCTGCCCATAGACATCCGCAATTGTAGATGCGTTGCCTACCCTTATTCGACGGAGGAGGAGACGCATATAAAGAGGATATTTCCCCTTCCTATGCATCTCCTCCACCGTCAAATCCACTTCCCCTTCCCATTCTCTCCTGATAAGAAAAGTGTGGTAAAGAGAAAGGGACTTAAAATCGCCCGGACGATTTTTTTTAAATGAAAAAATAACTAAGTTACTCGAGTGGACAGATGAATGCGTATAACGAAACACTATTTTCCCTTTTGCTTAACAATTTGCTACTCTGAGAAGCTTTTCATCGTTTAATTAAGCACTTATTGGAATTGTCTGTTCTAAGTCTACTAAGGGCACCATCAGTAACCATTTAAATTATTCTGAGTACAATTGGAGTGAAGTATCTTAACGTTTTCATATCAATTCTGCTTCACAAATTTCTTGAGAAACATTGAAAAAAAACGAAAGAAATCTTTTCTTGAAAGCTTCTAAATAGACTTCATTGCTTTCAAATAAAACGAATTCCCATAATAATAACGAGACATTGAAGAGCGGGAAATGTCTTTTGTAAAAGTGTTGGCCAATAAAACCCTCCCCTACCCTGCCTTGTGCCCCGCATTGAGCATGACGGAAGGGTATGAATTCATGATATTCACGTAACAGTGGAGTTTTTAAGTTTTTCGCATGAAGATTTTGTGAGATTTCTAATGCATTGTGGGAAATATATTCCATATGTTTTTGTTGAAACGAAATATTGTTTTTAGTGGCTTTTTGCGGATTTCTTTATTGTTATTGTTGTTGGAAATTGTAACTTTAATATGTGTATAGCTTTATAAGTAAAATATATAAAAGTAATAACTGAAATGCATAAATGAATGAAGATGTCATGTAAAATATATGACAGATAGGCATATAAACTGTTTTTTTTTTTATTAGACAAAACATAAATTGAAAAAAATACAATAAAAATGTTATAAGCGATACAGAAACCCACAGGATTTATGTGTAACCACTGGTCGCTTATTTTATAACATATAAAAAGTAAGAAACTTGGACTATTTTACTCACAAATAACGTAGCTATTTAACGGTGAAAGAACTTGAAATCGGCCCAGCAGCCTTCGAGCCACCTCAATACATACAAAAACACAAATCTCTCCTTATTATAATATTAGTATAGATTTTTTTAATTTTTTAGTATAGTTTTAACAGAGCCGATTTCAAATTAATTTTACATATACCAGACAATATAGTTAAACATTTTTCAGTTAACACGTGTTTTAACTCTTTGATCGCTGATTAGTATTATGGACATCAAAGTTATATTTCACCACTGTTGCCCGCGATTTCGTCCACAATATTAAGATAAAAAAGTAGCCTATAATACGCCCGCCTATGTCAGCTACCCTTCAGTAAAAGTCCGGTCGAAATCGGCCCAGCCGTTTCTGACGCCATGAACAAATACGGCTTGCGGACAGACAGACAGACAAAAAATTGCGATTTTCGTTATCAGCAACGCAAATCATCTTCCCGAAATCTGGAATTTTCTTTTGATATTACAAACAGACACTCCAATTTTATTATTATACTAGCTGTTCGCGTGCGGATTCATCCGCGTAAAATTATAAAAACTTTATTTTATTGTTTACATTTGTCAAATTATCAATACCAAATGTCAAAATGACATGACATGACATGACAAACCTTAGCAATCTTTCTTTCTTGATGTTGGCAGCAACTTATGGTCTCTCTCCCGCATTAGGGTTTTTATTCAAAATATTTACCCTCTAAGTTCAATTGCGTGAAAATATATAGACTAAAGCGTGACGTAAGTGTAGGGCTATTTATTAAAAAAAGAATTATTCAAAAATATGTTGCAATTGCTGACATCTTATGCAACAAAGAAGTGTGTGTTTACGCTTTATTATAATAGTAAAAATATAGATATAGATATGTATAGATAGATAGAGAGACATGTACTTAATCATAGAGTTAATTCCAAGCCATGAGTTAACATAGCATGTATTCGTGCGAGACAGTTCGCGCCCCGACCTAACAATTTATGTTCAAGGCTCACCGCTCAAAAGTTGCCAGAGAATTCCCAAACATGAATTATTAATGAAATTTCGTTTCGCCTCCTTTGAACCCATGAAATATTTATGGCCAAATAAATAATTATAAGATATTTCGAACCGTGCGGATAGAGCGTCGGTGGCTCAGGACTTGTAATCTGCAATTCCTGGGTTCGAATCCCGACTTGTAGCAAGGTTTTTCGATTTCCGAATTTCATGTACATTTATTTGACGTTCACGGTGGAGGAAAATATCGTGCAACCGGCATATATCTGCGAAGAAATTCAAAGATATGTGTGAAGTCAATCTGCAATGGATCAGCGTGGTTGGCACCCTTAAGTTTAGGGTTTGACGTGTCGTGAGCTGATGATGATGGATGATGCTTTCTACCTTAAAGTATATAAGATGTGTAAGTATTAGAAACACACTACTTTTACCCTCAAAATAAATCGGTTTCCATGAACCTCATCGTGTAAAGTATTCATTGATTCCTAAACCGCCATAAAAATTCATTGGAAAGCAAAATTTTAGAAAATACTACCAACATAAAGGTGTTTTTCCTTGTTATCTTTCCCTGTAGAAAGAAAAATAGTTTAAAAACTCAATTGGGATAATCGACAAATTATTTTGAACGTACTCTTGGATAATTTCAGATTACTTTTCATGAAACAAGACTGAAAAAACCTTCTATCAGTGCACGTGATGTTTACCATCATCATCATCATCATCATCTCCCCTGCCTTATCCTACTCCCGTAGGGTCGGCGCACCAGGTTTTCGTCCTCCAAAGCACTCTATCATCCGTCATCTCAGTCATCACTCCCTTCTTGATCATGTCAGCTTTCACGCAATCCATCCATCTCTTTCTAGGTCTACCTCTACCGGTGTACCCCTCCACATTCATAACTAACGTCCGTCTTGTTACATGCGATTCATACCTTCTCATAACAGGCCCATACCACTCTAACCTTTTACTCCTTATTTTCTCAACCACTGGGGCTACTCTCAAACTTTCTCTAATATACTCATTTCGTATCTTATCCAATCGATGTTTACCATAACACATAAAATAATATACTACGTGATTATTGTTTTTTGTATATGTTGTTGGTTGCACACCAACGAATGGGCACCTCTTAACAGGTGCAACGCAGCCCACAGGGACAGGCTGAAAAACAGCTCCTGGCATTGGCCATGTACACGCTGAGCCTGCAGCTCATTGTTATCATATTATTTTTTTGTTAAATATATACACTGTATGTAGTTATATGATAACAATAAAGAAGTTTTTACTCTTTGTTTTATTTATTTTTATTATTTCTTTCGTTGTTTTTCGTGCATAAATATAACATCGTCATCTCCTTAGAGCGGACGCACACCATTGACAATCGCACAACTGTTGTGCGATTGTCGATTGTTTCGCTGCCCATTCAACTGTTCAGTTGCACAACTAAAAATCGAGTAGTGTGCACCTCCATATAAGCTCATAGAAATCAAAGCGCGACTAAACAATTGTGCGATAGTTTAGTTTTATCTGTGCGCGCTCTTATCCTACACCCATAGAGATGCGCTCCAGGTTTACATCCTCTAGAATATTCTATCTTCCATTATCTCTGTTACTCCCCTCTTTATCATGTCACATATCAATCCATCCGTCTCTTTCTAAGCCTACCTCTACCGGTGTACCCACACTCATTAAATATAACATATAAAGTAACGTTTTAATTTGTTTGTTGTTTAAGAAATATTAAGCATGGGAAAAAATAAAGTAATATCATGATGAAAACAAATTTAACTTAAGTCGAACTTAACAGGCGTGCAAGGTAACTTATACAAAAGAAAAATGTAATAAATTCTAACCACAAAAGCGGCGTAATTAATTAAATAGAAAGGGAACGGTTCAAGTTAAACCGAGCGTCGACTTTTCGTAATTTAAACTTGTACGAGAACTTTACATCGGCTTTTCAACTTTAATAACTTAGAATATAATCTTACTGTTAGATAACGACTCATCATTTGCTAACTTAGAGGCTCATTTTCGGGTTAAATTATCTTTAAAAAATGTAATAAAATCATTGAATTTCAACATAAAATTAATAATAGACAAAGCTGTGAGTTTTCATTTTTTAGTTAAACTAGTTGCCCGCGACTTCGTCCATGCAATCTTACTAATATTATCTTACTAATATTATAAATGTGAAAATTTAGATGGATGGATGGATGTTTGTTAGAGGTTGTAGCCTAAAAGGCTGAACGGATTTCGATGAAATTTGGCATAGATGTAGAAGATAATCTGGAAGAACACATAGGCTACTCACTTTTGTTTTTTTCAATTCCACGCGGACGGAGTCGCGGGCGAAAGCTAGTATTAAGATAAAAATATGCCTATAATATGCCCGTCTATGTCAGCTACCCTTCAATGAAACTCCGATTGAAATCGGCCTAGCCATTTCAGAGATAACTCAGAACAAACGCGGCTTGCGGACAGACAGACAAAAAAATGCGATTTTCGTTATCTGCAACGCAAATACATCAACTTCCCGAAATCTGGAATTTTTCTTTTGTTTTTACAAACAGACACTCCAATTTTATTACATGTAAAGATGAATTAAGAACTGCACCATTGCATTTTCAGACAGACCTTACAAATGTAAATGTCAGTTTTCATTGCCAAAAAGATTATAAATTTCATCGATAAACAATTGTTAATGAGGATATGTTTCGGCAGTAAAAACTCACTGTTGACTGTCTTTAAATGTTTAAAGTCAATGTCTACGATTCCATAAACAAGAAAATCTCCCATACTGTGCTTTTACAATTAAAGAGTGACAATCTTTTACTTCACTTATAGGGACTTTCTTAAATAAATGAATGAAAAACATTAACTAGGAATATTATACTTAAATAAGAAATAGACCTACACCTGGAACAGATGTATTTGGTAGTATTAAAGGTTTGACCCTTATTTGTTGCGTGTTAAAAGACAATTTGGTTCCCTACCGTACGCACCAGCAGGTTGTTATGGACAAAGTTAAATTACATTTCTAATTCTAACCCAAAGGTTAGTCACCTTAGATTAATGTAACCGGGAAATCGTTAACGCCACCAATTTGTAATTTGGACAAATAAAATCATATTAACGTGTTGTCCAATAAAATATCGCGAACTATTACACTGATAAAAACTTTTTAATAAAAAACAAAACCGACTTCCAAACAAAATACACTAAAAACAAAATCTTCTCAAAAAAACAGTACACTAAAAAGTAACGAAATAATTACTTGAAAATAGTAAACCTCCCTTATGTAGCTGTTTTTATGTCTAATTGTTACAATTATTATACTGTTTTATGTCTGTGTCAGCCGAGGTATATGCAGTGATATTTCTACGTAAGGTTTTCTACATTTTTACCATAACAATTGACAATTGAAAGTATAGTAACGTTTTTAGTATGACGACACCACTTAAAGTAATAATAATGTAACATATAGACATAACACTTACAATAAGGGAGTTTACTATTTCAGTAATTATTTCGTTACTTTTTAGTGTACTGTTCTTTTGAGAAGATTTTGTTTTTAGTGTATTTTGTTTTTGGAAGTCGGTTTTGTTTTTTATTAAAAAGTTTATTTATTTCTCGATGTTTTAGTGATCTTAGACTCGCAGTATGATAATCACTAGCTTTCAAACAAATAATGATTTCTCTATCTAAATCGATTATCTAAGAAATTAAGTAAAGAACTATACATCGTTGCGATCATTCACTCTAATTCGTGCGGCCCGCGCGCCGCTGTTGCCCGTGAGTTTTAATATTTTTGATAACTTCTAGAATCTTGCACAGAATTACGTACTGTAAAAGGCAATTATGATCTACATATAATATCTTCGTGAAAACATATTTATTTGGATAAGGATTCATACAAATAAAATAAAAAGCGTTTTTAAATAAAGCGATTGCCACTTATTTAAACTAAGAACGGTTTTTTCTCGAAACAAACGGTTATTGTGCGACAACCTTAAGAGATAGATAGTGTGCTATCGTCCCAACTTTAATTCAGCTAATTGAATACCCTACATTCTTTCAATTCTTTCCTACCAATCATTTTTTATGTAGGTCTTATAGTTTAGGCTACGTAAGCCAAGAAAGCAAACTTTGGTTACCAGTGGGAGTATTTTTTTCTGCGACTCGTAATTTGCTATTTATGATATCTCCTAAACTATTTATCGGAATTACACCGTTCCAAGGGTATTTATAATTCTACATTAAATTCTCTGATGATGGACACATTTATTTTGATAAGGATTCATACCGAACACGAGTAATAGCGTTTGAAAAAGTGGGGTATAGATTTTGATCGAAATTTTAATGAAAAAAGTGGTTATTGTGGCGACAACCTTAATAGATATATATGCTATCGCTGACTTTTATTTAGCAAATTTAAAGGGCTACAATGTTCCATACATATTTTTTGTGTAAGTCTTATAGTTTTTAGGCTACGTAAGCATAGAAGCAAAAAGACACCAAATTTCGTCACGCAATTTTGAGCTAACTATTTAAACTACGACGCCGTAGTCTTTGACTCCAAAATCAAAAAACAAAAAAATGGGACCCACCTGCAAGCACTACCTCTCGGATAAAAAAAGAATTTTTCAAAATCGGTCTACCAGGGGCGGAGTTATGCGTAACACACATAAAAAAAAAAAAAAATATATGGACGAATTGGAGTACCCTCCTTCTTTTGGGACGTCGTCCAAAAATGAATAAAACACATGAAACTACACTCTTCAGATGATGCTGAACGTATCGACTGCTAAATAGACAGATCTCGACGAGCATAAAGCGCGACATACGCCGATTTAATACCAATCGGGTTAAATTGGCTATCGAGCGAAATCAGGGCTCCAAAGTGTTTTTTCGTTTCGCGGGTCTGTCTATTGGGTCAAAGCCAACTGTTAAAGCTGAAGACTGGAGAGGGTAGAGTTGTGTCCTCCAGACCTAACTCTTGAGTGAGGTTGAGAGGTTCTATGGGCAGCTCTACGCAACGCAGGAAACCGTCACAGATCTGACCGAAGATCCCAGAGCCAGATTCACCCGACATTACACTGAGGACATCCCGGACGTCAGCCTCGACGAGATTAGTATGGCCCTGAAACAACTTAAGAAAACAAGGCGCCGGGGAATGACGGAATCACCGCAGAGCTGTTAAGGGCGGCTGGACAGCCGGCACTGAAGGTTCTTCAGAAGCTCTTTAATTCTGTCATTCTCGAGGGACATACGCCAAAGGCATGGAGCAGAAGTGTGGTGTATGTTTCTTCAAAAAGGGCGATAAAGCCCTCCTGAAGAACTACAGGCCCATCTCACTTCTGAGCCATGTCTACAAGTTGTTCTCGAGGGTCATCACGAACCGTCTCGCTCGCAGATTCGACGACTTCCAACCTCCCGAACAAGCCGGTTTCCGTAAAGGCTTCAGTACCGTAGACCACATACATACGCTGCGGCAGTAATACAGAAGACCGAGGAGTATAACCTGCCACTATGCTTAGCGTTTGTGGACTACGAGAAAGCCTTCGATTCGTCGCGACCTGGCGGTAACTCAGTCTCTCCAGAGGTGCCGAATGACTACGGTACATCGAAGCGCTAAGGTGCTTGTACGAAAACGCCACAATGTCAGTCCGAGTACAGAGTCAGGACACAAAACCGATCCATCTGCAGCGCGGTGTAAGACAGGGTGATGTCATATCCCCGAAACTCTTCACCGCGGCGTTGGAAGACGTTTCAAGGTCCTCGACTGGAAAGGACTAGGCATCAACATCAACGGCGAGTACATCACGCACCTGCGTTTTGCCGATGACGTTGTAGTCATGGCTGAGACCATGGAGGGACTCGGTACAATGCTCGATGACCTCAATAGAGCCTCCGAACGAGTGGGTCTGAGGATGAACATGGATAAGACGAAAGTCATGTCTAATGTTCATGTTTCACCCACTCCCATAACCATCGGAGGCCATACTCTCGAAGTTGTTGACGAATATGTCTACCTGGGACAAACCGTCCAGCTAGGTAGGTCCAACTTCGAGAGGAGGTCAATCGCCGAATCCGACTCGGATGGGCAGCGTTCGGGAAGCTGCGGGGTATCCTCTCGTCCCAAGACCTACCGCAGTGTCTCAAGACGAAAGTTTTTGAACAGTGTGTGTTGCCAGTGTTTGTCCTATGGAGCTGAGATGTGGCCCCTCACTGCGGGCAACATTAGGCGGCTCAAAGTCACCCAGAGGGCAATGGAGAGGGCAATGCTCGGAGTCTCTCTGCGTGTCGCGTCAGAAATGATGTGATCCGCAGCGAACGAAGGTAACCGACATTGCCCGAAGAATTGCAAACCTCAAGTGGCGATGGGCTGGGCCATATCGCCCGCAGAACAGATGGCCGATGGGGCCGCAAAGTCCTGGAATGGCGGCCACGGACAGGACGACGCAGCGTGGGTAGGCCTCCGCAAGATGGACCGATGATCTGGTCAGGCTGCGGGAGTATCCTGGATGCGGGAGGCACAGGACCGATCATCGTGGCGATCTTTGGGGGAGGCCTATGCCCAGCAGTGGGCGTCATATGGCTGAATAGTAGTAGTAGTGTTACAAACAGACATTCCAATTTTATTATATGTATAGATTTAAAAAATGAACAGTGCGTCATTTAAGAATTGCGTGGCTGAATTCTTTTGTCAATCATGTGGTTGTAAAAGTTACTTTAAAAAAAAGAACATACATCCCTGCTACTTGTATTAAGGCTTTACTGCTAATCTGATGATGCAAATATTAATTTGGTAAAGTAGTGGTATTTCCTTTTAAAAAGGGAAAGGCTTGCTCCAAAAAAAATAAGTTAGCAAACATCGTACATGTCCAGTTCCAACTGACCTCCAATAAAACTGAATATTAGAATATTTTATGTTCAGAACTAGGGCTGCCAAAAAACACCCATGTTTTTTCTTCTTTCTTCATAGCAAAATATCTGGTCAAGTTGTAGGGATAGCCCTATTCCAAACTCTAAGTTGTTAAATCTGCATAACTATTTCAGCAAAACCGCCAAGCGTTGGGAAAATATGGTATTTTTATGACCACTATCTTTTATTGTCACATACGTTTTGGTTAGGGTACGAGACAATGAGACCCCTATAAAGAACGAAGGGGTCATATTTATTCAGAAAAAGATATGTAGATAACAATCAATTTAATAAAAGACCTTAACAATAAGGGTTTCCAATGATTTTAAAAATATTTCGGTAGTATTTTTCATTGACAAAGTCAGGTCAATTATTCTAATTCTTAAGGCTTATTCACTCTATTTTTTGTTTCTCATACTTTACTGATTCCCATTGACAAAATATGTATCTTGAAACATATAGCTTTCTTTCTTTATATGTATCATCTTTATGTATCATCAGAGCGTCGGTGGCTCAGTGGTTTAAGTACTTGACTTGTAATTTACAGGTCTTGGGTTCGAATCCCGCCATGTAACAATGTGATTTTCGATTTTTCGAATTTTCATATATACATAATTTACCCGACGTTCTTACGGTGAAGGAAAACATCGTGATGCAACCTGCACATATCGGTGAAGAAATTCAAAGATATGTGTGAAGTCAACCAACCCGCACTGGGCCAGCGTGGTTGACTATGGCCTAGTCACCCTAACTTAGGGTAGGCTCCGAGCCCCTCGGTGGGGACGTATAGTGAGCTGATGATGATGATGTATCATCTTTTACTTGTTGTTTTAGAAATCGTCTAAGTCCTAAGATCAAAGAGTAGAAAAGCTTTAGTAAGCTATGTTATTTAAACCATAATTTATCAAAGTAGGACGCACAAAATGTTTATAGTTCATTTAAGAAAGTCTTAAAATTGATGAGCAAATTCATAATATTTGCATTTCTTAAACCGCAGAACGAAGACGGCGCTATAAAATATACTTTTAATTAACTCGGTGCGCTGAGGGCTCAAGGCCGAAAAACAAATTAATTCTCACAGTGTTGCCAGATATTAAAACATACAATAACTTGGGTAAAATTATAAATATGTAAAGGAAATTAATGATATTCCAACAGTAGAATGATTAACAATGACTGTAATTAATTGAAAAAAAAAACATTAGCTCCTAATTTTAATTTTAAAAATACACAAACTGAATTAAACATACGAATTATAACAATAAATAAAGTCTAATCAATTTTCGGTATGTTTCAATGTTGAAAGTAGCTAATTATCTTTTTTTTGTTAATTTTATTTGTAAAATGGCAACACAAGCCTGGCCTTGGTGAACGAAGCGCCAATCGCCTGTTTCGTTCCCACTCACGTAGCCGCGTATCCACCGCACAAATGGCGTGCTCTAACACATTTTATACAGTAATTATTTTTATCAGATGTACACACGAGGAACACAAACGCTTTGTTTTGTTGGAAAACTGATATGATTCAAATGAAGTTATCCAATTAAAAACTTAGGAGTATAATTCAGTTTTATTTTGTTGATTTTTTTTTAGTAGATATGTGGTTGTAGATGGTAATGGTGTCGACGATGGTCGGCGGGTGACGGTAGCAGGTTTAAATAATGCGACCGTTATTCGTCCAACACAATTTATTCTACACCAAACACAAAAGTCCACAACACAATAAAAATAAAAAGAAGAAGGAGAGTATTATGGACTTTGACGTTTTTCTAACCTAACCTAACACTGCTAGTCATTTAGTGTCATCGTTGCTTAGGATATTCATGTAAAGAAAACGCAATTAAGGTGTTATTTTTTAATTTTATTAGAAATAGGTCTTATTTAATAAATTCCTTATGAGTAATATATATTTTTTTTACATTCTACCTAAATCTTAACACTAATGAAAGCCGAAATAGTAATAACTCCGTTTAGGTTAGTTAAGTCGTATCTTAATTAATACAGGCACCGAATTCAAGCACATTTAGTGCAAATTGAAATATCGCGGTCGAACGCGGGCCACATATTAAATTATGGAGTCCATTCATTGCCCGCCGCAACGCCGTAACCGAAATGCGAAGTAATCAACTTTAAGGTTGAGCTCACGTTGCATGAACTGAGCGGGTACGTATAGTATCATATAACATACATAGTTGTAACATAAAAGGGCACATTACCCTGACACTAATCTCTTCAACATCCATAGATCTAGCTGGTTACGAGTCCTTTAATCCACAAAAAACAACACAAGTTAGGTAAGCCAAGCCCAATAAATTTGTTTTATAATCTTACTTTTATAGTTTAAGATGGCGATTTAAAAAGTGTATTTTTTCTGATAGAGGGATTCCAAGACACTATACTGGTACTATCCATATTTATCTGTACAATATTATAAAGAGGAAAGATTCATATGTTTGTATATAACGAATAAACTCAAAAACTATTGGACAGATTTATAAAAATCTTTTACTATTAGAAAGCTTCATCATCACTGATTAACATAAGATTATTGTTAGTATTTGTTATGTGATAAAGTCGTAAGCAAAAGCTACTTTTAAATAAGTTGAATAATCTATACTTATTACTTATTACTTATGTACTTATTTACTTATATTATAATAAAGCGTAAACACACACTTCTTTGTTGTCTAAGATGTCAGCAATTACAGCATATTTTTGAATAATTCTTTTTTTAATAAAAAGCCCTACACATACGTCATGCTTTAGGCTATATATTTTCACGCCATTAAACTTAGGGGGTAAATATTTTGGATAAAAACCCTAATGTGCGAAAGAGACCATAAGTTGCTGCCAACATCAAGAAAGAAAGATTGCTAAGGTTTGTCATGTCATGTCATGTCATTTTGACATTTGCTATTGATAATTTGACAAATGTAAACAATAAAATAAAGTTTGTATAATTTCACGCGGATGAATCCGCACGCGAACAGCTAGTATTCTATAAAAATTAATTGTTATTAAATGTACATTCCGCTTCTCTTGTCGATAAATGGTACACCTTTAACAATTCCCTCACCATTAAATTACTACGTAGCACCATTAATATAATTTCGTAATACATTACAAGTTTGCTTCGGGCGAATATTAAAGCGGAATAACAAAACATAAAATGGATTGAAAGCTGGCAAACTTATAGTGTATCGATTAGATTAGTAATAACAAAAATGGTGTTGACACTTTAGCTTGTTTTTGTTGAAACATTTTGAAATGTTTATAATAATTAGATTAACTTAGTTAATACAAAATATGGTAAATAATATTTAGAACACGACTTGTATTGATTAGAGGTATTTTTAAGTGAATTAGGTATAAAAAAGTTAGTTAATACCGTATTTATTAAAACACATACTGAATGTACTTTTAAAGGTAACTGTCGATGTGTAACTGTGATTAGAGCAGGCGGACTTTTGACTATACTATCGCACAACTGTTGTGCGATTGTCGAATATTCGGAGCCAATTCATTTGTTTAGTTGCAACTAAAAATCGAGCAGTGTGCGCACCTCCATATAGGAACCAAAGCGAGACTAAACTGTTGTGCGCCCGGTCTTATACGATAGATCGCAGATTACTTATTGACCAACTTCCCAAAAGAAGGAAGTACTCAATTCGTCTGTATGTTTTTTTTTTTATTTTTTTTTTTTATGTGTGTATAACTCCGCCCCTGGTAGACCGATTTTGAAAATTCTTTTTTTATCCGAGAGGTAGTGCTTGCAGGTGGGTCCCATTTTTTTTGTTTGATTTTTGGAATCAAAGACTACGGCGTAGTTAAATAGTTTTTTAAAAACTAAACGAATCTATTTAAACAAATCCATTTTCTGATTTATCAAACAATGAATTCCGCGTGGTCACAAACTAATCTATACTAATATTATAAAGAGGAAAGATTTGTATTTTAGTATGTGTTTAAATAACTCAAAAACTACTGGTCCGATTTCAAAAATTCTTTCACCGTTAGAAATATAATTTATCTGTGAGTAACATAGGCTATGCTTTTTATTATTTTTTTATTGCACGCGGGCGAAGTCGCGAGAAACAGCTAGTCTATACTAATATTATAAAGAGGAAAGATTTGTATTTTAGTATGTGTTTAAATAACTCAAAAACTGCTGGGCCGATTTCAAAAATTCTTTCACCGTTAGAAATATAATTTATCTGTGAGTAACATAGGCTATATTTCATTATTTTTTTAATTTCACGAGGACAATATTGTGCAACAGCTACTAACTAATATGTATGTAATAATCTTACTAATATTATAAAGAGGGAAGATTTGTATTTTTGTATGTATTGAAATAACTCAAAAACTACTGGTCCGATTTCAAAAATTCTTTCACCGTTAGAAATATAATTTATCTGTGAGTAACATAGGCTATGCTTTTTATTATTTTTTTTTTTTTTTTTTTTAATTCCACGCGGACGAAGTCGCGAGCGAAAGCTAGTATAAAAGTATTTGCAACTCCTACTTTCGTGTCTACTAAAGGTGATATTAACGTGAAGTTTGTGTTATGAATATAGATTGTAAGACCCTCAATGTGTCCCCAGGGTCCACTCTAATTACACGGGGTCAATTCTCTTTGTAGCCGAATACATGTTATACACAGCAATAATGTACAACTTGTGAGTCATTTTAATATCACTTATGATTCTATTGTTAAGGGCTAGATAATATACCATGATAACATCTATCAAAGGACTTTGATAGAACATTTGCAAATTACGTTTAAATTAACATAACCTCTTTGTTTAATTGTATAGCATGTTGATCGTAATATTTAACCGACTTACAAAAACAAGGAAGTTCTCAGTAGTTCTGTATTTTTAATAACAATGTATGGTAAATATGTGTTCTCGTATTTTTTTTTATTTCGACAGTCAAAAATGTCTTAGATTTTTTATTTTGTATTTCTCCTTACATAATTGTATTAATTTTGGTTATTACTTTTTTTATTAAATTAACATTAAAATAATCATATTTAATGAGTTCTATTTTTCTAAATATCTATACTTCTATATCTATCTATCTATCTATACTTAATATAATAAAGCGTAAACACACACTTCTTTGTTGCCTAAGATGTCAGCAATTACAGCATAGTTTTGAATAATTCTTTTTTTTAATAAAAAAACCCTACACTTACGTCACGCTTTAGGCTATAAATTTTCACGCCATTCAACTTAGTGGTAAATATTTTGGATAAAAATCCTAATGTGGGAAAGAGACCATAAGTTGCTGCCAACATCAAGGAAGCAAGGTTGCCATGGTTTGACATCATGTCATGTCATTTTGACATTTGCAATTGATAATTTGAAAAATGTAAACAATAAAATGATTTTTTTATAATTTTATGCGGATGAAGTCGCATGGGAACAGCTAGTTACCTAATAAAAACTAAAAGCTGATCACGAAGAGCTCACGCCGTAAAAATTCCCTTCCATATTCCTCCAACGTTAAGCTTTTGAATAAAATAGATTTCCATCCCCCGGAGGTGCGGAGGCTCAGAGGGCATTTCCCAGCAGTGCCTTTTTGGGACCTTTTTAAGGCCCTTTATCAATCTTAAAACGTTTTTTCCCTTTTCTCTTAACGAGAAACACTTGTCGAATTTTCGCTTCCTTCCATACCTCGAATGAAATTGTCGACGAATATTGAATAAGTTTCTACATAAAATAACCGTCGGGGAAATCGAGGACAAAGATTTTACGTACGGTAATGGAAGCATTTATTAAATATACTTTCGTGAGTGCATAAGGTTTATAAATATTTTTATAAACTATTTTCTTAATCTAATATTAATTCTTGTAAACAACACACGCATTTGTATCAGTTTTTATCTCGTAATGACATCTTTCCTTACCTTAGAACATTAATTACATTATTTTTGTAAATGTTTTATTCTATTTCTATTTAGTTACATCATCATCATCATCATAAGCCATTATCTGCCCACTGTTGGACATAGGCCTATTAGTTACATATAGTTATTATCTTCAATCTACGAGTATACTAATATTATAAATAGGAAAACTTTGTTTGATTGTAAAGAAATTATTCAAAAACTACTGGGCCGATTTCAAAAATTCTTTCACCATTAAAAAGCTACGTTGTCAGTGAGTCACATAGGTTATGTTTTATATTATTTTTTTAATTTCACGCGGACGGAGTCGCGGGCGATAGCTAGTATGTTATATAGACATTTAACTTTCATTTTAAAAAAAACTAAGAATACTTAAAACAGTTGTTTTATTTAAAACCACAAAAAAAGATTATTTACTATAAAATATATTCAAAATCTCTTTATGTTTCATCAGAGAAATAAATAAACACGAAATCCACTGTAATTCCATTTACGGTCAAAGAATCTCAAAGACCCGCCTCTTTATGAAAGGGAAGGAATCTGTTAAATATTTTGTTTGTGAATTATATTATGCTTTATATTTATCCTACATCTTATAGTACGTAGGATTAGTTTCCTAACATGTACAAAAACATTTTGATATTCCTCTCATTCTCTTCGTAAAAAAGTGATAACAACTATATTTTTTCAAGTCAATGATAAGCTTCTTAATGGTGAAAGAATTTAAATTCGGTTCCGATGCAATGGTTTTTGATTAATTTTAATACATACAAGAATATATTTTTTTTCTCTTTCTAATAATATTATAGTATATCAACTATCTAATTTGAACTTCTACTTTGATGAACTCTGTAAATCGTAAATTAGCCAATTTTATAAAAATCAATTATAACATGAACAAATATCGATAAAACTAGGCGTAGTGTAGACCAGTCTGGAAGAACATATATAGGCTACTTACTTCTGTTTTAACGCGTACGGAATCGCGGGCGAAAGCTAGTAATGAAATATTTTCTTTGTATATAAGCTTTGAAAATGACGTGTATAGGTGAGATAAGATAGGCTTACAAGAGCCACCCGCTGCAAGCTGTCACGTGCGGGCTTGATAGGGGATGCGACGTGACGTCATAGTTAAGCATCAAACGGATAGGGTGACCACGAGCACACATAACTAGGGATATTTCCTAAAAAAGTAGGATGAATACAAAAAAATGCTTCTTAATTAAAAAAAACAAACTTTATAAGTTAGAAACATAGCGTTATAAGATAATTAATTATTTTTAGTTAATTTTTAGTGTTTTAGTAAGGTTACAGTTCATTCAATTCGTCTCATATGTGTGACATATCAAAACGCTGGCATAATTACTGTGTAAAACACATTCTGCTTTATGGTCAACCTACATAACACACCTACGAAAAAAATGCAAAGTTCGCATCATCCATCGCTACTGTCCCACGTAGCAACCAAACGAGCTCTGTCACTCCCCCAAGACATATCTACTAATTCCAATACGACACCTGTATAGACTCTGTAATATAACACCGACAATAGTAAGATAAATGTACAATACTACCTTTCGCCCGCGATTCCGTCCGCATGGAATTAAAAAACAAAAGTAAGTATATGTTCTTCAAGACTATACTCTACATCTATGCCTTTCATCGAGATCCGTTCAGCAGTTTAGGCTACAAACTCTAACAAACATTCATCTAAACTTTTGCTTTTATAATATCAGAAAGTAAAGCTTTCATTACAATTTTACACTAGAGTTATCATCGACGTCATATTTATCGAACCCTGTAACAAAATATCGCTTCTGATCTATACACGTTAAATTTTATCTGAACTGCAACAACAGAACGCAAAACTGAGAACTGAGCAGTACCTAGTTTTGTAAGATTTATCTAAACGAACGGACTGTTTAGATAAAAATCGTGTGTCCACTAATGAAACTGCGGCTTTAGGTTTCAAGTAAATACTAATATTTTTTCTAACAGATCCAATATTTCGCTGTCACCGACAATTTTATGCAGCCACTATATTATAATGTTTTATTGTCGCTCTGTATGCGCATAATCATGTAAATATCAGTGATATTACCCCGGCATCTATCAAAATGGGAGCCGACACCAGCCTCAGTAGTGCCAACTTTACGATGGAAATTATGAAAAAAATAGTCAAGAAAACGTTTTAAAACGAAAGAAATATAAAACTTATAATCTGTAATGCATACTTTCCTGGGTTTAAAAATAGTTTAGTGTACAAGTCAGTTATAATAGGAATTAAAAAATTAAAAAAACTTGTAAATATTTCCAAAAATCTTTATTTGCAAGAATTAAATATGCTAAGAACGCATTAATTAAAACTCGACATTCCGACTCGTAACTAAAAATAGCAAACTGCTGAAAATTTCTTTCAGGAAACTTCGGTAGTTACTTCTTTTTTACATTTTCCACTGACGATAACTCCACCTTCTCAGAGCCCACCTCAAATTGTGTATCCAATCTGTAAAAAAGTGTAACCAATTAAAAACAAAACATTCCAAATTCAAATTTAAGAATGGCTTCAGCAAAAGAACGGCACGAGAAAAGCGCGCGAGTTTTCCTAAATTGTTCAACTGCGAAAATTTTACTTTACTTGTTCAATCCATACTAATATTATAAAGAGGAAAGATTTGTATTTTTGTATGTATTGGAATAACTCAAAAACTACTGGGCCGATTTAAAAAATTATTTCACCATTAGAAAGGTAATTTTTCTGTAAGCAACATAGGCTATGTTATTTATCGCGAGCAACAGATAGTGAAAAATAAGAGGGAGAAATTCAAAGAACCAAGAAAAGATCCATCAAATAATAGATACAAGTCTATTTCGCAACATTTTCAAAGCAATCTTCATTTTAAGTGTAGTATGATCGCTCGCTTAGTTGATGGGAAAGTTAGGGTGGTAGTACACTACAGTGTAACAAAACAAAGATACTCTATAATCGACTAGGAGTAAGGCTGATCTCCATTATTTAAATTTTCCGTCCAATACATTTTAGCTTATAAATTAAACCTTGAAGTACATAAATTTTATATAAATACATTATTTAACTAATTTTAAAGCTAAATTTGCTTTAATGTATTGTTAAAATGTAATTCTAACCAGACGAAATTATTGACAACTAAATCATCAAATAAAAAATGATGTTACACCCTAATATATCAACATCCTAACTAAACAACTAGTTCAAGCAGTGACAAGGAAGTCCATTAAATTGTCCCCGAAGCTCCAATTCGTTGACCCCGTCCATTCGGGTTCGTTAAACCTCACCAAACGAGTATCAAACGGGCAAACTGGCAACTGGGAACCGCACAAAGAAATCCCTGCACCCTTTGATATCACACATTCATAAATTGCAAAGTCATTTTTAATCATATCGCTTTATAATAAAGTTGATAATCGACAAAGTGATTTTTTTCAGGTGGCTAACACGTGCAAAATCATAAAAGCGTACTGAAGTCCTTTTGTGAACTTTTCAAATACTTTGTTTCGCTAATCTTTACAAATTATATGATACTAGCTATCGCCGGCGACTCCGTCCGCGTGGAATTTAAAAAAAACAAAAGTGAATAGCCTATGTGTTCTTCCAGACTATCTTCTACATCTATGCCAAATTTCATCGAAATACGTTCAGCCGTTTAGGCTACAAACTCTAACAAACATCCATCCATCCATCCATCTAAACTTTCACATTTATAATATTAGTAAGATAAGATATAATATTAGTAAGAAGTAAGATTATATTATGTCATGCATTTAATTATGATTTCGACTAGTCGAATATTCGATAGTCCAGTGAACATTGGAAAAAGGAAGAGAAATTATGGAACATTTTATAAACTAAAATAGATTAGCGAAGTTAAGGGAAATACAAAAAAAAATACATAATTGACGTCATATATAATAAATTCAGGAATTTCTTGTCAAACAATGTACGTATTACAAAGAATTATTTCTTTTAACCCTTTCACTCTCAAATATCGTTATCGATTATTATTTAATCGATATATATTTTAATGAATGTCAAAATAAAACGTACAAGGCGGCAAATGTGTTTCCGAACGATTAGAAAAACAAAGAACTGTCAAACTTGATTGCGCCAAAATCAAATGTAAAAAAAACAACATTTAGTCTCAGCCATGTTATGGTTAAACACAAAGAACTTGCACTCGAATAGCATAATGTATAGCTTACTCTACATACTCTCTGTGAGCTTGTATCAAATACCAAGTACAATTTATCCCACCTACTGTTGTCTCTCGAAGTTTCCAGACCCTTCCGACCCAGTGTCATTGACATAGGGTGAGTGCCCGATAACCTTACCGTCGCAGGTTCGAATCCCCTTATAACCTGTATAATATAACTGCGATTATGCGCCAGCGAGCATGCTGTATAAAATCACTCGTTTAAAGCCATTGTCCGAATTTCAATATATTGGCTGGATGGCTCATGAATTTTGAACAGTTGAGTCCTAAACATTCGAATCTCTGTTACCATGCAATCGTTTCTACTAATAAAATCAACAAGGCATGTTAACGAGATTAATCCAAATAAAAAAGGAATGAATTCCATGTATTATCTTAATAATTTTAACTAGCTTTTACCTGACTTCGCGCGGAATTAAATTTTCGCCGATTAGCTATTCTTGAGAGTAATTTATCCCTATATCGTTTGGAGTTACTTGCTGATATCACTAGCTTGCTAACAAACATGTTTTTCGCATTTGTAATATTAAAATAATGTCAGATAAAAGTATAGCTTGAATAGTTACATAGTAAACTATTTTTTACATAAAATTTAGATTTACAATAATCGACATGTCTGTTTTCCAAAGTAAACACATTTATACAAATAGTGGGGACATGATCACGCCATACGTTAAACAATTTTTTCTGCCTTCAACCTTCATACGGAGTAAACAATATTGTAATAAGTCTAGAACCCTCGCTATTGTATTTACAATCTGTTTAGGATTTCAGTATAATTTTATAAAGCACTTGATATTCTATGTCCCTGTTGTAAAAAAATACTATATTATTCAGACCTTCACTCACAAATACGTTATAAAACAAGCTTATATACTAGAAATAAGAAGTTTTATAATATAAGTAAACCAGAAAACGGCCAACTGAATTCGTCCAAATAGCGTCAGAAAGTACATTCGTTATCCACCTTTAATCGAAGAAGAAAACGGGATTATTCCCAACCGTCACCCCGCTCTGTCCCCCACGTGAGGATAAAAAATTTCATCCGTCCCACCTTTTAGTCCCACTATCATCAATAAGGTGACAGATAGAACCGTTATGAAATAAAATAAGTTCCAACCGTCCCCTCGTCCCAAAGGTGGGACGGATGAAACTTTTTATTCTCATCTGTCCTCACGTGGGGACAGAGCGGGGTGACGGTTGGGAATAATCCAGAAAACGCACAGAAATAAGATATTTCGGTGCTCTACTCCGCCAAATGGGCCCCTCCTTCCAATTCTTCGAACAAGAAAAGGTGGAAAGGGAAAAGGACTAAAATTAGGCCTCCTACACGCACACAGATAAAACTTTGAATTGGTCCCACTTAAGGCCTGTCTTGTGAGGTCTTGGTATTTTAACGGTCTAGTGGACAACATAAGATGTTTTGTGCCCACCATTGTTAAAACGTTTAAACAAACAGGACAAGAATACTGTCGACAAACTCAGAAATATTTAAGTTACTTACACAATCACTTAATGTAAATTTATCATACTAAACCTACAATTGTTTCCCTTAGTGACCACTAAACAACTGGGTACAGGAGTTAGTTATATGTAATGTACATAAATGAATAAAAAACCTCAAAGATATGGTGATTTCTTGCAAATACATTATCCGGCTCGGTACCCTTCGATACAGAGACAATTTGTTTTTCAGTCGCTGTATATCATTTGGTAGGAATTATACAAGTTGATTCTGATTAGGGCTGTCACCTTTTCTGGTGTGTATGGAAGTTATTTAAGTTTGTATGGAGCTTATACAGATATGTATGAGACTTACATGGGTTTGTAACACATACACGAACTCTTTAATGGTTTTTTATGGCTTTTTTATATAGATATCTTTATTTTTCTATGTCGTTTACCACGGATTTAAGTTTGCACAAGTGCCAGGGGATATACAGTGTAAGCTCCACGTAACGTCCCTCGATTTAACGACAAACTCCCTAAAGCGTCGAAATCAATTGGCTTTGGTTGGTTTAGCTTGTCTTCCATGCAATAATACACTCTACATAGCATTACATCCACTATTCATAACGACCACAATTGAGTAATAAAAAGTACCTTTTAAGTTTAAAATTAGTAAAAACCACGCAGCTGTGTACGTTCTTTTGTCATTTATCGCCAAGATGGCTCAATATTGCAAGATATGAATAAAATAAGTAAAAAGCACAAAACAATAACTGGTACAGCAAAAGACGTCAGAAAAAATAACAGACTATACGCAATAGCGTTCAAATAAGATTATTTTTATATATGTAACTACTAGATAACAACTAACACTATTTTGAAATAAACTTCTCTTTTTCTAATTCTGATTTTTCTTATCTCCATTTAACGACAACTGTCTATAACGCCATAAAATGGACAGTTCCTTCAGTGTCGTTATATAGAGTTTACACTGTATTTTCAAACTTGACAGCCCTTATTCTGATCCGTATTAGCAAGTCACCTTCAAATTTCCCGGTCAACCACTGGTGCAATGTGACACGTACGTCTGACATCGATAATTCATAGATTATCATATTGAGCAACAATGTATCAATTTAACATAAGAATCCATCATGTTAAAGATATAAAGGTACAGCCACACTGTTTTGTTATGCATCAGAAATATCTAACCATAAAACTATTACATGCAACAAAATTTTTGCCATGAAATACAACTTTAAAACATACATAAGCATTGAGACTGTAAAATAAAATTGCTTACCGATAAAAAGGATAAAATATCAGATTTCATACCGAGCTAATCCCTTAGTTAAAATTTTATTCAAATCAGTTTCCTGTCACATAAACTATTTGTAATGAATACAATCCGTTCCTAAATTCTAAGAATCTATTCGATTTAAGATTTGTCAAGTAAGAAGCTTTATAAAGATATAAAAATATATTTAGAAATTTGAAACTCTCAAGGCTCCATCCCGAAGTCAACGTACAGATCTACACTGAATTGAATTTGAGAATAAACGGCCGTAGCGAGCTTACATTTGAAATGGAATTTTAAATCACACGCCAAATACTTATTCCAATGATATTTGATACGATGAGCTGACGTTCCATTACACGAACTCGTGGTGTATGGAAATTGATCGTATTGTTTATTACTGTTGTAAATTCAATCTTAGAGTTATTCCGTAAGAACCTATTCCTAACTAAATTAGCAATATAACTAACGTATCTCTATCATAAATCTGAAAATATTCCTTAGGTGTTAGGTAAATGCCTTTACTGATGGGTTACGTTGCAACGCCTGGTCAGATTGACCATAAATTTAATGCAAAAAACTAATAAAATATTTAGTCGCGTTAAGACGTTTAGATTATTAAATAACCTTGCACATTTTTCTACTTATAATTCTACTAGCTTCCGCCCGCGACTCCGTCCGCGTGAATTGAAAAAAAAACAAAAGCGAATAGCCTATGTGTTCTTCCAGACTATTCTCTACATCTGTGCCAAATTTCATCGGAATCAGTTCAGCTGTTAAGGCTACAAACTCTAACAAACATCCATCCATCCATCCATCCATCCAAACTTTCACATTTATAATATTAGTATGAAGTATGATAGTATGATTCTCTTTCGAGAAAATACTGATCTTGCTTTTATATCCTATTTGTGTAAACATGTTTCATTAATTGAACACAACTAACATTGCTTGTTAACTATGCAAGTAAAAACAAGTTACAATAAAACGCGCTTCACCTCTCTCATTACCATAGACAATCGACAATCGAATAACTTTCACTGAACACGCCGACTGAAATATAAAATGGCGGCAACAAAAGTTGAGAACAATAAATATCAATCATGGCGACGGAATCATTAGGTTTACGCTTCGAGAAACGGCCTGAGTAAAACAAAAGAACTGTCATATAAACCAATGCACACACTCCGACAAATGAAAACAGTCGTTCGCGCCGTCATCCATCACAGATATTACAGACAAAGGCTTTTAGCGGGACAAAAGAGCGCCAACCCTTCCGGCGCCATTTTGTTTTTAACGCTGACGCTCGGATTCGCTTTCTATTAATTAGAATTGCTCATTCCCTTAATAGTTTCGACCTTTACGACTCCAGTGACACATTTGACAGCAAAGCGAGATTTACACATATGCTGCAGTTTTTTACGTGCCTACGACGATTGTACTTATTATTCTTAAAAAAAAAACTGGCAAAGATCCAACTTTTTCTGCCTTTGAAAATCAAATAACAGAATGCAAACGTGACCTGAGCCGTATTACAGAAGAGGGCAATTTTAAAAATTACGCTCGACTTACATTGTAATGTAAAATATAATAAATTGAATTGAATTGCAGCTGTTGCAAAATACCGCTTGCTTGACTTTTCTTTGTTTCATTTCACCTTACTCGGAGACACTCTATATTAATAAACTCTCACATTTTTTTATTTTACGGCCGCGCGTGATTTTTTTATTTTTAAATAAATATAGTATCAATGTTATATTCACGACTTTCTTGCAAGTTCTAAAAAAAAGTAGAGTTTAAAAATACAATACATAACCAAATGCAAGCGGCAATGCATTGATAAAGGTTTTTTCAACTTTTTCAAGTTTCTTCAACTCTCTTCCCGCATCTCATTGATTATAATTCACCATAAGATTTAAACAGAAAGGAAGACAAAGACATAAAGGAGGGTCAACGCACTTCGTCTATAAAGTGTTTTTTCCCTATATCAGGTCACCGTTTCCCTTAACAACTGCCCTATTGTTGATTTGCACGTGTTTATAATCTGTGCTTTGGGATTATTGTACTCTATGGTTCCCACTCTTTTATAGAGATGTTTTGTCATAGGTTAGAATAGGTAGAGGTTTATTATTACTCGAATGAATGTTAACTTGATTTTAAACAATGATATTAAAATTAATTTTATTCAGAAACTGATGTATTTATTATTGATATGTCGACAAGAGTAGAAAATATCTAGGGTGTTAAAAGAACTTATTACAGTGAGATTGTCTGTTTTCTTTTGATTTCTTCTTGGAAACTGGGATGCCTATCAGAAATGCAAAGGCTAAGGTATTCGTAGTTCTTGCACAGAGTGACAATCACATACCTCAAGTTCCTAAGGCGGCAATCTGAGATAATGCTAAGCGGAGATTGAGAGCTGGAGGAGAGTGGAGGCAGCGTGGCGCGAGACCGCGTTGTCTGGCTGCTAAATAAATACAAGGAAGAATACAAACAAGAGTAGAAGAATAATATGAAGATGTACATAACCTGGAAAATATAGTTAAGTATATAAAGCAATGGTGCGTCGGTGATGCAGAGCGTGGGTTAAGGCTTTCAGCAGACTTGTAATCACCCAAAACCCTTTGGGTTCGAATACCGCCATGTACCCAAGTGAAGGAAAACATCGCGATGCCTGCACATATGGAAGGAATTCACAGGTATGTGTGAAGTCATAACGCATTGAGCCAGCGTGGTTGACTATGGCCTAGTCCTAGAGCAGTGATTCTCAACGTTTTTTTTGTTGCGTCACATATTTAACGATTTCAAAATTTAGAGGCACATTAAGAAAAAGATAAAAATTATTTACTTACTACAACACACTGCATAGTATATAACAAGTTTATGACAAACATGCAAAATTTGGCGGTACACAAAAGTGCCGCGGCACAGTGGTTGAGAATCACTGTCCTAGAGCCTGTCAGTGGGGACGTATAGTGAGCTGGTGATGATGATGATGATGGTGCAGGCCCTGTAAGTGTGTACCTGGGCGCGAGCGGCTGCACGAAGGGCTGTCGCCGGGAGTGCGAGGACTTGACGGAAGCCGCGCTGCCCACCGCCGCCGCGGACTGCGCCACGCGGGACAGCTTCTGAACAACGCGACGAACTAGTATCTATACTATTACTAGCTGTTCCCATGCGACTTCAACCGCATAAAATTATAATAGTATCTATACTATTATAATAAAGCGTAAACACACACTTGTTTGTTGCCTAAGATGTCAGCAATTACAGCATATTTTTGAATAATTCCTTTTTTAATAAAAAGCCCTACTAATGTGGGAAAGAGACCATAAGTTGCTGCCAACATCAAGAAAGAAAGATTGCTAAGGTTTGTCATGTCATGTCATTTTGATATTTCCTATTGATAATTTGACAAATGTAAACAATAAAATAAAGTTTTCATAATTTTACGCGGATGAATCCGCACGCGAACAGCTAGTCCTTAGATATTTATGAAGAACACAACAGAAAAGAACGCTACAATACGTGGCTTCAAGGAACGTACCGTATTTTTATTGCCCCTGTTAATCAATTCTTTTAAACGTTTCGATATTGCCACTACATTGATATTACCAGCTGTTGCTCGCGTTATCGTCCGCGTGGAATTAAAAAAAATAATAAAAATATAGCCTATGTCACTCACTGATAACATAGCTTTTTAATGCTGAAAGAATTTTTGGTATCGGTCAAGTAGTTTTTGAGTTATTACAATAAATACAAAAAACCAGAATTACAAATCGTTCCTCTTTATAATATTAGTATAGATAGTATAGACAAAAGACACTGGTGCATAAAAAAAAATATATTTTCAGAATGTAAGCGGTAAAATACCTAGTTTTTGGCCATTTTAATACCTCATCGAATATTATTACACACAAGGACATTATTAATGCAACTTATACCTTAGGTGATTCTGCCTTCAACGCTTTATCACTAGCGTAGTCTGTTACTTTTTGCAGCACCTCGCTTTCTGCTATCAAATTATCATCGGAAGTGAACACTGAAGTGGTGCTACTCTATAAGAAATAACAGAAAAAATCATGCTTTTTATATACATATTTCGATTTCCACCGTATAAAGAGTACTTTAGACCACTACGAGATTGGTCGATGAACTAAGATATCACAGATATTGCAGCTATGGTCGTCAATTCAATTTCTGATTATATTGTGCATATTTAACCCACTTCAAATAGAATAAGATTCTCATATACATCATTTTGAGTATCATCTTTTGATTCTAATATACCTAAACTAGATGCAATTTCCTTTACTGCTTAAAATTTAAAATTCAGTGGCGAGTTCAGGCTTTTAGTAAAGCTAAAACACTATGTTTCCTTTCACGATTCATTTAACTTGAAGGCAGAAAGAAAAGCCAGTTAAGCTTTAAGATTAGATGTCAGTACCGCCACTGAATAATTGTATAGACATGGATAAGATTGTATGGATACTTCATAATCCTGTGATCCTCCAGCCTCACTGCTCATGTCCTCTTCTATCGGTATGTTCACTCTTCCAGGAAACCTTAATAATAGAGAGAAAAAATATCGAATTTTTTATCTACTTCACGGTGAATACATTGGTTTTGGGGGCGTAATGTAATATTGCGTCTTAACTCTTCAAAATATAGAAAAAGCCCGAAGAGAAAAATTTAAAAAATTGGTAAAAGTAAATTTTCTAGAACTCATTTTTAAATCCAATAATATCCTTAAAATGTTAATTTACCCAAATGTAATCATAATTAATTACTAGCTCTTGCTCGCGACTTTGTCCTCGCGAAACTAAAGAATAATTAAAAAATGTAGCCTTTGTTACTCACAGAAAAATTAGCTTTCTAACGGTAAAAGATTTTTTAAAATCGACCCAGTAGTTTTTGAATTATTTGTATGCATAGAAAAATACAAATCTTTCCTCTTTATAATATTAGTATATAGATTATTTCTTCTATAATCTGTATTTTATAATGAAAGCAAATGTTTTTAAGCAAACCAGCATTCTTCCGGTATTTCCTCTACAACCGGATATTCCAAAGACGTAATACTGAAGCCTTCCTTAGGTATATCTTTAGTTTCATCTTCCAACACAACAAGCTTCTGTCGACAGAAAGGGTCGCGGGGCGAAGGCTCTGGGGGCTCATCAGGTTGCCAGGATGCTTCACGCTTCGGTATAAAACATGCTGGCGAAGCACTCACCTCTTCGCCGGGATCGTGACGATAAAAATACCTACAAGGGATTTTTTTTAATAATACTAAAATCTATACTCCAGATATCTTTACAAAATCGAGGTTCTCTATAGATGTTATAAAACTTACGACAATGTTGCTGTGGTTTAAAAACATTAAATCAGCTATAATTTGGACTCCAAACAGTACCATCATCTTCATTAAATAACTACAGTATATAAATTACAAGCTTTCGCCCGCGACCCCGTCCGCGTGGTATTAAAAAAAACAAAACTGAGTAGTAGCCTATGTGTTCTTCCAGACTATCCTCTACATCTGTACCAAATTTCATCGAAATCCGTTCAGCCGTTTAGGCTACAAACTCTAACAAACATCCATCCATCCATCCATCTAAACTTTCGCATTTATATTATAAATATATAGGTATATAGTAAGAAGTAAGATAAAGTTCACTATAGACTCACAGTAGACTATTGCTGAAATTTAGTTTTTTTAATGAAGAAATCAATGGAGCATACCAATCGATGATTTTCAGCCAAGCTTTAACAGCACAATGTACGGTGAATGCGACATTTTGCTTCTTCATGTAGTTCAGGTAGCAGGTGTTCAAAGCTGATTCGAGTATTTCCTCTCTGATGTCAAATATCATTATATCGTTTTCCTCTTTTTGGAAAATCTCTGCCCTATTCGCGTTATGATGTATTAAAAAAGAATTCATGAATACTTATGGAGTAAAATTATTGAGATGAAAACGTGTTTTTCTGTCTATAAAACCATCATTCGCATAGGATATTTAAAATTAATATTTAAAACTGGAAAACTATAAGTAAGAAAATGGATTTACCAAGTCCTCTCTGGTATATCCTTTGGTAACGCTGTAATAATCTTGGAATCGTCAAAAAGAGATAGTTTTTTACCTCTCCTTGTAAGTGTGTACTTACTTTTATTAATAAAAGTCCTACTGATTGTGGACATAATTAATTTTATTTCGTAAATTGAATGTAACAGCCAAGCAGTTTTTCCCTTGTCATAAAGTTCAAACGTCATACAAAGGACAAAGAGTATAAATATTTATTCTATTGCTGCAACCTATAAAACATAAATACCTAATAAACAAAATATAAAAATAAAAAATATAAATCTTACTCAATTGATCTATTTTTTACGTTTACCTAAACTATCTAGTTAGGAAATATTAAAATGTAATTTTGACGAAACTACTACTATTAATTTATCTTTAATCGGCTCAGATACCTAAATTAGATTTACGGTTATCAAAAAATGATAAGTTTATCAGCGTGTTTAATGTAATACTGAGCTTGATGATACAAAAGCTTGGCACGATATTTTTTTTACTACACACTTCACAAAGAACCATTTTTAAAAGAGGAAGAAACCGTAGCCGGAAATGTTAGCTATGGTTTTTTGATTTGACAAATATTTGAAAAAGAAACTTGACATTAAAACAGAACGCCAAATACAAAAGTGACAGTTTTTAATTGCAGAATATTTGATGTGCAAAAAATGTTAAATACTTTAGTTTATTAAACAGTTGATTTTATTAAAATGACCGTTAAATAACGAGTGTAAATATACAGTAACTAGACTGTGGCTAGTTCCTATTGTTTACTAACAATGTATACTTTGAAAGGTATATTCCCGGAGCCCAGTAAGTGTCAAAAAATCCGTTTATTTGAATGTCTTAAATTGTATTTTCTTAATGCACGACCACAATGATATATCAAGAACATTATAAATAACATTTATAATTATAAGTATGTGTTTTCGACCTTATTCCCATATGTTTCATATCAACGATGTTATTTCCAGAAAAGGAACAGAAAAAAAACTTTATCAAAGAAAACATGAAGCAGCTTAAATTTCTTCAGGGTAAATCGCCCCGAGAGCAGGAGTTGGCTGTAAAAAAAGTCCAACAGCCGCGGAAAATGACCGCGTCTGCGGACAATAATTTAAACATTATTAAGCCAACATCATCAAGTAAAAGCAAACCGTCACTTGTTGTATCCAAAAATAATTCACCAACTTTACGAAGAAGGCATCCCGATATACGCATAAAAAAAGGCGACATGGCTGAATTTTTAAAACGAAAAGAATTGAGAAATAAGACTAGAGTAAAAAATGATAGCCCAGATGAGAATGAGGATGATGATTCTATTTCATCTGGTCGTCTGAGGGACATTGGTTGTCAAACTATTGAGTCGAATCTCGCACACAAGTTAAACGAAAGTACAAAACTAACAGTACTGTATCCAAAGCAAGATTTTGACGATAATGACAACAAAGCAAACGCTAGTGGAGATTCAGCAAGGAACAGGAGGTCATCACCGAGTCCGAGGAACATATACCGATCTGGTGATGAAGGGTTGGACATGGATAAGACTCATAGTCGCTTAAATGCTATTCTTGAGAGAAAAGGAAAAGATCCATACTTACCAACGGGTATTTATTCTAATAAAATAAAATTTTAGTCATATTAGTTTGAAAAACTAGTTTGATAACATCAATTGAATGAATTCTAAAAAAATATGTATATCCTATTGTTACTTCCACTTCCAGGATACCAGAAAGGGGTTTTGCCGAAGTATTTACGTGACCGCAAAGAGCAAGGGCCTAAGGAGATAGAAGGGGCCAAGGCCGATGACTCCTCCACCTGCCCTCCTGGACATGTCCCCTTGCCCGACACCGAGAGGAAGGAGACATTGAGGATGCTTAGAAACAGTTTGTATCTATAATATTAATTACACCTTCTGATAACTCTCTTTCTAACCTGTATCCCATAAGGTAGTGGGGTCGGCTTTCTTGGTCAATCTCAATTTTACATACTAGCAACTAGCAACTTTTGTGTGCCTAAGTATGCTCAGGATTAAAGAAAGACAAACTAAGTTATGTATTATTCAAGACTATGTTCTATATCTGTTCAATATTTCATCGTAATTTATTAAGCTGTTTTGAAGATATAAGGCAACAAACATTCATCCTATTTCAATTTTAGTATTAACTTAAAATTAATGAAGTATGATTTATCTCTTGAGAACATAGAAAATGTTCTTTATCTTAATGGTTTTTGCAACAAAGATGAACTTTAGTTGGTTATATATTAATCTGTTTAAACATCTATAAATAGAATATATTTATTATAATTTTCAGTTAAGTTTTCTATTTATTTCCCTGTATGTTGATATAAAAATAATGTATATTTCCAGGCTTTGCAGAACTCGTAAGTGAACTAAACAAAATGCCGGTGAAGACGGACACTCTGCGGATGCGAAATAGAAAAATGGAGTTGGAAAAGCAACTCGCGAAGCTCGAAGAGGGCATTAAGGTGTTCTCCAGACCAAAGGTCTATGTTAAAATCGGAGAATAACCTCAATTTTTATCAAAATAATCTTGATTTTATTGACTGCGTTTTGAGAATTTTTCTTTCAAAATCCATCTTAAACAGTTTCTATGGTGTGCTTTATTTTGGGTAAATTAGTTTGCCAAAAAGCACTACATTTTTGAAGATCTCACAATCCGTTCAGTATTATAGTTTTTAAATTCTTGTGAAATTCGTAAGGTTATTTGTAATTTAGTATTAATGATTGTATCTTATATGATTCCTTGTAATTAATATAATGACATTTGTTTATATGGTGTACAGTGTTTTGGAATTTTAAATACATGTTTTATGCAGTTTACATTTTATACTGTTTGTATATATTTTCTGAAACGAATCTCAAACACTGCTTCGTAACGCCTAGTTCACACTAGGCTAGCAATTCAAATTTCATTTTTTCTTTTCACATCTAAATTTTTGTTTAAAAACAAAAGATTTAAGCATAATCATCACTAACAATCTGTCAGATATCAACATTTTGAACTTGAAGTATGGCATAATAATTTAAGATGCTGTTACATATTTGAATATTAGGCTGTAATAATACCACAGCATCAAACATTAGTTAACTTCTATGAAATTGAAAGATAAGGAAACTGTGTTTCTAAACATTGAATTTCTTGATTTGTGCTCACTCCAAGTTTTCTGTAACAAATCCATGAGATTTCATTTAACCAAAACAAAGAAAACACAAAACTTCAATAACAAAGATTGAAATAATAGCTAGAACCTTTTATTCTAAAATTTTCAGTAGAAATTATATTTCTATAATATGTACAATAGTAAATTATCACGTAACTGAAAGAAAATAACTTTGTACTAATCAGCAGTGAATCCCCTACATACAATCAGTTTGCAGTTTTAACTGAACAGTATGGCTTTGGTTAAAATTGTGCTTGATAAGGAATAAATCTGTCAGTTGACCTGTAAAGATAAAACTTTGCTTTTGAATGAAACAGTTTATATATTCAGTTAAAATAGTCAGAACTGAGTGTATGTAGTTTCAAATTAACTACAATTTTCTAACATGTTGGAAGAGGTATTTGTTAAATATAATTGGTCCCTTCCGAAATCTTAACTCATCATTGTTGTGCCATTCGTAAAATGAGAAATCCGGAAAAAAGAACTTGATCTCCCGTTCAGCTGATACTGTTGAATCTGAAATGATAACATGACACTTAAAATTTCTTAAACATTTTTAGATTAATCTACTAAAATTATAAAGATTTGTATTTTTGTATGTATTTGATTCAAGTTAAAACTACTGGACTGGTATTAAAAATTCTTTCACCATTAGAAAGGTAATTTATCTGTGGGTAATATAGGCTATTTTTTAATTACACGCGAGCGAAATCGCGAGCTACAGCTAATTGCTAATAAATGTAGTTATAGCAAGTATTTACCTGATCCGTGAGCTACGTTTCTTGTGTCAGATATCCCAAACATGCTTCGCAAGCTGTAGGGCTCCTGAAATTGTGCTTTATATACTTTAGTAGGACCTAGCATTTTCCTCCATAACTCTATGGCATTCTTGTGAGCTATCACATGCAAGTCTATATATCCACTGAAATTTTAAAAGAATATTACTATAAACATGTATATTGGCGATAAATATGTTATTACATAATTACTTTTAATGGGAGAATTCTTGCTACTTTCCAATAAGCGAAAATTACACAGAACTTCTTGGAGCGGTTGCCCATAATAACTTACGATTTCAATGCATGCTACTATAATACTATATGGCATACCTGGCCATGAATGTTACTAGACGATTAAAAAAGAATTTTCCTTCATGTTCCTGGTAAAAATCGCCCGCTTCTTTGGTATCTAGGATAATTCTTCTCGTCCTCACAACCACAAATTTATTTTTTATAACATTTCTTATATATGAAACTGCGACTGGATTTTTCACTGCATGCGGCTTAATTATAGCTAGTGTCAGTTGTAATTTTTCCATGGTTTGTATGTAAATATTCACATCTTTATTTATAAATTAATTATTTCAGTTTCGAAATTCCCAACATTTTGAAATTGTGCACTAGCTAAAATATTGACATCTGACAATGACGTTTTGGTTGCTAGTCTAAAAAATATTTTTTTTTGCTACTGTTTAATGTATGCAAAAACTTGGTTCCCTTCTGGTAACATTAAAAAAACCAGTTTGTCTATGTGCGTTTTGATTGACATTAATCTGTCAAAACAATTTGTTAATAAGTTTGTTTTTTTTCAGTTTTTCACAAATAATATTATTAGAAAATGCCTGAAATAGAGATAAAACGAAAAGCAGATGATTATTCAATGGTGCCTGCGAAAAAAATCCGCCATGAGATTTCAGTTGTGGGAACAAGAGAAAAAGCTGTTGTAACCTCTAATGTTCGTGTATTTTGCTTATTCAACCCTTTTTACTATCCATTTTTAGTTTAATTACATAAAAATGACTCAATCTGTTTATATTTAGGTTGTATAACTGTCTGATGATGAATTATTTTAAATTTTTAAGGTACCAAGAACCTCCAACTTGTACGCGCCTATAATGTTACTAGAAGGGCATCAAGGCGAGATTTTTTCGGCCAAGTTTCATCCTGAAGGCAAACACTTGGCATCTGCTGGGTTTGACAGACAAATATGTAAGTATTAATTCAACAAAAGTACCATTAATGTTATTATTAAATACACTACCTTTAACTGTATTTATTTATTTAATGCTATTTAATTAATCAAATAAAAATTCTCACATTTCAGTTCTATGGAATGTCTATGGTCAATGCGAGAATGTGATGGTGATGAAGGGCCATACGGGAGCTGTAATGGAGCTCTGCTTCTCTCCTGATGGATCCCATCTGTACACCTGTGCCACAGACAATACGGTGGCTGTATGGGATGTGCCCACTGGCACTAGAATTAAAAAATTAAAAGGACATGCCAACTTTGTCAACAGTGTTTCGGGTAAACTATTAGTCTACTGTAACAACAATGATCAAATTCTTTGTTTTTTTTAGGATTTTTCAATTGAAAATGCTTTATATGAGATGTTTTCCCTTTAGATTTTAAAATGCTTGTAACAATTTCAAAACAATGTTAACATATTCAATGAACACTACTTCTTCAGTTCATTTAAGTATTCTGTTAATTTGTAGCATTGAATGTGTCAAGAGACCTTATCAATTGTAGTATGAATCAAAAGTGTTTTTTGCTTCAGTATTTATGAGACAGAATAATATTTTTTATAAAATATGCATATTTTTCAGGAGCAAGAAGAGGTCCAGAATTATTGGTTTCCGCATCTGATGACAATACCATTAAATTATGGGATGCAAGGAAAAGGAATCCCATAGCCTCATTTGACAATGACTACCCAGTTACCTCAGTACTGTTCAACGATACAGCGGAGAAGATTATATCAGGAGGATTAGATAATGTTGTCAAAGTATGGGATATTAGAAGTAATCAGATATCTTATAAAATTAAAGGACATACTGACACTATAACAGGTATATATATCTATCTATCTATCTATACTAATATAATAAAGTATAAACACGTTTGTTATGTAGGATGTCGGCAATCACAGCATATTTTTGGATAATTTCTCCCGCAATAAAAAGCCCTACACTTAGACATACTTTAGGCTATATATTTTTATGCTAATAAAGTTAAGGGAGATCTTATTGGAAAGAATTGTTCTGCAGGAAAGAGACAAGCTAATACCTACGAAGAATTAAGGTTGTTTACTTAAATTCTCAACCAATGGCAAGGCCAATCATTGTCAATTGAGCATTTTATTTTTGTTATTTGCAATTGCAAGTTTTACAGAATGTAGAGAATTAAATAAAGTTTATTTTTAGTTTACATTTTATTGAACATGAATAAAGTCTATGGGATTGGGTAGTGTACCCAACGCTATCTTTATAAAAAAAGTAATCAAAAACATACTGTGAATGATTTCCTGTATAACAAATAAATGTATTTTTATGTTTCTATTAGCATATATTTCAATTTCTTTAGGTTTATCACTATCTTATGATGGTTCATATCTACTGTCGAACTCAATGGACGGTACGATACGTATCTGGGATGTGCGGCCGTTCGCGCCCGCGGAGCGCTGCGTCAAACTTATGTCCGGACATCAACATAACTTTGAGAGGAATCTATTAAAGTGTGCCTGGTCTGCTGATGGATCTAAGGTATAGAATTCTTACTTAATTTTAATTACATATGACAAAATAAATAAACTAGCATTTAACCGTGACTCTATCTGTTGGAATTAAAGAAACAAAATTAAGTAGACTATGTGTTCTTCAAGACTATGTTCTAGATCTAACAAATTTCATTGAGATCCGTTCAGCAGTTTAGATGGCAAAGCATAACAAACAACCATCCATCCAAAGTTTTGTATTTACGATATTACTAAGATATTAATTTTCAATTAATGTCTTCGTACTAATATCATACTAATATTATAAATGCGAAAGTTTAGATGGATGGATGTTTGTTAGAGTTTGTAGCCTGACCTGCGAAGTGGATCTCAATGAAATTTGGCGTAGATGTAGAGGATAGTCTGGAAGAAAACATGAACTACTTACTTTTGTTTTTATTCCATGCTGAGTTGAGGGCGAAATCTTGTATGATTATCTTTTAAACTTTAGTTCATATTTTAAATAGTTGTAGGGCCTGTCCCACCAAATTGTAAATTGTCTGAAAACAATTCTCAACATGTAAAATATGTGATGGAAATATCGGATTTTGTTCCCTTATCTAACAGTGGCATCATTTTTAAGTTATCTGAGGCGCTATCAGCCAGTGGACAGGCCTTTAATGTCTTAGTATGTAGTGTTCAAAAGTTTATTATTTGTACAGGTAGCGGCAGGTTCATCAGATCGTTTCCTATACATTTGGGATACGACGTCACGTCGAGTGCTGTACAAGCTTCCCGGACACAATGGCTCAGTTAATGCCGTTGACTTCCACCAGACCGAGTCTATCGTACTCTCAGCCTCAAGTGACAAGCAGATATACCTCGGAGAGATTGACCATTGACCTGATTGGAAATATAAATATTCTAGCAATGAATGGAAGTAATTTCTTTAAGGACATTAGAATTTATTAAAGCCAATATTGTCTTTGTAAAATAATTTTAAGATAATTAAAGAGTTTTAAATCACATGATTTTTTATTGTACCCAAATTTTTTTTATCATTAAAGCAATTAAAGCATCTTTACACAAACAACTATTGTATTCAAATTGACCCTTTTTTAATCCTTAAAAATGGTTTTTTTATTTATCAATGACCAATCATAGAATAAAAAATGTATTAAAAATATAGATTAACATAAAATTTCTTAAAATCATGTTCAGTACACAATTGTTTTAACTTAAGAATAATTACACAATATACATCTATTTACTAATTTAAAAACTTCAAACACATAATTCTCTTGGAGGTGGCAATTCTGGTATAAAACCTAATTTAAATTCATTACTCTTAAAAGCCTCTAAATCGTCTTTAGACAGATCTTCTAATTTACTATAAATAAAGTCAATAGTGTCTGATTTCTGTTCAAATACATTGTTGAAAACATTTTGTGTTTCTTTTCGTTGAAAGACATCACTTGGTTGATCAGGTTTTTGAAAAACATTAACCGCAGGTTGATTTGGAAAAACATTTTGTTTAATCGACTCCGTTGGACCAAAAACATTTTGTGTAGCATTAGCGAAAATATTAGCCGGATTATTTGTTGGTCCAAAGAGTTTTTGCGTTTCTTGTGCGAATAATGATTTTGGTGTTTCATTTGGTGTAAAAATGCTTGTATTAGGACCGAAAGTAGCTTCTGTGGCTTCTGCGAAAAGAGATTTTGCCCCTGTCTGTTGAGTTGGTCCGAAAACATTTTGATTTAATGTCTGGAAGCCAGTGTTTGTGTTACTTAAAGCACTTCTGAATAAAGATGATGCATCATTTGAAGTTCCAAATGATGTCTGAGGAATTGTCTCTCCTTTGTAAAGGCTTCTTAGTATTTTTATTGTATTTACTGTTGGTTGTAGCAACTGTTCATATTTATATCTTGTTTCCTTATAGAGATTATCAAAGTATGCCACCTGAAGAAGAAATATTACATTATTATTATTTACTAGGTTTTGCCAGCAACTTTGTGTGAAATTAAAAGGCTTTCCAATTCCTATTGTAAGAGACTAGATCATGTAAATAATGACACAGATTTTGCTATTTTCAGTTATTAATTCTTTAAATATACTTACAGCTTGATCAACAGTATTATTTGCTTTAGCTTCATATATGAATAACCTTGCTTCTTCAGGTGAGAGATCCGTCAATCCCGGATATCCTGGCTTCTCTTTGTAAGGGGCATAACTGGATAAAATCCATTGCCCACCCTTTAGCGCCGCTTGGATATCGGATTTCACTTGGTTGACTAATTGTTCATCTGTCACAACATTGGACTGGGCTGGTGATGTTTGGGCAGGAGGATTCGCTGAAAGCAATAATTAGCCATGTAATTCAACTAAAATTGATAACCTACAGGTCAGTTCATAGCTTAGAGGAGAGACATCTACATAGTATGAATTGCGTGAGCTGTGAGCAGCTAACATAATTGTTGAGCCGCAGCTCAACAGTTCGAGGTTAGCTGATAAATACTACCAAGAACTAACACAAAAAATACTAGTAGAGATATCATAGATGTTGGCTGTCGGATCACCATCGCTAGCTCAGGCAATAGTAAACATGTTTTTATAAAGAATCTAAAGTTTAATTATAATTTTACAAACCATGATACGAATATTTGGAGCCATAAACATGCTCAAATCTGCAGTTTTGTCCATATCGGCAGTAGCCTTGTTGGAAAAACTTACAAACCACCATTATTACGTCTTACTATCTTAAAGGTCATAAACCATAAAATTGAATTTTATGAGACATTAACTTTAGAAACTTTAAAAACATTAAAACTATAACGTAAATATTGAAACACAAACTTCTAAAAATTTCGTTATAATTCAGTTATGTCAATGTCAAGTTGTCAAGAAGTGTCAATAATTTTGGCATTTTGTATTTTACTTCTTAAAAAGCAAAAACTTTTTTCACATAAAGTTGAAAATTGCTGTGCACACAATGTATTAATTTTTTTCAATTCATTGTAATTTTGCAGAAAACTTTTACTTTTTTCGCAATCTCAAATATAGGATATAAATGAAAACAAAAAACTATACAAGGATGACAGAAGAAAGTATGTAATAACAATACGATTTAAATTGAAAGTTATGTATTGAATAATGAATAAGATTATTGATTATTACACTTTATATGTGTTATGTATTTTTGTTTAGTATAATTGGCTTATCAATCATCGTTGCACGTATCACTATGAATAAATAAAAAAAAAAATGAAAATGTCAAAATCTTATCTTTATTTTAAAGGTTATTAATATTTTATAATTTCTTTATTTGCGTTAATATGATATTTCGTTAACATATTTAATATGTACTGATTGACCAATAAATATGAGGTAATTACAATTATCGTTATTAAAATGTCTTCTGATTCTTTGGTTGTAATAATTGGAATTTATCATTAGTTTTGTTAATTGTTTAATTCTAGTTTTTGTCTATATTAATACCAGTTTAAACATAAAAACGTACATTTGTATTAAATTAAAAAGGTTGTTTTTAATTTATTTTCAGAATGACTGACAAAACTGTGTATATTTTTGCCTCACAATGTATATTTGTGTGTGCAATTACATATGGTAAGTAACAATAATTATTAAAATGACAACATACTCCATAGAGTTGAGGACATTTATTTCCTTCCCATTGTAGCATTTGCCACTCACAATGCAATCAGGCTATCAGCAGTGGAGGCAGCGGGTGAAGGCAAAGAGACTAGAGAATTGAAAAAAAAATAATTTGAAAATGCTGAAGTACCAACACTTGCTAGAGACACACATAGATAATCAAAAATGACTTGCCAGTTTTCATTGAAAAAGTCATTCATTTCCTCCTAGATGATACATTTCATCAGAATGTTTTTCAATTAATTGAAAATCAAACAAGAATTACATAGTAGGGATTGAAGTGTACTTTTAGATTAGAATTTGGCCCTTAACTAACTTGTAAACAATTCATATTTTGAAAGAGAGAATGAAAGAAAACAATGAGATCATTCATTTGAATTTCTGAGTAAGATTGATAAGGAATAGTGTTGAATGGCAGTTTAAACAGTACAAGTCATAACATGAAGCGGGTAACAAAAAAATATTTAAAACATAGTCAACATTAAAATAATTATATAAAAATAGGTAACTCATAAATGTACTAACAATTATTTCTTTGGGATAAATTTAAATCACATTTTACCAAGGACTCAATTAGATATCCATGCAAAATCTAGATTTTGTCTAGTTATTTAATATGATACTAAATGTAAGATTAGTTTAGTTATTTAATATGATTTTCTAGATTTTGTTTAGTTATTTAATATGGGAATTAAATATGTTTATTTAATTATTATGCTAAGTAACTTTAATTATGAATGTGGTGGAATACACTGGTAGATGTAGGCCTTGAAGATTGAGTGATAGGTGACATGATCAAGAAAGAAGTGATGACGGAGAAATTAACCTGGAGGACAAAAACATGGTGCACCTATGAGAGTAAAGAGACAGGGAGATGATAATAAAAAGACCACATTTAGGGCCTGCCCACCACTGGCTGATAGAGTATCAGATAGCTTATGACGTCATTGTCAAATAAGGGAACTAAATCCGATATATTCATCACATATTTTAAACGGATTGTTAACAGACAATTTACAATTGAGGACAGGCCCTTAACCTTGCATTTCTAATATCCACGATCACATCCGCTTCAGCTTATGAAATAAACCAAATTTAACTGTCAAATTCCTTTGGGATCATGTTTTAAACAATAGGTACTAGTTTACCAGTCGAGTTTCAATAGCGCCTTGTGATTGTTGAAACAAAATGATTAAGAAAAGAATATTAATATTGTTGTGTTTAATATTTTTAGGTTATCAAGGTATACATTTAGAGAATGCGCATAAATGGATAGCTATTGTTGGTGAGTAAATTTACAAATGAATATTCATATCACCAGCTCACTATATGTCCCCACTGAGGAGAGCCTACCCTAAGTTACGGTGACTAGGCCATAGTCAACCATGCTGCACTGCGGGTTGACTTCACACTTATCTTTAAACTAGCTGTTCCCATGCGACTTCATCCGCATAAAATTATAAAAATTTCTTTTTATTGTTTGCATTTTTCAAATTATCAATTGCAAATGTTAAAATGACATGACGTCAAACTATGGCAACCTTGCTTCCTTGATGTTGGCAGCAACTTATGGTCTCTTTCCCACATTAGGGTTTTATCCAAAATATTTACCCCTAAGTTTAATGGCGTGAAAATATATAGCCTAAAGCGTGACGTAAGTGTAGGGCTTTTTATTAAAAAAGGAATTAGTCAAAAATATGCTGTAATTGCTGACATCTTAGGCAACAAAGAAGTGTGTGTTTACGCTTTATTATATTAGTATTAGTATATTAGTATAGAAGTATAGATAGTATAGATTTCTTCGCTGTATGTGTAGGTTCTTTAATATTAATATACTAGTTTATTTAGATTTTTTGATGGATATATATAAAATTCTTTTACAAAGCACTATAATGTAGCTACCACTAGAAGAGATATAAAAAGCAAAAATACTTTGTGCAATGATTTTGTGGAGTTATTTCTTAAAAACAAACCTTCGATAATTAAATTAAATTTGTTATATCATGTTCGATATATATGTTACTAGCTTTCGCCCGCGTGTCCGTCCGCATGGTATTAAAAAAATAGCCTATGTGTTCTTCCAGACTATCCTCTACGTCTATGCCAAATTTCATCGAGATCCGTTCAGCCGTTTAGGCTACAAACTCTAACATCCATCCATCCATCCATCTAAACTATCGCATTTATAATATTAATATTAGTATGAAGTATGATTAAGTTTTTTTTTTCAGCGCGTTACGTCGTCTATATGCTGATAATAAAAGGTTCCCGGGAGGCTTGTGGATTAGGTTTTTCTATACTACAGGCTCAACAAACATTAAATATAGAAGAAATTATCAAACACAGCAAGAAATATGGTTTTATATTCATAGCATCGGTAGCTATTTTGTTGTATAAAAAACAAAGGATCCTTGATGAAGACTTCCTGTTATGGTTTATAGCGTATTTGGTCACTAAATATCCAGAAGTGGTGAGTACTTTTTTACTTGTTTATTCCTAATCTTACGAATATTATAAATGCGAAAGTTTAGATGGATAGATGGATGGATGGATGTTTGTTAGAGTTTGTAGCCTAAACGTCTGACCAGATCTCGATGAAATTTGGTATAGATGTAGAGGATAGTCTGGAAGAACACAAAGGCTACTCACTTATGTATTTTTTAATTCCACGCGGACGGAGTCGCGGGCGAAAGCTAGTATTTCATATAAATGCTAATATTATGAATTCTTAAAGAGTAAATGGAAAGACGGATGTTTGTTAGTTTCCCGCTTAAACGGCTAATCGGATTTCGATGAAATTAGGTATAGATGTAGAGGATAGTCTGGAAGAGCACATAGGCTGTTTACTTTTGTTTTTTTTAATTCCACGCGAACGAAGTAGCGGGCGAAAGCTAGTATAGATGTAAAGATTTTTATTTACATAATAACTTTCAGGAGTCTAATTTGGTGAACATAAATTACGGTGTAGGTATGGCGTGTAGCTATTTCGAAGGGTACTTAGTGCACGTGATACCGAGCGATGGGGCAAAATTCGTCGGTTTTGAAGAGAACATGGATAAATACGCTGCTAAACAAGGCATTTTTTTCCCTGTGAAGAGATTGTTTATTATAATAACAAAATCAATGTACTGTCCGCCTGATTTAAAGCATTTTAATAAAGCTAATAGAGAAGATCTGCCATATTTAGAAGCCTGTCAGGTTAGTGATGAGGTTAGTGGGTTGTTCCGTTTGCTTGCTTTATGTCGCAAACGCATTAACTCGTCCATTTTTAATATATAATTTCATACTTTACAATTTTATCGTTTACATCTAAAATGACAATTATTTAGGCTGTAGACGCTTTAATTCCACCCTTTTATCAGTTCTTTAGTAATTTGAGATCATCACCATCACTATGTGGTATGGTGATGGTGATGGTGATGATTTTATCATCTGATAAACAATGCTTCAAATAGCACATCAAATTATTTGACGAGTAACATTTCTTCAACTCATTTTAATAGTTAAACGCATTAGGGACCGTTCACACAGACAGAATCGTAGAGCAGACTTTAAAACAAATGAAATTGTGATAGTTTGAAATTTGAATATTACTGAACACGTCTACGCTTGCTCTTGATATGAAAATACGTGTCAAATAAATTTAAACCTTGTTTTAATCGTATAGAGATCAATTTTTCTCTAAGCTCTGTTTGAACGGACCCGTACTCGGCTACTCGCTCTCCCTCTCTCCCTCCTCTCCCCTACCCCTCTCTTTCTCTCTCATACACTCTCTACATCGTTCATATTTCTGAGCGCCGCATTCTCTCTTGCCATTCAACTTGGCTGATAGCACAGTGAAAATACCTACTGAGCTTACCTTTAGTAATATTTACAGTCTTTAGAGGAGATAGAGAAGGATATAGCGGGCGTAAAGAACCGTACGTACCGGAACTCCGCGTACAAGATATACCGTCCTGGTAAACCGCCCGTGTATCTATCCGCGGAGTGCGCCACGCCGCTGCACACGCTGCACCGCGTGCTGCAGAAGACAGCGTTATACGAAGGTTAGTATACCCTTAACAGACAACAGTGGTAGAGCCCGCTTTCACATACGCACTGTAGGGCCCACCGGCATTACCACGACCACACAGAAGACAGGCGTCAAGTGGAAGCAATTCCGCGTACATTCTTATGGATACCGGAGACCCAATTTTAGTCCCTTATCCCACCATTTTCTTATATGGGATGGGAACGGAAAGTGGATTTGACGGTGAAGTAGACGCATAAGAAGGGGAAATATTCTCTTTATGTGCGTCTCCTCCGTTGATTAAGGGTAGGCAACGCATCTGCAATTGCGGATGTATATAGGCAACGATCGCTTCGCTTTCTCGGCGAATTAAGGTGGCCGCACGCTCGTTTGCCACCTTATAAAATACTAAAAAAGACTACAATAACTTTATTTTGGTTACATAGGGAAATCTTCAAAAGATACTCTACCTTCTGGGTAGAAAACAGGGTTATGTGGGTTATGACCCACTAAAACTCCCTAGGTGGCCAGCCTCTAGTGCAATAGGGGAGGGCTCCGGGATCTCCGTGGAACGCGACGCACGTGGACTTCAATAACCTAACCTAAATACCTGACTGATTAAATAGCCTATGTGTTTTTCCACATATCTTTGCCTTCCATCGAAATCCATTTAGCCGTTTAAGCTACAAACTCTAACAAACATTCATCCAAACTTTGTCATTCATAATAATCGTAAGATGTGAAAGTTTAGATAAATATATATTAGAGTATCTGAACGGCTCTCTATGAAATTTAACACAGATATAGAGGATAGTCCAGAAGAATACATTGGCTTACTTTTTTTATGTCTCCTAACGTAGTCGCGTTTAAAATCGAATTATGATATTGTAGATTTAGCTAAGGTGAACGTACCCGAAGTGGTATCAGACTTCTGCCGCACGCTGGGCGCTGTCATCTCGAAGAGCCCTGAGTGCAGGGACAAATGCGAGCTTGTGTATTACGATGGTGAGATACTACACAAAACAATATATTCATTTCAGGCTATATTTAGTTCTCTTCCCCTTTTCATATATTAATACTAGTGCCTATGTTACTCACAGATAAATTACCTTTCTAATAGTGAAGAATTTTTGAATTCGGCCTAGTAGTTTTTACGTCAATCTAATATATACAATAATCCAAAAATACAAATCTTTCCTCTTTATAATATTAGTGAAGTGGAGATGAAAAGGGGAAGTGGATTTGATAGGGATGGGAAGGTAAAGGAAATTATCTGTGTGTCCCCGGATTAGACAACGCTCTACAAATGGGGATGTCTATGTAGCAGTGGCTTCGCTATTTTGGCGAATTCTAGTACTATTTATCGTTTGTTACATTGTATTATAAAAAAACTAAGATTTAAAAATTGCTATTTTAAAATAGGGTCACTCAAAATGTCAACCCATCCCTAGTTACAAATAATTTAGTTTTATTTTAGTTCATGACTTAAACCACTGTAAAATAAGCAGTATATTAATTTAATGTTTTTTCCTATAGATATGGACCCCAAAGCAAACTTAGCGAGCATTTTATTAGACAAGATACGAGACTTGGAGCCTAACTTCGATAACTTAAAGAAAGAGTAACAAGACTAGTTCTCATTACTGATTAACATGTAACATGTTAAACTTTGTCATTTTTCATATGAAAGTTTAAGTAATGCGAACTCACGGGTATGAAAATATTTAAAACAACAATATTGTTTTACTTTTAAGTATTTTTTAATTTAGATTTATAAAAATTTTTATCGATAAAAAAAATTTTTCTGCGCTAAGCATTTTTAAGCATTTTACCAAAATATTATGACATTTTTATATTTTGTTTTAATTTTTTAAGTAATCACTTTATATAGTTTAATAGGTTTTTAGAAACTAAAAAGTGTAACAACAAATTGGTGACCAAATTATTACAAACTAGCTGTTGCTCGCGACTTCGCCCGCGTGAATTTAAAATATATCCTATGTTACTCACAGATAAATTACCTTTCTGATGGTGAAAGAATTTTTAAAATCGGCCCAGTAGTTTTTGCGTGAATCAAATACACACAAAAATACAAAGTTTTCCTCTTTATAATATTAGTATAGATTACGCGATTCAAAATTATTAAACTGTGATTCTAATATTTTTCGAGATTTATCTTTAGAATTATCTTATTCTTAACTTCGCCTTGAACCTTCAGGCGTATTTACGTTTAAGTCTAACCAATTTGTTTGAAAACTTTAAGTACAAGGTTAAAACTAGTCTTATCTAGCTGTTGTCGGCTTCCGCATGTTATATAAAAAAACTTTATTTTATTAATTACTTTCCGTTCATTTGCAATGGGCAAATGACAACAAAGGCCTTTGCTATTGGCTAACAATTACTGTTACCATGGCAATCTTGTTCCTTTCTTAATATTGACTTGTAGTTTTTGTCCCGTTCTGAAATAAAATATGCTGCGATTGTTTACATTCTACATAACAAAGAAGTGCGTGTTTCCAAGCTAAAAGCTATAAAAAGCTAAAGCTAATAAAGCTATTATATTAGTATAGATATATAGCAATATTGTGATTAATTAAGTGTGGATTGTTTGCACGTTTCGCCCTTAAAACACATGTTAGTGTTATTTTTAAAACGTACATTCTGAAATTGTTAGGCTTTAAATTCAAACTTTTACTATGAGAATAAAATTATTAATAAGTGTGAGTTGGTGCTGTTTGTAATGCCTAGTATATATTGAAGTATACAAAGTATACATTGTATTATACATAGTACACATTTTGATACAAATTGTATTCCGTTTTTGTATAATAATATATAAGTTTTTTTTATGTACGGGCAGTAAGTGACAAATGGCATTTTGACGTTGAGTGTTACTGTACAATTTAAATAAAGGAGGTACCCAGAGTAGTTTAGTGAACACCAGTCCCTTAGTGTTTGTTCAGTATAAGAAATCGTTAAGCGACTAAGTACGGCAGTAAGTGTTTGCACATTTTTATGTCGGAGTTGCAATTCAAAATTGTTAAATCAGGTACAATTTCTTAAAGCACTTTACTTGTAATATTTACCAGTTATAATAGATTTAGGTTTTAACAATTTTAAATAACATACTTTGATGACAATTGTTTCGTTATGTACTTTCAAAGTACATTTATATTATTTTGCTACAATTCTGTTGTTTGGTAATAATCTTGAAATCAGATTTAATAATTTTTAAACACATGACAATTTTGTGATTATCAAGTTATTATATGTAAGAATTATAATTATTTTTGTAAATATCATTTGTTTTATTATTCCTCCTAGAAATACAAAATAAAATATACTAAAACAGTATTTTGAAACACTACTTTGAAATATTATGACTGCTCATAATCATAAGCTTATGTATATTCGAGCCATGTCAGTATACTTTCAGTAGTAAGATGGAATAAGAATATAATTATTTGAAGATTTTGGTTAGTGGCACTCTTGTATTTTTTTTAAAATTATTTTAATAATCCCTTGTAGAAACGTTGGCTGAAAAGCTATTACTTTTTACACTGTGACACATGACAGTTGTCTCTGATTTAAAAGTTATAACGTCAAAACAAACTCACGTGTGTTTTGCATGTTTGGTGGTTGGAGTTTTAAGGTATTTAAATAAATTAATGATAATATTACAAGAATGGGTAAACGAAAATATGACAATACAGAAACAGAACCTTCGAAAAAGGTTAAAAGTGATGATATAGAAAATACCGATGAGATGGTATCAGAGCAACCCCTAAATCATGAAATATTACGAAGTAAAAAGGCTTTACAAAAACACAGTTTTGATATGAAACATTTCAGGAAAGAATTAGCTTCAAAGCAGGGTCAAACTATGGGTAAGTTTGTTTTTTACACGATATTTCTTATATGCTATAATAACCTAAAAAGAGGTTAAAATTACTGTTTTAACTTTGCTTTGCTATTTCTACTATTGAAAGATATTTATTAATTTATAGAACTTATGTTTAAAGATACTTAAAAGTGAGTTATTGTCAAATTTATAAATTTAAACAATTAATTTGTAATCTTTTCATATTACTATGCCTCTTATCTTCATGATTTGTTTCCTTTTCAGTGTTAACACAGTTTCTGAATGTATGCTTGAACCCAGATAATGAAGTTGACTATATACTTGAATATCTAAAGATCGGTGGCAATTCACATGAGATACTCCGGCAAATAACACAAGATAATAAGAAAAATCTCACTTTAGCAACACCAGCTTTTCATCTATTTCACCTTATCATTGTTAAGGTTCAATCTTCCTTGCCACATATGATTACAATCACTGAAGAAGCTTGTCGCTTCTTCCTCAACACATTTATACCAACAGTTGAGATTATGATAAGTGAAAACTCTGGTCCTCGGCACAGAAAAATCATCCTCAATCTATTAACATCTATGGTAACGTTAAATTCAGATTTAGGTGTTGAAATTCTCAATCAATTACCTCTGACTCCAAAACATCTACAGTATATTCTAGAAAAACCAAACTATAAAGAAAAAGATAACGTCAGAACAGCATTTGTACATTTCATGACTTCATTTTTAATTGAAGGCCATTTACCTCTAATAAAAGCATTGCTTGAAAAACAAGGTCTTCTTGGTCTTGTCATACCAGGATTGGTACACGATGAGGCAGAAGCTGTATTAATATTTTTAAATATACTTAAAAAGAATATCATTGATAATACATTAATATCAAAAACATTGAAACTTAAAACATTCAATCAACAAGTTTTATATAATATGTTTAAAGTATTCTCATGGAAAGGACCTCCGGAAATGAATGGTGAATTAAAAAATAAATTACGTCCGGAAATAACAATTCTTTTATCTGATATTATGGTAACACTGTTCACATCCCATAGACTAGGCCTTTATTTTATTGATAACTCATTGGGCACTACAGATGTGAACAAAAACCCAAATTTATATAAAGCATTGCTCGGATTAAAAAGACCATGGGAGAATGAATATGAATGTGAGGTAATACTGCAAATAATTCATAAATGTCCTGATTTGCACAGAGCTATTATAAGTGTTGTCGATCAAAGCTTTCAGCCACAACATTCACCTATTTGGGAAAGAACAGTTGAATTTCTTATAAAGTTAATTGAGAAATTAAAACCCGAGGATATTGTGAGTAAGATGCATAAGTTAACACCTCTACAAACAGCAAATTTTGTAAGATTCATAACACTTCCTGTGCCTTTATTAAAACATATTCAACCAAATATTGGACACGAACAAACAATATCTTTATATTGTGCTAAAGTGTTAGTGAAAATGTTACAAATGTTGAAGCGTTATATTCAGATTTTAGAATCAATTGATAATCAGACACTTGTTCTGGAACTTAGGAGTAAATTGGAATATTTTGTTCCTAAACATTTACCTCCACCAACAGCTATAGTGTCATTAATTAAAAATGTTATGAGTGACTCAAATTCTGCAGACACAACACAAGATTATAGATTACCTAAACCTGATGATGCAGAATCTTTACTAGTACTTATAGAATTATTACTTCTATATAATTTTATCCATCCCGCATTCTTTGAATCACTTGAAGGGAATATAGATATTAAAAGCATACTTGATCATTCAATGACAATTTCTAATACGTGTTTATTGAAATTTAAAATAGTCTCATTATGGCTTATGCTGGACAGTTCTGCAGTTTCTATTAAAAATCCTATGTTCAAAGATCTATTCCGTATATTGCTAGATGTTTATACAAATGACAGTGATAATACTTGGATAGAAGCTCAAGACACTTTACATGTATTCTTTAAGAATACAAGCATTTTTGAAGACGACGAAGACGAAATTCATCTTATTTTATATGCGTTGCGTAAAGTTAAAGTTAACCCTATATCTTTAATTGGTGATATTGTTGAATATGCTATAACTAATAAAAAAGAATTAACTGCTTTAGTGAGGAATCAAATCAATTCTTTAGAAATAGAAGCGACAAAAGACGAGAATTTAGAAGCACTATTTAATGGACTGATGAAAAATAAATGCAATAACGATAACGTTTTTATGGATAACAAAGTACCTTCGCCATTTGTTGTCGCTTGCATACAGTATACAATGCCTAATAAAGACGCAAAGAAAAGCTTAAAGCAGTTTTTATCTCTGTACATCGCTAATTTACTTCATTGCAATTATTCTCCGGAACTGACAGAAATTTTAATGGGAGATTCTAAAGTGGACGTGAGAAATTACGTCGCAAGTTGGATGGGAGAACCGATTGCGTTACAAGATGGCGTTGTTGGGAAAGATAATGTTTTATGCAATTTATCCCGATCTGTTATTGCCAATGAAGATTTAGCACTCGAGGAAATATTTACTTTCCTAGAAAAGTCTACAGAAGAGGAAAAAGATTTAGAAATTGCGGGTAGTTCTTTGAAAATGGCACAAGCTGTGGATAGTTCTGAAATATTAATATGGACGAGATATCTGGTATTTTGTGTTGTGAAATTAACACAAATGAATAGATTTACGGAAGTCGAAGAAGATAAAATAAAACTTTATATTGATTGTTTAATTGGAATTTGTAAAAAACAACACATGCTACAAGTTTCTCGAAATATAATTCTGAATATGTTTAAGAATTCACATATACTAAAAATTATACACCAATAGAACAGAAAAAGAACGAAAGCTACATTTTTGTAACAAAACTACTCCTCCACGTGTTGACTCAGCATTCAGAAATCGTCAATTATTTGGATCGTAAGAAAAATATCTTACTACCCTACCAAATTAAGAATTGTAAAGAGATTATGAATATATTAAAAAAGATAAAAAAGAAGAAGTATACTAAATCAGAACAGACAGTAAAGGTTCTTGAAGAAGTGGGATTGCGCAGAAAAGATGACATGATAATTTTAAACCATATATTTAACGCTGACTTAAATACTTGTGTTAGTGAAGACAAAGAGCCGAGTTTGTTATTAGATATACTCTGTGTTATTATAACCAAGTATTCAAAGTCAATAAAATTTGATTTACCGCAAGACGCGTTGTTGAAATCATTAAAAATGTACTGTCAGTTATTAAAGAGTTTGGAAATAAACGTAAATTTAACAGACTTGGAAGTAGCGTTGACCAGTTATTTTGACAACAATCCACAATCGGTTACTTGTGTATCGGAAGATATTTTTAGATCTTTCTTTCAAACGAATACGGTACGAAAATCAACTTCAGAGTTGGCTTACACTTTACTCAAATTTGATGAAAAGCTATGCAAAATTTTCAAAGAAGAAATCGATAGACCGCAAATATTAAGCCAAAGGGAATTAACATTACCCCTAGGTAATGCCGTTTTAAATCATAATACATTTTTGTCTAATAACAAAGAATTTCTGACAAAAATCTATGATGAATACAAATCTAATATTAACAAGTATTTGGAAAAACCTCATAAAGCAGGCCAAATATATTTAACAACTTGGAAGTTTATCAAAAAGTTGATTATCGAATGCATGGATGTACAGGATTGCAAGAAAATTCTAACGAAAACTCATAAATTCGAAGTGGTCGATATAGGCCATATAAATTTATTTCAATCGGTATTTCTAAAGATTTGCTTACAAGAAGAGGTTAAAAAAGACTATTTGATTAATTATTATTTATCTATGCTACATCTACTAACAACAGCTATTAAAGAAAACGTAGAAGTGAATATAGTAAATGAAATAGTACATAATATAATACAGGTAACCCAAGTTTCTAAACACATACCAGGATTCAATATCGAAGAGAAACAAGATTTTGCTAAGATAACAGAAAATAATGTATGGCAAAACTTTTGCAAAGCTGTCTTAAAAGCTTCTCTAAGAATTAAGACTGCTAATGAATCTATCGATTCTGGATCAAAACTTTTGTGTCTACTGACGAGACTTCTAAAGTTATTTTATTCGAAGGACCATGAAGATATAATAACACTATTTGATATGGTAACATCCCACTCAGAATTCTTAAACGTAATGCTAAGTCATCATAGTCTCGAAATCAAATCAAGATTACTGGAGATTCTTTTCGCATTGATATCTATAAATAAATCAGTGATGAAACCACAACAGATACCAGTATACCTGAGTGCGTACGGCGCGACCACAGGCTCATGCGACAAGATCATTTTATCTATTTTACATTACTACGAAAGCAATCTACAACCTGTAAATGAATATAAACCATACGTGTGGGGTGATTCTGCTGCCAATTATTATGCTGTACGCAAAAATAGAACCTCCTCGTTATGGGGACATCCGACCCCAAATCAAGTGTTGAATTTATTCGATAAAGAGATCATAGAAAGGACTGTACGAAATTTTCCAGTCAATCAAAAATTAGAATACAATTATGAATTGCCTGAATTTAATGACGTTGGAGTTTCAAACAAAAAACACTCATTCAAAAGTATTTTAAATGGAGTATTTAATGAATCTAACATTAAACCAGTAAATGACAATGAATCGGCAATCAAATGCTTGCTTGAAAAATCTCGATTTGAAATAATCATGTTGAAATTAAAAGAGAACGATATCACAGAATTCTCTCACGTAGATTCTGATGCAGAAATATATGACCCTGTGTTCATATTTTCTTTACTCAGTCATCTCTTAGCTCCAGGTTCAGTGGCTTCGTGTTTCAAGTTACTGCGAACTGGTCTGCTGTCAGTTCCTGTGATGGCGTTAAGTTCCCACTGCCCAATGATGAGATCAGCAGCTTATCATGTTCTTCATAGATTCTGTATGCTGCTTGAAACTGAAACGTAAGTATTATTGAAGTCATTGCAAAAATTATCTTTTTTAAAACAGTTAACAATATTTTTGTACACATATTCCAGCATTAGATATTCAGAGCTAACTTCTAATTAAGTAGACATTAACTTGTACAATAATCTATTTTAATTCTTTTTCCAGAAAACACAAAAACGACAAACTTTTCCTCGGCGATTTCATCACAACTTTACGTATGAGTTTATCTACAGCCATAACTGATTCAGCAAATAATGGAGAGGGCAAAAATCCTCGTCTACCCGCAATCGGTGCGTTATATTTAGCTAAAGCATTAATGGTATCAACAGCTCCTTTTGACCCACTTTACAAACCAGTGAATAATTTCTTCATAGCGAAAGAAATTGTTGATCTTACAAATGTCCCAGACTTCCTCAGTCTTTTCCACGATAGTGATGTTGAATCTATCGATAGAAGACAATGGATTCTTGATATAATTAAAGATGGAACTAAAACAATGACCGATGTTAACGTGGTATTCAAAAGTATGTGTTTGAAAATAATGATGGACTTTTATTCAACCGAATTATGTGATCGTAAGACGAGAGAAAAGATTATAAGTGCTCTTAATTCTATAATAACAGTTCCAAAGGCATTTGATATTTTAATTAAGGGTTATGGGTTGGTATCTTGGTTGCATTACGCTGTGAGGCAGATTCGGAAAGACGAGAAATGTGTAGTGATACAAATGTTTGATTTAATCACAAGTATGTTGTATAGTTTACGAATAGATTCACTTACAAAAGTTTCTTTAGTAAACAATGTTAACGGTAAAATCGATACAATAAGTGTGAAGGTAGATAAAGAAATTGAATTTAAAATCTTGCTAATTCTCATTGATTTATCTAATTATTTAGAAGGATTAGAACTTGCAGATATATACGAATATGCGGGTATATTTAAAATTGTTTCGAAGAAAACTGTTAAGTTGTTAACTAAGAAACAAATTTTAAATGTAATTAATAAATGTGTTTCTTTAGTTAACGTTGACGAAACTGTACATTTGTTGTCTAAAGCCGTTGTTAATGGAGCTAGGGTTTTAAAAAGTAAAAATATTCTCAACTTAGAAGATACATCGATGGATAATTGTATATTTAAAGAATTAACAATTCTAGTGCAAACTTATTTAACTTAAGAGTTTTAAGTCTGTTTTATTTGTAAATAATTATGGAAATAAATTAATTTTTAATAATATCTTGTATTTTATTTCGCCGTATAATTTTTGCAATTGTATTTTGGATACTTCATTTTACGTTTACTGCTCTCTTTAGAATACTTAGAGCCTGTCTCACCAAATTGTAAATTTTCTGATAACAATCCAATGTGTAAAATATGTGACGTAAATATCAGATTTTGTTCCCTTATCTGACAGTGACGTCATTTTTAAGCTATCTGAACCTCTATCAGCCAGTGTTATTTTGTAGTGTCGTTAAATATTGTTTCATCTTGAAACCTCTAATACCCCAATAACATAAGGTAATGTTGGCGTTCTCATTTCCATAGTAACCGTGTTTTATACAAAATGCTAACAAAATTTGTCTCAGATCGTTAACTAAAAATGTACAGTGAAGTATTATTGTATTTCAACTAAAAAGAAGCATAGTGTACTTGTGTGTAAGTGATAAGGTTTCGGTTGTCAATTGAAGTATTAATAAATTGATTTTACATAATTAAAAGACTGAATTTGGTGAGCATAACTTTATTTTTTAGACAATGTTAACAGTTGTAATGCAAGGATTTTTTCCAGTCAAACTGTTTCTTTATTCAAATTGAATTATATAAAAATACTAGCTTTCGCTCGCGCCTCCGTCCGCGTGGAATAAAAAAAAACAAAAGCGAATAGCCTATGTGTTCTTCCAGACTATCCTCTACATCTATGCCAAATTTCATCAAAATCCGTTCAGCCGTTTTGACTACAAACTCTAACAAACATCCATCCATCTAACCTTTTGCATTTATAATATTAATATGATATTTCGCTACAACAATCAATATACACATCGTATACCGCTGCTAATTTTAAAAACTACAATTTAATTGACAACCTTTGACAGGTAACATTGTACATCTTTTCGCACCGAGAGCATACGTATTCCGAGAACAGATATTGACAGCTGGTGTTATGGTCTTACACCATATGCAGCTGTACAAGTCCAGTCGGCATGATCGATGAGACATTCCGACACGGGAACTCGTTTGTTACTCCCAACACTTAGGGTTCCCTACTACCAGGTTACCTGTAAAGAAATTAGGTATATGCTGTATTCGGAATCAGTTAATTTGTCCTCAAATAGTTATTTCACTTCACGAAAAATATAAACTAAATGACCGTTTAAACGATTATTGAGTTCAGTTTTAAATCTTTTTTTGAACTCTTTTTAATCTTTGTTAGGTAAAGGGGGATTTTTGTCTTTGGAAAGACATGTCAATCCCATAGTACTAAAGGGCTTTAAGAAACGAGGTGGCATAATACTACAGCCGCTTCAGATGCTGGCTCAGCCAATATTGACATAATAATGCCGACATCGGACGGGTTGAGCTTCAACTCCCGGGAAAGTAGCTCGCACTCCCGTCTATTTCTCTCACATTCCAACAAGTGTTGGATATCTTCTGGCTTTCTTTTCTATTCTTTTTTTGAACTCGTGGGTATAGTTTTAACTATAATTTCTTGAAAGTTAAGTTACATCATGTTTTAGGTACCTAAGATTTTAAGTTTAAGTTACATTGAAATACTGCAATAAAAGTCGATGACGGTATGTTTTATCTATACGGAACAATAATCAGTTGTTGCGATTCACGCTTGCTCACTTTTTGAATTGTAACAGTTCAAGACAGCAGTTTTTAATATGCGAGAAAAAAGTACTTGTGATATATCGCAAGTGTTGGACTATACATCAATATTTTTTATTTATTTGTATCTTTATTGGACTAGATTTCTTATAAACTAGTCTACGTTAATGTTACTTAGACTGCCACAAACAGACATTAAATGGGCCGCGCTTAGTGTGGACTTGGTTCGAGAAATCTACACTAAAACGCAGTTAAAACAAACATTATATCTCTGAGTATGTCAGCTAGTAAGTGTAGGTATATTTAAGAAGAGTTCATCTAAGTATCGTTTATTCGATAAAATAGGTCATAAAGCTTGGTAAGACATAGTTCTGTGCATAACTTGAACAATTTGATTCAAGGTCATTTTTCTAGTGTACACTTGATCTCTAGACCTAGTCTAGATCTTCGGCTGGCGACGCCCATAAACACAAACCATTGAATGGGACTCTGTAGTTGTATGACGATTAACATCGGATGAATGCACCTCGACAGCATCCTTACTTATTAATATACTAGCTGTTGCCCGCGACCACGTCCGCGTGGTATTAGAAATAACAAAAAGCTACGTATGTCGTACCTACGTACTCGTATACCTACGTATAACCGGACATTTCTCGGGGATGAACCTTATCCTATGTGTTCTTCCAGACTATGCTCTAAACCTGTGCCAAATTTCAATAAGATATGTTGAACCGTTGCAGAATGATCGAGTAAACATTAAAAAATTAAATTAACGAATCCCACGGGAACCGTAACTATTCCCGGGATAAAAATAAGCCTATGTGTTCTTCCAGACTATGCTCTAAACCTGTGCCAAATTTCATTGATATCCGTTGAGCCGTTTAGGCTACAAACGCTAACAAACATCCATCTATCCATCGTAACTTTCGCATTTATAATATTAGTATGAAGTATGATTGTATATCATTCGATACGTATTCATTCTAATATCATGAGTTCAATCAGTCGGGTTTTTAGACTTTTTAATTAGAGAACAGTGTTTTTTTCATTATAAAAAGTTATTATAACAACACCTTTCGACATTGATCACCAAGGAGTCGTTTTACAGAATCCTTGTGGAATTTTAATCTTGATATTCCGCGGTAGAGTCGGGTCTGCCGACGTCAGATGTTATCGACACCGCATCTCGTTAGCGGCACAACACTAACAAGACCTGCACTAGTAATGAATAGTGCTGTATTTGGAATGTATCTTGCTATGTCGACAAATGTCACTTTTATCGATGTTTCTATTTTTGGGGGAATTTCGAAACTTGTTAACGCTATTAAAAAGGTGCTTAATCCCGTTTAAATTGAATTATAAGGAAACTAACGGTCGAATACTGAAACAATCTTATTAATTCTTACTTACATTATTGCGATAATTTGGACGGATGGATGGATGTTTAGAGTTTATAGCCTATAACGGCTGTACGGACCTTACTGAAATTTTCATAGATGTAGGAGATAGTTGGAAGAGGACATAGACTAATTACTTTTTTTTTAATTATAAGGCTTTTTTAAACTTTTTTAAATTTCAAGGCTACAGTTAAACTCCAAATTCTATTTAATTTTTGACGTCTGTCAAATTGTAAACGGAGCTTGCGAAGCGAAGACTCCTTCCTGATGATTTGTTTGATTTGTCGTTACCAGAAGGTTATTTAGTTATCTATCTTTTAATAACATTTACGTAATAAGAACCTATTTACAATATCAAAAAAATATAACCTAAAACAAGCTTAATAGGCAGACCGTATCGACTATAAGATTTAGCATAATTATGTAAGAATTTAAGATTTATTGATACATTAATTTGAATAGACGTAACGAACTCGTATATCAAATAGACAACCGGTACAAACCACGCCTACGTAAATACGTTTACGTAAGTCCCCATAAATAAAGCTTAACGAAGTATTACGGATATTTTATTACGGGTTATTTATGAGATAAAGGAAATTAAGCTCGAGCACTGATTTGATTGCTAATTTTTATGACTGGATAAAATACGAAAATTTGGACAAGCAATCTCGATATACTAAAATCATTTTGAAGCTTCGTCATAAAGAGTACTATAAGTTAATGTTATTAAAAAAGGACTGATTGAATTGAATAAAATTTCGTTGAAAAATACGGAAAAAATGACGCTTAAATTGCCAAAATTGTTTCAAATCAACATATGTAATTACATATATCATACTTCATACTAATATTATAAATACTAATATTATAAATGGGAAAGTTTAGATGGATGGATGGATGAATGTATGTTTGTTAAAGTTTGTAGTCTAATCCGTAGAACGGATTTCGATGAAATTTGCTGTAGATGTAGAGGATAGTCTGCAATAACACATACGCTACTTGCTCTTGTTTCTTTTTATACCGCGCGGACGGAGTCGACGGCGAAAGCTAGTTTAGCATAGAACTATAACAAATGTTTATTTAATACGTTAACTGATATGAATAATGCTCTCAATTTACTCGTGAACATACACGGGTGTAAAATGATCAGTGTTGGTAGTTATATTTAATCAATTTGTCAGTGCGCCGCCGCGCTATCGCAGCGCTATTAATTACGTTCGACAGCTGTTCGTAGAGCTACTAGTATTTCGCACCTTGTGTACACCGGCCCTTGTTGATATTTTGTTTCAATTATGCAACTTTACGCTTTGATAGATAACGTTTTACAATTGTGTTAATTAGTCTATATCTATACTTCTATACTAATATAATAAAGCGCAAACACTACTTTGTGGCGTAGGATGTCAGCAATCACAGCATATTTTTAAAAAGCCCTACACTTACGACATACTTTAGGCTATACATTTTAACGCTATTAAACTTAGGGGGTAAATAATTTGGTAAAAAACATTCATGTCAAAAAGGGACCATAAACCACAAGCTGCCAACATAAAGGAAGCAAGGTTTTTGTGGTAACGGTAATTGTTATCAAATGTCAAAGGTCTTCTCGAAGGAATTTGATACAGATATAGAACATAATCTGAAGCATAAGCTACTCATTAAGTTTGTTTTAATTCAGCGCGTGAGAAGTTACGGACAAAAGCTAGTACTGTCATAAATACTGCTTTGCTATGTGGGAAAAGGGTTTTCATAGGTGACTTTTGACAGCTGATTGTCCTTTAATTCGTATTCATCACTGTAGAGACGATAGTAAAAGGTGTGGGATGCATTTTTTTTACATGTAACTAACCTAACAATTCATGTTTAATGTTGAATTAACCCTTTAAAATATTATAAATGTAAGTAAAAGTACTATTGGAGTGCAAGTTGTACGAGCATATATCGTACAAAGGCAGTTTGTTTCTGGCAGCAAGTCGTTACACACGGCTGTAGTGTGCGGTTGTGGGTTTTTTAAAAGCTTCACTGAAATCGAACCCCTTATTCTTAACATTTATTGACAGCAGTTTATTTGATCTGTGTGTTAGTGTTTGAAGATTTACCTTTTGTGATTTGAAATTGTAAGAAAATGTTATTATTTGTGAAGTGTTGAACTTTTGAGTTGATCAATTTTAAATTACTTTTAGATGTATGTTATATGATAAATATGTAAAGTGTTCTGTATCGTATCTATGTGAAAATAATTTTACAGGTAAGTTTTTTTTTTAAAATGCTAGTACCTCTTTAGATTATTTTCATACCTTGTTTATCAAAAGGAACGACATATAATAAATCTATATACATTTCTGTACTAGTGTTCAGTGTAAACCTACGGTTATCGACTCTCATTTTTATAAATGTTATGGGATTTTTTTTCTCAACTAGATTTTAAATTTTAGGAACTTCACTATAACTGGTTATAATAGAATGATCTTTGAGTGTTTGTTCTCAAAATATAGTAAGGTTTCACTGCTGGAGTTCGTTGGTTTGTGTAGTATATTAGCGCCCCGGGCCCGGCCGGATAGCCTTGTACGGACCATGTACAAATTGTGAACGCCTATTAGACCATTATAATGCCTGAAGTACATAGCGCGCGATATTAATATTAAAAAGTGTTTAAAAGTATTGCAGGTTTTATTAGTAACAAAAATATGAACTTTAAAAAAAGGTAGTAAACTTTTAAAGAAATTAATGTTTTTAATTTGATTATAAATATTTTCAAGGTAATAACTTGCTCGAAATTCTGTAATGATAGAATGATTTCTTATGAAAATCGGCGTATAAATATAAACGTATTTATAGCCTGCTATGTTTTAGAACCTCACAGCTTGCTGTGTGGCGTCAGTTTTACACCGGAATCAAACGTTGCTTTTAATATTCCTTTAATGATTCGGCCTAAGAGGCGTTAAATTACTTTTACAAACACGCCGACTATTGTTCATTATTATTCCTCATCTAACATAGAAACCTTTCAAATGTACAAAACCACGCACTCAACAGACCAAACATATTCTAAAAAATCGGTCGTTTGTATAATTTTATTACCATTGCCTTTTTATACTACCATTGGTTACAACTCTAAAATCGTTTTGCATAAATGGTTTATAAGAATAACAGTAATACAAGAAGCATTTGTTTTTTCGTAAAGATTAGTCAAAGTCTTTTGTTATATATATCGCAATCAGAAGAAGAAATCAATTTGAATTTAAGTCATAATTGGAACACGGGCGACGCCAAGCGACTTTCTAACTTAGATTATTCTGAAAATAGGGATCGTTGCGCGAACATTGTTTGATCGATATGAGCTTGGTAGATCGATGATATCCTGGCTGTAGTATTGTGTAATGTATTCCTTGGATCCGACTTTACCCATGGCCTTTACCCTTTATACATGTGATCTCGAGTAGTAGTAATTCTGATATCGTGCTAGCTATATATATCATAAGGAGGCAAACGATCAAGCGGCCACCTGAAACCGCCAAAATGACGAAGCGACCGCTGCTCATAGACATTCGCAATAGCAGATGCGTTGCCTACCACACATAAAGAGGATATTTCCTCCTTCTATGCGTCTCCTGCACCGTTAAATGCATCCTTTTCGTATAAGAAAAAGGGTGGGAAGGAAAAGGGACTAAAGTCAAGGAATGTCGCCCAATAGTCGAAATTCTTTTTATTTTTGAAGATAATCGTCAGGACATCGTCAGGGTAGAGGCACACGCCTTTGAATATTTAAAATAGACACATTAGTTAGTAAGAATGAAACTAAATCAACAGTTCGTAAAGCCCTTCGTATATGTTCTACTATCGAGACGTTGGAACATATCTCTAGTAATAAAAGTACATTACGCAGATGATTATGAAATTTTTAAATAATACTATAATTACCTTTGGTGTCAATATGGACAGGTATCGATAGCTGATGACTCGACACATTTGCGCATCATTTAAAATTGTATGGTATTAAACTTGCCACAATGCCGACGTGATACTTATGTAATTAAATATGAAAGCAGGTGTTTAAAATGTTACAATAAAGGTCGTGCCTCATATACTTTTTTTAATACCTCGATTGAGATATAATTGGAGCCGATTTTAATTCTTTTATTAAACAGCTGTTGCTTGCGATTTCGTTTGCGTGAAATTAAAAAATATAGCCTATGTTACTCACAGATAAATTACCTTTCTAATGGTGAGAGAATTTTTGAAATCGGTCCAGTAGTTTTGAAGTTATTTCAATACACAAAAATACAAATTTTTCCTCTTTATAATATTACGAGCCGTTGCTCGCGACTTCGCCCGCGTGAAATTACAAATATAACCTATTACGTTCGCCCTTTTTTTCAACCTATTACCAAAAGTATTAACTTAGTAGTAATCTACGTAATAACAGAAATCTACCGATGCAAGATTGCAAATTTCTAAGTCCGGTAGCTTGTAAGCTGATTTTTCGGTTACCCTCATTGTTTGTGTTCGCGATATCTTCTAAACTATTAGTCCAATTTTAATACTGTAAATGACAATTTTATTCTACATTAAATTCTCCTGATAACAAACGCATTTATTTGGATAAGGATTAATATTGAAACCAATAAAAGAACGCTGCAAATAGCGTTGGTTTTTCATTTTGTAAACACAAAAGTGGTTATTGTAAGAAAACCGTTAAAGATAGATATATGCTATCGCGCACTTTTCTGTAGAACTTTTTAAGATCTACAATTCTTTCATACATCATTTTTATATACCTCTAACGGTTTAGGCAGCGTAAGCCGAGAAAAGTTAAAGTTTAGTGAGTTTTTAACGCCGGCGTCCAGAAACACGCTGTTTATTAATAGTTCCTGAACATTAGTAATAATAAAATATAGCCTATGTTACTCACAGATAAATTACCTTTCTGATGGTGAAAGAATTTTTTAAATCGGCGCAGTAGTTTTTGAGTTATTTCAATACATACAAAAATACAAAAATACAAAAATACAAAGTTTTCCTCTTTATAATATTACGAGCCGTTGCTCGCGACTTCGCCCGCGTGAAATTACAAATATAACCTATTACGTTCGCCCTTTTTTTCAACCTATTACCAAAAGTATTAACTTAGTAGTAATCTACGTAATAACAGAAATCTACCGATGCAAGATTGCAAATTTCTAAGTCCGGTAGCTTGTAAGCTGATTTTTCGGTTACCCTCATTGTTTGTGTTCGCGATATCTTCTAAACTATTAGTCCAATTTAAATACTGTAAATGACAATTTTATTCTACATTAAATTCTCCTGATAACAAACGCATTTATTTGGATAAGGATTAATATTGAAACCAATAAAATAACGCTGTAAATAGCGTTGGTTTTTCATTTTGTAAACACAAAAGTGGTTATTGTAAGAAAACCGTTAAAGATAGATATATGCTATCGCGCACTTTTCTGTAGAACTTTTTAAGATCTACAATTCTTTCATACATCATTTTTATATACCTCTAACGGTTTAGGCAGCGTAAGCCGAGAAAAGTTAAAGTTTAGTGAGTTTTTAACGCCGGCGTCCAGAAACACGCTGTTTATTAATAGTTCCTGAACATTAGTAATAATAAAATATAGCCTATGTTACTCACAGATAAATTACCTTTCTGATGGTGAAAGAATTTTTTAAATCGGCCCAGTAGTTTTTGAGTTATTTCAATACATACAAAAATACAAAAATACAAAAATACAAAAATACAAATTTTTCCTCTTTATAATATTAGTATAGATATAGATTAACATCTATCCATGTGGAAGATGAGTCAAGTTTCAAGAGGGATGTGGTTCAAGTTTGCGTCAAATAGAAGTCTCTAATCTGTACCCACCCCTTTGTGATAGGGCATATATTATGTTGTTACGTATACTACAAACTAAACTCCTTGTTCGATTACTAAAAAGAAACCAACTTGAGTGGAAATCCAGCATTATTTTCATTCAACTTTGTCTCTACGGTAAAAGTTAACAAGATCGAATCACCATTTCCTTGAAGGAAAATGTAAATAATAAAGACATCGTGAACACATTTGTAAGTTTAACATAAAACTAACGATCTAAGAACATGCCAATCTATATAGAGTTGATTACGTTATTCCTTTGCTTTTACCATGTCAATTCGTAGATGATTTTATAAAAAGATTTTCTGTCTTTCACATAAAAATGACATTTTTTACTAGATTAAATACAAAAAGCTTTTCTGCTATGACACTTTAATATTAAGTAATTTAGAATACATTCTGTATTCTAAATCTTACTAATCTTACTACATTATTTATTAGTATGGGTTTTTAGTAGAAAATGAAAGAAAATTTATGACAAAACTCTGAACAATTGTCAATTCACTCATATTTCATTTGTTATATAATTTATTTAGAAAAGCGATGAATAATTAAACGAACCTTAATTTATAAAAAACATAAATTATAAATAACATTCTATATTGTTAAGAAGTTAGTACCGCGTCGTAGAATTGGCCCAACACTAGATTATTGGCATAAACGTCACATCTCTAACTGACAGCTGTCAATGTCATAGAAGGATTGATGATTCGCGCGCATTCCTGGCGAGTTCTCTTGTGGAGTGTTTAAATTAATATTGCTAGTTACAATTATATTAATTGTTTCAAAATATGAAGTTGGAAATAAAATAAATCTACGAGTTATCTAATATCAAATAAAGCTTGCCTTAGTCTCTTCCATATTTGTGGCTAAGCCATATTTATTTGCTAATTTCGTTCAAAAACTTACTTGTTTTTCTAGATATACCTTAAAATTGTATAAGTTTTACGCGGTATATATCATTGTGTTTTTACAAAATATTTGGAGCAGACATTAATGGTATATTTATTAAGAGATTTACGAGCGAACATAGTTAAGTTATAAAAAACATAAATTATAAATAACATTCTATATTGTTAAGAAGTTAGTACCGCGTCGTAGAATTGGCCCAACACTAGATTATTGGCATAAACGTCACATCTCTAACTGACAGCTGTCAATGTCATAGAAGGATTGATGATTCGCGCGCATTCCTGGCGAGTTCTCTAGTGGAGTGTTTAAATTAATATTGCTAGTTACAATTATATTAATTGTTTCAAAATATGAAGTTGGAAATAAAATAAATCTACGAGTTATCTAATATCAAATAAAGCTTGCCTTAGTCTCTTCCATATTTGTGGCTAAGCCATATTTATTTGCTAATTTCGTTCAAAAACTTACTTGTTTTTCTACATATACCTTAAAATTGTATAAGTTTTACGCGGTATATATCATTGTGTTTTTACAATATATTTGGAGCAGACATTAATGGTATATTTATTTAGAATAGCGATGAATAATTAAACGAACCTTAATTTATAAAAAACATAAATTATAAATAACATTCTATATTGTTAAGAAGTTAGTACCGCGTCGTAGAATTGGCCCAACACTAGATTATTGGCATAAACGTCACATCTCTAACTGACAGCTGTCAATGTCATAGAAGGATTGATGATTCGCGCGCATTCCTGGCGAGTTCTCTAGTGGAGTGTTTAAATTAATATTGCTAGTTACAATTATATTAATTGTTCAAAAATATGAAGTTGGAAATAAAATAAATCTACGAGTTATCTAATATCAAATAAAGCTTGCCTTAGTCTCTTCCATATTTGTGGCTAAGCCATATTTATTTGCTAATTTCGTTCAAAAACTTACTTGTTTTTCTACATATACCTTAAAATTGTATAAGTTTTACGCGGTATATATCATTGTGTTTTTACAATATATTTGGAGCAGACGTTAATGGTATATTTATTTAGAGATTTACGAGCGAACATAGTTAAGTTATAAATAAAGATTTTATAATTTCATGCGGATGAAGTCGCGGGAACTAGTGGTTAATAACAACGCATCTATCATGAACATGAGAGAGACAATTAGAATATACAGTTCTAACTCTTTCTAACGTTACTTTCTTTACAGAAATAGTATTTATAAAATTAATTTAAAAATATGAAACAACGTTTATATCGCAAAATTATGACTTACGACAGTCTACGTAGGAGCCATCGAAGTTAAGATTAAGTCACATGATATATTTAGTTCTATATACGGCGTTAAATCAAAGAAGTTTCCACAATGAAAATGTTTAGATTTTATGATTTCTGAGCTGTGAAAAAGTACGGAACAGTTTATTGTTTATATCAAAAATAAACAAAATAATAACTACTGTGATAAATTTTAGTGTTTGTAAAAATAACATAAGCCGCGAAAATGAATTGTCATCGTTGAAATCTAATAAAATATGTGATCCTTCATCAAAAACAAGTGTATAGGAGCTTATTTTGTACAATTATAATGAAGGATAAAGACTGGTAGCTTCACACTGTCGAAGGCGTTGCCAATAAATGACTTGCGGATAATACGTTGTCGGCTGTGAGTTAATTAAAGACAAATTGCCAGCTCCCATCATAACCTCTAAAACTTGATTGTGTCGAAAATCAAATTGGTTGTAAAATTTTATGTGAGCCATTCTTTGTCGGAATTTAAATAAATATCTCGACTTATTAAACGTAGATTTTCACCGTATTTAAAAATATGAAACAACGTTTATATCGCAAAATTGTGACTTACTATAGTCTACGTAGGAGCCATCGAAGTTAAGATTAAGTCACATGATATACGTAATTCTATATACGTTGTTAATTCAAAGAGTTGGTTTCCACAATGAAAATGTTTAGATTTTATGATTTCTGAGCTGTGAAAAAGTACGGAACAGTTTATTGTTTATATCAAAAATAATCTCAAAAATAAACAAAATAATAACTACTGTGATAAATTGTATAGTGTTTGTAAAAATAACATAACAAGTCGCGAAAATGAATTGTCATCGTTGAAATCTATTAAAATATGTGATCCTTCATCAAAAACAAGTGTATAGGAGCTTATTTTGTACAATTATAATGAAGGATAAAGACTGGTAGCTTCACACTGTCGAAGGCGTTGCCAATAAATGACTTGCGGATAATACGTTGTCGGCTGTGAGTTAATTAAAGACAAATTGCCAGCTCCCATCATAACCTCTAAAACTTGATTGTGTCGAAAATCAAATTGGTTGTAAAATTTTATGTCAGCCATTCTTTGTCGGAATTTAAATGATTTAAGGGAACAGGCAATATTACGTGGCACTAAACACGAGTAGACAGGGCGATGGCGCGGCGGCGTGGCCTGTAATTAATGGGAACTGGGTAGGTAGAGCTCGAGGACCTCTGCCGACGAGCGCAGACAAATTACACTGAGTTTTATGTTCTTAAATGCTCGAATGATACATTTATCGCTTAAAGAAAGATAAATCGAGGCTCCTATGTAAACTATCGTATGTTTAAAACACACATTTTGCAAAACTGTAAATTCATTTCTATACTAATATAATAAAGCGTAAACACACACTACTTCATGGCGTAGGATGTCAGGCGTATGTGTAAACAATAAAATAAAGTTTTTTTAATTTCATGCGGATGAAGTCGCGGGGAACAAGTGGTTAATAACAACGCATCTATCATGAACATGAGAGAGACAATTAGAATATACAGTTCTTCCTCTTTCTTACGTTACTTTCTTTACACAAATAGTATTTATAAAATTATTTTTAAAATATGAAACAACGTTTACATCGCAAAATTATGACTTACGATAGTCTACGTAGGAGCCATCGAAGTTAAGATTAAGTCACATGATATACGTAATTCTATATACGTTGTTAATTCAAAGAGTTGGTTTCCACAATGAAAATGTTTAGATTTTATGATTTCTGAGCTGTGAAAAAGTACGGAACAGTTTATTGTTTATATCAAAAATAAACAAAATAATAACTACTGTGATAAATTTTATAGTGGTTGTAAAAATAACATAAGCCGCGAAAATGAATTGTCATCGTTGAAATCTAATAAAATATGTGATCCTTCATCAAAAACAAGTGTATAGGAGCTTATTTTGTACAATTATAATGAAGGATAAAGACTGGTAGCTTCACACTGTCGAAGGCGTTGCCAATAAATGACTTGCGGATAATACGTTGTCGGCTGTGAGTTAATTAAAGACAAATTGCCAGCTCCCATCATAACCTCTAAAACTTGATTGTGTCGAAAATCAAATTGGTTGTAAAATTTTATGTGAGCCATTCTTTGTCGGAATTTAAATAAATATCTAGATTGGTAAACGTAAGTTTTCACTGTATTTAAAATATTATTTAGAATGACAAGTGTATAAAGATAGTTTCTATTTGATTTTCATGAACACAAAACTAATTATAAAGTTTATTATTATATAATTTTTAAGAAGAATTAAACACCCGAGATCTAAGTTTAGTCTCTTTCCCTTTCCACCTTCTTCTTGTAAGGAAAGGGAAGCCATTTTAAGACTGAGGGGATTTCCTAACCGAAGATTCATGATTTAATTAAAATATCTAGAAAAATCCTAAACCTTAAAAATTTGTATCAAATTTCTAAACTACGGATAATTTGTAACACCCAAGCCAATGCCCTCTTGCAACTTAGATCATACAAAACGAAGTTACAAGTTACAAGTATATATAACTTAAGTAATAGCACGACTTCAAGTCCACAAATGGAATAAAAAGCCTCCCCCGCGATCCTGTCTTTGTTGTGGTCACGAACACGGGTGCCTTGTGCTTTCAAAATCCAGCCAATATAGTCATTGTTGCGTTTGACTTATGATTTATAGTTGAATATATCGTCGAGAGATGTCGCTTTGTACATTTACGTACAACTAAGGCATGACATCTCTATAGTGTGTACAAGTTTTTCCATTGAATATTTTAGCGTTCGAACGATCGTGTTTGTCACAAGACCTTCAAAGTATGGTTATACGAGGGTCACATATTTCGTCACAAATTGATGTAATTGGAAATAATAAAATAAAAAAAATAATAAAATAAAACGTCTTATTATTAACTAGATGTTGCCCGCTGTTGTCCGCGTGTAGTTTAGTAGCCTAAACCACTAAGTAGTCATTTATTAATTGTTTGAAACAACGTATTCGCAAAAACTTGATCACTCTATCTAATAAAAATCTGCATCAAAATCCGTTGCGTAGTTTAGGAGCGTGGGCACACCTTTGACTAAACTGTTAAGTCTCTCTTTGATTTCTATGAGCTTATATGGAGGTGCACACTACTCGATTTTTAGTTGTGCAACTAAACAGTTGAATTAGCTGCGAAACAATCGACAATCGCACAAAATTTGTGTGCCCGCTTTTAAAGATCTAAGCATACATAGGGACAGACAAACAGGTTTATAGTTACAATAATTTTAGCTCAGAATCTTGTGTAATTTTCCACTTTTGATGATCAAAACGTGGAAAAATATTCAAACTAAAATAGTAATCACTTCTCATTACTTTTAATATAACGTACTACAGTTAAGGTCAGTGTTGTACTCATATTGGGTAAGCAGAGAATGTCATTAACATATTAGCTGGCGTGAGAACTGGGGCCTTTGTCTAACCTTAAATGTTAACTACGATACGGTACTGCCCGTTAACTTTATATGGATCATACTGGATGTTGGTTATTGTGATATTTTTATAATGAAATCGAGTTTATATGCCTCTAAAGATCTCTAATTAATAGTAATTTTATAAATTGAAATATAGTTATTAATACTTTGAGTAGAAACATGAAAATTAGTCGTACTAATTTATAAATGCGAAAGTTTAGATGGGTGGATGTTTGTTAGGCTACTCGTTTTTGTTTTTTCTTTAATTGAACGCGAACGGAGTCCCGGGCGAAAGCTAGTAACAACTAAAATTAAAAATGATTTTACTTAATTTTCTCTAGCTTTATTTTAATATGCAGTTTCTACATTTTCAAGTAATTTGCAGCTTTTTTACTGCTATTTTTTTTAATTGTCAATACATATATTCACTATTGCCCAAAGTCAATAAAAAAGATTTAAAAAACCTTTGTTGTTTTGTTTGGAAGGTTTTATTTATACCCACATTCGAAATTGGAACAAGGCGGTGTTGTGGCCAGCAATAGTAAATCACAATACTATCTTATCAGTAGGAATACAAGGCGGGTTTATTGCGTGCGTTGGGCGCCCGTGTCCGATAGCAAAGCGGTAATGGAAATTAAATGTAACTCTTATCTCGCCCGCATCGACTCCGGATATAGAATACAATGGTGGAACAATGGACGAGTTAACCCAGATTTAGTATTTCAGTATCTATTTGTATAGCCATTTTATCTGGCTAACTCACATGTGTTATGTAATGAAGATAGATGGCAGTAGTGAAATTACAACTGTCAAAAGTTCAAACAAATGAAAATGTTTTTTGTTGTATGTAACTAAACTTCAAAACTACTAAAACTATTTCAATAATTCTTTTACCTTTAGAAAGCTATATCACTGAATGATATAGGCTACATTTATTAGTAGATTTTTTTTAATTCCGCACTTACAAAATTAAGTGCAAAAGTTAGTATTCTATATTTAGAGTACCTTGATATTTATATAAACTTATATCTATTAAATAATACAAAACATGAAACATATTTTTTTGCTACGTAGAATAGGTACTTTTAGAGTGGTCGAGCCCGCTTTAACATCTTTGCACGAATTGGCCGGCTCGCCCGGTGTAATACCACGACCACACAGAAAACAGGCGTGAAGTGGAAGCAATTCCGCGTTTCGTCTGATGAGTGTGGTGCCGGAGGCCTAATTTTAGTCCCTTTTCCTTTCCACCCTTTTCTTAAAAAGGATGGGAAAGAAAAGTGGTTTTGACGGTGGAGGAGACGCATAGGAAGGGGAAATGTCCTCTTTACGTGCTTCTCCTCCCCCATAAATTGAGGGTAGGCAACGCATCTGCAATTGCAGATGTTTATGGGCAGCGGTCGCTTTCCATTTCGATGGATTCAGTTGGCCGCTTGCTCGTTTGCCACCTTGCCATATATTATAAAAAGGTTTTTTTAGCACAGAATTTTCCTCCCCTTATTTTATAAGTACAATTTATAATTATACTTAGCGTCTCTTCGCCGTAGACACGACTATAGTAAAGTTGTTATAGTTAAGGGTGCATTGTAAGAAACAAGTGGCTACTCCAAACAATATGTCCTCTAAAGGCTTCTGTCTTTTCCGGTCTGGATAATTTAAGAGGGGAGAAAATGCTAGCCGTAAAAAAAAATACTCCATCTGTTTTTACACTAAATAGACAGTTGTGTTAATTTTATTTTTTTGTCACTTTTTGTGTACTTTGTACACATCTTACTTTTCTTACTAATATCATAAATGCGAAAGTTTAGATGGATGGATGGATGTTAGTTAGAGTTTGTAGCCTAAACGGCTAATCGGATCTTGTTGAAATTTAGCATAGATGTAGAGGATAGTCTAATAGAACACAGAACTTACTTTTGTTTTTTTTATTCCACGCGGAATGAGTCGCGAGTTAAAGCTTGTAGATAAAACAAAGTCAACAATAGACACAGAAAAGAATAAAAAACACACCACCGAGGCCTTCAAAAAGAAACAACACGTACTTTAGCTCTCCTAATTGGTTTTTGATGATACTGGTTGATGATTAAGATAGCTTTAAAAAATATCGATTTAATATAGCAATAACATTTTGGTAGAAATGTATCTACTTATCGCGAATTTTATTTGTATACGAGCACTATTGCTATCTCTTCCTTATTCTTACAGAATGAATGAGATAGCAACAATGTTGGTAACCTTTGATTTAACTGCCTTGAGACACGCATATTGCTGTCTTTACATTTTACGAAGTGTGTAAGAGGAATGGCACTAGTAACTCGCTCGACTATTTATGGAAGAGAAAACAGTCTGTCATTAACGTGATTAAATGCAGAAACTTGATAAGAAAATCCATTCAATTTGTAAGTAAAGGTTCCTTAATTAACAGATGGCTATAAAAAGTCAAACTCTGTTTTTTAATGTTATAGACGGAACTGCGTGTTTAAACACTAAATAAATAAGTTAAATCTCTGAAACGTTATCTTTATTTTAAAAAAGAAGATGAAAAGGAATCTAATATCATCCACTTGCCCTTATCCCTTACGGAGGGTCTTTTTTATATATCATACTAATATTATAAATGCGAAAGTTTAGATGGATGGATGGATGTTTGTAAGAGTTTGTAGCCTAAACGGCTGAACGGATTTCGATGAAATTTGGTATAGATGTAGAGGATAGTCTGGAAGAGTACATAGACTACTTGCTTTTGTTTTTTTAATTGTTGCTTCAATTAATATGCAAATTGTTTTATCATTGCAGTTTATAATTGGATTGCTAATGATATAGGCAAATATAATAGGTTATTAACGGCTTATAAAATTACTATAGAGGCAAATAACGTTGTACGTCTCAAGTCTGTTTTATGATTCCAATTTTAAACCAATTTTCTGACAAAAGACAATGACATTTTTCAATATGGAAAAAAACTAGTATAAAATGTTAACATTTCAACTTCACGGCAATAAATAAAATATCCAAAGTTAATGAACTAACGGCGATTTTAAAAATGAAACAATAACGTTCCATTTCACGCTTATTTCGTTGTATAATTGCTTTATTCGGTCATTCGATGTAATTATTCGATTCAAGTTTCATTGTGTATGTCCTTTTGTTTACAGACATCGTAAATTTATGTTCTGGCGCCATGTTTAAACCCTCTTTCCACTGCGCTTTTAACCGTTCGATTGCTATTTCAAAACGCTAAGAAAATGTACAATTGATCAGGTTGCGTGCACAGACGCCATTTTGTCAATATTTTTTTTAAATTGTTGCTTCAATTAATATGCAAATTGTTTTATCATTGCAGTTTATAATTAGATTGCTAATGATATAGGCAAATATAATTTTGAAATATCGTTGAAGGAAGTTTCAAGTTGATTAAAAAATTGCATCTAGAAAAAACAAAACTTTTTTTTTTAATTGTTGCTTCAATTAATATGCAAATTGTTTTATCATTGCAGTTTATAATTGGATTGCTAATGATATAGGCAAATATAATTTTGAAATATCGTTGAAGGAAGTTTCAAGTTGATTAAAAAATTGCATCTAGAAAAAACAAAACTTTTTTTTTTAATTGTTGCTTCAATTAATATGCAAATTGTTTTATCATTGCAGTTTATAATTGGATTGCTAATGATATAGGCAAATATAATAGGTTATTAACGGCTTATAAAATCACTATAGAGGCAAATAACGTTGTATGTCTCAAGTCTGTTTTATGATTCCAATTTTAAACCAATTTTCTGACAAAAGACAATGAAATTTTTCAATATGGAAAAAAACTAGTATAAAATGTTAACATTTCAACTTCACGGCAATAAATAAAATATCCAAAGTTAATGAACTAACGGCGATTTTAAAAATGAAACAATAATGTTCCATTTCACGCTTATTTCGTTGTATAATTGCTTTATTCGGTCATTCGATGTAATTATTCGATTCAAGTTATGTTTATGATTCCAATTTTAAACCAATTTTCTGACAAAAGACAATGACATTTTTCAATATGGAAAAAAACTAGTATAAAATGTTAACATTTCAACTTCACGGCAATAAATAAAATATCCAAAGTTAATGAACTAACGGCGATTTTAAAAATGAAACAATAACGTTCCATTTCACGCTTATTTCGTTGTATAATTGCTTTATTCGGTCATTCGATGTAATTATTCGATTCAAGTTTCATTGTGTATGTCCTTTTGTTTACAGACATCGTAAATTTATGTTCTGGCGCCATGTTTAAACCCTCTTTCCACTGCGCTTTTAACCGTTCGATTGCTATTTCAAAACGCTAAGAAAATGTACAATTGATCAGGTTGCGTGCACAGACGCCATTTTGTCAATATTTTTTTTAAATTGTTGCTTCAATTAATATGCAAATTGTTTTATCATTGCAGTTTATAATTGGATTGCTAATGATATAGGCAAATATAATTGTTTTCATGTGTTTTGTTTTATGAGTTAAATTGAATAGAGACTAACTACCGCACTCAACATTAAAATGGTTACTCTTACTCTCAATCCCTTAGTGAATATTTAAACACTCTGAGTGCGACACTAGGACTAATATGATTGCAATTTAAACATTTAATAAGGAAAATCGTTAATTTAATAAACAAAATTGGGTTCCACGTAAAGTTTCGTAATGTTTATTTAATTATCCTCACTATGATAAAATATTAATTTTGAAATATCGTTGAAGGAAGTTTCAAGTTGATTAAAAAATTGCATAAAGGAAAAACAAAACGTTGATATTCTTATTTTTGTACATTCTTATTTCTGAATCCAGCATGTGGTTTGCGTTGTAACATAATACATTAATCTAGTCAGGTTTGTTTACTGCACTGGTACAGCCGCAATGAATCGTAAAACCTACATTGCTTTCATAGTGATGTTCTAATTCAACCAGAAAGATAAAATAAATAAATTTTAATTTAACACATAACAGAAAGAGTCGAAAACAATCAGCAGAACACCTTCATGGCGTAAAAGAGAATCAATATTTTTAATCATAAACTAGCTGTTGCCCGCGACTTCGTCAACGCAATATTAAGATAAAAAGTAGCCTATAATATGTGAGCTACCCTTCAGTGAAAGTCCGGTCGAAATCGGCCCAGCCGTTTCGGAGATTACCCGGAACAAATGCGGTTTGCGGACAGACAGATAGACATATTTTCGTTATCAGCAATGCAAATACATCGTCTTCCCGAAATCTGGGATTTTTATTTTAATGTTACAAACAGACACGCCAATTTTATTACATGTATAGATGATGATAAAATCATCATCATCATCAGCCTATCTACCTATTACTGGACATAGTTCGTCCTCAACACACAGAATGCGGTCTTCCTTCCACTTTCGATGATTAAAAAGCACTATAAAATCGGGAGTTAACCGCACTAGGGCCGTGTTAGTCATAAAATAAGTCGCTACAGCGTCTATGCCAGCTTTAATTACATCTCATGGAGCACATGAATTATCGCATTTGTTTATCTTGCGCCGTTTAATCGTTATAATTTATGAGTACGCTCCACATATACTTTTGTTTGCTGTATACTTCATGATACAAAGAGAAATTAAATATTGGCAGTTATCAGTTCCCGTAGACAAAGTCTCAACTTTCTATTAGTGACGTGCTTGTTACGTATTTATGCCTATACTTGTTGACTTTTGTCTATTCTAGTAGCAATCGCTAATCTAAAATCACTTTGTAATTTTTTTTTATAATATAAGGTGGCAAACGAGCAAGCGGCCACCTGAACCCACCGAAATGGAAAGCGACCGCTACCCATAAACATCCGCAATTGCAGATGCGTTGCCTACCCTTAATTGACGGAGGAGGAGACGCACATAAAGCGGACATTTCCCCTTCCTATGCGTCTCCTCCACCGTCAAATCCACTTTTCCTTCCCATCCTTTCCTCTTAAGAAAAGGGTGGAAAGGGAAAGGTACTAAAATTAGGCCTCTGTCTATTGTCTATGGTCTATTTAAAAAAAAATATAGACCGACCTACTTATTTATTTATTGGAAAGGTACACCAATTGCATGTTCAAAGTTCACAACCAAATTAATATACTGTAGACAATGAGAAACAAAAAAGCTGAAGAACATACAGATGACAAGCGTACACAGCGCTCACAAGAAAAAGATGGTTTTATTTTTTCAATAACAACGTTGAATCAAATAACTATCACGTTAATTACAACTATAAATTAGGGTACATATACATTCAACATCTATTCAACACTAATCGATTAAAAGTTGTTCCAAATAACGTCTGCCAGAACGGTATTACTATTACCAAACTATCTAAGAATAACTTAGGTCGCGTATTACCAGTAACGGTGTGTAACTCGCCTAATGATCCCTGACTGCAGGTTGACAGGTTTAACGCTGCTCGAATAACCAAAGTAACGGGACATTATTTATCTACTATTTTTAAACTTGCCACTTAGTAAACTAACTGGTAAGGTTAGGTTATAACCCTAAGGGACTGTTTAAGTAACTAATAAAGTAAATTAGTGACTAACAATTAAACTTAACTAACTATAAAGAATTCATTGTTTACTGTTTGTATATTGTATACTCGGAAACTACTGAATTGATTAAAAAAAATCAACTATGAAAAGCTACATTATCACCGAGACTAGGCTTTATAATAAGCGCGACAGCAACGGGAAGGGTATGGACCTGCCAGAAAAGATATGAGGCGTATATTCTTTGCCATTCAGGCGAAGTTGGGGGGATCGCTAGTATTTTAAATAAAACTAGACTGCTATTGTCTTTAAAATCATCTTAGAATGTCATAAAAATTGTTAAGGTAAATCTCCTGGCAAAACAAAATAAACATGACTTTTTTAATTATGAACAGAGCAGTAAAGGTTGGTATAATCGCCGCAAGCTCTCCGAGTAAACATTAACGCGCTCTTACCCGGTAACCTGACACTCATCGTCATAATATTTAAAAGCCAACTCAAAAATTCCTTTTATTTTCACATTAAGCTCCTTTTACACTTACCGGTATTTTAAAATGTTAATTTTTTTATCTACTTGTTAAAAATATATTTGATGTAATAGATGTTTTTAATAACTACTCAAAAGCAGCTTATTTTGGGTAGTTATTAAATATATTTGAGTTAAACATACGAGTATGTTTCTTTTATTTCACGATGGTGTAGAAAGATATATCTTACTATGCTTGTTTGTCCTAAAATAAATTAATGTTATTCCGTGCAGCGTATGAGTGCTCTTATTCCTTCACTTGCGCCTCACTGAACTAAGATGCCGACGAGCTGCCGACACTTGTCCGGGCTCCTTCCACACTGCAACTTGAGGGCTGCTCACCACGTAACATGAGACCACCATAATGACGTCACCAGCCCCACTAGTAACCAACATGTTAAACAGTTTGACTGCTTCTTAATGATTAATTTTTATATTTATTTATTAAAAACTAGCTTTCGCCCGCGAATCCGTCCGCGTGAAATTGAAAAAAAAGAAAACAAAAGGGAGTAGCCCATGTTTTTTTCCAGACTATCCTCTACATCTATGCCAAATTTCATCGACATCCGTTCAGCAGTTTAAGCTACAAACTCTAACAAACATCCATCCATCCATCTATCCATGTAAACTTACGCATTTATAATATTAGTGTGAAGTATGATTGTTTGGGTTTCTTCTGTAATTTTACAGGTGTATGTATTAATCAGCATTTTTCATGTGTTTTAAAATGGTTAAATTAGTCGCTATTTGATTTTTGTAGAAGATAGATATCATAAGGATTTATTCCATTATACTAAAGCTTCTGTGTATGTATCAGAGAAAAGACTTATTTAAAAAGTGCCTTTTCTACAAAACCATGAATTTTAAACCAAGGAAATCTTAAAATAACATTAAATAGAGACCTTATAAAGCTCAACGTTTGTCACAACTGTTTGTACAAAGCTTTGCTAACACGTGCCAAGAAATTTGCATTTTATTCCTCTATATTTGCCCACGCACACGTCTCGTTTAATATTTGCATTACTAGTTAGATGTTTGCTGTTATCTTTTTTTTTTTTTCCAGACTATCCTCTACATCTATGCCAAATTTCATCGACATCCGTTCAGCAGTTTAAGCTACAAACTCTAACAAACATCCATCCATCCATCTATCCATGTAAACTTACGCATTTATAATATTAGTGTGAAGTATGATTGTTTGGGTTTCTTCTGTAATTTTACAGGTGTATGTATTAATTAGCATTTTTCATGTGTTTTAAAATGATTAAATTAGTCGCTATTCGGTTTTTGTAGACGTTAGATATCATAAGGATTTATTCCATTATACTAAAGCTTCTGTGTATGTATCAGAGAAAAGACTTATTTAAAAAGTGCCTTTTCTACAAAACCATGAATTTTAAACCAAGGAAATCTTAAAATAACATTAAATAGAGACGTTATAAAGCTCAACGTTTGTCACTACTGTTTATACAAAGCTTTGCCAACACGTGCCAAGAAATTTGCATTTTATTCCTCTATATTTGCCCACGCACACGTCTTGTTTAACATTTGCATTACTAGTTAGATGTTTGCTGTTATCTTTTCTTCGTGTGTTGTGTAATTTATTGCTTGAATTACAAAAGACACTAATAAAAACAATAAAATACCCTGAGGGGTAATGATTAAGTGTCGGCACAACTAATTTAATACTTAAATATTAAACTTAATACTTCTAACTTACGTTATGTAATGTAGGGGTGTGAATGAAACGGCGGTTGGTACTGGACTGATTTATTACTCGTCATACTGACGGTACAATATATTGGCATACCCACATATACACCACACGTTATAAATATAATTTTTCCGTATGAGGTTATGTTTTGTACGGATTTCTTTGGATATCGTAAAATGTCATTAAATTTGTAAGATATGATTTGTTCCCATTTCTTTATATCTCACTTCGTGTTTTGTATCACACTATCATAGTTACCGTTCAGGAACAGAACTTTAACAATGCTAATTAAAAAATCTAATCTTTTAGTTCTATAAATCGATATAATATGATTAATCGACTGAACTTATCTTTAGTACAAATTGCGTGCAACCGAGAAAGCTTTCAACGTAAAGTTTCATACCAAAGTTGAGACAGATCATAACACTTTTTGTGTTAAATGACAATTTGTTGATGTGCGAGGGAGATAGAATGTGAATGTGGTAGCGTAGACTACAAGAACGCCCTCTATGCCAGTCTTTGTGAAACTTCGATGAGTGACTGTTGCTCTAAGTTTTACGTTAAAGTATATTTGATACTTTAGTGGTTTGTTTTCTGAGTTAAATCAACATTTTCATAGTAAGTTTTCTTTAGTTTAAGTGTGAAGTGTATTTATGGTTAATTTAAAGTGCTATAAACAATAATTATATCCAGACAATATGTGATTGGTAAGGGTTTTTTTAATATTTAATGAATACGTTATATCAAAACGTCGTATATAATTTCGTAAAATACGACGATACAAGTTCAAAGTTATTTTTCAATAATTCTATAGCTATAATTATGTTTATTAGAAAATTTAAACCGTTAAATCCATTATATTAAGTAATAACTTTAAATTCCTATTAGTAAGCCTACTCTTAGGCAAACTCTCGAAGATATAACTAAAGTGATCTTAACAGATACAATCTTAGGAAAGACATCAACGCACTCGTTCTGAAACTTTACGATGAAACTTAAAGCTTATCAGCTTATAAATGGTAACTTATCAAGTTGATAATTTAAAGAATAACGTATATGTGGTTTCTTAGATGTACTTTATGACATGTTTAATTTCGTAAATAGTAACGTTTACAATAAAATGTTTATTTTAATGGACGGCTCTGTGCCGCCCTCTCGTTCCCCCTAACATAAAAGTTACAAAAACAAATTTAAAGTTAAAACGGTAAAATTACAATAAAATCTTACAGCTAATATCACAAATAACATGTCTTTGTTAAAAGATTTAAAGTTACTAATAATAACAATAATATGGTCTATGGTATTTGGTAAAAAAGCTACTCATAACATATCCTTGATCTTATTTTCAAATAAGCTGCAAGAGTTTGTTCGAGCACAAATAGAATTTGGAAGTACCTAAAGGTACCTAAGAGCGTGCGCACACCTTTGATTAAACTATCGCACAACTGTTGTTCGATAGTCGATTGTCGATTGTTTCGCAGCAAATTCAACTGTTTAGTTGCACAATCTCCATATAAACTAATAGGAATGAAAGTGCGATTAAACAGTTGTGCGTTTAATCAAAGGTGTGCGCACGCTCTAAGAGCATCTAAAAGTACAGTAGTAGAGTTGAATAACTTTTTTTTTTTTAATTGGTATAACTACGGTAAGCAACAATTATAACCGAATTAAATGTACAAAATATATTCCTCCTTTTTCGATTATAGCAGAGAATAAAAATAAATATAAAATGATTAATCACTACTCGGAGAAACATATTATGATCACCGCGGGCGGCCATTTATTCCCATTGTAGCCTCTGTAGCATTCATTGTGCTTCAAAATGTGAATTGATAGATGATTTTACGCACAAAGGAAAACATCTGATAACATCATATAAAATCGTAGGATTCGTACATAGTCCTTTAATTATTAAGTACCCTTAGTGTAGATTACAAGCTGGCCCTTAGTGATTATTGACTCTGAGTATTTATACAATTTCTAGTATATACTATATCTATACTATTATAATAAAGCGTAAACACACACTTCTTTGTTGCCTAAAATTTCAGCAATTACAGTATATTTTTAAATAACCCTTTTTTTAATAAAAAGCCCTACACTTACGTCACGCTTTAGGCTATATATTTTCACGCCATTATCTTAGGGGGTAAATATTTTGTATAAAAACCCTAATGTGGGAAAGAGACCATAATTTGCTGCCAACATTAAGGAAGCACAATTGCCATATTAACGTAATTGGTATTTTGACATTTGCAATTGAGAATTTGACGAATAAAAAAATGTTTCATTATTTTATGCGGATGAAGCCGCACGGGAACAGCTAGTATATTTATAAGACATAAGAGTTAGTAATAAGTAATATAAAGTTTTCAATATTAAAATAAAATGTAATATTGTCAACTTTACAAGTTTTATTACTACAGACACGTATATTAAAATGGAACGATTAAATGTCAATACTTATATGTATTATGTTACTTAAGCGATAACTTAAAGTTGTCTATATTTTTATGGCTTCTCAATAGGGTTTAAGTAACGGTTGTTTATCGTATTACCTGCAGTCAACATAAGCTTTTACTATTCTGTTAGTTTACATTTGTATAAAAAACAATGAACAATTGTTAACTTCAAACTGCATATGGTGAAACGTAGTTTATTTTTGCTCCTTTGGTAGTTTTAATAGACAGTTTTATTGCTATAGAAATTCAAGCAGAGAATACTAAGAGACAAAACACTACCTTAAAACTAGCTTTTGCCAGCGACTTTGCCCTCGTAGAATTAAAAGAAAAACAAAAGTGAGTAGCTTATGTGTTCCTCCAGACTATGCTAACATCTTTGCCAAATTTCGTCGAAATCAGTTCAACAGTTTAGGCGAGAAACTCTAACAAACATCCATCCAACCATATATTACATTTGTAATATTAGTAAGATTTCAAGATCTTGGTACTCTTGCTATTTTTCTATACATAGCGACTCGTTCAAAATGTTTACATTAAATGTGTTCCGTTTTACGCGTAATTTGCTAAAACTTAAAAATAAACTAGGTAGAAAAGTGGGAGTTCCAAAACATTTTAATTAAAAAATATATTTAAGGGCGGTCTCACACCTTTGACTAAACGACTGTCGATTGTTTCGCAGCCCATTCAACTGTTTAGTTACAGAACTAAAAATCAAGTAGAGTGGTCACCTCCATATAAGCTCTTAGGAATCAAAGCGCGACTAAACAGTTGTGCGATAGTTTAGTCAAAGGTGTGCGCGCGCTCTAAATATACTAATGAATCTGTTTATACCATCAGTGGATATAAGAGCGTCCAGGACCACCAATTAACCTTTGGCTTGCCGCCGGTGCTCACGACCACTACCTAACGACCCTATTCAGACCGCGGACATGCGACGTCACTGAAATCTGTTGAATTTAAACTAAACTAAAACCTAATTTTAATCTCATAAGGTTAGTTTTCGACTGCATCTGTTTTAATTAATTTTTTCGGTGTTAAAACTGTTAAAATTAAAAATTTTAAGTATTAAATTTTGTAATTTTAAATTGAGAAGTGGTATAAGTCATTAATGGGCGGTTTCCGAACTACTTTTAACCATTCGATAATGCTTATGGTTCGAAAAATTCTTAAAATGAGGTTCCGAAATACGTAATTTGAGTTTTATTGCGTTGAACCGTAGGTCAACTTAGCACTAATTAATAACTAGGTAATGATAAAATGGCGTCGGTGGCTCAGTGGTTCAAGCACTTGACTTGTAATCTACAGGTCTTGGGTTCGAATTCGAACCCCGCCATGTACCAATGTGATTTTCGACTTTTCGAATTTTCATATGTACATAATTTACCCGACGTTCTTATGGTGAAGGAAAAACATCGTGATGCAACCTGCACATATCGGTGAAGAAATTCAAAGATATGTGTGAAGTCAACCAAGTCGCACTTGGCCAGCGTGGTTGACTATGGCCTAGTCACCGTAACTTAGGGTAGGCTCGGTGGGGACGTATGGTGAGCTGGTGATGATGAATGATAAAATAAATGGAAACTTCAGAAACTCTGCATTTGAGTTTTTAATCAATTCAGTCATTAATTACTGAATTAGTAATACCGTAATAGTTCTCAACACAGTTTTATTATTAAAGTGAAAATAGTATTAAAATAAAAAGGCTGACTTTGAATTGATAAAAATTGAGTTTTTGAAAATCTTCTTTTAATACATAAAGTATTGCTTCGAGTGGAACTAGGCCTTTCCAATGTGGCTCGGCAAACACCACAGGAAGGGTGTAGTTACGTAGATTCATTACTGGCACAGCTAGATGTCGCTAACGGCAGTTCTGACAGACCATATTTTACTCCGCACTTAACTTTATGTATATATAATCAAGTTAGAACACTATTATATTTGTAATATGAATAAACTACGGTATATTACAATTATTTACAAGCTACAAGCACTTGTGTACTTCCAAACTATGTTTCTAAAATTACACTCTCTCAATTAAAAAATATTTTATGAATAAACAATACTTACTCACGCATACGTTATTTACAAAAAGTAAAAAAGCTTTCGTTTATATCAAAAACACAAGAATGATTTCTCTTCAAATATTGGCCATGGTGAGTGTCATTGATCGTAGAAAGTCGACCCGAACGGTGCCAATTATGACACCGTGCCGTGGTATACGTGCCAACTTGTACATCTACGCACAATACTTGTTTTCTTAATTGACATCACATTGTGAGTGTTTAACAAGCTTAGACTTTTTGTGCTTTTGTACAGTCAGCTTCAATACTTTTGAAATTAGTAAAGGACTTTATTTACGGAAAAAAATCATGCATATATTTGTCAATAGCATGAATTTATAATCGGAAACATACAGACGGATTTGTGAATCAATATTTTTGAAACCGAAATCGTTTGCATGTTTCTGAGGGTTCGTAAAAGTACACATTTATGAAGCTGACTGTACTTACTAGTAAGACGTTAATGTTTAGGTGTTTTTTTTTTCAGTTCTGTCTGATTACAGTTTACTTTTCTGTACGGAATTTAATATAATTTTATCACTAACAAACTAACTTTGTTCTTCATTAAGTAAACGTCATTTAAATATGTAACAGCGTTTTAAATGATACGGTAACGCTAAAAATGCAAATTCCTTACAAATGACGTCCATCAGATTGTAGCGGCGTTTACGAAGCGAACTATTTACAATTCGTTTCTGTATTTAGCCGTTATATTAAAAGCTCAAGTAAGGACTCTATCGGTCAGTTTTCCAGTTAAATTTAACCATTCATTAGTATTTATGGTTCGATAACTTCATGTAATTCGTTTCAGAACTACGTAATTTGAGTTTTGCACTGTTGAAACTTAGTCACTAAGTAATTTATACTATCTATACTATTATAATAAAGCGTAAACACACACATCTTTGTTGCCTAAGATGTCAGCAATTACAGCATATTTTTGAATAATTCTTTTTTTAATAAAAAGCCCTACACCTACGTCACGCTTTAGGCTATATATTTTCACGACATTAAACTTAGGGGGGTAAATATTTTGGATAAAAACCCTAATGTGGGAAAGCGACCATAAGTTGCTTCCAACATCAAGGAAGCAAGATTGCCATAGTAAGGTAATTGGTATTTTGACATTTGCAATTGAGAATTTGACAAATGTAAACAATAAAACAAAGTTTTTGTAATTCCATGCGGACGAAGCCGTACGGGAACAGCTAGTGATAAAATAAATGTTAACTTCAGCAACCCACCATAAGCTTGGCAGTAAGATGTAAAAAACACTTTATTAAATATGATCAAATAATGCAAGTCACGACATAATAGAGTTCCCTTTGATTGAATTAGCTGTAACTGCTCCAGTTTCCGGTTGCCCAAATGTTCACAAATTAACATACGTGACTGCGCGTTATTGTACGAGTGGTATTATTACGTTGCATTTGTGTACTCTGTGGAGGTCTATACACTACATTTGTACGCGTTTGCAATTGATTGTGGATGTTTTATTATCATTTTACATGAAAAAACCTTAGAATAAAGAAAACATTAAAAACGTTGTCTATTATACCTTTTTGCATTTCTTGTAAGAAAATCTTAAACTAACTTTAAATGAGTTTCCAAATATTTCAAATATAAGGAACTCTGTGACTTCTATAACTTTACTCCCTTCCGCGACTCCCTCCCAGTAAAATTTAAAAAAAAACAATAGTGAATAGCCTATGTGTTCTTCCACACTATCCTCTACATCTATGCCAAATTTCAACGAGATCCCTTCAGCCGTTTACACTACAAACTCTAACATCCATCCATCTAAACTTTCGCATTTATAACACTAATAAAAGTAAGATTAATGTAATTTCATGTTATTAAATAAAAATATAAAATTAAAAGAGACTGTAAAAATCATCTTTAATATCATTTCTAGCGTTCATTTATTAAACAACTAGCTTTCGCCCGCGACTCCGTCCGCGTGGAATTAAAAAAAACAAAAGTGAGTAGCCTATGTGTTCTTCCAGACTATCCTCTACATCTATACCATATTTCATCGAAATCCGTTCAGCCGTTTAGGCTACAAACTCTAACAAACATCCATCCATCCATCGAAATTTCGCATTTATAATATTAGTATGAAGTATGATAGTACAATATGATAAACCTTGAAAATAAACTTAAGTCTGACAAAAGCACCGCGTCATTCGAGCTTCTTTAAGCGTATAGAATACTAAAAAACAAACATAAACTTTACATTGCAAAACCGTGTAGCATTCTATAGAGTTGTCATGGCGGGCTTGAGTGGGACGAGGTATTTGATATTTAACAAACATTACTATTAAAGCATATAAATATCGACCTTATCACGTTAGAATAAGACTTTCTTCTATGCACGAATATGTTTGTAAGCGTACAATACTCAGTTCGTGACCGCAACAAAGAGCAAGCAACGACTGATATCTCGTAATTTTTCAGTTTTATTTTCCTGTGCAAAATTCCATAACTATTGTTTATTTATTTTCATAACAATAAATGTATTCATCCTTAAAATGTGCTTTAACATATTTTTGCAACTTTATTCTCATTTAAAATGAGGCTAAAAGTATAAGCTATAATCCATAAATAATGAATGGTGATGAAAGCTACGAGTATGATATCTGATGTGACTTTCTCGAAGAGTAGCTAAATGTAAAGTTGAAGTTTCATCATCTTCATCATTATCTTCATCATCATCCTTCGACCACATTACCACTTACCTTCAGGTGGGATCGCGGTCAATCGCTAATTTATACATCATAAAAAAAATTACTTTAAAAATATGAACAATGCACTAAACCATTTTGTCAATGATGGTACAAACATTAAAACAGTCAAGATTCAATAATTCTAAGAAAAATATACTTCTTTATAACTCACTAGCTGATCGCGTGCGGATTCATCCGCGTGAAATTATAAAAACTTTATTTTATTGCTTACATTTGTCAAATTATCAATAGAAAATGTCAAAATGACATGACATGACAAACTTTAGCAATCATTCTTTCTTGATGTTGGCAGCAACTTATGGTCTCTTTCCCACATTAGGGTTTTTATCCAAAATATTTACCCCCTAAGTTTAATGGCCTGAAAAGATATAGCCTAAAGCATGACGTAAGTGTAGGGCTTTTTATTAAAAAAAGAATTATTCAAAAATATGCTGTAATTGCTGAGATCTTAGGCAACAAAGTAGTGTGTGTTTACGCTTTATCTATATCTATACTAATATTATAAAGAGGAAAACTTTGTATTTTTTTATTTTTGTATTTTTGTATGTATTGAAATAACTCAAAAATCACTGGGCCGATTTTAAAAATTCTTTCACCACCAGAAAGGTAATTTATCTGTGAGTAACATAGGCTATATTTTATTATTACTAATGTTTAGGAACTATTAATAAACAGCGTGTTTCTGGACGCCGGCGTTAAAAAATTACTAAACTTTAACTTTTCTCGGCTTACGCTGCCTAAACCGTTAGAGGTATAAAAAAATGATGTATGAAAGAAATGTAGATCTCAAAAAGTTCTACAGAAAAGTCCGCGATAGCATATATCTATCTTTAACGATTTTCTTATACTAACCACTTTTTTGTTTACAAAATGAACTAAAACCCGCATGCTTTTTGCGTCGTTGTTTTATTGGTTTCAATATTAATCCTTATCCAAATAAATGCCTTCGTTGTCAGGAGAATTTAATGTAGAACAAAATTGTACTTTACAGTATTTAAATTGGACAAATAGTTTAGAAGATATCGCGAACACAAACAATAAGGGTAACCGAAAAATCAGCTCACAAACTACCGGGCTTAGAAATTTGGAATCTTTCATCAATAGATTTCTGTTATTACGTAGATTCATCATCATCATCATCACCAGCTCACCATACGTCCCCACTGAGGGGCTCGGAGCCTACCCTAAGTTAGGGTGACTAGGACATAGTCAACCACACTGGCCCACTGTGGGTTGGTTGACTTTACACATCTTTGAATTTCTTCTACGATATGTGCAGGTTGCATCACGATGTTTTACTTCACCGTAGTAGTTCATTACGTAGCTTACTACTAAGATAATACTTTAGGTAATAGGATGAAAAAAAGGGCGAACGTAAGTTTTGAATTTAATCACCGCGCGGACGAAGTCGTGGGTCGTGGGCAATCATAATTCATACTTAAATACTATAAATTTTAAACTTGTGTGATACTTTTCATCGGCGAAAAATGTCGGGTTCCGAAGGGATGTGTAGTTATTTGTTATTTACGTATTTACTCGATAATTCCGCAATGCCTTGACTTATCTAATTGAGATTTTGAATAGTAATAAAATATAGTCTGGAGTAACACATGGACGATGTGGTTGCGAGTGGTTGCAGAAAAAAAAGGTTACATCTCACTACAAGAGAATGCAGATGGTGTCAGGCCTTTGCAGTTAGATTCTGGTGGATTAAGGGAGTTGCAAATGTTATTAGGTGCTTGAAGGTCGTAACAGGTGGTTCTCCTCAGGTTCAGGAAGTTGTAGGTTAAGTACAAGTGGATATAAAAGATTGCAAGGAGATCCTGTATGTTTAAAGTGGTTTCTGGTAGTTGTACCCGTTTTGTTAGTGAATGCAAGTGGGAGCACGTTAATACGGGTGACTGAGGATAAGACCTGGTGGAAGCAGGGGTTATTAGGGTGATCCTATTTAATTAAGGTGGTTTCTGGTAATTGTATCTAATTTGCAGGTGAATGCAAGTGGAAGCAGGTATAAACAGAATATTTTCCCTTCCTATGCGTCTCCTCCACCGTCAAATCCACTTTCCCTTTCAATCCTTTTCTTATAAGAAAAAAGGTGAGAAGGAAAAGGGACTAAAGTTGGGCCTCTGGCACGACACTCATCTGACGAAACGCGGAATTGCTCCCACTTCACGCGTGTCTTCTGAGTGGTCGTGGTATTGCACCGGGCGAGCCGACCCATTCGTAGGAAATTGTTAAAATGGGCTATACCGCTGTTGCTCGCTTAAGTCAGTTTTTGGTGGTTTTGGATGATTTATAGCTGAAGACTGTTGGCAACCGGTGAAGTAGGCGGTTATCTTTTTATTCAAATTTTGCCAATTTAATTATGTACTTCGTCTTTTTTTTTATCTTAATATTGCGTGGACGAAGTCGCGGGCATCAGCTAGTATTATAATATAAGTAAATATAAGTAAATATAAGTAATATATAAGTATAAGTATAGATTTAAATTCAACATTTTATCACAAAACAATAAACAATAAAAATTTTACAAAATAGCGACAAATGGGCAGAATCAGCGAGATTCGCCTCGCGTCAAACTTGTGCAATTATTGACGCTTTCCTATTTATTCAATAGTTAAACAACACCCACGTGTGTTTCGTAAATCTATAATAAAGCGTGAAATAACGTTTCTTTTATTACTAAGATTCGTAGCGATTTGAAATACAAAGATTGCTTTAAAGTGATTGGTGTATTTTATTTGTTTGTTTTATGTAAATCGTACAGTCAAAGAATTAAATTCAATTACCACATTGAATCGAATGTAGTGTAGCATTTTTTTAAGGTAAACGATGTTGATGATGATGTTGATGAAATGAGCAAAAAATCCACTAACGCATCTGCTACCAGACGCGTTGCCTACCTTCCATCGACGAATAAGACTTAGAAAGATTTCTCCCTTTCTATGCGTCTACTTCTCTTTGAAATCTACTTCCCTACATCATTTTATCTTAAGAGCTATGATTTAAAACTTTTTTTATGTAGACAAACTTCTAAAGCTAATTGCTAACAAATGTCATTTCACCGACATGGTAGGAAATAAAAGTTCTCGACTATAGTACATAATATTGAATGTCATAGATTGACAATTTACGAAAATGCACGTACGAAATGAAATGACAATGAATGCAATAGAAAAGCAAGGTGAAACTGCCTGTCATGAAGTACAAGCAGTTATTTCCCCAGCCTCCGGCCCTCTTGCAACCGGTACGTAGAAATGTTTGCACGCGTATACTTAGAGAACGCTGACTGCAAATGATGGATTCCATAGTTTGTGTAATTTACGTGTAGATTTCGAGTGTCTTTCTAACTTTTAAACTAGTATATACTATTGGTGAAACAAAAATGCAAACTTATCTAATATTTTATAACTTACATAGTATGTTATTACTATTAAATATAACAATTTAAAAATATATATAAAAAAAAACAGAAAAAAGACTAAAAAGTATAGCAACTTACAGTCTCTAAATACCCATAAAATAACAACTAAGAACGTGCACACCTAAAATTACTATCACACGACTGTTTAATCGTGATTCCTATGAGCTTATATGGAGATGCGCACACTGCTTGATTTTTGTGGAACTAAACAGTTGAATGGACTATGAAACAATCGACAATCGCACAACTTTTGTGCGATAGTTTAGTCAAAGGTGTGCCAACTCTAAACATGTACATAAGTAGATCTTGTACACTCCACATTAAGCAATATACTATACTCGTAGTATCAACAATACAACAAAACATACCGACCCACAAGAGATATGTTACAAAATAAAAGAATTGCTCCGTCGGCCGTAACATTAGGCCGCGGGTGTTTTAATCTGATATTAATCATATCCATTAACTTATACGATCTCGCTGTCAGAACGCATGAACAACATTGCCTTTAACTAAAAAAGAAGGCTGAAAGGTAGGATCAACAAGGAACGGCAAAAAAGTTATAGGGTAGATCAGACAGTTTCCGACCAGGGGGGAGTTACGGTCCACTTAAGACAAAAACGTATGTTTTGGAGCTCTTATGGAAATTAATTGAAAGTAAACCACAAGAAACATATGCTAACAACTAATATTCTCAAATTTGATATCTAAATTAGTAATAGAAAATATAAATTTGAAAAGCCACGGGTGATCTAAATATATCAGGCGCGAAGCTGATAAAAATTGTTAATTTCTTATCACTTTTGTTAAGGACAGCTTTTTTTAAATATTGAAGTTTGTTTACTTATTCAATTTTAATGTGCTTTCTTATCATTTTGTCTAATAGAAGAGATGTTCTAGTATCTATTTATGTGGATATTACAACGATTATTATTTTCGTAAGGCTTAAAATATAGTGGACTACTACTGTCTTAAAGCTTGTATGGGAGTACAGTTATGGCCATAGCACTTTACAGTTATGGACCTAGGCCGAGATACAGTTTCGGTCCACCCAAACTTCATATTGTTCCCTGTTTCTTAAAGGGATGGGTAATTTATTTTATGAAATTTCCGAAAAAAAATATCGAAACAAATCTTAAATAGATTGTTTATTGAACTTTCATTGTTTTGTTACTTAAAAATTGTAAAAGTCTTATGTAGACTAGAAGGAAGGACAATAAAACGCGTTTTTAGTAAGATAGTCTTATAGTTAGTGATCCTACGAACATAATCAAAATATAAAAAAATAAAAGCATCTAACAGAAAGTTTACTTTTTCTACGATATCTCACTTTTTGATACTACATTAATTTTCCAAAGAACATTATTAGAAAAGGACGCAGAAAAAATGCTATTTCCAAAGTTAAGAAATAACTATATTTAAAACAGCTATCCAAATTATTATTGAAAAAAGGTGTATGATTGAAACAATAAAATTTCAGCAATTTACACGAATATTTTGATTTGCATTCTATTCTAGAGACCCGTAAAATTAATATCCTTGATAATACTAATAGGACTTTTTTGTGTGTTCTTTATATTAAAATGGTAATTCAAATTATTTTGATTTGTTTCTGATTTTATATAAATAAATTTTACTGTTCAAAAAGGCAAGACAAATGACAAATAATAATCATTTTATAACTATTATAGTCATATCAAGGTGGACCGTAACTGTACCCCAGAGGTGGTCCATAACTGTCTCGGGTGGACCGAAACTGTGCTTTTAGGGGTTTAATTTTAATTGACTAATATTTTTATATTTGATAAAATACTCTGTCTAAAATGTTTATGTTCGTGTAAACAAAATATTTTCGTTTAATAAAAACATGCTTTCATCTATTTTACTCTTCAATAATGATAATTACGAAGAATTTTGTGACTCAATCTGCAAAGTGGACCGTAACTATCTGATCTACCCTACTCGTGTCTGTGTTAGGCTGTTTTTTTTTATAGGAAAAGTGGGCAAACGAGCAGCAGCTGTTACCTGACTTCATCTGCGAGGTAAACATAGTAACCTTTTTTACTTTGGTTACGTCTTTCTTTATGTTGTTTTAATGATACGGAATAACAAACATCTATCCAAATCTTTATTATAAGAATTTTCATTATTTCATTGTTCACCTCGTGAGGTAAAACGCCGAGCTTTTATCTAATGGATATAGTTTTTTCATTAACTTCTTAACTTTTCTGCTTGTTGAAATGTTTTGTATAAAATTTTATCTTATCATACAACCTCTTATATTTCAATCGGCACATCAAGGAATCTTACTTCTTACTAATATTATAAATGTGAAAAAGTGGATGGATGGTTTGTTAGAGTTTGCCGCCTAAACGACTGAACGGAACACGATAAAATTTGGCATAGAGCAGAGTCTAAAAGAACACATAGGCTACTTATTTTTTTTTATTCCACGCGGTCTGAGTCGCGAGCATAAATAATAAATGACCACCATCTCTACTCACTGTCACATTACCAATCCAACCAGTTCGATTACACTCGGTCAGTGAGTCCCAGTCATTCAGTGAGTCCGAGTCATTCAACCACAGATCTTGTTAGCCTACTTGCTGGTGGTCGCGCTTCGGCGGGAACGTAACCCGAGACGACAGCCACCGGCGTAAATATCTGTCACCATCGATTATCCTTCTTATTGATAAAGTGGGAGATTATACGCGTTATCGAATTCACGCTTGTGATTTTTGAAATCTGATAAACGGTTTGTTTATTTGAGCGGTAGATGGCGTTGTAAGATTCTCAAACGCGTTATTGAAATTTATTTAAAAACTTCGCATATTGTATTATAAAAAAATCATTACCTTACAAAGGCTACTAATGTTGAATTCTCAAGTATTACTTATACTTGTGAAAGTAGTACAATAGTTCGATAGTTTTAGTTTAGTTTAGAATTCAATAGTTTTTTTTTAGTTTAATATTTTTTTCTAATGCAACTATGAATATTCTTAAATTTGAGTCAAGCCACATTAAGAATCGAGTCAGAATTAATAAATATTTATCATTAATAAACTAAACAAGTTATGAAATCAACAATTACTCTTTATATTTAAGTACTGGAAGTAAAACTTAAAATTATATTTTTATATAATCCAGTAATGCGTGTGATTACATAGCAGAGAGGTATTACAAAACAAGTCGACGTCGCTCCACGCTATTTGATAATAACGTAATAACTTTATTCGATCCACGTAATTGTGGCGGGCTACTTAGCTTCAATTACAGCCCTAGGGACACTTCTATCAGATTCCTGTTCTTTTATCCTGCATTATCACATCATACTAATATTATAAACTAGGTTTTCCTAGCGACTTCCTTCCCTCCCCTTGAAAAAAATAAAATAAAATGTAGCCTATATTACTGATATTGTAGCATTTTAATGGTGAAAGAATTTTAGAAATCTGCCCGGTAGTTTTAAGTTATTTCAATAGATACAAAAATACAAATCTCTCTTTATAATATTAGTATAGATAAGATAGTTGGGGTAAATGTGTAACGTTGTTCTCTATGGTTTTCTGTCATAGATCTGTAATTTATTTTAAGCGTTTTAAAGCACGTTAATTTGGAGTAGCATCACTAATTACACTGCCACACTCAAAGTCCGTTACTATTCCTTTAATGTAGATTTCGTGAGAGAAATGACGCCTCTGATTACGTCATAAGTCGCACTCTCAGCACGCTACCTAATTGTTTAATCCCAATTAATTCACGCAAATTATAGAACAACGAGTACTCGTGCACGAATTGTCCGGTTGTTTTGTTTGGGTCACGCCCCCGCGGTCGCGTACCCCCTGCTCACCCCCCGCACCCCCCGCGTCAGCGACGCGACAACGGCACGTTCGTAACGAATGATCTATTGAATACGGTACAGTCACTTACAAAATCGAACCGTAAGAAATTATTATAAAAAAAAAAGAGCCAGATTTTAAAAAAATTAGACCATTTGTCATACTTATAAGATCAGTATCTTGATATTTTTCCTTATTAATAATCATCGGTATAATTTTTTTTTTGTTTTTTTTTGTAACTGAATGGCCACTGTTTGCCTTGAAGAGGCATTTACAGATTCACCGGGCTTGAGGTGGCCGAGCGCAAATGGCGCTTAGCCTAAACCTCGTTTATAAGTCAATCGGTATAAGATATGAAATAAATACATATAGCAGTACTCTCCCAGGAAATATCGAGAGTAGGAAGAACCATAAAACTTGTAACCCTGGACGGTGCAACATTTAGTAACTAAAGTACTATTGTAACAAATGATTTAGAAGCAGTGATCTTTGTGCACAACTGTACCATCACATTCGCAGGCTCATTATCCAATGCATGCATGCCGGCTCGCCGCGCGGGGTCTTTTATATCCCACACGTCCGACCCCCCGTCACCCGTCGTCGGGAAGTGAGCCCGTATTGTTTTACGAAGCTTATTCATATTGAAACGGATATTAGATGTCAACGAATAAAACCTGAGAAAAATATATAAGGGAGTTCTTACAATACTGCCATAAACATAGTAAAACATCTGCGCAAGCTGATGACAGACGTTTAGGGGGTCTGAATTATACCGAGCAGTTGCATACCTTGTGAATACAAGGTCAAAGTTAATACAACAATATTCCACCAAATTATGATGAAAAGAAAATATTTTGTACATATATACTCGTATTTTGTACATATCCATGTACTTACTAATATTATGAAGAGGAAAGATCTGTATTTTTTGGATTTTTGCATATATTGGAATAACTTAAAAACTACTGGGCCGATTTTAAAAATTCTATCCTCATTGAAAAGCTAAATTTTGAGTACCATAGACTTTGTTTTTTATTATTTTTAATTCCATGCGGACGAAGTCGTAAGCAACAGCTAGTTTTGAATATGTTACTTACATGAGGTTATTCAAAAACTGATTCTAAACCGTTAACATTAAAGTCTAGATTGGTATATTTAATAACCGCGTATACGTGCGGGAACAATCAAATTGACATTAACATTTTCACTATTAAAGCTTTTGTGATTACAATTATTCTCTCTTTCGCAGGTTACCGCTAAGTGCGAGCGAGATGGAGCATCAAGGTGCAAACATATTCCGGAAACGTCTGGCGTCAGTTGAAGAGAAACTCTTGTAGGAGGTTGACGTTTAATGTTTTATTTGATTTAAATGTGTATCGAATAAAGTGCATACAAGTAATAAAAAAGTGTTTTAAATGAAATTGGTACAAAAGTGTGTGCATTAAGGAATGTGTAATTTTACTAAGTGAAGTGCGCTTTTCGGATTGTTTGTGACGGCGACTCTTATTGGATGTATTGGAGGTAAGCTTTCCGTTTTCTGTTATGTGACTAAGGAAAAGCTTTTAAAGACATTTCGAGAACTTTTTAAGGTTTTAGCAGAACAATGCAAGATAATTTTTAGATGAACAGTTAAGTTAAATCTGTTTCAACTACTTGAATTAACAATCTCATAACTTAACTTAGATTAAGTAAAAAATAATTTTCATATTCAATGTATAATAATTTTTGTATTCAAATATTTGGTATCAATTTGGATGAATAGTAATTATCTTTTCTTGTAAACGGTAGTAATCACTTAAATTGGATTATTATTTTCATGCGTAGTTTTGTTAACACGCAAATGACGCGGTCTTGGATGTCAATACTAATTACGTCGTATTGTGCTCAGTTAAGACGCGCAGTTTAACAAAGGATAGGAATAATTCAAAATTGAGAAGCAAAAGGTTAGCGTGGTATGGACATGTTATGCGACGAGACGATGGGGACATAAACCAGAAAGTGTTAAGAATGAATGTGGATGGCTACAAAGAAAGAGGAAGACCGAAGAAAGTATGGATGGATTGTGTGAAAGAGGATATGCTTAAGAAAGGAGTGGATTCAGATATGACGGCTGATAGAGATGTATGGAAGAGCAGCACATACTGTGCCGACCCTCCATAAGGGATAAGGGCAAGTTGATGATGAGAAATAATTCTAAATAATTAAAAGAATATTGTATACTACCAAGTATAAACTTTTATAGTATAGTATAAAACTTAAAAAATTACCTACTTACCTAAGATGCCAGTATTCTAATAACTTAACTGGGATTATTACTAATACTATCAAAAAATTTAAATATTATAGTAATATGGATGTATGTAATGAAAACAAGTATAGGTGGCAGTTAAGCCCTTACGTTAATTAACTTGCTAATGTAATGTTACAAACTGAAGGTTATCCATTTTTTACTCGGTGTTCCAAGAATAAGAATTATTTGTATTTGTAGGTTCATTGATTCTTATACAAGCTACTAATATCATATTTACATTCAAAAAAGTTGCATTGAATTAGTAATTCTGTCAAAGGAAAAAAATGGCTAAATTTATATTTGCATTCGGTTTTTACCTTTTATCAACTCTGAAAACAAATTAGTTGTCATTAATTTATTTAATATGCTATAAAAGTCTCCGTTAGTAAATATTCTTATACAAATAAAGACAAAAGTAATAACTGTACAGTAATAACAATAAATTTATTATATATGATACTAGCTGTTCGCGTGCGGATTCATCCGCGTGAAATTATAAAAACTTTATTTTATTGTTTACATTTGTCAAATTATTAAAAGCAAATGTCAAAATGACATGACATGACAAACCTTAGCAATCTTTCTTGATGTTGGCAACAACTTATGGTCTCTTTCCCACATTAGGGTTTTTATTCAAAATATTTACCCCTAAGTTTAATGGCGTGAAAATATATAGCCTAAAGCGTAAGGTAAGTGTAGGGCTTTTATTAAAAAATATTATTCAAAAATATGCTATGTTGCTAATTGCTGACATCTTAGGCAACAAAGAAGTGTGTGTTTACGCTTTATTATAATAGTATAGATATAAATGCGAACGTTTAGAGGTCAGCGATTGATCGATGTCAGCGCACGATTTCGTCCTTCAATCATACTAATATAAATGCGAAAGTTTAGATGGATGTTTGTTAGAGTTTGTAGCCTAAACTACTGAACGGATCTTGATGAAATTTGGCATAGATGTAGATGATAGTCTGGAAGAACACATACTTACTTTTGTTCTTTTTTAATTCCACGAGGACAAAGTCGAAAGCGAAAGCTGGTCAGTATATGATTAGTCATTTCAGTCGTCACGCCCTTCTTAATCCTGTCACCATTTATGTAATACTAGCTTTTGCCCGCGACTCCGTCCGCGTGGAATTATAAAAAAAACAATTTTGAGTAGCCTATGTGTTCTTCCAGACTATCCTCTACATCTATACCAAATTTCATCGAAATCGGTTCAGCCGTTTAGGCTACAAACTCTAACAAACATCCATCCATCCATCTAAAATGTATAATAAGAGCCGTTGCTCGCGACTTCGCCCGCGTGAAATTACAAATATAACCTATTACGTTCGCCCTTTTTTTCAACCTATTACCAAAAGTATTAACTTAGTAGTAATCTACGTAATAACAGAAATCTACAGATGCAAGATTCCAAATTTCTAAGTCCGGTAGCTTGTAAGCTGATTTTTTTCGGTTACCCTTATTGTTTGTGTTCGCGATATCTTCTAAACTGTTAATCCAATTTTAATACTGTAAATGACAATTTTATTCTACATTAAATTCTCCTGATAACAAACACATTTATTTGGATAAGGATTAATATTGAAACCAATAAAAGAACGCTGCAAATAGCGTTGGGTTTTAAATTCATTTTGTAAACAAAAAAGTGGTTATTGTAAGAAAACCGTTAATGATAGATATATGCTATCGCGGACTTTTCTGTAGAACTTTTTAAGATCTACAATTCTTTCATACATCATTTCTATATACCTCTAACGGTTTAGGCAGCGTAAGCCGAGAAAAGTTAAAGTTTAGTGAATTTTTAACGCCGGCGTCGAGAAACACGCTGTTTATTAATAGTTCCTGAACATTAGTAATAATAAAATATAGCCTATGTTACTCACAGATAAATTACCTTTCTGATGGTGAAAGAATTTTTAAAATCGGCCCAGTAGTTTTTGAGTTATTTCAATACATACAAAAATACAAAAATACAAAAATACAAAGTTTTCCTCTTTATAATATTAGTATAGATATAGATAAATACGATCGAGTTATTCAAATATTTTACGTCGCTGATTTTATCTAAGGAAAGACATCAACGCGTCCGCTTGCGAAAGCTTACGCCTTCACGCCTCAATAAATATTATAAGAATACCTAAATAGATGTAGCATACCAACTTTATGTTCTTTATAAACCATATTTTACGTAACATAGAGATAAATAAATCTATTATTACATATTTATAAGGAATTTCGTACTTTTTCCTCCTTTAAGTTTCATTTAATTTATCTTACCACTTACTAATATTATACATAAAAAAGTTTAGATGTAAGGATGGATATCTTCAGAACGGCTATATGGATCTGGCTGAAATTTTGCTAAGACGTAGAGCAAAGCCTGGAACAACACATAGGTTGCTATTCTTATTGCATATAGACGGAGTGGTGTGAGAAAGCTAGTACTTAAAACTAAAATATTGTAGTTAATGTTTTTATATGCGTTTCTAAACCACGAGAAAGATGAGTACAACAGTGGTAGTGCCCGCTTTAACATCTTAGCACGAATGGGCCGGCACGCCCGGTGTAATACCACGACCACAGAGAAGACAGACGTGTAATGGCAGCAATTCCGTGTTTCGTCTGATGAGTGTGGTGCCGGAGGCCTAATTTTAGTCCCTTTCCCTTTCCACCCTTTTCTTGAGAGGAAAAGATGGGAAGGAAAAGTGGATTTGACGATGGAGGAGACGCATAGGAAGGGGAAATATCCTCTTTATGTGTGTCTCCACCTCCGTCGGATAAAGGTAGGCAACGCATCCGCTATTGCGAATGTCTATGGGCAACGGTTGCTTCGCCATTTTGGCAAATTCAGGTAGCTGCTTGCTCGTTTGCCACCTTATAATATATAAAAAAAACTGATGAAATTTTGATAGGATGTACCGCGGAATCCAGAGAACTTTTATAAAAGTGTAAACAAACAAAGGTGTGGTTTTTTAAATCACCTTAATAACAAAGAAATTAAACCACTATTTTTCTTTCCATTGCTAGCCTTCTATAGTTAACTTGCTATAGAAATAGTACATATATCATTATGTAAGGTTAATACTTAAAATTCTCTAAGACGGACAACTTCATTTAAATACCGGTATAAAGACATGAAAATGTCGCGGAGAGATATAAAATACATAACAACGTTAATATATGCATTCATCGTAATACTACTGTAATTGTAATATGACTCTTACTACGTTGGTATAAAGTTCAAAATCTTTTATCAAACGAATACTATAAACACTAATGCCGACCTGCTTTTGGATTTGATGTTTTGATTTTCGATATTAACCTTTATCACTCTGGTTTTAAGGTTTAGAATGTGATGGATTTTTTTAAACCACTTCAAGTGCAAATAAAGAGACATACTAAATGATTTTCGATATCGAACACAAATAAGAAATGAGATATAAATTATAGCGATACGAAGTGTTAGTGTTTTGAATTTATGGAAATATAGTATTGTATCAAATTACTTTACAATTAGTTAATTTTGTAAGATCTTTGTAGATGTGAGCTTTTATTACCCGTAATATCTCCTGTAAATCTATACTTCTATACTATATACTATATCTATCTATCTATACTATTATAATATACTATATACTATTATAATATACTATATACTATTATAATATACTATATACTATTATAATAAAGCGTAAACACACACTTCTTTGTTGTCTAAGATGTCAGCAATTACAGCATATTTTTGAATAACTCTTTTTTTAATAAAAAGCCCTACACTTACCTTACGCTTTAGGCTATATATTTTCACGCCATTAAACTTAGAGGTTAATATTTTGGATAAAAACTCTAATGTGGGAAAGAGAACATAAGTTGCTGCCAACATCAAGAAAGCAAGGTTGCCATGGTTGTCATCATGTCATGTCATTTTGATATTTGCAATTGATAATTTGACACATGTAAACAATGAAATAAAATTTTCATAATTTTATGCGGATGAAGTCGCCCGGGAACAGCTAGTTAAATATATAGGAGGCAAACATTTAGATGTTGACGAAAATAAAGTATTAATATCTATATTAATATTATAAAACAGGGATTTTATGTATGAAACGCATTAACTTAAAAACTACTCGACCTATATCAACAATTCTATCACCATTAAAATCCTAGATTATCACAGTTGGCACTCTTTGTTATTTAACCTTTAAAAGCCTGATTTTTTGAATTACAAAATGCATAAGTGTACACTTTACTGTGTTTTTTACTAAAGGGGAAAAATAGTAAAATATCAAAACGTTATTTTTATATATTTTCGTGATATGCTCCTTTTTGTTTTCTAATTTGAAGATTATCAGTCAAAGGTAACATGTAAATAGGCTAATATTATAATAAAATAAAATCGATTGTAGCCCAATGTGATTTATAACTCTGGTATCTTGAAACTTCGGGTATTTAAGGGTTAAATTTTAAACGGAGTCGCGTGCATTATCTAGTTCACTTTAGTTCTACCAATTTAGGTAAACATAAGCCTTAAAACTATAAAAAAGATGTCGAACTTATTTAAATTAACAATGCAACACCGTAATTAAGACCCATATACATTATATCGCTTGGAAATCTAAAAACAAACAAAGAAGCAACGAAATAAAAGTAACATCGAATCTCAATTAATTCCGCGAATACGATTCATGCGCCGACGGTCAATGACCTCTTGTTTTTTGTCTGTTTGTTCGTCATGTCGCATACAAGCACATGACCGACCCGCTTAATTACTTCGTTCAGAACATTGATAGGATTATTTACGTCATAAAAGACCTTTTTGTCCAACCTCGCGACAAAAAAGAACCTATTTTGTATCACGTCAAACGAAACGTAAAAACACCCAAGTTATAAAATTTATTAAAAATACATACATGGTAAGATTACGTCTAAAAGACTGAAAACATTTTGTTCAGTAGCTTTAGTTAAAGGTAAATCATACTAATATTATAAATACAAAAGTTTAGATGGATGGATGGATATTTGTTAGAGTTTGTAGCCTAAACGGCTGAACAGATTAAAGGTATAGATGTTGAGGACAGTCTGGAAGAACACATAGGCTACTCATTTTTGTTTTATACCACGCGGACGGACTCGCGGGAGAAAGCTAGTATAATAAAGCTCAATCAATCCGACAAATTTATTTATACTTGATAGTAAAACTAGATTTAGATAAACAGGTAATTTAATTAGCTAAGACGTATTAAGAGATAAATTAGCTTTAACTTATCTCGTGCCTCTTTTATAGCTTCTTTATAAAGTCTAAAAAAGATGTCTCTTTTGTCATTTAATATAATAAATTACAACAATGTGCGCGAATAAAATAACTTAGCTAGTCTGTGTTATTCCAGACTATGTTTTATATCTGTGACAAATTTCATAATAACCCGTTCAGCAGACATACATGCATTCTTATAAACTTTCGCATTTATAGATTTTAATTTAATATTAAGATTTTCTTAGATACGAACTTTTAAGTTTTCACTTTGACTTATATTCAATTTCACAAATCTTCCATTCGAAGATAGGATAAATGAAAACTTTTTAGCTATAACGATAATATTTAAATTTACCAATAGTAGTAATTAATGTTATCTTTTAATTAAATGTCCAGTTACATTTTTATACTCTCTCTCTCTCTCTCTTTCTCTCTCTCTCTTTCTCTCTCTCTTCTTTTCCTATGTCCCCAAAGTGGGGCAGAGGGCGTCCACAGTACGGCGCCAGCTCGCTCTGTCCTGGGCTCTGCGTTTTGTCTCGGACCATGACAGCCCGATTGCCTTCAAGTCGTTGCCTTTATACGATATGCAATAGTAAATTGTTTTAAGGTCGTATTTTGTTTGCGAAAACCTCGCGAGCTTCCGGCAGCTGGCGGCGGCTTAATTTCATTCAGTAATTTATTTCTTATTATATGTATTCGAATACTGTTGTTTGAGATTCGTCTGCGTGGAATTTAAAAATAGTAAAAAGATATAATCTATGGTACTAAAAGATAATGTAGCTTTTTAATGGTGAAAGAATTTTTTAAATCGGCCCAGTAGTTTTTGAGTTATTTCAATACATACAAAAATAGAAATCTTTCCTCTTTATTAGTATAAGAAGTATAGATAACTAACGTTGTCATCAAAAAGTTTCGTGATTCTTTTTAATGTAAACAAGATTCTAGTTTTCTCATTTACAAGCTTTAGTTAAATGTAGTTTTTTTTTAATCTGTTATATTAATGAATTATAACCATTGAATACATTTCCTAGTAAACACTTATTAAAGAGGAATATATGGAAGAATTTAAGTTCGTATGGGAATGTATGAAAGTCGCGTAGATGCAGAGAGTCGTCGCCATATACGGAGGGATGACGGCCCTCCTGGACGTCTGTGACCGAAGTTGGCCTCCGAAGGGTAACCATATAGCTTAGGATAAAATTGTAAGGTACAAAAAACATAGGTATTTCCTTTTCCCTTTTCCTTAATAAATAATGCATTATAATTAATTTAAGATGTCTTGATGCTAATAGTTTATATGAAGTTGACTTTCCTAAAACGACGTATAGCTAATTAGTCCAATTCATTATAACTTTTTAAAGTTTCGATATAAACAATATGTTTATATGATGGGTTAATACTAGAGTACATTTATTAACTAGACACTTGTCCTACAAATTATTATCTCGTGGTTAACCTATTCCACAAGGCACATTGCGGGCATAACTACAAGAGCGCTGCGACGGACGTTTTTACAACCATTCGATCAGCACCTTATGGCGTCTTATGGTGCGCAGGAACATTAAAACACTAAGCAAACCCGTCTAGATATGTTTTCTAGATAATAAAGCCTAAAGTAATGATGATATCACATCTAAAGAAAGGGATCTTTACGATCATTTCACATTTCTATACTAATACTAATATTAATAAAGAGGAAAGATTTGTACTTTTGCATTTTTGTATTGAAATAACTCAAAAACTACTAGCCTGATTTCCAAAATTCTCTCACTATTAAACAGCTACATAATCGTTGAGTAACATAGACATATTTTTTTAATTTCACATGGACGAAGTCGCGAGCAACAGCTAAGTTATATAAAGGAAGAAGTTAATTCATAGAAATAGATACAAGAGTTTTGATTTCTGATACTAGTCATATTATTTGATCTTTTTTTTAATCAAAACGTGTAAATTTCTGTGGAAATATTGTGTTTTTAACACCTAAGTTATCAAAGTTGTATCACACCTTATAGTGTGTAGAATCTAAGTGTAACTGATTAACTTTATTACCAACGTACAAAACGAACTTACATTAAAGCGATCAGAACATATTACTTGACACTTAACGCAGATAAATCGTTCTTTATAGAAGACAGTTCTTTTGTCCTTTTTTAAATAGTTGTAACACACAAATTTGTACCAAATTCGATATACATTCGTGAGAAAAACGTTATTTCTCACGGCAAATTTACACGTATTTCGCGCACGAATTCACAAGGCCGTCATTCGATACCCTTGATCAGTGCTACATATGCTGCGGTGTTTGCATACTGATTTGCATTGCCGTGAAACATGGACCTTGACGCTTGATGCGTACAATGATAACGGACGTTGGGCACGGCATAATGTTGAAAAATATACAAATAAACTACATATTGGTACCTTCAGTTCATCAACCTGCTCTTGTCCCTATTTAGTTATCCATACATGTGTATCTATCGTCATATCCGAATTGACTCTTTTCTTAAGAAAAGAAGAGGAAGCCTCCTCCTGAAGAAAGGAAGAGGAATTTCTCTTCTTTACCTTTCTAGCCATCTGGTCCATTAAGACCTTCAGATTTATTAAGATTATCGTTTCACAACATCACCGTGGTATTTTTTTTTTAAATTTCGAACACAGAATCGTTCAAAATTTCGAATTCGAAATTCGAATTTCGTTCAAAACAGAACGTAAAGTTTATATAAAACGGGATTTTACGTATGACCACGAATTATTTGATTGCGTCGCAATATTGGGTGTTTAAAATCGTGGTTGTTTGCAAACTTTATAGTAGTTGTTTTATTAAAAAAATGTGTAACTACAACTTGGAGATGTTTTTTTTACGATTGTTAAGCTAGCGCTTGACCACGATCCCACCTGAAGAATTTGATGATGCAGTCGAAAGATGGTACGCGCTGGCTTAATAAATAGCTGTTTACTCTTCTTTTGAAAGCCCCCACGTCATATTAAAGCGTTATTTAACATTTAGAAAAAGGTAGAGCTAAGTTAAACAAATCCTAGATAGATAACGTCTCCGTTTGTGGGCATCAAAGCGACATTCGCATTTCATTCATTCGTATGTGGCTCCCTCTATCCAAACACCGTACAATCTATATTTAAATAGCTATGCATTGTTTTTACTTGCATTCTTTGAGAGAATCACATCCACGTCTTCCGCGTGCGTCGCTCACGGTATTTTAATGAGTTTTTTCAACATGAACACATTGTTTTATAACAGCGGTGGGTTTTTTATACTGACCACATGATATTATAACGTTTATTAGTATTGTATAGTTTTTGTTGTTCACCATTTTAAATCTATAACGATTTGTTCTTAAGCAGTTTTTTCTTATGTTTTTGAATCGGAAAATTATGATCGCGAAAATATTGAGTAATTTTTACCAACTTCTTTTTTTTTTTAAATAGTTTAAATCTGTAGTGTTTTGTTTGTTATGGAGTCATAAAATAGCATTTGAGTTTTTCATAACTATAAATCTTCATATGACAGATTTAAAACTTTACCTGAAAACTACATACTAACTGTTTTAAAATTATATTCGCTACTAACTTTCGACCGCGACTCCGTCCTGGTGGAATTAAAAAAAAAACTGAGCAGCCTATGTTTCTTCCAGACTATCCTCTACGTCTTTGCCAAATTTCATCGAAAATCGTTCAGCCGTTTAGGCTACAAACTCTAACAAACATCCATCCATCTAAACTTTCGCATTTATAATATTAGTAAGTTATATAAAATTATAATGTGTCTCTTAATATTCTGTCAAGTAATAACTCAATCTATCAAATAGAACTGGCCTTACAACTTCACTACGTGAGATTGTAGAATTAGTGTGCATTAACTATACACTTATAAATAATAAAAAATAACAAATAAGTACATCTTAATAACGCTATCTGATTGGTAGATTATTGCATTAAGCTTGTCTCGTTAGACCAGTCCAGTCTGCGGTCCGGATCGTTTAATTGGAACGAGTTTTGTTTTGGATGAAAATCTTTTATAAGTTACTCCGTATCTCAGTTTGGTTACTACCGATTTTTTTTGCAAATTATGTTGCTGAAACATCTGTACTCTGTACAAGGTACAAAAATACTGACTAACTGACTTTAATAAACTAATATCAAAACCTTCGGAAAATAGTTTGATAAATGAAAAAAAAATGTTATGGCAAGTGAGATTTGAACTCGGTTCTTTCGCTATTATTTTAGAATTTTACCTATCACGTTCACTGTAGATATTTTGTGATGATATAAAATATCCTATAACACTACGGGAAAGAAGACGAATCAAATGACACATCACAAGTCATAATCGGTTCAGTCGTTTAGGCTGTAAGGAGTTACAAAGGAATTTACATACAAAACCGTACATAAAAAAACTTATGTATTCGCGAAAAACATTACCATCTTTGTCAGTCTGATAAAAATATAGTTCTATATATTTTGTCAACGAAAACATAAGAGATACTACTCGTATGTTTTTGAAAATGTTGCGACAGTTTCTAGCATTAATACTTTGCCCCAATTCAGGCGAACGCCATCTTACCGTCTGTAAAATGTGCATTGTTGTGAATATGGTCATAAGCCTCATTGAGTTGCCACTCGGTTGGGTTGGATACTCCTGTGGGCAGGGCGGCTACTGAAGCGTGGATAATACGTTATTGTTAAGACTTATTGCTTGTTTCATAAGCGAAGCGGAAAGCAGACATTTTTTAAATTAATAGTTGAGAATAATAAAATATTTCTTTTACATTTCACATTCTAATGTGTTATTAAATTAAGGTTTTTTTAGTGGCATAAACATATGTCTGTATTTACGTAAATAGCAATTAAATGTACATCATTATCTGCCTACTGTTGGATATAGGCCGTCCCCAATATCTTCCACAGGTTCTCAGGTCCTCCGCCTTTCGCATCCAACGACTTCCCGCCTTCAATGAATTAAAAGTACGACGGTATTTAATTTGCTTACTACACAGAATTTAAAATTTTTCAAAATCACTTTTCTATAGGCTATTTTTTTACTATTAAATAATTCTGTTATCCTGCTTTGGATTTGTTGACGTTATAAAATATTTTCCGCTATCTCTTATGCAGTGTGCTATCCCCCGTGTGATCCCAATACATTGTCAATAAGTATGGGAGGTTTCAGTTATATTGAAGAGTTGTATCGCGACTTTTGGCGAGTGCCAGTGTTATAAATATATAGTTGATATTGGTGAGATATTTTTAATACATAACTAATATATTTTTTTATTTAATGAAACACTTTTTCGACCAGTAGTATTGATAAAAGATCTATAAAGAACTTCTTATATTTTACTATTATAGTTCAAAGTATTGTATAAAATATGTATAGAATTTAATATTACTAATCATATCATCATGGATGGATGTTTGTCAGTTTGTAGCCTCAATGGCTGAACTGGATGAAATTTGGCCAAGATGTAGAACATAGTCTGGAAAAACACATAGGCTACTTGCTTTTGTTTTTTTTAATTCCACGCACACAGTCACGGGCAAAAGCTACTGTGTAATAATAAAAAAAACTAATTTATTTCTCAATTTTTCATTTGTTAAAACTATTCAATTTCACAGTAGGTTTAATGAGAGTCGTGTATGAGTTGTTAAACTAAAATCTGTACATGTATTTCTCATGGAGCTATGTAACCGTTTAGTTGACATGCGTTACACGCTACGGTATTCACTTATAAGTTGCAATGATGCGTAACCGATGTATTTTCACACGGTCCGGGCGCTGCAAAAACATCGTGACTACACTGTTTGTACGAGGGCAAATGTTAAGTTTATAACGTCCTTCAATTTATTACAACAGTGTTATGTTTTTCATGCGCTATCACTTTAACATAACATTTTATTAACTATCATATTTTTCGACAAAAGAACGTCAATCTAAGGTAGTTAACAGCTTGCAGGTAGTCCCCGCATACGCTAACGACTAATGTAAGTGATCGGTCGATGTAAACTAAGCGTTGTGCGGGGACTAAGTTGTTGCGAATTTACGGCAAAGAAAAGTAATTAATATCGCCACACACATGCTTTACAACTAATGAACATTTCTGACTTAAGTGCGCCATAGCATTTGTGAATTGGAAATCTCTCGCAACCGTTATGCTATAGAACAACCGAGCTATCGACTAATGAAATTGCGCCCTAAGCCTGACAGATGTCGATGGTGACGTGATGCGTTTGTTGCGTCTTCAAATATAACGGTCATGTAGACTGTTTTTACGTTGTATTTATTGTAACAGATGCTTCAACTACTTCAATATTATATTGATGTTTGTTACAGTGATGGTGTGAAGGCGCATGGGCGGGGGCGGGGGGTGCGCGGTGCTAGAAGCGGCAGCGCGTGGGGACGCGGCGCGGCTAGCCAGCCTTCTGCGCGCGGCGCCGCAGCAACGAGACGCCATAGACGAGGTTAGTTGTTACTTATTATTAAACGGCTATTTGACATCATCGATTAGTTTCGGACCCATCCGCGGTCCATCTTCAGGGCGTTTCTGGGCTTTCTTCGCGGTCGCGTCACGCCTAGCATCGCAGGCCTCTCGCGTGGCATTGCGATGCGTGGTTAGTTGTGATCTTTAGACTGAGACAAAAAAAAACTCTTTAATTTACATTAAATTGATTGATTGAGAAATTAGAACATACACAGTATTGGAGGTCAAGACGGAAAAAGGGAAGACAAGAAAAAAGATAAGGGTGTGTCCAATTGTTGTCATAAGTTAATTTCAGACAAATAAGAACAAACAAATGTGTTGAAATTAAGTGTATTGAATAGTTGAACGTAAATTCAAGAAGCGCCTGTTTTCATAGCAATTTATTTCGTCTGAGACTGATCTTCCTCTATGTCTGCCTTAAAGAACAATAACAAAAGAATGTCGTAATTATCGTGTTCCGGGTAACTACACCATGTTTGCATTTAATTAGAAGTCGAGATTTTACCTTCGCTGAATGATGTCCCTCATTTCTTTTTAAACTTACAGGGTAAAATAACAGAAACAGTAGTTACAAATATCGATGTTTTTATTGATTTTTAGCAACGTAATTTCCTTTTATTCCGTCAATATTTTATAATAACGTATACTTTTACACTTTAATCAAAAATATGTTTAATATATGAACTTTAAAAGTATTCACAAACATGATAATGAACAAAAATACGAAGCTTTTCATTGTAAAAATGTAAACATTGTAAACAAGAAGGCATTCAAAGAACATTTCGTGAACAAAAAGTCGCTTTAACCGCAAAAGAATTTCATAATAACAAACAATTCAAATGTCGCGACTGCACCTGCGTACGATAATTGGCTTACTAAAACGTAACCAATGTACAGTGCTATACAAACTTTAAGGGCGCTTGCAATTTTGCACAACGCGCTCCGAAAACATTAGGAACGTAAAGTTTACTCCCTTTTTTCCTCCACTTGCAACAAGCCTAGCTAGACCATATCCTTTCCCACCCTTATAACGAAAGGATGGAAATGGAAAGTAGATTTGACGGAGGTAAGGATGCATATGAAGGGAAAATATTTTTTTTCGTAGCTTCACCCGTGACAACGCTTCTGCTTTTGGAGATGTATGGGCTGAGTTTGTTTTACTGTTTCGGTGAATTCAGTTGGCGGTTTGCTCGTTTGATAAAAAAAAAACGTGCGCATCAAACCACGAGTCGTCCTAAAGTTTGAACTTCATAATACATGTCTCGCCTTACATTGTTTGCTTTCACGGATACTTTAGCACCCTGTAATGCGAATTTATATACGAGTCATTCCTATTTTTTATTCTTAAACGATTCGAAAGACATCGTAAGCGAAACATGAATCGAATGAGAAGATTCTATATCAACAGAATCGTCTTATTTAGAATCGTCTTTGAATTGAATCGATAATTAAAATAATCGATACATCCAGGCGATATCGATAAATCAGTAGCTGTCGCTACAAAAACGATTTACGATTGATATAAAATGTGTTGGTATTAATACGAAAATTTTAATCAAACGTTCCTGTTTTGAATTTATGTTTGTGCTTTTAATTAATATTTAAATATTTATAAATAAAATGCATTGTTATCCCTTAACTAAAGATATTTATAAATTATATTCCAATTTAAATACGTTAATCATTCAACTGAAAGCAAAAGTAAACGGAATTTCGATACAAATCATTTTTATAAAGTAATCACATTTATTAACTAAATTTCCCTGTGAGTTATTTAATTAAAAAAATGACAATTCAAGATGTAATAAAACATAATCCTTTTTATCACTAAAGTTGACTTTGTATTACTAACGCATTTTACCAACATTTGAAGAATTAACTAAATTGCCTTTCCATGAAATGTAAGCTATCGAAAAATAGTCCTTACCACTAGTAACAACGCCATCTAGTATCTAAAAAATAAACCATGAGATAGGGCCCTGTATACTTTGTTACTCTTTTTACCATACTTTTTGGTAAATTTAACTTTAGTTCGTATGTAATTGTCACATAAATATCAACGGACATCGCTTCTTGCAACCTCTAGCATGTTTGCCTTCATTTAAAATATTTATGACGACACGGCTGAACGTTTATAAAAACTTTAGCGTATAAATATGACAGTGCGCTAACAAACATGTTCTTAATACTTAGACCTGTCCTATGAGTTACTTTAGAAGATGAACGGCGTAAAACGTTGGCTGGAGTTGTAAAGATATCTCATTAAAAATAAAATATATTCAGATAAATTGATAATAACTACAATCTCAAAAGTAATGATTTAATTCAGGCTATAATTATATTAAAGCATATTAATGAAAGACATAAGATAAAAATAACAAGATTTAATTAACCATCCTTTATTCTATAATTTCAAGTTTGTAGACTTTGTTACTAACTTGCTTTCATTACAACCTCGTTGGTTGTATTAAAAAATCAACAGATAATTGGTGGTCTATAATCATTTACAACAGACGTCCTTCGACGAGCTCGGCCATCGATCAAGCCACGTCGCCGGGTGATTTGTTGCAAGACGCTAATTATAACCTGTCAAATGTGAAATGTATTTCCCGCCTTTTTTATTTTTAAACTCGAACGATAAACTGAAGAGCTAGGTTATGTTTTAATTGGTTTTCTTTATAATGCTAAAACCGATTTAAAAAGCTTTTACTATAAGTTTTGACGCTGCAAACGATCAAAGAATTTCGATATCACGTTAATAAATTACTTTTGGCTTTCAGTTGTCAACTTAAATTCAAATAGATTTCGTTACCAATAAATATTTAGCTTATATTAAGAAGCTCAACATTTCAAGGAAATATTACAATCCATTATTTTGACTCCGCCTAAAAGTCCAGACCAATATTTAATTTCATCAATATATTTAATTGAAACTCCAGAAGTCCGCTATTAAATGTATTTACATAACAACATTAACTAACCATTGGTTCGAGGTAAGACAGAGTCGTATTTATGCTCCACATTGGTATGATATTCAAAAACCAATAATTGCATATGTTTATACACGGAGGTAAACCGGTCTCATTTACGAATGAATTATCACAAATAACTACATAAGCAGGCATAGTAATGGCGTCGTTACGGTCGCGTGATTACGATATAGAAATGTACAAACATAATGAGGTTTACGAACGAAAATAAAAGTTGTAGAGTAAAAAATTATAGCGATAAAATTTTATTGAGTAAAATTAATTTGAACGAGTTTAAAAATAAAAGTATAACCTATTTGGATTAATCTATTTAGCGTAGACACGGTTTGTAAGATCATTAATAAAAAGTAAACAAAACGAGGTGCAAAAACGTTGTTTACAGTTAACATTCTGTGTTACAATTTAGATACACTTTTTACTCTACTTTGGGACACTGTTAGAAGAATCCAACCAGCTGTTTTTTTTTTTTAATAAGGCAAGAACTTCGAACCTTTCAACCTTTTAGCGAATTTAAATGCATCTACTTTTGCGGATGTCTATGACAATTGATTGCTACGCTATTTCGGCGAATACTAGTGGCTAGTATTCGTATCTAGTTTTAGATTGTGCTATATGTATACTTACATAACCTAAGTATTAGAATGACGTTTGTCGTTAAAGAAGTAATTAGTACGTGAAATCAAATGCGAAATATCCTTTCCAGTTCGACGTAATTAATAGCAATTAACTAACGGAAAGTTAGTGTCAGCCCTGTCATTTGTCACTAAGCTGATAAAATATACGACGGGTTTTGTTAGTTTTTGTTGCTCTATCGAGCCATAGACAACTTTCTCTAGCCGCAGATACGGATTCGTATAATTTAAATTCGATTAACGTGTCAAGAAATAGATAAACTTTGACAGTTTTTATTAATTAGATAAATTATGGTTACGTTTTTGTCAGTGAAAAATTTCGATTTGAATTCTTATCATTTTCACCTGTTGTATATTGAAATAAAAATAAAGGGTTCTCGCATATGATTGATTGAGTGGTAAGACTGTAAATGTCTACAAAACAAATATTAAAAGTCATACTAATTTAGTAGAGATTTTAACTAACTTTAAACTTATAAGACACTAGCTTTCGCCTGCGACTCCGTCCGCGTGGAATTAAAAAAAAAAGTAAGTAGCCTATGTGTTCTATCAAACTATCCTCTACAACTATGCCAAATTTCATCGAGATCCGTTCAGCCGTTTAGGCTACAAATCCTAACAAACATCCATCCATCTAAACTTTCGCATTTATAATATTAGTTAGATTATGAACTAATCATATTAGCAACCAACTTTACGTCGTTGTTTTGCTAGTATCCGGGGATATTTGTAATTATATACCTACCTTTAATATAATATAAACAATTGACTAACTCTGTCTGAATTAAATAAGACTATGGTTTAAAACAGTAATCATTTTACATTCACTTTAAAATTCCAATACCACCCTGGATTTACGCAAGCGTCCCGGTGTGATCCACTTAATAAAGCGACGCACATCAATCAGTAGAAAACAAGTGCAGTGTAATTGTGTGCACCGTTACAGCAAACTGCTCTCCAACGCGGTATCGTAATAAGCATATAAGAGACCTTAAATGTTACTTACAATTATGCTATAGCTGTTTTAGATAGAAACGTTAAAGATGAAAGAACCTAAATAGACATTGAACAGCGTAAAAAAATAGTTACATAATCGATTGTTTACACTACAAAGTTTACTGTTGTCCTGTTCTAATTTTTTTTGTAATTCCTACAACGATCACGGGTTTCAAGTTTTGCATATACCTTCTAAAATATAACGTTACGAAAATAATGTTACGCATATTGCGTATATGTTTATCTAACGCTATTATAAAATACGTGTTAATTAACTCGACCCAACTTTCGCTTGGTTCACGATTGAGCGAGCGCGGAATGAGGACACGTGTTATTGCGAAATGCTGTTTTTTCTGTTTTTTTTTTTAATATTGAAACAAGGTTATGTACTCATTATGCCAACGTTATTCCGGAGAATTTATTCATAAAAGTCAAATGCTTAGATATTACACTGGCTGGTTTAATCAAGTCTGAAAGAAGGCTCAACAAACTAGAGCTGACATTGAAAACTAGGTCACATTTCATCCAGAGGCGTTTTAACTATTCTATGAAATAGCTATCTCCGCTATTCATTGATAAATGTCACGAAAATAGAACAGATTGAAGCAGACCTGAAATGAAGTTATAAAAAATGGGGCGCTTTTCAGTAACTATTTTAGTTTAACAAAGGCGAATATTAAATTACTAAAATATGAACGAATCCGAAATAGAATAAAGCACGTGAATGGGCGCTAAAATAAAAAAAAAATACCTTAGCGAGGACATGACATAGATATTCAAGATGGCGTTCCCCCGCTGCCGCGATATTTACGTTCCGAAACGTCAGCGATTAATATATTCGGTATCGGAAATTTTATCTGCTGTCATCTAGGCGCAACCGAGACTCCCATATCGAGCTGGCGGGGATCATTAAAAAACTAGTTCGGTTACGGCGACCGGTTTGAAAGATTGTTCTCAAGTTGTAGCCTTTTTTTCGTCGTATCGGCCACGGACATATCGGCCGCTTGCAACGCACGTAAAGATTTAAGGGCAACGACATTTTCTTAATATGCCCCATTTCAGCTCAGGTGGGCTTTTTAAGATTAAGTGAAGTCCAATTTTGTTTTATCGTTTTTAATTAATCTTTCCAATAGTCCGTGGATTGTCTATGGTTTAATAGTTTACGTTTCCTGGCACTTGGTTATAGGCTTTTGCTTTAAAAAATAACTTCACTCCTACATTTATTTAATCTATGCCTTTTACTATAGACTCGTTTTCTGTATTTTGATTCGTTGGTAATTGAATTTCTTATTTACAATGTCATGAAAAGAACTTAATTAAAATATTGCAAGAAGCACAAGATTTATAATCATATGCATAAATAATTTTACTCGTATTTTAATGAAATGCAGCTATTTAATTTATTACATGTTAAAACTCACACCCTCCATCCTTGTACTATCTGAATAAATTACATTGAGTACTCTCTTTTTCTTTCACAAACAATTAACGATTGCATTTATATTCATTTACTGAGCTGGTTTAAAATAAAACCGTCCCTCTACGGGCTTGCGATTTGCATACAATGAGTGGATCATTAAAGAAATTCGCATTCGTTACTTTCGGCACAACCATGCCGCCATGTTGGTAGACATCTCCACAGATTATATTGATGTAATATTGTTTAATTTGGCTCCACGACATATGATATACGTGACGGATCATATACTGAAAGAAATAAAAAATTAGCGTTTCAGATAACTGTAGGATTTTTTTTTCATAAATTTACTTGGATAAATCTTTAAATATAGATAAGCACATGTTTGTATAATAACATTATACTATAGAGTGGATTACAAAAGTAGCAAAAACATTTTGAAACTTCAAATATCAATTTCGCACTACTTAAAACCAACCTCAAAAAAAACAATAATCTGAATCTGGTAGCGATTGCAATTAAAATTTCTACTCCATAACAATATAAACGTCGCCTTCAAGTTTTTGCAAAACTCGTATCTTTGCAATTGTTTATGATTCCTGCACGTGAGCCATTTACGAAATAACCTCATAATTTTACGTCTCACGATGCGTTCCGTATTTAACGCCCCACGGAACATCACTAACAAACTCAGCGACATGTTTTAGGTTATGTTAATTTTAGGGGAATTTAGATGTCATGTGATACATTTACCGCAATAATTTATGTCTGTCTTTATCAAAGATTGCAAAATTAGTAAGTATAAAATCACATAAACTGCAAACTCATTAGTAGAAACATCAAGGTAAAGGAAAATTACGTCTCTTTTTCTTTGATTATTCTTTTTTTAACATTGCCATGATAAAAAACATAGGCGATGTAAGGAGTAATGACTTAATGACTCTCATATACATAGGTACTCTGTTTTCTGTAGAAAATTACACTTGAATCAAGAATACACTGTCTTATAATCTAATTATCAACGGCCAATTATTGTAACGACAATAGAATACGTATTATAACAGCGGCTTAAATAATAAGACCACGCTTTCTCAGATTGTAAGCGGCTCTTACGAAATACTCGGCTGTTAAAAACCCAAACATATGGTTGAAATAATTTCCAATTCCTAGTGTTAAGAAGAAAATCGACGCAACCCTAGATCATTAGCATACATGCCCCTTCCCTATGACATCTGTCAATGTCATTCAGACGTATTGAGAAAAGCGCGCTATTTCGGCAGGAGTTAGTGGTCTTAGTGTTGAAGTTAATTACCTTTTTACAATTATATTAATGTCTAAAAGTAGTAAGCTTTAAGTACTTTATTATGGACATCATGTTTCCTTCATTCTGTATTTTGTGAAGCTATAGTTCATTTTATATGATAAAAACAGCATTAGCTAGTGCCGTAAGTCAATAATTAAATAGCGCTATAAAAACCGTCAGCCAACCTCAGTTAGCCGCCTGTCCCAAATGGTTATAAAATTACCTCGTATTACTGGGGAATGCTGCCTGGGCGGCGAACACATAGCCTTTTTTAAATTCCTATACATGTGTAACAGCAGTTTTGTGTTAACGCTTATAGAAATGCTAAACTAATTATATTTTAACACTCGATTTTAACCGAATTTCCGTTCCGATTGTTTTATTGAAAGTTTTACGTATCTGATTTTTTTAAAGTAACAAATCTTATTTTTTAATCTATATTTCATAGTATAAAACAAAGTCACTTCCCGCTGTCTGTCTGTATGTGTGCTTAGATCTTTGTAACTACGCAACTAATTTTGATACTGTTTGTTTTAATAGATAGAGTGATTCAAGAGAAAGGTTTATATGTAATACATGTATAATATAGTAGAAGCAATAATGATAATTTCAGAGGTTTCTATTATAATGTGAATAAACACATATTAGTTTCAGAATTGGACCCGTGTGTAGCCGGATCGCTATTTGTAGATTAATGTAGAATCAATCACGTAACATTAATATTAGCCTACACTGTAACTAATTGCTGTTTTGCAGCTTATTATGGCATTTAAATTTTTATAATTGGTTGTTCGAATCGTTTACTTTGTCGCATTGATTGCGTTAACTTCACGCCTGCTCCCACTAATTGGATCGGAATAGCGTTGCGATGGATTTTTATGGCTCAATTCACTACCTACTTTATCCGTTTGTAACAGTGTTACACCAAGAGTTATGACGCAATAAACTTCCTCGCCTTTAATAAGGTGTTAATCGCACCTTATTACTTATCAAGAATTATTAAATGCGCATCTTAAGAGACGATATGATGTTTGTTTTATTTTATCTGTATTTCCAGTTTCTGAACGATTTTTTTTTTCGATTAATTTGAAATTATGCGCAACACAAATTTTAATTTAAAATACATGAACTACCTTTTAAATTGTAAACAACGAAATAAAACATTTCTATTTCAAAGAGTGGTTTTTAATTATTTACGTCGTCTGTCATTGGTTGTCACATGAGACGGCTTAGCGCGGGAAAAAATGACCCGAACCAAGCAACTTTTTCATAGTCACGTGGTATACAAGAAGCCCAAGTTTGTATTATAATGCATATAATAATTAACCTGTAGTGAGTACGGAGATTATCTTTATTAAATTAACATTAAAATATATTGGCTATTGGATAATTTTTGAAATAAGAATGTAAAACAAGCGTTCATTTTATTTATATACAGATTGTACACACTGAACGTATATCTCTTTAAAAGAAATCATCAGAAAATCGAATCTCATTACTTTAACGATACATTGATGGACGAAGTCGATGCACGTTGTTTTATCGTTCCATTCACATCACTAGCTAGCAAAGATGGCGTCTGACGCTCGAGGCATCGTCTGCTTAACAATTGCCTCAGTCTGAAGACATTCCAACGGTCACGATAACTTTGTACTAATACGTTAATTTAATTAATTTAATTCTAGTGTGTTTTTTTAGGATGATTAAACCATACTTAAAAGTCCAGCAATGCGACATCTAGGGACAGAAATCTGAAAGCCCACTATTGGATAGACAGACTTTTCATATATAGCTGTTTTGTTAGGCAATTCCATATCAATATGACCGTACTCGTTTGTAGGTTATAATTTGCATACAATGCTTGGGTCGGTAAAGATAAATGCATTTTTTTCTTAGCAACATTCCAATGAAAGTACCATATGAATTGTAATTTGTTTTACGTTTTAAAATAATATTTCATATAAATATACTCCATTCGTAATTTTAGAATGTTAGTGGTAGTAATGAAGCGGAATATTGTTTAAATAGGACATGAAAATGTCTAAAATTAACTAGCTTTAGCCCGCGACTCCGTCCGCGTGGAATTAAAAAACCCAAAAGTGAATAGTCTACGTATTCTTCCAGACTATCCTCTACATCTATAGCAAATTTCATCAAAATCCGTTCAGCCGTTTAAGGCTACAAACTCTAATAAACATCCATCCATCCATCTAAACTTTGGCATTTATAATATTATTTAGTATGATGTAAATATTGACAAATGTCTAATAAGTACATAGCTAAAACCACATACGGCTTACAACAGGCAAATCTGCATACGCTTTGCTACGTAAGAGAAAATTTCAATATCCGTACTAAAGTTTCCTGCAATAACTTTAAAAGTGCGTAATCTTATAATTAGACGAGGTCGTAAAACGCATCCCGAGTGATATTACAGAAGTCGCTAAACCGCAGACCAGCGTCCCAAATGGTTATAAAATTGCTACCATTACAACCGCAAACTGCTGGCGCACATCAAAAGCTTATTATATAGAGATGTGAATGACATATATCGATATTAAAATTTAAACTCACATAAGCAAAGAATGCAAAAAATACCCCTATTTCCGTCGCGCGATTTGGAGATAAACTATTTAACTACGCTGTAGTCTTTGACTCAAAAAATTAAACAAAAAATGGGACTCACCTGAAAGCACTACGTTTCGGATAAAAAAAGAATTTTCAAACACACCACCAGTGCCGGAGATATGGCGTAACACATAACAAAGAATTAAAAAAAACATACAGACGAATTGAGTACCTCCTTCTTTTGGGAAGTCGGTCAAATATAAGTTAAAGAATTATATTATACAATTCGTTAAGTATTTTATTTTCCTCACTTTGTCAAAAATATGTACGTATTTGTGACACCAGTATTTGTAAAAAAATAAACAATTACTGCTTCAACTCAAAGTCACGTCGCAAATAACAAAAAATAAAAGTTTATTGTGTGTTAATGCTTTTTAATCTGAAATGGAACCTCTTTACAAAGTTTTCGTGACTCCGCAGGACCGTTTAAGGCACCATTGGATTTTTTCTAGTCGCGCAACACCGGCCAGTGTCGTGCACGACTCGTTTAAACTCACTTGTAATAAAAAATCATAAAATTGATAATTTCATCTATATCTATACTAATATTATAAAGAGGAGGATTTGTATTTTTAGATTTTTGTATGTATTAAAAAAACTCAAAATCTACTTGGCCGATTTCTTTAACCATTAAAAAGCTACGTTATCGCTGAATAAGATAGACTATATTTTTGAATTTTGCGTGGAAGGAGTCGCACGCAACAGCTACTTTTAAATATTACTACATACTACAATACTTAGGTGAATTTAATTCTACTATTTAATTTTATTTTCATAAAAAAACATAGTTTTCTGTAAATTTTACGTTACAATTATAGGCATAATTTTCTAAACGGCATTAAATATTTAAGAGCAGTAGTAATGTATAACATAAAATCATTTCTATGTTTATTTCTAAGCGTAAAATAATAACACAGAAACATATTACAATATACTAAAAGCTGTACCAACAGTTTAATGTCCTCAGAGTGCAAAAAAGGTCATCGTATTTCCATCATTCAATACGTTTAAATTTAATTTTTTGAGTGTCAAGCGACAAAAACTGATTACATTAAACTTGCCTTTATAAAATAAGAAATGGCGCGAACGCAACCATTATGTCAAGCTGAGGCCCAGCGTCGGGTACATAATATTATGCCAATAAGTTGTTTAAATGTCACTTGTATGTAAACGATAATTGACTTACATTACACAATAATAATAACAGCATTTTGACCGCCGACGGTTGGTACAAAAAGTTTCAATCGATTGGGTCGTTATTTCAGAAAAAAATAGCTGTCCCTGTATATATTTTAGCGATATTTGTTCAAATTTAAAGCTTGCAACGACATATTTCAATAATCTTTTTAACGCCAAATTGACTGTTTTATAAACATGCAAAATCACATTAAAAATTGTACATTAGTACTTCTTTTAAATATCTGTCCCTCGTTTTCATTTACATTAATTTCTTTTCTTCATGTTTTATTAATAAAAACATTAACATTGAAATAAAAAAATCTAATCACGATACATCTTACAAAAATGAAGTATCTAAGAATAGAAGTATCGACATATAATTTTTCATAAACAGCACATCACTAAAGGAGTAGTAAAATATTTAACAGGCTAGTCGGTTGAGCGACGTCGTCGTTTACGTTACAATTGCCCCTTAAAGAAGAAAATACCAACAGGTATTTTAAATATGCATATATGTATAAAATATAGGCATTTTTCATCTATTAATTAATATGTACATCCCTACAGTTCAACTATTTGCCTATAACCTTATTTGTACATTTTTATTAGCAGTGAATACAGATAAAAAAAGCCCTTGCGTATTTCCAGCCAGCATTATTAAATGTCAGCCATGCGGGGAACAGAAAAAAAAAATTTAAAAATCAACATCACATAATGGATGGAAACTGCGCCTATTAAATAATTTATTCAATATTTATCTATCATAACATATATTAAATAAATAGATAATGAGGTCTACTTCAACAGAATCATAAAACTTTTAACATATCGGATCTATGTTATAAATCAATCGGTTATAATTGGTTTTCTAATCGTAAATATTCAATTAATAAAAAAAACCATAGAGACGAATTGAGTACCTCCTTCTTTTGGGAAGTCGGTCAATAAAACAACATTATGCAAAACCGGCTGCCCTAACTGAATCTATTAAGTAAATAATCGATGATTGGGAGATATTCGTTTGCCAATTAATAAGGTTATACGTACTTAATACTTAGTACGTTATTTGTTTCAGAATGGTTGCAGCGGCGTGCAGCGCGCGGCGGCAGACGGACACGTGGATGCGGTGCGACTGCTACTCGAGCACGGCGCAGACCCCAACAAGCAGGACCTTGTGGTCGGTAACAACCAATATTAATACTTACCATGTAGGGAAGTTACTCCCGAGTTAATAGTAACTATGAAACTAATCCTAAATTAATTTTAATAACAAGCAATATGCTTTAAAATTGATCCATTTCACAGATCACATGTGGCGTAAAAATATATACAATTTATTTATATTATTTATATTTAATATTCCAGCACGGCAACACTGCAGCACACGAGGCGGCGTGGAAGGGGTACTCGCGATGCGCGGCGCTGCTCGCGCGGGGCGGGGCGGAGCTGCGCGCGCGCAACGCGGCCGGCTTTGCGCCGCTGCACCTCGCCTGCCAGAACGGACACAACCAGACCTGCCGAGAGCTGCTGCTCGCTGGCGCACAGCCCGACTTACAGAACAATGTTAGTACTCATTAAATCGACCTTCTATCAAGAAACTATAACTACAGTGTTGTAAATACCTTTTTGTTAAATATTTACGTGCATGAAATCTATTTTACTAGCAGTTTATTTCCTTACAGTATGGTGATACGTCCCTGCACACAGCTGCAAGATACGGCCACGCCGGCGTCACTCGCATCCTCATCTCGGCGCAGTGCAAAGTCTCCGAGCAAAACAAAAATGGCGACACAGCTCTGCATATCGCAGCGGCGATGGGCAGACGCAAGCTAACGAGAATATTACTAGAAGCGGGCTGCGATAAATCTTTAAGAAACCATCAAGGGGAAACCGCACGAGATATCGCTACTAGAAAAGGTTTAGAAGAGATCATCAACATTCTGAACACGCCAGTAGCGAAGCAACAAAAGAAAAAAGATAAGCACAGAGACAAAAGCAAAGAGAGAACGATTGATGAACCGGATGATGGTAAAAAGAAAGATAAAGGTAAAGACAAAAAGAAAAAGAACGTAACCTTCGAAACGACACCACCGCCCGTACAATGGTCGCCTTACGGCTGCCATTACTATCCGGATCCGAAATATTTTCCCAAACCCAAACTGAGCTCGCTACCCACCGAACCTTTAAAAAAAGGCGAGCAGTACTTTTTGGATTTGGCGGGAAACATAAAAAAAGGTCCGATAGGAGCTGGTTACACTTGCTACTGTGCACCCTTCTTTAAGCACATGGAGGAAAAATTGAACGAAGACAAGAAAGATTTAAAACGACACATCGACAAAGCGCACGAAAGATTGGACCAAAAAGTAACAGATTTGGAAATGAAAACTCAAGGGCAGATTTCAGAATTAACGAAATTCGTAGCCGCGGAGAGAGCCTTGTGTAAAGAAAGACATAAACATTTGGAGCAGTGGATCACAAGAGGAATGATGTTCAGGGCTTCCGAAAGAACAAGGAAACTGGACTTTAGTCCGAAAGGATCCATAGATATAGCACCTATTAAGAGAACGAGAAGTCTAGAAATATTAGACGTAAACTCAGGAGACTGGAACAAAGTTGATAGAATTATAAAGAGCTTCAATGAAAATACTGAACAATTCGAAAATACCAAAGAATTAAACGATAGTAAGGTGACATCTAAGAGCACAGAAGGCTTAGACAGTAGATCCCCAACGAATCCAAGAAGGAGGCATCTTCTTAAATGTTCTCGAAGTAGCGACCAACTAGACGCCGGTCCGAGTAATTATAGAACTAACCACATATGTGATGAAGAAAATCGTTTGCAAAATGTTACAGCAGAGGTACATATTAAAGCAAATAAAAAGATTACCTCGGTATCACCAGTTTCCATTGAAATTCAAGGTATTACCGAAAGATACGCTTTACCAAGTGAACCGTCTATTCCTAAATCACCAGGCAGCAGTAATCGACAATCAGATTTTAAGGCGAGCGATTCCGAAGGTGACGTAAGGCTCAGAAGCAATCACCAGGAAATCACGCAAACGCCACCTCAATGGAAAAGCCAAGTGCTTCAGAGAACTGCTGAGGATATCAGAAAACGAGTAATGCTAGAGAAAGAGATGTCAAATGTATTAACAAGAAATTCAAAATCTCTTGATATATCACATGATGGCTATGTAAAGCTACACAAACAAGTCAGTTATCCACCTAGAGACGATAATTGCATAGAGAGGGAGCAGAGAAAATCTGTTCTAGAACTAGTGGCTGAAGTAGAACATCAACAGAGGTGTACCTCACCTGAGAGAATGACTCTAACGAAGAAAACACCCACCGACTTTCATGAAGTTCCTATTGTTCAGCCTAAAACACATCCTGGCATTCTTAAAATGCCACAGCAACCGCAGAGGCCGGCTCCCGTTTTAAAAGAAAAACCTCCAAAAAGCAAAAGATTTAGTTTACACAACCTAATACCATTCCCGACCAGAAAAACATTCCAAACACCTCCGAAAGAAAATGGCAACAATTCTGAAAGTAGTGACGAAGAAGATAGTCCAATAAGAACTTCCAATCAACCGGGACCCATGAGAAATTCCAACTTACTTCAAACCCTTCCGATGCCAAATTACGAAACGATGTCCAGTAAATCCCATTCACCTGCACCGCAACAAGCACAACCGCAAAGCAAGCCTTACCACGGTGAAGACATTCGACCCCTGATTCCAAAAGACGCATACTTCCATGAACTCCCTAACCGACAAATCAATCACCAAATGCCTTACAGAGAAATAGACAATCACCCGGTAACTCAGTACCCTTGTCAATCTCAATACGATTACAATGAACCGGGACTTCCCCAAACACAAATAGAAGGACGCAACAGAAATCCCCTGTACCACCATCAGACGGGAGTTTTCGACGCAATGATGCAAGATCATATAATGAGAGAAATGGACCGGATACCGCATCGGTACGGCGATCATTTGGACCAAAATACAGAGATCGAAATCGCCAATCAAGCGGAACATTTCGGCGGTTACTATGGTAACCGTCCACCGGTATATCCTAACTTTAGGGGCAATCCACACGGTGCGAGAAAACCGCCTCCAGACCACAATCTCCTTCACAGCCGCTTGCAATCCTTGGCGATTAACACACATTTGACCGAAACGCAGAGTCAAACAGACAGAGAGTCTCACAATGACTCTGGGTACAGCACCAAAGTGTACGGAAGTTCTCAAGGACCCTCACCGAGTCTGTCCGGCCACGTAGAAGGATCTGATAATCTTTCCGGACAAAGAGTAAACATACTACCCTCTGGGAAGGGTATTGGGCATATTGGCACTTCTAGTTTGGTTTAACATGAATACTCATTTTCTATTTGTAAACTTCAAATCTAAGTCAAACTTTACATGACGTAGTTTAAGTACTTTTAGTTTACTAACTCACTATTTTTTAATAAGTACAAAATATTAAAATCAAACAATTAAAAGGTCATCAATAAAAGTACAAATGAAATTTAAATTTGTTGTTGCCATGTATCATGATTAATAGATTAAAAATTAATATATAAATTAAATGTAAGGGTTGCCTTATTAAATGTTTGTAAAAATGTAAAAAGTGCTAAATAAGATAATCCTCAATTAAGAGAAGAGAATTATTGTATTTGTATGTAATTTTGTATTTATTGTGTTTATTTTATAAAGGTTTGTACTGATATTAATTAAATAAATGCACTTTTGAAGTGTCACCGAGCACAAATTGAGTTTCAATTTAATGAACCTTTTATATCAATTACATTAAAAAAAACTTAAAAACAGACGTAAATAAAAAAACGTACATACGTGTAAACATTTATTCTTGCTTAAAATTTAAACTAATATTAAACTTAACTATAAAACATAAGTACATAATTACAATTTCATGAAAATGACTATAGAAATCGGATTTTTCCCAACCGTCACCCCGCCCTGTCCCCGCGTGGGGACAGATGGGAATAAATAATTTCATCCGTCCAACCTTGTAGTCCCACTATCACCAATAAGGTGACAGATGGAACCGTTAAGTTATAAAATAAGTTCCAACCGTCCCCTCGTCGCAAAACGTGGGACGGATGAAACTTTTTATTATTGTCTGTCCCCACGTGGGGACAGGGCGGGGTGACGATTGGGAATAATCTTAGAAATCCAATTTTCTTCTAGTCATTGAATGAAATGTCAAATTGAATGACTTGTTTTACTCTATGGTCTTAAACTTCGTTCACTCCAACTCATTTCTTTATAAAAGTCACGTATAGTGGTATGATATAGAGGAATTCCATTCATCACAGAAGACCTGGCCGAGGTTATTTTCACCGCTACATAATCTCCAGGTTTTACCAATCGCTTTCCGCCATCTTCTGATAAAATATCCGTTTGATCAAAAACAACTTTGATATAAAATTCATTTCTACCCATCATTTGGCCAGTTTTTTTCAAACTACCCTCAACTAGTACTAGATGTACTTTCCCAATTTCAGCTTCGTTTAATATCTGACATTTCCTTCTGTATATTTCTAGCATTCTATTATGACGGTCTTTCTTCACTTCTTCTGGTACATCGTCTTTGTAACGACGATATGCTGCTGTTTTCTACGAAAAACGATATTTAAAACATTTTAATATAAATAAATTACATGTAGATACCTAAAGATTATTTGCTTCTGAATTCTAATAAACACAAGAAACTCGTGATATTAACCATGTTAATAAAAGGTCCTTCGAGCAGGATTTTACAATTTTTCCAGTGCAAAAATGTAAATAAAATTAATAGTAACAAACTTAACTAATATAAACTCACCTCTCGCATGCTGTATGGAAATAAAAATGCTATATTATAATCAACTATTTCCATTAATGACAATGTTTCTTGAAACTCTAACTCCGTCTCGCCGCAGAAGCCACATATCATATCCGTTGATAATCCAACTGGAAAAGTTTACAAAACTAAGAAGTAATACGATTTAATAATTGTTTAAAAAAAAAGCAAATTGCCTATGTGGTTTTCCAGACTATCCTCTACGTCTATACCAAATTTAATCAAGATCCGTTCAGATGTTTTGGCTACAAACTCTAACAAACATTCATCCATCCATTCATCTAAACTTTCGCATTTATAATATTAGTAAGAAGTAAGATATTTTGTGTACAAGTCTTCACAATTAAATATTCTTTCTTTCTTTACATGGTATTAAAAATTCTGCGTTAATTTCAATAGGAAATTGGATATTAGACATGTTCTTATAAAATAAATGCATAGGATAATAATGCAAAATCTTAAGGGACATAGAAATTTTAATTTTGAAATTAAAAAAGAAAAGAAAACAGTGTGTAGATCAAAAATTATGCACTCACCACCAGGTATCTTCTCTTTAACGGTATTTACAAGTTCCAAATAGGCCTCCCTCGTGTATCCTCGCCTCATCCTCTCCAGCACGGAGCTGGAGCCGCACTGCGCGGGCAGGTGCAGCAGTTTGCAGATGTTAGGTCTGTCTGATATCACTTCTAATACCTAGACCATAAAGACCTAATTACATCGCTCATTAAACAGTAGTAGATGCCAACATCTGTCGAATAGGTGCAATAGCCACATTGAGATAGGCGTGAAGTGGAAGCAATTCCACATACACTATAAGTGAATACTAGAGAATTTCAATCCCTATTCCCTTCGCCCTTCTATACTAATATAATAAAGAAACACACATTTGTTATATAGGATGTCCGCAATCACAAAATATTTTAAATAGTTATTTTTATAATAAAAAGCCCTACAATTAAGACATGTTTTAAGAGCACCAATTACTTAATTTTACTTGTATTAAAAAGTATGTCATTTTGAAATACAAACCTCATCAGGAAAATCTTTAGGATGTGCGGCAGTGAACCTTATTCTCATTTCAGGATCGATAGCGGACACCTTGTCTAATAAATCCGCGAATCTCAGGCCACCTTTCTTACTCTTGTATACTGTTTTGAAGCCTGTACCAATAAAGATGAATATGATTTATAACATTTTTATTTTAGCCTACTAGCTTTCGCCCGCAAATCAGACCGTGTAGAATTATAAAAAAAAAAAAGTGTTCTTTCAGACTATACTCTACATCTATGCCAAGTTTCATCCAAATCCGTTCATCCGTTTAGGCTACAAACTCTAACAAACATCCATCCATCCATCCATCCATCCATCTAAACTTTAACATTTATGTTAGTATGAAATATGATTCTTTCACTAGTAATAAGCTACATTGTCACTGAATGACATAAGCTATATTATTAGATTTTAATTCCGCAGACAAAGCCAGATGCAAAATCTAACTATACATTACCTTTAGCTAATTGTGTAGCCGCTGGTTCAGACTGTTGAGTTACATCTCTATAACTGTTAACATTCTGTCCTAACAAGGTGACCTCTTTCACGCCTCTTCCCGACAAATGTCTGACTTCTTCTAGAAGAGATGTAACTGGTCTCGATCTCTCACGACCTCTTGTGAATGGCACAATGCAATAAGTACACATGTTGTCACAGCCACGCATTATTGAACTGAAAACAGAAACACTCAAGATGACACACTCGGAGTTAGACACTAAGGGTATTTCTTACATTGTTATAGGCCTATGCCACTGTTTCCTACATCCCTAGCTTTGTGGCCAGTTTTCTGCATAATCTGTGTGCCTTAGATTGAATTTAAATTTGAAAAATGTACACAAAAACCACTTATGCAACAATTTTAAGATTTTTCCTGCTAAAATCTTAGTGATAGAATAAAATTATTTTACACTGTACCACATATTCTTAAATTAGAAGTTTCAGAATCCCTTAATGGCTAGAACATCATAACATTGCCTATCTTCTAGATATTATAAGAACAAACCCTAATTCTCCACACTTAAGCATTAATAACCATATAGCTTACACAAATGCAGAGACATTATTCTGGTTCAAGCTGACTGGCATAACATCGGCATATGTCTCATCCAGTGATAGCAATACATTGACAGCTGTTTGCCCACTCTCCGTTAGCGCCAGTAGCCTTGGCAAGTCTCGGTAACTGTCTGGTCCAGCCACTGGTAACATAAATAAAATATATCATCAACTACGCCTTAGCCAATTCACAGGGTCACAAGCGTTTGTAAACCTTAGTATATTAGCTCAATTTTTAAAGCTACCGTCTCCCTGTTGGCAACGCTACTATTGATTTATTTTAGAGTCTAAAGTATTATTAACTAAAAATAATTAAATCAAACAAAATCTATAATTAATCTTTGAAAATTTTACCAACATCTACAGCTTTTTCCTTTTCAATTAACTTCTCCTTCAATCGCTCCGCCATACAACCTAATATCCCAATTTTGACTGGTTTTTTGTTAATTTTCGAAATCGCACGTCGCCTTTTGAATCCACGCAAATGATCTAAGCGATGCCAAATCTTGCTTTCAGCGCCTTCTCTAACTGCGCACGTCATAACGAGGAATATATCAGCTTCCTCCTCTACCTCCGTCTTCTGGAATCCACTCTTCTTCAAAATAGACCATACAATTTCAGTATCGTTAAGGTTCATTTGACAACCATATACATCGAAGAAAACTTTTCTCGTCTCCGTTTTATGAACATTTGACAAATAGGGTATATCTGGAGGATCTAAATTTATAGGTTCCTTAATTCCAGAGGAAGCTAGAATAAAATCTTTTAAATCAGGGCCTTTTTTTAACTTTTCTTTCAAGTCAAGTCGAGATGTGTTATAGTTACATCTGCACAGGTAAGACGGATAAAGATACTGTTTTGTTAGAAATGTAGACCATCGGAGAGAAAACATATTGCTGAAGTTGAGTTTAATCTTTCGTTATTTAACTAGTTGGATAAATTAACAAAAAAACTATAATTAGTAAAACCTAACCTATAATTTATTTTTAAATAAAATTAATCTTTTATTTCAAAAACAGCTGTCCAGTTGTCAGAGACACAGACTTCGAATTACCAAAATAATAGAAATTATTTTGATAAGTTTACTAATTTATTATTGCTAAATGTATTATAGTGGTTACAGAGTTTTTTAATAAAAATGAAAAGCTAAAATGTTACATAAAAAGTTCAACTTTAAACATTAAACAATAAGTGCGCAAGATGCCATGTCTTTAGACTTTCATTTTTTTTTATTAATATAAATCAAACATGGCGATGACATTTGTTTGACGTTTGCATTTTGGATTGACTTTTCAACTTCTTTCCAATTTCGTGTAAAACGCAGTTCTTATATATCTTAGATAAAGAAATGTTTACTTAGACCAGTTTATTACAAATAAAACGAGGACAGTTGGTTTATAAAGAACAAAATGAGCGATCGCATCTACAAAGGTATTCGAATGTATTTCGTAAGGCCCCCTTAAATTATTCCAAAAGAGGAAAATAACTTATTCACTAGATGTTATTACTAAAATGCATATATTTTATTTATCTTTGCCAGTGTTTTCGCATTGGCAGGGTCAACTCGATCCGCGCGTGATGATTCTAGAGCGGGCAGGGAGAGACAGCGTTCGAGGTCTCGGTCTCGATCTCCGAAGCGGAGATCACAGCACACCGGGCGATGGGATGCAAGAGAAGATTCTAGAAGTCGGGAACAAGGTAAGAGACAACGAGAGACATTTTACTCTCATTTCACAAGTTATAATTGCATTGGAATACTTTTATCTTCTAATTTAACAATAGCTTGTATTCTGTCTGAATTTAAGCCGATACAATCAATACTACTTTTAAATATAAAAGGTTATGTTAGTTTGTGATTTGAAAAGAATTTGAGATGCCCTGACAACTAAATAAATGGTATTATCTCTTTAATGTATTTAACTTACAATATCACAAAGTCCCATCTTTTTGTTGAATTTCAGATAAACAAAGTACTGTAGACAAATGGGAGGAATCAGATGAAGAAGTGCCAGCACCACCACCGCCTCCGCGCATCAGTAAGATCTCCATTGGCTTCACCAAACCTAAAGCACCCATTAAGATGACACTGGGAATGTCATCTAAGGGTCCTGGTAATGCAAAGCCTTCAGTTGCATCAGTGTTCAATGCAGATGATGATGATGAGGAACCTGAAGAGATGCCGGCGGAGGCTCGCATGAGGATGAGAAATATCGGAAGGTAAATTATACTTGTTTTAAGATTTATGTGATTACTAGTAAGTTATAAATGCGTGTTGAACATCAACTTTACCTTATTGTAGATAAATTTTGTCCACAATTGTATGCTTGGAATTTAAAAAAATCTTAAATATAGTTGTAGCTTTCTAATGGCAAAACTTTTTTTAAATTGATGCAGTAATTTTAGAGTCTATTACTTACAAAAAAAATACCAATCTTTTCTCTATAATATTACTATAATTAGATTGAGATATCTTAACTGAGGAAAAGCTTTTGTTACAGTCAAACAACTCATATTTTATCTTTTCCAATTTTTTGGTATTATGGCCATTGTAAAGACTGTTAAAATAGTTTATCTTATTTAATGCAGGGAGACACCAACATCAGCGGGACCCAATTCCTTCGGCAAAACAAAGCAAGGTTTCTGTGACGCTAAGAAGGTGTTTGAAAAGAATCTGAAGCATGCTCTAGAATCTGTGGACAAACCGACCATGGCCAAGCTGCCACAGACTATATACAAAATTAAAGGTCCATAATCAATGTACACTGTTGGTCTTGTCTTGTAGAATTTGATCTATACTTGATAATGTTTTAAAAAGTGTAATATAGATTTTATGTAATTTTTTCAAATACCACACTACTCTTGAACATCTAATAATGCAGAAGATTGAAGTAGTTTCTTATTCTGACAACTTTAACAGCAACAATTAAAAAAACACTTTTTAATACACTGAGAAAAAAATATTATAAGTAGTATTTGTTCAATGCAAAAACCTAAAATTTGTATTTTTCATTTCTATATATTAATTTAGTTTATATTGTGTTTTGTATTGAATTTATAGAAATTTGGTTTTCACAGCATTTTATTGGGTGCCATCTTAACTAATATGAAATCTAATGCAATTTGAATTAAAGTGTTTTTCTTATCTACATATCATATATATAAAATATAAATACAGTATATTTTGTCTTTTATCTGTGCAGATGGTTGAAAAAATGTAGTTTTCGAAATAAATTTTAAATTTCATGAAAATCTTTCAATTTGCACATAAAGTTCTGATGCACTTTGTAAATGCAAATAGTAACAATTAGGTAATAAGATATATTATGTACTTGTGTTATATATTATAATGTTAATAAAGCCAACTACACACTTTCAGGTTTAACTGTACAGTTAAAATTTTGTTTACACTTCAGTTTTAACTGTCCAGTTTGAAATGAATGTATATCAGGCTTAATAGATGACTTTAGGTTGTTCACACTAAAGTTTAAAGATTTCCACAGTAGTAAAACCACAACAGTAGGAAATATCAAATCCCAAACAATTTATGTACTATGTGAATACTGAGCAATTACTTAAATTTTCATCTAGAAAACTTTTGTGTACTATATAGCTTAATATATTTTTTACGAAACATATGTATTGGCTATGTTTTTTAGTTGTAAGCAGGAATGTCAATAGGTAGTCCTTGCCTTACTTGTAATATGCTAGCTAGAGTTAATAAAAATGTATTAAAAATGCTGTTTTCATTTTAATTATAAGTTTATTTTGTAGTTCTTTATATCAATGGGAAGATCAATTAGTGAATTGATCTGTTAAACAGGTTTATTTAAGTTTGGCAGTGAATCAGTTTCTATATATCATGAATTCAGTGGATAAGTGGGAGCTTGGAAGACTGTTTTTGCTTCATCCTGAATTTAAAGTGTTGGTTAATGTTACTAATTTCTATCTTTATTATTAAACTAGCTTTTACCCACAACTCCATCCAATGTGGAATTGAAAAAGCTCTGTTCTTCCAGATTTTCTTTCATATCCTCTATATCTATACCAAATTACATAAAGATCTGTTCAACCTTTTAGGCTATAATCTAGCAAACATCTATCTTAACTTTCACATTTATGATTTTAGTAACATTTAATCCTCACTTCCACTACCAATCTATGCTAGCAGCGGCACAACCAAGTAGGTACAAAATACTAGTGTTTAGCCTGTCCAGTGACTTTGATTTGAGAAATTATTCAGGTCAAAATATTGTCATTCAGCATTTCATATTTTTATGTTTATTGTCTCCCAAATAAAACATTGACTTTTAGAAATCTTAATATAAATTGCAAAAGTTAGGATGGATATATGTTACTACATATCTCCATAATGACTTATTGGATCTCACTGATATTTGTCACAGATGTTGTATTATATATATTCTAGAAGTCCATATAGGCTATAAAGTAAAAAAAAACAATGTAAGTTTTTATATTTTTATTAATTAAAGTAAATCACTTTCTCTGCACATTCTGTGGGCGCTGCATATCCCTGGGGAAGGTGCTCTTGGGCGGTGTACGGATACGCCTATCCTTCTTGGATCTGTTGCGCACAACTTTACTGTGGATGGCGCATGACACGCAGTAGTGAAGCTTGGCATACAGCTTGGGGAGCTGGAATGCTGAAGAAAGATATACAAATTAACTAACATTATCTTATAAACAAACAATTTTAAGGCTAAATTTGAGCATCCAAGATATTTTAAAAGACATATACACACTTCTTAACACTTTATTTTTACTATATCTGTAGTTGTTAAATGGATTATTTCACTAATACTCACATATACTATTAAGGTCTGTAAAATTCTGGATAGAGAATGATTAAAGGATTTTAGCGTTAATTAGTAGTCATCTTTAATGTAGGCTTCACAACGCTTCTATTGTCAAAAGCCCCTTCAAAAACATTGTTGTCATTTCTCTTTCAATGGGAGTGAAAGAGATAACAATATGTTGTGTTACACGTGTTTCAGCAGTGGAAATCCAAGATTCCATAGGGTTGTTATGGATAAACAGCCAGGATAAACCTTATTCTAACCCTTATCATTTCTTCTGACAGGTAAACTAGTCATCACTAATTTTTAATACAAAATTACATAATGTGTTGTTTTACTCACAAGTATAAACGGAGGCTTCATTTATATCTCTGACGGCAGCCGCCTCAACAATGTTCCTGATCACGAATTTCTTGATGGCTTTGTCTTTGGGCACGCATCGCGCGCAGTTTGTGCACCTTACGGCCTTAACGTGGCCACGGCCGTGCTTGGCGCGTCCTCCATTGCGGCGTTTGCGTGTCTGTAACCAGAATTTTACTTTAAAGCCACATGTTCGGGTCGTGCCGCCATGACAAACTCACACCTATCTATCATCAAAAGCTATAACAAGATTAGGGATTTTTACATTAACACTCTGTATGTTATGATAACAGTTTACAATCACTTTAAAATGATTCAATGCTTTATTTTTAATAAAATGTTACGCACCATATTTCTAACCTCCTTCACTGTAAACGAAGAACGACGGAAAAGAAACTATGATCATAGACAATTGTGAATGAAAAGGTGAATGATGGTTGATTTCCGATTTCTCGATTTAGTAATCTGTGGGTTTCCGTCAAGAAAAAGTAAAACAGGGTTAATTAAACAATTCTCTTACTGGAAAACGCGTTTTTTTCTCGTTTATACAAAGCACATAGACCTGGAAATTCTGGCTTTGTTTTGTCCCTGTCTGGTATTAAACAACTCAATGCAATACGGAAAATAACCCCTTGTCTATGCTAATTCTGTCATTCATTCCTTTCAATTCCTTTCATTTTTGTATCTGTGGTTCAGCCAACTCTAAATTTTTTGTTGTCTGTGCTCTGTGCGAAAAAAGTTCTTATTCTTTCTTACATTTCATACATTCAGTTCAATCGTTGTTTGTGTAATATTATTTTTGTTATAATTATAATAGTTTAAAGTTTTAAAATTTTCTTTGTGTTCTACCAAATATAGGGTTTGATGTTACCACTTAGCAACGAACAAACACATGTTTACATCGTCATCAAGTGATTGTTCAAGAACTGTGGCTATATATTTTATCATAATTTAAGTGGTATACATTTCTCGGAATTACAATGTTGCGTAGATAGATTTGGTTGTGTACCGCGTGTGAAATGTCACAACATGGATACCCTGAGAGACTGTCCAATAGATCGAAAGGTTTCCAAGAGGATGGTCCAAGTCAGCCCACTATGGAGGTATTGGTGGAGACCCTTACGGGTACGGCTTTCGAAATGACAGTATCTCCTTCTGATACTATATTTGCTATTAAATCGAAGATATTTCGGGTGGAAGGTAAGCTGCACCTGCATCTATTACACAACTTTTATATTTCTTTTTTTTTTAAGTGCCATTAGCATTGAACTTTGGATGAGGTCGATTGGTTTGGCTAGTCCTTAATTGATCCCTGGTAATTGGAGACTATTGACCAAATAATACTGATCTCAACAAGATAACAATATGAGTCACTTGTATAATAAATATGTCCTACAAAATGTCAAACATGTATACTAAAGTTACACTTATTGGATTAGTATTTTTGTATATAAGTTTAGTCCTTAAACTTATATAAGTTATAAATACATTGCAGTTAATGAATTAGCTGTTTTTATAAGTGATGTTCACTTTTTTATGAATGTGAACAAAGTCCATATATTTTTTATCTCAATAACTTTGCTGTAGAACATTAAGTCAACTCTTTTTACCTCTATCTACCCCCTTAGAGTACATAGAAAGATGCCTCTTTAAACTAAAACTTACTTATAAAAAAAAAAAACTTGAATACACATTTTTTTGCGTTGTACCAGTGGAAATGTATTGTATAACATGAATTAATCTATAAAAATTAGTTTAAAATCTTCTAAATTCTGATATACTACCCTCAGTGATGTGAGGTCATAAATTTTACATTGTATCAGGGTCATCATTCAGTTCTAAGGCATCTGAGAGGATTAACTGCATCCAATTACTGCTCACATTCTTAACATAATATTAGGTAACAAATAAAATAAAACTATGTTAAAAATAGTTAGTCTGAGATATATAAAAACCCCTTATTGTGGAATACAACAACTTTATACACAAATTAGAAATATTGAAGTGATCTCCTGTCCAAGATGTTTACCCAAAAAACAAAGTAGTCTATGTGTTCTTCCAGACTGCTCTACTACTATGCCAAATTTCATTGAGATCTGTTGAGCCTTTCCTAACAAACATCTTTCCATCTAAAGTTTCTCATTTACATTAGTAAGACAGTTAGGGTGGGGTTGTGGTTGATTAGGGTGGGGGCCCTGATCAACTATCAAAACAATCCCAGGAAGATGGTGACATAGTGTGGTCCTTTGTTGCCGTAACATTGTGGAGGCACAGGGATAGTGAGTGCCGAAGGTTCCGGTGTGTTCCTTGGAGATCCTAGATCCTATGTCACTTGAGGATAGCCACCGAGAGGGTTTTAGTAAGATAGGGTATACTGTGTTAGCAAAGTATGGGCATGTTATAAGGAGGGATGAATCATGTGTATCAAGAAAAACTTTAATTATTAGTCTGGATTTACAGTAGAGGTAGGCCTAGAAAGAGATGGATGGAAGGTGAGATGATCAAGAAGGGAGTGATGACAGAAGATAAACCTGGAGAACAAAATCCTGCTGTGAAAAGAGAGTATGATAAAGATGGGAAGATGGTTAGGGTATGCCAAGTTCTCACTGTCACAGGAACTGTTGTCTCTATTTGTTGAAGGTAAATGAAAGGGATGAAAATTCTTTTTTTTAGGTTGTTAAAAGATGTCATATAACTTGTTTCTCTAGTGTCAACTCATGGTGAAACAATGAGATAAAGTACCAAATAATTGTTTTTTTTTATTAAGTTTTGTATCACTTTTCCTTTTATTTTGTTTTGATACATATTTCTCTCAGTGAGTCATTGTTAAGTATATATTGAATGCTTGTGATATTATATAAATACCTACATTTATGGTTAAGAATGTTTGTACAATATCATTTGTTTGATTGCTTACAAGGACAGTAAACAATGGAATTAAATGACATTTAAAAAATATCACATATGTTTTTTTTTATAATATAAGGTGACAAACGAGCAAGCGGCCACCTGAATCCACCGAAATGGAAAGTGACCGATGCCCATAAACATCCGCAATTGCAGATGTGTTGTCCACCCTCAATTGACGGAGGAGGAGACACAAATAAAGAGGACATTTCCCCTTCCCACGCGTCTCCTCCACCGTCAAATCCACTTTTCCTTCCCATCCTTTCCTCCCAAGAAAAGGGTGGAAAGGGAAAGGGACTTTATACATGGACTTATACATAAATGTTACTTCTATGGAATACATGTCTCAAACTCCCTGGAATCTTAGTATAGAGAAGATGAGGATAGTAAAAAAACTATCCATTTAAAATTTAGTATTAGAGACCTAAAAAAACCATAGACTGTCCTCAATTTATTAATGCGACATTTGTAGATCTTGCTATGCTTGCATTTAAAAAATGATGCAATTCCTGATTAGCCAATCTTTTGTGTATTTTTACATGTGATGTGGCAGGTGTTTTCTCTTGGCCTTGCGCCAGCCTTGTGATTCATTGTCACACTGTTACAACACTTGTGTTTATATCTATGCCAAGTATTGCCTATTTCCTGATTTACTATATTTGTATACTTAAGAATTATTGTAATTTTATTGTGTGTTGTAAAACAAAACAAGTATGTTGGTAAATACTAGATTTCCTGTCGCCTTTATTATTAAAGGTCTGTAATTAAAAACTATGCAACTGTAAATGCGGATATCAGAGTAGTGGTCGCATTGCTATTTTGGGGAATACCGGCTACTTGCCAGTTTGTCATCTTATGGTATAAAATAAATCGACATTTTTTTTTTAATAATGTTTCCAGGTATCCCAGTATCCCAGCAGCATTTAGTATACAACTTGCGGGAGTTGGCTGATGGCGCGTCGCTACGTGACCATGGGGTGGCTGCGGGCGCGCGCCTTCGCCTCGTGCTGGCGCTCCGTGGCGGACCCGTTACCACGCGCAGGCCTCCGCCACCCGAGATACCTCCTCCTGATAGGTGAGTGTACTATATGTTATTTTAACAGTAGAACTAAGTCTGAGAATACTGGCTTGTAATTATTATTAAATTTTATTTGAGAAAATTTTTTTCGAAACTCGTACACTCTGTATTATTCTTACAAGTTAATCTTTACGCAAAGAAACGCGCGTAGGAAATTCATATACACATTTTGTTAATTTGATTTTCAAGGTAAAGACAGTAAGTTTTATTGTATCTGGGGTCACAGTAATGTCCACATTTCATCATCATCACCAGCTCACTATAAGTCCCCACTGAGGGGCTCGGAGCCTACCCTAAGTTTGGGAGTGACTAGGGCATAGTCAACCATCCTGCAGAGCGGGTTGGTTGACTTTGAAATCACTGATTTGTGTAGGTTGCATTTTGAAGTTTTCCTTCACTGTTCCCACTTCTGTATTTTTATAATGTTACAGAGACGATTTAGAGTGGAGTGGCGAGGGTGGTAGTGGGGGTGGGGGGGAGTGCAAGGTGGCCGTGCTGGTGTTCCGCGACGGCGAGCGCGTCAACATGGTGCGCATGCGCGAGAACAGGGACGGTACATTCTCCCCGCTGGACCATGCTAAATGTGAGCATTGTTATACTATTAACACAAAGGAAAAGTACGAGTCGAATGATATATTAAACCTAGAAAAAGTTGACCGGTATAGCCTACAAACAGTCATTATCGGTTCAGTAAAAAATAAAGAAAAAAACTTCCGGCAACTACAATTAAGTTTTTTTAATTCTAATGGTTTTTACGAATTTTATCGTATCTTGACGGAAACGCTTTACTTTGATGTAAATAGGGTCAATTGCTTAACTAATCAATTTAACGACGACATTAAAAAAATATTTTTTTAATACTTGAATATGTTTTACATTTCATTTATACCAATATTATAAAGAGGAATGATTTGTATTTTTGTATGTATTGGAATAATCAAAAACAACCGATTTCGAAAATTCTTGCACCATTAAAAAGTTATATTTCCACTGAGTAATATAGACTATGTTTTTACTATTTCCTTCGCGAGCAACAGCTAGTTGTGAAATAAGCAGCATTAGTTTTCGTTACGCATCGAAACGACTATCTCCATCTCTGTCTAACGCTGCGTTCAGATTCGTCGTCCCTGTCGCACCTGGTGGAGCACGAGGACGACGAGTGCGCGGGCGCGGGCGGGGGCGGGGGCGCGGGGGCGTTGCCGGAGAACGCGGTGACGATGGGCAAGATGCTGGACCTGCGCCGCCGCATGGAGTCCCTCTCCCTGCACAGGAGACGTGCTCCCCACAGACCAGGTTCTTACGTCATAATTCACAGCCTTTTATTCTGAAATTAGATAGCGTCATAAATGGTGATTACGTCATAACTTGATATAATGATATCGTTTTTGGTTAAATTTGAAATACGGTTAGATTGACATTGTATTAACTCAATTTTATTATTTACATTGTGAAAAACTTGTATTGCTAATATCAATGTTTGAATGCTCAAATGACAACATAACATCTTGCCATTGGCTGATAATTTAAGTAATCAAAGTAATTTTTCCTTGTTGCTATTGGCTTGTAGTTTTTGTCTCTTTCTCGCAGAGGTTTTATTTCCAATTTACTCACCTTCTAATTTAAATAGCGTGACAACATATATTCTAAAGCATGTCGAAAGGATAAGGCTTTTTATTAAAAAAAATAATTATCCAAAAATATACTGTGATTACTAACATCATGTATAACAAAGTGTGTGTTTATGCTTTATTATAATAATATAGACATGTAGAATAAAAAACTGCTGGAAAAAAATAAAAATGTGTCCAAGTTAATAGTAATTATTAATAGTATTTACTTATAGGTGATCAAGTAGATATCCAGAAGACGAGAAGCGAGGAGACGCTCTCCGTGCCGAGCCTGCTGGAGGACGGCTACGAGTGCTACAAGCGCTACGACTGCGACTGCGCCTGCGCCTACGACCGCGCCTACGACCGCGCCTACGACCGCTACACGCTGCTGCCGCCGATACGAGCGCGCGCGCACTCCAACCACTCGCTCGCGGACACGCTCACGGATACGCTCGCAGACACGCTCGCGGACACGCTCGATACAGACAGGTTAGTGATACTCTGTGGCGAAGTCGCAGTTTGTTCTGTCAAAGATTATGTAATATTGCAGACATGCTCGACAAAGACAGGTCATTGATACTCTGTGGCGAAGTCGCAGTTTGTTCTGTCAAAGATTATGTAAAATTGCAGACATGCTCGACAAAGACAGGTCATTGATACTCTGTGGCGAAGTCACAGTTTGTTCTGTCAAAGATTATGTAATACTTGCAGACATGCTATACGACTAACAAAGACGATAATGTTTTTCGTGCTTATGTATATGGGTTTTTATGTAAGTTCCTTTGTATCGCCCTGGATCCTAAAGGACAAACGATTTTGACGAGTGAAGTGTCTTCCGAATCCTCTTCCCTGAAGTGTCAATGAGTATATTGCATAAGAATAAAAAACCTACAGTCAACGTGAGAAATAAAATACTAAAAAAGGGAAAAGTTCAAATTGTACTTGGCGTAACCTTTTTTCCCATTTTTTTTCGATGTCGAGTATATTAATGTATTAGATTTAGTCTGTCATAGTTGTTTGATTATTATTTCCATGCAAACGAAGTTTCGAGTAAAAGTTAGTTTATACTAATATTTGAAGAGGGAATATTTTATATTTTCAGGTTCAAGTTGCCGGAGACGTTGGCGGGGTCTATCCTGGTGAAGGGACGCGAAGGCGAGGAGGGCGTGGTGCGGGAGTGCGCCGCGACCACGCCCGCTCTCGCACCCCTACCCGCGCCTAAATACGGTATTTATCTACAATGATCACTGGCCTAAAATATCTATTACCATCATTTAATAGAAAAAATACAATGGTACGATGGATTTGTAAGCCGTTAGATCCCATTGAAAACTCCCGAAACTATGTTATAAAATTCATTATTTCACGCGGACGAAGCCGCAGGGAAATAGCTAGTAAATAATACAGTTTTACCTGGTTTCAATGAGCACGTTATTAGTTTTACAAAGCTATATAATTAGATAGGTTTATTATAATATTGACATGTGTACAGGTGCGTTAGTGGGCGGGGCGGTGCGCGGTGTGGGCGGCGCGGGCGGCGCGGGCGCGTGGCGGCGCGGCTACGGCTCCAGCTCGCAGCTTACGTGCGGCGCGCACCGCCCGCCCGCGCCGCTCTCCGCCTCCACCTCGGACCTGGAGACACTCACACGGAACAGGTATCACATCCTTATGGCTATCATCCGCTATTGCGAATGTCTATGGGCCATGTAACTTCGCCATTTTGGCGGATTCAGGTGTTTTATTTCTTCTTATTCCACGTAGACGGACTCGCGTAGAAACAAAAGTAGCCTGTGTCTTCCAGACTATCATCTACGTCTATGCCCATTTCCATCGAGATTCGTCCAACAGTTTAGGATACAAACTCTAACAAACATCTACCCTTTTATCTAATTTTCGCATTTATAATATTAATAAAACAAGATACCATTTTTATTTCGTTTTTAGTTTTAGTTGTTTTTTAGCTGTCGTTAATAGTAAGAAGAAAAAATAACAATATTCTCGCGTTCATCAGCTTTCCATCAACGTTTCGTTGAAATCGGCCCAGCCGTTCCAGAGATATACTGATAGACAATATGTAATATACAATAATATATAATAATAAGAAATGTGTAGGTATTTTTGGATGTTAGCATTACGTAATAAAGCGTTTACACGGTGTGTATATGCAAATAAATTATACAATTCAAGCGGAATCCTTACTTGTGCTTAAAAAATCAACTTTTTAACTAATAACTGTACATGTAAAAAAATTACATTAATTTTGCAGAATCCTGCCCGCATTGAGCCGGCACCGCAACCGCGAGCACTTACACCTGAGCGACGAGCGACTGGAGCTGACGCCGCAGTGTCCGCACGGCCAGCCGCAACCGCAACCGCAACCGCAGCCGCACAAGCTGCGGCGCCTGCGCTGCGGCGTCTGCCGGCGGCGGCTCGGCGCGGCAACAGAGCACCGCTGCCGCTGCGGAGGCGCCTACTGCGCGCCGCACCGCTACGCAGAGGTGCACGGCTGCAACTACGACTACAAGGCGCTCACGCCGCACCGCAACTGATACAACCACAATACGCCAACAGCCACACTACGCCAACAACCACATTACACCAACAACCACGTTACGCCAACAACCACATTACACAACGGATACGTCCATTAAAGCTAAACATTTTTACAAATTGTATGACCTCACTGGCATCAATTAATAACATGCCAGCTTGTCAGTCCAGTTTAAACGCTACTGGCTAATTGGCTATAAATTAACGTTTAATGTGAGTGCGGTTATGGTTTGAGTTGGCACATTGAATCAAAGAATACACTTTCATTCGACGTGCCAACTCAAATGCTGGTTATACAGTGGGTTTGTAATACTTTAATTAAACGTCTCATTCTCTCTTTGTGAAGGAAAAGAGATTTATTTTGTGGCATGTGTGCGGATTCACGGAAATATATACTGGTACAAAATCTGGCTCGCTCTATACAGTTTATATTGTTTTTACTTTATATAAGGTGTTTTTATATTACTAAATTTGTGTGATTTTTAGTGTGATTTGGAAGGAAATGCGTAAGTTTTAAAGGGTTAAGTGTTGAATGTCGAAATCGATTAAATTTTTTATTAATTTCACAATTTGGTGTATTATTGTTTAGGAACATCCTGTAGGGGGTTTTTGTAAAGATAAATTCGAGCCAGTTTTTGTACCAGCAAATTTCCCGGGACTGACTTTTAATAATGATTAAATTATACAAAATAAATTGAAATAATCAAATTTAAATTGTTTTTTTCCAAATAAAAATGTTTTAATCAATCAACAATTATATTTTAATGATTATAACAGTACTATTTTTATCTTATTAGCTAACATATAGGAATTTAATTTTTACTTTATCTGAAATATTTCTGTTTATGTCAAATATAATATGATATTTTTTATCAATAAACTAGAAATATAACAATGTTTTAATGATTTATTGTATTTTCATTGAAGTCGAATAATTTGATTAAAATCATTTTAAAATTACGACGTTAATTTTAATGATTAAAATTTTAATGATAAAATTTAATGATAAAAACTTTAATGATGAAAATGTTAATGATAAACGCGAGTCACGTATTTGACATGTTTTTTTCGTAAATCATCGAGATAAATTTTATATTCAATGGACCGATTTTGTATTTAAATGATTTTGATGACTTAAAACTCGGTCCCGGGGAAATTTGAATCATTACAATTTTAATGAAAAGTGTCTTATAGCACGTTAGTGCTCTAGTTGTTAATGTTTGATAGTTTTGAACGCGCCGGATATCTCTTGATATAAAACTACAATTAATAATTAATTTCACGTTTTGTGCCAGTCTTGCCAGTTAAAAAACAATTGAAAATTGCACTACAGATTATAAAAGACAATTAAATTCTAAAATCACGATGTAGTTTTTGGATTTTTTTATGGTCGCGTTTAAAACTTCTCCCGTTCGTCAAATAAATAGATTAAACCAGTTTAATGTGACTGACTTTGGAGAAGTTTTTAAACTGACATCTGTCGAATGACCGCCATTTTAATTTCATTTTTATAGTGCCACTTACTAAATTATTTTCGTTTATTTCTGCGCAGGCGCAACGTTAATTTGTAAATCAAGTATTCAACGACATATTGTATAAAAGATGTTAGTGCTTTTTTATTTTTTTTAAACAAAAAATGTTCCAATACATATTTTAGTAAGAAAATAATAAATCAAATGATATCCGGCGCTGTCAGTACGTAAGCTAATTTTATAGTATTCTATTGTTCGTTGGTGTTTGGAGAGGGCGTTGCGGTGTTGTAGAGGGCGTTAGTGTGCTCAAGGAGGTTTTAGTGCATTTGGGGGAGTTTTTGTGCGACTGGGGGAGCTGTGCAAATGGGGGAGTTGTTGTTCAAATGGGGGAGTTGTGCAAAAAGGGGAATTGTGCAAATGGGGGAATTGTTGTTCAAATGGGGGAGTTGTGCAAAAAGGGGAATTGTTGTGCAAATGGGGGAGGTGGTCTGAGAGCGCACTAACGCCAGTCGCCAGTCTCCGGTCTAATATTGTGATATTCCGACCTAAATTAAGGTGAAAATGTTGAAATTCCTCTGCCATGTGTGTAGTTTTTTTCATAATGAAAATATAATTGAGAAAATTTATCAAAAAAAAGATGTAATTAAATATATAATATTCTAATGTAAATGCTATTGATTACAAGGTGCTTGTTGTGCTGCGTCCGTTTATTTTTTTTAATTTTCGTTGTATTATATGGTAACACTAGAGTTATTCAATGCTTGTAACATTTACTGGCAACACCGTGTTTGAAGACATGTTACAGATAAATGCATGTTTATGTTTTTATTATTGAATTTGATGAATATCTGTAATATTTGTTCGCTGGTGTTTTTCTGCAGGTTATTTACTAGGTTAATATTTGCTTTATTATGTACGTGTGCAGACAAATAACTAAAATCTTAGTTTCTTATTTCTGATTTATGAACCTCACGGCTGTCATGCGATGGCTCCTATGTAAAATAACGTATGTATGAAAATCAAAATTTTGCAACACTAATATAACTTTACGATTAATTAAGACGTGAAATATGAATACAACAAAAATTATAATTCTTCTTTCTAACGTTATTTTACACTAAAGTTACTTATGGAGTTTAAAACAACGTGTAAATCGCAAAATTGTCGCTTACGGTAGTTTACATAGAGCCATGGTATATTGTCTTTTTTATATTTGTTTAAATAAAACTAATTGTAAAATATGTTTGTGTCGTTAGTTTCTGCTAAGATTAATAAAAACTCTATATAAAGACTAAAAAACTTGAGTCATTTGTACTATTTGAATTTCTCCAATGTGTTTCACATGTTTGTTCACTTTGCACATCAAACTGTTTGTCTATTTAGTAATATTATTAAATACGTATTTTATTAATAAATAATAATGTAAAATTTCGTAAAGGTACTAACGGACACTATTTTGACGAATCTTTTTTTTTTATAGTATAAAGTGGCAAACGAGCAAGCGGCCACCTGAATCCACCGAAATGGAAAGCGACCGCTGCCCATAGACATCCGCAATTGCAGATGCGTTGCCTACCCTTAATTGACGGAGGAGGAGACGCACATAAAGAGGACATTTCCCCTTCCTATGCGTCTCCTCCACCGTCAAATCCACTTTTCCTTCCCACACTTTCCTCTTAAGAAAAGGGTGGAAAGGGAAAGGGACTAAAATTAGGCCTATAAATAATTTAATTTTTAATGTACCTTTATTGCATAGATTAATTAAATCATTATTTTACTCATTAAAGGGATCAAATATTTACCGAATGTTAAATATCGAGCATTTGATATTTATGTAAATGTATATAATTTGATTCTTTACTTGTTAATAGTAATTTAATGGATTATTCTGCGAAACCAATAATTTCCTTTTAACTACTCTTGTTTAATGGACACTTAAGTTGTGCTTAAGGGTTACTGATATTCAATCTACACTAAGGGTTTCCCTTAGTGATTACGGTTTTGTTAATTATATGTCTGCTGGTACCTTTTCGAGTTTTTTTACCGCCGTGAGGTTCTTTATTAACTCACCGCCCGTTTATTATGTTTATATGTTTGTTTTATTTGGGATGTAATAATTTTTTTGGCTGATTTCAGAAATAATATACTTATAATGCGAAAGCGAAAAATGTCTTTTATTTAAAAAAATTACAATTTCATCTTATATACATTAAACACAAAGAAATTAGGCAGATTATAAATTAAAATAATTTGGCATAATTATATTATGTCAAAATAACTCAATTATTAAAAACTAGTAACAATTTTAAGTACCATGTAATTCTGTCTTAACATAACTCCACTGATGTCCATTAAATGGATAGGCTATATGATCTGGTATTTTATTCCTATTGATTTTTCGCCATTTTGGCGAAAACGGTCTCGGATGGTGGTCGTGGTGAGAATTCGAATTAACAACACTTAAAATATCACACATCGGAATGAAGTGAAATCTGTCATTTTCAAGGAACTGTCCATTTAATAGACATGAGTGTTAATCCCTTATACAGGTATAAAAGCTAATTTATTTAGGGGGTTTTGCTTTACTCATATTAAAACACAAATCCGTCAGAAAACCTGATCATCTGTCTCCTGGAGCAACATTTCGAAGATCTGAACCAAACTGTCGATACCTTCTTTGAAATTGTAATCTATCTTATTCTCATCATCGAAGTACGCGTGAGCGAAATCTATCAGTTTGACTGTGCCCCAGGGGTTGGGGAAGGGCATCTCACTACACAATTGATCCAAAGTCGCGCGATAATTCATTTTAATTTTAGATAGTTTATTTTCATAATTATGTTCGAAGGAATGATTATGATTGAGTCGTTCGAGAGCTTCGGACCAGGGGGAGGTGATGGGGGGTGGGGGGGTGAAGTAGTTTCTTGCGAGCGCCATGGGGCTGAGGGGCACGGAGTTGACTTTGCGGTATTGCGGGCCGCGCGCCCCCAGCTGCCCGCTGAAGGAGCCCGCGCTGGGGCTGTCGGTGGAATGGATCGACTTGCGACGCGTTATCGGCTTGTAGGAGGAACGATTCCTGAAACGGTAAATAGAATGTTAACGCCGCTAACAAAACAAAAAACAGCTGACAGGAATTACTAAATACTCTAGTAATCTTAACGATATAATTATAAACCAGCTGTCGAATTCTCCATCTGCATACAATTAGAAAATGTTAAAATTCAACGAAATCCGTGTAGCCGTGCTTGAGATACCCAATAACAAATATCCATTAATTTATCCATCCAAACATTCGCATTTATAATTAGATGCGAATGTTTACATCGATGGATCGATGTTCGTTACTGCATATCACTAAAACTGCTTAATGGCTCTGGAACAGGTGTAGAACATAGTCTGGAAGACATAGGCTACTTGGTAAGTTTTTTAATTCCGCGCAGAGTCACGGACAAAAGCTAATCTTACTAATATTATAAGTGCGAAAGTTTAGATGGATGGATGGTAAGAGTTTGTAACCTAAACGGCTGAACGGATTTCGATGAAAGGCATGGATGCAGAGGATAGTCTGGAAGAACACATAGGCTACTAAGTTTTGTTTTTTTTATTCCACGCGAACGGAGTCGCGGGCGAAAGCTAGTATTTAATATAGTTTACGTTTGCAACAAGACTCATCACAGGAGTTAATATAACGTTTCAAAGTGTGCATATGTAGTGTGTGTGTACGTACTGCGTGCAGCACGTGCGCAGCCGCGCGGCGTCGTACACCAGCAGCAGCGAGGCGGCGGCGAGGCGCAGCGTGCGCGCGCGCGCCGCCCAGCGCTGCAGCGCCCACAGCGCCGCCAGCTGCTGCAGCAGCAGCGCGCGGCATGCGGCCCCGCCCCCGCCCCCGCCCTCTGACACAACCCCCACACCTGCCCCCACGCCGCCCGCGTTCAGGTAGTTGCGGATAGCTAACACAATAACCACCTTTATACTAACAGTCATCAATTTTCAGTGACGAATCATTTTTGACCGACTTCCTAAAAGGAGGTACTCAATTCGTCTGTTTTTTTTGTTTATTGCATTTTTATTTTATTTGCTTCGATGTCTTTTAAAAGCGATCAAAACATCCTCACGCTTACTACGAACTAATTTAAATAATCATGGAATCTAATCAAAGTACAACTCTTCATCTTCCTCCTTATCCTACTCCCGTAGTCGCGCGACAGGTTTCTGTCCTTCACATAACTCTATCATACGTCATCTCAGTCATCACTCCCTTCTTTATCATGTCATCTTTTACGCATCTATATCTTTCTAGGTCTACCTCTAGCGGTGTACCACACATAAAACTAACGTTCTTGTTATCCAATCTAAACTAACGGTCGTAAATTCTAAATTCAGTTCCAAAGCCTTAAATTCACCGACTCTAGTGTGGTCTTACCGGCGAGGACCATATGTCCGTGCAGCTTCTTGCCGTGGTCCTTGCCGTACTTGTGCAGGTCCCCACGGTCCAAGCGGTACACCTGGTATCCCGGGATACAGAAGCAGTACTCCTGCTTGCAGCGCCGGTACTTGCTCTCCTCGCTCGCGATCTTCTCCGCGCTCGCGAACGGATCCCATGTCCGCTTACCTGATACACGGAAGTTGACGGGTGACAGAATTCATTTTATATTGAGTTTTACTCTGACAATTCGCTGAATAATTACGGAAATCACGCAACCTTACAACTAATAAAAAATTGAGGAATCGGATCACAATTTAATGCTAAACAACAGTCGACATTTTTTTAATGACAAAGAAAACATATTACTTTGAGTACATTACCGTAATTCTTCACAATCAAAACATTAAAAAAAAACATTTATTTATAGAGAATGGCGACACACTGTTGTTACTTCATCATCATCATCATCTCCCCTGCCTTATCCTACTCCCGTAGGGTCGGCGTTATTACTTCAAACTAATATTATAAATGCAAAAGTTTATAATCTAAGCTTTAAATGAATATTTCTTAGAAGTTATCTCCAGAATGGCTCAATGGATATTGATGAAATTTGTCAGAGATGTATACAAAGTCTGAAAGAACACATAGGTCATAAGTTTTTTTTTTAATTCCGCGTGGAAAAAGTTACGGGCGACAGCTAATTATAATAATCTCACCTATCTTTATATCCATGATGCAAGGCTCCAACATCCTCTCAGTCAGATCCTCTAACATGATATACTCCAGCTCGTGTCCATTGTATGTGAACTGGCGCACCCCATAGTACTGCGGCGTGAACTTACGTAGCTCAGCTAAATCGGGGTCATTAGTGGTCGCCAGCTGGTCGTAGAACTCCACTTCTCGTTTCTGAGATTCCTTTAATATCGGCTTTAGTATCCTGCCGTTGCTGCATTGTAGAAGACCTAGAGATATTTAATACGTACAGTGCTAATTCCCCTGAATTTATGAGTCACCGATTATCTTTTTTAATCAACATCTAACAGAAGTTAATTCATTTGCCTCGCTTTCATAACTTAACTCATCTAGACAAATGATCTTAAAATTGATCCAGGACTAACTGGGTTTCGAATGTGTACGATGGCAAAAAATTAAGGTTATGGTCCACAAGCAAAAGACGAGGGATTCACCGAAACTAGTAAAAGGAGAAAAATCACATACGAATTTTGAATTATCTTATTTTTGGATGTTAGATTGTAGTAGGAAGGATGAATTGCGTGTAACAAGGAGAACGTTAGTTATGAGTGTGGAGGGGTACACCGGTAGATGTAGACCTAGAGATGGATGGATTGCGTGAAAGGTGACATGATCAAGAAGGGAGTGGTGACTGAGATGACGAATGGTAGAGTTATGTGGAGGACAAAAACCTGTTGCGCCGACCCTACGGGAGTAAGGAGGACGATGATGATAGATAAAAGTATTGGAATCTCCGAAATAAGCAATACTTACCTAGATACTTGGTATCCTTGGTGGTCTGGTGTCCGGCGACCTGCAGCGCGTACCTGTGCACCTCGGGGGACTCCGTGGGCAGCACCAGCGGCCGCGCTGTCATCTCGTCGTCGCGTGGCCGCAGACCGTAGTGCACCTTGCAGACATTTTCATAACAAATAACATAATCCACTTATTTCAAAACTAAACTCGTGTCTATCCTCACTCACACTCAGTTTTAACAGTTTTAACTGAACAAACCGAAATATTCAGTCAAAACTGTGCGAGTGTAGACAAAATTTTAACTGTCAGCTGAACTGTAGAGTTAAATTTCTAATTACGTCCAGTTTTAACTGAACAAACCGAAATATTCAGTCAAAACTGTGAGAGTGTAGACAAAATTTTAACTGTCAACTGAACTGTAGAGTTAAATTTTTAATTACGTCCAGTTTTAACTGAACAGTCGAATCGTAAAAATATAAATGAAAACAAAAAACAACCTAACCTTGAATTTAACTAATTGGAAACAACATAACATAACCATTGCATGTGATTTCTAATGCTTAGTACAGTCTCCCTTAGTGATCATTATTTGACTATGAGTACGGCCGATAAATTAAATTACCTGATAAATAGACCTCATCCGCCGAATCGGCTGCCTCTTTTTCTGGTGTTGACACACATCACTCATTTAGCAAACGATCTGTGAACACCACACACTTTAAAAATATTTTGTGTTAATAATGTACGCAAATATTATACTAACTAATTAAAACCGGTTATTACATAGATCCTATTTCATAGAGGTTTATTTATGACGGTAGATGTAAATATTTGTTTTTAAAACACTTGCTTCCGCCATTTAAAAAAATGTATTTAAGCAAGTAGGTCGTTCAACCTAAAGGCAATCGTCACCTTGACTGATATGCTTTGCCTTGCTACCCTATAATACCTTATTTACTGCACTATATACTTTAAAAATATTTTGTGTTAATAATGTACGCAAATATTATACTAACTAATTAAAACCGGTTATTATATAGATCCTATTTCATAGAGGTTTATTTATGACGGTAGATGTAAATATTTGTTTTTAAAACACTTGCTTCCGCCATTTAAAAAAATGTATTTAAGCAAGTAGGTCGTTCACCCTAAAGGCAATCGTCACCTTGACTGATATGCTTTGCCTTGCTACCCCATAATACCTTATTTACTGCACTATATACTTTAAAAATATTTTGTGTTAATAATGTACGCAAATATTATACTAACTAATTAAAACCGGTTATTATATAGATCCTATTTCATAGAGGTTTATTTATGACGGTAGATGTAAATATTTGTTTTTAAAACACTTGCTTCCGCCATTTAAAAAAATGTATTTAAGCAAGTAGGTCGTTCAACCTAAAGGCAATCGTCACCTTGACTGATATGCTTTGCCTTGCTACCCTATAATACCTTATTTACTGCACTATATAGTTTAAAACTACAATTGCGTAACCTTCACACTACAAAAAAAAATCACTTTAAATTACTTTTTACTTATTACGTTGAATATCCAAAATTATCCGCACTTGCACAAGATAGTAATAAGTTTTGTTGAACTCCAAACTGCCACTCGACAATTCTACCCAAAACTGCGTGTTAGCGAAATTACTTCGAAAACTCGAATTATCTAATCGAATGTAAATCATTGTCGACGTTTACTTATCGAATCTTTTTATATATTTGATCGATGTATAGATAAAATTTGTATACGATCTTAATTTATTTTTCCTAAACCGTGAAATAAATATCCTGTCTTGTTATGATATATTTTTAGTATTTTTCATAACAAAATTATTGTATACTAGCTGTTGCTTGCGACTTCGTCCCCGTGAAATTAAAACATAATAAAAGATGCCTATGTTACTCACAGATAAATTACCTTTCTAATAGTGAAAGAATTTTTGAAATCGTCCCAGTAGTTTTTGAGTTATTTCAATACATACAAAAATACAAATCTTTCCTCTTTATAGTATTAGTATAGAAGTATAGATTTCATAATAAACTAAAGATAGACTCTTTGTCAACATGTTAAGTGGGAAAGTAAATAATTACGTTCAGTATATTTACGACCAACCTTATTTACTGATAAATGGTGAAATAAAACACGCATTTACTAAATACCATTTATTTACTAATTTAAAAACAACTGGTCTAAATATCTTATTTCTTCTAAAAGGAACTTTTTATAAGTAGACTAAAATATATGCTAGATCATTTATTGATATTTATAAAAACCCTCTCCACTCTTTCTGCCCACTTTTCCTTTCTCCACTAATCTATTCAAAAGACCAATAGGTTGGAATACAGATAGACCGGTCTTTTGATGCATGATCTCCAGGATGTACTTTTTGGTGTCGAGACCAGTGAAATCCGCCAGCTCTAGAGGTCCCATTGGGAACCCTGCACCTAGCTTCATCGCAATATCTATGTCCGAAGAGGTCGCGTCACCTAAAATTATTTTATTACAAGAATAAACAGGACACCACCAGGCCCTTAGGGCCTGTCCCACCGGTGGTAGATAGAGGCCCTGATAGTGTAAATATGACGTCACGTCAGATAAAACACAAAATTTCTGTCCCACCAGTTTTAAATAGCAGATAACGCTGTGTCGTTTGAAATGTCAATGTAATTTTTTTACAAGCGCCATACAAAACTTTGTTATATTATATTATAACGGTTAAGTTTGTTTTGTACGATATCAGTTGATCTCATATCAATAACATGAGAAGTATTTCCGTTCAAGATATGGAAGCAATTAACATCTATGGCATGTACAGTGTGCCGAAAAAACTACATTTAAATTTTCTTTTTTTTATACAATAATATAAGGTGGCAAACGAGCAAGCGGCCACCTGAATCCACCGAAATGGAAAGCGACCGCTGCCCATAAACATCCACAATTGCAGATGCGTTGCCTACCCTTAATTGACGGAGGAGGAGACGCACATAAAGAGGACATTTCCCCTTCTTATGCGTCTCCTCCACCGTCAAATCCACTTTTCCTTCCCATCCTTTCCTCTTAAGAAAAGGGTGGAAAGGGAAAGGGACTCAAATTAGGCCTCCGGCACCACACTCATCAGACGAAACGCAGAATTGCTTGCACTTCACGCCTGTCTTCTGTGTGTTCGTGGTATTACACCGGGCGAACCGGCCCATTCGTGCGAAGATGTTAAAGCGGGCTCTGTTAAATCATACAATATTTCATACAAAGATTAAAATTAAATTTGATAGATTAAGAAAAAAATATGTTAGTAATTTATAATTTTTCCTCTGAAACTTTGATGTATACGCGTCGCCAGGGAAAGGGCATTTGCCTCCTCTAGGTAATTTAAAATATGTAAAATAGATAAGAGAAAAATGTAAAAAAGGAAATCCTAGAAAGAGATGGATGGATTGCGTGAAAGGTGACATGGTCAAAAAGGGAGTGATGACTGAGATGACGGATGATAGAGTTATTTGGAGGACGAAAACCCGGTGCGCCGACCCTACGGGAGTAGGATAAGGCAGGGGAGATGATGATGATGATGATGATGATATAAAACTAGGCCTTCTAGATCGTGCCTAGGTCATCGACTGGCAACGCCCATGAAGTAAAATTGTATCTATTAACTAATTTATGTCAGAAAAAAAGTTAAAAATAAATATTTTAATTACATACTTGGAGTAAAATTTATGTGTCGTAACACTTATTTACAAGAATTTGGGTCTTTTAGAAACGGAGAATAATCTTTTGAATATCACAAAATTTTACTAAAGATTACTATAATCAAGTAAGTACTATAAACAACTATTATTTATCAAAGAAATTGTGGTTCCGTTGATACGAATTAAACTGGAAACTTGATATGTTTGTATACGTCATAATAGAATATAAAAATATTTGTAGGATTAATTTTATCTGATAAGTCTATAGTAAGCATACGAAACACACACGATGTTGTGTTAATTTCATGAATATACGAAATTTTCACATAAACATAACAAGTGAAAAAAATTAAAACACTTTACTCAATTATTTTTTTTTATTATAAAAACCAGCACAGGGTAAAAAAATAAAAAATGATTTTATTATATAAAATATCAAAAACTGGTTTTAATATCAATCTTATTAATTGTTAATTCAGTCTTCCCCAAGCACCATTAAAAATAATGTTTATAATATAAAAAAATATCTTCACAAGAAAATCAAAAATCCTTGCCATAAAACTATTTCTTATATTTATAGAATCCTTCTCCAGTCTTAACACCCAGTTTCCCTTCTGCCACCATCTTGTCTAGAAGTGGTACCGCTTGGAACACTGGGTTATTGGTCTTTTCATACATCACTTGGAGCACAAACTTGTTGGTATCGAGGCCAGTGTAGTCCGCCAACTCAAACGGACCCATAGGATATCCCGCACCTAACTTCATTCCTATATCAATATCCTCTTTTGATGCATCACCTAAAAATAAGTGCAAAATAAAAAGGAGTAAAATTCATTTTTTTGTTAAGCGAAAACCCAAATAAAAAAAACTAAAAATCGAGAACAGCTTAGAACAAAATGATTAAAGAAGCAAAAAAAAAACAATTTGCCAATCTATACTAATATTATAAAGAATGATTTGTATTTTTGTATTTTTGTATGTATTGATATAATTCAAAAACTACTGGACTGATTTAAAAAAATATTTCACCATTAAAATGCTAAGTTATAGGCTATGTTTTTATTATTTTTTTAATTTTACGCGGATGAAGTCACAAGCAACAGCTAGTGTAATACTAAGATTCAAAGCATTACTTACATGTACAGCACCCCTAAAATGTTTTTATGCACCAAATGAATAATGTTGCAAAGCCGAAAAGCAGTCATATTTATACAAGCATGCAAAATGCAGTATCAAAGTCGCAATAATAAGCCAACTGTGCATTTTTTTACTTATAGGGGTCTTAAAAACTAACCTCTTTCATACAATCTTATAGCTTCTGCACTATAAGGTCCCAGTAATCTGTTCACAACAAACCCGGGTGTGTCTTTACATGTGATACACGTCTTGCCGACTGACTTGCCCCACTCCATCATTGTTTGATAAGTGGCCTCCGAGATGTGATCACCTTTGATCACTTCCAGAAGACGCATCACAGGGACTGGGTTGAAGAAATGCAAACCACCATATCTGCAAGATTAAATTATGTTCTTGTTATCCACAGAACTACTACAACCATTATTTGAAAAATAAAAATAACACGAGAACATATAGTTTTGATCTTACCTATCCTTCCTTTTGATGCCTGCGCCAATCTCATTTATAGAGATAGAGGATGTGTTGGTAGCTAGTATTGTATGTTCTGGTGCCAACTGAAAATTTAAACATAGTAAATATTATTCACAAGTGTATACTGACTAGCTAAATACAGAAAAAAATCTTCTGTAATTATATGGAATAACATAGTTTCTACGAAGTAATTCATTACAGAAGAATTACGTAGTAGAATACAGAAGAATTACTGAGTAGAATACAGAAGAACTGAGTAGAATACAGAAGAACTGAGTAGAATACACAAGAATTACTGAGTAAAATACAGATGATTTACTCAGTAGAATACAGAAGAATTACTGAGCAGAATACAGAAGAATTACCTGATCAAGTTTATTAAATAACTCTTGTTTGACATCAAGTTTTTCAACAATAGCTTCTATAATCAAATCAGCATTAACACCATCCTCTATTTTAGTGGAAACTTGAATCCTGTCGAAGGAATCTTTAACAAAGTTTTCAATCTTGGCCGTGTCTTCTTTGTACATTTTCTTACCAACTCTTGTTAAATTGTTTTGTATTGATTTTTTTGCTTTATCCAGTAATTCTGGTTTTATGTCTACTATTGTTACATTTTGTCCTGCTTGAGCTGCAACCTTTGATATAAAAAAAAATTAATGACTAAATTAATTACATATTCATAAGCATACAAATAGATACTTTGTACTTATAGTACTTTGAACTCATAAAATATGTATGAAATGGACAAAACGTTTAATATAACTAATTAACTTTTATGTAATTAAATATTATCACAGTATTCCTTTACTTTTGCATTAAAAAATAATATAAACGAAACTTTTTAAATCTTAGAATATTTAAATGTAACTTACTTGAGCGATTCCCGATCCCATAAGCCCTCCCCCGACTACAGTAACCGTTTTAATTGCATTTAAAGACGACGAGCTAGAAAACTTTCTAGTTAGGCCAACAATTTTGTTCATTTTTAACTTCTTAACACTTCGTCTAAGTTTAATCCGGTAAAAATACTTTCCACTTTCCAAACCGTTCAATGTCCAGAAAACTTATCTCGGCAAGTAGTATCACTTAAGCCGATGTTATACGAAAACAAACGAATGATAATTGTTATCAAGAAAAGTTCAATGATAAGAAAGTACTCACCTGTCAGTGAAGAGTACATTTTACGATATATTGCTAGCTTACACATTTTGATGACACTGATAATACAGTTATTGCAAATAAATTCAAAGTATTTCAACAAAGTTCTAAAACGTTAAAAATAAGCTAAGATTAATCTTACTTATAGAATTAGAAATACTGAAAAACAAAGTATACATATAAACATCTAATTTTGACATAAAAGTTCCAATCCAAGTAACGATAATAGTAATATAATATACTAATTTTGTTAATTTATCATGTTTGTGCACAATCGCGTTATGAAGAAGTTTTTCACTGTTACCTCCATTGCACCCAAAAATAACGTGTAATTTTAAAAAAAGAAAAGCGGCGATTGGTAAAGATAAGACCCAAAATTATATTTTTGAGATTGGAACGGAACGCAACAAGTATATAAGGCCAGTGAACTTTGGAATTCGTATCGCAACTTTGTATAACTTTTATTTCACATTTCAATTTTCTTATTTACATTATTAAAATAATAAAAAAATGAATCAATTAGGAGTGATTACTAGGCACTTTTCGTGTTCTTCAGCCGTCCAAAGCGCAATTAAAAATGTAACAGTTATAGGAGGTGGACTGATGGGATCCGGCATAGCTCAGGTACGAACAGCATTTATCTTATAAGAGTTTTACACATACCCATTAGATTGTAATATAAATAAATAAAATAAACGAATAATATACGTTTTATGTGTATCATACTTTTTGAATGTGATTTAAAATTTACGCTGACACAAAAGATGAAAGTTCTCAAGACCTTACAGAACTACAAAGAATTGTTTAAAAACATTCTTTGTATAAAAAAACTTCTATTTGTTGTCAGGTAGCTGCACAGGCTGGTCAGAATGTCACACTTGTTGATGTCAACGGAGACATCTTGGCAAAAGCCCAGAAGTCGATTGGCAACAACCTTAGCCGTGTCGCTAAGAAGGTGTACAAAGATAATCCACAGGAAGGAGAGAAGTTTGTCTCCGAGTCTATGGGCAGGATCAAAACGGCCACAGACCCTGTAAGCGGCTCACAGACTGCAGACCTAGTGGTTGAGGCTATTGTGGAGAATATTGACATTAAACATCAGCTATTCCAAAAATTAGATCAAGTAAGAGCAATTTCATAAAATTTCCAATTTTGCAAAGTTTTGTATGTCTATTAACATTATCATAAAATTTCAGGTAGCTCCGGACCATACAATCTTTGCATCAAACACTTCCTCTCTCTCTGTTAATGAAATTGCTGCAGTGGTCAAGAGGAAAGACAAGTAAGTCACAGGGGTAGGGAGTTACCATCGGAGTAGGGAGGTACATTTTATATTTCAATCACAATTAATAACTAAAATGTATTATTTCACCAGGTTTGGTGGATTACATTTCTTCAACCCAGTACCAGTAATGCGTTTACTAGAAGTTGTCCGTGGTGCAGAGACATCTGAAACTACATACAGAAGCATGATGGACTGGGGCAAAGCCCTAGGAAAGACTTGCATCACCTGCAAGGATACACCTGGATTTGTCGTCAATAGGCTACTGGTGCCTTATATTGCTGAAGCTGTCAGATTGTTTGAAAGAGGTGAATTATCATATGCAAAGTATTTCATTTGTTATTGTAATGCATTGTGAGGTTATCTCTAGAGACTCCAAAAACGTAAAAACTACTGCAAATAAGAAAGTTTTGATGGTAGCTACCACCTATATCATTTGCTAGCGACACTCATGGTTCAATCTTCATAGTACTTTAAAAATTAAAGCTCTTTTATATTTTTTCAGGTGATGCATCGGCGAAAGACATTGATATTGCAATGAAATTGGGAGCAGGGTACCCTATGGGTCCATTAGAGTTATTAGACTATGTAGGACTGGATACAACTAAATTCATCCTGGACGGCTGGCACAAGAAGTACCCTGATCAGCAACTATTCAAACCTATACCTTTAGTAAACAAATTAGTGTCTGAAGGGAAATTAGGAGTGAAGACTGGTGAAGGTATCTACAAATATGAAAAAAAATAAACTGAAGTTTTTACAAAAATTTTAAATGTTTTTTGTATATCATGTAAGGATAATTGAGAGCTTATTTATATTGTTAATAAAAGATTATATTTTTTATAAGCCTTTTAATTCCATATCTTACTGCTATGATTGAAGGAAATAAAAAACATATATGAATTCTTACAAAATTATATCTTACACATATTTACTTTACTTTAATTGTTCACATATCATAATCATCATCTTCTCGCTTGCGTTTTTGTGCGCCGGATTCATCAATCTCCATTTTGTGAGGACCTTGTGATGAAGGACCCGCTGTCACTCTCACTGCGGGTTTCGCCACTACCTAAAAAAATATAAATGTCAGTGAAAATTCATTGATAAATTAGTTATACTGAGATCCTTTACTTGTTACGGTTTTGTGGAAGTCTATTTGGGAAAAACTTTGAAGATAGGAATTACGGGAGAGTTGTTTTCAATTTTAATAAAACAAAAATACAAACCTTGCTTCCTGAAGTGAATTTCAATAGTGGTTTGGGAACAATATTAGCTTTTGAAGATGAAACATTGACTATAGCCCCTGTAGGTCTCTTGACAACCACATTTTGCTGTGACGAGAGAGGTTTTGGTGTGGTCATAGTTTTGATCACAGGAGTTGGAGGTGGTTTTGTTATAGATTTCTTTGTTGGAACTTTTAATCTATAGTTGCATGCTGTCAGGCAGTATCTGAAATTTTTAATAAAAAAAAATAATTCAACAACACTGCTTTTTAATATGATCTAAGTGACGGAAAGACTTGATTAGCTAAATAAATTGTAAATACTGCACCAAATACCTTGTTACAATAAATCTTAATTAACATAGAATAGTGGTAAGAAGATTTTTATTTATTTATCAAACACACAGTACAAAATACAAAATTAAATAAAAGTGTCTATAAATCTTATAATATAATCATAAGGTCTTAAAGTTTTAAACTAAACAGACAGTGTTACAAGTAAAAACATTTTAAAACCATAGTAAATTGTGTTAAACCACTTACCGATCAGGGGGTAACCGAAGTCCACAATGTGGCTTGATCAATGGCAAAGGGTTAACATTTTTCGTCCTCGCGAGTTCCAGTAAAACATCACGGGGCGGGGGGCTCGTGAAGGTTTTATCCAGTTGTAATTGTACGGCCAATCTCACGTCGTCCAAATCAATCGTCTTCTTTTTCGAGTGATTGGCAAATACACGCGCATCATCCAAAATACAGGTCACGTAACGAAAGATAAACTCTAGAAGCTGGTTAACTACGCGAGGCTCGTAATCTGTGATCCCCACCTCCTTCATGATAGACATTATCACTTGCGCATCCTTGGGTATGTGTTTTGTTTGGATGATTAACTTTCCCTTTTCTTTTTCAGACATATTTTATAATATTATGTGAATTATAGTGACCACTAGTGTATCGTCTGAACTTTCGGATCCAAATCTTAAGTAAACGGGACTACTTACATTTAATACAATAGAACATCACAAAAACTTTGCGACACTTCGTATTGTTCGTATTTGCATTTTTGGTTGTATTTACATTTGACATTGACAGCTAAGAAAGTGCCAAATGTCAAAATGACATTTAAAAATGTTTGTTATGAAGATAAGAAATGTTTTCTTGGGTTTAATATAAAAAAATAATTTTATCAATCTCTTATACTTATGCTGCGGCAAACTTATCTGGCCCAGTTCGCAGAATTGAAACGTATTTGGTCGTTTTGATTTAGATTTTTATACTTAGATCATAAGCTACGCTACCGCAAATTCCAAGAGCGATTCATAGCATTTCTATTGACACTGTCTGGATCTGGATGGATCTGGATCTGGATCTGGTCGCATAGTGGTAAAGTGAAGTAGTCACTGCTTTTGGAACATTCGTCAGATTGTAAAGAAACTTTAATGTTCGATTCAAAGTTGGCCCGCTAGGATTTCTGCTTCGAAAATTCTAAAAGCTTTAGAATTATTATTGACAATGTGTTGAGAAAGCTGAATTTCGCTGCGTGAAGCTGCTGTAGGGGTTTAGCTAATTTGTTGTTTTCCATTCCACATTGTGAAATATAGATAAATAAAAACAGCGTACATAATAACCATTTTGATTTATTCAGTTAAAATATGAAATAACTTATGATTACAGTAAAAATAAGTTTTTTGATAGTCGTCAAGTGTCAACTCCTTACGAATACGTCTACAAGCCGCGTGCGCTGCGCTCGCGCACGCCCATCCACTAAAATACGCTCTAACGAGTACATTATTGTAATTTGTATTAGGTACATTAACATATCAATGGACAATTTGGACGTACAGTTTGTGAATCTCTTTTTATATACTATCGCATTACTGTGCCATATAGACGTTGTCTCTTCACTTTCGTTCCATTTAGCCTATTCATTATATTTACAAGTCACTACTTACGACTTAATTTTTAAAAATTTTAATAATTATTGTATACTTTTGAAAGCTTTTATTTCCCGTATGCGTTACTACGTCGACTGCACTAGAGTAGGAGATTTTACGTACGATTACATTTTACTCTTATTTTCTGTTTATGTTATAACAATAGATGTTTATAATCTGACGTACGTATCATCTACTGCTCTGCAGTCGCTAACTACATTGAACTGGGAAGTCGGGAATCGAACCTACGTAATGGAACAAAAGTCAAGTAACACTAACAATGGATATGGGCGTAGCCGGGCTTCGGAATTCATTCCCACTTAAAGTAATATGTACTATTTGTCTATTAGACATAGATTTGTAAAAATAAATCATAATAATTCAATTTAAAATTGAAATAATTCGTCAAATATTGCACTTTTACATGAAATTAAAAAATTGCAACTATATAGCACATTTAAAATTAAACAGAATTAAAAGATAACATTTTTTTCTTAATTTGATTTTGCCAGAAAAATATTTTATTATAAAAAATTAAAAATTACATTAAAATAAAAAAAAAATCATTTAACAATAAAATAAAATAAGAACATAATTATAATTTTTCACTTAAAACAACTAAGTTTCCATTTATTCCCAGCTAAGCCTACTGCTGGGAGCGGCACACACTGTGCAAACATGACCTATAAACCTATTTCACACGAAGGTAGAACAGTGTGGTACTATTGTTTAATACCGCACAATACAAACAGTCCGTGAAAGTTCAAAATGTATTAAAACGATGACAAAATTCGATATGTCGTGCATATGGCGTATTTATTCCTACACATTTAGACACATTTTGGCGATTCTTCTAACGATATTGCCAATATGACTTTCTATACCTTTGTCATTGACTCTTCACACAATAGCAATACTGCGATATCAACTGCTCTACATCAGTCCTCGTGTGAAATACAGGTGCACGTAACCGATGGGCCGCTCGTGTGAGTGAGACAATGTATTATTGCTTGAGAACGTTCCGCCATCTCGCTCCAACTTGTGCTCCGGAGCCACGCGAGTGGACTCGCGCTAACATACCACCTACTGAGGTTTCAAACAGTAACCTAGTGCGCGGTGCAACTGAATTGTAAATTTTAACATAATACCTAAAACTTCAATATTAAATAGCGAAATTTTGATTATAATAAAATTAAAACAAACATACTTTTTATTTATAGATAGCTTTTGCCCGCGACTCCGTCCGCGTTAAATTTAGAAATAATAAAGAAATGAAAAAACATAGCCTATGTTCACAGATAATTACCTTTCTAATGATGAAAGAATTTTTAAAATCTGCCCAGTAGCTTTTGAGCCTATTCATTACAAACAAACAAAGTTTTCCTCCTTATAATCTTAGTATAGATAAGAGTACGGAGTTCAGATAATATAAGTAGGAAGAACTATAGGGAATCCTAAGAAAAGAATTAAGAGCCTATAACAATTTAAAATAATTCAGGTCTCAAAACATCAATTCCAAATATAAAATAAATGTTTGTAGATAGTAAAAATCTCTACTACAAATTGTGACAAATTAAAAATTTCTATTTAATATTGAAGTTTACTTATATAAAAGTTACACTCAGTCGGTGTACCGCGCGAGACAATCTACGGGAACTACTTAAGAAATGTACTTTATTACCTACTCCCGTATTACAATATCAACAATGTAACTATTTCCTACTTACTGTACCGCACTAGCAAACATACAGACATACACTGTAACATACAAGTCTCAGTGACGCACAAACATTACATAGATATATAGATACAAACTTACATTGCAAATTATTCTGCTGGCTCGATTATAACTAAAATGGGACGTTCAAAAGTGTATTAAATAAAAAAAAGTAAAGTGTACATTTTGGTTGGAATTAATTTTCAAGGCCAAAATTAAGTTAACTGAGAGTTTACGTAACAATTACTTAAACTTAAGCTGCCATAATAACTCCGAGCCAGTTTCCTAACGGCCTGTACATACTCTTACGTTCACAAACCAACGGACAACATTCACATACCGTGTCTATTAAACTAAAAGATTGCACGTCATAACAGAATAAGGGCGCGTTCACATTGAAGCGGATACGCATTCTAGCGAAACTTGTCACTATAATAAATGTTATTGTCGATAATAACACTATCTTATACTTTTGCCTACTTCTTAGTACACATTTTCCTTCCATGGGTTAAATATTTGTTCCCTTCAATGTGTACGCACCCTAAGCTTAACCTCTCAGTAGCGTACAACACGTGACGTTACGTGCACCGTCTCTAAAATACACTATCAAAACATTTTAAATACGAAAAGTCCAGTCCGCGAGCAAAGAAAAGGCACTCCGCGTCGAACTCACACACAAACACTTTTATGACAGTTCACCGGAACCCGGCAGTCGACATCCCACGTATGCGCTGGGTGTTTTCTTGCATTCACAAACAGAGGCACTATTTCTTGAATTTCAGATTTCTCGAGCACTTCACGACTGAGACACCACGTAACGAGTGCTTAACCTACATATACATAAGAAACAGGAAGTGAGGAGAGTAGAGAGGGCAGACTGATCGCCGAGAGGGCGACGCGGTGTGGCCACGCCCCGGCACGCGTTGACCACGCCCCGGCACGCGTTGACCACGCCCCTAAACGCCCTGGTGACGCCTAGGTAAGCGCTGGTCATGCCGCAGCACGCACGGGTTGCGCCCCGACGAGTTGACTACGCCCCTGCGAACGGTGGTCACGTCCCGACCCACGTCGGCCACGCCCCGTAGCGCGCCGGCCCCGCCCAGGGCACGGTGCGTCTCCGCACCGTTACAACTCGGCGGTCAGCTCGCCTGGTACCTGCATCAAATTGTTCAATGTTGTTTTTAACATATTTTTAAGTGGAGATAACACGATATCTGTTGCTTAGACTATCATTGCAAGCATTACTTTGCAATTTACACCTTGTTTTTTGTAAAATCTTGTTATTATCTTATTATATGCTATGATTATTTAGTAGGAGTAATTAAGGATTACATAGAAGTCATTTTCCTTTTCATTCCCACCGTTTTTCTTATAAGAAAAGGACGGGAAAGGACCGTGGACTTAACGCTGGAGGTGACGCATAGGAAGGGGAAATATCCTCTTTATGTGCGTTTCCTCCTCCGTCTGATGTAGAAGGGTGTAGAGGTGGTGTAGAGGTGTACCTATGTGGTGAGCGCGGGCTGCGCGTGGTCCGGCGGCGGCGGGTGCGCGGGCGCGGGCGGCGGCGCGGCGTACTCCACCACCTCCTGGTAGATGAGCTGCTTCCACTGCTCCACGGTGTGCTCGCGCTCGTCCACCGAGTGGTCGTACGACGCCGGCGCGGGCTGCACACAACAATAGAACCCGCTTTAAAATCTTCGCACGAATATGCTGGCTTGCCCGGTGTAATACCACGATCACACAAAAAACAGGCGTGAAGTGAGAGCAATTCCACGTACATTCTGATGATTGTGCGTGCTGTACGCATAATTTTAATACCTTCCCCTTCCCATATTACAATGAAGCCAATTTTAGTCTTTCCTCTTCCCATACTTTCTAGAGGCCTAAGGCTAGGTGCTAGTCTTCTGTCAATTAAGAGTAGGACAAACAGTAGGACTACAATTGCGAATATCTTTAGGCAGGGGTTGCTTCGTGTTTTCGGCAAATTCAGCCTTGCTCGTTTACCACCTTATATAAAAAGCCTTGTGTGTGGGTGTAGAGGGAGGTGTAGAGGGAGGTGTAGAGGGGGGTGTAGGGGGGTGTGTACTGACCGCGTTGACCTCTCCCTCGTCGTACCAGACGTTGATGTAGGGGTGCAGCAGCGCCTCGTCCACGGAGATGCGGCGCTCGGGGTCGATCACCAGCATGCGGGACAGCAGGTCGCGAGCTTGCGACGCCTGAACAACATTCTATATTAATACCTTCTAGATACTTCTTTACGCCCTAAAAAACCTACACCCGGTTAGCTATATTTTAGCGACCGACACACATGGATTCCAGTGTGATTATACATTTACAAGCATTGTCTTCAATCGCTGGATTGAAGAGTAACCCGGGCAATATAGTGAATTCTTATTAATATTATAAATGCGAAAGTTAAGATGGATAGATGGATGTTAGAGTTTGTAGCCTAAACTGAACGGATCTCGATAAAATTTGGTACTGACATAGAGGATAATCTGGAAGAAAATATTACTTGTTTTTGTTATTTTTTTATTCCATACGGACGGAATCTCATACTACTTTCTATTTATATCAGTGTTGTGTCTATGGTTATTATGTCGATCTCAATAAATCAATTATGGATTTGTTTCTGTTAATATCAGCGTTTTGTGTTTGTGTAATGTCGTGTCGTGTGTGTGTGTCAGTGAGTGTGGTGTGTGTTGCCACCTTGAGCCGGTTGTGTTCGTTGGAGTCGCTGGGGAAGAGTATGTCTGGGAAGAGGCGCTCGAAGCTGTAGCCGGCGTAGCGCGGCCTGTTCTCGACGTAGTTGCGCACTGTGGGCTGCAGACGCGCCATGAACGCCGCCGACGGCGTGCCCAGTTGCTCTGTACACACACGATATATTAGCTAATGTTAGCTATTTTATGTAAAAAAAGCCAAAAAAAAGTGGGACAGAATTCTTAAATAATATGTAATTAAGAAAATTATACCCGCTGTCTTACCCCAGTAAATTGTTTTCATAAAGGTTAAACCTTAAATGCATGACTTTTTCTTTTTAAATACCCTCAATTAAAGAGAGATAGAGAAGAGAAGACTAACGTATAAATGCATCTAAGGGTTAAACGTATATATAAACGCCTAAAACGAGAACACAATAATCTCTATAACGCAGTTCCACCTTATAGGAATCCCCCGGGAAAAACGTGTTACCGATATTGCAGAGACATACATCGCGTTATAGAGGAATTCCTAATAATTTTTGAGAATATTACAAGGGATAATTTCCACGTTGTATAGGTTACGGAATTGACGTTATAAGCTGTTGACGTCCCTTTCCCTTCCTACTCAATTGACGTCAGTTACCTTTTACGCAAGTCTTATAAAAATTTGAATATTCGTAAATAATTAATTTAATCCTTGGAGACTTTTTTGGTAACTCCAATAATCTGATTCTATTTTTGTATGTATTTCGAAATATCAAAAACATTTATTCGTATTTGTTATGTGACATTTAATATTGTACTCAGTATTCCATCATCTCCCCTGCCTTATCCTACTCCCGTAGGGTCGGCGCACCGGGTTTTCGTCCTCCAAATAACTCTATCATCCGTCATCTCAGTCATCACTCCCTTCTTGATCATGTCATCTATCACGCAATCCATCCATCTCTTTCTAGGTCTACCTCTACCGGTGTACCTCCACATTCATAACTAACGTCCGTCTTGTTACATGCGATTCATCCCTTCTCATAACATGCCAATACCACTCTAACCTTTTACTCCTTATTTCCTCAACCACTGGGGCTACTCTCAAACTTCCTCTAATATACTCATTTCGTATCTTATCCAATCAAATTCGCATATTGTACTCAGTATTGTTCTAGATTAGGTGAAAGCTCGTAGTACTTACCAATAATCTTGTTCCACTGGTCGATGTGGTCTGTGCCGGGGAAGAGCACGCCCCCGCGGATCATCTCCCCCATGATGCAGCCCACGGACCAGATGTCCACGTTCTCCGTGTAGCCCATGCCCAGGATCACCTGATCACATCATACTAATATTATAAACTAGCTGTTCCCGTGCGGCTTCATCCGCATGAAGTTATATAATATAAACTTTATTTTATTGTTTACATCAAATTCTCAATTGTAAATGTCAAGATTCAAATGCACAAATGACAACAATGGCAACCTTGCTTCCTTGTTGGTAGCTTGTAGTTTATGGTCCCTTTCCCACATGGAGGTTTTTTTTACAATTTGTAATGTGGTGGTGGTGTGGGGGTGTAAGGTGGTGGTGTGGGTGTGAGTACCTCCGGCGCGCGGTAGTATCTGGTGACGACGTAGGGCGTCATCATGAAGGTGGTGCCGGCCGTGCGCGCCAGACCGAAGTCCAGGATCTTCAGCGTGCAGTCGCTCTTCACCACGATGTTAGACGGCTTCAAGTCCTGGTATAATATACATAAAACTCTCAATAGAATCGCGGGAAAAGCTAGTTATATTATAGATAAATAATTTTCAAATAACCATATGCATGAAATATCATAAGATATGACGTCATAGTCCTTAAATCGAAAGATTTTGTTTGTTACCCTGTGTATGATGCCTGCGAGATGGAGATGCTTGATGCCGCAGAGCATCTGGTAGAGCAAGTAGCTCATGCGCTCGTGGTCCAGGTCCATCTGGATGACCTGGCACAGGTTGGCGTCCATCAGCTCCATCACCAGGTATACATCCTGGAACTCCTCGAGGCTGCGCTGAGGCGTGAACGCGTTCAGCAAGCCGATGATCTGAGAACAGGGCACATTTTTCTCTTACGATACGACATTACTTACTCTCTTAAGGGGTAAGCAGAGACCACGGACCTTCGTTTTGTATACCATACATTTACAAACATTAACATTATCAGAAACTGCATATTTTAGAGTTTAGTTTAAATTAAGATTGAACATTCAAACTAACTTGATTTGAAGAGAAAAATTTTCCAATACCTTTACACAAAAAACTGCACAAACCACATATTTTCCCACATATTTGGTTGTTTGCCTTTACTCTTCAGTAGTTATGTCAATATTTAAAAACACTTCCTCTTCTATCTTTATATAAGATATCTTGAGTGTTCCCCTCCACGGAAATCTTTAGTAAAAGGCGAAAGATTTATACGTTTTGAAGGGAAACCAGAGGGGAAACCACTCTGTAACTTTACAATTAAAAGGACCATAATATAATTTTCTGTTGTTACGTCAATGAAAACCCACTTTAACATTACTTACATTCTTATGATTGACAAGTTTCATAAGCTTGAATTCTCTATAAGCGCGCTTAGCGTGCGTCACATTCTGGAATGGACGCGACAGCTTCTTGATGGCCACGTTCTGCTGTGTCACCGTGTCGTACGCCGCGCTGCAATACAACTGACAGCTTCATTACTTGTCACCCAGTTCATATAATTTAATCCTAACTGTGGTCACATACTGATTTCGGCGTAAGAAATGATTTCTTAAATATCTCCATTGTAAATATTTCATTTTTTCTTTAACTTAGAATATAGAGTTGATAATTAAAACGAGTTTATTTTTTTTGTTTTTCTTAGGATTTATCTATTTGTATAGCTTTTATATAGGAATAAACACATCAAAAAGCACATTTTAAATCTATATACTACACATTGACATCAAGAAAGATCGAATTAATTTCAAACATGTAAAAACGATAGTTATCGAGTAAATCACGATGGTTTTGAGAATATTTGAAAGTTTAAAATCCATAAGATACATGCATATAAATAAAAATTAAACACATTTATAAAATAGTTAAAAAATAATGATATTTTAATGGTCAAAGAAACTGTTTAGTGTCAACAATAAAAATAAATAAAAAAATATTAATTATTACAATAATAGAATAGTTAGTCAAAATATTAAATGGCGAAGCGCCTTAAACATTGAGTTATTTAACAATATTCATATAATTCATTCCAACTTACGGCCTGAGTATTTGAAACTTAATTTTTCCCACATAACTTATATTATTGGCTATCCATATAACATTATCCTGTATTTGAGAACTGTTTGTTTACAAATTTTGGACTTCAAGTTGGTATAAACTATACACATTTCTTTAGTAAGTTAAAAACATCGTAACACGTAAACTCAAACCTATTTCAGCCTCGTATCCGAGATACATTGTTGAAATTTGATCAAACGAAAGAAGTTCTATATCCAATTAGCTATTTTCGAAATTTTCAAATAAAAATATCTTTGAAGACTTAATTGATCTACATGTTTGACCTGATTTTACATTTGAATTTTCGAAACGTAATTCGTAGAATGCATTTATTGATTGTAAAATATTACCTATTTCACAATAAAGTTGTAAAATAAGAAGTTACTTTCCTTCCAATCCAGTGAGATCACAGTTCTCACAGATAATAAAATCAATTTTGTACCATATTTTCGAAGTGAAATTGTACACGAGTTCACAAATGAAAAAACCGGACGGTAAATACTCGCTGAAGTAAATGACATAGAAGAAAGTTAGAGGTCACACGACAGACAGATGTTAACCGGTGAGGATGTGAAGCGAGTGATATTAGTCCAAACACCAAAGCTTATTAACAGGTGACAGGTTTCAAAAAGGTAAGAAGCGTGTCACGACAGACAGACGCTAGAGTTCGGAATTGTCATGGGATATAAAACAGGAAGGGAAACTTGGAAGTAGGGTAGTGTGATGTGAAGGGATGGGGTAAGGAAAGTGTGGGTGAAAGCGTGAAGCTGGCCTCGCGGCGGAAGGTCTTACCACACCATGCCCTGCGCGCCGGCGCCGCGCCGCACTAGCTCGCTGTACCGCGTGGGCACAGTGAACACCGTGTCACCGAAACTCACAGAGTAAAACTGAACCATCTCTACTCGTCTAACAATACCCGGCATCAGCTATAAACAAAACACATTATATTGGCGGTGCTGAGTGCGTGCTGTGGTGTGCCGGTTAACTTGTCTATTGATTGTACGAAATTCTAATCGATTAAATTCGATCAAATCTCCTATCGTAATCTGACCATAACTTCTGTTCTAAATACGTTTTCTAAATTGTCGACATTATCTTTTTCTCATCTGAAGTTGTAACAGAGCAAATAGAAAAGAATAAGTTCAGCTTAAGTGGAAGTATGTACAGGTCAATGCAAAGTCGTAGGTAAAGCCAAAAGAAACCAATCTCCATAGAGAAAAGATTATTTACAACTTACATGCCTTAAGTTCTCTTAGGTATAGAATAATTTTGATTATCATCTACATTTTCCAAGTTATAATGCGTGAAGATGAAGTGCAAGTGAGCATGCTCGAAATGATCGCATGTGGATGATGAAAAAACAGACAGAAGTGTTTCACGAGGAAATCTAAAAATTCAAAATAAAAAAAAGAAAAGTACATTACGGAATCATAGAATAGAAATTTGATGTTAGTTAAATAGATGACTTTTTAAATAGTACAGATAACCTAAATATTTGGATTTTCTGAAAAATTTAACACAGTATCTATTCTAATATGAAATGTAGATAAAAACGTTTAAATCCTAATTAAAAAAAACTTTGAAGAATAGACTTATTCAATTATTTGTAATCTTTACAACCAAAGAATCTAAAGTCAAACGGCGATTGTAGGTATTTTAAGATATTTTCGACAGACATTTTTCAGATACAAGTGTACCTTGAAGTATAAAAAAAAAAAAATTAATTTTTATTCGATTAACTAAACTTTAACTATAAACAATTGTAGAAGCTACTCAATATAAGTCTAAAGTCTCAACAACTTAGAAAACAAATCAAAACAAAAGAGCTGCGAGGTTAGCTTGAAACTAAAAAAAATGGACATTGAAATATAGCTCACTGAAATATTCAAAAAGTTTTTAAAAGACTTTCAAATCTCCTGCAGTTTATTGCATTTTTAATTAAACTTCTGCCTTAAAATATACATATTTAAATCTCAGACCTCAGCTTTTTAAACAGGTATATTCTCTTAAAAATCTAGAATTATATAATTTAAGGTTTGTCTTCAGTAGATTATTGAAATCTATGGTCACTATATCTTACAGAATAAACGAAACGCTACACTACAATAAATTGATCTTCAACTTAAAAAAGACGTACATTTGTGTCTATTATTCATTTTACTACTCCTAAAAAAAGTAGTAATGAAGCGCCAATAGCCTAATGTTTTGGGGTACGGACTACCGATCGTGAGGTCGAGGGTTCGAATCCCGCCATTCGACTATTGTCGTGAACCATATCCTAGCACAAGCCTAGAGCTTAGTTGGAATCGTTAAAGGAAATATTAGTAAAGTAACAAAAATCTACTAATATCTTTATAAAAAAAAAAAACCAACGAAACGACGACGGGACGAGAGTCAAAGGGAGCTTGCTCACTTTGTATCCGGAACACAAGATGTTAACCGCATGTTGTACCAATACATTGCTGCTTACATAGTAATAGATCTTATTGGTGGAGTAGTATGAGGCAGTGTATGTTAGCTCACCATACGATCCCTTGCGCGCCGGAGCCGATTGGCTTGAGGTTCTGGTAGCGCTTGAGGATGGTGAAACGCGTGTCGCCCACCTCGACGGTGTAGAAGTGAGGGTGTCGCGGCGGGGCCGACATGGCGGTCGCGGGCGCCGCGTGGGGCATCAACCACCCCTACCTGACGAATTTATTAAATTAACAATAATCCAAAATACTTTTGACTTGGCTTAATTTCATATGTCCGTAGTGGAGCTGAGGGCGTTCACAGTACATCGCCAGCTCGATCTATCCGGGACTAAGTTTCTTTTACAATATCAAAAATTGGCCTTGTCGTGATCAAAGTTTTCAAGAACGGTAAGAATCATTTTAGGCAAAATCTTGCTTTTCTTAGAATAAATCCTTAATTAATATGTATCGTAACAAAATACGCCTGTAGTCTTTGATAAATTTAACATTCCATGTTACAAAGGAATTGTTGCTAAGTTTAGTGGCTTGGCTATATGATATAGTTGTTTAGATAAAGTTATTTAAGTGACCTTCTCTCTTCTTAAATACTGTCATTTTAATACTGCGTAATAAGACAAGTGCCTTCAAAAATATCAATTCTTTACTAATATTATAAAGAGGAGAGATTTGTATTTTTGTATGTATTAAAATAACTCAAAAACTACTGGGCCGATTTTAAAAATTCTTTCACCGTAAGAATGGTAATTTATTTGTGAGTAACATAGGCTTTATTTTGCACGCGGGTGAAGTCGTGAGCAACAGCTAGTTTACAATAATTTTAAGACACAGAAGTGATAAAAGAATCTAGGGCCTGAATGATTTTATGATGTAAAATGAAAAGTAATTACTATAATGTAAGTGACTTACTTGACAAAGTTATCTGCGTAGAAGGAGTGCAAGCAGTCCATATATCGGGGCAGTGTTGTGCTTGCTTCGGAGTGCGGATGCGAGTGAGGAACTTTAGCGTGCAGTGCAGCTGATACGGGCAGTCGGGCAGTAGGGCAGGTGGGCAGTCGGGCAGTCAGGCGAGCAGACTAGTGGAAGACTTCAATTTGCTGATTGTGTCTGTAACAAAAGATTCACAAAATTTTCATTACTTACATAAATCTACTAAATAACAGTTATGGCCGGTTTCCCAGCTACATTTAACCATTCGTTGGTGTTTTTGGTTCAATAACTCGATGAAATGTGTTTCCGTACGTAACTTGAGTTTCACTTCATTGAAACATCGGTCAACCTGACACTTAGGAATCGCAAGGTAATGTCAAATTAAATGGTAATTTTTGTTTTGATATTACGAACAGACATTCCAATTTTATTATATTTATAGATAGATTTATTGCTATCACTTTTTACAAAGTTCCTTATTTGTTGTGTAGCAATACAACTAAATTACACAAGTCATTAGACTATAATCATCTAAAACAATATTATTATTATATATTATTGTTCGCACTGTAACAGTCTGGCTTGCTGGCGTTTTAATTAAAACTATTTAGTTTCCTTATTACTGTGTAGAAATGAATTTCTTCGCAACGAATATCGTTATATCCTTAAATGAGAAATAATTCTTGTGAATTCGTAAAAACATAGCACTAAAGTTTAATATTTCTTTATATTAAGATAATTTTGATTTGGATAAATATAATGAGGGCGTGATGGCTCACTCTGACTCGGCTTTAGGTTGAATCTTTTCGCGTTAATTCGACTTTAAGGTAAAATTGCTCATTTACATTTTTAAGTATACGCTCGCCTCCGACGCCGTTTACTTAATAATATAATGAGATGAAATTTATACTTTCTTCCATCTCAAATATTTCCATTTTTTACTTTGAAATTTTTCTACCTCTGCATTTCCTCATAGAAAATCTTACCATATTAAAATTAATGTTTACTTTTTTACCGTGATCACTATTAAAAAAAACATCTATTTACAAAGTTAAAGGTCGATGTTACAAAGGTATATAAGATTATAGACTGGCATAAAACAAGACAAGGGCACAATAGAATCGATAGGAGTTATGTACACATGTGACGGAAATGAACTTAGACACGGTTTATTCAAGGTTTATCCAAGTTTATTCAAATTACAAACTCTACTTATGACCACGAAATTAAAAACGCCGCTATAACCAACCACTTTTGACAACCAAGTAACATTCAGACTAGGGCGACTAAAACGTTTTGAGATACCTAAATATATACTCGTACTATTTCAGGTAAAAAAAAAATCCAGTACCAAGATTCTTTTTTAAACGGAAAATGTTCATAGTGAGAACGTTTATTTTTGTAAAAACTTTACTATTTCTGTTTCCAAGCGAGATATCTCAGAGCATGCAAGATCGAGCAAGTGGGCCGAGAGCGGAGAGCAAACGACGACGCGACGTCGTCACTTCACGGACCAAGACGTAGCGTGCCTGTTATATTGAGTAGGGCGACCAACAATAAAATATGGAAATGTGGAAAGGGATATAAAAAAGAAATGAACATAGAAAATTCAACATTTTAATTATTTCTTTAAGTATATAGTTTAATATCAAGACTCGTTTTCCAAAGATTAATTTATAAGGTATATTTAGTTTAGTAATATTAATGTTTCTGGCGTAGTGACTGTAAAGTAAAATATTACTATAGATCTGGAATAGAAATAAGAAAGTGAAAAATTTTAATAATAACAATTTCAAGAAGTCAACAAAGGAAAAAGCCTCGAGATTCGCTCAATATTTACTCAATGTTTCTACATAATTAGATCCCATCAAAGTAAACGCGTTAAAATCCCGCCGTAAACATAGCTTTTTACAGTCTGTAAAAGTTAAGGCAAACTTCGTCAGTAAAAATAAAGTAGCTACGTAACTAGCGTAGCTTTCGTTTACAGGAGAGAAATCCGAGAGATAATTAAATATTAAAGTAAGAAAAGTTTTTACTTATTAAGAGTTTCACTTAACTTTCAGAATACATTTTACTTTTATATCATAAACTTTGTACTTATCATATTACATACACTACAAATTAGTTCATAATTTACTTTTGCTTTTCTGTCACAGATTTTTCGCCTACATCATATTTTATAATATTACTTTGATTTCTTATAGAATAAATTCATTTATTTACTGTTAATACAAAGTTTAATTATTTTTGCTCAATACATGTTATTTTTGCGTACAATTAATAATATATTATAACATATACATATAGGTCTCGAAACTATAATGTCTCAAAGACTGTCTCACATTTTCTAAATTTATGGACACATCTTCCGACAATTAGGTCTGAGTGTCCGTCGTAATGAAAGACGTTCTCCGGAGTTGAGGGACGTATCTTTTAAAGACAAACTTAGTACAAACTTCCTTTGACAACTTGACCTGGGCCGAGCTTGCAGGAGCGCTAGCGATGCATCAATTTCTAAGTGCTACTTTAACTTAATTAATAAACAGAAAACTTTGCATTATAAATATAAACGGGTATAATTTTAGAAGAGACGTTAAAGCAAATAGTGACTAGATGAAGCTAATATACGAGTATTCAGAGTTTAGGCACAAGGGAGAGAATAGTCTCTGCCAAAAAACTAATAAGTAACTATAAAGTAATAAAAATGTAAATTAAGCCCGATGGCTCTTGAGATTCACACATATGTTTGAAATTCAACAGTGTCTCCTGGTTTTTAGAGCAAGTATATCTTTATGAATGCAAATTAGAAAACAGCTCGTAACATGACCCACTAACATTTAGTTAAAGATGAAAGCTTATTCATCTACTTGAAGATTTATGTCATTAATGTGAACTCTACACTTAGATCTGTTTTCCACTAGCACGACAAGGCGACTAGGCGACATCTAACCGCATACGACTAGTTTCTATGAGAGGCGCAGGCAGTGAATATTCTGCATATATTGCTCATAGAAATAGTCGTACGAGTCGTGCCGGTGGTAAGGGGACTTATTTTTAGCTGTGGCGTCACCTTGCGGTGTTAGTGCGTTGAGGTGGACTGCTGTAGTGGAGAGAAGCATGTCAAGTGCGGGGAGTAATTGGAGCGAGAGGAACCGCTTTGACTGGCTGTCGAGTATCTCACGGGTGGAGCATGTTTTTGCAATCATATACAGACAAATTACCTTCATTAATGCTGACCTGAATAAAATTTGATGTAGAAATAAATATTTAATATTTACTTCAATTTCGTTTTAAAATTATGCAACACTAATATTTTTCTAATAAACCCTAATTGTTATTTTATTTCTAACACATACCAATGTTTTTTTATATTACAATCAATCTAATCATACTAATATTATAAATGCGAAAGTTTAGATAGATGGATGGATGGATGTTTGTTAGAGTTTGTAGCCTAAACGGCTGAACGGATTGCAATGAAATTTGGCATAGACGTAGAGGATAGTCTAGAAGAACACATAGGCTACTCACTTTTTTTTTTAATTCCACACAGACGGAGTCGTGGGCGAAAGCTAGTTAAGTATAAAATTCCATATGTATTAAGTTCTAGTCACGTTGATATATGGCATTAATATTTCTCTCAAACTTAGTTTCTATTATAAAAGCAAAAGCTTAAAGCTGTGCCAGACTGCCGACTGCCGGCGCGTTACGTAAGAAGATTAAGTGGAACTTTTGGATCCGTAAATGTACAGAAAAGCTTCTGTCCCTACTTACGGAAAGAATTCTTGTGAAAACAGTAATATAGCTGTTTGAGAAATAATTTTAACTGACGCAGGAAGGTTTTTTTTATACCGGTAATATGATATTTACTATTTTTTTATAAATTCAAACTTGTCTTGAAACGGTTAAAGTTGATAACAAGATTCCTTATCAAGACGAGGCCAATACGCGAACTCCCATAACCTTGTAAGTGGAATTCATCAGTACAAATAGGTATTTCTATATAACCACTCGGCAAGCCGCCAGAACAACGGCACGCGAAAAATTACCAATTTGTTACAACCCTGAAGTTTTCGCTTCACTCGTTCCCGCTACTATAAATGCTCGCTTACATGCACCTTATGCTAACTGCCTAAGGTTCCAAATGCTTCGCTACGCTAGCCCCTGTAGTTCGCCTATTACCAAGGATCCGTACGAAATGCGCCCCAGAGACGGGGCTCAAATCAGAACAAATGTGCGGTCTATTTATATAGGGAGGTGAAATATTTTTCGTATAATCAAGCCTCATTACAACATCCTTGAATAAAAAGGTGGACTGAGTTCAAAACATCCTGTATAGAGTTATTCATAAAGCGAATACGTACTTAACCTTTTCATCATGATATTCATAAATAACACTATGTGGCTTTCCTTTTAATTATATCTGCATTTTCATTTTGCAAATTAAAATGGTACAAAGCATTTATTATGACGTAATTCCAGTTAAATATTATATTACTAAGAGATAATTTCAATTTTTCTTTCTCGAGCATCAAACACATCCGTCGTACTACCGGAAGCCGAGGTCCCGAGGGAGCTGGTTTGAATAGAATGCGCATGTCGCCAACTGTCGCAAACTGTAGCCAAAAGCTACGGTAGACCGTCATCTGGGAAATGTATTCTAAATAAATGCAACGCCTCTAACGTTTCTAGTCACAGTCAAACTTAGTAACTGCTCGTTAGAACATGGAAACTATTTAAAGAGATGATTTATTCAAATTAAAAGGATAATAAAAAAAGCACTTTCTGCACTTGACTATCGACAGGAATTTTCGATATTTTTCTTTATTCTTAGATCTAGTAAAAGTGAAAAAGAATATAATTATCTAATATCCAAACCTAAATTATAATCTCGTTAAATTTTGCTTCTAAAAATGTTTACTGCGGCTCTTTTTTAATAAACACACTTTCCAAAGTATCGATAACAAACGAGGCAAGTTTTTAACTGATTTTTTCCTCAGCCACGCCAGCAATTGATTAATGTACTGCGGGTGAATATAAATTCAAAAGGTAATAAATTGTCGCAACCGTACCAACCTGCTATAAAATAGGATGCTCGATTTCATACCTATTAGGTTAAATTTAATTTAAAATGAATTAGCATTATTTTATTTTAAATCAGTCTTGTAACAAACATTCACTGGAGACCAGTAGTTTAACGTACAAATAATAGATGGCGCCACCTGTATTTAGAACACGATGTTGTTTTGCATGCGCCTTAGCTTAAGTCATTTTTATGTACATTACGCAAATTAGGGGATAACAAATATTGTCTTCTCAAGTTAGTTCCTACGACGCGATTCTGAGTATATTAGCTTGCTGTCTTGTGACTAATTTTGCTCAGAATTGCACAGTAGTGTAGCTGGATTAGGTTGCTTGCGGGATAGTGACGACCTAATGCAGTAGATAACCGCTTGCTGGATTGTGACGGTTATCCATAATTGACATTTTGTAGTAACACTGAACTTAGGTTGCTTGCGGGACAGTGACGACCTAATGCAGTAGATAACCGCTTGCTGGATTGTGACGGTTATCCATAATTGACATTTTGTAGTAACACTGAACTTAGGTTGCTTGCGGGACAGTGACGACCTAATGCAGTAGATAACCGCTTGCTGGATTGTGACGGTTATCCATAATTGTATAGTGACACAGCATTTAGGTTGCTTGCGGGATAGTGACGACCTAATGCAGTAGATAACCGCTTGCTGGATTGTGACGGTTATCCATAATTGTATAGTGACACAGCATTTAGGTTGCTTGCGGGACAGTGACGACCTAATGCAGTAGATAACCGCTTGCTGGATTGTGACGGTTATCCATAATTGTATAGTGACACTGAATTTAGGTTGCTTGCGGGACAGTGACGACCTAATTTCAGTAGATAACCGCTTGCTGGATTGTGACGGTTATCCATAATTGTATAGTGACACAGCATTTAGGTTGCTTGCGGGATAGTGACGACCTAATGCAGTAGATAACCGCTTGCTGGATTGTGACGGTTATCCATAATTGTATAGTGACACAGCATTTAGGTTGCTTGCGGGATAGTGACGACCTAATGCAGTAGATAACCGCTTGCTGGATTGTGACGGTTATCCATAATTGACATTTTGTAGTAACACTGAACTTAGGTTGCTTGCGGGATAGTGACGACCTAATGCAGTAGATAACCGCTTGCTGGATTGTGACGGTTATCCATAATTGTATAGTGACACAGCATTTAGGTTGCTTGCGGGATAGTGACGACCTAATGCAGTAGATAACCGCTTGCTGGATTGTGACGGTTATCCATAATTGTATAGTGACACAGCATTTAGGTTGCTTGCGGGATAGTGACGACCTAATGCAGTAGATAACCGCTTGCTGGATTGTGACGGTTATCCATAATTGACATTTTGTAGTAACACTGAACTTAGGTTGCTTGCGGGACAGTGACGGCCTAATTTCAGTAGATAACCGCTTGCTGGAGTGTGACGGTTATCCATTTTTGGTAAACAACGGGACAACGTATTGACATTGAAGTCAGGTTGCTTGCGGGACAGTGACGACCTAATGCAGTAGATAACCGCTTGCTGGATTGTGACGGTTATCAATAATAAACATTTTTGTAAACAACGTGGAAGGAGTCGACCAGTCACTACAATCTGGCGATCAACCCAGAAGCTGTTCCAATCCAGGGGGAGGATGAAGACGACTACGTCAACAGAAGGATGAATCTTCCAGTTTCATCGTCGGGACGACTTCAGAAACTGAGGGGGAGATTGTAACAAACATTCACTGGAGACCAGTAGTTTAACGTACAAATAATAGATGGCGCCACCTGTATTTAGAACACGATGTTGTTTTGCATGCGCCTTAGCTTAAGTCATTTTTATGTTCATTACGCAAATTAGGGGATAACAAATATTGTCTTCTCAAGTTAGTTCCTACGACGCGATTCTGAGTATATTAGCTTGCTGTCTTGTGACTAATTTTGCTCAGAATTGCACAGTAGTGTAGCTGGATTAGGTTGCTTGCGGTAGTGACGGCCTAATCCGGTAGATAGCCGCTTGCTGTTGTGACGGCTATCCGATGTTGTAAATATGTAACATTTTTTGTAACTGCGTGTGGTTCCCAACCTGGGGTCCGCGCGCAGACCATTCTCGTTGGTTATGTAAAACCAATAAACGACTTTTTGCACCTTTGTTTGTTTCTTTGGCTGATTCGGCTTACGACACACCCGCTCTGTTACAATCTGGCGCCCAACGTGGGGCAGGGCGAATCAGCAGAGGACGAATCAGCCGAGAAACAACAGAAGATCAGGACGACGGCACAATATGGCGCTTACTCCTGAGCCATTTCAACAGCTGCTTCAACATAACCGCTTGCTGGATTGTGACGGTTATCCATAATTGTATAGTGACACTGAATTTAGGTTGCTTGCGGGACAGTGACGACCTAATGCAGTAGATAACCGCTTGCTGGATTGTGACGGTTATCCATAATTGTATAGTGACACAGCATTTAGGTTGCTTGCGGGATAGTGACGACCTAATGCAGTAGATAACCGCTTGCTGGATTGTGACGGTTATCCATAATTGTATAGTGACACAGCATTTAGGTTGCTTGCGGGATAGTGACGACCTAATGCAGTAGATAACCGCTTGCTGGATTGTGACGGTTATCCATAATTGACATTTTGTAGTAACACTGAACTTAGGTTGCTTGCGGGACAGTGACGACCTAATGCAGTAGATAACCGCTTGCTGGATTGTGACGGTTATCCATTATTGACATTTTGTGAGATGACACAGCATTTAGGTTGCTTGCGGTAGTGACGGCCTAATCCGGTAGATAGCCGCTTGCTGTTGTGACGGTTATCCATAATTGACATTTTGTGTAGTAACACTGAACTTAGGTTGCTTGCGGGACAGTGACGGCCTAATTTCAGTAGATAACCGCTTGCTGGAGTGTGACGGTTATCCATAATTGTATAGTGACACAGCATTTAGGTTGCTTGCGGGATAGTGACGACCTAATGCAGTAGATAACCGCTTGCTGGATTGTGACGGTTATCCATAATTGTATAGTGACACAGCATTTAGGTTGCTTGCGGGACAGTGACGACCTAATGCAGTAGATAACCGCTTGCTGGATTGTGACGGTTATCAATAATAAACATTTTTTGTAAACAACGTGGAAGGAGTCGACCAGTCACTACAATCTGGCGATCAACCCAGAAGCTGTTCCAATCCAGGGGGAGGATGAAGACGACTACGTGAACAGAAGGAATAATCTTCCAGTTTCATCGTCGGGACGACTTCAGAAACTGAGGGGGAGATTGTAACAAACATTCACTGGAGACCAGTAGTTTAACGTACAAATAATAGATGGCGCCACCTGTATTTAGAACACGATGTTGTTTTGCATGCGCCTTAGCTTAAGTCATTTTTATGTACATTACGCAAATCAGGGGATAACAAATATTGTCTTCTCAAGTTAGTTCCTACGACGCGATTCTGAGTATATTAGCTTGCTGTCTTGTGACTAATTTTGCTCAGAATTGCACAGTAGTGTAGCTGGATTAGGTTGCTTGCGGGATAGTGACGACCTAATGCAGTAGATAACCGCTTGCTGTTGTGACGGCTATCCGATGTTGTAAATATGTAACATTTTTTGTAACTGCGTGTGGTTCCCAACCTGGGGTCCGCGCGCAGACCATTCTCGTTGGTTATGTAAAACCAATAAACGACTTTTTGCACCTTTGTTTGTTTCTTTGGCTGATTCGGCTTACGACACACCCGCTCTGTTACAGTCTTATAAAAAAGTTTATTTTCTATCCGTAACACTCTGAAATACGAGTTTTAACTGAAAATAAAATGTTTCATTTGAATAGGAGAGGGTCGTATCTTATTTCGAGGATGGCAACAATGGAAAAAGGAAGTTGCTTTTCAATCTTCTTACGTCATATCGGAAGTAATAGATTTTCTCAATCGAATATTCAATTAAAATTAATCCATTAGTGTAAACGTTTTTTTCATCTCTCTTTAGTACAAGACTCATAAAAATAGTATTTTATAGATTTAAGACGCGGCTTAGAATTCCTCGACAATTTAAGATCACCAAAGCACTATAGTAAACACCCCTAGCGAAAAAAAATATCACTGGCATATTTTAGACGCTTGCTAATAATACATGACAGGCGTTTGTCGCAGTTCAATTCCCTGTGCAGCCACTAACATATTCCGGTAGCTACAGTGGGGTTCACGCGTAAACTTTGTCTACGAACTACGAACTGTTGCAAAGTAGGCTAGCGCGCGCTCGGGGAAATTAGCGCGAGTGTACTGTGTTATTGTTATTTGTCTCGCTTACTTAGTTATACATATGTAGGCATGAATAGGTTATTTAGCATCTAAATTGAAATAGACAAATAGCAATTTACCGTGTTCATGTATAGACTTAAATACTATCAAGTGTGAAAAAAACTTAACTACTAGTATAACCTATATCTATGTACATAATAAGTATAATTTAATAAGTGATTAAAGTTTTTTATAATAAATTGGATTAATAATATCAGTGAAATATAAAGAAAAGCTTTTTATTCAAAACCTACTTAACTCGGAAAGAAATTTTAGTCAAATAATCGATATCTCGTAATAGAAATACAATCGTAATAGAAAACCTCCCTTCGTAGGGAGCGTCCGTTCAGCGAGCGTAGCGGGGTCTACGCGATTGCTACGTCGATATAAAAATTCTTTCTCTATCATTGGACGCGATTACGAAGGCAAGGGATTTTGGCGAGTATCCGATCCGTGCGATGTATTTATGATCCGAACCCGGACCCCAGGGGGTCATTATCGATGTGAGTTATTATTGAGGGCGTCGATACTGATGCGCTGATACAGATTTAATATAGCACTAAATGGAATCAGAACTAATAGATTTATTTCTGAAATTATTTCGAAAAATTATGCAGTAGGCAACTAAGTTACTGACTGTTAAACTTTTAATAATACTGTATAAGAAACAATGCAAAATTAACTGATGTAATTACCGCACCTTTTAAGACTTTAGAACCTGACCACAGTTTGTAAATCATAAACTAAATAGTTTATTTGTACCTCAACACATTCAATGCTACATAATTATATGTATCAACGTGCACAGTCCCATGACACTGAAAGCGTTAAGTAATTGCAATTCGGTATGCAGACAGATCAGTAGCTATTAACGTCCGTGTGTTCATCGGTGAGATCAAGAGTAACTCCTTTGTGGGAAACTTTGTAACAAATAACTGCTCATCGAAGCGAAGCCTTTCCACTTGAAAACATTCATCATGCGAAGAGGAATTAATACTTACAGATATCTATTTAGCGTTATAATGCGCTTTTCATGCGTCTTAGAAAACAGAATTATACCCTATATTCTATACTGATTAAAATTACTGAGTAACCGTCAAAATATTTACTCAACCCTAGGTCTTAATTCCAACGTAATAACTTTTAAATTTCTGCAAAATCGTCATCATTTACTAAGTTGTCGTAAATCAAAGCTTGCGAAATAATGTCACGTGCACGAATATTTTTGGAACACGTGTCACGATTGGTGGTAAATTGAACAATGATCGCTAATTAAAAATGTTGGAAGGAAATTTCCGTTTGAGTGGCTTCGTTGTAAGTTTTCGAGGATACTTTATAGGGCGGGAGAGGGAGCCAGAAGGGGAGGGGAGCCAACGGAGATCGGTCGATGGCATTTGCTACTGAAGACTTTTAAACATTCAGGAAAACTTCTATTGTTGTACTGAAACAGTACGAGGATTTGAGATTTTAAAATAAGAATTTGAAACAATAGCTGTTTCACGATTCCTGATTGACGAGAACTCCATTGTATACGAATATTTTAGTCTATAATGTACTTGAACGTAAGCTTATTAAACTAATAACATTGAAAGCTGCTTATGTATTTAGATAAACAACTACTGGATATTTTCTTACAATATTAAATAGGTGGTCGAAGTTTTTCAACGATATAACTTTCATACATTAACTTTTTTTAAAAGGAGGTAGAGTCCAATAGCGTTCTGTCATCTCAGCAACATAAATCATGGCCCGGTTTCCGCACGGGGAAAAGAATAATGCTACGGTAACAAAAATCCATACCGAGCTAGCCCCAGATGTTTTATTTTCAATGTGTGGTACAATACAAAGCGATTTGTATAATACAAAGACATTTTATAAAATACTTGAACTTACTACATTTGCTGTAGTCAATAATATTAAGGGTGTATAATTATAAAATCTGTAGCTTCTACCGATATATCCTACTAATATTATAAATGTGAAAGTTTGGATGGATGTTTGTTAGAGTTTGTAGCTTAAACTGCTGAACTGATCTCCGTGAAATTTGACATAGATGTAGAGGATAGTGTGGAAGAACACATAGGCTACTTACTTTTGTTTTTCTTAATTACACGCGGGCGGAGTGTCGAGCGAAAGCTAGTTTATTAATAAACTGACTAGTTAACAGTTTACAAACGCATGTAATAAAATAATATTGTATGTATTTCCGTAAGCGCGTATAAAAGGAAGTAACCACACACGTTGACTACTAGAATCATACCACCCGTTTACATGAAAATGTAACTCTCATTGTTTCAAAGATATTTGAGAAATTAGTGATTTCTTGTATAATGGTTTATAAAAAGAGCGACATTCCTTAGCACGACCTCGCGCCGTCTGGGCCGCGGTAAACATCGTCTGGTATGCGTCTACGCTGCATACACGCGGACGCATTTATTTATAAGACTATATAAATAACCCGTCGTTATGGCAAGTCTAACAGACTAATATCTATGAAAGTATGAAATGTCATCTAAACTAACATAAAGAGGAAAGATTTGTATTTTTGTATGTATTTGATTCCCCTAAAAACTACTGGGATAATTAAAAAAATCTATCACCATTAGAAAGGTAATTTATCTGTGAGTAATATAGGCTTTTTAATATCACGCGGAAGAAGTCGCAAGTGATGCTCGCTAGTTTATTTGATAAAAATATTCATTAGAAATTAATATACTGATGTTTCCCATGATGAAACATTCATAGGAAATATTATAAACTCTCTCATTTTCACTGAAAAAACCGTTTAAAAACACCACCGAAAAAAAAAACAATAAAAATACTTGTTGTATCATTGTTAACGCAAATGTTAAAATTTTAAATTTAAGACGATATAACTAAAAAAACACATGAAAGAGCAATAACGTCAATTGAAGCGTAAAAGTATCTTATTTTTTCAACTGAAGGCTGTCTTTTTTCAGGCTTCATAGGCCTTTAACAGGCGTTATCTTAGTAGTAACACCGCACAGTCGCTCGTTTAATTTCCGCTGAAGACTTCAGTCGAAATGCTTTTGCATATTATTACTACAAAGTTTCTTTGCCAGTCCACTTGTTTACAAAGATGTTACATTTACTAAATAAAATTTTTATAAGAAACGGCTAATTTAAGACTGTATTTTTTACTGCAAATCGGTAAATTGTAAGAGCGGGCACACACCTTTGATTAAACTATCGCACAAGTGTTGTGCAATTGTAGATTGTCGATTGTTTCACAGTCAATCAGACTGTTTTATTGCACAATTAAAAATCGAGTATAGTACGCATAGGAATCAAAGCGAGACTAAACAGTTGTGTGATATTTTAGTCAAAGGTGTGCGCTCTAACATGTCGGTAATGATAAAATAACACTGGAGATATTAAAAGTTTTTTACAGCAGGGTTTTATGTAGTAGTGTTTTCTGTAGGAAAATCCTATTAAATTTAGTAAACGGACGCTAGTAACAAACTAAATCACTTTGATAACACAGAACAGATATTTAAACGTAAATACTTCAGTCTGAAGCTTAGTCCTTATCGCACTAACTTAGCAATATTACTCAAGTTTACGTAACTTCCACTAAGTTATATAGGCTTATCTGTAGATTATAGGCAACTGAGAGATACCTAGCTTACTAGATTTTATAGTTACGTTTACTCACTCTTGGCACCTTTAACCTATAAAATTGTTTATTGCTTGCGACTTAGGTAAAGTGATGAGATAATATTTTGTAGAGTTGATCTTGTTTTATATCGAAGTTCCTTTGCAAGATACATTTTGGCTAGAAGCCATTAAATACTTCAGTCACAATTTATCTTATCTGTCTTTCGACATTTATTTACATTGCATCTTTTGATTAATATCTCACTAATCTTACTAACATCTTACTAGTAATATAAATGCGAAAGTTTAGATGGATGGATGGGTGTTTATAGCCTAAACGGCGGAACGGATCTCGATTAAATTTGACATAGATGTAGAGGATAGTCTGGAAGAATACATAGGCTACTAACTTTTGTTTTTTTTTAATTCCATAAAAATACTATAGTAGTTATTTCTCCTCTAATATTAAGTAAGATTATCCCAGTTACTTGTAAACAACTGCGCTATAAATGTCTTGCAGACTAATTAGTATTTAAGCATAAAACGGCTAGACTGCGACTCTAATTATGTTTCATGGAATTAATTATGTATAATTAACAAGAATGCAGTTTGCTGCCCGGAGCTACGGTAAGCTAATAATGCTTAACGATAGCTTAAAAGTTAACTAGCGATACGCTCCGACTGCGCTTACGTAATTTAATAATCAAATCTTACCATTATTATAAACGCGAAAATGTAAATGGATGGATGTTTTTTTTAGAGTTTGTAGCTTAAACTGACGATCGGACCTCGATAAAATTTGGCATAGATGTAGAGGATACTCTGGAAGAACACATAGGTTACTCACTTTTGTTTTTTTTTAATTCCACGGCGACGAATTTGCGCGCGAAAGCTAGTATAAAATAAAAATTACTTTAAAAAAGTACAGTTTGTCTTAAATAAAAATACATGGGTTCGGATTAGAATGTAAGATACCTATTGTAAAACAGCTGAAAAATACAAAGCCTAGCCATACTAATATTAGTGTGTAATTGCATTGAAGGTGCGCAAAGTTTGAACTCAATAATGGCATAGCATGTAGTGCATTGTGCCCGAAGCCTGGAACTATCCAGACCGAAGGCAGTTTGAGATAGTTACGCGCTAATATTAAAATTCCTGCGGGAGTAGAAGGAAGCGTTCATTGGACGTCTTTGATAGAGCTTGGTCTAGGACTTTAGTGTTATTACAGATGTAAAAATGTTCGTAATTTCCATATTATTTAGCAGCACAAGACTTTGTATCTTTTGTTTATATTTAGACCAATATAATAATTTGTTAGAACCTATAGAACGACTTATTTTGTTTAAAAACGCTAGTAGACGTTCCCTTTCTATATATTTTTATTAATAACATCGGATGTAACTTTTCGATATTAACCACTCAAACAAAAAAAAACTAGAATCTTCAAACTTCCATATTCTTAAAGTGCACAGCTGAACAATCTAAGAAAAAATGGTTGACAAAATTGAATTCTGATGGAAGTTTTATGTAACTTTTTTTCATCCGGACACTTGAGACCTACTTAACTCTGACCGTAAGCGATTCATAGAAATAAGTTCCTCAACATTCCTTTTTATATTTCTTATTTTTTATCCGGACAAAACTTTATTTTAAATATTCCTAGAAACATAGAAAGTCTGTTTATTTATTTATTTATTATAAAGCCACTCAGCACAAGTGAATTTTTAAGACCTATCATAGTTACAATCTACGCTATAAATCTAAAATAGGTACGTCTTTTATTACTTTTGTGAAGACATTGTAACTCAATATATATATACTAGTATTATAAATAGGAAAGATTTGTATTTTTGGATTTTTGTATGTATGAAATTACTCAAAAACTACAGAGCAGATTAATAAAATTCTTTCACCTTTAGAAAGGTAAGCTATCTGTAAGTACAAGTAGCATAGGCTATATCACACTAATATTATAAATGCGAAAGTTTAGATGGATGTTGTTAGAGTTTGTAGCAAACGGCTGAACAGATTTCGTTGAAATTTGGTATAGATGTATAGGATAGTCTGGAAGAACACATAGGCTACTCACTTTTGTTTTTTTTTTAATTCCACGCGGACGGAGTCGCGAGCGAAAGCTAGTATTTTAATATTTCTTAATTACACGCGTACGAAGTCGCGAGGAACAGCTCGTATTCTTTAAAGTTATGTACTCACCATAAGGTCCTCGCATCCATTGTGTGTCCACAGACTATGTATCTTTATTGAACACCATCTGTAACAAACACACATCCACGTCAAATATATTTTACACACTAGCAAATAAAATTTTACGTACTCAAAAGGTCATAAAATATACAGATGAGCTTTTCAAGTAAAAAAAAGCGATGCATCATACAAAATAACCTCCAAAAAAGAATATTAGTTTCGAATTATCAACATCGTGTTAAATAATAATTTATTAGAATTTCCATATTCATAAAATTCCAAATTTCCATAAAAGATAAATCAATCAAGCGAGTTCCCGAAAAGATAGGGTCGGCCCGTGACAGAGTCCGGAACCCTTCCGAACATCTCCATTGCTCAGCCTTTATATTGATGTTAATCCGCTCGGAATAATTTCAGTTTAGTGAAACCTCTTACCCGACATCATCGGATATTCAATTCGAATTCGCCAACTTTCGCAAATGTTGGACTAGAATTGGCCAACTTTTATGTGCTCGTAGCAGTTTTAAGGGTTGGCATGAAATTGTTTAAACAATGTTTCGTTTGCTAAAATTTATAAAGTCTCCACAAAGCTGATGTAAGAGAAAATTCTTAGTTATATTTTCTGTTAAATGTTATCTTTCAAAAGATTCTAGTATTAATATTTGCATCTGCAATTGCGGATGTTTATGGGCAGCGGTCGCTTTCCATTTCGGTAGATTCAGGTGGCCGCTTGCTCGTTGCCACCTTATATTATAAAAAGAAATATACTGTTATCTACACGAATGCAAAAGGCAATTGATAATGCGTGTGATATAGAGTAAATGTGATGATCCTAAAATGACCCGTCATACAAAATAATTTCTTAGATCAAACACCTATAAACCGTAGCATAACTCGTTGAGGTAAATTACACACATCGGTTATGCAGTTAATGAGTTCAGTGAGAAAGAGTATTACTAAAGCGTGATGTATGCAGCTAAATTGAGTAGGCAGCCGCGGTGTAGGCGGACTCCACAGCCGAGGTGCATCCGCAATCGGCTGGATAATTGTTTGAAGGCTGCGGATCGATCGCTTCTAATAGGCGGAGAAGTTTTTTTGTTCTTGCGCGGAGGGGCCATGTATGAACGTCAAATTGAATGGATAAAATTATGGTTAAGTTAGCATAGCTTTTAATCTAAAAGAGGTTTAATATATTTTGATTTTTAGTACACAGTGTATTATGTATGTGCACTATGTAGCTAAATTTATTCTCTCCGCATTTTAAGGTTAGGACGTCAAGGGTTCGGGCCGAGCTGATAGCGTCCTCATTATGATAATTTATACAGGATAGCGTAGGAAATGAGTGTTGAGTTTACGCGCCGCTGGTAATGAGTCGCGGTCGCTCATCGCAAGAATAAATTGTATATTTTTTAAATAATTTTAGTAAATTTGAGCGCCGCGGAGGAGTTACGTCGCCAATTCCAAATACTCCCACGTCCTTGAATTATTACGAGTTTTGCGCATTGCAGTGTTTTAATATAAATGTATATGACGGTTAAAACTTCATATACGTATGAAAAACGTGCTGAAAACTGTTAAATATCCTTGAAGAATATATGTAATCTTTGTTCTAACGATAGACTGGGAATAGAGATATCTCACCAATGTACAATAGAGGTAATATTGTTATATGTTGGTAAATCATACTAATACTACTATTATACTATACATAAATGCAAAAGTTTAGGTAGATGGATGAATATTTGTTAGAGTTTGAAGCTAAAACGGCTGAACGCATTTCGATGAAATTTGCTATAGATGTAGATGATAGTCTGGAAGAACACATAGGCTACACCTTTATGTTTTTTTTTACACGCAGACGGAGTCGTCGGCGAAAAGTAGTTATTAAAAAACAACATAAATTTTATTACTTCAAGTATCTTAACGGACATCACCAGTGCTATAGTTATTTGTTAGTTAGTTAGTTGTGCGTGGCTACAAACACACACATGAATTAAACACGACCTACAATCGCATGTCAATTATAAAACAAAGCCTTACATCAGAGGTAGACGCAGCCATCGCTTGCTACCCCTTGACATAGGGGTGTATCCATATTAACTACACGTATACTGGAAGACTTTTTAATAAATTATCATAAATTACTGCCTTGTCCAATATTAAGTCTATGCGTAACAAATTTTCAACAATGTAGTGTAAGGACCGCTATGTAAATTTCTGTTTTTCATTACTGTTCATAAAACCCTCCATAATAAAGTGTGGACCTTACGGCAAAAAATTGCCTCTTTTCACGAACTCAACGGATATAAAATGTTTTGGTAAAAATTACAATACATATTACCTAAAAAAAAAGGTTTTCAATATAAAGAGTGCTGCAAAACGCTGACCTTTTAATAAATGTTATCTACCTAGAAAAAGAAATAATTTGTATTTGAGAACTTTACTCATTGGATGGTAAATTGTACAAGTAATTGTCAAATGGCACAGTCTTCCCTATAACAAATCATTTTTGAACAAACATTTCTTTTATATAAACCGTCTGGCCTGTGGTGAGGTTTAAATTTCAGCACGTCAATTGTAAAGCTGAATGGACTGCAGAGTATGCGCGAGCCATGCAATCAAGCCCATTCATGCTACAGTTAAAACTCAGGCAAATAATAGCATGGGTTAATTCTTTCACACGAGGGTAGTAGCTGAGCTAGAGTAGTCAGTACTGCCATTATTATTTATAATATGTGTTGTGAATATATTCGCAGTGTAAAACCACTGTAACAAGCGAAATTTAAATGCGGTTATTTTTTACAAAAGAAACGATTCAGTAAAGAAAGAAACAATTTTCCGTCGCCATTATCGGTAATAAGGGGTCGCTTAACCTCTTTCAAAGAAAAGTTATTGCGAACGTGAGGTCTTTGCGAACATTTCTAGTGGTGTATTTTTAGCTGCTTTTAGTAAATTATTGTTAACGTGTTACCAGTAACAGAATGTGATTGTAATGGAGAAAAAATGTAATGTTTTTATTATGTTTCGCAACTCAATTATTTTAGTTAGGCGACAATTTAATGTTTCGTAAATAATAAAGTTCAATTTATCATTGATATGAAGAAGAATGTTTAAGATTGTTTAAGAATTAGTCTTTAAAGTAGGACAACCATACTCTGTAAAGACAAAAGTTTTAGCGTATTCTAGTATTCAGCGTAAAAAACCTTAACCTTTACCATGAGAAGTCAATCGTGCGTCGAATATTGCTCGCGTTCCATTGCGTGCTATCTACGACAGGCAATTATTCAACACAATCTGGAGCCGCAATGTGTCTGGCGCCGTAAACTATCCGAGTCAGTAGGTCATGGGAGGGGCAGGAATGATGGCTTGTTTTCAGGAGTGGATAGATTAATCAAGATGAAGTACCATTAGGAAACGAATTCCATTTGATATGTAGGTTAATAGACCTACTAACATAACTGGTGTAGGTAAAATAAATAAAATAATTACAAGTTTATTATAGAGATAAACATAGGTATTTAACAATAGAAATTATCTTAGCCTAACCATCATTATTCTTTTAAAAGTACGTTTCATACAAACGTATCTATTTTAAACGCAAAGAAAATTCTACAATTACTTAAAAATACTGATATACATACTAAATGATTTATTGGCAAGATATCTACGTCCTTTAATTAACCTGATACGATAGTATAAAGATACAAAGCATCACTGACCCTATCTATAACACGTAATACTGCATTGTTTCCCGCATGAGTTTACCGGCGGAAAATTGCAGAGCTGTAGTTAAATTATAGCCCTCGAGCGGCGAGATGGGATACTAAATTTATCGATATCCAGTTATTAACCTTCCATATAAAGTCACGTAAAGCTAACTGGCTTATCCAATTATACCTGAGTGGGATATTAGTTGCCTCTAATAATATTTACGTTCCACTACGTGAATCTCAAACATGTGTTGTAAATTAATTTATATTTAAACTAGCTTTGGCCCGCGACACCGTTTTCGTACACTATCAGGTTTTACAAATTTTAGTCTTAGACCTATAGAAACTTCTAGGGAATTAATTATCTTTTTTACGATCTTCTATTTTCCGCCTCTTGCTCTGTTATGAAGACACGCGATATTCTTAATTAATGTTTTCTTTTGATCCCCCCTATTTTACACACGTGACTTGGCACAGTTGATAGATATTAATTAATTCCTACCTAAACCGGAAGCGGAAGTAATATTATTTGATTCGATAACTGGAATATTCTAACATTTATACAACTTATCGCGCTGTGTATTTCGAGTTATTTCAAACATGGCATAGTTTGGTAACAACACAAATAATTTCTGGAAAAAAATAAGGCCATCCCCAACGAGGACGTAGCAATGGCAAGTTGCGTGTCCATTGACCATTATTCACGTCGGAGCGAGATGTAATCGGTGACATTAACGGCGCAATGTACGCCGAACCTAAATAACGTAGCGGTCGCTACGCGCCTCGTTACGAAGTAGCTACGAGAGAGGGAATTTTTTCTATTTTACTCGTAGTTCTCCTAAATTGTGAATTTTAAAGCTATTTTCTTTTGTCCACTTTATATGGTTACATTAATCAGTAAGAATGGTTCAAACTCTAAAAATTCACAATTTATTATTTCATTTTCCTTGACTCAACTCATTAGTTTTATCTCTAAACAATACAACCAAGTCTGATGTAGAAATATGTTGAAATATTTGTGTTATGCAAACAGTCTTGTTTATATTCGCCTCGCTGACAAACTACGCCACTTGGCGAGGGCGGCGCTAGTGTTTGCGGAAGTCTCACTCATCTTTATTCTGGAGCGAGCGCGGAAGCAATTGATGTGCTTACTGCACAGACTAACTAACAGAGCGCAAACTCAACAATATCATAAATAAATATTTGATTTAGGTCGTATAGTTAAAACATAGAAAACACTAGGTATGTAGGTCGTTAAAATGTACGATAGAACTATCGATCATTAAATCTAAATTAACCTTGAACTTAAACATAAACAACAATTGTTATAAATGCAAACATGTATTTCTTTAGCGCTATACTTTGTTTAGATATTTTTTACTACGAAAAATACTACAACTATAAGAACAGTTTTAAAGTAGGGTAAAACCACTTGAAAGTTATGTTAACTCTGTGGTGAGGTGATCTATGTTTGGGACACGTAGCAACCAATTGTCGGTAGGCAGTGCGCGAGGGCGCAGGGAGCGAGGGGTGGGTACGCTCCGAGGGTAGAATGCATAATTGGGCCGCGTCCGGATTTCTTTCGTAGAACCGTGTTAAGGGAACTTGTGAATTTACACTCCTTTGTGGTTGTTTGTGAAATCGGTCAATGAAGAGGTCTTTACAACTACGTTCAGTACCACCTACAAACTTGACAAATACATTTTCATACAAAAAAGGCGCTGGCATGTAACTGTTTTACACCACTAGTTTAAATGACATAGCTATTCAAAGCAGCTTTAAAACCGTATGTAGAAATTCCCGTGTCGGCAATGCTTATGCACAGAAAACTTTAAGTTAGGAATTTGCGAAGTCATTGTAACTTCAGCGGCACATTGTTATGCTTATTTGCGCGTGGGGCGAGTGCCTTTCGTGGTTGCGAATGGGCGAGTTCGGCGACATAAATAACAATTTAATGTCGCTATGGGCGGCAGCGACCGTGGCTAGGAGGGTCGACTGGAATAAAAGTACATTAGCTACCAATATGTAAAAAACGTTAAAGCGGATTTAAGCATCAATAATTTTACAACTTGAACCTCCAAATTCGACTCTATTTCTGTTCACGATTAAAAAGAATAATATTTCAAAAGAAGAAATATATGTCACTTGTCATCTTTTTTACAATAAAAATGGTTCTTGCATATTAAATTCTATACTTCGGTTTTACTCGTAAATCTCATTTAAACATGGTCCTTCGAGCCGAATTAACGATTTTGGATAATTCAAGACTATACGGATTAAACCAACATAAAAAATAATCTTCGTTTATGTGAGAACCGTTGGGCGACTGTCATGTCTCATTGGAATGTGGATGATTTATTGGTGTTAAGTCTAGATTGGTTAATAAAATATAATCCAGCTTTTTTTACAATTTCTTCAATACGGCTCTGCTTATGCGGATAGCTACATATAAGGATAATATTCGTGTCATTGTATTCTAAAAGCATAATACAGGTTCATGCAGTACCTCGCAGTGCCAACATAGTGCTTTGAGTTGTGGCCCACTTGCGTCGCCGCGGGTACAGCCCTAAGATATAGCCTAAGTGTGAAGCTTACACATACGTTTATGTTTATGTCCGCTTTTGGTAAGGCTTTAATCGTTTTCTTTTCACTTTGTTGTTACAGTTTCAAATATTCTGTACTTAATAATTTCCTGTTATTCGAAGCGTTAGACTATAAACGGCCATAATAACGATGAAAAGTATATAATCTATACTAATATTATAAAGAGGAAAGATTTGGATTTTTGTATGTATTCGATTCACGTAAAAACTACTGGGCCGATTTCAAAAATTCTTTCATCATTAGAAAGCTAATTTATTCGTAAGTAACATAGGCTATTATTTTTTTTTTACTTTTTTTATTTACTTCAGCGAAGTCGTGAGGAATAGCTAATAGTCAATATTAAACTTGGCTGCATCCAGCACTCCGTACTTTCAATATTAGCATTAGGTCTAGACTGCGCTATTACCGCCATTAGGGAATTGAAGTACGATAAAAGTTTTACTTTAGTAAATGACTGAATTACGTGCCTTTCAACAAGGTTTAATAGTCGTGAGTATTGAACCGTAATACTAATAGCATAAAGAAAGTGTTATATGTAAAAAACTTATATAGGTACTGATTAAAAAGTGATAGCTAAGCATTATTTTAATCTTTCTCTTTGATTTTTTTTTATTGTAAGCATTTAGAAAGATTAAAAACATGCACAGAAACAAAAATAAAAACTCTTGCGGTAAACTAAAAACAAAGCTAGAATAACGAATTCAAATATATTTTAGATATTGCAAAGATCTTTCTAAAATTACATTGCAATGGAATATAAAGATATGAATTCAATTTCGCTGGCCCCGAGCTGGGAGAATCATAACGGCTTATGGACGTTCATATCCCTTTTATCTATAAGCGTCTGAATACCGTTGAAATAGTTTGAAACAATCTTATAAATAGCAACTTTTTAAAGATTATTTTTTCTTTCGAGACATAACTTCTTTATGCAAAATTTGGCAACAAAAATTAGATCGATACAAAACATGAAATAAAAAAAGAGTGGTAAACAGATATCTATAATAAACGGTTAGAGGCGCCAAATAGTCGGCGTGGTAACATAAAGTTACGGTGTGCACAAATTGGCAATTGTACACAGTACACACTGTGTTCATTTAGAATGCTGCATCGCTGGCACTGGGCCAGGCCGCTTCATTCGCTGTACAATTAAACCATCGTCAATTAACGCAATAATCTAGACGTAAAAATTTATGTTCAACACTATAGAGCACAACAAACAAAACAAAAGGTCGATCAGTATGTATAAATTAATTCATCTCCTCACACCTTTTAGTATTACAAACTAAATTACTAGTCTATACTAATATTATAAAGAGGAAAGATTTGTATTTTTGTATAATATGTATTGAAATAACTCTAAAACTACTGGGCCGATTTCACCATTAGAAAGGTAATTTATCTATGAGTAACAAAAGCTATATTTTATAATACATTATTTTAATTTCACACGGTCGAAGTCGCGAGCAAAAGCTATAAGAAATAATATACAACATCTAGCTACAATAATATTATACTGTTGAAAACAGTGTTAAAATGCGTATATTTTTTCTTCACATCTCTAGCATCGTTCTACATCAGTGCCGTGGTGCGCTAGGTCCGCGACCTCGTTACTGCCATTGTCCTGCGCCGGCTCACTCAACTCACTCCAGCTGCATTTACAGCTGTACAAAAGCCTACAGTTACGAGCACTACACCTCTTCACGGCCCGTTGCTGGAACATTTTTTACAGGTCGAGAAACATTAAAACATAATAAATAATTTTAAAACAGGCGATTCTTTTGTTACTTTTAATTACATGATTAAACTAAACTTTATTATTTTTGACGTTGCATAACAAAGTAAACAGTTACTACCAAGACATTTCCCGGCATCAAGTTAGAGTTAAAATCTCACTAAACTGATCCTACATCTACACAGAAAAGAGCACGTACCACAAATGTGCAACGACATAATGAAAGTATCTGTATGAGTACGGTGGTCGTAACAGCGTACATCAAGTGTTGTACGCATCACGATGTTAAACACATCCGTTTGTCGCGACGAGGTGTACTGACTGGTAACTCAAAAGCCTTAGCAAGGAAATACACTTGACGGTTCATGCTGCTTTATAAAGCCGTATACACACGACAGGTAACATTGCATGCGAGATACACGTAAACTAGAGGAATGAGGTTGAAAAAAGATAGATGTCACAAAGCATATAAATTGTAGAGTTCCACATGTATATCTAGCGTTAGACAAAGCTATAACTGTCGTGAATGTACTCAATCTAAACTAATATTATAAAGAGGAAAGATATGTGTATCGAATAAAAACAAAAATCCAAAAGATTTTTGTATTCGATTCACGTAAAATCTACTGGGCCGAATATAATAATTATTTCGCCATTAAAAAGGTAGTTTATCTGTGAGTAACATAGACTATGTTTTTTATTATTCTTTAATTTCACGCGTACGAAGTCGCGAGCAAAAGCTAGTATGTAATAAAATGTATTCTATTTAATTAATGCGAAGCTCATCAATATTAATCTTAATAAAGTGAATTGTTCAGTATTTCAGAAACCGGGTTTAGCTCCTACAGTCATTAATAATAATGAAGACGTCTTAACGAGCTGTACTATCTTACAATATTTTAGCTTAATCACTTTCAGTTCAATATCACGTATAACTATAGTTGAATATGTTTTGAAAACGACATTTACATAACGAAGAAATTTTAAAAGCTCAAACAACACACGTATGATTGATCATTTTAAAACGTTCTCCAAAAAGGTAATACAACATCAAAGCAGACAGGAGTGAAATAACAAAATTGAATTTATATAATTTGATGGAGCGCCGCCCCCTAAATAAGCAATATCGAGATCACCTACGGCTAGAAACTCGCGTTAGCAACGAATTTCGCCTGCAGACATTTAATAAACAACCTTCTGAACTTTACTTACATTAATTTCATTTTAACATACAATACTAGTTACATAAGCTTAACTTCGAAACTTAGAAATATAATAAACTGGCTCTCGACCGCGACTCCATCCTCGGGGAATAAAAAAAACAAAAGCAAGTATTACTTTACAGCGTAAACGTGGAATATTTAAAGAAATGACCTACGCTTGTTATTTCATTTAAAATCAAGACAACCATAGACAACATTTATACAAAGACTAGCTGTTCCCATGCGGCTTCATCAGCATGAAATTATGAAAATTTTATTTTCTTGTTAACATTTGTCAAATTATCAATAGCAAATGTCAAAATGACATGACATGACAAACCTTGGCAATCTTGCTTCCTTGATGTTGGCAGCAACTTATGGTCTCTATCCCTCAATAGGGTTTTTATCCAAAATATTTACCCCCTAAGTTTAATGGCGTGAAAATATATAGCCTAAAGCGTGACGTAAGTGAAGGGCTTTTTATTAAAGAGAGAATTATTCAAAAATATGCTGTGATTGCTGACATCTTACGCCACAAAGTAGTGTGTATTTACGCTTTATTATATTAGTATAAATAAATGAGACACGATAACTCCATTAAACAGAGTGATAGCAGAATCAAGCAGTGTACGTGACAGACATCAAACGGTAACAAAACTCGTTACCGTGTCCCGACGTGCGCGATGTAACGATCATAATCGGTACGCTCTTTGATGCAGCCGACTGATATATGCTAACAACGTTAATATCTTGTCTTACACAGACAACTTATGAAAAAAAATAATGGTACAATGTTACTGAACTTTCAGCTACTTATACTCTTTTAAACAGACGAAAATGCCGTTAATAAACATTACAAAACAACTGGAAACAAATTTTAATAATTTCTAAATAGTTGTAAATATTTCTGATATTGTATGTATAATACATAGGCATGAAGCGTAGAACCGTAGCTTCGATGCTGAAAATACTAAATAAGGCAACTCGTAGAACTTCTTAAGGAATTTAAAATGAAAACTATTATACAAAGCAAAGTTTCAAAGGAAGCGAGAGTCCTAGAGTCGTCATAAAAATCGCAAACAAAGGAAAGTCGATAAATTTTTACGACTGTAAAGTTACAAAGTGCTTTGTTTAAGTTACCATCTGATAGATCAAGTTATTTATAGCTGCAACACTGAAGCCCTAAGTTACGGAGACTGAGCAATTTGCTCGGAGGCGTGCAGGGTAGGGGTGAGGGGTGGAGAGGGGGTGGGGAGCTCATCTAGCATTCATAGCCGCGAGTCAAAGCTAATGTAAACCGTTTTAGACGCAACTACGCTCAGATGTCGAGTCTCCATTGACCTGGTACTTTAATGAAGGTCTAAATAAAACATGATTTTATTATAATTTGTGATAATTCAATGTTTATTTATAACGAATAATTTTATATTAAATTCATTTATAACATGATAACGCTTCATACAGTATGACGTAGAGTAGAATGGATATGCTATCGGGGGATAAAATATGTAGCTTTTCATAAGAAATATGATGAAATGAAATCTCTATGTAATCATACTCTTTGAACGAAATTTTAAAATTAAACAAAGCATTTAAAACGCAAACAAAAAATGTTGCCGTAGGAAGCTTTTTCCTTTAAAAACAAGTTAAAACAAGCACATATACAGTACTGTGCGCTTTTAGGTAGGTAGATAAAAAAGATAAAAGAGGGTATATGAAAACCGTACCGAAAATGCCGTGACTAGCCGGAGGGTAGTTGCATGCCAGTCCACCTAACTTCCTGCGCCTTTCAATTTAATTATTCACCGGGCGGCTAGCAGCGAACCACACTAGCAATATGTATTTAAAACATTTCATATCATGTCTGGCTACAGAAAAACGACCCTTAAATTTTAAAGTCCCTCTTAACGTATACACACAGTGAAAAAGTACGCAAAAGTTTAATAGTCAACGTTGAAACCGTTACCGTAGTAATAAAAGATATGTGATAACGCGTTTTATTCGTATCTTTATGTAAAGTTGAAGAAAAAATGTATTCATATAGGAAAAACGACTACATTTCCATTAAATGTAGAACGGGCGTACTTTGGCTAAACTGTCGCACAACTGTTGTACGATTGTCGATTGTTTCGCAGCCAATTCAACTGTTTAGTTGCACAACTAAAAATAATAGTATGCGCACCTCCATATAAACTCATATGAATCAAAGCGCGACTAAACGGTTTTGCGATAGTTTAGTCAAAGGTGTGCGCGCGCTTAGTCTTTATAATTTGCATAGTAGACATTTTCTCCTTAACTTTAAAGACACATATGTTAATATTCCTTTATTTACATATATTCGTCTTCGATCTAGTCTACTATCATAATCACATTTCTTTCTTTTCTCTTCACTGACATGCGCCGTCGAGTTCCCGCATGCCAGATACATCGCCACATCACCCCCCCACGGTGTAAAATGACCCATACAAATCCATTAAAAAAAATACATAGAATTAAAAAAAAACTGAAGAAGGAGAGAGTGTTTACATGCATTAAATTCAAGATGGTGTATGATGGATGCTAGACTTTGATGGGCAATCTAAAACGTACTTTGCGACCCGAACGGGTCGTGTAATCAGGAGGGGCGCTATTTGATGACTGTTGTGTTGTATGTGAGCTTTGTGGAGGAATGAATGTAACCTTTGGAGGAGAACTAACAGTCGTAGGGCAATGGTAAAAAAACGATGGAGGAGAAGAGAGAGTGAAGTCCGGTTTCAAAGACTCTTCTACATACGCCGGCTTCACCCGGTCAAGACTTACTTTAGTGTTTTTATTTCCAATTGTAATAGTTATGTTTTTCCTGTCATTGCTTACTACTGGGTGTGGCCCGGTATATGGAGGCTTTAATGATGCCCTGACTGTATCGTCTCTTAAAATACATGAGTTGCCTTATCAAGGTCTTTAAAAACAAAGGGACGACGTTCTGAGTGATGTCTTGCTGGAACAGGATTTATGTTTGACATGTGTCTCCTTAGCTCCGAAGCAAAGTCAGTGACTGAAGGAGTGTAGAGAGTGTACGGGTTAGACGAAGGAGCAATGAACTCGCCAGGCAGCCGAAGTGGTTCTCCATATACAAGATCAGCTGTGGATACACCGAGGTCTTCTTTAAGTGCCGCTCTCATTCCAAGAAGAACTAAGGGCAATGCGCTGTGCCACATTCCTCCATGACACATAAGAGCCGCTTTAAGCTGGCGGTGAACCTTTCTACCATCCCGTTCGCACATGGGTGATAGCTCGTGGTACGGGTTCGGCTGACTGAGCAATGTTTCAGCATAGCGTTGAACAGGGACGATTCAAACTGACGTCCCTGATCCGTAGTCACAGTCTCAGGAACCCCAAAACGGGCAACCCATCCTGCCATAAAAGTTTCAGCAACCTCCTCTGCGGTAATGCTTGTCATTGGCCACGCCTCTGGCCAACGCGTGAATCTGTCTACTGCGGTAAGACAATATCGATACCCTTTATTAGATGGCATAGGGCCGATGATATCCACGTGGACGTGTCGGAAACGGTTTGTAGGTGTCGTAAATTTCCCTGTTGGTGTCCAGGTATGCCGAGACACCTTGCTGCGCTGGCATGCTATGCATTCCCGAGCCCATTTCCTGCAGTCTTCCTTAAGGCTGGCCACACAAAACGATCTGCAACTAGGCGTGCTGAACTATTCGCTCCTGGATGGCTAAGGTTATGAAGTTTGTTAAAGTATTCACGTCGGAAAGAGGTTGTAACAAAGGGTCGTGGTTTGCCTGTGGACATGTCGCAGATGAGGGGTAAATCAGAATTTGGTATGGAAATTTTTTCTAATTGTAGCGATGAATTTTCGAAGGCATATTTAATTTCTTGGTCGGAATCTTGCTCTTCAGCAAGAGCACGATAACTATCATCGAATGTAATTGATTCGATTCGAGATAACGTATCGGCCACTATGTTGTCTGTTCCTTTAAGATGAACAACATCCGTCGTAAACTGTGATATGAAAGATAACTGGTTGAGCTGAATTGGCGGAAGCTTTTCGCGTTTTTGATTGAAGGCGTATACAAGTGGCTTATGATCAGTGTAAATAGTGACATGATGAGCTTCCAAAAAATGCCGGAAATGTTGTACGCTTTCATAAACCGCGAGGAGTTCACGATAATATGCAGGCCACTGAACTTGTTTTGCGGTTAATTTCTTACTAAAGAAAGCCAGGGGCTCCCAATGTCCGCCTACCATTTGCTGGAGACATGAACCGACTTGTGATATTGATGCGTCAGTAAAAAGTCCAAGTGTGGGATTAGAGACTGGGTGAGCTAAAAGTGTAGCATTGCTGAGGCTATCCTTGCAATTTTGAAATGCCAGTTCGAGCTCTGGTGTCCACGGTACTGGATTGGTACCTTTGAGTTTCGAGCTGGTCAAAATATTAATGAGCGGCACTTGCAACGCTGCAGCGTTAGGAAGAAATTTGCGGTAAAAATTAATCATACCTAAAAATCGTCGAAGACCTTGTACCGTCTTCGGTAAGGGAAAATTCTGTAGAGCCTCAATACGCTCCGGAGGTGGTCGTGTACCGTCCTTATTGATTCGGTAACCTAAGAAGGTGACTTCCTTGGCACCAAATGTACATTTTGCTGCGTTAATTACGACACCATATTCGGACAAGCGTTGAAAAAGGGTACGTAAGTGTTCTAAGTGCTGTTCTGGAGATTTAGAAAAGACCAAAACATCATCTACATAAGGGTAGCAAAAATCGAGTCCTCTCACTACTTCATCGATGAAGCGCTGAAATGTTTGCCCCGCATTACGAAGGCCGAATGTCATGAAAGGAAACTCGAATAATCCAAACGGCGTAGTGATGGCTGTCTTGCATATATCAGCCTCATTCACAGGCACCTGCTGGTATGCTTTAACTAAATCAATAGTGCTAAATATGTTGGAGCCAGATATACTATGGGAGAAATCACCTATATGCCTAACGGGATAACCGGTCTGGAATAGTCCTAGCGTTGAGTGCTCTGAAATCTCCACAGGGTCTCCATCCGTTTTCACCTTTCCTGGCCATATGCAGTGGCGAAGCCCAAGGGCTCTTCGAAGGTCTGGCAGTTCCACACTTAACCATATCCTCAAATTCCTTTTTAGCCGCGATCAATCTAAGGGAGCTAAGCGGCGAGGACGGCAAGAAACTGGCGGGCCGTCTGTTGTTATGATATGATGTACAGTAGTATGTTTCACAAGACGTGGAAAACCAGTGGCTTAGTAAGGTCTGGGAACTCTAGCAGAAGTTTTAAGAAAGGAGAGCTACTATTCATGGAAACGGATCGAACACTAGCTTGATCAATCTGAGCAATTACTGCGGTAGTTGACAAGGTAGTTTTTCCGTCGATGAGTCGCTTGTGACGAAGATCAGGAAGGAGGTTGTAATGACTTAAAAAATCCGAGCCAATTATAGGTGTTTCTACGTCGGCAACAACAAAGTTCCAAAGGAGATCACGACGTAACCCAAGGTCAAGACGTAGAGTGATGATACCAAATGTTTTAATAATGCTGCCATTGGCGGCCGATAGCTGGTAGCTAGATGCTGCGCGACCCGTGGTTAACCTTGATGGATAACAGCAAAGATCACTACCTGTATCTATTAAAAAACGTCGACCTGATGTTTTATCCGTGACAAATAAACGTCGGCTAATGCCAGGGTCTCCATCACCTGCTGCATCAACCGAATGCTCACTAGATACTTTGGAACTGCCTGGAATGCTACATCGATTGGCTTTTCGCCCGAACCCAGTATGATACCAACCTTTACAGAGGAAAAGCGAGACATATGAGAATTAGAGCTTCTACTATCTCTTTGCGCCGCATAACCTGAATTTGCTTCATCGCTAAACGACTGTTCGAGTGCTGTAATACGTACAGTTAAAGCAGCTAGAAGTAGTTTGTCTTGTGGCGTGGTCATTGTAAAAAAAAAAATATATGTATAAGTGAATGAAAGATGTAAATGAAATTCACAAAATGTATACGGCTAAGAGTAAAGAGGCCCTCTTACAATATTAGCAAAATATCTACACAACAAATGAAAATACATAAAAAAATACATAATATAAAAATATAAACATGTCACCTAGACGTATTAAATGAATGAAATCTGTCAAGAGACGTATAATGCAATTTTTTTTTAAATATTAACATTAATCCTCACCGATTAACTATTTGACACTGACAAAATAAAATGATTTAAAAAAAAAAAAATGCTCATATCTATTCCGGAAATGGCTGCAGGTTTTCACAACTTGCCACCGGTGGCTGTGGCGCTAGCATCAATGTAAATTGAACATAAAATTAAAATGATGGCGATTTTTTTTTTTTAAAAATAAATAATATGACCACTGTACAAGTAGCTTGCGCAAAGGATGCTGCACACTGTTTACACTTTCGCACTTGGTTTTATTTGCTTGATGTCTTCAAAATCTATTTGCCGGTGACATGGGTGATGGTCTTTGCGTTGACTTGTTGACCGGGCTGGCGGGAAGATGCGATTTTCGCGCCCGCAGCAGTCAGGCGCAGGCGATGCAGGGAGAAATCCTCGCGAACTTGCCTGCCCTTGTTTAGCTCCGATCGAAGTTGTGAGCGGAGGATATATGAATCCCCTTGCTCCTACTTATTTCCTTTTTTCACTCAACGAAAACTCGGTTCAGTAGATAAGATCACGTCGGGGTCACCACTAAAGACACATATGTTAATATTCCTTTATTTACATATATTCGTCTTCGATCTAGTCTACTATCCTAATGACATTTCTTTCTTTTCTCCTCACTGACATGCGCCGTCGAGTTTCCGCATGCCAGATACATCGCCACAACTTTAATATTAGTACCTACATATTTAAGACTCTTACAAAGACTTTCTTAAGTATTTCTCTAATCATAAAACACAGTCACCAGCTTCTGATTGCTTTTCAAAGAATGTCTGGTTAACATTAGGACCCCCATCCTGTAGGCGAGCTGTAACCTTTCACCGCAGAGGTCCGTATAATGCACATGGCCCGCGCCCAGTGACGCGTCAAAACTCCAATTACGTTTCTGCTACGGTTAAATTCCTACAAAAGTATGACAACGGAATTTGAACTTTGACTTCAAACATTTACGGACCAAAACTGTATATCAGGGCTACACAGGATATATTTATTGATATTAAAGTTGCTCGGTATGGGCAAACTTGTAATAAAGTTTGCTGACCCTCTTAATGCTTAAAACGTTGCTAAAATACAACTGAATTCCGCTAGGAATATGTTATACTACAAATTCTCGCGAAAAGGTTGTGACATTTCATCTCCACAAACTTTAAAAAAAACCGTATTGTCACAGTAATTTTAAAAACATAGACTTACCAACGTTATAACCAACGCATTCACGTCTATCTGAAACAGATAAAAAAAATCAGTTTGCTATCATACTTCATACTAATATTATAAATGTGAAAGTTTAGATGGATGGATGGATGGATGGATGTTTGTTAGAGTTTCTAGCCTAAGCTGCTGAACGGATCTCAATGAAATTTGGCATACATGTAGAGGATAGTCTGGAAGAACACATAGGCTACTTGGTTTTGTTTTTTTTTTATACCACGCGGACGGAGCCGCGGGCGAAAGCTAGTTTATTATAAAAGAACCAACCACTAAAGACAACTTTAAAAAACTTAAGGTATCCGGGAAAATAAGGAGAAATAAAGAAAGAAGCAATAGACGACTTCGAAAGTTGAAGTATTAAATGAATGTTTATAAAAAAACAAACAATATTTTAAATCATACATAGTAACATAAATCACATAAGGCATTAAATTGTCGACCGAAAAAACATTTATTGACTAAAAGCTTTTAAATTGAATTTACGAGTACTGCGTAAATACTTTCCAGTGGAACGGTTTCGAATCCAATATAAGTAAAGCCTTTATTGGAATGGTCGGAGATGCAGTTTTATCCGATGCGTTTAATCGGAAACACAAAGCGACATTTATTATCTGCAATATAAAATTGTACATTTTGTACATTAGTATTCTTTGGAGTTTTTAAATAAAACATTTTGAACACAAATTTCCTTTCAATTATCGAGTTTCTAAAAACCTTTCAACTCTTTGACAATCGCACTCAGAGTTTAAATCATACTAATATTATAAATGTGAAAGTTTAGATGGATGGATGGATAGATGGATGTTTGTTAGAGTTTGTAGCCTAAACGGCTGAACGGATCTCGATGAAATTTGGTATAGATGTAGAGGATAGCCTGGAAGAACACACAGACTACTCACTTTCGTTTTTTTTTAATTCCACGCGGACGGAGTCGCGGGCGAAAGTTAGTGAGTACATAAATAAGATATCCATACTAAGGAAATGTATAAGCTATCATTAACAACTATTCAGGATGGCAGTTGAATATTGTTCACAAACATTTAGGCTAAGTACAAAATATATACTCATAGTATACTAAGTTACCAGACACTATTGTTTAATGTGTCGATGTGGGAGGCTAGATATTAACACCAATCGAGCTACTGATCAGACCTCGTCTGCGGTAACGCTCTAATCTACACGGAATTCATCTCACTAATGGATGTAACATGATGGATTAATATTATAAATGCGAATGTTTAGATGGAAGGATGTATGTATGTGTATATTTGTAGCCTAAACGGCTAAACAGATCTTAATGAAATTTGGTATAGATGTAGAGCAGTCTGGAAGAACACATAGGCTACTTACTTTTGTTTTTTTTTTAACTCCATGCGGACGGAAACGCTCGAAAGCTAGTGTAATTAGATTAAAGGTTTTACTGTGCACATTGAGACATACTGTTTGTTACAATCCAAATTAAACCGATTGCAATCACAATGCTACTCAATTTTAACCAGCACTTATTTGGACTTCCAGACTCGTGGTTAATTAAAAAAAAATATTTATTGTGTAAGTTTATCCTTTATAAATAAATCATGCTCTTCCGTCCATCCCATCAATCACTCAATTTCAATGGCGGTGGTTGCGCGATGCATCCATACATTGTAAAGACCCATCAAGTGAGATTAATTTGCAACAAATCGCGTCAGGGGGCGTCCGTGCGCTCGACGTTTCGACGGCCATTGCGTTAATTGGATCTCGCTATTTATTTAGACAATGTAAGCCGAGAGTTAAATTCGGAAATTCCATGACATAGAACTATCTTTTTCCACAAATATAAAATACATTTTTTAATTTACACTACGAGCATACAAGAGCTGTTATGAAATTAACTCCAAAGTCCGAGGCACGTTGCAAATAAATTTCCGAGCCCATTTCAAACCGTAGAGACTGCGCTCCGCCAATTTAGACTCGAATTTAAGTGCACTTTCTGGTTCCGTAGCCTTTATAATTGGACAGTTGATACACAGTTCATTAATACGGACTATCCTCTTCACTACGTACCGCATTTTGTACCAAAAAAGCTTTTACTAAATACTAGCTATTTTTTCTTTCTCTATTCAACAATAACAATATTAAATACTACCTTGGAGCATTCAAATGGTGAAATTTTTAAAATAGCTTTGCAGTTTAGGTACTCGTTACAAATGTTAAAACCTCCATGTTTTTTTTATATATATTTATTTATAAATTAAATGTAGGCGTGCTCTTTCACAAGATTAAAAGTATTTTTACTGCAAAATACGAATTAAAATTTTACAGTTCGTAATAGAACTAACATTTAACTATTATCTTAATCAGTTAGCGGAAAAGGTAATTTAAATATGTGTAAGAATACAAACGTGCGCGGGAACCGCTTCAAATCGTTACGTTTTATTCCAATGCGTTCATTTCCAGATAAAACTTTTATGACGTTGCAAATGTTTTAACAATGCACATTTCTAAGCAAACCTACTTTCCCGTTATCGCGATACGCTTGTTAATGAATACACAATAGTTAGCAGTTTTAAGAAGCTTTCAACCGTTGCTTTGTTAAAACTATCGCACAACTGTTGTGCGATTGTCGATTGTTTCGCAGCCAATTCAACTGTTAGTTGCATAACTAAAAATCGAGTAATTTGCGCACCTCCATATGAACTCCTAGGAATCAAAGAGACTAAACAGTTGTGCGATAGTTTAGTTTCAGGTGTGCGCACGCTCTTATAGTAACAAAACATATAACGTCTATGTAGTACTTTAGATGCATTTATTGACGTACTAGCTTTCGCCCGCGACTCCGTCCGCGTGGAATTAAAAAAAAACAAAGTGAGTAGCCTATGAGTTCTTCCAGGCTATGCTCTACGTCTGTGCAAAATTTCATCGAGATTTGTTCAGCTGTTAAGGCTACAAACCCTAACAAACATCCATCCATCCATCCATCGATCTAAACTTTCGCATTTATAATATTAGTATGATAGCATGATTTCAGATGTTTTTTTTAACAGTTATTAGTATACTGTAGTTTATTATTTCCTTGCTTCTATACGTATTAGATATTGTAAAGCAAGTATTACATCCCCCGAAATGTTGAAAACTGCGCCACATGATGGCAGACACTTGAATGCTTACGGCGATGCACATACATGAATATTCAGGGGAGGTTAAGCGCCGGGCGAGGAGCTCGTTAGTATGCGCGCGTGTGTACACAGCTTAATTGTAAAGTTGCAGTTCCATTAGTTGAAAATGCGTTCGTTAGTAAGAAATATTGAATAAAACATGATAATGTTCAAAATTATTATTATTACAGAAACTTGGTAACTTAGAGATAAAGCGTATAAAATTGTAAATTTCATTTCATCCGTTTTTACCTTTTGCAAAATAAAACTTTCACAGTGAACACACGGTTGAACATGATTTAATACAAGAGCGAGCCGTTGCACCGGGACCGACTATCAAAATGTAATTTCAAATATGACGTGTGATTTATACCGAGCTGTGCAGTTATTTTTAGTTTAGCTGAAAAGGGATTTTTTAATATCCCACAAAACATTTCTAGCACACTGCACCATTGATGAAATGGCGATAAAATGAATTTAAGTTTTCTGATAATTAAGCGAAAATCACCAATTTTCAATATGATAGTAATGTAATTGTAATTACAATTGTTATTGTAATGTATTTAGACAATAATATCCCTATTCAAATTAGTTTAATATAAGTGTTAAAATATTCTACAAAGCGAAATTAAACTCCTCCTCAGGGAGTAACAGCTGCACAATCTAATCGTGAGACTATCGTCGCCAATGTCGGCCAAAGACAATGATAATAAAATGAAAACAGCGCTGTCATCTGCAAACGACAGCCGGGACTAGTCGAGTGCGGGCTGGCGGGGGACGCACGACTTCATTCCGATTGCAAAATGTAAATATTATTCCATTTAAATATTCCGCAGACGAGTTAATTGTTAGTCGCAGACGTTAACAGGGTTGGTACACTTTCAGCGTTATTTAACTCTATATTAAAAATAAAAACAATATGCACCTAAAATAAAACAGAACAGAATTTCAATTTCCTGCAACAGTGTCCAGTCGAGTTAAACTTCAGTCATAATTAACAGCGAGTTTCAGCTTATCCCAATTAAAATCTAGCAACCCTACGAGTCGCAGCGCTTCCGAGGGGAGGATGGGGTAGGTTGGGATAAATATTCAAAATAACAATGATGCGTCGGCGTAGCCCCGCCGCAGATGAGGTTGATAAAGTGCCCCGTCCCTCCCCGCAACCCCTAAGAGGGATGACGATTGCCGGAAAATACGCAAATACTACCACTTCACTACGTTTTTATTTTAACTTCATTAGCATACTTAACTGGAAACGGATTATATTGTAAAGTGGCTTTTAAAATATAATTATTATGTAAGTACTCTTTAATTTATGAATTCCATTTCAAATATCAATAATATTCAAAGCACAATGCGTTTTCATCGGAGGCTTTAAGCCGGTCAATACAGAGTAAGTGTGGGCGATAAGAGCCACCTGGTGCTTGCCTTTCATTCCCTCGCAATAGTCACCCGCCCGAGTGGAAGGAGTGAAAATGCCCTGTCAATAGAGCTGCCAGCCTGCCCGGGTCTGCGGCTAAAGTTAACACAATATCGTTTTAAATACACCCTTATACACTAGCGGCGCGAGTCGGTTATTGTCAGTGTGGCTTTTTTATTATACCGAATTTTATAACAATCTGAAACGAAGCCTATATTACTCAGTGATCTTGTCAGCTTCAACTTGTCAGCTTGTCAACTTGTCAGCTTCTAATGGTAATTTTTAACTTAGTTTTTGAGTTTATTTTCTGTAAACAGACAAATCTTTTATCTTTTTACTTTAAATAAAATTCTGATATTCAACTAAAGAAAAAAATTGCTTTAACTTCAACCGAACATAAACCAGTGCTCTGTAATAACGTCCTAAAATGTGTTGAGACGTCCTCCGGATCACGAATTACAATCTCCATTATCCATCCCTCCCTCATTTACACGAAACGCCCTATGATTAAGTCTGCGATAGAAAGAGATGGCGACACATCTTTTATTAATGCCACCTGGACTTTGGCGAGATCAAAGGTAACATCAAAGTACAAAAATAATAAAACGAATTATTCATACGAGGGAGGAAAATCTAAATGAATCGATGTTTTTGTTAGTGTAGCTTATTGTTTAATTGACTTTTATAGTCTGTCTACAGCCATAGAAAAATAACATTTTGTGAAATACGAGATAATTATAGTTCCAATAAAATGAAATAAAAGGTTCTGGCTACAGAAAATTACGTCATTTTAGGATTGTAGCATCGTAGAAGGTCTACGTATAACCGTAGCGATGTAGATGTAAAAAAGTATCGTAGAATCCCAATTACTAAGTAAACTTTAGCTCAGTACTGAGAATAGTAAAACGAAAGCTATATCTAATAAAAAAATAAGGTAATCTTGTTTTCTCATTAAATGCTACGGTCTTCTGAAACTAGCATAATATCGTTACATATTGAAATTTATTGCTTTAGTTTTCTATAAAGTTGTGAAAAATGTAGCGAGACGATTATTAAAAATAAGCAATTTTCTTTGCCAAGGTCAGTAGACGCCATGACCGTGTACTTTTCGACCTTTGGCACTGCGCCTAAATAATCTTAAGAAAAAGTTGTGTTAAATTACCAAAAAGCAATTTACTTTTTCTAAATACTAGTTTCGTATAATATTATACGGTAAGGCAAATTAATCTGATTTGGGCGCAAATTAATCTGCTTCGAAAGTCACCAAGTCACATTCGAACTTCTAACTAAAATTGTCTTGAACCACGCTATTAACAAATCGTACTTGTATTAGTAAAAAATGTATACTATACTAGCTTTCGCCCGCGATTCCGTCAGCGTGGAATTAACAAAAGAAAACAAAAGCGAGTAATCTGTGTTCTTCCAGACTACCCTCTACATCTAGACCAAATTTCATCAAAATCGGTTCACCAGTTTAGGCTACAAACTCTAACAAACATCCATCTATCCATCCACCCATCTAAACTTTCGCATTTATATTATTGATATGAAGTATGATTTATAAAAAATATAAAGTTAGAGACAGGTTCTGAATCATCGAGGCGGTAACAGTAAAAGAAAGCTTAGTTTATACACATCGCACACTTAAAATGTTCTGGATATATTCATTAAACGGAATCTTACGTTTAAACATTTTGCAAATGCGTACTTTATAACTTTAGCAACGATTTACGAGCATATAGCTTTACTAAGTAAAACATTAATCAAAGTACTCATGCGAATGATCTCAGAGAGCACGCTAATGGATAATCCAATTCAAACTGAGAGGCTGCCGGAGTCCGGCTGAGTTCCAACCGCACACATTTACACAAGTCGTAAGTTAAGTTTGTTTAAATGTGTCTGCAACAACTGTGTACAGTATCCTAGCTACATAGCTATCAAAGTAGATAACTGATAAAAGCCTTAAATCGCTAATTTGCCAAATGACAATCTATACTAATGTTATAAACAAAGATTTGTATTTTTGTGTATATTGAAATAACTCAAAAATTCTTTCATCGTTAGAGAGGTAATTTATCAGTGAGTAACATAGGCTATATTTTATTATTACACGCAGGGGAAGTCGTGAGCCAGCAAGTGTAAAATAAGGACCTTTCATACTAGGATCAATAACGAAGTGAAACCACTCAAAGTGAACCCAAGGCAAAGGCAAAAGCAAGTTGCGAACTCTAGCGCACAATGGCCGTCTAATAAGCGAAGCGCTTGCCGCATCGTAATTACACACTCGTCGGCCACAGTGCTAAAGCGCTGCAGCGCTGCAGCGCTCAATGGGACTTTCAAGTTATTGGGACGAAGCTCGTGAACGCAAACACTGAACTCAATCGCTAGTATTGCTTAACGATACATTCATGTTAATTGTAATGTGCAGACGACGCCTTGTATGTAAAATCAATAAATATAGTTTAGATATACACAGCACTACTAATAACAAGCTGTTGCTCGCGACTTTGTCCGCGTATAATTAAAAAATATAGCCTATGTTAGTTACAGATAAATTACCTTTCTAACGGTGAAAGATTTTTTAAAATCGGCCCAGTAGTTTTTGAGTTATTTATACAAATATACAAAATACAAATCTTTCCTCTTTATAACATTAGTATAGATATAGATTACTAACAACAAATGCTGTATGCCAATCTTAAAAATCAACAAAATGAAAGTTGCGGCATAAATATTTTTTTACGTCACAAGTAAAAAACAGGTACAAAATAAACTACAGGATTTTACAACGAAGAAAATAAAACGTTCTCTAACAAAAGGCTCTGAACAAACATCTACTAATTGGGATCTTAATTACAAAAATAGAATTTATTTTTAGCACTTTCGTCGGTATGAAAGGAGCGCTCGCTGGGTCCTAGTTAAAATTTTCGAGTGTCAGGTACGAGGAGGTTTTGTGAACATGAATAAACCTCACTTATGTTATTTTGAGATATTTGTGTAACAATATAGGATGTATATTTCGGCAAGTGGGTCCCTTACTAAGGTTCAAGTGTTGAAATAAGGTCAAATAAATACATATGCATGTAGCATAGACGTGTTGAATTTATTGGAATGAGTTAAATTAAACTCCTAAATGGATTAGGTATTTAAAATCTAAGTAAAAATCGATCTTAATTTCCACAAGCTTTGTTGGACTGAAGCAATGGCCGCGGGGCAAGGGTGTATGGTCACATTACTGTTGTTTTAGGGGGTGGCCTGTGATGGGGTAACTTGTTTGCGGTTTGTGGATACCGTCTCGTATATTTGTAAGGTTAAACGTACAGTTTTTACTTAAGAGAACCAATTGAAAATGGAAAAAATATAATGAAATGTCAATAAAGAAATATACAACGGAAAATATAGTAAAAAAAGTTAAATTATACTATAACAAAGATAATACAAGAAGGAGGTAAGGTTCTATCTCTAGAGTATTCCAGTACCTATCTGATGTACTCGTTTTCCGACAGCCCGGCATTATGAATAGATTAGTGATCAGGCCAGCCTGTCTCAGCCTAGGTCGTCTGGCACTACATAATTTAGTACCTAGAACGTAGATCGTTAACTTTGTCTATTGTTCAAACAAGTACTGTAAGAAACTTGCGACAACAGTCACAAAAAGTACGAAATTCATTTCCAAAAAGGTAGTCGTTTAAAAATACACGAATCACTTCATTTATTTTCCACGTCTGCAAAAAATAGACGACTAGAAAAAATATATATGAACGCGTATTATTTGCTTTTATATTTTTTTAATAATTGATATGTCGTATTGCGTATGCTGGACATTTCGCAGCAAGGTCGGAAATTCAAATTCGGGTATTATTGATTTGAGGCGGGCCCGACGGCGTGACGTCATCCATGCATGTTTAATGCCCTGTATGAGTTATACATGCATGTCCTAGGCTAATTACTGCTAAATAGCCTGTCTGGGTTTTAGAGCCCTATGTTTTATATACTAAGTTACCACGCACCCCGCAAACTAAATATGGTATCGATAATCCAACATGTAAAATCGCAACCTTTAAATCTGTTAGTAAGGTTTTTGTACTAATTGTGTTGATTGAAACAGATGAAAATATTTGTAGAAAAACTTATTTTGCCGACAAAGTTTTTGAAACTTTAAAAATGTTACCGTCTTTTAGAAGACAGTATTTCTAAAAATACTCAAACTAAATCAATAGTTGTTTGTGGCCCATCACAGGGTGGCGTAGGCGCCGCGGCTGACTGTGAGTCAAGGTGAATGGGAGACGCCGACACGTCTAGACTCAGGGCGCCTGCCACCAGCTTGCCAACGCGCCCTCGCATCTTTCCGACGATGAAGATATAATGTTATCTATTCGTTTAAATATAGGGATTTGATAAAATACTAGCTGTTGCTCACGACTTCGCCCGCATGAAATTAAAAATCAACATTCCATTATCCTTAGAATCGATTTATTTTTGTAATTTTGCTCGAGATCGAATATTAATTTCTTTATTTGGCTCATATTAAGTCCTTTGTCTTACAATAAATATCTTTTAAGGTAATCTTTAAATGTTCTGTTGGCACAAAGATTTGTGCTAAGTGAAAAGGGTGGACAAGAATAAAGCTTATCTCATTTGATTGCGATATAGTGGATTAATTTATGATTTGTGGTCGAGATCGGACCTTTAGCGGGACGCCGTTTTAACCGCACACGAAACCGTGAGGAATTATTCAGGAGTTAATTAAAATAACTTAAACTGATTGAGATTCTATATTCATTAGGAAATTTCATTACCTTTTGATTAAGGAACAAGAGGGTATTAGAAAGACGCAACAATTCTTATCTCACTAATATTATAAAATGCGAATGTTAAGATGCATGGGTGTTTGTTAGAGTTTGTAGCCTAAACTGCTGAACGGATCTCGATGAAATTTGGCACAGATGTAGAGGATAGTCTGGAAGAACACATAGGCTACTCACTTTTGTTTTTTAATTCCACACGGACAAATCGCGAACGAAAGCTATTATCAGAATTATAAAAGTAAACTTTAGAAAAAACAGAAAATTCGAAAGTAATAAAATGAATGTAGTTTTATAAAATCTGGCTTTATAGTAATACATTATCCCGAGTATGCAGTTCGTGAGGTTTTTAAAAGGCTAGCGCACGCGGCACGCCAGTGCCACTTCGAAAGGACATGCAAGCCGTATAAAGATTACTCGCACTAGGAATCATGAAATATATTCTAGAGCATACGTGGTACAAACATGTACTTGGGCTTATTAAAGCTCAGAGCTTTGAAATCTACCAACGAAAGTAGCTTACTATAGGAATTTCATTTAAAGTTTAACACTTTAAAATCAACTTTATGAGTAAATATTGTAAAAAATAGTAGAATAATTTCAAGATTTCATGATTTTACTTGAAATCCTCGGCCACTTATCTCTAACTTTGGAGCTTCTGATGTAACGACCACATTTGTCAAGATTACGCAGTGAGCAAAACCTTTGTACTAAATACGGTGCTTAGAAAGCCCAGAACTAGAAATGAATATCAGATAAATGAAACAGTATTCCTATTTTTACTACAAATTGTATATCATAGAAAAAATAGAGCGACAAAGCAACTGCAGCTTACCGCATATTGTACTATGCAGTTAGACCAGTTCATAACTTCGTCAGGAACTAAACATAGATTAAGCGTACATCGTAATACGCAGACGCCTCCAGTCTCTCAGATGCCCTATTACGGGCAATCTGTTTCGCCCGGGGGACACGTCGCGTGTATATATCAGGTAGAGACGCCATCAGCTGCAGTCTAGACAGATACATGTTCTTATTACTAGGCGATATTTATTAAAATGCCACAAAGAATACCTTTCGGTTCCAACTTATATGCGGTATCCAGTCTTTTAAAAGAATTTCTATCGCGTGACTATAATGGATGTCGTTTCCTTAATGGTTAATATTTTCTACACTCAATTCTTTTTATAGAAATAGGTTATTGCACTTCAGTTTTTATTGATTTAAGTAACAAACAGTTTCTATCGTACATTATTGATTGTTAATTAAGCGCCAATAGCCTAATGGTTTGGGGTACGGACTACCGATCTTGCGGTCGATGGTTCGAATCCCGCCATTCGACTATTGTCGTGAACCATATCCTAGCACAAGCCTAGAGCTTAGTTGTAATGGTTAAAGGAAATATTAGTAAATTAACATAAATCTACTAATATTAAAAAAAAAATGTTGAAGTACGGTAGGATATTTTCCTTTAATTAAACTCAGAATTATAAAATGAATTAGTTACGGTATCCTCATACTAGAAGATTCATGAAAAACTTAAATAAACTATAACTTTTTCACTAAGATATTAAAACAAACTATCACAAAATTCTCATAACATTTGTTCAATACGCATAACAATGAAATCAAATAAACGTCTAGTATAAACCACCAAGTATTGGAATGCGGTATTGAAGTTAAAATAAAAAATCTATCACGGTTACTTTGTTTAATTATCCAGTATGACAATCTCACGACAACGCGGCGCCTGACGCGGCCAATGTACCGCCTTGGTACACACTGACTAAGAGGGAATGTCAACAAAAACCACCCGGCACCAATCACCGAGGTACTTACGTAAAAGGACTTGAATAACAATCATTACTATTATAATATACTTTTTACGCCCATTCAACCGATAAATAGATACTTTGAAATCATTAGAGAAATATATACATATAGAAAACGCATGTAATGTACTGCTCACTGCCTCGCTCAGTGTTGTCACACTAAGGGAGACTTAACGACTCTGAGGGACATATTATAGTTAAGGCAATGATTGTGTTTTGAAATATGTATACTAAAATTTGTGATCAAGATAACCCAACACAATTGACTTTTGTATTTTCATATTCTAGTTCATTATAATGATGTTGAAATTGAACATTATATTTCATACCAAACAGTATCACTATTCTCAAAGATTTCCCTAAGGTGTTTTGTTAATATTATATTTAGTAAACGAATGAAGTAATATCTTTAGCTATGTTATATGAAATATGACATAACTTATGCGAATGAAATAGTACATAAGCATTACATATTAAAAAAAAAAAAAGATTTCCCTAAGGTGTTTTGTTAATATTATATTTAGTAAACGAATGAAGTAATATCTTTAGCTATGTTATATGAAATATGACATAACTTATGCGAATGAAATAGTACATAAGTATTACATATTATAAATGGTGTACGTTAGTAGGATCAACGCCTCAAATATAACTGTAATATTTTCGGGGCATGTCCGAGCCCCCAAGTAATATTTCACGACGCCCGCTGTCCGTTTAGGGTAGGTTCCTCCTAAACAGACCTTTTGTTGACGCAGGATAATTGATTACATCTTTTTGCTCATCTCCTGAATAAGTAATGCACCGATCGAGGGGAAAAACGGTGGCCTGTCGACGTTTTGTCTACCTTAGACAAATATTTACCTTTTTATGCCACAAAGAGATATAATCGAAGGGTGATTTGACTTCCCTTTTGTTGTGAACTTAGTAGGTATTTATTGATAAAACTTTTTTTTTATTATACACATAGCATTAAACCTAAATTTACTTTACATTGTCGATTTTGTACCAGAAAGTTTTAAACAAGCTGTCACTTAGTAAGAGAAGTTATATGTTTCATTAAATTTAACAACTATTTATTATGCACAAAAATTTGTTAAATATTAAAATTGACTACAAACTCAGTAGAAAAATAAATTCCACAAGTCCAAAGGTTCGTTGTTCTTTGCAATATAGTAGTGCCGATTGCCGCAACCATAGACCTATTCATGTCCATTCACAAAAGGACGACCACTAACTGACGTATGCACTGCACTACACTGAACGTCCGTAGTCCGTATATCAAATTCGTTTGTAATTAAATTTCACTGTAGACACAAAACAGAATTGTCGCCGTCGCTTTGTAAAAGCTATATTTCAACCGTATTTGGGATTTTGATTTTAATTTATTAATAAATCTTTAAAATTCAAAACATATCTGAAAGGTTTTTATAAACTAAACACATTTATAAAACAACAACATATCCAATAAAGCTACAAAAATGTACACATACGATAGGATGATGTTAGAATATAAATTCTATTCTCAGTCCCATCAAAAAATGAAGCGAGGAAAATAACATATTACCGTGTTTATGTTGATATATTTGACACATAAGAGATTGAGAATAAAAGCAATATCTTTTACAACAACACAATTTCAACATGCAAAATTGTATAGATTCTAGATTAAATTTACGAATGCATAAGACGCAAGGCGTATACAATCATACCTATATACTTAAACAGAGGTACAAGCGAGGTGGAGGAGGAGGTAGTCTCCTGGCAAACACAGGGTTCAATTATACGTAGGGTATACATACAAATCTTCGTCTATTACATCGTTACACGGCTTACTGAACGGGGAGAGTCGACGGGGAGAACGGCACTGGCGCTGGCAGGTCGCGTTTCCATTGTGCGCACAACACGAGGAATGAACACAGACAAGTTAATTAATTTAGCTAAGAGAACAGGTAAAGATTTCTTAAATAATCCTATACAGATTTTCTAAACCTGTGAATAATTAAAAAAATAATACGAAAAATGAAAGTATTTCAGGTCGTTTTGTAAAATTAAATTGATCACATAGATACCATCTTCCAATTTTTGAGAACATCAAATTCACCATAATCTAAAGTAACAATTATATGACATGGGTGCAACTTTTGTCGTGTCGTGTAAAACAGTGAACCCGTTTATATTTCACTACACGCCTGCAGGTGATGCTCGGGGATTCCCGCAAGTTAAGAGGGATACGTCTCATCGGCGTACAAGTGTAATTATTTCGGCGGATAAGAGACACGATCCGACGCAATTTGCGAACTCACGAGGGGTCGGAGGATCGATTCCGGCCACCACTCGCTGAAATGTTGGTAAACAAAGTGGTTAGATTATACTCTGCCTTTATAAAGTTTTTACTAAAACAGTAAATGGCTAAATAATTCCCTTAAGAAATATCTATGAAATGACATTTAAATGTAAATTTTTGACTTTGCATCAGTTGGTAAAAAGATGGGGCGCCTTCTTTAAAGGCAATGGTATTCGATCGAGATCTTTTCCAAACAATGCAACGCATCTTCAGTCTCAAGAGGTCCCTGGGGCGCTATAACAACGGACGCCTATACATTGCGGTCTCTGAAATCTCCATAATGAAACACAGAGTGGGAAAACTATATGTAAATTGGGAAATTTACGGTTGTAATGAGTTTCCCCACGAACGAAAACGAGAAATCTTAATTTAATGACGTCCCTAATGTGGTCTCCATCACGGTGTCTTAAGAGATGTTAAAAGCTAGAAGTCTAATTATGTTAATGGACAAATATTACAGCAAGATAGAGAAACTCGTGTTCAAAGACTATTTATAATACGAATAATGTTGGGACATAAAAATATCTAGATATATTTTAGCTACCAGACTAAACTTATTTACTTATTACAGTAACATATTTAGATGAATTCCTTTTGACACTTGTTGAACAATATATTACATAATTTATTAATATATACAGCAAAGTGTACAAAAATATATAATAGATGCGTCAAATATCAAAGATAAGTGATATGCAAGTTCAAACAAGGTACGGTGGCACTCTCACTACGGTATAAATATTTGAACAAGCTGCTATGCAGTATTCAGCGAGCGTTCCGCCGAGATATAGTGCATTACATCAATCTAACATGTCGATACGTTTGGTCTCGGGGACAGTTACTACGACAAAATTATATTAAGAAAAACAAGTGACAAAATATTTTCATCAACATGGATTCAGTTTTAAATAAGCTTATAATATTTCTCCTCAAATAAGAAAATTTCAATGGAAAGCTTCTCTAAGGTTCTGTTGCCAATCAACTACTCAAATCATTCAAGCATACTTTTAGATCCGACCACTAAAATCCTATCTCCACTCACAAGCTAAATTCAATTCTATACTTTCACTTCTATTGGCCTGTCCTCCCTTTTAGGAGATAATTTATTAATAAATTATATAAACACTGACAAGGGTACGACGTCCAGGCGCTCTGGGATTCCCCGTCCATTTACTGACCTAACTAAATGTATAACTGGACACTATGTTATAGACAAAATTACTAACTTTATGCCGTAAAAAACTAAGTAATCTTTTCACACAGATCTGCTACATAAAGATTGTCCAAAAATAAAATACATTTCGAGTAAATAAGCCGTTTTGTCGTGCCATTTAATACATAAAACCCCTACATTTTCTTACTATAATTATTCACCTGACATCTAAAACTAACACGTTTAATTCATGACACCTTCGCGGTACGTTTTCAGGTCACACGAGTGTTAAAATATTCAAAACAGCGCTATGCCTCTGGTTCTATTGCTACTATTTTAAGCATCAAATCTTCACTCTAAAATTCCATTTACTGTTCACGATTCCTTTGGGATTCTAATGTACATGGGAAACCTTTTAGAGTACTATCCTTTTTAAACGTTAACAGGGTATTTAGGTATTTAGAATCAACTGTAAACCTAAAATATTTGTTTATTACCATAATACAAAACGGGAAAACTAACAAAAAAATGTTGATTAAAGTTGCATTTTAACTTATTTGTCTTTTAGTATACATTAGTATATTTATTATGCCTCTCAGTTCACAGAAAAATCCCACGTCTCCTCCCACGTTATAATTTAAAGGGCAAAAATAATAAAGATGTTGAATGTAACAAGGGTTCAAAATAGAAACAAAAATAAAATACAGTTGATACAATGACCGAGAAAAAATTATTTAGCTTTAACATATCGATTTATACGAAAAAATAAATAACTACGATAAACAAAATTAAGTATAAACCTAGCTACTAAATTACTTGCACTACGAGTTTACCAAAGTAGCTACGACAAGTAATTTAGATAGCTACGACGTGCTACGAAAAGTGCTACGTAATTCAGCTACGAGCTGCTCGTAATTCTACGGAGGACAAACTTTCAAGTTGAGATTAAAGGACGAAGAAAAAATTAAATAACAAGCAGGAAAAGTGCACAAGTCTTACATGACTTGAAGTCGGCGTACCTGGGACGAGCAACTACGTTACCACCTTGTCTACGTAATAATAACTTCTTGAAAACTAACCGTAACTTCTGGTATATTGAAAAAGTGTTTTTTATTATAGATCCAAATTCAAATATTAACATTTATTTATTAAAAAGGTAGTATTGTAAGCTTAAATGGATCGATTCTTCTATAGATACGTTCCGATTCACAGAAAATTAATAAAGCTATTAGTTACTGCGATTATCAGAACAAAACGTAATAATAATCGAATCGGGATAAACAAAGCGTCAATATCGAAGAAACAATTTAGTATCTTAACGCTACCTAATAATCAGGAAAATGAATTCATCAACACATAAACTAACATGCCGCTAAGCAAACATAGCGCGTATCGGTTAACGAAGGGTGCATTAACCCTTACATCGATCAGGGCTGGCAGGGCCGCGATAATTGCCGCGAAAGCCTTTACAGGGTTGTCGGTAATCAAGACCGCGCGTGACCGGAATCGCAGCCTTGGAAACTAACGGTTAGCAAAGCCTTTGGGCGCAGCTATTGAATATTATGGTAACTAGATTATGACAAGGTTAGTACTTAAGGGTAACTATAAACTATACGTGTTTATAAACACAAACATTGCAATGAGTTTACACTTATAACACCGTTAAAATCTCTTTTAAAAAACCACACACACACTATGCATAAAACAAGTAACTTGCGCTGTTTATTATAACTAGGCTGATATTTAATAATAAAGCCGTTACACAAGTACAATTTTTACGTGTAATTGTAACTATCAGTCAATAGACATTAATTCTAAACTTTTTACATACGTTGTGTCGTTCAATAAAAAATCAATTCCACAATCAGTGACCTTCAGTGGACGCGGGCGCCTCAGAAATTGCCGCGCTGTAATACAACACCTGCCAACCCCAACCCCCAACCCCACAGCACACAGTCCACGCTGAAACGTTGCCAACATCACGCGATATCAAATTCCGCATAGCAACAAAGTGAGCTGTTTGATTTAGCTTAAGCTAATGGAACTTATGTCTTAACTTTTATTACGTTACTAGCTTTCGCCTGCGACTCCGTCCTCGTGAAATTAAAAAAAAAACAAAAGTGAGTAGCCATGTGTTCTTCCAGGCTATCCTCTACATCTATACCAAATTTCATTGAAATCTGTTCAGCTGTTTAGGTTACAAACTCTAACAAACATTCATCCATCCATCCATCCATCCATCCATCTAAACTTTCGCATTTATAATATTAGTATGATGTGATAATCTTAACAGACAAAAAATTTAACGTAATCCATTAAGTCTACAAGTACTATTAAGTCAGAAAATTGCGATCAAGTTAATATTTAATATAATTCGATTACCAAACATAGACTTTTTGCTTTTAGAATATCAGTCTTTTGATACTGACACTGAACAACAGTAATCTAATACATCAAACATAATATAATTTTTCGAGCTAAACTTACTTATAGTCGCAGAATCAATCTTATTTTGCTAACTTAATACACGCTTTTACATTTCGTTTAACTTTAAAGTAGGTTAATTTAATGTAGCGCGTAAAATGAGATATTTAACCACATCATATTTATTACAACTTTTTATATTTTACGTGATTTTAATTGAACAAATTTACGATTGCTTTCTAGTTTACTTAAAAACTTTAACTCATTTAAACTGTGATATTTCATTACTATAAAGGCTCTTTGTCTACACAGCACAGACTCCTTAGTCTAGCGATGTTTTGTTTTTGTAAATTAACATTTTCTTTTACATTACAAAACACATAATGATTACTATGCAAATAGTAAGGTGTTGACACTTTATTAAATACTTGCTGTTGCTCGCGATTTCGTCCGCGTTAAATTAAAAAATAATAAAAAAATTACTCACTAATACCGTAGCCTTAATAGTGCAAGAATTTATGAAAATGAGTCAGTAGTTTCCGAGTTATTTTAATACATACAAGTACAAAAATCCAAAAATACAAATATTTCCTCTTTATTATATTAGTTAAATACGAACACTAAAGATTAAAAAGAATAACTTTTATGGCTTGTTAACGCTACTATAAGTTTTAAATGGCCGTATTACAGTGAACACAATAGCAACAGTAACAAAGGCAGGCTCCAGAGATGATGTTAGCAAGGAGCCAGGATATCGGAAACGACCCAGTTTCATACAATTGTAAACATTGCTTTTGTTCAGCTTTTTTTGTATCACTTTTAATCAAGGATGTATAAATTACAACAAACAAAACTATACAATTTGTTAGAATAAATGAAAGAATGAATATTTAAACATTACAAACCAGTTAGCCTAGTTTATTCTTATGAATAATGACTTTACTAATATTGTGAATGCGAAAGTTTGGATGGATGGATGGATGTATGATTGCTAACTGCTGAACGGATCTCGATGAAATTTGGCATAGATGGCATATGGAAGAACGCATAGGCTATTCACTTTTGTTTTCTTAATTCCACGCGGACGGAGTCTCGGGCAAAAGCTAGTGATTTATACACATCTATTTTATACGTAATTTAATTAACATTCTCATTAATTATAATCAGCAATAGAAATTGTCCTCGAACCGTATCATTAAGATAAATTAACGACGGCACTCAAATAAAAAACTAGGGAATTTACAGCTGACTGAATTTGAAAGCAACGTCAAGAGATCTGAAATAATTATATAGAAGCTCGACATTAATTGAAACCTCAGAATAAAATAATTGAAAAAATAATGATCGATAACGACTTCGTACGTTCGGAATTAAAAAAAAAACTATAACAATAAACATAGCCTATATTACTCAGTGATAATGTAGCTTTCTAATGGTAAAAGAATTTTTAAAATCTGTCCAATAGTTTGTGAATTTATTCGTTACAAAAATACAAATTTATATTAAAGCAAAATTTTTTTAGTAGATTAGTATAGATTGCTAGTAAAACGTAGCATAATATAACCGTATATGATAAAATATTTTTGTATACTGTTTGTACACTTTTCAAACCAAAGTACACATCGAATGTAAAGGAAAACAAACTCGCCAGCCCTTGCCAAATGTACAAAACCTCGTCAAATATCCGACATGTGTACATATAGACAAAGTGCGGAAGTACGACCAGGGGGTTGTATGACAGGGTAAACGAGGTTAATGGCACGGCCGCGCCGGTCGAGGCGGGGACTCTATTTTTAATCTACGGGATTTCAGAGCCAATTGCGATGCCCTTTACGAGTTAATTAATTGACCGAACCCTTAGGTAATACGATGATTACATAAAAAAAGCCACCCCTGGAGTGTAAATATGAGCAATGAAAACATTGTCCAAAAAATAACAACTCAATCCTAAGAGAACAAATACAATAATTTTAGACGCCCCAGAGGTACATAAAAGCATATTTTCCTGTTTTCTTATACTTCCGATGTTGAATTACAAGATCAATTCTACAAATAATAGATTTTTTTTCAAGACCAAGTTTATTGGACTAGAAAAATATACTACTTGCATGAACAATGGCAAAATACGACTGTTCATTTTCTAATCACTAACTAAAATGTCCGCCCGTCCATAGTCCATATGTAGAGCTTGGTATACGTGCTCTATGGCATGATAAAGCAAAACGAAGACATTCCGAATTCCGAATTTGTTTTTCCACAAAGAATCATTATGGAAGAATATGTACAGAAAATGTTACTTCTCCATTGAATGTGGATAGCTACAAAGGTAGAGGAAGACCGGAGAAAATATAAATGGATTGTGTGAAAGAGGATATGCTCATAAAGGGGGTGAATCCAAATATAACGGCTGATATACATGTGTGCCGACCCCCCATAGGCACAAAGGCTGGTTGATGATAAAGATTTAACTTCTCCATCTTGGATTAAATTTATCGCAAATTATCAATTACGATATGTTTTTGTACAGTAAGATTGATGCAAATCTTGATAATAAAATCTGTACAAACATAATGAAACAGTGAGTCAAAGTAATAACTTTTCTATTTACTGAGACGACGCAGAGTTATTGCCCTCGGCTTTAATTGATGATGCCTACACGGTGCAGATGACGGCGACCTATGACTAGCTTGAATGCTGAAATTATTTAGTCATGAAGCTTAAAAATGATATCAGACTATGAAATTCGTAATCTGTACCTTAGGATGGTGAACTTTTCTTTGATATTTGCCGCGTCTCTCGTTAATTCATAATTCACTAAATTGTGTATTAAATATCTAAAATGGGTAGAACTGCTCGATCCGCTTGTCTATAAATGTACCTTAAAAAAACGTAGAAGCATAAAAAATCAACATTACGTAATAAAAACTATTATTTCATCGTGGCACAATACAATTACGACTGCAATACGGACGCGGTGGAGCAGCGCCATCTGTCGGCGATCACTTTAAACTTTCGGTGCAAAATTAAATGCAAACTCACCAGAGAGGAGCGGCTCGGATGATTCGCGCGAGTGCCGATAAGGATAATGTGGCAGTGTGTTTGTGGGGTGGTGTGCGACGGCGACGGCCACGGCGACGACGAAGGCTGTAGTGACGAGTGGCTCGGGCCGGCGATGCGAGCGGACTGGCGCGGGCCTGCGCCCTACGCCCGGCCTGCGCGCCCCCTACCCTGCCCCGAGCCTCCCCTACAAGATACGCTACCGAAGCGACCGGCGCAAGGGAAAATCGCTAGGCTTCAGGCGTCCATACGCGAATATATGCTTTCCCTTTTTACACATTAATTGAAAATAAGTTTGTTTTCGGTAGTGCTATTACTGAGTTAAGACTGCAACATTTGTTACACCACAAAATCATCTATTAATAATATAAATATTTATATCATTTCGTTAATACTCTAAACAGTGAATACACGATAGGACAAATATGAAATGGGATCTACTTTTACTATCTTTTACTAAATAATCATATTCAGATTACTCAAGTATACTACGAAATTCTGGGGAAAACTGTACTGCACTGATGAAAGTTACACTTTTTTTTTTTATATAATATAAGATGGCAAACGAGCAAGCGATCACCTGAATCCTCCCAAATGGCGAAGCGAACCGCTGCCCATAGACATCCGCAATTGCAGATGCGTTGCCTACCCTTAATCGACGGAGGAGGAGACGCACATAAAAAGGATATTTTCCCTTCTTATGCGTCACCTCCGCCGTCAAATCCACTTTCCCTTCCCATTCTTTCTCAAAAGAAAAAGGGTGGGGAGGAAAAGGGACCAAAGTTGGGCCTCCGGACACTTGCAATACCACAATTAAAAACGGATTTAGATAGTGGATATGATAGTTTTAGCATCCGAAATATTCAGCTAGTACTAGAGCACTGTGTAGTGGTGCGGGCAGAGCTGGGCGGAGCGACGAAGCCTCTCAAGGGGCGCGCTATTTACGTTTTGTGCGGCCCAATCAACCTGGAGAGTTATTAATACTACTTCGTGGAAAAATTTCTTTATCCGATATAATTAACCGTTGTCAATGGATACTTCTTGAAATATTTATGACTGCAATATTAATTTTGTTGTACAAAAAACTTAATTATTTATTCTCAGAACGTTACACTAATAAAATCATGTTACATGCAAAGTTCAAATACGTGAGAAAGTAGCAAAATGCAATACGAAACGTAATTATTAAAATTACAACTTTGTGTGAACTAAAGTACATTAATAAGGCTAGTTTATTGTCGAGTAGCTTTCGCCCGCGACTCCGTCCGCGCGGTATTATAAAAAAAAAACAAAAGTGAGTAGTCTATGTGTTCTTCCAGACTATCCTCTACATCTACACCAAATTTCATCGAAATCCGTTCAGTCGTTTAGGCTACAAACTCTAACAAACATCCATCCATCCATCCATCTAAACATTCGCATTTATAATATTAGTATGATTATAGCAACATCTTTCAAGTAAGTTTAATCTCAGTTAAAACATGTAAACAATATTATTTATTTGCTACTTAATGTATGTCAATATGACGTCATCACAATGTTGCTCTAAAGCACTTAATAACATTTCGACTACCTTACACTCTTGTAACGTCAAATAACATAAATCCTCCGATCCATCACAATACAAGAGTTAATTAATAGCTTGTGACCAAATCTAGCAGCCCTAATTCCCACCCTCATTACATCTGTAAATAATAAATAGTTGGGCAAATTCTCGAGGGCGGAGGGCGCAGGGAGGTAAGCCGGTAAGTCGACACGTGGCTTTCAGGGCCCATAACTTGGATGTTGCCCAAGGCGGTGTCCGACATTGTTAGATTAAGAGAAAAGTAACTCCATTAACCTGATATTAATGTCGAAAAATTGACATTAATATTTATTATTCGTCTACGTGGAATTAAAAAATGTAGCCGATGTTACTCACAGATAAATTACTTTTCTAAAGGTAAAATATTTTTTTAAATCGGCCCAGTAGTTTTTACATGAATCGAATACATACAAAAATACAAATCTTTCCGCTTTATAATATTAGTATAGATGAACCATATTTTCTAATTGTATAGAATTAAATGCTATCAATCGACTACCATTCCAATAGCATGTACCAAAAAACAACATTCCTTCGTTTCTAAATTCCAGTTTTCTTCTAACTGGCCATTACTAAATGGAAAACTTGAAGCTATTAACTTCGTCGTGTCGTAACCGTCCACCTGGCACCCTCGGCCGAGCCTTCGTTACAATCTTTTATAATAGATCCTGGAACTCTACACGCTTCGGAATTTTCACGATCGCTTTCTTTTTACATCACGTTGATTGCGATCTCCTGAGTGGATTCCCTTTTTATTGAACAATCAATAAAAAAACGCTCACTAAGTTTCTGAACGAAATCGAATCGCTCATACAAACGAATTAAGTTTTACTTTAAATGATAACGTTGCAGAAAGATGTTGCAAAGGAATCTACTTTTTTCTAGCTTAAAATTTTCATGCCAGTAACTTTATCAAATAGTAAACTAACTCAGATTCTTAAGAAATGGTCAAAACTAATATGAATTAATATCAATAAATTCGATTTTATTGGCAACTAACACAAAATCAGTGAATTTCCATTGGCCATATTTCAACTACATATCTAGAAAAGCGATCTTTATGATATTAAAAAGTTTTATAACTTCTTAACTATGTTCTTAAAAATTTTCTCTTCTGGTATAATTTCTATCGCTGGATTGTCGCCTTGATTACTGATCACCAGAGATAGCTCTCCACCCGCTCCCGAATTACTTTTATTCTAACTTAAATTTATTTCCTCCGCAAACTGTATTGTCTAGAAAAATCTCTTTCTTCGTAATTAGTTTAATATTAAACTTATACTGTCCAACACCTGCATATTAACATAATGCCATCACTTTCTCATTGAGAAATTGGAGATAAAAATGTTTTTGACTTTACATGGAAACTTATGTTTGACACGTGAGATATAAAACTTCGATTTCGACTAAAGTCTAATCTGTTAGTTATTGTCAGTTAATTACACATTACATTGCGTATTCTTCAATATTATTGATATAACGTGTAAAAATCACTAAATTGCAACACAATGACAAAGTTCATCGACCTATTGACAAGGTTTACCTGTACAATGCGAGTCTCGGGCTGTCGGGCTGCCGTGACGTGACGGGTCGCATTGTGCCCGGTGTCGATACAAACGCCCGTTAATGCGAAACGATCGACTTTGCGAACGCCACGCTGCTACAAAAACATTTCCTGTGTTACATTATTAATTCATTTACCCTGCGTCATGTTTTAACAGTGTAAAGGTATCTATAGGTATCTGTTTTTCAAATTTAGATTGACATTTCGGGGTACGGGTTACTTCTATCAACATCATCAAAGGCACTATAGAGTAGAGGGTGAACCTGGGGCTGGTCCAGTAAATTTCTCCACATCTATCTTGTTTTTGTTTTCAGCTCTTGAATCGAGAAGTTAAAAATATCGTCATCATCAACTTGCCCTTTTCCCTACAGAGGGTCGGCACAGTATGTGCTGCTCCATACATTTCTATAAGCCGTCATATATGAATCTACTCCCTTCTTAAGCATATCCGCTTTCACACAATCCAACCATACTTTCTTCGGTCTTCCTCTACCTTTGTAGCCATTCACATTCAATCTTAACATTTTCTGGTTTATGTCCCCATCGTCTCGTCGCATAACATGTCCATACCACGCTAACCTTTTGCTTCTCAATTCATCTATCACAGGCGCTACTTTCAAACTTCTTCTAATATACACATCCTTAACTTTATCCATTAAAAATATCGTCATCAAGGGCCGGAAACAAGGGCTTACTTCGATGACATTTTAGTAAAAAAGGGGATAAGATGCTTGTGAATAAAATAGGAATCAATGGGAGTTCTTACAATTTAGCACGTACCAAAATTTATTTTTAGTGTCATAACTATCTACTACCTATAATCTAATAACCACTGTATTATGCAACTAACGACTAACATTTTGAATAACATCCGATAGTGAAAAATCTATATAAAAACTTGTTTCTAAGCAATATTGCCAGGAATAGGAAGTATGCGATAAAAAAGGCATACAAAAAGTTGGCAACACTCAGCGAGCACGCTGCAGTGGCGTGACGTCAGCCAGCGATCAATGGACTGACGTCGTAACGAAAGGACCCCTCACCCCCATCCCTCATGAGGGGGTTCCGCCCGGACACGTCTTTGCAAATCTTATTCAAAACAACGAATAAACTTTAATTGCGGAAGCGTGTTTGTAACTAGTTACAGAGATGATTTAAATGAGATGCATTTAATTTTATTAAATATAATTATAATTGGGATATCTATGCAAGTTTTCTGATACATTATGACATACAAAGTTACCATTACTTTACACAAATATGTAGAAATTTCCCTTCCAGTGTCTTTGCAATGAACATAAAACAACTTGTTTTTCAAGTGGCGATGTAAACCGACTGTTTACATTAATATTCGATCTGAAAATTAGGACTAGCTTTACTTCGCGACTTCGTTTGCGTGGAATTACAAAAAAAAAACTAGCATTAAAAGCTGCAAACTAGCATTAAAAGCTGCATGTATGAGAAAAATGTACACAAAAAATCCAAAATGCATATATTTTTCATATTTAAATAAGCTTTCAAAAGGTAACATTAATGAATACTATACAAGTTAAAATAAGATCGTTAAAAAAAAGTAAGAGACACAAAGTACCAGGCAATCATAACAATACAGAAGTTACAAGTACAAGAAAATATGAAAAATGCAAGTTTTGGCAATTAAACGGGCGAGTACACTTCCCACGTACTTCCGGTAGAACTTTGAATTATATAAGCTGTTGAAAGAGCGGGGGAAGGGACGCCCTACGTCGTGTATCGAACGTCGCGCCTCTCGCTCGCACACCGTCCGTCTCCCTCACACCTATTACACTCAAATAGGCTGCCTATAAAAAACGTTACACAGGACAGCGATATTAGAGCGGATATTAAAACAGAAATCGAATTTTCCGTACAATGTATGTATTTTTAAGTGAAATTACGCTAAGTATTTTAATGAAATTTAATTAGTTTTTTTTATTATTAATTAATGTTTCAGACATCATACTAACATACTAATTACAAACTATAAATGCGAAAGTTTGGATGGATAAATGTTTTTTACTACATATCTCCAAAACAGCTTAATGGATTTCATTGTTATTGAATTATACTTAGTAAACTTTATTAATTCTGCGCTTTGTTGACAAAAGTAATATAAATTCGAGGTGGATGTTTGTTTCTAAATATCTCCAAAGCAGCTAATCAATGAAATTTATATATGTAACACATAGTCTGGAAGAGCACTTACGATTTTTTTTAATTCCGTAAAAACGAAGTTAAGGGAAAAGCTAGGATATTATAATTTATGTTACAAACTAGAGCAAAATCAGTATAATTTAGACATATAGGTAAAGGATTATCCACCATTTAACATTATCAAACAGGAAAAAAGGTAACAGCTACCAAAAAGATACAATTAACATGTTTGCAAACATGCTTCTAAACAAAAGTTGCAAGGAGATGTTCATGTTTAATTGAACATCAGAGATACTGATGTGGGTCTTTTTTGATAATCCTAAATCATCATCATCTCCCTTATTCTATCCCGCTCCTGCAGGGTTATGCACCTGAAAGTTGTGGTTTAATTTTATAGCATGTAACCAACCATATTTGAGAGAGTTTTTATATTTTAAATGTTAATCATTATCTACATTAACTTATCATTGAATTTTGGGCAATTGTTTTGTACCCTTTTTTTATAAGAGAAGGGGAAAACAAGCGATGGGAACACAAAAGTGGTCAATGACACCCATATACATCTGCAACACCAGAGGAACTTGACACAACCATAAATTTTCTTTTTATTTCTTAATCTGTAACTCTTATCAGTATTAACCTCAGGTATAATAACCCCTTTTTATAAAAAAAATAGATTTTTTCAAATCAATAGAACCCACTTTTATGAAATTTACAATTATCTAAAAAATAAACCCTTCTCATCCAAAAGAAACTTAGACTCATAGTTTTAGAAAAAATGGCAAATAAAATGTATAAACACAATTACTGTGGTTCTTCAGCAAACTGTTAGCTGGAGTTAACCATGACCTGCCCCGAGCAAGATATGCCATGGAGTTCCAGACCACACCTACCCTACTATAAAAAAAATGTGAATTGACAAGAAAAGATTGTCATACCAAAGGTTTACTAACAAATTAATGTTTTGAGAGAATTGTGAAGACATTCACAGAAACATATATAAAAACTGCTAAACATATCTTGAATTTCATTATTATTTCTGGAACTACCAACTTCCAAACCGAAATCCAAAAGTTTTCCCTACTATGTGTACACATAACAAAAGGTACCTATTTCATACGAAAATCAGAAGTTTCATTCATTAAATTTGATGTAAAAGAAAACAATACTATTATATTGGTACTAGTGAATTGTTGGAATATAATGATTTCTCTTTCCAGTTATAATCAACGCACTTGTTTACTACTATATTAGTTTGTATGTACTGTCTGCATACTTTTAATAGCGTTTTCACTAAAACAACGCAACGATCGAAGAAAAGTGTAAGTTGATAAAAAAGATGCGACCTGTTTTGATATTCTAACAACCAAATGAATTCACATAATTATGCGGCAAATGCTATTATTGAAAGTAATTAGCAAATCCAGACAACCACTTGATCTATTTCGGCACGACATATTATAATTACAAAAAAGAAATCCTTACCTCTGCCAAGACGGTCTTCTTCTTAACAAACAATAGCCGCAAAATGTGGATCACAACATTATCACGTTACAATACTATTTAGAATGGATAATTTTATATTTTTATAAGAATAAGAAATGTCGACGACGAAATGAAATAATGACGGTGACGGCGCGTTGCAGTGTTGCCAATGAAAATTTTAACCCGGCCGTGTACATTGTATAAAGGCCGTAGTAGTACTTCACTCACCAGCACCCTACACGTCCCCACTAAGGGACTCGGAGAGCATACCCTAACTTAGGGGTGACTAGGCCATAGTCAATCACCCGGTCTTAGGGTTGCGGCCGTAATCCGTAGATTTTGTAATTTGTTGGCCTGGAAGCCGTAAAACCCCGGCAAATGCCGTAGCATTGGCAATACTGGCGCGTTTTGACATTACATTAAAATGTTGCAATAGTTATAAGATTCAGAAATTAACATGATGTTTTTATCAAATTCAATGAGATAATGATTTTTTAATTCAAGAAAATAATTTCATGTTTTATGCTTTATAAAGTAATGAAAGTTGGAACATTTTCAAAATTCCAAGCAGCTTTCCGAAAAGAATCTATGGACAAATCATAGCCAATTAAAAAAAGTTGTTTGTCTATGAATTGCAGTCTTCTATTCTCTATTCCCCAACTTCCGCTGCGACGCGCCGCGCACGACGCTTCGTCGTTTTTCACAGGCAGGCGCAACTCTTTTGACAGTTGACAATATCATTAAATATACGCTAACGCAGAATCCCCGTCTCGCTCTAAAATGTATATCTATCTCACTCATTAATTTGCTCTATAATTTCTGCTCTACAATAAAAAAAAAAAAGATATCGTATCTCTAAATTAATTAATTAAACAAAAGTAATTATACTAAAAAAAAACAATTTAATCTTGTTAAGTGCATTATGGAATTAAAAATATATAATTTACGTTATTTTTAATGTATGTTTGGGTATACCAACGATTTATATACTATATGTCGGCCATTTTAAACAACGATAAACGAAAAAATGCTCTCGTACTATGAAATATTGATTTGTCTAGAAATCAATATTTCTTAAATCTGTTTTATTTAGTTTTATATATTATTTAGTAAGTATAGTGCAGTTTTAGTGAATTTGTGCCATCAAGACTATTTTCGCAACTTTGTCGAAGTTCGATAGTTGATGTTTTCTTCTGAGTATATCTATGAAACTTAATAAGGTAATTTCATTATGTGTTTCATGTTACATTTCCAATACTTTTTGTTATATTGATTATTCTATCTTACTACCTATCAAATAAAGCATTCATAACATTTTATATGTTATGTACGTAAACAATTTTTGTGGAAATTAACCTAAAAAAACGTTCTTACATATTTCTTGTTCTAAATATAATGTATATTATCGAAGGTTTGTAATTTGCTAAAAACGAACTGGGAAAACTGTTTGGGTTAAATTTAGACATTGATATGACCACTTCCCGTAGACGAATTATCGAAGGTTAAGTACATCTTTAGTTCTGGTTTTAATACCAATTTTAATAAAAACAACACTGTTTGATCATTAAAAAATAAATTGAGTAAGGAGATCTGTAAATGTTCACTATTTAAAATAAAGTAAGTGACCAGCACTTATATTCAAATACGCATGTTTTTGCTGTTTGTTTTCATAACCAAACAAAAGTGTATTTATATTTCTGTAATTTAATAAACAAAAAAAAACTCTTTGCAGTCTTAATTAATTACAAGGGCATTGGGTTAATAATATTTAATTAGTGAATGTTTTCCATTTTCAGGTGCAAAGGAAGTAAATACTAGCAGGAACACTTATCTGGATGCATAGGAATAGAAATGGGATAAAGACAACAGTTATCATTCTAAATAATTGAGTGTATTCCAGAAGGAAACTGGCATAATTGATATATAACAGGGAAATAAATTTATAATAAAAAGCTACAAAATTACCATATAAACAACTTCATGACATCTGCCAAATGCTTCATGGTATCTAATCATTAACTTATTTAGTAGTTCCCAGAGTACATGATTTTAGCTGAACTTTTAATTCACTTATTAAGTACTACTAAATGTTGTTAAACATATGAAAAATATTCTACAGTAAAAATGAAAAACATTATTAAATATGTTGTGTTTAGAGTTTATCTCAATTATTGTACAATAAACTGTCACCATAAGGACTGGTTATGCTATGGCAAATTTTTTAAATCTAAATTGATTTAATATCTTAGCACAAGGGTTAGGCTTGCCCGTTGCAATACCACAACCACACTATTATGGCAGCAAGTAAAAGTTCCTGACTTTTAAAGGACTTGTCTATTTTTTGTATGGGAGGTGGTTTTGTAAACTAATAGATCTCGTACCAAGTTAACGTTAAAGTATTCTACAGTAAAAATGAACTTAAACATTATTAAATATGTTGTGTTTAGAGTTTATCTCAATTATTGTATCATATATTGTACAATAAACTGTCACCATGATGACTGGTTATTCTATATCAAATTTTCTAAAATCTAAATTGAATTAATATCTTAGCACAAGGGTTAGGCTTGCCCGTTGCAATACCACAACCACACAGGAGACTGCTTGAAGTGTAAGACATTACACAATTAAGGGCAGCAAATAAAAGTTCTTGACTTTTAAATTTGAATTAATAAATAATCTTAAGGTTTTAGATGATTTGTGAGTTCGTTCACCATTGTAAAAACATAAGCTGCAATCTTTAATTCTTTATTTTTCAGGTGCAAAGAAATTTTAAGAAATTAATATGAAGATGTAACTAATGCATCATAGAAAACAGAATTGAAACAGCATACAATAGCATCATCTTCTCTACAATTTTTAAAAACTTCATTCGCAGTTTAACTTTTTGTCAATAGATAATCTTCATGTAGATATGTGAGTATCATCAATTCAATATAGCATAATCTAAATCAGTTAAAACTCAGGATACTTACTAATAAAATTTTCCAGTCATATTTATTGATATTTCAGTTGAAGTGTAAGTAATAGAAATTAATTTTAAGCTATCTTTGGTTATTCTGTTGCAGGTGGATGATTGGATGCACCTCTTTGGAAGCCTATAAAGTTCTCCACATGAGTATTGAATGAAGAAATCTGCACAAACAACACTAGCTGTTGCTGCGGCTGCGGCTGCGGCCGAGTGTCGCCGCAACATCGGTGCGCTGCCGCCGCCACCGCCGCCGCAGACAAATGCGATTCTTTAAAATAGTTTTACTTATAGCTAGTCTAAATAAGATTAATTTGACAATTCAGTAGGCATGGATTGCGTAAAATGATATTGTAATTGTAAATGGGTATGAATCTTTTCGATTATCGATTTTTATTCAAATACAAGGTGTGATCGATAGAAATCAATAAAAACTTACTGTATTTTCATTCTACTATAACATTTTTTTAAATTGATAATTATTGTTATGTAATTTTCTAAGGAATTTTGTCAATTTTTATGTTTTGCATTAGTAAGTCATAATAAACGTTATAATTAAGAAATTTGTCTTTTTTTTTTACTTCAAATTATTTCCAAAGATTAAAAGTAAAAAAAGCGAAACCATAGACAACGTCATTCATCCAGATTTCTTTTCTATGTTGGTTGCCTTGCAAAACATGTTCGTCATGTTGGTTGTCATGAAATGTCCTCCATCTTTTTTTCTCCGTTTTCGTATATTAATGAAATACAGATTAAAAATAATCCCGAGTCCCGACTCTTATTTTATATCCTCTTTGGTTTTTCATTTTGCGGAACAGAGTGCATTGAAAACGCCATTTTGAAGAACCAACCTCTTCTGTGGTTTACTGCAAAAAAGTGGTTGTGGTGTTATTTTTCGTTTCTAGTGTATCTTAAAACCGCAAAAATTGAGTCGGGTAAGTGGTTTTCACATGTTTTATTACCTAGATATACTATAAATCGGTGCCAGGACTCTTATGAGCTTATGATGGACGCTGCTGACTCATTTCGTCAAATTATGTATGCGTTTCAGAAACTAAAATGCCGGGCGCCGGTACTTTCAAAATCTTCGTCGGGAATCTATCCGATAAAACGACGGACGCCGATCTTAGACCGCTATTCGAGAAATACGGTACGGTCGTAGAATGCGATATCGTCAGAAATTACGGTTTCGTGCACATGGAAAACGAGCAAGTCGGCCGCGAAGCAATTCAAAACTTAAATGGCGAGTTAGTACATGGTCAGGCGATTAAAATAGAGGCGGCCAAGAGCCGAAAGGCGCCGTCAACGCCGACCACGAAAATATTCGTCGGTAACCTAACGGACAAGACGCGCGCGCCGGAGGTCCGCGAGCTGTTTCAGAAGTTCGGCACGGTGGTAGAGTGCGATATCGTGCGTAACTACGGCTTCGTGCACTTGGACGCGACGGGTGACGTGAACGAGGCTATCAAAGAGCTGAACGGTATGATGGTGGACGGCCAGCCCATGAAGGTGCAGCTGTCGACGAGCCGCGTCCGCCAACGACCCGGCATGGGCGACCCGGAGCAATGCTACCGGTGCGGGCGCGGCGGCCACTGGTCCAAGGAGTGCCCCAAGGCGATGGGCCCCGACCGCAACGGTTTCCGCGATCGTGCGTTCGGCCGCGACCCCTACCCCCCGCCGCCGCCGCCGCCGCCCTTCCTCCGCGATCGCATGATGGGAGGATTCGGGGTAACGCGTTCTATTCCATTCCTCTTGTCACTCCCGCTCCGCAGCCGCGGTCAGAGCGTAGTCGCATCACGTAGACCGAGCGCGTGCACTCTCCGCACGGTACCGCCCGCTGCCCTACCTCAGCCTCGGTGATGCTACAAAGCTTAAAACTTCACTTCATTTAATTTCATTTGTATTGTTAAATGCATATTTGGTATTGTATTTACAGTCAGATATAAACACTAATGACATTTAATGCAACAGGATCCATATGATGGGTACTACGAGCGCGCGAGGTTTGATTCGCCCAGGGAACTGTTTGAGAGGAGATATCCAGTGGGCACTTCCCGGGGACTAGAGCTGGGCACGTCAAGAGGCGCGCGCGGGGACTTCGTGTCACCGCCGCTGCGCCGTGAGCCAATGCCGCCCATGCCCAGCTTGCCACCGCTGCGTAGCAGCATGGGATCAATGAGGTCCTCATATGACACTATGTTCAGCCGCAGAAGTCCACCGAGAGGGCCACAAATGTCCAGAGGGTAAGGATCATTTTAATTGTTTTAATCTTTAATATCCATATGTTGGGAAATGATCAAGCGCTGCCCATAGACATCTACAATTGCAGGTATGTTGCCTACCTATAATTGACAGAGGAGGAGACACGTAAAGAGGATATATCCACTTCCTGTCTGTCTCCTCTACTGTCTAATTCACTTTCACTGCCAATTTCCATGTCAAAAGGGTGAGAAGGGAAAGGGACTAAAATTAGGACTCTGGTATCTGTCTTCTGTGAGGTTGTAGTATTCCCACGGGGCATGCTGTCCCTACAGTGCAAAGATGTTGATTACTTCTAAATTTACATTGCCTTGTAATTCGATACTGTATGTTCTGTTCTCTGAAGGAACCTGATGCTCTCTAATTTGATTGTATTTGTTTTTCAGAATGTATGAAGATTTCAGCAGAGACACATTTGATGACAGAAGGTAAATGTTTTTCATTTTCTTATCATAGTATATTTAAATTTAATAAATCACTTCAGCACATACATGTGTTGAAATTACTCAAAAACCATTAAAATGCTAAGTTAAGTCTGTGTAACAGGTTATTTTTTTTAAATTGCATGCAGATGAAGTTTTGAACGACATCTATTAATTTAATCTTTCAAGGAACAAATAACTAGTATATTTTGATGTATAATGGTGGATACACCTTCAGAATTATCAGCACAGTTTAAACTGACTTGATTCTTTTTTAACATATGTGGGCAAATTTGTCAGTAGCTAATTGTCATTTTAATTGGACAATCGCGTCAGTCTATATTGTGCAATTAAAGCTGGATTCCTGTAGTTTTATAAATAAACTAGCTGTTGCTCGCATCTTCGCCTGCATGAAATTAAAAAGTAATAAAAAGACATAGCCTATATCTCTCACTGATAATGTAGCTTTTTAATGGTGGAAGAATTCTTGAAATCAGTCCAGTAGTTTTTGAGTTATTTCAATACAAATCTTTCCTCTTTATATTACTGTAGATTTAAGTCTGTCAGTTATTGTTTGATGTAATTATGTAAGCTTTTGCCTGCGACATGGAATTAAAAAAGCTTAGTAAGGTAGCCTGTATGTTCCCGGTTAATTCTATACTGTGCCAAATATCTTCAAGATCAACAGATCTTTTTTTAACAAAACTGTTTTGGAGATACATAACATCCATCCATTAAAATTTAATCATTTGTAATGTCCACAGACCAGGGCTGCGAGGTCCCTCCCCTTCCCGAAGGTACGCGCCTTACTAACGAAAGTGGTTATTGTGTGATGGCATTTGACTGTCCCCTGTATCATTGAGATGTTTGGACAATAATTTGTAAGGATGACTGCGAGTGACTTATATGCAATCTAATATAGAATTAATTATATGGTTGAATAGACTGCTAATGTCAAGGAATGTAAATAAATAAAATAAATCTCATTTTAAGTATAACTTGCTTTTTATTGCCTACAAATCCTGAGTTAAATGAAATACCAGTGTCTAAGAGATTCAAATTACCAATTCTGGGATCATTTGTGATAAAATTAATCCCCATATGCATAATGCAAAAATTAAGTATTTTTGAGTCATGTTTTTTTTTAGATTATAAGTCAAACTTGCGGTTCCCGTGCGGCTTCACTTCACTTCACTTCACTTTTTTGTTAATGGCGTTTCCATAGAGATTTCGCCAATGTCAAGTACATATAATACTCTAACACAACTAAGACTACCGCGGTGCATATACAGGAGTTTGGTGGAAAAACGACAGACACTCTACAGCTTAATATTGTTGTGATTGATGAATGAGCTAAGAATATAAACGAAAGGAGAGTTCACAAGGGAAGAAGCGATTTGAGATCAATGGGGCGAGGAATATCAGGAGGAATGAGATCATACAGGGAGGAAGATAGACGGGGGCAACTGAAAAAGATGTGATTTGGAGAGCCTTCGTCAAGACCACATTCGCAAATGGAACTGTCCCTGATATGAAGTTTAGCCAAATGGACGGGGGTACACGTATGTCCTAGCCTTAATCTACAGATTGTACTTGTCGCGCGTTTGTGAATATCTTTGAAGTTGAAGAACCAAGGTTGGGGAGGAATAAAGCCTTGAATATCAGCATAGTGTTTACCTTTAGAAGAGCTAGTCTTTTGCCAACAAGAATTCCAAGAAGAGAGCAATCGTTGCTTAGCTAATGGGCGTAAATCATTAGAATAAACTCTGTAATGACCCATAGCACCAGTAGTTGTGGCGTCTTTGGCACAAAGATCCACAGTTTCATTACCTAAGATGCCACTGTGGCTAGGCAACCAGGCGAGGACAACTTCAATGTTTTGAGAATGGCAGATGTGAAGTAGATTTTTGATCTTTAGTATGTGAGGGAATTTTGATTTTGCCTTAAATTGGTTAGCACCGATAGCCTGTAAACAACTTTTAGAATCAGTAAGGATAACAGATTTGTTTAGTTTATGAGACTCTATAAATGATAATGCTTCCAGGATAGCAATGGATTCACCAGAGAAGACTGAAGATTGAGGGGGGCATTTAAAGTTGAGAATCACATTGAATTTGGGGATCCAAACAGCGGAGCCAACACAACCTTGGTCTCTCAACTTAGAAGCATCAGTGTATATGATGAGCCAATCGGGCCAATGATTTGCGATGTAATTATTTAATTTAGAATTAGCAGATTTACAGTTTTTTTCTATCCCAAGATCTAATAGTATTTGAGGCTGAAAGATAAGAGCCTTAAAAGGGATGTCAAAAAGGGGAAATCTTTTACATTGAAATACGGGACAAGGAAGTCGGAGATAGGTGACAAAACTTTTGAAGAGGCAGGGATAATCCTTGTGCAACCAATATTTATTAGAAGAGATATAATCAGAAAGGGTATGAAGTTTGGCAATAAGAGGATGATAAGGAAATTGAATGACTTTAAAAAGGAACCGGTCAGATAAGTATTGTCTCCTGAGGTATAAGGGAGCATCACCGCATTCCACCTGAAGTGCATTAATAGGTGACGATTTCATAGCACCACATATTATTCGCAGACATTTAGATTGAAGTTTATCAAGGGAACACATAGCAGATTTGTTACAAGGGTCAAGGAGGAAAGTGCCATAATCTAAGTGACTGCGTACTAAGGCGTTGTACATAAGTTTTTGAGTATAGGGGTGACAGCCCCACCAGCTACCAGATAGGGAACGCAGAATGTTAATATTTTTCTCACATTTTTTAACAATATGATTGATATGATGAACACCAGTTAATCTAGAATCTAATACAACACCTAGAAACTTAACCTTATTTACAATCGTGAATTTTTGATGATCGTAAGATATTGGAACGTCAGGACAGATCTGGACCGAGAGAAAACCACAACATTGCTTTTAGGGATAGATATGGATAGACCGTGGACTAAAAGCCAATCTTGAAGATAGCTAACAGCTGAATTTAGGCGAGAAGAGGCCTCATGAATATTCTTAGCAGAAACGTAGAGTGCAAGATCATCAGCATATTGCAGAACTTGACAAAACGAGTTAACTGAAAGCTCTAAATCGTACGTATAAATGCTGTAAAGTAAAGGGCTAAGGACTGACCCTTGGGGAAGCCCCTTCCACACTTGTCTGGGGGAGGAAGAATAATTTGGAGCACGAATAGAAACGAATCTAGGGGATAGGAGATTAAAAATTATGTTTACAATCTTCACAGGTATACTCAGCTGGAGCATTTTTTGCCTGAGCACTGGAAGAAGAACATTGTCATATGCAGATGACACATCTAGAAAACACCCACTAAAGACTCATTTTTGGAGAAGGAAATACATATGTCTGTTACAAGTATGCTTAAACTATCGATAGTGCTAAAACCTTTTCGGAAACCAAACTGAGATTTAGCTAATATGTTCCTTTTTTCCACAATCCACTCCAAGCGGTTCTTGATTAAATGTTCCAATATCTTAGCCATTGTACAGGATAAAGCGATTGGCCGATAACTAGAAGGATCGGAGTTGGGTTTCCAGGTTTTAAAATGGGAATGATGATCTGAGTCCTCCATTCGTCCGGAGGGGTTCCAGTTAAAAATATATATTAAGAATGGAAAGGAATAACTGTTTCACAGAGTCACTGCTTTTGGAAATAAATGAATACGGAATCCCATCAATTCCTGGGGACGAATCACTTAATCCATCTAAGACGACTAAAAGTTCCTCCATTGAAAAAGGAGACTCAAAGTCATCCGGAGAGTTAGAGGATAAAGCAGAGGGAGAAGTTTCTTCCAAAGAAGGAACAGAAGGAGGGGCTAACCTACAAGAAAAATGTTCAATCCAGTCAGCAGGATCGTTAGATATGACGGGTGGAGTAGAAGCAGAGCAGCGATATCGTCTCATATTCTTCCAGACTATAGAAGGGGGAGTAGTAGGAGAAAGCTCCTCGCAAAAACGTAGCCAACCAGATCTTTTCTTTTCTGATAAAAGTCTTACAGTTTTGGCAGCAATTTTCTGGTATGAGATGTAATTTTCCGAACTCATAACAGCTGAATAAGCTTTCTCTGCTTCTGATCTGTTCTGACAAGCTTGAGTGCACTCAGAATCCCACCACGGGGGAGAAGGGATTTTATATCTAACAGTGTTTTTGAGAGGGATAGATTTAGCGGCAGAAGAGAGTAGAGCATTTCTAAAGGATACATATGAAGAAAGGACATTGTTAGGGTCAATCAAAGGAATATTCATTAATTCTTGATCTAAATGGGATCTAAATTCTGACCAATCAGCCTTATGAATATTAAATTTTAAGAGGGGAGGAAGGGAAGCATTAGGGATATAATTATGGGAATCAGGGATTGACAGAATGATAGCAAAGTGGTCACTACCATGTGTCGAAGGAAGGACAGACCAGGAGAGGCTAGAAGCCAAGGAAGGAGAAGATATAGAGAGGTCCACAGCAGTCTTTGGATTCTGAGATGGAGGAACTCTGCGAGTAGGGGTCCCGTCGTTCAATAAACACAAATCAAGTTCATCACATAGATCAAGAAAAGGAAAAGAAATAGAATCACAGTAATAACAACCCCAAGCTGTATGGTGTATATTAAAATCCCCCAGGATAACAACAGGTGGAGGAAGACTTGTAATAATAGTTTTTAGTTCAGCGAGAAGAACTAGGTTAGGTTCGGGGATGTAGATGGAGAGGAAGGAAATATTATAAATCTAACAGCAATAGCAAAAATGCCATTACTGTGGGGAGGAAGGATGATTTGGTTAAATATCACATTTCTAGACACCAATATAGCACAACCAGCATAACCATCTGACCTATCGTCCCGTAGACATGAGAAACCCGGGATCCTAAAGTTGGATCCGGGCTTGAGCCATGTCTCCTGGACAGCAAAGATGGAAGGTTTATATTTATTAATAAGAGTGTTAATATCATTCTTCTTGTGACGAATGCTGTGACAATTCCACTGTAGGAATTTGGGCATTTTTAATAGTTCTATAAAGCTCAGTAAGTTTAGATACAACATTGTTCGGTAGTTCAGAGTCTCCAAAGCGGGAGAATATATTTATAATTGTAGAAAGTAAGAGTTCCAGGAGATTATCATTGGCAGATATACCATCTGAGGGGTAGGCACTCCCATTAGGGAGACTGGAAGGAGGAGGATTAATGATAGCTTGATGGGCTTGTCTATCATAACTTGGACTTGATGCCGGAGCTGGAGGGGATTTTTGTGTAGTATAAGTGCGGCGATATGAGCGCGAACTGGATATGGTCTGTGAAAGAGGTGAGGATTGGGGGATGTTTTGGAAAGATTGAGTGGAAAAAAGGGGGGAGACGAACGAGAAACATCTGCAAAAGATTTTCTGACTTGTGGGAACCTAGCTGATGCTTCATTGTATGAGATATTCTCTTGAGACATAACTAATTTGATGCATTTTTGTCTGGAATGTTCAGGCAGGATGAATCTATAGCTTTATGGTTACCAGAGCAAAACAAACAGGTAGGTATAGGAGATACACTATTACATTCACTACCAGAGTGGGGTTTCGCACAAATGAAACAACGTGCTTTTGAGCGGCATTGAGTAGCCACATGTCCGAATCTACAGCAATTATTACACTGTATGGTTGGTAAGATATATGTTTGGACTGGGAGGGAAGTGTAGAAACAGAAAATCCTGTCTGGGAGTTTTTTTCCAATGAATGTGAGAACAACTGTAGGAGTCGGGGACCAAATTGGGGAGTTATTTTCACTTGACTTTTTGTTGAGCCGCCTGGCTCTGATGACTTGACCGAAACCTTCAGGGACTTCAATGGATGGGGACTAAATCTTCAAGTGACCACTCTACTGGAACATCTCTCACAATACCCATACGGTAACATTAATATGACGGGATAATAGCATTGTATTTAGCTGCGACAAGAGCTGGGTGGTCAAGAAAAGAATTTGCGGCAAGTGCAGACTTAAACTCGACCGAAACTCTGTTTCGGCCAATTCGTTTACACCCTCTTTAGTCACTTCCTTGATTTCATTGTGGTGTAAAAAGTGACCAAACTTAATTGGATGAAGTGTCACATTAGATGAAGAATCACAATCTTTGCTAACATGTATCAAAAAAGGAGCGACATCCTGATCCAAATAACGTTTTTTGTTACCCTCATATTCTGGTAGAGTATATACCGACTGAATTGATCCGATAGCTTGTGCGACGGTGTTTTTCTTGGTGGGAAAAGCGGAACAATCGGAATTTGGAGGAGTTTGTCGTTTCCTAGAAGCTTGTATCACCTCCGTGTCCATTGGGATTGGAGAATTAAATGGCTTAAGATTATGTGAGGAATCGACACTACAACCTCCCCCGGGATCGGGGGGGTCGACGCCGTTCATAATTCTATTTACACTAAACCACTAATAACACAACACACTTATAAAAACACCACAAAACCACGAACTAGATAATCAAAAGAGAATAAACACCAATAAAACACTCGAAAACTACCTATTACCCCCCGTGCGGCTTAATCCGCATGAAATATTTTACATTTGTGACATTCTCAATTGCAAATATCAAAATTACCGTTACCATAACCTTGCTTTCTTAATGTTGGCAGCTTGTAGTTTATGGTCCCTTTCCCACATGATGGTTTTTATTAAACAAAGAATTATTCAAAAATATGCTGTGATTGCTAACATCCTACGCCACAAAGTTGTATGTGTTTAGGCTTTATTATTATACTAGCTGTTCGGGTGCGGATTCATCCGCGTGAAATTATGAAAACTTTATTTTATTGTTTACATTTGTCAAATTATCAATAGCAAATGTGAAAATGACATGACATGACAAACCTTACCAATCGTTTTTGATGTTGGCAGCAACTTATGGTCTCTTTCCCACATTAGGGTTTTTATCCAAAATATTTACACCCTAAGTTTAACGGCGTGAAAATATATAGCCTAAAGCATGACGTAAGTGTAGGGCTTTTTATTAAAAAAAAGAATTATTCAAAAATATATAACATCTTAGGCAACAAAGCAGTGTGTGTTTACGCTTTATTATAATAGTATAGAGTATACATATTAGTAATTAGTAAATTTGGCACAAAACAGTATTTTCTAATTTAACTTCGAGCTTAACTTGGGAACATAGAATAACATTAATATTTTTTTTTTATCAAAATCTAGACTTAGGTTGTGTTGATAGATCAGAATAATACTATGTTTAATGCAAAAGCCCAGTTTTGTCGAAATCGGAGTAAATACGATTCATTATATAACATTGTCCATATTGAATGAGTAGATTCAGACTTCAAACATGTAAATCGAATTCTGTTGCATTTTGATGAATGTTAAATGTCTTATTAACATAAATTAAAATTATATTTTTATTTAATTGCATAAGTATGAGCTTAAATCGTCTTGGTTTAGAACCAATTATTGAATACTTTTCGCTCAAGTGTAAGGCACTTACTTTTGCTCTTGTTACTTTACTGGGAAATAGTTAAATAAAAAACTGTGTATATGTCCATTAATATTTTATTTAATCCGTAACTTATCGCGTACAGTCGCGCACAGTCGCGATACATTAACACTATAATAAGACACTCGTGCGAGCTGCGCGCGACTGTATGCATACAACTAACCTCTATATTTACAAGACAATGTACAATACAAGCGCAGCCGCCTCTAAATGCTGCCGCGACGCCCGCTCTCAAACACCACATAACAATGTTTTGTAAAAAAAAACAACCTTAAAACACTGCTGAAATTTACTTCAAACCATAATATGGTTAAATTGGTTGGTAGTATTCCTTGTCGTTGTTTTTTGATTTCTTTACACAGAATGTATGATAAAAATTTATATGCAATTGATTCGTCAGTGGAAATAATGCTTAACAAATAACAATCTGCACTCATCCTTTTTTATAATGAAATATAAAGTACTTGAAAAAGGACATACTGTATTTCAAAAGAATAAGTCTTTAAGGATTTTTTTCATGTTCGTCAAAAACAATATGAACCTACATTCGCAGCCCGTTATAAACAGTCTTGAGATGTTGCAAATCATATTTGCATAATTTATTTACAACTTACAATTAAACATTAATAAAAATAGCTGCTCCATAGGGCAAGTGTCTATGGTCAAAATTAAAAAGATTTGTTTTACTTTTTACATTTTCATACCATCATAATATTGGTGTTACCAGGGGCTAAGAGCGGGGCCGCGAGCGACGCCGCGCGACACATTTTTACACACTTAAGTACAATTCACTGATGAATAACGTCGAGAGTCGAGGCGATGGTTCTTTTAATGTAGTACAAAATAAAGGAACTTACGAAACAAATATATCGACAGTTTGAATGAAAAATATGAGTATCACTCACTGACATGAAGGCTAATTATAGAAAATATGTCTTAACAACCAAATAATGTATAAAACCATTCAAAGTTACACTCAAAAAGATGTGCTTAAACATACTTTTATAAAATTAATAACAAATACTTATTCCATTACAAAAATAGCTGCCAAATGTTTGTAAGTAAATGTAGCGAGGTTGCGGCGCGCCGGCCTCCGCCCCGCCCTCCCCGCCCTCGCCTCGCCCTGCGCCGCGCAAAGCGACTTCAAATTTATTTGTACATTAAATTTGTAAGCAAATTCTTATTGTCGATATATATCACAAGTCGCGGGCGCACACATACACACACACACACACACACACACACGGAAGACGAGATATTTAAACCTACTAAATTAACGTAACAGATAAAATAAAATACATACAAATATATCGGAACGAGAAAACCAAGGAGGCGCGCGGGGCGGCCGGCCGTCGCCGCGGCCTCGCGCTGCGCCGAGTAAACTTAACAATACTGAGATTTAAACAAAGCGGTGGTCAGACGGAATTTCACATCGATGGGGCTCCGGGCTGCTGGTCCAATTTTGTACGCGATTCAACTCTCGCATAAGAATAAATAGTGCGTATCGAGGAACTCGGCTTGAAGGCGGCCGCGGGGGCCGGCGTCACACGAGCTTGGCGACGGGCTCGTTGTGGAACTTGGCGAGCGTCTTCTTGACGCGCAGCGCCGTGAGCCGCACGGGCGGGTTGGCGTGCCAGCACTCGGCCATGGCGGCGGCCAGCGCGGCCAGCGGCTCCGAGCCGAGCCAGCGCGCGGGGATGATGGGCCGCACGCCGCGCGCCACCACCACCGCGTGCATGTCCTCGAACGAGGGGTCGGGCGGCACGTGCTCGTGGTAGGGCAACGCGTACGCGTCCACGTTCTGCGCCTTGTCGCCGGTGGCGCAGCGCCGGCACATCTCCCACAGCACCAGCCCCAGCGAGTACATGTCGGCCATCTTGAACGCCTCGAAGTTGGCCACGTCCAGCTTCTCGTCGAGCACCTCGGGCGCCATGTAGCGGCGCGTGCCGACGCGCGTGTTGGGCGCGATGTCGACCTCGTTGCGCTCCGCCACATACCGCACCGCGAGCCCGAAGTCCGCGATGGCGCACTGCTCGTTGCGCTTCACCAGGATGTTCTTGCTCTTGATGTCGCGGTGCGCGATGGCAGGCTTGCCCTTCGTGCCGAATATGTCCATGTGCAGGTGCGCCAGCCCGCTGACGATCGAGTACGCCATGGTGAGTAGGGCGTGCGTGTCGAGGACGACCGTCTGTAAGTAGTCGTGCAGCGAGCCGTTCTCGTGGTAGTCGGTGATTAGTAGCATCTGCGTCCAGGAGCCGGTGCCCTTGATGTCGGCGGCGATGAAGCCGAGGATGTTCTCGTGTCTCATGAGCACCGTCTGGTAGATCTCCGTCTCCCGGAACCACGAGGCCTCCTCGGTGGTGAAGAAGACCTTGACGGCGACCTTCTCTCCGCGCCACCTCGCGAGCCAAACCTCACCGTAGCGGCCCTTGCCGATGGATTCAACCATCTGTATCTGTTTGGCGACGGTGCGCTGCACGAGCAGGGGCAGGCCGGAACCGGAGCCGGAGGAGATGTCGGCGGAGTGAGCGACGGCGGGCGGCGAGGGCGGGCGCTTGCATCCCCGGCGCCGGCGCCGGAACAGCAGCAAGAAGGCGGCGATAAAGGCGAGGAGGGCGACGCAGAGCGCGATGGCGACCAGCAGCGTTGGGCTGGCGGGCGTGGGCGGGCGCAGGCCCGGCGCCTCCGTCACGTCGGGTGGCGGCTCCGGCAGCTGGGGCTGCAGCCGCGTGTTGCACATGTCCGCCTCCGAGCAGCAGTCGATCACTTTCGGGTGCTGGTGTGGTACTTGTGAACTTTTGCACTGGAAAACATAAGAAACATTCGTTAGTACAGATTGCTAGATAAACCCTTTGTTGTTAACCACTTCACGTAATTTTCAAATTTAATTATTATGTATAGATATTTGTATTTGGTACAAACCTGCATGAAACCAGACTCGTCTGGCGGCAGGCAGCCGGCGGTGCGCTCGAGGTCGAGCCGGCCCGAGTCGTCGAGCACCTCCTCCACGGTGGCAAAGCAGTAGCCGCCGGGCTGCGTGACGCACGTGCCGCGGGCCGCGCCGCCCGGACACGCGCCCGCGCCCGCGCACTCGCACACTATGCCCCGAACTGCAACACGGAACAGCACATCAGTCACAATACATATAGAGTACATTAATAGGACTAGTCCATAGGTTACAACTTCATATTCTCAATATAGTATAGCGCACAATGTAAACTTGTATCTTGTATGGCAAAGCAACAAGGTTGACAACAGATAAGTGACAGCATCTCAGGTGCGGAGATGTTTGTTGAGCGGCAATTAAGATGCCAGCCGCGACAGCAATGCGATGTTTATTGCCCGATGAAGTGACCTGGCGTTGACGACGTATTTAAATTTAAATACATTAGTAATTACTGCATCTTTCGCTCGCGTTACAATGTAAAACTATCATCTTTACTAAGCAAGTACTAATAGTCTAAACTAAACCCTATACCATTCATAATCTAAAGTCGAAAATTTACATCGTAAAGATTATTAGTTAAATAATTAGTGATACTAATTGATAACTTCAACTATATGTTAACACAATTATAGAAATGTTTCTAGACCATGTAAATAAATATAAAGATTTTATACGCGAGTTTATATAAAAATTCTCGCGAAATTCATTCCTAAACGTACGAGTACATACTATTGAAACCTAAAGCTACATACTAATGTGAACTCTTATCCAACGATCTTCCCAACAAAAGTGTCGAGCACTCCAACAGCAAACACGGGAGAGTGTCAGCGCTGAGACGCTCAAAAATATTTAGCCGCTAATCAGTGACGCACACCGGCGCAGGCCACTTGATACATCGGTGCAAATAGAGCGGACAGATAAACATAAACTAACAAATACGTCACAAGTACATATTACCATATTTTAATCTTCTATCTATACATATAATAAAATTGTAGTGTCTGTTTGTAATATCAAAAGAAAAATTCCAGATTTCGGGAAGATGATGTATTTGCGTTGCTGATAACGAAAATCGCATTTGTTTTTGTCTGTCTGTCTGTCTGTCTGTCCGCAAGCCGCGTTTGTTCCAGGTAACCTCCAAGACGGCTGGGTCGATTTCGACCGGACTTTCACTGAAGGGTAGCTGACATAGACGGGCATATTATAGACTATTTTTTTATCTTAATATTGCGTGGACGTAGTCGCGGGCAACAGCTAGTAGAACATAAACGCATTAAAATAAACACAGTATCAACATCTAACCATTTGATTAAACTTCAACAACACTGGAATCTCTTTCAGGGAGAGATGGATGTAACGAAATAAAAACGCAACGGTGATCACAATAACATAACAACGTACTAAAGCATTGATGTAAAGATGATCAAAAATTGAATTAAGTAAAGCAACAAATTGATGTCACTAATGGGTTACTAACTGAAGCAAAGGAATTCGGAGATCCAATTACCGGTCAGTAAGCAACATTCCACTCGAGCCCCTACTGGGTAATCGCATTTGCAACACTGCACCTCAATAGAGTTGAACCAACTTTATAGGATTTTGGCTGTTAGTACTAGATTTGGTTTAGTAACAGACATTTGGATATGAAAATAAACCTCCAGGCAACGTAGTAATTTAGATAAAATACAAGTATTGATGTGTTTTTCGGTGCATTCATGTAATTATGTTGTCGACAGAGTATAAATTTAAACAATTACATGGCAGCCGAATATTGAAATTAATCTTAAAGGTTTCTTCATACATACACATACATCCATACTTAATATTTTTTTAAATTCCGCGTGGATGGAGTTGCGGTTGACAGGTAGTATCTATACTATTATAATAAAGCGTAAACACACACTTCTTTGTTGCCAAAGATGTCAGCAATTACAGCATATTTTTGAATAATTCCTTTTTTAATAAAAAGCCTACACTTACGTCATGCTTTAGGCTATATATTTTCACGCCATTAAACTTAGGGGTAAATATTTTGGATAAAAACCCTAATGTGGGAAAGACACCATAAGTTGCTGCCAACATCAAGTTTTGTCATGTCATGTCATTTTGACATTTGCAATTGAGGATTTGACAAATGTAAACAATAAAACAAAGTTTTTATAATTCCACGCGGATGAATCTGCTAGTTATTGATAATATTATAGACTAGTCTATTACGATACTTGCAAGATATTAAACAATAAATTAAGACAATTCCAGATAAAACTTTTACGAGATTTCTGATTTACAATCGCTCGATATTATTACTATTATACGTGGAATGATTTAATTTAGTTTATAAATAACAAGTGAAAGGAATCGATTGTACGTTCACAGATATCGTAATAATCTAAATTATTATTAGACTTTGGTTTTACGGCCTCACTTTTACAACACCTCTAATCTTATCACTATCAAGTGTAACAAAAATTAGGCTAATTATTATTGAGTGGAATTTTACTTATTGAACATTTGTGTTGTTGACAAGACATCACAAAAATACATTGACCCATCGTAACCTATCTCATATAATATAACATTTATACTAATATAATAGAGAGGAAAGATTTGTATGTATTGAACGCTAAAACTATTGGGCAGATTTCAAAAATTCTTTCACCATTAAAAAGCTACGTTATCAGTAACAGGCCATGTCTTTTATTATTTTTAATTTCACGCAGGCGAAAACGCGAGGAACGGCTAGTTTATTATAAGATCACTAAAGAGATGTAACTATTCGTTCACTTAAAATTTGTAACTGTTTTCCTCTGGAGGGTCGACTTCTTTGTAAAAAAAGCCGGTCGAAAAACACGTATCTGTTAATACCTTTAGTTTATTCTGATGACACTAAAATAGCTATCTATTGTTACTCTAGTTATGTCTATAAGCAAAATTTTAAAGTAACTAGCAAATATTAGCATCCTTCTTCCTGCCTTTAAGTGCCTTATTTTTTTAAAAACTGTCGCTAATTTAGATTATTAATAAAGATATGTGTATATTAATTTAAAACAGGATGTACAAGCTTATTGTCATAAAATCTTAGATAGACATAATTATAGCAATAAAATTGAAATCACTACGTAGGTATCAAAGATAGTGAATTAGATAATGAAAATTGAACGTATAAATTAAGTACCTATGATAATCACCAATCAAATAGCAACAATAACAAACTAAAATCAATGAATGAATTTCGCCCTACAAAATAGTAGGTAATACTATATTTTAGTAATTACATTTTATAATATATACCACGAAATATTTATAAATACAATGCTGACAAAAACTTTTTTAAATAATCTTAAAATATTAAATACTGGCTGATGCTTAGACTTCGCCCGCGTGGATTTAAAAAAACGTAAAAATATAGCCTATGTTACTCAGAGAAATTTTAAAATCCAGTAGTTTTTGCGTTATTTCAATACATAAATCCAAAAATACAAATCTTTCGTGTTTATAATATTAGTTTAAAGTTTAATATTACTTTAGTAGTATAAGAAATTCTTTTAAGCGATGTATAAGTTAATCAGATATTGAACAGTCTAGCCATTATGTTAAACACATATCTCGAAATATCGTTAAGTCGAGGCATTGTGTAGTTTTTTGAAGGTCCCGAATCAACAGGTACGGCGACCTCAGACGTAATACGTGCCCCTGCAGGACCACAAAGGGATATACAACAATAGAGCCACAGGTATATTTTCACTACGATTTCTATCCCAATAAATTATTCAATTTTACATTTTATATTTAGTTTCAATCACCTTTGGAAACATGTTATTTTACGCTGATAGTTGTCTGCGGTGAAAGTTAATTTTATCATCAATTTACAGCCAGTTTAAGTAATTAAAAGTATATAAACGGTTTAAAATAACTAAACCAAATGTAATCGAATGCTGGCCGTCAGGAAGTAACTGGAGAGCGAGTGTGCGGTTACAAACAAACACATTAGCGTGCGATGGCGAGCGGAGACAACACGCCAGATAGCTGCCTGCCATGGCTACAATCACGTTACCTGATTAGCATTCGATTGGCAGTATGACGGAATCTTACTCGCACAACACTCCGCCACTTATCTACTATTTGACGTTTACCTATTCCTCGGATATGTAAAACTACAAGGACAGGAAGCGATGAATTATTCAAGACGTGCATTACATCGTCCTCGCACTGAACGAAATCCGTTCGTACACGAAGGGACACAGAGCCACAGCCACTGAACACTGACAACAACAAACGCCTGGAAATAAACGCGTAAACAAACAACACTCTGGAACACTGCAGCCACCTCCTATCTCATAGCATCTAGATACCGACTACGGAGTTTAGGATAAGGATTCGTACTTAGTCTCATGTCGGCGAGCGTCCGAGGGTGGATCTTCCTTGCGTTCGTGCTATCATTTAAATATAACTGCGCACCGACACCGCCGTCTGTCGCCGGCTTTATTTTTACACTACGAAGATCGTACACGGTCGGTCACAAGGCACGCCGTCTCGCGGGAGACGATATCACAATGTTAGCGCACGCCCGTCCCGAGCGACGGTTGCGAGACGAATGAGTTCGCGCGGCGTCCCCCTGGGCAGGTCCCCGCGCGCCCCTCCCCTCCGCCCCTTGCTGCCGCCCCGCGCCCCGCGACCCGCGCGTGCACTATGCATATGCACCGCTGCAGCCTCCACATGGCGCGAGTGCGAGATAAAGCGTTGGGGCGCGGGCAGCGCGCCGGCATTCGGGCCACACGAGCGCGTTGCGGCCGCACAATTCATTGACGCCGCGCCGCTCGCCGCCCGCCGCCGATAATGCCCGCCGCTTGTTTATACAACACGTAAACATTAGATCGTCGCACCCACTATTTGATAAAACCCTTGACAACGTAAAGTGCCAATTTTAATATGAATAATATTACAGTTGCTCAATTCAAGAACAACGGTTCATTCATTCGCAACAACGAAAGATCTTACGAAATAAATAAAGCGCCTTTCAATTTAGCTACAAAACGTGATGGGTCGAAGTTTGAGAGTAATAAAAAAACAAGGAATTGAAACAACAAGATTATTACCCAATGTTTTGGGAAATTTCGCACGACGAATAAGGAATCCATTTAGCGAGGCGGACGTTACCTACAGCACGATCAAAGTCGATGTCAGTCGGAAGCTGCGTCTTTTTATAGTTTATGATAGGCGGCGCACATCGCCACCGCCCGCCGCTGCCCGCCGCCGCCCGCCGCCGGCCGGCCGCTGCCGCTGGCGCACGTTATTAGGAGAGACGCTTCCAGTGGAACATTACGGCGGCGCTCGGCTAATCGATACGCTATTAATGAGATACTTTTACGAGCGCCGTATCGTTTTGTGTTTATTGTTATTTCCTCCGATCGTCAGCACTGGGGTGAAACTTATCGATGTGGAGAGCGGCGGGAGATGAAACTTACATCAAATTATAAACATAATATAATGGTTCAGTTTTCGCCGGAGGCAGTATGGTCGGGACACAAGTCATTGAGCGAGCTATCGGCGGGCCATATGTCGGTGACGTGCGTCGCCGGCGGCCGGCCAATTGCCGCAATGAGTAACGGTAGCGGCGCAAGCATCTTGCATCTCAAGGACCCGGCCGGCGCGCCGACTGCCGAGATGAAAACGCAAAGCGGCACACCTCGCCACCGATATAAACCGGCTTTATATATTCCTCGTGCACCCGCGGGACGCCATTGTTCTCAACAGCGCACGGGGCCGCGATTTGCAAATAATCGAAGTTATTAGACTAATGCGCGTCGCGAGCCGACTTAATGCTACGACTATTTCCGGGTGACATTGTCAATCGACGCAAACGGAGTGCGACTGTTTCCCGTGAGATACAATATATGGATCGGAAGCTCAACGGAGCGAATCATTAAGAATATAAATCACGGCCGCGACAAAGTATCGAGTCGACTTTCTCATAAACTGGTGTTGGGTCGGCGGCGGGAGCAGCCGGTCGTGAAGCGCTTTCGTTTCGGCGAGCGACTATCAATAATCCGATATATTAGCGATAATCGGATAAGAACGATTCGAGTCCTGCTACTGATGGTATAAATCGATTTGTAATAAAGATATCGCTTAGAGCGACGGCCTGAGATTAGACTGATGTGTATTGCATCGCGCTGTATTTGATGCGCGGGTGGACGCCTACGCGACGCGCGCTGTCTGTTTCTGTTAATGTGTTCGAGTTGATCGCTGTTTAGATAGATGATTTTAACTTAAACTTGACATTGCTATGTAGACATATTTAATTTAAGTATGTAAGCAACATTGTCTTCAAACTTATGAAAACATTTTATGTAATAAATACACTACACTCTATATCAGTATCAAACGACTCATGTTCATAAGTATCATGGTTTTGTAAATTTTATATAACAAACAAACGAATCCATTAATAAAATTAGCAAAGCTTAGGTAGTCAGCAACCATTTCAGTGTAATTGTGTACATTCACGGAAGCGATCGCCATAATCTTGTTAGTGAAGGGGAAGTCGTAACAATCGAATTTGAACCAGCGTTAGCAAATCGATTCGCAATATCGATGCACGAATCGATTAATTAAAGAGTAACGCCCTAATCTTAAAGTCGAAAACGTTTATATCCTACCCTTTACAGCGAGTTTTACGGTCACAATGCAATTATGTTGAAAATTATCACAGCAACATATGTACATATCTGGTAAGTTATAGTTCTTATGGCGACAATTTGTGGCGACAGTATTGGCGACAAGTGGGATGGAAATTTAATTCTTTGACTGTAGGTACTTTCGAGTTCGTGACTGCAATGGCATTTGATCAGAACCCAGGCGTCAGTCGTAAGGTCGCAGATATCTCGACCCCGCGGATTATCCCACTACATCGATAAGGAACAAGCTTCGAAAATCGAATCGGGTGACAATATTTCTATAAAAAATCAGGATAATCTTATTAAACATAAATTTATATGAAATCATAAGAAACTTAGACGCGCTCTATTGCCTATTACATTCGAAAAATTTCAAGTACAAATTTATTTTGATTATTATTTTAAAATTAAGATGCTCATAGGAAGGTATTCCTTACTTTTAGAAAAAATCATTTATAAAAGTAATAACTATTATAAATTCCAGGGTTCCCTAGCTAGTAATAGACAACATTCCAAATGTTTATAATCCTATATGGCTACCCTATAAGGATAATTTATTCGGCGGCGTGGTGGCGGCTCCCCTCCCCCTCCTGCGGGTCTCTTCCCTTCCCCCGGACAGGATCCCGAGTTTTTTGTGACCCGAGGATTAGAGAGTATCAGCTTAAACGCACGTTACGTAATAGATTTGACACACCCTCAATCCTACGCAGGTTTGAAGTTAGTTTTTTTTGTATTAGTAATACTTAATTTTCAAATTAGTTTACATTACATAGAAATAGGATAAAAAAAAAGTTGTATGCTCTCAACAATTATTTGAAATAATAAAAGTTAGAAACTATAAAATAGAGTCATTATTTAGATGGTAATCGAAAATTAATATTGTTTTATTATAATATTTTTGGCAAAACAAATAGCGTTGTTTTTAACAATCCTACCTATACCATAAAGCCTTGCGTCATTAACTAAAAATACTATCATGGCATGAATGACGGCCGACGCGTGACAATGGTAACAAATCTTTTCGTACAACTTGTAGCAATTGTTCTGGCGCGCCTTTGACTATAAAGAACAGGACTAGGCAAATAGCTGCTGTTGTACCAAATTCTGCAACTTGTCGCGAGGCGTATCGGGCAAAGATGACATATGTTGACGGTTAAGTACAATTTTACATACACAAAAAGGGCTAAAAAGCAGGCAAGTTTAGAATTATTGGTCGTTACAATTTGACATAGGGTACAAGACACTTGACGGGTCTGTCTCTTAATATTCAAAGCGGCACGCACGTCGCGAGTTTTAATTCACTCCTCAATCACACATGACAATAAACAATATTTATTGACTGCTTTTAAATGAATGCGATACTAAATTGTTTGTACCGTATTTGATTTACTGCGAGTTGACAGCAAGGGATATACAATGACGTTATTATCTTTTATTGCCGGAAATATCAGCCTGTAATTAAATATTGTCTGAATGAAGAAACTTAACTATGAATTAACTTTGTAATAAAATGTCTAGCCTTTTTCTGACGATCTTGTAACAGTGGAGAGGTCTCTTAGTAAGGGGAGATATTCATGCCTTCCTTCATCGATTAAAAGTAGGCAACTGCAATAATCGCCTAGCTATTTCAGCAAATTCAAATTGCCGCCTACTTGTTTGCCGTATAATAGAAAAAAAAGAAAACATTAGTACTTGACTTCGTCTGCTGGCATGTTTTGCTCAAGTGCTACTCCTATCTCAGTATATTTGTGAGTTCATTGATTCCCCGACAAACATGGCGCGTATCAAATATTTACAAAAGCCGTGGCCGTTATCAGATTACCTGACGTGAGAAGTGTCCGCGGAGACTATCTCAGGTTCAAGAACTTCGTTGACATTGAGATGAGACCTGATATCGACAACGTACAGGTAAAGTACAAACAACATTCAATACACCAATTATTCTCAACTGCTAAGGGCCTTACCATAAATAAAAATTAGACTTTTTATCTTAAACATACGTCAACCATTTTATACCATGACTTTAAAAGACGGCGCGAATTTTTTACCAGACATGGCTATTGAAACATTATTGTAGGCTTGCGAAATGCGGTCTTGAATAAAAAAAATACTTATACCGGAAGTGTGGTGACACATTTTTATGGTAAAACAACCACATTGATGCTTTCATTCAAAACAACACTATACTGTCTTGTACATCAACGAGGTCGTCTCCCAAAAACATTATCAATAACCTTAAATTATAACATCAGGATAAACAATGAGCGTTGAAAGTAAACAAACACGAGCCTCATAAAAATACTGGGCCACGCCACGTGTCGACGTTGATACGATCTGAGGCGTTTGTATTAAAAAAAAAAAAACAAAACCGACTTCCAAACAAAATACACTAAAAACAAAATACACTAAAAACAAAATCTTCTCAAAAAAACAGTACACTAAAAAGTAACGAAATAATTTCTTGAAAATAGTAAACCTCCCTTATTGTAGCTGTTATGTCTATATTGTACAATTATTATCACTTTGATGTCGGTGTCAGCCGAGGTATATGCAGTGATATTTCTACGTAAGGTTTTCTACATTTTTACCATAACAATTGACAATTGAAAGTATAGTAACGTTTTTAGTAATGACTGACACCGACTTCAAAGTAGTAATAATTGTACAATATAGACATAACAGCTACAATAAGGGAGGTTTACTATTTTCAAGAAATTATTTCGTTACTTTTTAGTGTACTGTTTTTTTGAGAAGATTTTGTTTTTAGTGTATTTTGTTTTTAGTGTATTTTGTTTGGAAGTCGGTTTTGTTTTTTTATCAAAAAGTTTATTTATTTCTCGATTTTTAGTGAATCTAGACATCGCAGTATGATAATCACTAGCTTTCAAACAAATAATGAGTTATCTAAATCGATTATCTAAGAAATTAAGTAAACAACTAATACATCGTTGCGATCATTCACTCATAATTCGGTGCGGCCGCGCGCCGTTGTTGCCCGTGAGTTTTAATATTTTGATAACTTCTAGAATCTTGCACAGAATTACATACTGTAAAAGGCAATTACGATCTACATATAATACTCTATCGTGAAAACATATTTATTTGGATAAGGATTCATACCAAATAAGAATAAAAGCGTTTTAAATAAAGTCGATTGCACTTATTTGACGGTTTTCTCGAAACAAACGGTTATTGTGCGACAACCTTAAGAGATAGATATATGCTATCGCAGACTTTAATTCAGCTAATTGAATGACCTACAATTCTTTCATACATCATTTTTATGTAGGTCTTATAGTTTAGGCTACGTAAGCATAGAAAGCAAAAAACTTTGTTACAAGTTGGTATTTTTTTCTGCGACTCGTAATTTGCTATTTATGATATCTCCTAAACTATTTATCGGAATTACACAGTTCCAAGGGTATTTATAATCTACATTAAATTCTCTTGATGATGGACACATTTATTTTGATAAGGATTCATACCGAACACGAGTAATAGCGTTGAAAGTGGGGTATAGATTTTGATCGAAATTTTAATGAAAAAAGTGGTTATTGTGCGACAACCTTAAGAGATAGATATATGCTATCGCTGACTTTTATTTAGCAAATTTAAAGGGCTACAATTCTTCCATACATAATTTTTGTGTAAGTCTTATAGTTTAGGCTACGTAAGCATAGAAAGCAAAAAAGACACCAAATTTCGTCACGCAATTTTGAGCTAAACTATTTAACTACGCCGTAGTCTTTGACTCCAAAAATCAAACAAAAAAATGGGACCCACCTGCAAGCACTACCTCTCGGATAAAAAAGAATTTTCAAAATCGGTCTACCAGGGGCGGAGTTATGCCGTAACACACATAAAAAAAAAAATAAAAAAAAATAAAAAAAATATATGGACGAATTGAGTACCTCCTTCTTTTGGGAAGTCGGTCAAAAAACTTAAACTGTGACACAAATTGTTAGTACACTCGCACCAACAAGTCACATCATAGTTTAACAATAAATGTAACGAAGGACTTATACTAATAGTGGTCGGGTGTACACGCTCTTGGTGTCTTTGAAATTTATCATAGTGAAGTATAAAATACACGACAGTAAGGTACAACAAAGGTCGGGTATACATTTAGGGTTGCCACTGGGTGGTTCAACCACATGTTTAAGTCTACATTTATCTAAAGTTGGTAACCCTACTCTAGTCGTGTTTATTATCTTCAGGTGATATAATCAATGCAGAATTAGAGCAGGCCAACACGACGGCCATACGTGACTGGAGACACGGCGTGTGTTGTGTCGCCTTATCTAATTGTAATTAAATAAGCTTCATGCTAATTCTGAACATAAGATATGAAATATGAACAGATTTATATTTCCGATTAATCTATAAATAAAAAATTGATAGTGATATTATTCAAGAACATTTACTAACACAATAAGTGAAATAAACAAGCTTCGGCATACGTGTTAAAATTAAAACTTTACAAACTTCATTGTGTATTAAAACGTATTAAAATGGAAGGAGCAATGCCAAGCGCAGTAAACTAAAACATTCATATATTCCGCATCTTGGCACAAATACTACATAAAGTATAATAAAGCTCTTAATGGAGCATTTGTGTGATATCGTTACATTTGTTTTATTATTGTTTTAAATGCCTGCAACTTCTCGACTGCCAGCAATTGCTAAAATCTTTTTATTAAAAAATGTAAAAGCCATTATTAAAAATTTTAACAATTCCATTTGCTCTATAAAAGGAAAACAGTCCTAAATAATAGACGCATGCTAAATCTTTACTAAACGAACAATAACAACCCTTAAACAAATCAGAGCGCGGCAGTTGGTCTTGCTTGTACCCGACACGTTGCTCGTAATGTCTTTCGCATATAGAAATCAAGGCAAAGGCCGTGGGAGTTTGTAATATCGAATGTAAATACAATGTTAATAAAATCTGCAAATTATCGTGTAGCGGACGCGGTGCTGTTAGGACATCGGCATGCGATGCGTGTGCTTGTACACAGCTGTATAATGCGTATGGGACGTACCCAACACGATACCTACCTAGGATAGGACCTAGCCCGATTGCAACAATTATATACGAAGAAGTAGAGAACTTGTTCATCTAGTCAAAGATATTCAAAAATATATAGAGTAGGCATAGTTGACACACTTGAGACATTTTTCACATAATCTTTTGATAGCCTCAAAACTTGTCAATATAATTAATTGTATTTAATTTCTAATAGGTGTCATTAAATAATATTTAATTATATATTTTATATAAAGACTCTGTTTAGTTTATTTTATAACAAAAGATGGAGCTTATAATTTTGTAAAATGTTTTATTACATGTCAATATGACACGAGGTGGCACTAAATTTGACAACCGACATAGTACCATTCAGAGAAAGTACCGATGAAAACATTTTGTTCACTATGCCTAGTCTATATATTGTTTAAATGTCTGCATCTAGTTGACTTTCATCCAAAGATTATGTAGATTGTAGACGTATGAACAATTAGGGTAGACGCATTCGATTTAGGTCTCCAATTCAGCGTCCATTAAGCAGTGGGCTATCGTGATGAATGGGCGCGGCCGATCAATTGCACATTAACCCCGGGGCAGATAGGCCCATTCACCGCACTTGTGCACTAGCCTTATAAATCTCTGTATTTATAAACTCGCTTACGTAAGCATGTTATCAACCCCGACGTATTACATATTACATCGTTGACATTTTATGTTTTCTCAGAAGTCCAAGCGTCAGGTTATCTTTTCTATTTAATTACTTCAAATACACTATCTACAATATACGGTTGGTGCTTAAATTTATTCACTAGCTTTTGCCTGCGACTCCGTCCGCGCGGAAAAAACTTAAATCTTACAGATTATGTTCTACATCTATGCTAAGTATCGTCCAAAATACGTTAAACCGATCGGGACATACTTTCTAACAAACATCCATCGATTCATCTATTCGTTCGCTTTTATTGTATTGGTGATAGTAACAAGTTAGATGAATCTAATATTGGAGTTCTAAATCACTTAAAAGGTCGCAAATGCTTTGTTAACATACAAATAATCTTCAAAACTTTCTTAAGGCTTTTGCGCAGTTCCCGGAAGATATCATATAAAATTTAAAAAATTGTAATCCGGCACATACAACCCAGCTGCCTTAGCGAGTGTTCGCACGGACGTGAAAACGCTGGGCGATAAATAATGTGTCAAAATGGAACGTATGGGATTCTATGAAGCCGTTCATACGGAGGCGTTTTTCGACTTGGCGTATTTCTCTACGCGCACTGTTCCATTTTGGGCATTGGGCGTTAGCGTAAAAATAAAATGCAACATATGGAACTTCATACAAGTGTTCGCACGAGCGTAGGAGAAATCACGCGTTACGCTACACTACTTTCCAAAATTATTTAGACCATCCAATAATAAACATTTAAAAAAAATCTGAGAATGAAAAAATATCGGTAGACTTTAAGCACTATATATAATGCGTGTTTTCTAGTCAAATAACATTAGATAACTACTGTAGAAATATTTTTAGTAGTTATTCTATATTTTACTTGTTTTAATTTCACAATAGCTAAATTAAAACAAAATTGCAGCTTCAAAAATGAACATCATACAAACTAGGAAACATAATAAATTGTCTTTATAAAATGATTTTTTTTGGGAATGTAGTCAAAATGTAAATGGACAAATATTTTTGGCGCCTAGTGTAATTGTTTTAACGCTCAACGCGCTGTCAGCCGTTCGCACGGACGTGAAAACGCTGGGCGATAAATAATGTGTCAAAATGGAACGTATGGGATTCTATGAAGCCGTTCATACGGAGGCGTTTTTCGACTTGGCGTATCTTGGTACGCCGCGATAAATTTTATTGGTACATTTTAATAAAAATACGCCGCGTTTGGCTGTCGAACATGTTTGTTTTGTGTTTACACCGATCAAAACAAGTTTGCGATCACTAGCTATAAAAATTGATCTGTTTTGTAACATATCTTTACATGTAAAAAATGTATGTAATGTCTTATAGGAAATTAAACCACATTTTTTTCTTAAAGTAAAGCAATAATATGTTATACTTGATAAGTTACTTTTGAAAAACATATTAACTAGTGCTAGGGATCGCAACTTTTAACAAGTGTACATATGGTACTATCAGAGCTCTGTCGTGGGTTGTAGATCCCAAAGTTCTAAGTATAGCGGGGGGCAAAAAAAGATCATCAATAAGATTTACTAATTATGTTATTGGATTGAATATACCATGTTATAAAGACTAGGCTACCTATAACATTGCATTTAAAGTCCTGTTACATCCGGTGCAGTAGTTTCGGAGATTATCCATAACATACACGGACTTTCAGACACATTGATTTCTTGTCCTAGTAATTAACGCAATAAATACATTCAATACGAAACGATTTTTATATTATAATACTTTTCATTTTATACGAATAAACAAAAGGAGCTTATTATAACTTGGCAGACGTTCTATGACAATCAGTAATTGTTGTATGGAGTTAGGATTTATTTAACGGGACGGAAAAATATGTGGCAGCAGAACTTATAATGCACAGCTACAATAAAAATTATCTTTTACGAATTTCGTTAATATTTCAATTATTAAACTATAGACTAACAAGGATGATATCAGGGGAGTGACAGGGGCAAACTATATCATTGAATAAAAATGTCCTATAGACAGTGGCGCAATCTCGTGGAGTGGAGAGGGCGACTGAACTCTGTAAACGGTCAGTTATAGTTTATCTAAATAAGATTAGATTAGTTTGATAATTGACGCATATGAAGTATCGAATTAAATTTGTATGAAGGGAAATACCGTACTTAATAGACAGGTATCGTAGTGACGAAACAAACATGCATAGCGAACAATTATGATCTATCGATATTCGGTTTAAATAAAATTTATCGAACTTAAATAAAATTATTATTTTCTTATTAACTAATTTAGTGGACAATTCTAGTATTGATTATTGTGTAGAGAATTTAGCGATGACAGTAATAATAGCGAAATCCAATTCGATTACGTACGGCTGTAGTAGTAATAAATATTTATTTACTCTCATTATTTGTAATAGTTCTGCAGGTCATTATTAATTTGAGAAAACAGTGTTTTTTTTTTCATTCTTAAGTTATAACTATGAATTTTATCGATTTCACTTCTATAAGAATAAAAATCGAAAATCGATAAGATTCATGACTGATTTTACACACCCATCCCTACTAAATTTCAAATGAATTGTCAAACTAATCCATCTTATTTAGACAAACTATAAATAGCTACCATACTCTTTACTGCTTTGACATGATAATGTCACATGTCAAAATTAAATAAATAAATAATGCAAATGAAACCAAAATGTCAGAAATTTTCTGATCGTATTTTCCTCTTTTCTATTATCTTGGTGTGTTTTTGGACCTGATAATAATTCTCTCACTGTTATTTGGATATTTATCACGGACTCTGCCTTATATTCCTTACGTAACCAATGAATGTAATGGTGATAGCGTGACGTCGTTGCGGTGTATTTTGTGTACTTTTCATATGTTATTAAATTAAAAACACGAATTGTATATGTTTTAAAAAAAATAAATACAGTGACTTGAAATAATTTTGCTAACAGTTGTTTTATTACATATTCGTTTCAAATTTAAGCGACCAAACCCCCAGCTGTAACATGTTTTATCCAACTGGAACCATCGCTTTCATGAAATTAACTCGACAAAGATTTTAATATTTTAACATACATAACTAAATTAAGTACCTAAATTGCCCTTTGCAAATAAAAATAAAGTTTTATCTTAGTTTGTCTAAATAAGGATGATTAGTTTGGCAATTAACTTGAATTTTTTTTAGGGATTAGTGGTATAAAATCAAAGAGATTAAAAATATATATAGAGTAGGCATAGTTTACACTTCACTTGCAACATTTTTTTTTACATAATCTCATTACCGTTGTCTATTGATAGATCCCCATAACCACGTCTCAATATAATTAACTATATTTAAATTAATTGCCAGTAAGTGTCACTAATCATATTTATATGTAATTTAATTTATTTGTTATTTTATTCTGTGATACTGTTTATTTTACAATAAAAGATGGAGCTTATAATTTTGTAAAATGTTTTATCAGATATCAATACAAGGTTACGAGGCGGCATATTAAATTTGACAACTGATTTACATAGTACCTTCTAGAGAAAGTACCGATGAAAACATGCCTAGTCTTATATATTTCTTAAATGTCTTTGTGTAAAATCAAAAGAAAATAGTTGGTTTGATTTCCTACAATTTAAATCGAGCACCACTAGTTCCAGGACCACGAGCCACGAGCCGCTACTATCAATTTTTATCAATATTCGGGTGAAAATAAAATAAAACATTGTATGAGAGCTTTGTTAGTGCGTGTAGAAAAAACCTTTTTTTTAAACATTAGCAAATGTTAGTTTTAAAGAAAATGTACTGTCTACTTTTAGTTTGCTCTCTAACTACGTGACTTCGGATTGAAACAATTTACACGTCTTACTGACACGAGATACGATTCAAGAGTGGATTTTTTACGCTCGTACGAACACCTATCGCGTGGGCGTAAAAAGTCTGCTGACCTTGAATTTTACCGCGGCGTACAAAGTCTGCCCGTGCGAACGTACGCTTATCAAGCCAAACAAACGCTAAGCTTCCGCAGTAGCGTGGATTTGTCTCGTAAAATTTCCCACACGAAGGCAGTTGACAGAACTCCCACTGGTTAAGCTCACATTTTAATTCACACCATAGTAGCACTTTTCACCCTTGTAATAAGAGTCATTGTGCTATTAAGGTGAATGTAAAGATTTGTTCCTACATAAAATGTTTAACTTTCTGTCATACTTTACGCAGGCTGACATCTTCGGAAGGGAACATGCTGTAAATTGCTGTAAGGAACTATAATGAAATTGATTCAAGAAAAAACAGGGTCTAAGTCTATCTATTTTCCTTTTTTTACGGCAATATTCCGCAAGTTAGCAGTGAGGTTACTTAGTTGTTTCTTTATCTCTTTATGATATTTATTAAGACGTTCATTATGTTTCTTTATAAAGTTCAAACAACGTTTTGTCTGAGATACAACTTAGAATTGCTACTATCAAAGTATTGATATGAGATTATTATTTGATTCATTTTCATTCCTATATTTAAGGTAACAAAAATTCAACCGAAGATGATTGTACGACTAGTTAACCACCAGTTAAGCGCCAATAGCCTAATGGTTTGGGGTACGGACTACCGATAGTGAGGTCGAGGGTTCGAATCCCGCCATTCGACTATTGTCGTGAACCATATCCTAGCACAAGCCTAGAGCTTAGTTGGAATGGTTAAAGGAAACATTAGTAAATTAACAAAAATCTACTAATATTTTTATTAAAAAAAAAAAAATTAACAACTGACTGCATAGTGTTTGCTCCTTTGCAATTAAAGCTTTTTGGCCTAGATGTCATATCGTCCTATAAAACGTAAAAAGTTACATGTTTAATATTTTTTAAGAGATGTAACTATTTTCGTTGCATAGGTTAATGTTCGTATGTTCCACCTGCAAGTCTACCGTTCGGGATAATCGCCGACAGGGGCGCGGCTCGCAGATATCGCGCTGCTATTTTCGTCAAGTGTGTCACGCGCTAACGTCGCCGCAGTATTGCACAGACTAACACAAGGCAGAGTGGTTACAATAAAATTAAACATATTTATGAATAAGATTCAACTCTATGTAAACAACAGACGTAAAATGATACTTAAAAAAGTACAGATCGGTATATTATTTTATTAAAGATTCTTTTATGGGAAATACACGTAACTAGATCTTAAATTCGCATCTTCAAATACGTTAAAAGGTAAAAGTATAAGAAAATATTCATTGTTTATGTAAGAAAAGAGTTTAAATAATTAGTATTGAATCACGATTGTTTACATCGCATCAATATAACTATTACGCATGTCAATGAATGGCTCGTAAAGAATTACAATCAGAATGTATGAACTTATCAACTATAATATGAGTTACAACATATATTCAAGCTTTGTAATGTTTTAATGAATATGAATAACTTAAACTCTATACATAGATGAGACAATGGGAAAACAGTAAACTTTATACATTAGTAATGAATAATATGGGTTTTATCGCTTATGTCACAGCTATTAGAATACAATTTGAAATATTATTATATCCAAATGATTAAACAGCTTACAAATCAAATTTAAAGACGCCTATATATATCAGTTTATCTCTGTGAAGTGTTAGTCTGTGCAAAAACAGTATTCGCGGAAGGGTTCCGTCTACAAGAGCGATCGTTCTGCCACAAGGTTACACGATTCCAACGATTATACCAAACTGCGCAGTTACGATATCATGATAAGAAATCGATGATAACGCACAAAACAAAGATACGTAATTGAGCCCGGATAGAGTTATCTACTAGATAACGGTAGCATTACGAAATGTATCTATTGGATGTTAATATAGAATCCATATTGCGAACATAGTACCAGAATTATTACTCAGATAATTTAGTGAATTATAAGCGAAAGATAATAAACAAAATATTTGTTTTTATAATGCGTAGTAAAAAAACATTATCATGCAACTTACACGCGAATAATAAGAATTAAATTACATACTACTAATTCCGTAATTATCTGATATCCGTTCTACAAAAAATTACGTGAAACTTTTATTTTCTGAAATTTGTCACAGATGTAAGAAATTGTCTGGAAGAACACATAAACTACTTATTAAGTTTTTAATTCCACGCGAACGAAGTCGCAAATAAAAGCTAGTCTATACTAATATTATAAAGAAGAAAGATTTGCATTTATGGATTTTTGTATGTATTTGATTCACGTAAAAACTACTGGGCCGATTTTAAAAATTCTTTCACCATTAGTAAGGTAATTTAACTGTGGTAAGGTAATTTAGTCACATAGGCTGTGTTTTTTTATTTCTATTATTGTTTAAAATCACGCGGACGAAGTCGGTAACAAAAGCTAGTAACTATAAATGAACCAAAAAATCTGTCATTATGATTGACGCGCGTCTAACTTCACACAACGGCTGACAGTAGAAACGCGTCAAAAGCGGCAAAGCTGTGGGCGAGGGCGAGGTGAAGTCATTGTGCAACGCCTCACACTGACAGACATTGTTGTATTTAAGCTAAGATAATTCGTTACTAACGGATAAAATTCAAGATTTTAGGCCTGCCCCACCAAATTAATATGTATAACTAGCTGTTCGCGTGCGGATTCATCCGCGTGAAATTATAAAAACTTTATTTTATTGTTTACATTTGTCAAATTATCAATAGCAAATGTCAAAATGACATGACATGACATAACAAACCTTAGCAATCTTTTTTTCTTGATGTTGGCAGCAACTTATGGTCTCTTTCCCACATTAGGGTTTTTATCAAAATATTTACCCCCTAAGTTTAATGGCGTGAAAATATATAGCCTAAAGCCGGACGTAAGTGTAGGGTTTTTTTTATTAAAAAAAGAATTATTCAAAAATATGCAGCTGAGATCTTAAGCAACAAAAAAGTGTGTGTTTACGCTTTATTATAATAGTATAGATAGTATAGATAGTATAGATAGTATAGATAGTATAGATAGTATAGATTACGTGATCTTGTTTGGCGCTTTATACTTTATTTACTTACTTAACTTTAGTAACTAAAAATTAATATCTATAAATTGTTTCAGATAATGTAGTTATATACTATTGGCTAATTTATCGGTTTTGTGTATACTTGTTCTATTTTTCTATGTAATTGTATGATTAAGTTAGCTGTTGTGTATACCTACTTATATAAATGAATGAATAAATAAATTGTAAATTGTCTGATAACAATCGAACGTGTAAAATATGTGATGGAAATATCGGATTTTGTTACCTTATCTGACAGTGACGTCATTTTTAAGTGAGCCTCTATCAGCCAGTGGTAGGACAGGCCCTAAATCTCATTAATTTTTCATATTCTCTTCTTTAGATTATACATACTAAATTAGATAACCTATTTTTGGTAATAATTTGGTAAATTAGATGAATATTAAATCGTCACATATACTTTAATGCTTTTAAATTCAAAGTCAAGGCATTACCAGCAAAACCTAAAGTAGGTTATATTTAACAAAAACGGTGCGTAAAAGTGTCTAAAAATCGCATAAAGATTTTGATTATCAAAATATTAAAGATAAGCTAAGCCTAATTAAAACAGCTAATATTACAAACGTAACGTAAAGAAATCGCTATTACGGAAGAAAACCAGACGTTACGAGATTAATTATAATTTTTTTCTTTGAACTAGAGACGACGGTATTTCTTAGAACGTCTACAAAGAAATATATATTTTTAAACGGGCTGTGATATGTTGTTGTTTAATTAACTCGGAATTCGTGGTAATTATCAAGTGAAATAATTATATAGCGTACAGTCGAGGACTTTAATTTCCTACCCATTTCGGTCAAATATAATTTAACGTTCACAATGCAATTATGTCGCAAACTCAACATAGCAACATACAAAAGTGCTAAATTATAGCTCTTAATGACCGTTTGCTGTACGATATTCGATGTTAAATGGGATGGGAATTTATTTCCTCGTACAAGTTTGTAGGGACTGGTTTGTGCGGCGCCGAAAAGCCGGCGTTGATACGGGAAACGTAAAAACACGTGAACAATACCAGCGCGACCCTTTAATTAGTACAATTATTTTAAAGGCAACTAATTTCTTAAAATCCAAACAAGAAATTTCAACTTTGCTACCTAATTGTACATTGTACGAGTGACAATTCCAAATGATGCTTGAAAATGAAATATTGACAAGCTTTTTAAAAAAATCCATAGATATACAAATCTATAGACACCTCAAAAAATACAGACCTAGAAAAAGAGAGATAGGTAAGAATTTCAAGTTAAAGTTAAAAAAGTTATATCGCAAAAGTTAAAACAAGTTTTTATCATAACTTTCGTAGTATCCGTAAAAAAAATTATTTCCAAGAAATCCGCTAATAAAACGGATATGTCTAATTAATTTAATGTTCATAATTAGTTAATATCAAAACAAAAATTAACACGATAAATATTCCTCGATAATTATATTATAAAATAATTAAGCAAATATGATAAGCTGAAAAATTCTTTAGAGTTTAAAGGAATTTCAAAGTAACTTTACCAGTTGACTCCATGGTGTGCTTAAAGCTATAACTTGGTCTGTTCTTAACATCGCCGCACAAATAGGTTGGTTGCCACCTTATGATATAAAAAGAAACACTTAGATTATACGTACCTGTAACAAAAAATAAACTTTTTAAGGATAATTTACAAAGAAACATAGCAAAGTAATCGTTTTAAGAATTTCCTGGTAAGAAATAAGGTGATTAGGTTACATTAAAATCTAATTCCAACAGAGATTATTATGGAAATCGGACTTGTAACATGACATTTGAAATGATTTCCGTTTTCACTGGCAAAATTGGATTTTTTTCTTGCAATAACCTTTTAGTTTTCCTCAAATCAGTAACACTTTCCCCATATTTTTTATCTAATAAATATAACTTACAACTTTATGTTCCGTAATTGTTAAAATTAAACTGGACTAAATGACTATCAAATAAAATCAAACCACTATACTTAACCATAATAGATTAAACATTGTATAATAGATCTTATTACTATGGGCATAAAGTCCAATTTCGTTTGTGTTGACATTAAAGCTCATGAGACGCCCACGTAAAAGAAAGTTATGGATGACGCCCGAGGGTATTGAGATATCAGTCTAGTGTGCGACGACCAGCACCGGCCAGGGGCTAAAGGTCGTCGTGTAATAACACACGTACACATCAAGATGGACTCTTCGATACTTAATGAGACTGAATACGGTAATTCTGTTGCTTCGGAATTCCTAAGTGATTTTATAATAATGAGATAACTGCAGATTATTTTAACATATTTACGACTGGTATTTTAATGACAACTAAAATGGTATTCAATAGACCTTTTGGTTAAAAACAGCATCTAAAACCCACACTGAACATTTTAACTTCAAACAAATTCAACCATCAATAGGAAAATTACCTAAACGTTGGTTACACTCCTTGCTTAAATTAAAAGTATACGCATATTTCAATAGCAGTCCTGGCGCCAGTCTTGACCTAACATAAACCAATGGTCAGTTGTTGCGACCACCAACGTAGCCACATAAAAGCGCCGCGCAAGGAAAATCCTCATGTATTAAACAGTCGTTGCACTTTTTATACATTAAAGTCGTAAAAACGATTTCCACTAGCGTATCTAACCGCGCTTCTCTGGTCGACTTTTCTACTACGAGAATTTATTCCATTTCCACTGGCATAGCCACGACTTCTGTATAAAGCAGTTGCGCATATAGTAGTGGAAAAAGCGCCTAAGTTATAATCACGTCGCTTAGCGCGGGATTCGCTGCATTAAAAACCGATTGACATACAACTGTGGCGCACTGGCGACGTTTTATAATGTAATATTGATAATTAATCCATACAAGTATGTACTATATCCCGGATAGATTAATTACTGCTCCGTTTATTACTACACTAATTATATAAGAACTTTCAGCAAAAAAGTTCATCCTACTTCCGTAAGATCGGCGCAAAACTTTCTTCCTCCTAGTTAATCTGTGTTTTGTCACCTCAGTCGTTAAAACAATTTTGATCATGTCACTTTTCACACTATCCATCCATCTCTTTCTAGGTCTACCTCTTCTGTTGTACCACACTCATAACTAAAGAGAGGGAGAGGATAGAGATTTATTTAGAAATTAACCAGATCAGTACACCCTCAGTCTAGTATTTCTTATTAAAAATCAAATCTATTCGGCACTATAAATTTAATTTATCTACTTCCGACAAACTAATTTATTTCAAAAGAATATTTTACGGTTTTTTGTTAATAGATGGGACTTGAATCACGCTACATCCAATCTAGTTTCTAAGCTTGTATCACGGACCGATGACCACAAGAACACGTAGTAACCGGAAACATAAAGCAACATTTGCCAGACATTAACACATAACGCTCGGAGCTCTATGGTTCCGAAATCGATACAAATTCGAGAGTGGGATAGCGTGGGCGGGATCGAACCTTTGACCGTTGGTCTAGTGGGCAATGCGTGTCGCAACACATACCACTAACGGGCCTTTAGAAATTGTGACCGACGCTAATATTGTTAAACTATTCAAATTTTAAATAAAACGCCTACAGTCCTTTGTAACATGTTTCAACATCCTTTGTACCGATGTTTTATGCTTATTGCTTCTACCATTCTTGTTGTTAGTCGTTAATGCCCGCATTGTTCTGACGCTAGATATGTTATGGCCTTGTGTAATAGTCTAATAGTAAATTATTAACGAAGTTGCTGAAACCAAAATGGCCTTTACCATAAGTACACACAAAACATATCGTTTTTCTGTAAGAGAATTCCAAGCAGAAAACCTTTTAGTTATTAAATGCGTAAATCAAAATGAACAATTCGACAACTTTTGAAATACTTAATACAACGTTGAAAATTGTTCATAAAATCATTTAACACATTATCTCATATCGTCGACATATATTTTCGTATATCAAAATTATTATTCCCTAGTGAAATATAACCATTAGTCAATTTCTATATTCAATATCGATGGTGTGGGTGTCTGTCACTGACAACTGATACGTGACGTTTCACTTGGATCAAACTTGTATCTTTAAGTTACAACTTAAGTGACAATAGCACTTAAATGTTACCCATACCAGAAATTTAATCTTGATATGCGATAAGTTAGAACCAATAGATTATAGAGTGTAAATAAGTCCAAATCTAATATAATAATTTCTTTAGATGTTAACTCCCACTTAAAGTTACCAATCTAATTTACGCAAAAAAAGTTTTAAAGGTTCCATCAAAAACTAACACCCCCATGAATAAATTACAAAACTTCCCGCATAAAATTTCAAAATTAATCCATTGGAAGGATGAACCCATAAAAATATCAGGTTTTACAAAAAGCCATTCTCTATCCGGCTCTTAAACAACTTCCCACAAAATTCGAATCACTAAAATTCTGAAACCTAATAATTTAACGTTCAAAATTTTTAATTTCCTCGGTCGAGTGGACAAATCGGTAACGCGATACTATCCGAACGTTAAATTCGATCCGGCGCGAAAAAAACAAGATGGCGGCGCGCACGATTGTGTTTCCCTCCATAACCTGAGGTTTTTTACATTTTGTTATCCGATTTAAATTTGGGATAATATGGAGAACCATGACTGCTTTTTATAATCCTGGAAAATTTACACTACAAACAAAACAATATTACAAGTAACATAAAACCTTAGAGGATAAAACATGGACATGTATTTTTATTTATCTTGTAACTTATAATTTTTGTCGTAATCAAGTGTATAATGTATCGATATCAAGTATAGAAAATATTTTTTTCCAATTAACCAATTTATAGATTGCTCTGCCGCCCACTGAACTATCATTTACTATCATTTGGATTACATCGATAGTATCAGAGCTACTGCTATACGGTGCCTATTAGGAAATAGTTCGAGGTCCATAAGGTCCGCCAACGCACAGGGGCGGCCACTCGACCTGACTGCGATAGAAAGTTCTACCCACACAAGACCAGGGGTCACACTCCTACGCACTCACGTACAACTCGAGACCTCTCATATCAAGACCTACGTGGTTCTACTTACGAATGGCAATTGCTATGCCTTTACTCGTGCAATTGTAAACAATAAAGTCACGTACAATTCAGAGTAAAGATTTCAATAACAGCCTCACATGTTGTCTCTATCATTGACTTTGAAAACATAGAGACAGAAATGTTTCAATACAAATGACACGGCAGTGTAAGTTCACGTTAATACACATGAGGAAATTACCATTCAAAATACCTTAAGAAAAGAAATAAGCATATCGTTGAACACTTGTTGATACTCACTCAAGTTAACGTCTTTCAATTTGTATAATCTCATTACAATTTATTCGTTTATTTACAACGATAAAGCTTTGTGTTCGGAAATTATGGCCACAATTAGCATAATTTCCCGCATTTAACTCTTTACTATTCGTGATTACATTTGTCATTTATTAAATAAAGCTATTCATACCTTTACACCTACCACATCTACTAGTATGGATAGATGTTTGTTAGGGTTTGTAGCCTAAACAGCTGAAAAGATCTCGATAAAAGGTATAAATATAATCTATGAAGAAGAATATGTAGGCTTTTGTTTTTTTTAATTTCACCGGGACGGAGTCACGGGCGAAAGCTAGTTAAGAATATAAACATAATTCATAATTAATCGACCAATACTGTATGGGTTGTTTCCTCAGCCCACTATAACCTAAGTGTCAGAGGTCATCCACCCACCATAGATATAAGAACGCAAATCTAAGACTCGTCCTCCGCACTGAAGACAACCCACCTTCACGACTGTTACGAAAAAGAGGTGGGCGGAGAGCATCCATTTGATTGTATTATCAAATTTAAGCTCTCATACAAGCAAATGAAATCATTTACATTGTCCGTTACAATTTTATAGAGATTTTCCACAACCGAAATGATCAGAAACATATTGCTACTTATGCTTTTTCAAAGAGAGTGAAAAGGATAGTAACATTTTAATACAAGTATGTCATGATTAGAAACGGTTATGAACAAAGATGTATTTGTGTAGTGTACTTAGATATTTGAATACGGCAATTTAAAAAGATAAATTAGTTCGACGAACCTAACGGAACAATATCAGTAAGAAGGAATCTTTTATCGTAAAACGTGACATACTCATCTTGAAGTCATAATTTGATATATTGAGACAAATGTATTACGTAAGAAATGTAATAAAAATAAAAACACTTTAATCAAACCAGTTGAACTATAATCATAGGGGCTCTGCCTCCTGAGCAAGGTGGGGACCTGTATTACAGGAGGCAGGGCATGTGTTTGTATCTAATAAAAATAAAGATACAATATTTCACTAAAAATTTGAAAGATGAAAAAGAGAATATTAGTTTTTACGCCAAGTTGAGTTTTGGAGAGGCTAGAAACTCATATAAATTAGATGAAATATTAAACACCAAATTAGAAACCTTATAAGTAACAAAAACAGTTTAAACACGCATATTGACACAATTTAGTAAGGCATGGTATAAGAGTGCCTCCTCCGTCAATTATGGGTAGGCAGCGCATCTGCAATTGCGGATGTTTATGGGCAGCGGTCGCTTTCCATTTCGGTGGATTCAGGTGGCCGCTTGCTCGTTTGCCACCTTATATTATAAAAAAAAAGAGAACTAAATGCGCAATTGTATAGTCTGCGTGGTCGCGTGCCGGGTGAGATATGTCAAACCATTGTCAGAGAATGCGATTCGACTCCGGTACTAGACTAAATAATTCTAAAAATCGACTTTCTAGCGAAACAGTGACGATGTTCGCTTTATGCATATTGATAAGGCAATGATTGCTCGCACGCATTGTCCAGAGAACGGATAGAAAAGAGATTGTTGCAACGTAAAACGATAGTTTTACCGTGAAAGTACTCCTATTGTAGAAATATTATCATTACAAATTAACTACATTTAAAAAAGCAAATAGAACAATTTTATTATGTGAAAATAAATAAAAAATCTTTTACACTTAAAAAACTGGTCATCACATATCTAAGAACGTAAAATGGATGTCATCTTTGAGTCATGCATCATTTTTTTAAAAGTCCACGTGAATTGGACACCTGTTTGTGTTCGATAAATAATTAATATGATACAATATCTGAAAACGGACTTATTGCATTTTTTTAATATTGCGAGTACGATATAGTAATTGTAATATTTCAGTACAAATGATAAGTATTTCTTTACTGTTATGGGGACTATACAGCGATCAAACGAAAAACCTAAAATGTGTAAACAAAAGGTATATCTCACCTTTTACTTTAACCTTTAATTTCCAAAGTATTTAACTTTATAAATTCTCCTACATAAAAACTATCCAAATCATAATACCGCGCACGTGAGGAAACGTAAATAATAACCTAAATCATTCCAATCAGTAGCTTCAAAGTTAATTTTATGATTCAATCATCTTTGTTTATAATAGCAACAAAAACAGACGGATAGAAAAATCCCAAATTCTAAAGCTATAAAAAAGATATAAACTTTTACAAGGCAAATTTAATATTTTTAAATCGAGACTAATCATAATAAATTGTGATGTTCAATATAATAAACTAGGCGCCGAACACCTGTTTAATGAGATTATCGAATGTTGCGAAATTTATGAATGAAGGCGACGGAAACTGGTTACCAGCAATTAATTCCATTTTTAAAACTACGACTCAAAAGATATGAGCTAACTTTGCTCGTCCGCAATCAACTAAAATCTTCAAATCCTACCAGCTTCTACAAATCACTATCTACTTCAAAAAGGAAAGAAATAATGTAGGTAGAAATAAAATACACGGGATAATCACAACCAGCAAACTAAATAATCTAATCTTAAAGCCACTGCAGACTACAGAATTGTATCAGCTGATAGTTTAGTGGGACGTTTCATTAGTATTTTTTTTTTTAACATAAATAAACCAGCGCTTGACCTCGACTCCACCTAAGTTAAGTGAAGACGCTGCCGAAGGATAGAGCGCGCTAGCTCAATAAGTATGAATATGTATGGAGCACTTCCACCGATTTTGATTTATCAAACTATCGGCCAATAAAAAGTATACAGTCGGGATCTCTAAATCTAACTTTTCTTCGGTATACAGTGTTTTTAGAACCTATAATTTCCAGTAAAATAGCTGGTGCAGAAATTTTAGGAGACGGTAAATTTGTCTCATGTCGTCGTATATCGGTTCACACTACAGCCGTTACACAAATGTGTGTGTCACTGAGGAAAAACGTTTACGAATGATGCAAGAAACTCCAGACGAAAATAATCATAACGCATTCCTCGCAAACGAACATCAATTTTAGAATCATTTTCATAAGAGAAAAAGTAAAATAGATTTCTAAACGTCAGCTCCGATTATCAAACGTTTTAGTTCTCCTACATACATCAAATGAATACGTAACTATTTGACTTATTTTGGTTGAATTTCAAATATTTTGTTACTAAACTAAACCTTTCAAGTGAAACAAAGATAAATATCGATTTGCATTGAGGCACTTATTATTCAAAAAGATAAATATATCTACAGATAGAAATATCCGCCTTTTGCAGACTTCGAGACGACCTAAAACAAGAGAAAGCACAGATACGAGTAATCCTACAATATTCATTAATTAAAGATAACTGATCAACATGACGGACGACTTGATTTCAGAACGAGGGCAAGAGAATTCAATTATATCAAAACATTTGTTATCGTAAGTAGAATATTAAATGACAGGCGAATAGATCGTAGCACTTAATGGTGACAAGTGCGCATAAGGTGTCGAAAAAAACTCGATCAAAGCTAATGAATGAAGATTCGTGAGGCAATATATGCAAAGAGGCGAGACGGTCCATTGACGGCCGGCCATTGAGCGGTTAACGGTAACTAGAAGTGGTCGAGGCGAGTTCCAACCGCAGTAGAGACCTGCTATCGCATGTTTTGGATGTGACGAAAGCATTACAAGTGACAACATCATTGTTCAACAAGCAAGCAGACGGCCGATTCAATGTTTTACTTGTAATATGGAAATAAAAGTCTTTTAATAATTACCATTTTGGTATATTCTTTAAAGATATTAAAAGAATACATTACTGAAGGTTAGTGAAGAAGAAAAAACAAATGACGGCTATCTCACTAATCTTACTAATATTATAAATGCGAAAGTTTAGATGGTTGGATGTTTGTTAGAGTTTGTAGCCTAAACTGCTGAACGGATCTCAACGAAATTTGGCAAAGATATAGAGGATAGTCTAAAAGCACGCATGGGCTATTTTCTTTTATTTTTTTTATTCCACGTAGACGAATTCGCGGGCGAAAGCTAGTGGATCATAATTGAGATTCAAATCATTAGAAGATAATTAACGTTAAAATGAAGATTTTCCTTGTGATATAGCTCCTATGATTGTTTTACTTATACAATAATAATAGACATATACGATATCATGTTACGCCAATATCGGTAGTAGGAAACTTGTTTTAATTCTATGTATATTTTTTATGAATAGCTATTTGGTTACCAGCAGGTGTGTGATCAGACCATGTTATTATAATGAAGTTTTTTTTCGCGTGGGCAACATTTCACGTATGATATCATCTACCAACGACCTGACTTATATTAGAATCGGAAATTATTAAAATATGCTGTTATAACGATTGAGAGATATTCTCACGATCTAATGGTTAGGTGGAAGCTAATTGATGCCTTTCTACAAATGTGATTAAAACCGATATAACAGGAAATCTAATAAAGATGTATTTGAAAAGGAACAGTAAACTGACTTCCTTTAAGTGTGAAGTAATTGCAGTTTAAATTACGATTGAATTATGCTTAACTACCGTTCTTTAGAACTTTATTATCGACACGATTGTTTGAAATACAAACACCTTGATTCTTATGACTTTTAATCATAGAAAAAGCTCGGCTTGTCTCCTCTCTACTCTCATTTATTTGGCTATGCAGAGATACGTTTTTAACTTTAATTTCAGTTTAAATTGTGAGTTTAGTATTTTAGCAAAGTTTCAGGTAATATTCGCATTGTGTATTTATGCATACCAAGATGTAGAAATATGTCCACATTCCATAATACTAAGACTGGTACAAATAATTCAGATTCTTCTGTCATGTTATGATTACATACCTGAAACAAAAGCAATGAAATGAATGTGACGGAATTACAGTTGTTACAGGTGTTAAATAACTCTATTAAAGTGAGTTCCCACAGACAGACTATCTGTCAGCGATACTCTGATTGTTTTGGCAGTGGAAGCCAACGGTAATGTGTAGAAGTGAGAGGTCACATTACCGAACCAGTTTTCGTATGCTTGTCTCCGGATGTTGGTCCATTCACTGAGTCGACAATTATAAAGATGTCGGTCACCGGTGGCACTGTCTGCGCCGACTAACTGTCCGAAATTAACAACCTTTCTAAAGTTGAGGGTGTGGCGAACACCACTGTTAGAGTAACACAGAGCAGCTAAATGGGCATAGATAATGAAAACTGGCAGATTAAACACCCAGTAGACAAACTAAAGCGCTTGAACTAAAACGACGATTCGTGCTAAATAGGTTAAAGGAAAACATAATCCAGGAAAATTGCCGCATTGCGAGACAAAACAATAGCGGCCGGTGCTGTCGAGACATAACATCGATATAGCAATGACTTCATAATTTCTCCGCACACACGGACACGCACACGACACGCACACGGTGCGGCCGCGGCTTCCTGCCGCATCTGTGAATGACGCGTACGCATGTTTACTACCGCCCGCCTGTCCATCATTTGTGCACGGACTTGCGTCATCGCTACGGTTACCATGATTTAGTTTGATTTATTTGACGATTTTAAAGTCAAACTATGTATAATGTTGGCGAACGGACACTAGCCAGAGCAATACTTTCAACGCCCTCAATATCATTATTATTGTTTTATAGTGATAAAAACCTACTTTACTACAGTAAGATCGACGTACGCCGTAGCACTGTTATCATTTAATTGAAAAATACCGACAGTTATATATTAAAAGTAATTATTTTGGTAAGTACTCTTTAAAAGATCGACTATAGAAGAATATATAAAACTTTGAATAACTCCAAACGGTCTGAGACTATTGCTGCAGATGGCCACTGTAGCGATCGTTATTGCCCCAACATGCGCCAGCACGCGGCTCTGCCAACGGTCTCCGCCCGACTACATACGCCATCTTGCTAAACCGCTTGCAATATTCTGCACGTGTAATTTCCATAAATACATACAGCTATAGAAATTGATTATAGTCAACTTGGTATATTATGAAATAAATAGTGAATTTGAAGCAAAATCTGGTAAACCTATCTATTAAACGTAGGCTTTTTAAACGTATATGTAACCTTTTAACTTAGTGCAAACATCGCCGGGCAGAGGTCACTTCGAGGTCATTCCTCGTTAGCCAACTTGTACTATAAAAATAGAAAAAAAACTCTGGACCAACAAGTCAATTCTAGCCATAGTATGGCTGAATTTAGCATAAAGTTTATAACTGGTCACCCTATTGGGACTTGCCCGCTGCCAAAGAAACACCTCTAACGACATCGAGCCAAAGATGGCGTAGGTCGCGGATACCTACGACTATATTTCTTACCATGTGATATCGCTATTGTTGGTACTTTATTTTCGGTACAGACCTAAAAATCAGTTAAATACTTCGTAATTTTGTCTGATTTGTAAATTTACATATTAGGCAAAACTTTGAAGATAGTTGTCGGCAGTAATTAAATCAACCTGCAACATTGTTGAAAGCTGCGTTTCCTGGCTGTTTCGTGGATGCAAGCGTCGGCCAGCAGCAATAAATAACAGTTGCTTCCAGTTGGCGCGTCTCCAGAGCTCGGCTAGTTAACAGAGGCATCACTGTCAGGAGTTCTTCTAAGACCGGTATCTGTACTAAATGTCTTTAGCCGCGACGTATAGTTAATTAATATTACTGCAGATTCAATAGCCAGAACGTAGACCTTAGAAGACCAAATTAAACAGTTTATTGGACCATGCCCAGTAGTGGCTTTAACATCTACTTGTGAACTACCTCTGCCTCGTTTCCAATGCTGATACAAATTACGATACATTTTTGTCAAATGCATCGAGTAACTATTCTCTAACAACATTAACTTTCAAATCTTATAGACCTAACAATTGTACTTGTATTAAGAAATCCTCAACCCATTCGAGAAATGTAGACTGCACCAAGTCGGGCGTGTCTATAATAAATCTGGCTGCGATAGCAGCAATTCGTTTGCGGATAAAGTACGACTGCGTTTCAACGCACTATTTTATCCAACCTGTTAGGGCGTTTGCACTTAGAATCTACTCAATGTATTATACTTTAACGAAACGAAAGATATTTAGATACAAGTCGAAAGATTGAATAAGTTGGGTTCATATTTTCTCAGTAAGAAAAGTATAAAACGATCTAACCCTTAAATACCTGAAGTTTTAAATTTGATACCGGGGTTATAAATCGCATTGGGCACCTACAATATAAAATATTTTAATACTAGCTTTCGCACGGGACTCCATCCGCATGGAAATGTAAAAAACAAAAGTGAAAATCCTATGTGTTCTTCCAGACTATCCTCTACATCTATGCCAAATTTCATCGAAATACGTTCAGCTGTTTAGCTTACAAACTCTAACAAACATCCATCCATCCATCTAAACTTTCACATTTATAATATTAGTATGAAGTATGATTAGTAGGATTTGTTTTTACATTTTACTGTTGACTGATAATCTTCAAGTTAAAAAACAAAAAGGAGCATATCACGAAAATATATGAAAACATCGTTTTGATTTTTTTTCTACTTTTTCCCCATTAATAAAAAACACAATAAAGAGTATACTTATATAATACATTTTGTAATTTGATTTAATAAATCAAGCTTTTAAGACCTCTAATGATTACTGTAGACAATTTTGTATTACTGTCATTTGGAAGCATGTTCATAAAACTAGCAATTCTTATAAGTTATAACGTGTCCATTATCAGAGGCAAAATTAACGCGTGTCGTTCGAACTGTCCGCGTGAATCTCAGCGTTACTTTACATCGTCTTTACACCGGAAGTTCGCTTGAAGCACAACTTTCGAACGCGCATCCGTCTTTACATCTTAAAAGTACTGTAATAAATCTGCTTGATTAATTATACCATAAACGAATATATTAAAAGTTGCATTATTAATCAAAGTTGAAAAGACAATCATACTAAACATACTAATATTATAAATGCCAAAGTTAAGATGGATGTTAGAGTTTATAGCCTAAACGGCTGAACAGATTTAGATGAAAATTGGCAATTATGTAGAGGATAGTCTGGAAGAACACATATCGATTTAGTTTTTTTTTTTCGTTAAGTCCACGCTGACGGACTCACGGGCGAAAGCTAGTTATTTAATAAACCAAAAAGTACATGAAAACCTTACAAGCAGTGTTCAACCTAGTCAACTACTCTTATCTTACGTTATTAAATTATTAAACTAATTTTGAAATTACATAGTGTCAGGTTTTACAGTGGTAGTGCCCGCTTTAACATCTTAGTACGAATGGGCCGGCACGCCCGGTGTAATACCATGACCACACAGAAGACAGGCGTGAAATGGAAACAATTCCGTGTTTCGTCTGATGAGTGTGGTGCCGGAGGCCTAATTTAAGTCCCTTTCTCTTGCTACCCTTTTCTTATAAGGATGGGATGGGAAGGGAAAGTGGATTTGACGGTGGAGGAGATGCTTAGGAAGGGGAAATATCCTTTTTATGTGCGTCTTCTCCGTCGAATTAGGGTAGGCAACGCATCTGCAATTGAGGATGTCTATGGGCAGGGGTGCTTTGCCATTTTGGTGGATTCAGGTGGCCGGTTGCTCGTTTGCCACCATATGTTATAAAAAAAAAAAAGGTAAAATTAAAGAATGAAATACATCGTTATCGACCGGTGATGCATTGTTCCAAATACGTCGTGCGCATTGATGACGTCATTGAAATTCATGACGACACAAACACGTAATTAATTCTACTATTGAGTTAAGGAAAATAAATCCTTCAATTACGTGTAAGCTCCTAGTAATTTGATGAATATTTGTTTTGTATATGATTAATTTTAATAACCTAACGAGTTATAATTACACGTTCCGTTAACGTGTGACTATTAATGAAAACTATAAAAAACCGGATAATAGATTCAGGGCCTGTCTCACCAAATTGTAAATTGTCTGATAACAATGCAACGTGTAATATTTGTAATGGAAATATCTGATTTTGTTCCCTAATCTGACAATGACGTCATTTTTAAGCTATCTGAGCCTCTATCAGCCAATGGTGGGACATGCCCTAAGTGTTTTAATTTAACTATATTGTGACCTGTAGCCTAAACGAATGAACCGATTATGATGATTTAAGTGTCATTTGATTTGTGTTCCCCAGAGTGTCATAGATCGGGGTTTTTTGGTCTTTTAATAGTGTTGTTAATATATTAACGCGTATGAATTCGCTTGCAGCGCTGCAATTCTGTTAGACATGTGCGAGCGCCGGGCCGTCTCGTGCGCGTGCTCGATATAGCCGCGGCGTGTCATTGCACCGCAAACGCGCCTCGCTAGTTCCGCAACCGACCTATTTACAGATTCGGTATGCAATATAGATCCTTCTTCTTATAGTAATTTCGATGTGACAGCTAGCCAAAGCTCGTCTATATTTATATAAATTACTGACAATTATAATTATAACTAACTTTTGCCCGCGACTCCGTCCGCGTGGAATTAAAAAAAACAAAAGTGAGTAGCCTATGTGTTCTTTCAGATTATCCTCTACGTCTATGCCAAATTTCATCAAGATCTGTTCAGCCGTTTAGGCTACAAACTCTAACAAACATCCATCCATCCATCCATCCATCCATCTAAACTTTCGCATTTATAATATTAGTAAGATTTATTTTTAAAACTTTCTAAGATACAGCCATAACAACTATTATAGAGCATGATTTTTTCGTTGGCGTAACGGAATATGACGGCTCAAATAAACACTAATAAAAATGACCCTAGAGTTGAGGTATAATATGAAATGAATAGAATAGTCATTAAAATAACCTCAACATATTTCAACCCCTTTCCACTAACATTTAACACCCTCACCATTATCTTCGCTTACAATAAAATTCAAACGCAACTTTATAACTAGCGGTCATAAAACCCTCACCTCAGTATATCACCGAGCACAATAGAACTCGGAGTAGACAGGTATGAAGCCCAAACACGTGTGCTTCACTCGATTCTAAGAACTAGTTTTTTTTTAGACACAAAAGCTCGTACACAATGCAATGGCATCTGGCAGACTCGGTGTCGTCTCTCGACAATGGTTGACACCTTGCTTTGAAATCAGAGATATATTCTGAGTATTATCACAATGGTACCATACCTGCAACACGAGTACAAATGATGGGAACGAATCTACATGTACTATCACAAATTGTATTGAAACGACTTGAATGATTATATTTTTTATCTTAAGCCTAATGTAATTATTAATAGAAATGTATAAAACTTCGATTTTGTTTATATTCCAAACAATTTAAACATTCGCAATAGTCATATTGATTTATAAATTCATTTTTAAAACCTGTTTTCAATTAAACTATTTGTCATTAGTTATTAGAGAAATTCTATTAAAATAGCCCACCTTGGGAATACAAACGTGTCTATATTGGACAAAGAACAACAGAGTATGCAAACGAGATGATTGCATGATAAGAGAGAATGCCAGGTCAAAGCTTCGTACATCCGATCCGGCCCAAATCATTAGGCCACTAATTAAACAGACTATTACGAATACGTGATTAAGTTTGTGAATAACGAGTAGATATTGACGACATTCCGGACACTACGCAGCGGAAGCAATAAAGATTAAAACTCATGTGCATTCTTGTTAGATTAAATGTGATTAAATTACTATGATTAGGCGTTAATACGCACAAACAGTACGAGTAATACAAATATTTCCATTTAAATATAAATAGGTATCTATCTATCTATTTCTTGTTTATGGCTCTCCCTCATCGGATTGGGCCAGTGTCAAGTGTTTGTGGTTTTGTTATAATTTGGGAGAAACTGGCAACAAAACTCTGCTTATGGAGATGTTCGTGGGTGTACAAGCGGTCTAAAGATTTTAAAATCTTGAGTTATATAAATCTGTTGATCTACCTAAAAAAAAAGGACGGACACAAAACATTTATATATTGTTAGTAGGTTATTGGACGTACAACTTATAATCTAATATTATTTGTGTTAAGATAGTCACATAGGATATATACAAAAGGGGTATTTACATAGGTCAAAAGAGTTTTAAAGTTAATGGGACGGGGGATGGAATTGGGAAGCATATCCATAAGGGATGTAGTTCTTTTGGGGCAAGTAAAAAAGATGTGATCCACGGATCCTTCATCCAGTCCGCATTCACACAATGAGCTATCTTTCACACGAATTTTTGCTAAAAAAACAGGAGTACAAGCATGGCCTAAACGAAGTCGACAGATTGTCGACGTTATCTGCTTATTTGCACTAGGGAATTTGAAAAACCATGGCCTAACTGGTATGGAGTCTTGGATGTCTGCAAAATACTTACCTTTACTAATAGAAGATTCGAGCCAAACAGATTTCCAACTAGAAATAAGATTTTCCCTAGCTAAGGACATCAGGTCATGGAGGTATAGTTTATGGTGACTCATTGAGCCACACGATGTTGCCTCTTTCGCTAGTAAGTCAGCTGACTCATTGCCCTGGATCCCAGAATGACCCGGAATCCAAGCAAGAGTGACCTGAAGACCCTGCAGAGAACATCTTTGCAAAGATTTTTTAATTTCTAAGATAAAAGGGAATTTTGATTTACTTTTAAATTGATTTGATAAAATTGTATCCAAACAGCTTTTAGAATCCGAAAATATTATTGTCTTACTGATCTTGTGTGACTCGATATACAGTAACGCTTCTAAAATTGCTACAGACTCTCCAGTAAATACCGAAGACAGGGAGGGGAGTTTGAAATTTAAAACTATACGAAATTTAGGGATCCAGACAGCTGCTCCCACATATCCACGCACTGTAAGCTTGGAAGCATCAGTATAAACCACAAGCCAGTCACTCCAGCGCTCATCGACTGTTCTCTGGAAATTGGTGTTTGCAGAAACTGAGTCCTTAGTTATACCTAAATCTAATATTATATTAGGATTATGAACTATTGCCTCAAAAGGGGTTTCAAATATAGGATTAAGTCTAGTTTGGAAGAGTGGGCAGGGAAGACGAGTAATTTTGAGATAGCTTTTTACAAGACATGGGGGTTCTTTGTGAGCCCAATATCCACCGGCGGAACGAGTAGAGACAGTTCGTGAAGTTTAGGGAGAAGACTATGTGTAGAATTTTGAAAAATTTTAAAAATAAAGCGATCACAAAGGTATTGTCTCCTTATATGTAGAGGGGGGTCCACACATTCAACTTGCATGGCGTTAATAGGGGAGGACTTCATAGCCCCAGTTATAAGCCTGAGACATTTAGCCTGTACTTTGTCAAGTGAATGAAGAGGTAATTTATTACATGGTTCTAAAATAAAAATGCCATAGTCAAGATGACTCCTAACAATAGCGTTATACAAGAGTTTTTGTGAAAAAGGGTGAGAACCCCACCAAACACCCGAAAGAGATCTAAGAATGTTAATGTTTTTTTCGCATTTTGTAATGACATGAGAAATATGGTGAGTTGATGTCAATTTTGAGTCCAGAACAAGACCTAAATATTTAACTTTATTTTTTACAGGGATAGTATTACCATTATAAGTGATGGAGACATTAGGTGTATTTCTGGCTCTTGAAAACACTACAACTGTACTTTTAGGTATAGATAGAGAAAGACCATGTTGTTGAAGCCAATCATCAAGGTAACCAATGGCAGTGTTAAGTCGAGATGTTGCCACGTCAAGATTGTCCGACGATATATAAAGTGTTAGGTCATCAGCATATTGTAGGACATCACAAAAGGAATTGACAGAAAGTTCCAGATCATGTGTGTAAATACTGTACAGCAAGGGACTTAGGACAGATCCTTGAGGAAGACCCTTCCAGACAAATCTAGAGGGAAGAAGAGAATTTTTACTGGAAATTTGGATAGATCTAGCCGAAAAATAATTTGATATGTAGTTTACTATCCTCACAGGAATGTTCAAATGAAGCATTTTGCTTCTGAGCACCGGAAGAAGTACATTATCATATGCTGATGAGATGTCCAGAAATACACCAATCACCGATTCCTTCTTCGAAAGAGCTATACGGATATCGGTAATAAATGAACCTAAACTATCCATCGTTCCTGATCCCTTACGAAAACCAAATTGACTTTTAGCTATTATACCTCTACTTTCAACTAGCCATTCCAGTCTATTTTTAATAAGATGCTCCAATATTTTAGCCATGGTAGGTGATAGTGCAATAGGTCTATATCCCAGAGGGTCATTACTTAACTTCCCAGGTTTTAATATAGGAAGTATGATTTGGGATTTCCATTCTTCCGGTGGAAGACTGAGAGATAGAAAATATTTACTAATTTTAAAAAGAATTACGCGTTTCTGGTCCAGATTTCACGATAAAAGAATAAGGGATACCATCTATACCTGGTGAGGAATCCTTGAGACCATCAATAGCACACAAAAGCTCTTCCCATGAGAAGGGTTGGTCAAATTCACTCTCGAAAGGGACTGAAGACTGGTAGATTGAAGCTTCCTCTGCAGATGGGGCAATAGGAGGAGCAAGTTTTTGTTCGAAAGTGTCTATCCAGACAGACTGATTGTTAGAAGAGTCATCAGTAGAGATAATGGACCTACGAAATCGTTTTATATTTCTCCACACCATAGAGGGAGGAGACCTAGGGGAGAGGGATTCACAGAATTTCCGCCAACCAGAACGTTTTTTTTTTTTTTTTTTTCCGAAAGGTTTTTACCGCTTGAGCAGCCACGTGTTGGTAATTAATAAAATTTTGTTCAGTCATGGAAGAGTTATAAATAGATTCGGCTTCTTTACGTTTTTTGTACATTTGAGTACACTCACTGTCCACCATGGAGGGGAGGAATACTTGTTTCTTCCTATAGAAATAGACGGTATAGCTTTATCTGCGGCTTTAAAAAGGACATTTTTAAAATACTCTAGAGTATCCTTTACATTTTCGAGACAGGGAAGGGGAATTTCAGAAATTAAACGATCAGTCTCAGAAGAAAATTGAGACCAATCAGCTCTTGATAATTTATATTTAACACAGGGACGAGGATTATTATAAGGGGTGGAAGAAGGAGCAACAGGAATAGTCAATAGAATAGGGAAATGATCACTTCCATAGGTAAATGGATGTACCCTCCAAGAGAATAAAGAAGCTAAAGAAGGCGAACAAATAGAAAGATCTACCGCACTTTCGTTTTGACCCGGTCGTACTCTTCGCGTGGGAGTACCATCATTTAATATACAAAGGTCACGGTCGTGCAGAAGGTCAAGAAATGGAAAAGAAAGAGAATCGCAGGAATGGGACCCCCACAGAGTGTGATGAATATTAAAATCTCCCAGAAGAACTACAGGAGGAGGAAGTGAATCTATGATCATAAATAATTCATTTAGGATGGAAATACGGGGAGATGGAATATATATCGATATGAAAGAAATGTTGAACGCTCTAAAAGCTACAGCATTAAAAGAGTTTGAATGAGCTGGAAGATGGATTTGTGAGTAAATAATAGATCGAGAAATTAGAAATCCAGAGCCACCATGCCCATCATCCCTGTCATCCCTAAGACAGGCAAAACCTGGGATCCGAAATCGAATCTCTGGTTTCAACCAAGTCTCCTGAATGGCACGATAACAGGCTTGAGGTTGTTAATAAGGTCGATAAGTTCATGCTTTTTATTTCTTACGCTACGACAATTCCATTGCAGAATGTTGCGAAGAGCCATTGGGAAGGGAGAATAAGAGCTGCGTAAGTTTTTCTCTGAGATTGTTCGGTAATTCGACGTCAGAAAGTCGAGAGAAGAAGTTTAATACAAAGGATATTTCTTTGTCTTTTGACATTGAAGAATCAGGAGCTGAAATATTGGTATTCTGAAAGGCGCAACCATTGGAAAGAGACGAAGAGGGGATTGTGTTAATTTTTGATGAGCACGACGGTCAAAACCAGGGCTTGAAGCCGGAGTAGATGTACGACGGGGAGTAAATATAGTTTACGATAGGATGCATTTAATGGGATACGCGGAGAGGAGGGCTGGGGAGAGCATATATTTGGGACCTTGCTGACTGTACCAGAGTAGGAACGCATACCGGTGCGTGGGTATCTAGCAGAAGCCTCTTGGTATGACTTATTTTCTGTAGACATAACGTATTTTATTTATTTTTGTCTGTCGAATTCAGGACAAGTTTGGTCATTAGCTTTATGACTTCCAGAACAGAAAGGCAGGTTGGGGATGTCTTGTCACACGATTCGCCTTCGTGAGGTTGGGCACAGATAAAACAGCGGGGATTCGACCTACATTGTGACTTGACGTGACCAAACCTACAACATTTGTTGCATTGAATAGTAGGTAATAAGTAAGTTTGTACAGGAATAGAATTAAAAAAGCCATATACATATTCCGGTAGCTTTTGTCCCGAAAAAGTAAGCACAATCGATTGTGTGGGGATCCACGAAGGAGTCCCATCTTCTCTACGGACTTTTCTGTTAAGCCTGCGGGCACGTACTATTTTTCCGAGGCCTCGTAAGATAAGATCAGAGTTTAATTCTTCGACAATTTCCTCCAAAGACCACTCAGTGGGCATATTCCTAACAATTCCCATACGTGTTACATTGTAAGAGGGGATTATCGCCTCATAATTGTATTGAGAAAGAGTGGGTAGATCTAGAAAATTATTGGCATCTAATGCAGACTTAAACTGAACCGATATGCGATTTCGACCAACGTGTTTTAACACCATCGGGCAGCACACCCTTAATATTATTTTTCGATAAGAAATAACCAAAATGGATAGGTCTTAGAGAAACACCTGAAGCAGGTTCGTTTTCTTTTTTAGAAACATGGACAAGAAAAGGGGAGTCAGATTCTTCGTATTTATTTTTCTTCGAAGTAAAATCGGGACTTATGTAGGTAGACTGAATAGAAGGGATGGGAAGATCGCCAGTTTTTTAACAACGCCATGTGGTATATTGTCGTGTTCAAAGTTTATTCGTTTTCTAGTATTATTTAATGATACCTCTGTCTGAAAAAGCACATTACAATCATCTTTCCCACCCCCGGGATCAGGGGGGTCTGTATCCATTTGGACAGAAAAAATTAACTTTAAATATAAGTACTTACCTTAGACAAACACAAAACCAATAACCAACAAATAACACAAAAAGTAAATCAACAGAATGACTTTAAAACTGAAATTCTAATTAAAATAACCGCAACAGAAAAAAAACACTTGTAGTACGCACTCAACCAGAAAGCAGAGTCTATAAATAGATAGAAACTCTCGTTTAACTAATTAACGTTTAAAAGTCAATTTTGTTGTCGAAATGTCACTCAGATTAATTCGTGAAATTATGAACGTCAAATGACATTTTACTAAAATGGGCAGGAATTAAAAGTCCTCGACTGTAAACATAATTCACACGTTTCCCCACCACAATATACATTACGCTCTACGATACATCTCTTGAATGATGGTTAATGAGATCGTTCGTCGTTAACTACGTTACCTAAATCATTCTGTCTGTACGTCCGCAATTAGTGAGGGCGCGCAATTATAGTGCCGTTGACCTGTCGTATCCAAGCTGTCGACATTCTAAATATTTAGTTCGCAGCACTTTAAGAACGGGCGCAAACATTTGACTAAACTATCGCACAACTGTTGTGCGAATGTAAATTGTTCCGCAGCCAATGCAACTGTTTGGTTGCACAACTAAAAATCCAGTAGTGTGCACCTCCATAGGAATCAAAGCAACCGTTGTGCGATAGTTTAGTTTCAGGTGTGCGCATGCTCTTTAAGTAATCCCGAGCATTTTGTCTCATAAGGATTACTTGCAAGAAATTAGTGTAAAAACTGAAATGTTTAGTTTTTCTTCATGAGAAGCAAAAGGCAATATAACTTATAGTGTAAGCGAATAGCCTTTTAAGATGATTGGGCAAAGAGTATGTTTAGAGTCTCGTTTTTGTCTTTTTTTTACAGTTGCATAGGTACTATGCTCTATGGCTATAAGGACGTCTTATCTTAATGATTATTCTACTCTAGGCAACATATTTTAGCATAAAGTTATTATTGCCATAAAATTAAATCGCGTTTAATACTGGTTGGTGAATATTAAACCTTCAACTTTAGTAGCACCGACAACATCGTCTTTCAACAAGATGAAAAGATATCAATCTAAGCTCGTACAAAGTTACCAGACGTATTTGCTAAAATTCTACATGTCCAAAACAGGATTCGATATGATCAGATAAGAGCTGCGTTACACATCGGTAACATCCGTCGCTGGCTGCCGCTAGCCACGGCCTGCAAAAAGGTGAATAATGGGAAAGAGTCAGGGACACAGTGATGCCCAAAGCAGTCGGCGGAGTCTTTGATACGTCGTACATTATATTCACACCTTGCCAGTCTCTACAAGGTACGGTGGTAACATGTTTTATTATTTTTTAGGACAAAACTGATAATCTTCTTAATGATTTGATAATTGATACATGTGAACTATTTTACTAGGGAAATCACAAACCACTGATGAAATTTAAAAAAATATTTAAAATTTGAACCGATTTAGATATATTTTTATCATTAACCTACGATATTTATACGTAATAAATAGGTGAAACAACATGAAGAAAAGTCTTTCAGAATTGCAAATAAAATGCTAGAACTAGTTTCATTTGTCAAGCTCATTATAGTGTGATGTTATTAAAATGTTAAATATTTGGTTTGCTTGTTGAATTTATAATTTTTCTAAATGACCTTGTCCTAAAATCTTGAAAATCATATCCCGCCTATATTATCTTGTTCTTTTTTTGACAGGACATTTCGTAGAAAGGACGGCGCGGGCGCGTCGGAGGTGTAACAAAAAGAGCGAGGCGTGAGCACGAGCGAGTCGGATCTCTGAATGTTTGCGTCATGTCATGGGACAAGGCTTTCTGGAAATCGCTGAACATACACGCGCTTGTGTGCTAGTGACACACATTTATGTCACTACACAAACCTAGGTACAAAATAACAAATAATACTTATTGAAGACACACGTCTATTAAATATTTTTTAATATGATTTATTGTTCATTAAAAAAATACGTATAGTACCCAATTGTTAAAGAAAATTAAATCTATTTATTTTTTAAAATACGTTGGTAAACTCTTTTTATTATAACCATAAAATCATATGACACCTCTAAAACAAATTTAAGTCTATATTTACACAGACGGTCATGCACATAGTGACCTCCGAGTTGAAAAACATAGCGTGTCCGGTCTAATTTTATTGTGTAAGTGTTAAATCAAACAGGAGGAGTCGCAGCGCGTCCACACGCGATACATTCTCGACAGCGGAGCTGAGATATTTTAAGTATTCCTAGGACCCCGCCGACGACACAGGATTCCCTGAACACACCACAAAAGGGTTGCTGTAAATTGTACAACTGTCAACTTAGGTTTTGTGGCTACAAATAAATTTACTTCACACCGATTCCAAACATTGTAACGCGAATGTAACTTTGTATAGATCTTTTTTTGGAATAATGTTCAATTCTTAGTATCTGGTGAATTTGAAGTGATTAATGTCTAGTCTAATACGTTAGTTATCTATAATAGTCTATACTAATCTATACTAATATTATAAAGGGGAAAGATTTGTATTTTTGAAACTACTGGGCTTTTAATAATTCTTTAACCATTAGAAAGGTAATTTATCTGTGAGTAACATAGGCTACATGTTTTTAATATATTTTAATTTCACGCGGACGAAGTCGCGAGCAACAGTTAGTTCTAGATAACTTGCAACTGTTGAACATCATTTGCACTCCAGTCCTTGATGGTATACTTTGTGAACACCAGGCAAGGCAAGTTACCAAGTCGTGCATAGATAATGTATGGAATCAATTTTCCATGGACGGGTGATAGCACGCATGTTTGCGTGTCCATTGAGGCGTGGGGTTCGTCGTCCGCGCGGAGGCGCGGTGCCGGGCGAGCATCGCATCACGATGCGCTCCAACGCCCGCGGGCCCCAGCGGAGCGTTCGAGACTAGGTCATTGTCTGTCTGCTCCATGATGTAATCAACAAGTAAGAAACATATTTGAAGACTGGCTGTTGGGTGCGACTTCGCCCGCGTGATATTAAAAAAATAATAAAGAACATAGTCTATGTTACTCACTGATGACGTAGCTTTTTAATGGTGATTAACGGAAATAAAAGACAAAATTAAAAAACACTATTTATTAATCAAAAACAATACAAAAAAAACTACAAATCAGTTCTTGGCCAAAAGGAGAAGGCTCAGCTGATGCGGCCTCCAGCTTTTCGCAAAAGGCCGTGCTGATTTTCAGCCTCCCTCTTAATGGAAGAAATTTACGCGCACCTCAGTAATCAGTGTCTTTTCTCGTGACACAATGTTTACTTATCCACTATCGACTTTATATGATCGCCTTCGTGCAATAGCTTCGTTCGCTCAAATTTCAGTTTCAGTCCCGAATTTATAATTGAATTTCAATCTAATATATTACCTATTTGTGATCATAAATACATTATAGATAAGAACTTTGATTAATTATTTTTTTTCATAGAAATTTACATGAATTGCAAGGTCCGTGGCGATCACGCCAGACAGTGAGGAGACTAGAATCAACAGCGAGTGTAACAGTGAAGGTAATTTCAGCGCCACGCTCCGTCGCCTGCTCCGCAGAGCGCAGAGATCGCCAAGACTTCTGGCCATCACTAACAAACAATTTAACTTTGTTAAATATTAAAATCGTCTATTAACGAATTATTACTCAGGTAAGATATGACAACATACTGTAGATAAGATCAAAGCTAATGTTCTTGTAATATATTTGGCGGCACAAACACTGCGAGCAAATTCTATGTCTAACAAAATGCTGGTACTTCCCGATTTTCAGTAAACTGTTATTTTTAATGTTTTTTATTTTTATTTTAATATCTATATCTATACTAATATTATAAAGTGGAAATATTTGTATTTTTGTATGTTGAAACCGACGAAGCGAGCAGGAGGAGCGTCTTTAAAAATGAGGAGAAATGAGGAGAAAAACAGCCTAGTTCTCCTTATGATGTTTATTTTACACTGACAAAAAATGCTTAAAAATAATAAATTTAAAATGTATATTCTAAATTTAAAAAACTATAAAAAGTAAAAATATAATACAACAAAAAAGGCTAATTGCATCGCCAACATGCCCGCCCCCTAGTGTCACAAGACAACAAAAAAACAAAGAAAAAAACGACATATGTATGTACATGGGGCGGGAAATAAAAATAAAGCACATTAGTGACAAAAAAATTAAACAATTACCTTTTCACTAAATTACACAAAACGAAAATTAAATTATAACTAACTTACGCACTGGGCGCTTTAGGACCCCAGTACTGGTGGCGACCTCGACGGCCCGAACCACACCATCCTTCCCGGGGAAGGTTTTCGAAATGCGGCCCTTAAGCCAAACTCCCCGAGGAAGGTTACTATCTACCACCAAAACCAGGTCCCCTTCTTTAAGTGGTCGCGGTGGGCTGGCCCTAGGCCGAGGTGCTAGGGTTGGTAGGTACTCCTTGACCCACCTTGACCAAAAGTGATCCGCAAGTCGAAGTCCCTTCTTCCAACACATTCTTCCAATCAGGTCATCGTCAGAGAGCTCGGCGGCTCTGTGATATGGGGAGGATTCCCCTAATAAAAAATGGAATGGGGTAATTGTTTCCGGAGTGCCAGCCTCGACACTGACGTGATTTAGCGGACGAGAATTGACCAGTCCTTCAGCTTCAGCCAACAAAGTTAATAACACCTGTTCCTTTGGTTTTCTTTCACGTAACGTAGCCGAAAGGGCGCATTTTATAGTACGCACTAGCCGCTCCCAAGCTCCGCCCATAAATGGTGCTGCCGGAACAATGAACTTCCAATTTATTCCTCGTGCTGAAGAAAAGTTGGCCAAGGCTTCCCTAAGAATACGATTCGCTCCGACAAACGAAGTTCCATTGTCTGAATATATTGTAGCTGGAGTTCCTCGTCGCGCTATGAATCTTCTTAAAGCCATAATTGTAGCATCTGAAGATAGGTCAGCTTGAACTTCCAGGTGTACGGCGCGCACTGTGAGACACGTGAAGAGGGCGACGTAGCGTTTTTCTGAACGCCGGCCAACAGTTACCATAATTGGTCCAAAATGATCCAACCCAACACATGTAAAAGGCCTGGAATGGTGGGCAAGCCTTTCTGGAGGAAGATCACCGACAGGTGGAATTTGAGTTCGGCTCTTATTGATCTTACAGGTGGTGCAAGCACTTGCGATACCACGAACAGCAGGTCGTAGTCCCAGGATGAGTAATGCTGTTTTAATTCGTTGACCACAAGCTCATTAAAACCATGAGCTGCGCGCAGATGATGGTATGTAATCAGCAACTTGACAATTACATCTTTTCCATCCAGAATGATCGGCTTACTACAAACTTCAGAGGGTCCAGCAGCCGTTATTCTACTCGACAGACACAGCAGGTTCGATTCAGGATCTACATCAAATGCGAGTCGTCTTAAACGACTTCGAGATGGCAAATTCGAACTTCCTTGCAGAGCCAGGGCGTATTCCTCTTGAAAACTATTAAGTTGGGAGCGTAATAATAAGAGACGTTCCGCTTCTTTAAACTCTTCTGCAGTAAACGGTGTGATTGAATAGGGAAGGAGACTTCGACTTTGAGATTTATTAAGAGCTAACTTAAATATTTTCGCACAGCGATGAATTTGTATAGTTGCACGCAAAAGGCGCATCCAACTACTAAACCTATTGGCATGAGCGGTAACCGGAGAAGGTATTTGAATTAAGCTGGTGCACGCGACTGCATCAACGGGAGGACGATAAGAACGCTTATATTCTTCTATTACAGGTGGAAGATTACATGAGGGTTCTTCCGGCCATTCAATTTGAGATAGGCTAAGAAAATCTGGCCCAGTAAACCAACGAGAAGTGGTTTCAAATCCTTTCGTCATGCGGGTAGCATCATCGGCGACGTTTAATGCCGAAGGGACATATCTCCAGTCGGCAACATTTGTAATTTCATCAATCTCGCCTATCCGATGAGCTACAAAGGATTTAAACGAACACGAATCGTTGCGTAGCCATTTTAAAACTGTCGAACTGTCTGTCCAAAAATAAACCTTTTCAGGCTTCCGCTCGTGTGCCTCTAAAATATATGTTGCAAACCGTGCTGCAATCAAGGCGGCTTGCAACTCCAGTCTTGGTATGGACTGGGGCTTCAAAGGAGCCAAGCGACCCTTACCTCCGATTAGGCTTAGGAGTATACTCCCATCTATACATTGAAATCTCCAGTAGGCAACGCAAGCATAGGCCAGTTCACTTGCGTCAGCGAACACGTGAAGCTGGACATTATGCGCTAACTTATTCCCCAAATAGTGCCTACGTATACTACCGCTGAATAACTTTGAAAGATCCGCAAACCAGTTATTCCATTCGGAGCTAAGGGCCACAGGCAATTCCGCGTCCCAGTCAATCCCCAATTTCCATGTTTTTTGAAAAATTACGCGACCATTCATTACTATGGGCGTTAAAAGCCCGAGGGGATCATATACGCTCATTAGGTACGCTAAACTGAGCGTTTAGTAAGTTTTTTTAGGAGGAATGCCCAAAATTTCCCTAGTGAATCGTAGAGAGTCTGTATCAACATCCCAGAGAACACCCAATATTCGTACTACGGGGGAAGAGTTTGTTGGAGCACATAAATTAGGAGGAAGCAATGAGAGAGCTTCTTTACAATTAGAAACCCAGGACCCCATCTCTAGAGAGGCCTGTGCGTGCACATGCACAATATCAGAGGCCAATCGCGATGCATGCTCCACATCATCAACACTTCCCAGATAATCATCCATATAATGATTTTTTACGATTGCGTCCGCGGCTTCCGGAAATGATGTTCGATGTTCCTCCGCATTTCGATTCTTTAAATAAATGGCCGTAAAGGGACTAGAGGTTGCACCAAACATCATTGAGCTCATCCTATATTCCTGAACTGGCTCAGTCGAACTGTGCCGCCAAAGAAACCTTTGCGCGTCGCGATCTTCTGGACGAATTTTGGTTTGTGGAAACATTTCCCGGATGTCGGCATTTAGAGCGATCCGCCCTTCCCTAAACCTCATAAGAATGCCGAGTAGGGGCTGAAGCAGGTCAGGACCGGAGAGTAACATAGAATTAAGACTTATACCCGAGCATTTCGCTGCGGCATCGTGTACAACCCTTAACTTTTTCTTTTGAGGGTGCACTACACCGAAATGAGGGAGATACCAAACCACACGGCCGGTTCCAGGATTTTCAGTACAGATTTCTGCGTAACCTTTTTCTATCATTGAATTAATATTAGCCCGGTAGGTGTCGGCGTAGGCTTGATCTTTTCTCATTTTTTTTTTTTTTTTTTTTTTTTTTTTTTTTTTTTTTTTTTTTTTTTTTTTTTTTTTTTTTTTTTTTTTTTTTTTTTTTTTTTTTTTTTTTTTTTTTTTTTTTTTTTTTTTTTTTTTTTTTTTTTTTTTTTTTTTTTTTTTTTTTTTTTTTTTTTTTTTTTTTTTTTTTTTTTTTTTTTTTTTTTTTTTTTTTTTTTTTTTTTTTTTTTTTTTTTTTTTTTTTTTTTTTTTTTTTTTTTTTTTTTTTTTTTTTTTTTTTTTTTTTTTTTTTTTTTTTTTTTTTTTTTTTTTTTTTTTTTTTTTTTTTTTTTTTTTTTTTTTTTTTTTTTTTTTTTTTTTTTTTTTTTTTTTTTTTTTTTTTTTTTTTTTTTTTTTTTTTTTTTTTTTTTTTTTTTTTTTTTTTTTTTTTTTTTTTTTTTTTTTTTTTTTTTTTTTTTTTTTTTTTTTTTTTTTTTTTTTTTTTTTTTTTTTTTTTTTTTTTTTTTTTTTTTTTTTTTTTTTTTTTTTTTTTTTTTTTTTTTTTTTTTTTTTTTTTTTTTTTTTTTTTTTTTTTTTTTTTTTTTTTTTTTTTTTTTTTTTTTTTTTTTTTTTTTTTTTTTTTTTTTTTTTTTTTTTTTTTTTTTTTTTTTTTTTTTTTTTTTTTTTTTTTTTTTTTTTTTTTTTTTTTTTTTTTTTTTTTTTTTTTTTTTTTTTTTTTTTTTTTTTTTTTTTTTTTTTTTTTTTTTTTTTTTTTTTTTTTTTTTTTTTTTTTTTTTTTTTTTTTTTTTTTTTTTTTTTTTTTTTTTTTTTTTTTTTTTTTTTTTTTTTTTTTTTTTTTTTTTTTTTTTTTTTTTTTTTTTTTTTTTTTTTTTTTTTTTTTTTTTTTTTTTTTTTTTTTTTTTTTTTTTTTTTTTTTTTTTTTTTTTTTTTTTTTTTTTTTTTTTTTTTTTTTTTTTTTTTTTTTTTTTTTTTTTTTTTTTTTTTTTTTTTTTTTTTTTTTTTTTTTTTTTTTTTTTTTTTTTTTTTTTTTTTTTTTTTTTTTTTTTTTTTTTTTTTTTTTTTTTTTTTTTTTTTTTTTTTTTTTTTTTTTTTTTTTTTTTTTTTTTTTTTTTTTTTTTTTTTTTTTTTTTTTTTTTTTTTTTTTTTTTTTTTTTTTTTTTTTTTTTTTTTTTTTTTTTTTTTTTTTTTTTTTTTTTTTTTTTTTTTTTTTTTTTTTTTTTTTTTTTTTTTTTTTTTTTTTTTTTTTTTTTTTTTTTTTTTTTTTTTTTTTTTTTTTTTTTTTTTTTTTTTTTTTTTTTTTTTTTTTTTTTTTTTTTTTTTTTTTTTTTTTTTTTTTTTTTTTTTTTTTTTTTTTTTTTTTTTTTTTTTTTTTTTTTTTTTTTTTTTTTTTTTTTTTTTTTTTTTTTTTTTTTTTTTTTTTTTTTTTTTTTTTTTTTTTTTTTTTTTTTTTTTTTTTTTTTTTTTTTTTTTTTTTTTTTTTTTTTTTTTTTTTTTTTTTTTTTTTTTTTTTTTTTTTTTTTTTTTTTTTTTTTTTTTTTTTTTTTTTTTTTTTTTTTTTTTTTTTTTTTTTTTTTTTTTTTTTTTTTTTTTTTTTTTTTTTTTTTTTTTTTTTTTTTTTTTTTTTTTTTTTTTTTTTTTTTTTTTTTTTTTTTTTTTTTTTTTTTTTTTTTTTTTTTTTTTTTTTTTTTTTTTTGCACTAGGTAGTAGTCCTCTACAACAATAATTACGTCCATATAGAGGCGGATTGTACATTTTGAGCGCGCTTTGAGGCAAAACAAGCACGCCGTATAAGGCTGATAAGGTGGTTCCCTCATTACTTACATCAAACATGTCCTGCCCTATTCGAGATCTAAGCACTTCATCTATACCAATATTATAAAGAAGAAAGATTTGTATTTTTGTATGTATTGAAATAACTCAAAAACTAGTGGGCCGATTTCAAAAATTCTTGCACCATTACAAATATATGTTATCGCTGAGTAACATAGGCTATGTTTTTACATTTTTTTAATTTCACGCGGGCGAAGTCGCGAGCATCATCTAATATGAGATATGAAAAATAAACATAGGCACCATTCATTATTGCGTTTCAAAGTTGTATTGTCAATTTATTCCAGTTTATATTCACTAATCACGTGATAGTTAATATTAAATAGTAAAATATTACTTTATCGAGCTTCCTTCACTAACTCGTAGTTCAATTGTTTACTATTATTTACATCCATTCCGTCTGCAATTGCTACCAATTACAACAAATGCCGGGCTTAGGCACGTAACTCAACATTGACTGCAATCATCGATATAAATCTAGGAGGGTCGAAGCGATGCGTGCTTTATCTCACTAACGTACGAATATGTGGTCATTTATTCGATACATTCAGTATAAGCCCAGTGGGTTATTATCAACAATAAATCAACCACACTACATTTATTTGTCGTCTTCGATTTATGTTATATCCAGAACATTGAAATATCTAAAAATAAGAGAAATATAGTAGAGATATTATTGATTAAATTTTTTAAGCGATTTTGGGGGCAAATATTTCTTGAATCTTGTGAACGTTCCAGAGTTATCTTATACAATAACGGTGGTCATATATGATGTGACCGTTTCGGTATTTCATTCGCCCAAATAATTTAGTATTTTAAATGTTGGTACCACGGTTTTGATATTATCGATATTTATCTTAGCTTATGGCGCCAAAGTAAAGTCAACGTCCGCGGGTGGACAACACGGCGTGCGTGCCGGCAGCAGGCGCACGCGCACGCCAAATTAATTCGCGTCTTAAATTACCGCACCGCACTCGAAATCCGGGATGACCACTTACCATAGGGTTGCCACAATAAAAAAACTTCTCCAAAGAGCAAACAGAAACATGAAACTTACTAAAACACACCACAGTAATTCATGCAATTTAAATGGGTTTACAAATGTATCTCGTTAACTTGCATTGCAAATAATAACCACCTAGCATGCCACGTCCACATTTACTTCATCTTTTTTACTTCGTTTTAACCACTCCAGGATAGCATCCGTCTACTTTATCACAACACGTGTAATTAAGCTGACATAGAAGCGAGTGTTCGTGACAACCCTGTATTGCGGAGCTGCGATTTGCGATGCAAAGCGTTATCAGGCGGACGCTAAATAAAAAAAATATGTCTCGCATTCACCGAGCTCGCATGATTTGAATAAACATTATATTACGCATACACATGTTACAGATAGTAAACGACGGCGCCGGCGCCACGATCTAGTACCGAAAGTGTTCAGTATCATTTTAAACAGTTCCGTAGATTACGCAAACTTTAACCATCAATTAGCCTATAAGTAACTATCACGTACACTTATACGGATAGGTCGTCGCAGCCTCAGGCCTCCCGCAAGATGGACAGATGACCTGGTCAAAGTTGCGAGAGTCCACTGGATGCAGGCAGCACAGGACCAGGCATTGTGGCAATCGATGGGGAGGCGTACATTCAGAAGTAGACGAAATAAGGCTGACAATGATGAGCGTATAAGTTTTCTAATAGCGCACTTCTAACACTGACAGTTGACTTTTTAAGGTTTTTTCCTAATATACAGAATGCTCGACGAGCTAGTAGAAGATCGCGTGACACAGGAGAGTATAAATCAGAAGAGAGCAAGACGCAGCGGGAGAGAAATATTCGCCTCACAGCGTTCACTCCATACAAGGCAAAGTTATGGAAGCTTTCTAAAATAACAGCAGACGGGCGGCACTAGTCTCGTCTATGGTCATAAGTTGCTGCGCATGTTTTAATCTAAATAAGCTCGCTAATGAACCGACCGTAGATGGCTGCGAAAAAATACACAAGTTTTACACAATTAAAATAATTTCTAAGGCTTTTAGAAAGCTTGAGGCTTTTAACCAACTAGACAATGTACATTTACTTCAGACTACAAAAATGGTGTATTTTTAACATATCACTTTGAACAATTCAATTCATTGCTGGCTATGAGCCGATGTAAGCAGCTCACAAATTAAACAACTCCCGAAGTTATCCACATTCCAACCATATAATCATGACATCAGCTCAAAAATATACCATCACCTAAGGCGATAAATCTAAGAGTTATCTAGACATAAATCTGGTTTAGAGATATAATCTTGTTAATCTAAATTATAACAACGTAAACATATAAGTGAAAATTATTACATGAGTGTTCATATAAATTATCAAGTAAATGACACGAGCTCAAACGTTCATAGATATTCAAACACACGATAAGAGACATAATTTGGTTGCTTGTTTCTTTATAAGTTTTAATCAAAAGGAACAAGCCATTCTAAGTTTCAATTAGTTTCATATTTTATCTTCATTGTAAAAGTTGTCGCTGATAATACTACTGTTGCAACTTTCCTAATTTATTCACCATGTTAAAGCCTATAGCAATGCATTAAAACCCTTCCCACCTTCACATCATCAGCAAACCTGCCTAGGTCATCGCACCACGCAGTGGGCGGACGTCCCACTCTTCTGTTCCCGGAACTGTTTTACTTGTGTACATTTCTATTCTGAATATCGTAAGTTTTAGAATCCTTTAAATTACGCGAAGTGTCACAAACAAAAAACGAGTCAAAAAAGTCACAAACTTTTAATTTAATTACAAAAATGTAAGTTTACAAACCTCGAGGTAGTCAAAGAGCGAGCGCACACCTTAGAATAAACTATCGCACCATGTTGTGTGATTGTCGATTGTTTCGCGACCCATTCAACGGTTTAGTTTCACAACTAAAAATCGAGTAGTGTGCGCACTTCCATATAAGTTCACAGGAATCAAAGCACCACTAAACAGTTGTGCGATACTTTAGTCAAAGGTGTGCGCTAATAATTAATTATAATAAACTCAAGTTCCAAAAGCAACTAACACTTAAGACATGGATAAACGATAATATTGCTGAAATAAGTCTGACGTTTAATGCTTCATTTAGAACGATTAACGATATTTTTGTTATTCACAAGTAAAATAACAGATATAAATGAATTCAAACAAACAAATTGATTTAATTATATAATTAGTTTACGATAATTCACAGCCTGTTATGGGTCACTTACGCGGATAATCTTCACCGAACACTCTTTAACCTCATTTCATACGGATTTATTAAGCCACGGCTTCTACGGGATTAACATGTGAATGATATATCTACTAGAACACTGCAAATACGCAGTTTTATTTTATAAATCTACATCAATAAAATACTTACACGGAATGAAACATACCGAAGCTAGTAATTAAATAACAACTGCATACATACCTGAAACAAATACATTCAAATTATAAATACTGTCATTAGTAGTAATTTCTTTATAAATTTTAACATATTTAATAGAACTAGAGCAAAAACCTTTCATTTCCACTTTTTACACTCGTTTAGTTTAAATATTACGAGATTCTATTTTCTAAAATGGTCAGCCTCCCGACGCGACGTAGCCGGGTTGAAGGTAAAAAACGGATTATACCGCATAACGAACAAGCTACGAAGCACGATTTGCTTGACAATCAGATGAAAATCAATCTAAAATAGCACTGCATAAGGCACAAAATCCTGTATCATTTAGAAACCACATAGCAACACGTGGTCCACCATAAAGTACACACGGTCGGCCCCTTAATGCCAAATACGTGTCGAGTCGATCTCACGTCCAGATTGGGGCCCGTAAATGGAAGACAAAGAGGCGAGTGGCTAGAGTAAAGCGGTCTAGTCGAGATCACGTACGGATAGGGACACAAACACGGGCTCATTGCACTGCGCAAACACGCGGGCGGACATGTTTGCCGAGCGCTCGAGCCGCCATCGCCACAACCGCAAATATTTGAACACAATTTGAAGGCACAACGCCCGCGTGTGTCAATTAGCCGAGCACAGGTAATCCTTCCATGTATACAAAGCGATATCTTCTTACATTGTAAGGGGATAATCTCGAGACTTAGCAACCGGGAAAGGAAGTACCTTCATATCTTCGGGGAAGGTCAATGTATAGAAAATTTAATCTCGCTGTAAAGTCTTTTAGGTCAACAAAAATGATGAATGGGTTTACCTCGTTTCAAAAGTTTTCTAAAATGACTATATGAGAAAAAGAAATAACCGAGAGCACAAGATCGTGAACCCTACGAGGTAAACAGAAACAGCGCTAGATTAATAAGTACCAAATATGGCCAAATAATGTATTGTAGTGTCTACATTGGGATATTTAATAAGACAAATACAAGAGAACCTTTTAGATAGCAATACAAATTAAAATACAACAGCCGGCGAGGGCGCTGTACGCCCAAATAAGTGCATAAGTCATGACTCGTGGAGGTACAAAGGCCCCCACGACAACTCGGAAGGTACAAAAACGAAACAAGATACTATGTTAATGCGCTCAATCGATACATCTGCAGCGCACGCATCTAGATTGAACCTAGGGTTGCTAACAATTTTACGACAAATGAATTTTAAATCAAAATACATTACGAAATAATTTATAACTGTATCTGATGTTAAAATTATGAAATTAATTAACGATAATACATGTTAAAGAATTTATAAGGTAAAGAACTCATTTAATACGGCTGTTATTATGAAATTAAATTTGCAATAAGTAATGTCAATAATTACAAGAATAAAATTAATTAATGAAACTTTAAATGATATTTATTGGTATACATTTAGCAACCTTAATGGTGGGCCTCACACGAGCCGCATTTACTATTCAACCGTCGTGCAGAGCGCACGCATCGGCGCCGACGCTCCTGTTAATCCGATGTCCATCGCAGCTAAATAAATAAAAACAACAACGGGGACGAAACAAGGACACGTATAATACCGGATTCGGTACCCGCACAATAGGGCTCTCGGCCGACAAATTTCATTGCGTAAATGGTTAAGTTGTTATGTGTTTAACTGATTTCTTGCATCAATAATCAATTAAAGCAATAAAATTATGTGACCAGTAAATTAAAAGAGAAAGGTTAATTTAAGTCAAATTTAAAGAAATATCTAGGTACAAATAAATGTTCCAAAAAATTAACGTTCTAGAGTGAGCATAAGATTTGATTTTTATTTACTCCGATGAAACAAAGAACTCGTAACATTCAAAAAGACAAGACAGAAAACCTCAAAGAATGAGCAGGGCACTTGAGACAAGTAAAACTTAAATACTACGATGTATACATTTAGCCACTTTGCAGTACAGGAATGCACCGGCACAAAAACATCGAGGGAGACGCAAAAGAGCGACGGCGAGGCGGCGTATTTTTAAATCGCGGCCCATGAAATTTCTCTCGGCGGCGTCTCGATCTCTCGTTTAAATTCCCAGCGAGCGAGGTGGGAAATGGCGACTCGAGAAAAACGTGGGTCGATTGACAAAAATGCGGAGTCCCGGAGTGCGCACGGTGTCCACACCGCGTGTGCACACACCCTTGCAGGCCGACCCAAACGCTCGCCGGCACATTACCATATTAAACATATTAACTTCGCCGCCTCAGGATTTTTCTTTGGTCTCCAACCGACTACATGTAAAGTTCATTAAAACGCGATCATCAAGGAATTGTTCAGTAATTAAGAATTCGTTAAATGGATGCAAAGGACATACAAAGCTTATTCCAGAATTCCGACTTTTTATTGCTTCCATTTTAAGTAAATCTCTTTATGGTTATCTATCTATACTAATATAATAAAGCGTAAACACACACTTCTTTGTTGCCTAAGATGTCAGCAATTACAGCATATTTTTGAATAACTCTTTTTTTAATAAAAAGCCGTACACTTACGTCACGCTTTAGGCTATATATTTTCACGCCATTAAACTTAGGTGGTAAATATTTTGGATAAAAACCCTAATGTGGGAAAGAGACCATAACTTGCTGCCAACATCAAGAAAGAAAGATTGCTAAGGTTTGTCATGTCATTTTGACATTTGCTATTGATAATTTGACAAATGTAAACAGCTAGTGTTTGATAAAATAACAAATGTAGAATTCCAATTAAAGCTATCAAATCTTACAATGCGGCACTAAATTTAATATGGCCTTTAAACAGCATTCAAAAGCAATTAGAGATAAAGCCCGCTCACACAAATGCAAATACTATTAACATTTCACCGAAGCGAATTCGGGCGACATTACGAAACGAGAGCAAGCGGCACGCTCCTAGGAAAATATCAATTTTATTATGGAACAAAACATAAACTAAATCTTTTATGAAGTTTATGCTTCCTTAAATCGGTCAAACTAGAAGACCATTACAAATGTTTGAAGTACCAAAGTTTACATTTTAGCTATAACTAGCTGTTCGCGTGCGGATTCATCCGCGTGAAATTATGAAAACTTTATTTTATTGTTTACATTTGTCAAATTATCAATAGCAAATGTCAAAATGACATGACATGACAAACCTTAGCAATCTTTCTTTCTTGATGTTGGCAGCAACTTATGGTCTCTTTCCCACATTAGGGTTTTTATCTAAAATATTTACCCCCTATGTTTAATGGCGTGAAAATATATAGCCTAAAGCGTAACATAAGTGTACGACTTTTTATTAAAAAAAGAAGCATTGAAAAATATGCTGTAATTGCTGACATCTTAGGCAACAAAGAAGTGTGTGTTTATGCTTTATTATAATAGTATAGAAAGTATAGATTCTGGGTTCTTTAAATATAAACTTTAGTTTACTTAGTTAAACTTAAATGATTGTTTCCACTTAAAACTTCATCAATGCATACACGACTACAAAACTTTAGGTAAGGCCAAAAATACTAAATGTAATTCTTCAAACACTGATTTATCTCGACATTAAACTGTTACAAAGCGTAGTCTTCAGTGTTAGTTGGCGACGGCCGAAGCGGACATAAAAGGCGATGCCCGAAAACGGAATATAAACAGAACGTTTCCGCACACATGCCGGCCGCTGTCATTCCTAGAATAGATAAATTCCTTAGCCATAATTAAAACACACAAGAATAAAAACAACTGACGGTTTAATAAGCGGCAATATTAGCGTGTGAAATATTTAATTGAAGGGATAAAGGTCCAAGGGAACGTATGTCGGCGTAATCTAATGTAGCTTTCAATTTGCGGTACTAAAGTCGAACTTTATATAAATGATTTTGGAATATGTCAGTGAAATACCGTATTATAAATATCTTAAATGCAGTAATTTGGAATAAAATTAAGTGTTCGAGAGTCCATTTATAGCTTTGTTTTTTTTTATTAATATGAAATTGAACTGGATACGCGGCATTGCACCCGCCGAGGCAAGCAAGATCAAACACTGTTTTCTCGAAGCGCTTCAAGGCACTTTTGACACCCCTACATTTAAAAAGAACACATTTTTCTAACAGCGAATAGTTATACGATTTAAATCAAGAATTAATCACATAATTTGAGGAGTTCTAATTTGAGTCCCTTTCCCTTTCCACCCTTTTCTTGAGAATAAAGGATGGGAAGAAAAAGTGGATTTGACGGTGGAGGAGACGCGTAGGAAGGGGAAATGTCCTCTTTATGTGCGTCTCCTTCTCCGTCAAAGGGTAGGCAACGCATTTGCGATTGCGGATGTTTATGGGCATCGGTTGCTTTCCATTTCGGTGGATTCAGGTGGCCGCTTGCTCGTTTGCCACCTTATATTATAAAAAAAAACATAACGTACAAATATTTGCGTGTTATCTGCGATCAATCAAATCGAAAGCGGCTCTTATAATAAATAATATCAATAGTAAAGAAACTCCGAGCTTAACGCACGCCAGCCGAGGTGTTTTAATAAGCATCCATTCACCTCACCATGATTTATTGAGGCCCAATGATCTGCACCGCGTTTTGTACATTTTATGGAGGTCAATAAAAATATTAAAAACGTAATAAATGCCAGACGCTTCAAGGAATGTGTTCGATTTATATGATTACCGGCGCCGTTCAGGTCGGATGAACGTTGTCAATTTTCCAACAATATGTTCCTAATTTCAAATAAAGGTATATTCATAAGTAAAACAGAAATATATCTAGAACAGTTTATACCCATGATTTCATATTGTTAGCTAAGACTTTGAATGAAAAAGAAAAATCCTTTTATTTGTCTTATAGTAATGCCATATAAATTACACTTCACAATTTTATTCTCCGAAGAAATCTTTGTAATACGCATCTATGTATTTATTATTTTCGTCCCCTTTGACAAAAGCTGTGGCTTTTTGCACAAGTTTGATTTGCTTTTACGTTAAAGCTTTTATAACCTTAAATCCGTACATTCTTAATATTCTTCAAGGAATCGAGGGTTCGCTTTTTGTAGATCGCAAAGTGTTGCGAATTTCACACTTCGAACAACATAAAAGAGAAAAAACCGTTTTGGGAGGTATTGTAAAACATCGGCATGGAACAAGATGGCATGGAGTAGCGTGTTACGGGTGTATTAATCGGCGGAAGTGTTCCACGGAGTTGCAATTTTGTACACAACAAAAAACAGACACGATTTTAGTGCAGCGGATCGACGATGACTTTTACCGCTTATGACGGTGGTTAAAGATAATTTTGACCGAATATTTTTGATGGGGGATATTAAATGTACACTACATGTAAATTATAACTCGTTCGAGACTTTAATGTGTTTTTTAAGCATTTGCCATTTTACCTTACACAGCGAGACTGTAAAATATTACATACTAGGTACCTACTTTAGAAAAACATCTCAAGTTTATTCTTTTTAATTTATTAAACGTCGTAGATTTTTTTAAGCGTATGCGTACATCAGAATATCTAATACCACATTAATAAATAATTTGCCTTCCGATATTAAAAATAACATTAACTATAAAAACTTAAAAACCGTATTAAAAAAAATACTATCTCAACTTCTAAATCTAATAAAATTACAACCCGTATGTGCACCCTGTATATGACGGTATGAGCGAACTCACTTACTGTAAAAAAAATTATAGCGTAGTACCCTAAGTGTCTGGACAAACCCGCAATTGGGTTTATGGACGCTTTTATTTAAATATGTATTTTGTACTGTTGGCTTGATAAATAAATAAATAAAAAAAATAAGCAGTTACATACCTTTTGAATTAACATTTCTATATTTTTATAAATTTATTATTATTTTTGAGCTACTCAACGTAACTTTGTTCTTGTCGCGGGCACCAAGAGTGCATTTTGCACACAGCGGGACACCACAATGGGTAGGATCGGATTTATTGAACGCGCTCGCAGCGCCACCGCGCGTGTAGACGAGCCCCGAAACATTACATAGCCGCCTTTATTTTTATTCCATGAAACATATTTTCACTTAATACGATACAAAAACATTTTATATGGCTCGTGATTAACGGAATCTTTTTACTATGTAGTACGTTGAACAATGAATCATACTTAATGTTATAAACGCGAAAGTTTAGATTGCCTTAACTGATGAACGGATTTCGATGAAATTTGGTATAGATGTAAACGATAGTCTGGAAAAACACGCAGGAGTCGCGGACAAAAGCTAGTTATGTTATAATATTGGATACACATGTTAGACTTTGTCAATATCTATACTAATATTATAAAAATAAAAGATTTGCATTTTTGGATTTTCTAATGTACTTGATTCTCGCAAAAACTACTGGGCCGATTTTAAAATTTCATTCACCATTAGAAAGGCAATTTATCTGTAACATAGGCTATATTTTGTATATTTTTTTAATTTCACGCGGGCGAAGTCGCGAACAGCTAGTCTTTCTCTATTCTGTTATGTTCCTATATTTCGATTTCTATCTACAACATTTTAGCACAATAGAAATCAAAACTAGGTCCTATAACCCAACAATGCAATAGAAACGGTCAGCCGCGCCTCAGCTGCACAATAACTTTGAATATTATCTGGCGTATTTAATTGCAAATCGCATTCCGATCGCCAATACAAGCGCGAATTGTATTCAGACAGCGAATATAAACGCCAAATACGGCCAAGAGTCGGCTGAGAACGAACATTCCTCTCACAATAGAGAACTGGCGACCATTCTTAGACCCTTAACAACAGAACCCATACAATTTATAAGGAACAAGATCAATAGTATAAATTTAATTCCTTAGACCGTACTTAATAAATTAGGCGTCTATTAATTTCAGTCACCACAAACTGACTTAATATAGAAATATGCCTTTTCAATAAGCGAGTAAATTATGGTACAATCTATTTTAAATACATAATTCAAGTCAAACCAAAAGGGCAATAAAACCTTATTTACGATACAATTGGTTAGACACTTTCAACAGTGTTTCATATATCAAAATTGAATTAGTTATCTAGCCATTGACAAGCAAGCAAGAAAGGTGCAAAACACTATTATGCTTGATTCACACGAGAGTTAAAACTATAAGGCTGTTCTGCCTCACTATGTTACCCTCGTGTGATACTAGCATTATTGTTGTGAAGAGTTGTCCATTAAACACGACCGCACATCGTCAGGCTCTGGATATCAATTGTCCAATAAAAGTCGAAGTTAGTGATGTCAGAGAGGATATTGGCATTTAGTTGGACATCCTCACAAACGGTCGAAACGAGCCCGCATCACCAGGGCGGCCACTTGCCACCACAATTGGTACAATCACGTCGTGACAGTTTGAACATTATTTAAATTGAACCACGACAGGGGTCGCCTGTATATTTTTAAAATGTTAACCCCACATTGTTGTATAATTCAACCACACAGCAATTCGTAAATTGCAAAAATCTTATCAGTCACAGCACTATAAGAGATGGACAGCAATTTATTGTAAATGTCTTGTCATTTTTGTAAAGTTTCTTCTTCATTACTGTATCTAGACATTATCTTTATCTAGAGGATTTTTTTAGATGAAAATTATACATAGCCGCATGCGAACGCTAACACGATCGTAAACTAACTAATTGAATGATCGGTTGGTTGCGGGGGAGAGGCGCGGGCGGAGGTACACCGGGGTGGCAGCATCCGTCATCATGACCGACGACAGGTCCAATTGTTGACTAAATAGCTTACGTCTGCTGGTAATTGATTGAGGACATCAGCGCCAGCAGGCAAAAATGCATCGAGTACTGAAATATTACTCCGAGTGTGTATCAACTTTTTGTCTCACTCTCTCACTTTGATGGATGGTTGAACACCGAATAAACTTGCCACTCGTTATGCTGGCTTTATTTAATAAGACTTAAATAAATGTAAAGGTCACTCGGCTTAAAAATTCATTGAACGTTAAAAACACCTTCGTAAAACTTTTTCCAAAATACAGACTATAGTATTTTTTTATAATGTAAGGTGGCAAATGAGCTAGCGCCTGATTCGCCGAAAATGCGAAGTGACCGTTCCACATAGACATGTGCAATTGCAGTTGTGTTGCCTACTTTTAATCGATAGAAGTATAAAGAACAGATTAATTTCATGAAGCTAAAAAACTAAATCATTTCAAGAAACACTCAATCTATACGACATAAACAAATTAAAATTTATTTAAGGTAAAGGTCAGTCAAGTCACTAATCTATTTAAAATCTAAACCCTTATCAGCGCTAAACTACTGAAGGATGAAATCCACAGCCTCGTCGTGGAAAATCCAAAAAATTTGAATAACACTTAAATCAAATTTCATAAAAATATAAAGGAGATAAATTAAACAGTATTGTAGGATTAGCGTCAGAGCACAAACGCAATCTGATGCCATTCATTGCTTGCGTCTACGCACGAGCTCCAGATCATATCGACACTCGACAGCTCTCTCCACACCGACCAACACTACATTGTTGCGTACGTACAAACACTAATTTAAACTTTATCCCTGTTAAAATAAAGCTTCATTTTATACAACACAAGAATAAAATCTACAAGTAATTATAAATCTTAATGCTTAGATCAGTGAGTTTAATCTTGTATAGTAATTTATCAATAACAAAGTGTCGGATGTAATTAATATAGCCGTCTTTCGTCTTGACGAGTAATCTGATTGTAGAAAGAATTAAACGTAGTATTGATAATACAACGAACTTGCAATTTATGTTAAATTTTTATCAATGATATTATATTTTAATTAGCTTATTATGCAAATCATAGATCGTAAAATAACTAACTTCAGATATTCATATTTTTGGCTTCAAATAAAATTATCAATTTTACATATAGATCTAAGCTATAACTTCTAACTCATAGGCCATTTAAAAGATTATAACAGCTTATATTGCTAAATTATGAAAAAGTTTTTATGGCTCTCCCTCCGTATTACATTAAAGTCCATTTAAAGGACATTTCATAGACATAATTATAATAAAATTTGCAAGCTTGAATATTAAAATTTAACATTAAAAAAAATTATTACTAATATTTAATTTTATAATAAACATTTCCTTCGACGAAAGATTAAGAGTTTTTTTGATCCTTGAACCACTAAGTAAAAGTTAACATTTCAGATCTTCTAAGAAATGAACCTAACAACTTTTAATTTCGTATACACACAGACAATAAACATACAAATAAATGATTAGCCAGTCAATATATCAAGTCAACAGTGCGTAAAGAAAATCATTCGTATATCGGCATAGATTGCAGTTTCGTATAACACATTGCCTCTTTGTACAGTCGCCTACAAATGAGATATAGTCATTGGACACTGGAAACGCATTACTAAAAACTGTTTGTCTTTTTTAACACTAGTACTACTAATTATTTCATTACAATCAAAACAGTTTTCCTCTTTATAATATTAGTATAGATATTTCACATAGCACTAACGTCACTAACATTACTTTAAGTTAACCCCTAACAACTTATTAACCTTTAGCAAACCGCTTCTTTCTAGCGACTGTACCCGGGTAACATAGCCAGTAAAGAGATACTCTCAGCGAGCATTAGCTATCTTATTTCATAACAAGTGCAAGTACCGTGTCAACTGACATCGGTCATTCGAAGCTATCACTGCCTTCCCACGGCTCCTGACACTGCCTAGACATAGATAAACACAGCCTTTGTAATACGAACTTTACAACTAAAGGATATATCCGTTACTGACCTATCTCAAGTAATAATTAGTTGTGTCGTGGAAAAGTACTGGTGCTAGCAATTGTTATGATTAATATTTCTCGACGCAATACCTTAATTATATTAAGAGAGCAACGGCATGTGGTTTAGGAATTTGTACAAACCAAATTATTCAGTGTTAGAATATTTAGTTGGTTCAAATAGTTTGTATTAAATTATGTAAGTATTTAGAACCTACTTTATCATTTACTAGCTTTCGCCCGTGGCTCCGTCCGCGTGAAATAAAAAACTTTAATGAGTGACCTGTGTTCTTCTAAACTATATTCTACATCTATACCAAATTACATCGGGATCGTACAGCCGTTGAAGCTGTAAACTCTAACATACATCCATTCATCTAAACTTTTGCATTTATAATATTAGTAAGATCATTTCAATTCATCATGTTATTTATGGTATTAGCAGCACTGTCATTACACACTCTAGCCTGGACTTATTGGTTACTCGTATTCATGTATTTAACGGCGCGAAATGATTGATACTTTTTGCTCGATTAAAGTTACTGGCCATTAATATCGAGTACTGGCTGAATGTGCATCGGGCATGATAGATGTCAAAGCGTCGATCGACTGATGACAGTTGTCATTGAATGGTGGAAATATGCGCTTTGCTATTATAAAATCAATTGGTTAATCTCTGTAAATGTTTGCAATCCGATTAGTTTGTGTTGTACAGTTTTCTTTTAAGATGGTGGTCAACTAAGGACGGTGTTTTTAATGTTACACGATTGTTATTTCATTATCTCCGACATACGCTCGCCCACAATTTAGTATAGTTACCGTGTATATGATCTGCCTTCGGAATTAATTCTCCAAACTATATTAATATTATTATTCACCATGATACATTGATGGTTGATTATGAAGTGTAGATGTGAACACAATCGACATCAGGCATGCATCGCGCCTGCTCCTGTCGCATGGGAACTGAGCTATGGCAGACTTCTACGAATGTCAGTTACCAGGTACGGTACCTAAGTACTACTAGTCCAGAATACTCCGGCTACAGAGGGTTCAAATTTAATAAAATTTGTTGGAATAGAGAATTTTTAAAGTGATTTTACTCATTCATGATAGTTCGGCAAACAATAGTATTTATTTAATTTTATTGCACTACAATTTGCAAATAGTACAAATAAGCCTATTCTGTATCTAGATCATAAAATAAGTGAAAGATTTATGCCATTATCAATCAATCATCTATTATCAATGATTACGGAAGATCAGCACTTGTGCTGAGTGGCTTTAAAATAAATAAATAAATTTATAAGGCAAAAAGTTAATTATGTCTAATTGTAAACGATACATTCATTACGACTGTTAAACGACTGTTTATATTATACAATCCAATCTACTTTCTAATCTAGACAACGCTAAGGAAAGTTGTAGTCCAATCCGATTCCATTAAAACTCCCACGCTACTGCGAAAGTTTATATTATTGCAAATCAATAAAATAGATTTAAGATAGAGCTTTTATTCTTTTTATATAAAACCATGACATGTCTTCTATAAAACTGCTTTCATGGAATATTTAGATTGACCTTATGACTTTTGCCAACACTACAAACTCGTAGTCATAAATATTTGCATGCACATGGACATTCTACGTATCTGCTATCACAGTTCCGTGAACACACCGGCCTGTCTCTAATGTTTCCCTATGAATAACTTTGAATGCATAAATATCGCAAATGTTATATGAATAGACAATGAGCTTTCTCTGGAAACATTTTATAAATAGGTCAACTCGACTAGAAAATGTCTGCTTTATAAATAGTAAATGTTTTGCCTTAAAATTTAAATAAAAATGCCTTCAATAGCAACGGTTGCTTGTTAATTTGAAGTCCACAAAGCAAGAGTTTCAGATTTTCAGTGTTTAGGAATTTTAAAATCGTTCTTAATTTTTCGTCGACAATTTTTTAAACGCTACTAAACATCAACTTCGAAAGCAATAAGTGTTTTTATTTATTCGTGCAATAATTCCACACAAAAGGCCTTGGCAATGAGTTCGAGTACATTTTAGCGGTCGTGAATCAGGCAAACAGTGTACGAACTCGGCGTTGCCAAAAAGTTGCAAGTTAAAAGCTTTGGCCGCGACTCAAACGCGTCTTACACCGTATAGAACATCGTAAAACTGACTTACTACTAATGTACGCCAGTGGTTTTAAACTAATGGCCTCTTTTGGATTTCAGTATCGAGTTCTTTCACACTTTGGGCACATTATTTAAACTTACGACATGTAAAGTCGTAGGGATTTGCGTATGCCGTCTACTTTCATATTCCGAATTCATTCATTCTCACACGCACAAATATTATATCGCAACATAAAGAAACTTATATGATTAGATTAATAATTTATATGCGACAGCTAAATCTCTTTTTCGGCATTCGATGACCACCAACAATAATCACTCAACACCAAACCAATCATTACTAACAAGACAAATCTATCATTACCGTTGAATATTCAAATCCGCGACCCGTACAACGCAAACTTTCGTCACGGGTAATAAATCACTGCGCGAAGCCTCCGGCCAACAGTCGCGGCCGTCACAATGACGCGGCAATCCTATCCATCATTGCGAGGAGGCGAAACTATCCATCATTGTGACGCTGCGAACGTACCCATCGTTGTGAGTACCCATCATGACGAGGCGAGACCAACCCATCACCTCACATCACGTCTCTATTCGAGTACAATGTTATAAATGAAGCGTCACATGCAACTTAAAAAACTTGTCTGATAGACAAACGATTGCTAATTCAATAACATAGAAGTCAAGCTTCATAATCAAAAATAACTTAAAAATACAATAATATCAAGGGGTACTTGACCAGAATCAAATTAAATCGATATCTTTTTTGACAGTGAAAGTAAATTACAACAGATCCTTTAAACACAAGTAAGTCGAATTTAAATTCAAATATAACAAAATAACAGACTAAAAAGACATTCTAGAAGACTTCTGCTTGCGATAACAAAAACCATCAAATGATTATATAAGAAACTATACTAAATTATTCGTATTGCATATATATGCATATGCAAAAACCATGCATAACAATATACATGACATGAAACATTGAAGCGACCTTCGTTTGGGTCACAAATGCAATTAGCGAACAATTCCGACCATAAACAGTACAGTTCTCACATATAAGTGTAATAAATCATTCCTATATAGGATAGACGTGCGTAGACGTCGACTTCCATTATAGGCAAGAGCTTTTTATTCCAGCTAACTATATAACGAGCCCGTTACAATAAATTTGCTCGCTACGGATGTCAAGCCGGACTTGTCACACGGCTTACAAAGTACTGCGTACTGCAGTTTGTAAAATTCGATACGAAATAGCAACGTTACTGGTAAAATAAACATTTTCATATCAATGAATTTCATCGTACTAGAAAGTAGCAACATAGTTTTTTTTTTGTATAAAATATTAGTATTTTTGTTAATTTACTAATATTTCCTTTAACCATTCCAACTAAGCTCTACGCTTGTGCTAGGATATGGTTCACGACAATAGTCGAATGGCGGGATTCGAACCCTCGACCGCAAGATCGGTAGTCCGTACCCCAAACCAATAGGCTATTGGCGCTTTGGAACCTATCTTTTTATAACTGAAACCAATATTATATGTTAGTCTATACAATCAATCTAGATAATTTAATATTGTTTTATATCTTATCACATCTTATAACATTGTCAATGCTTTTATTTTACCTATAAATTAATTGTCAATAGCTACATACTGAATTTATCAATATGAAATGCAACAAACATCGATTTAAACTGTACCATTTTACTAGTTATTAACTATTAAATTGGTTAGTTATTTAGTAATAGTTGTAGTTTATTTTTGCAACAGTGTTGCTCAGTCGCCAATTAGACAACTGAGCACTAGTCGATTGCAGTGACAGCTATTAGACACAGACTCGCCCACGGTTTACTACCGCCCATGTCTACTATCTGGCATGACTGTCTTTGTGATTATATCTACACTAGCTGTTGCTTGCGACTTCGTCCGCGTGGAATTAAAACATAGTCTATTCACTCGCTGATAACAAAGCTTTTTAATGGTGCAAGAATCTTTAAAATCGGCTCAGTAGTTTTTGAGTTATTTTAATATATACAAATATCCAAAAACACAAATCTTTCCACTATAATATTCATATAGATATAGATTAAAAAGCTATTTAAGGATACACATGAAGACAAAGTAGTTTATAAGTATGTTAACATCAACAAAACATTTACATCTGCATTTATACTGCATCGGATATCAAAACCATAACAAATCTCTCTAGTCCAGTTTGTTTTCAGAGGTGGGCGTTGCAGTATGCATGGCCGACCTTGACACTGAAGCCGTGCTTTGCTCCCTTCGTACTGCGCAATCAATAACATTGTTGCTAATGTAGACAGAACATTCAAACTGAGTGAAACTACGAGTACGTAAATCCAGTAAAACTTGTAAGCATAAACCAAGATTGATGACACTAAAATGCTTTCGAATTGTACCATGTTATTTAACGTCATTGAAAATGCAGCCCACTCCTCATTACCTTCCATTAAACTGACGGATTACACATTTATGTAAGGTAATTTCGGTTTTGGCAAAAAGGGGAATAACTTTGCAAAGTTCCGAGAATCATACGTTACGTGCGAGCGTAAATAATTTGCAATAAGATGCGGTGCGTGGAGGGTGTGTGAGGTGTAGGGGGGATCATTAGCGGGTGATTAATGACTCGCTTGTAACGGACCTCTCGTCCCTTCAACTTCGTTAATAAGCCTTCAAAATTTCGTTGCCACCACAGAAATTGCTATGCATTTTTTATCTTTTATGTTGCCTGATATTGTTGTGATATTTCATCATTAGTGCAGTCAAGGAACCGAACTGCGTTAAGACCTCCCTATTTTTTAAAATGACTAGTAAATTTAATTAGCATGGCGCCTATGTCTTATGATGATAAATGGCATTATGAAAAACAAGCTGAATAGCGTTGAGATAAGCACGGTAGAGTGCGCTAAGCAATGGCAGGACATATAAGAGTATACGGTACGTATAGCGGCGCCTTAGGGACATCAGGCTTGAGCGACGATCGCATTGCAATCAATTAATTATCAAGCGGCCGGCTACGCGTCCTGGGTTCAACCAATCTATACTAATATTATAAAGAGGAAAACTTTGTATTTTTGTATTTTTGTATTTTTGTATGTATTGAAATAACTCAAAAACTACTGGGCCGATTTTAAAAATTCTTTCACCATCGGAAAGGTAATTTATCTGTGAGTAACATAGGCTATATTTTATTATTACTAATGTTTAGGAACTATTAATAAACAGCGTGTTTCTGGACGCCGGCGTTAAAAATTCACTAAACTTTAACTATTCTCTGCTTACGCTGCCTAAACCGTTAGAGGTATATAAAAATGATGTATGAAAGAATTGTAGACCTCAAAAAGTTCTACAGAAAAGTCCGCGATAGCATATATCTATCTTTAATGGTTTTCTTACAATAACCACTTTTTTGTTTACAAAATGAATTAAAAACCCCACGCTATTTACAGCGTTCTTTTATTGGTTTCAATATTAATCCTTATCCAAATAAATGCGTTTGTTATCAGGAGAATTTAATGTAGAATAAAATTGTTCTTTATAGTGTTTAAATTGGACTAATAGTTTAGAAGATATCGCGAACACAAACAATAAGGGTAACCGAAAAATCAACTTACAAGCTACCGGGCTTAGAAATTTGGAATCTTGCATCGGTAGATTTCTGTTATTACGTAGATTACTACTAAGTTAATACTTTTGGTAACATGTTGAAAAAAAGGCGAACGTAATAGGTTATATTTGTAATTTCACGCGGGCGAAGTCGCGAGCAACAGCTCGTACTTAATAAATTAGTAAAATAAAATACTATTTATTGACCAAAAAAAAAATTACTGAACACATTAATGAAATAAGAAAAAAAACTATTCTTGGTCAAAAGAAGAAGGCTCAGCTAACGCGGCCTCCACCTTGTCATTGAAGGCCGCGCTGGTTTTCAGCCTCCCCATAACTACTAGTACATGGTTCAGTTTATTATACAGAGAGCAGTTAAGACTACTTCAGAAATAGCTAGCGGGTTAATAGCACGTTAATATATTACGTAGTTCTATGAGTTGTATGGTCGAAGAGAAAATATTTTCTACTGTGGAGTCTTCAAAAAACCTCCGATTGGGGTTTCGATTTGTTAATTACATGGAACCAACAGAATTTGCTAACTTATGTTCTTGATTTCTGATTGTTATATAAGATATACCAAATTTAAATAATTTTCTAACACAGATCAGATATAGAGAAACATCACTAAATGTCAATATTTATTGTGCAATAACTTAAGCCACTGTATTTATGTACATACTTCACGCTTACTTACACATTCCCTGATTATATTTCTCTGTCATCGAATATTTAATTATTCCCCTAACGCACATAAAGACATTGATATTTGGAATTATCGGGGAATCAAATACGAGACGCGTGGTATAAAAATTAACTTACTATTAGTGATCAATAAACCTAAGTGATTTCACTACCAAATGAGCCGGCCGCTAATTAACGAAACCCCATCTTTACCAAACTATTAATCGACAGATAATAAAAACCTTGTAATTTAATAGGCGTCGAACAAGTTATATTATCTATACATATAATAAAATTGGAGTGTCTGTTTGTAATATCAAAAGAAAAATTCCAGATTTCGGTAAGATAATGTATTTGCGTTGCAGATAAAGAAAATCGCATTTAAAACGTTTTTGTCTGTCTGTCTGTCCGCAAGCCGCGTTTGTTCCGGGTAATCTCCGAAACGGTTGGGCCGATTTCGACCGGCCTTATACTGAAGGGTAGCTGACATAGACGGACATTATTTTATCTTAATATTGCGTGGACGAAGTCGTGGGCAACAGCTAGTAGAAAATAAAATTGACTACCGACGAAAGGTTGATGTCCACATGCCGAGATGAAAGATACGGATTCCAATTCGCGTATTAATTTAGTTAAGCAGAACTTTCTTAGGGTTAGTCAATCATTTGTTAAAGACGAAATCATAGACTAATTCAACTCTACAAAGGTCAAACTCAACGATGATCAAACATTAAAATAATGAACAAATGAATAAGCCGTATGAAGTCACTCGAAACTACACATGGTATCGAGTTTATTGAAGTAAGTGACGGGCAATTTATTCATGAACAAGTTGAAATCATCAACACACACATACAAATGCACTAAACAGACACATCTTGGTGTTTATTGACCAAACACGTACACCCTCATAGAGGGATCAATGTATATTAGTTTAATAGGGGAGATGGGCGCGATGGGAAAATAGTTTTATTGTTACTAATAATAATTCCCATCTTAGAGGTATTAAGGAAAATATGCCAGGGTAAGCGATTTAGCCTCGTAAAAATAATGGCTACGAGAAAGGAATATAACTAATAAAAACAGGCCGAAAATAAAAAATCCTTTCTAATCAAACGCAGTAGTCACCTTTTTCATACGAAAGTACTATAAATAGTAAGTATGTTTGATTACCTGACGTTAAACTAATTGTTAATTATTATGATTTTCCAATTGTCGAATTGACCAGATCTCTCTAAATTAGGGCTTTATCCACCTAAATTTCATTATAGTTTTTTGACCGACTTCCCAAAAGAAGGAGGTACTCAATTCGTCTGTATGTATTTTTTTTAATGTGTGTTACGGCATAATTGGCAATAAATTTACATTACATTCAAAACAATATATTACAACTCATACAAATATCAACACACAAGTCATAGTTGAATCGCTAACAATCGGTCGACACGCGTATAAATGTCCCTGCACTAATCAGACACGAGTTACGATCCTCTGAGATTAATCAATGAAACAATAAATGAATAACGTACAAGCCCGATAACCTAACCTAAATTATACAATACTACTCGCTGAAGACGCACTTGTTGCAAAATATAAAAGTAGAATTCCACTGTCATTACACTTATATTGCGTACTAGCTTTTCACGCGACTCTAACTGCGCGAAGTAAAAAACATATTAAGTAGCCTATGTCTTCTAGACTATGTTCTATATTTGTGCAGTCATCGAGATATCAGAAGCTATTTTGTAGATACATTTTCGTCTCTTTCATTCTCTCTAACAGCAAAGACTAAAATTCACAGCAGTGAAGTTCTACGGTAAATGGTCGAAACGATAGTCAATTATTTAACAACTTGACTGAGTGAGGGTTATCTTGGACTAATCATACCTAATGGTCTAGCGTGTATTCATTAGAACGATAATAATTAAATATTACCTTACGCCTTTGCTACTATACTGCAGACTATTTGCTTGCGACTTCGACCCCGTGAAATTAAAAAATAATGAAAGATATAGTCTATGTTACTCACACATAAATTACCTTTCTAATGGTGAAAGAATTTTTGAAATCGGCCCTGTACTTTTTGTGTTAAAACAATACATAAAAAATACAAATCTTTCCTCTTTATAATTAACGAGCCGTTGCTCGCGACTTCGCCCGCGTGAAATTACAAATATAACCTATTACGTTCGTCCTTTTTTTCAACCTATTACCAAAAGTATTAACTTAGTAGTAATCTACGTAATAACAGAAATATACCGATGCAAGATTCCAAATTTCTAAGTCCGGTAGCTTGTAAGCTGATTTTTCGGTTACCCTTATTGTTTGTGTTCGCGATATCTTCTAAACTATTAGTCCAATTTTAATACTGTAAATGACAATTTTATTCTACATTAAATTCTCCTGATAACAAACACATTTATTTGGATAAGGATTAATATTGAAACCAATAAAAGAACGCTGCAAATAGCGTTGGATTTTTAATTCATTTTGTAAACACAAAAGTGGTTATTGTAAGAAAACCGTTAAAGATAGATTTATGCTATCGCGCACTTTTCTGTAGAACTTTTTAAGATCTACAATTCTTTCATACATCATTTTTATATATCTCTAACGGTTTAGGCAGCGTAAGCAGAGAAAAGTTAAAGTTTAGTGAGTTTTTAACGCCGGCGTCCAGAAATACGCTGTTTATTAATAGTTCCTGAACATTAGTAATAATAAAATATAGCCTATGTTACTCACACATAAATTACCTTTCTAATGGTGAAAGAATTTTTGAAATCGGCCCTGTAGTTTTTGTGTTATAACAATACATAAAAAATACAAATCTTTCCTCTTTATAATATTAGTATAGATATATCTACGGTATTAAGCACAACGCAGCTATTATAATTTGCTTCTGCAGCAATCACTTGTGTTATCTGATTTAAGTGGACAAGGACAGTAATAACGTAAAATTATATATCGTTTAACATAAATTGCCATATTTAAAAAAAACATAAACGTACCTCACAATAGTGACAATGTCTATAATTTAAAATCGTTTTACACTAAAGTAGGTAAAAATGTTACATAAACATTCACTAAAGATTAATTTTCCAAAAGAGGAACATTGTTAAAAAAAATGCGTAAAACACCCGTAAAATTTTTGTCGAATGTATTTTAACTGCAGTAAAAATGAAGCATAAAATTACGTTAACCAATTACCAATAAACGATAACGCGGATGTTTATATTGGTCATAATTAAACTAAGATAAATATAGTAACGAGATTACATCAAATGGACCAAATATAATAAAAACTAAACCGTTTAAAAACATACGTACAATAACCAATATTAAAGCAGAGTAAGCAAGTTTGTGATGATTTTATAACTACAATACAGTATATGTGAATTGAGTTCAGTTTACTATTCTGTGTGCATGACCATTTTAGAATTAATTTTAATTCATTACATCTAAAGAGATAGAATCTACAGGCTAGGTTGCGCCTAGAAAGTTACGTAACTAACCAAATTCCAAAGATAGATCGGATCGTAATCGAGAGATATCGACAGCTAGGGCAGGGCAATCGAACCTTGAACGATCGAGTTGGCCCTTTGCATGCCATTTACAGCATTAATCACTCGAGTTATTCCGTGGTTGGACAAGATTGGTGAGATAAGGCCCCGGCGATTGGGCGCGGTGAATGGAAACAAAACAGCCGATCGGAGATAACAATATTATCCGTTATAAATGAATTCATAAGACTATTCGAGACACGTCTCTTGGCTAATGCGTGGCTTTCACCGTGTTAACTGTTACCACGCGTCGCTCTTGCCATTCCTAATTAATACTAGTTTCACACAAGGACAACAGTGAGGCAGTAGATGGTGCAGTACTGCAAATGTTAAAGCAGATAATTGCACTCTTTTAACAGTTCAGTTCTATCTTGACATGTGCTTCAATAGTGCTGCCAACGTGTGAAACTAGTATAACTCTAATGTTTCTTGGCTTTGCTATTCCTATATAAGGTTGATTCAGAGCGTTCTGACTGCATCTTGCTCCTTTCGTCTCAGTCCTAAACGAATTCGTCTTTGCTAGCTCATTACAGGTTTGCCAGTTTTTAGCGGTATTTCTATACCTGAATAGTTAATACGTTAAGCAAAGTTTTATGCACTTCAACAAAAGACAACAAGTTGGCGTATTCATTTTGTGTCTTCTCATAGATCACTAACAACCAATCCCGATCCATTATAGGAAATTGTATCAAAATGATCCGTCTATTGAGACAGTTACATTGTTGGTGTTGCGAATTGATCTGTGCTACTTCGGTGCAAGGTTGCATGTTGAATGGCATCGCCAATTGTTGATGATCAGTCTCAATAGATGCACGTCCGTCTAATTCAGCGCATCCATTTCAATAGATATGAGATTGCTATTGATGCAAATTGCACCCTACTTGATATCAATGATCTTCATGCATTTGATTTGTCAAAGGCCATTCGCCTATTTTCTCGCTCGTAGCCAAGGATTCTTCTGAATGTAGCTGTGGGTTTCCATTGCCAATAGACATAAACAAAGACATATCGTCACCTATCCTCTTGTAAAAATAAATACATCAATATTATGTCTGTACATGTATTTTAGCAAGAAAAAATCATAAAAGTCATAAATCGAATCAGATTTTTTAAAATTCTCATTATACTCGGTAATCTACTATCTAAAAGGCATTTACTAAGCTTCGATTAACTATTTTTGTTTTATAACCTTGGACCAGCTAGTACAAATCTGTCATCGCCAAATGGACAGACAAAACCTCAACTATCAGTTTATGGCAGTGTTTACTGGGGGAGTGCGCACGCGCAGGCGCCGCGTTGCCGGCTCAGGCTTTGGTTAATTCATAAGGTCCTGCGCGGTTCGCGAAGCCCCCGCTTCCGGGCCCCCGCGGCCCCCGCGCTAGCGTGGCACATGGCGCCTCATATACCGGTTAAGGAGATTCAAATGTGACGCGTGGAATGCCTAGAAAAATATATGAGTGCGATACTACTTTGTTTTTATCCTTTCATAGTAGTACAAATACTCAGCGAATAGTTCTAATACAGAAAAATGTGCTTTACGTACTATTAAATTAAAGTTACTTTCAGATTATTCAAATATCACGATAATTTCTTAGGAAATATGGTAACAAAATCATACAGAATTAAGAGAAGGTTGCTATACTATGTTATTTTTGACTAGCTGTTGTTCGCGATTTCGTCCGCGGGAAATCAAAAAAATAATACAAAACAGTCTGAAATCGACCCAGTAGTTTTTGAGTTATTTCAATACATACAAAAATACAAATCTTTCGTCTTTATAATATTAGTATAGATTTAAATGTAAAATTATTAACTTAACATGTGTTTTTTTGCAAATTTGAAAGTATGATCACAAAGAATGTTCAACGACCTTAAAGCTACATAAATGCAATAATGTAAAGTTTACATAAATATTAAACAAACAAAATGCAAGGTCGACTTCGCTACGACCGTTACTTATTAAGTGGAACTTAAGCAAATTTATTCCTTAGCTTAATTTGTTTACACTATAGAGTATCGGTAGTGTTGACTTTATCGATGTTTTTTATACATATTGTTTCTTATAATTGTAATTCTCAACAAGACAAAAACGTAGAAAACGTAAGTGTCCCTTACTTAATCTTAAGTGTATCAACAAATCGTAAAATATTATAAATCTTTAATTACATTCTTCTTAAATTCATTACAAAAACTCATACTGTATTATTTCTTTTAACCTGTTGACTGCCCCAAAATAACTCAGTAGTCACTAAAAACGCTTATTTTATTGCAAAATACCATCATCAAAGGACCATCGTTGATACTCAGAATTCTTTAGTTTCAAAATGCAGAACCCTAGCGAAATCCGTCATAGACTGTCACTCGTCATTTACAGCGGCCGCTGCAGCTACGCACCACCAACCTGTCCTGTAGACGTCTAATTACGTAATTTAACACCCAAAGGACATTTGTACTAACATTGTCGACTGCACTCGATCACGTAACAATTGTAATTTTAGAAATAAACAACGCAACATGTGTACTGTCAGAATTGTCAATTAAATAGAAATAATATATGGCATCAGGTTATTAAATATGTCATTTTTAATACTTCAATTTATCATACACCTAAACACCATCGACTACCAAATTCACTCTTACATCTCAGCCATCATATCTGGTAGTGACGTGCGTATGCATTTTAATGGTCCAATACTGGAGCGTGTAAAAAGCGCATCGTCGGCGACGCAGGGCCGCTGGCGCCGGCGCGCTCTCAGCCAACTTGAGGTATTATCATATTTCAATACGACGCTTACCCATCACTTTTACTGCCACAGACCGCCCCGCCCTATTGTATTCAAAAACCAAAACTCAATTGCTCTCATTTAAAATAACATTAATTTAAAAATACCTTATTGTATTGGTGGATTTTTTTTTAATTTACCAAAATACATTGTTAAGTTCTCATATTCCATTCGAGTTATTTAGATTCCTGGACCATTTAATAAGACCCTTAGATGTACTAATAAAGTAAAAAAGCGAAAAAGACTGCTTAGTTCCACTCCGGCTGGTATCTTTATCAACAATGAGTTGTGCCATTAGCAACCATCACTGTGTCATTACAGCATTCTTTGTGTCGTATGTTTTTGTCGCGGTGCGTGCGCCCGCGCAGTGCTGTCGTGGCGTATTTGTTTTCATTGGACGCGGATTTTCCACGTACACAGTTACGCTTAGATTACTCATGCGCGACCTTAAACGTGTAATCGATGAGAATACGAGTAGAGAAGAACTGCGAGCTAATTGTGCATAAACGATGAGTATTAAACAGGCTCTCTGTCGCACAATTACACTGTAATTGGTAATGCCCGCGACTGGCGCGCTCGCGATGTCGCCATAATGGCGATAATTTGCGTTGTATAACAATTATACAAATAAACAGGCTCTTTTGTATATTTTTGCATCGAGATACAGAAATAGCAATCGTTATTCTATTTCAGTAAATCTTATTTGGTCAGAACACTTTGTCTGGTTAGCAGTCTTTATTTAGACTCACTTAAATCAATCCTTTTTCTTCAATATAACGTAATATTATGTTCTAGTATATGTAATACCAGTTTTGAAACACTATTTATAAATACAAAGCAATAAATTCGCATATAAAATAACAAATAAAGTACAACCAAAAATCTGATATCGTGTCGATAGCGTGTCCTTCGATCGTTCGGAGGCCGGAGGCTGGGATAGGGGGTGTAGAGGGGGGGCGGGGAGGAGGGAAGGCAGACGAAAAGCGAACCGGTTGTTATCGATGGCGAGGCGCGATAGGACGCGGCGCCTGCGCCCCGGACGCCGCCGCCGGAATAATTGGACGCAACAGGACTTCACACCACCAGCGCGCACGCTAATAACACCATCCAAACATAAATATTTAGGACATATTTTGGTAAATAAAAATATAGAATTAAATGTAAGTTATACGTAATTAATGAGAAATCTCTAGTATGTACATATATCAGCTTTATTACCCTTTGCAGTCTTAGCAACATTTTTTTTCTAATAAGTATCATTCAAAACGCATACATCTTACGACAGCTATTGAGAACCGTGAAAACTATAATTCAGTTATCTAGTTAAAATCAATTTCACAATCGGATAGAGGTAACTGAAAGACTATAGTACTGAATTATAAAGGGAGAACATCAATACAAGAAATAAAAAAATTGGTTACCCTATATGTCCAAAAACAACTCTTTCCAACAGGCAACGTCCGAAAGCCGGCAGAGAGGGACAGAATGGACCGGGCAAGGAGCTTAGTGCCTAATAAATTGTATTAAAACACATGACGTCTCGAATGGTGGATTTAAATTGATGTTATATATGATACTGCTATGGAATTTTAGGACGCCGCTCTCACACGGAATGTTCTTAACTGATTTTATCCTTAACGCAATGTACAATATTGAGAGGTGTGGAAATAAATAAAATTTGAAACTTGTCTCCATTAGCATATGCTATTACTTATAAGCTCTTTATTCGTTAAAATAGTTAATATTTTGGTTACCTTCCACATATTCGAGGGCGAAACATATTTCTCAACTGTCAAAATCAGCTGATGACATACAAAAGTGAGCGGATATCAGCCGGGACTTTGGTCTGATCAATCGTCGCTAATGACACAAATTGGATGCGTATTGGAGTTCATCGACCCATCTCGTCCACGTCGCGTAGACGTCGCGGAATCTAGTCGTGAGTATTTCGGTCGCGGCGGACGGTAGCAGCCTTCCTCGCCACATCCACCACCCACACGTATAAATAGCAAGACGGTTTCGTACCGCGACAAGAATAAACTTTATGCGGACTTTACGACACACTAAACGGGCTCATTTAAGGAACCGACATAACCAAATTAAGAAAACCCCGCATAACACATCAATTGGTAACTTCGTGTGTCAAGTTAAATGGTTTTTTTTTTTTTTTTTTTTTTTTTTTTTTTATATCAAAAGGGGGCAAACGAGCGGCGAGAACACCAAGGTGGTCAACGACGCCCATGGACATCCGCAACACCAGAGGAACTACAGATGCGTTGCCGGCCTTTGAGGAAATGATATGCTCGCTTCTTGAAGGACCCTAAGTCGTATTGGTTTGGAAATACCGCCGAGGACAGACCGTTCCACAACGCGGCTGTGCGGGGCAGAAAGTTCCGCGAAAACCGCACGGTTGTGGAATGCCAGCCATCGAGATGGTGAGTATGGTACGTGGCGGTCTGTCGTGTCGTCCGATGACGGAACTCGGCGGCAGGAATCGTTCCAAACAACTCCTCGGAACACTCCCCGTGGTATATGCGGTAAAAAATGCAGAGGGAACTGACGTCCCTCCGCAAGGCCAGAGGATCTAGCCGATCGGTAAGAGCTCGGTCGTCGACGATTCGAGTCGCTCTCCGTTGTATGCGGTCAAGTGGAAGAAGCTGGTATTGGGGTGCTCCCGCCCAGAGGTGCGAGCAGTACTCCATGTGGGGCCGAACTTGCGCCTTATAGAGTTGAAGGCGGTGGCCCGACTGGAAATACTGCTTCGCCTGCTGAGCACACCCAGCTTTTTGGAAGCCAGCTTAGCCTTGTCTTCCAAATGACCGCGAAACTGAACGTCACTCGATATGTCAACGCCGAGAATACCGATACTGGCTGAGGCAACCAGGGGAGTGTTCCGAAACCGGAGATTGACGACGAAGGGATCTTTTTTAGCGGTAAAGGCGCATACTTGTGTCTTTTTAGGATTGAAATCGACAAGATTTTGTCGACCCCAATCCGAGACTTCACCCAAGAGGGTCTCCAGCTCAGACACAAGTTTGTTCCGGTTCTCATCGGCAGTGGCCCGAGAAACATTAGCGCGGGCCGTGTACAGTGCATCACCGGTGCTATCGTCTGCATAACAATGGATGCTGCGTATTCGCAGCATGTCATTGATATGCAGAAGAAACAGGGTGGGCGACAGTACACAGCCCTGTGGGACTCCAGCGTTGATTGGTTTCGGGTCAGAGCATGCACCGTCGACAACGACCTTGATGCTCCGACCCTCCAAAAAGCTGGAAATCCAGGCGCAAAGTTTCTCGGGCAGCCCGTAGGAAGGCAACTTCGAAAGAAGTGCTTTGTGCCACACCCGATCAAAGGCTTTGGCCACGTCCAAACTAACTGCCAGGGCCTCCCCCTTGCCTTCGATCGCCTCCGACCATCGATGCGTGAGGTACGCAAGGAGGTCACCAGCTGAGCGACGCTGACGGAAACCGTACTGGCGGTCGCTGATCAGCTGGTGCTCTTCCAGGTACCTCATGAGTTGGCAGTTGATGGTGGTTTCCATGACTTTCGAAAACAAGGGGGTAATGGCAATCGGCCTGTAGTTGGACGGATCCGAGCTGTCGCCTTTCTTAGGGATCGGGTGTATAACGGCAATCTTCCAAGACTTCGGGACGGTGCCGATGGAGTACAGGAACCGGAACAGGCGCGTTAAAACCGGTGCCAACTCAGGAGCGCAAGACCTAAGCACAATGGGAGGAATCCCGTCTGGCCCACTCGACTTATTGACGTCGAGAGATTGCAGCGCTATTCGCACTGATCTCTGACGAATCTGGATTTCCGGCATAAAGGTGTCGCCGCACGGGATTTTCGGCGGCGAGGCACCTTTGTCCTCCAGAGTCGAGTTAGACGCGAAAAGAGAGCCCAAGAGATCGGCTTTCTCTTTTGCGGTATGGGCCAACGAGTTATCCCCCCTGCGCAAAGATGGTAGAGACGGCTTACAGAAATTCCCCTGGACAGCCTTGGCGAGTGACCAGAACGCACGAGTCCCAGAGGGAAGGCGCACTAGTCTCTCACCAATGCTGGCCACGTGTTCTGACTTTGCCTTGGCAATCACTCTTTTGAAGGACCTGGAGGCAGAGTTGTACTTCTTTTTCTCAGCCCAGGTCCGGTAGCAATCCTGCTTGTAGCGCGCAGCTAATTTGCAGGATCGACCAAACCAGGGCCGAGAACTGCCCCCGATGGGCACGACAGATGATGGAATAAAGAGTTCCATCCCCTGAAGCACCACATCAGTGACAGAATTAGCAACGGCATCGGGATCATCCAGCTTGAAGCAAACTTGCCCCCATGGGTAGGATGCAAAGAAAGACCGCATCCTATCCCAGTCTGCTGACCTGTAGTGCCACACTCGGCGATGGCCATTCGGTTTGAACCGTGGGCGGCGCGAGAGAGGCACTGTGGTCCGGATCAGACAGTGGTCCGACGAGCCCAGGGGGGCGTCGACGGAACCAAATAGCTGTCCGGATGAGAGGTCAGCAGAAGGTCCAACAGGGAAGGTGTATGATCTTCCACATCTGGGATTCGCGTTGGCGAGGTAACCAGTTGCGTCAGATCATAGGACAAGGCAAAGTTACTTACAAGTCTACAATGTAAGTTTTACATATACACAGAAGAACAATATTTAGAAGTAATATGAATACAGAGGCTTCAGAGAAGCCGATTTAAAGGTTCACAGAACTAAATGCACTCATCTTTGATGTTGCAAACGCATACGAATGTAAACAAAGACAAGCGGTACCAGATACTTTGTATAGTCGCCGCCGCGGCGCCGCTTTCATAAAGTAGACGTCAATGTACAAAAAAATATATCAATTCAGTTTTTAATACGGGATATTTTCGTAACGAATCATTTTATGTTGCCGCGCTCAATCGTAAAATTCCGCACTCGACGCAAAACAGGCAGATAAATATTAAACGATGCTATTTCACAGCGAATAAAAATCGATTTCTATTATGTGAAAAAAAAAAATTCAGTTTTCGGTGAACAATTATTATCGCCATTTTTTAGAACTGTTTCGTCTATCAAAGTTAATACGTTTATCTGTATAAGCGAAAAAATACTTTAAAAAAGACTGGAATCAAGTGTGCAAAACCACTAAATCTTTTATTATCTAAATCAGGTAGTTTAGCCACGAGCTAAATTTAAAAAAAAAAACCAAAGGTGTGAGTGCGAGGGCCGCGCGTGGGAGTGGCGCAGTGAAGCCGCAAGCGCAGGCTCGGCCGCTACACCAGACTAATTAAAATGATTTTGTTAGCTGTCAACGAGAGATAAAAGTTAGCTTTGATGTCGCCGCTTTATTCCACAAGCGACGTTACTTTTAACCGCAACAAAATGGATAATAGATGGTACGAATCAGTAATTACTCAAGCTTACGAATAAAATGATTTGTTGCGACGATATCAAAATATTTAAAAACCTACGCAAATATACAGAGTAAGATAGATAAATAGAGATCGTTTAGTGTACTGGTTGAAACTCCGGGGCTGCGCAGGCGGTCCGTCTGATATACAACGCAATAAATTACTTTTTTAACTCGTCCATCTATCAAGACGAATAACGACAGAGGAAATCGATGAAACTCAAGACTTTAAACTAAATAAATCTTTGTGATATACGTGATTTTTAATTTATATCGATATAAAATTAGTCGTAATAAAATCCCGTTCGATGAAAGCACCTAAATTGCTTACTGTCACGTCATGGTCAAGGTATATGGAAGCAATATGTTTAACAAAATACGGTTCTCAATATGAAACTAAAAGTGTCCAAACATTTTCAATTATATTAGACATAATCAAATTTTCCGTCAAAAATATCACTAAAAGAAATAGGCTCTGAAGTCCACAATTTCGCCATTAAATAAACAGTAATGTGCGAGCAAAATAATTTATTTGCTGTCTGTTTCCTAGACTGAGACTGACAATCCAGATTATCATTTAAAGTGAAACGTGCGTCGCATTACGATTGACGCGAAATCTGCGCGTATCGGATAACGCAACGCGCCATATGGCGTTGCAAATAACACGCCATTTTCCCTCAGCATTAATAAACGACTTAAATGTAGGTTAAATCACATCATTAGTGTTGAATACAATTAATTGATATAGAAAAGTGGACATTAATTGAGAGAAACTGCAATATCGACAAAAAAGGTTTCATTATCGCCTTAAAAGCGTTATTATACAGTCAGGTATAAACATGTCAATTATTCTTACAGCAATGTAGTCAATGTCTACATTAATTAAGATCTTAATAGATTAATATAAATTAAAGACATAAAAACAGTTGCTAACATCCTTAACGGTGGCTTTCTACTTTGATCGACCTGTGAATTAGAATTGTCCATTATCAAACTTGCCACTAAGTTTATAATGGATCTAAATGAACACAATTATCAAAGTAAAACTTATGCCAACATGTCATTTACGTTCCTACTTACAACATAAGTTGAATTCTCAGATACGTCTGTGAGAAATTGCACACGAATTCCCGTTCGCGATAAAACGTTCACTTGATTTATGTAAAGAGATTTCTTTTATTTAAATTTATAGTAGACAAACATGCGTTAGTAACATAAAATGTCAATAGAATAGAGATAAGAGAAGTATTGCATTGTATTTTATTCAAACAATAGACAATTCAAATCTTTTAAAAATATCGCTTGTTCGCACTTCGGATAGATTGTAGATAAAACACTTAAATTATTGTCGACATTATTGAAAAAAAATCTAAAAGCTTTCGGAAAGAGCGAAGCGTAAAGAAATTGTTTATATCACTCTCTCGAAGAGGTTTATTTCGTATATTTGTTGACGATTGACTTGTTTTTAGTTCCTCCCTTCATAACAGTAGACTAGAAAGTATTACGCAACTAAAAGTTTCTAAACTTAAAAAACCTTACCCTTCCTTATAAAACCTTCTTAAAAGTAAAAAAGCAATAATTTCAAGCATCGCTCATTTCCGACGACAGTATACAAACGAGCCTTTTTATACGTACGACTAACTTTTTAGTGTAACAATGTGGGTCTAACGAAAGGATTAGAGCCGGTGCCGGAGCCCGTTAATGAGGGATCTTTGTGCGACGCCTGCGCCCCCTCCCGCACTCCCCGCGATCCCCGCACGCCCCTCCGCCACGGGATATCGTTTATTAAAGCGTAACCAGCGGACATTTACATTTTTAAATTATAACGTGCGAGTTCGGCCTACGCTGCCAGTACCTTCGGATTGTTATAAGAAACCACAGTATATAAAAATTAAATCAATTTTGGGTTTCTTGACATTCCCTTAACGCTGATACCTAGGTCTGAAATTACGATAAAAGCATCAACTATGTTCAAATTAACAATTTATTTTCAAGAGAAATGCAATAATAGCTGGTTGCTGTCTACATAAGACGGAATGCAATAACAACAAAGTGTCTTTGGATAACATTTCTCCAAGCCGCAAGCGGCGCCAACGCTCCAAACCTACAGCCGATGTGTACTTAACGGACCGACGGAAGCTTTTGACTATAGAGAAACGGACTAAGCCAAAGTACTAAAATAGATTTTGCCACTTTTGAGAGCGGTGAAAAAATATAACGATGGTTCATGTTGAAACATCTTTACGAACGTGTACTGACTCAAACAACCTCACACCCAATACTAGCTAGTTTAGAATTTATTGTTCGTTTTTCACGAGGTGAATGTGCGCGTTTTACAGATCCTGTTTATTAATAGTCAAAGATATACAGTAGCTCTTGATAAAAGCCAAAGAGAAATATATTCAATACAAATATTGACATATCCAATGAGGTGGTTAAATCATGCGGATGAAGTGAATTCATACGCCGTCTAAAATACTCACCGCTTCGTGTTTGCTTTTAAAAAATGTCGTGAATATTTTATAATGTTTTACACAACACTAAACAAGTTGAAGGTTTTTGTTTACAATTATGATAACATGATAAAATCATCTATGGAGTTAATATCTATACATAACTTTTTAATTTTATCAAACGTTATAGAATAACTTTACAAAAACATTATAAGTATTAAAACTTCAACCAGAAGATCTAAAGTACTTAAAATAACTTTAAAGGTGAACCAAAAGTCAAAACCATATATCAAAATCGATTTCTTTGCATATCGACTGACGGACATTTGAAAAGAAATTATACGTATAGAAATCATATTTCACACAACCAACGGACAAGAACCTGCGCGTTGTAAAAAACCACAATAACTTTGATACGAACATGAGATGTAAATGTCACCTACAAATTATGAATCCCGCCTGGCTGTAACTTGTCTAGGATACTTATAAAGTCACCTTATTCCATATCACGTCAAACATCACACACACGTTATTTTGTGAATAAACTTTCGACATGTGATTTACAGACTTTTTCCAATTAACCTAGGAAAATAACAAATGGACGGCATTCTCGATCGATCGGTGACTTTTCAAGTCTAAGATGCGGTTATTCATTTCGAAAAGGGCATCAATAGTACCTTTTGTGGTGATCTTATGCAGCTGCGGTGTCAGTCAAGCGGACAGCGACGCATTCGACAATGGAGCGCTTCAAAACTTAGTGGAACCATTAAGATGGTATTGTTTTTTTAATCTGTATAACAGACGAATGTAGACAATTGTTTTCATTTCTATTGGGGATGGGGTTACGAAAATTACCGAGATCATATTTCGAATACGCGTAGAATAGAGTTACATGACTTTGGAGTTTAGACATGTAATTTTTGTTATACCATAGCAGCAGTTTATACGCAATTATAGAGCTAAAAAGCAAAAATAAAAAAAAACATCACGTAACAAATATTTAGACATATAAATATAGACGTAACGCCGTCACGCGATAGACACTGTTTATAGACGACCTTGTTAAATTATTGGGACACAACAAATAAAAACTGTGGCGTCCTCTAAAAAACAGACTGCACGGATTCCGCGCGCTAATTCTGTAAACATGTACCTATGGGGGCGTCGTAATACGTTCTTCGGTGCAGAACAACTGCATTTTGTCCACACAATTTAACTGACTTTGATTCATATTATTACAGTCCAGTCTTCATTGTCGTTAATCCAGTAGTACATTTACCACAACTCTCTTTTTTTACAAATATATAACGACTAGCTGTTACCGTGCGGCTTCATCCGCAAGAAAATATAAAAACTTTATTTTATTGTTTACATTTGTCAAATTCTCAATTGCAAATGTCAAAATTACCGTTATTATAATAACCTTGATTCCTTAATGTTGGCAGATTGTAGTTTATGGTCCCTTTCTCACATGAATGTTTTTTTTTCAATATATTTACCCCCTTTGTTTAATAGCGTGAAAATATACAGCCTTAAGCATGTCGTAACTGTGGGGCTTTTTTTTTTAAAGAAAGAATTATTCGAAAATATGCTGTGTTTGCTGACATCCTATGCCACGAAGTAGTGTGTGTTTACGATTTTTTATATTAGTATAGACAAGCTTTGCTCAGTTATTTTCTTGATAGTGCTGCCGCGCCTGCGCCTGCGCCACCGTAGTATTATTGTGAAAACGAAAGATTGTTTTCGATATTACCTAATTACCATAACATCACAGCGAGGTGTTTACTGTTCACGATCGGCTAGACCAGGGGACATTAGTCACGGCCTGCTAATTACAATATCAGATAATACTACTATCAAAATGCGCAAGAAATTAAAAATTTCGGCAGTCACAAAAGGTAATAAGAATCAAAACTACTATTGTCCAAATAGTTCTGTGACCAAATAAATTTAAGTCCATTATATACTTTATATTTTATCATTTTAAATATATTTTTTTTTTTTTTATGTTATAAAGTGGCAAACGAGCAAGCGGCCACCTAAATCCGCCAATATGGCGAAGCGACCGCTGCCCATAGACATCTGCAATTGCAGATGCGTTGCCTACCCTAAATCGACGGAGGAGGAGACGCACATAAAGAGGATATTTCCCCTTCCTATACGTCTCCTCCACCGTCAAATCCACTTTCCCATCCAATCCTTTCCTAATAAGAAGAGGGTGGAACGGAAAAGGGACTAAAATTGGGCCTCCGGCACCACACTCATCAGACGAAACGCGGAATTGCTCCCACTTCACGCCAGTCTTCTGTGTGGTCGTGGTATTACACCGGGCGAGCCGACCCATTCGTGCGAAGATGTTAAAGCGGGCTCTACCACTGTAAAATATATAAAATGTTACTATTACCATACACAGAAGTAATCTTTAAATTAATTTACTTTCATTGTAACATTGACATAGGCAAATTTTTAATAGATTAAAAAAGATCAAGCGGGCCTCTACAACATTCATCATAACACCCCTGCCCAATAATCAATAAACAGTGGCATGTCGATATATAAATAAATATTAATCGATGTCTTACAAGGCGCCTCCGTCATAGCCCACGCTTCTTAAACATTTAGCATAATGAATAGATATTCAACCGAAACTCGGGTTTTATTATATGTTAAAAAAATTCGTTAGCTTTGATAACGCCGCTGTTGTGTTCTACGTTTACGATTGAACGAATGATATTAATTAAAGACGGACCGCTGTCAACATTTTTTACAATTTAACTATAAATCTAGACATCGAGAACATATTGTGTGCTGAATATAAAATTATTTGTAGTTACAATCTACAAATTCAGCTTGTTTACTTAGATTACATAAGCTTCAATTCATTTTGTTTTGTTTAATTTAAGCCCAACAATTCTTTAATCCCAAGTACCTGCAAAACGTAATCCGGCATCAATTTTCTTTTCAACTTGCATCAATTGAATCCAATAAAGCGTATATAAGCCATTCGCATCACAAATTGTTACTTGGAATTCATTCCGAACATAATTCAATCTTTTATCTGGCGTGCGTACTATGAATAGGAAGACAATGCTTTAAGTAAATCCGGGAAAACAGATAAAATAGTGAATACATAAAAAATATTCTTGTTTCTGCTACTAAAAATATCGTTTTATTTGCCTTTCTGAAACAGTCAAAATAAATTAAAACAACGCTTTGATTTAAATTTACATTTATGTACGATTAATGTACTATTCAATTTTGAATATTATAAAATACAAGTCCTTACGATGTCAAAATTCATGGTATCTGTAGTTTGTATTAGAAGTCGGTCGGGGCGGGCATCTCGCCGTCGCCCGATTTCTTTCCGTCTCGTGTAATTTTGTAATTTAACAGTAGCCCTCCGTTTATCTAAATGGACCAATGGCATCGGAAATGTTATTTTATACGATGATTTGACCATTAGAAAAATATAGAGTGCTTTTGATGATTATGGTTGTCAGATTCCGCGATACAAAATATACTGTACTTTATAATAAGTATTATTATCTTATTTTTTTTATTATTAAATTGAAGTGTTTATTGTCTTTATATTGTACTAGCGGATTACCTACAAATTCAGCTTTTTTACTTAGATTACGTAAGCTTCAATTCATTTTGTTTTGTTTAATTTAAGCCCAACAATTCTTTAATCCCAAGTACCTGCAAAACGTAATCCGGCATCAATTTTCTTTTCAACTTGCATCAATTGAATCCAATAAAGCGTATATAAGCCATTCGCATCACAAATTGTTACTTGGAATTCATTCCGAACATAATTCAATCTTTTATCTGGCGTGCGTACTATGAATAGGAAGACAATGCTTTAAGTAAATCCGGGAAAACAGATAAAATAGTGAATACATAAAAAATATTCTTGTTTCTGCTACTAAAAATATCGTTTTATTTGTCTTTCTGAAACAGTCAAAATAAATTAAAACAACGCTTTGATTTAAATTTACATTTCTGTACGATTAATGTACTATTCAATTTTGAATATTATAAAATACAAGTCCTTACTACGTCAAAATTCATGGTATCTGTAGTTTGTATTAGATGTCGGTCGGGGCGGGCATCTCGCCGTCTGGGGCCCGATTTCTTTCCGTCTCGTGTAATTTTGTAATTTAACAGTAGCCCTCCGTTTATCTAAATGGACCAATGGCATCGGAAATGTTATTTTATACGATGATTTGACCATTAGAAAAATATAGAGTGCTTTTGATGATTATGGTTGTCAGATTCCGCGATACAAAATAAACTGTACTTTATAATGAGTATTATTATCTTATTTTTTTATTATTAAATTGAAGTGTTTATTGTCTTTATATTGTACTAGCTATTGCTCGCGACTTTGTCCCCGTGAGACTACGTTATTTACTGATAACGTAGCTTTTTAATGGTGAAAGAATTTTTAAAATCGACCCAGTAGTTTTTGAGTTATTTCAATACATACAAAAGATACAAATCTTTCAACTTTATAATATTAGTATAGAAGTATAGATGTAGATGTACAAAAGGCAGAAGCTCGTGTAGCCTCAGGCACCAACGAGGACTTTATCAATACTTTGCGATAACCGCAAGGCCGCGCCGCAAAACACCTTCCAAGAATTAATTAAGTTAGCGAATTTTTCTTTCAAATTCTTATCAAGCAGGTTTAAAAATCAACTATATTAATCACCATAACACCTAATCTACACAAATTGCACGGGCGTTTTTATATCGCGCGTTAAAAAAACGTTACAATAGAACAAGCATTTCCGTGTATCTGTTCATACGGCAGTGCTTTGTAACCCGCAGTATTGCATTATGAGCGCTAGTCGAATTAAGAGTGCTTTTAATGCGTATAAGAACGAGAGCGTTAAAAAAGCGCCCGTGCGAACTTTAGGCTTATATTTAAAACCGTATAACGCTCTCAGTATTTTCAGAGTGGAAGGAAATTGATTTAACACCTTTCACTTCGATTTAATTACACCAAGTCAATATAGAAATTAATAGTACCGTATTCAGATTATATTGCTTCATGAACGACATTAAAACCACAAGAATGCAACAGAGTGTAAAATATGCGCTTGGAATGCCAAACTAATAAACGCTACATGATACGTAGAATATTGTATTAAACTGTTAATGATAAAATTAATTAAGATTGCAACTTACATTAAGATAAAAAGACTTAAGATTTATGTATTAATATTTGGAAAAATATTCTTAGTGAACCTTAATAAACCTCATCCAAGTGTACGTGATATTTTCTTTGCAAAAACACTTTGTTATGGAAACACGTCACAATTTTTACGTACCTGTAACAAGAGAAAAATAATTATTACATATAATTGAATAGTTTTAATAAATACATAAGCAATTAATATCTTCAACCAACTGTTCGTAACGAACGTTACCTTCTCTTTTAATTTAAAGACGTAAAGTACTGAGGGCTTATTAGGAATATTCGTGAAAACGTTTCCGTAACGTGATCGACAAAATTTTTATTAGATTTGTGCAGCGCTCCTACCGGACGTAAAGTAAACCAACAAATCTTCAAACGTTTTTTGTCGATGACGTTACGAAAACTTTCTCACAAATATTCGTGATAATCTGCATTGGGGATAAATATATCCGAATTAGATTGTATATGTAGACTTCTATTTTCTTAATAAGGTTATTACGCCTGTTGCAAAGGTCTGCAAGTGTATTAATTGTAAGATAAGGAGGTCGTGTCGGCGCCGGCGTTGCCAATACACTGACACGATGTATAATCTCTACTGTACGAACAACAACACGCACCCACCATATTACATAAATTAAATTTTCATACAAACACATTTGTCATCTAGGATCGAAAAGAAACTTTCGAACTACATATTCACAATAGTATATACTCCGGGCAAACTATTCCTCTACATAAACTTGACTCTATCGTTGTTTTGGCCGCAGTTTAAGAGAAAAACTTTTAATGTAGAAGATTTGCTGATATTACGTTATTTTCATTATATTATTTCGTATATCTTTAATTTCTTATTTTTATATATAATATATTTTACATGATTTGTTATAAAAAAATAAAACATATTATATAAAAAAATAGAACTCCACCGGCTGCGGAATCCGATGACTCAAGCAACCAGTGGTCAGGGCTGCAGAGACAGGAACCTCCTCACAATACGTGCGGTTTCCAAAATAACCGCCTTTTGTATCGGGCCCTTAATCCAACTGTCTAGCGAGAGCTTCTTGAGATGTTGGTCGAAGCTCTTCGCTATTAGCCCGTGCACCGAAACGACCATCGGAATAATGGTAGTCGATTTCATACGCCACATGGCGGTAACCTCGTGAGCCAGATCCAAATATTTTAATAATTTTTCTTTTTCGGCTTTCACGAGATTCTCGTCATGTGGGATAGTGATATCGACTAACATTACACAACTCTCAGACCGATCTATTATTACTATATCAGGTCTATTGGCAGCAATAGTCCTGTCCGTAATAATAGATCGATCCCAGTAGAGCGTGATACGGCTATTTTCCAGAACTGGTGAAGGCTGATATTGGTAATATGGTACCTCAGATTCCACAAGAGCATATTTAAGGGCAAGTTGCTGATGGATAATCTTGGCCACTTGGTTATGTCTATGCAAGTATGCACCGTCCGCAAGGCGAGAACAACCGGAAACGATATGTCACATAGACTATTATATTATTCATTATATTATATTATATTATTTCATTATATTATTACGGAGAAAATAACTTGTTTCCCATACAATTCCTTCACTATTACATCCATGTAAACAATCCATGTCTGAAGCGCGAGCGAGGCGATAAAACTTGTAATTAACGAGCGAAAACGCGGAGCTGTTAAACGATCATAAAAATTATATCCAATTCAAAAATTACATTAAGTTTATAGCCGTTGCTAACACGGATTGTGTTTATGTCGATAAAAATATGAATTTACATCAAAAATCACAAGTTATTATAATATTATATTGGGATAAAAGATTATCCATACTTGTTAAAGAGAACATTCATTTCCAGATATTTATCGAGTTATTGAGGATTTATTATAAACTTTCAATCGCGCAATCAGCGAGATAAATCTACACATGTATGGATAAATTTCCAATTACGTTAAAGGTTAAGCCACAAGCTTTATTGTAGTAGTATTTGAACCTTATTCAAATGTTCCCAAGCCTCGTGATAAATAAAGGCATAACCCACGCGGGTATCTAATCGAGGGCGGTCATAATCGATTGTCAACGCACCGGCTACGAAAAATTAAACGACACTTACTCCGAACAAAACTCCGCCGTCATAAATCGAGCGCGGCCGACACAAAAACAAGCCCAAAAAGAGTTAAGCGTTCGGGAGATCGTCGAATACAGATTACGGGGCGCAGGTGTTAAATAAAAATAACAAAATTGGACGCGGGCGAGGTAAAAAGAGGATCGGAGGCGGCCGCGCGGCGCCGGACCCGGCATTATTTCGTTTGCAACGCGCCTCCACTAAAAAACGACGTGTACCCGTCAAGTTAACCGGCAAGAGCACACCTTCGACACTCGCTGTGGCCGGCCCGCCCCAATACGCAACATTGCCGATACAAAATATACATAGCCGACTGGCACACACCTAATAAGGATTCAAATCGTCAAGAGTCTACGGAAAAGGACATACAAACGCCATCGTCCGAATTAATGCGAGTCAATCCTTTTAAAGCCGGGAAAGCTGGGATTACCTAAGCTGTAAGGTTTCCTGTTACGGAGAATCGCGGCTCGAGTAATGAGCGGCCATTTTGTGTCGATCAAAGACGACCAGCAATTAAAGACAGCTAATCTCTTTCCCGCGTAATTCCAAATTGCGTATGTCAGTGTTGCCAGTGCAAAAACTACATGCATTTACACGCACGTCAACTGAAATCGATATATAGCTACACCAGTCCGTAATTTACTGATCATATATTAAAAAAACAATGTTTTTATGTAGTCTGTTATTTTAAATGAATATCCAAATTAAAGTAAAATTGGTGACATCATGTCTCTACACTTTATGTCTATAAAAATGCATAGTATCCAACACTGTACATATGCCGTCCAAATGCTTAATATCAACAAATCACGAAGACGGAAAACTACTAAGCTTTGACGGCAAAGGTAAAGCCGTAAATATCACCGAATACCCGGTTGTCGGCATAACACCACCGAAGTCGGCATTACGTTAGACTAAGCCCTCTCCTAATTAAGTGCCGGGGATAAATAAATATGTGGATTATCGCACCATCTCGTGAGCTGCTCGATATAGAATTCAGTATGGAACTTTAAGCTCCCCTTAGCTTTAGGACAAGTATGCAGGATACGAGATTTTAGATATTGAGCAACCAAGAGTATGGTACATTTTTTTATAGGTACACCCATGACAAAAATCGAACTTTATAACCGTACTAGCTATCCGTGACTCCGCCCGCGTGGAATCAAGAAAAAAAAATGTGGCCTGTGTTCTTCCAGATTATCCTCTACGTCTGTACAAAATTTTGTCGAGATCCGTTCAGCGGTTTAGGCTACAAACTCTAACAAAAATCCTTCCATCTTAACTTTCGCATTTATAATATTAGTAAGATTTACCAATGTTTCGTAAGGCATTCAGGACGTTTGATGACGTCATGGGTTCGTGTATCATGTTTTTCGGGTAGTCAAGTAAACTACAGCATATAACTTACATAGAACCGGCTCTTAGGTAAGCATGTAACCGGGCACGATCGTATACGTGGTCGCGGATACAGAGCCATCTGTGGAAAAGTTGTCAAAACACGAGATCTCAGTATAAAGATAGCCGAAACGAGACGAGTTTATGATTCCTGTGATGTGATACTGTGTTAACTTTGTCACTAAGCTACAACATAAGATATGATCTCTTTTTAAAAATCGTGAATTCTGAGAACATGCGACTTGATTACAACCAATTATGTTTAACGACAAACGTTTTATCCTTTTCAAAGGTAAAAAAAAAACAGATACACTGATAACAATAAAGATGTTTTATTTATTTATTTATTTACTAGCTTTCGTCCGCGACTCCGCCCGCGCGGAATAAAAAAAAATAAAAGCAAGTAGCCTATGTGTTATTCCAAAATATCCTCTACACATCTATGCCAAATTTTATCGAGACCCCTTTAGCAGTTTAGGCTACAAACTCTAACAAACATCCATCCATCCATCCATCCATCCATCTCAACTTTCACATCATATCATACTTTCATACTAATATTATAAATGCGAAAGTTTGGATGGATGGATGGATGGATGGATGGATGGATGGATGTTTGTTAGAGTTTGTAGCCTAAACGGCTGAACGGATTTCAATGAAATTTGGTATAGATGTAGAGCATAGTCTGGAAGAACACATAGGCTACTTACTTTTGTTTCTTTCAATTCCACGCGGACAGAGTCGCGGGCGAAAGCTTGTTTATAATATTAGTAAGATTTATTTATTTATATGAAAGGATAAACAGACACTACAACGTACTCTATGCTTATTTAGCTTTGATTACATCGTTTGATTACCGCATACCTTTGCAAGACTTTATACAAGTTTACAAAAATGTACTAATACATAGATCGTAGCAACTTAAAAAACTCCACCTTAAAGTAAAAAACATGTCGATATGTAACATAAATAAGTAGGGGATATTTAACAAGTCTAACATTTGCTCGTCAATCTGAGTTGGTACTCAGTAGACATCACGTCCGAACTAATTATACGCTCTAAGGAAAAACGTTGCGCGCAAACATCTAAACTGTGCAATAAATCCACACAAGATAGAAAATGGATGTGGAACGTACATTGCTACAATTAAAGTGAATTAATATATACTTAAGCGTTCCCTTAGTATTGATTTTTTAAACTAAATTAATAGTAAAGACTTCTTAATTTGTTAACCATAATAATCACACTACATCACATCGAAATTACTATTTACCAAGTTTTAACCGTTCTTAATTCGTTTGTCAATGAACATTTCAAAATTGTTAAAAATAGGAAATGAGTTAATTTTCAATAGGAAGTTAATTTACTTTAGCCGTGGGAATGTTAGCTGTTAAGAGAACTCCAATTTGAAGATCGTTTATTTACCTTGATTTCTTCCTTTATTATGATTGAATTTAGTCATGATTAAGGCTTCCGTTAAAAAGTGCCTTCTGAATGTTGAATGACTGTTAATTTCTAAATACGCTCAAATCTTAGTGGCTCAATACATTATGCTTTAAATGCAGATTTCAACTCGACCGTATACATCATCATCGAAAATAATCAACACGCAACGCGTCGATTCCGTCGTTGTTTAGCATAGTTATGCGTAAACGTACAACTGCGCAAACTATGTAACGAATTGGTAAGGAAATCGAGCGGAACGCGATACTTTGCTTACAATCTAAACGGGGCTTTGTTGTAAAACAAATGCCTCATTTTAGAGGGGTAACGCCCTAGATTGTAAGCTCGCCTTCGCCAACAACAATACGTTCTTAGTATTTTCACATTGGGGTCGTTGACTTGTAAACAAACGCGATTCGTGCCGAAATATACGCACGATCGTATACTGACGTAATTACCCGTATTGGACATGAGCGTACTTTACGTTATGTTCACTTGCAAGTCACTGCAAATTATAATATCATTAGCTTTCGCCCGCGACTACGTCCGCGTGGAAATAAATGAATCAAAATCGAGTAGCCTATGTGTTCTTCCACACTATCCTCTACGTCTATGCCAAATTACATCGAGATTTATTCAGTCGTTTAGGCTACAAACTCTAACAAACATCCATCCATCCATCTAAACTTTCGCATTTATAATATTATAATAGTAAGATGAACTTTCGTGCAACTTTATTTCATACAACCCAGTATTCACAAAGCCGTAAAAGCCACCTAAAACTAGATTTAACGGACAAAATCTAAACTAAGGATCTCCTTAAGTTAACAATTTCTGTAAGTGTTACACGAAATTCCTTTAACGCATAACGATCAATACAAATTACGTCTATCAAGATTTCGCCACAAATGCACTTACCGCCTCTCAACGAGGACAAAGCACGGATTTTTCAATCTACCCTTACATCGGAGATCGTATCTGACAAGCACGAGCACGTATACACGAAACGCAACCATAAGGAAAAGGTTTATTCCCACACTGAGAGCATAAATACAATAATAATATCAATAGTAAAAAGTTATCTAAGTTCGTAAGCATCGCTAAAGCAAAAAATTCCAGTCCAACTCTAGCGAAACTACTACTACTACTACTACTACTAATCGTATATCAATACATTAAATTTTTCGTAACTTCTACCTACACCATTAGTATATCTTCATGAACCTTTATCCGTTTCCAATCTTTATATTCAACGCAATAATAGTACGTGTACCGGGAATCGTATTCGAAGTGGTTACATTACATCGGGCTATGGATTCGTCACGGGTACAGTCGCAACGCATTAAGGTATAATGCGGATCTCATGTCTCTTCATGATATTTTTTATCCATTGTAGCCAAGATCCTATATCAAACTCATATAGCCATCTCCCTCACTCTCTTAGTAAAAACAGAGATAGCAATAATGTTCTTATACACGTGGTATGGAAAAATTCACGGTTGTTGAAGATGTGTCAAGCTTAACCCTAAAGGTGAGATTAAATTTAGAAACGGTCGTTTTATAAATAATGATAAAAAATCTTGACATCTAGTGAGAAATCATTCTTTAGCGTATCCAATGACTTACCCGAAATCGTAGGCTTAAGTTATGGAGCTTAGAATATATTAAAATACTGGCAGTCGCTTGGGACTCCGTCCGCGCGGATTTAAAAAAAAAACGATGTAGTAGCCTATGTATTCTTTCAGAGTACGTTCTACGTCTATACCACACATACATCCATTCATCCATCTAAACTTTCGCATCTAAAATATTAGTAAGGAGTAAGATTGGATTTATAACCGAATAAATTATTGACAATTCTTGTGAGTTTTAGATAGCTGATTGTGAATTCATACAAAAATCTTACAAGGAACTATTGAACTGTCGGTTCGTGTATGATAAACAGCTGGCGACCATTTAAAGCAGTCCGTGTACAGCTTTAAAAATATACCACCTCTAAAAGGCCTAGGGCAGGAAAAGCAAGTTTAAAATGTGTGTTTCAAAGACGAAGGCGTCTAGCAAAGGGCGGAGAGAGGGGGCAGAGGGCGAAGGGTCGAGCGCTATTGTCACAAGGTGTTGGAGCCACGGAGACGACTCCAAAAAAGAAAAACAACATTATACAAGGGTTGTCACTTCAAATAAAATATTTCAATATGATCAATTTATTTCGAATTTTAAAAGGTATTTTACAGTTAAGACATTGCAATAAAAATTATCTTGCTAATAATATGTTACCTCTTATTACGATGGACAACTTCGCAACTCTACTTAGCTATCAAATAATACTTATATTTACGTCACAAGTAGTAGCTCATTTCCTACACCGCTATTACAAGCCGTCTCTATACTTTACAAGTAATATTACCTATAATTAAACAACTTTTTCCCGACAGGGATACGCCAGTACGATTCCCACGCGAGATTTGCGAGCAAATCCAATAAGGCTAGGTACACACAAAACACACACCTCGCCAACAGATCGAGACAAATATGGAACCGATAACTTCATCGAGATTCCGAGAGCGTTGTCAATGAAAAAATATACAATGTCGCAGCGTGTGTGTGAATCGTTCATAATTATTGCATACCATGCCTTATTGGCTCGTAGGACATTTACCGTACGATTATAAACAACGTGCACTCATGTAAATGTCGATAATGCAGATTAAATTCAAAATTCCCGCCAATTTGTGCATCATATTCAACTGGTATATAGGGTAGATCAGATAGTTACGGTCCACTTTGCAGATTGAGTCACAAAATTCTTCGTAATTATCATTATTGAAGAGTAAAATAGATGAAAGCATGTTTTTATTAAACGAAAATATTTTGTTTACACGAACATAAACATTTTAGACAGAGTATTTTATCAAATATAAAAATATTAGTCAATTAAAATTAAACCCCTAAAAGCACAGTTTCGGTCCACCCCAGACAGTTATGGACCACCTCTGGGGTACAGTTACGGTCCACCTTTATATGACTATAATAGTTATAAAATGATTATTATTTGTCATTTGTCTTGCCTTTTTGAACAGTAAAATTTATTTATATTAAATCAGAAACTAATCAAAATAATTTGAATTACCATTTTAATATAAAGAACACACAAAAAATCCTATTAGTATTATCAAGGATATTAATTTTACGGGTCTCTAGAATAGAATGCAAATCGAAATATTCGTGTAAATTGCTGAAATTTTATTGTTTCAATCATACACCTTTTTTCAATAATAATTTGGATAGCTGTTTTAAATATAGTTATTTCTTAACTTTCAGGAAATAGCATTTTTTCTGCGTCCTTTACTAATAATGTTCTTTGGAAAATTAATGTAGTATCAAAAAGTGAGATCACGTAGAAAAAGTAAACTTTCTGTTAGATGCTTTTATTTTTTTTATATTTTGATTATGTTCGTAGGATCACTAACTATAAGACTATCTTACTAAAAACGCGTTTTATTTTCCTTCCTTCTAGTCTACATAAGACTTTTACAATTTTTAAGTATCAAAGCAATGAAAGTTCAATAAACAATCTATTTAAGATTTGTTTCGATATTTTTTTCAGAAATTTCATAAAATAAATTACCCATCCCTTTAAGAAACAGGGAACAATATGAAGTTTGGGTGGACCGAAACTGTATCTCGGCCTAGGTCCATAACTGTAAAGTGCTATGGCCATAACTGTACTCCCATACAAGCTTTAAGACAGTAGTAGTCCACTATATTTTAAGCCTTACGAAAATAATAATCGTTGTAATATCCACATAAATAGATACTAGAACATCTCTTCTATTAGACAAAATGATAAGAAAGTACATTAGAATTGAATAAGTAAACAAACTTCAATATTTAAAAAAAGCTGTCCTTAACAAAAGTGATAAGAAATTAACAATTTTTATCAGCTTCGCGCCTGATATATTTAGATCACCCGTGGCTTTTCAAATTTATATTTTCTATTACTAATTTAGATATCAAATTTGAGAATATTAGTTGTAGCATATGATTCTTGTTGTTTACTTTCAATTAATTTCCATAAGAGCTCCAAAACATACGTTTTTGTCTTAAGTGGACCGTAACTCCCCCCTGGTCGGAAACTGTCTGATCTACCCTATTATTAAATCAAATATACATCGTTCCATTAAAAATCAGCACAAGGCAACACTGATTCTGTATGTAGAACATGAGGAAAAAGTAACGTAAATTCAACTGAATGAACAGTGCAAAATTGAGTCATAAAACAAAATTAACTTCCATTCAGGTGTAACGTGATTTTCTTATACTGAAAAACCACAATGAATCAACTAGTACGTCGGAAGTAAACTACTAATTATATATTACAACAACATTTCTATTAATAACGAATCCATCATCAAAGCTTGTGTAACGATCTTCTCTAAAATTGGATGTAACGTCATATATGAATTCAGAACACAATTACTCTACTAACGTTCGATGACTAAAGAGTTATTTATCAAGATCTATTAAAATACAAGTTTCAAATATTGAATCTAAATGTTTTAGTCTAAAAATCATTTCTAACATTCAATGCGACATTTAATAAAAAAATAATTTCTAAATGTGCCAGCCCTGAGCATCTCCTATAGTATTGTTATTACAAAATGACCCATCTCAATGTCGAACGTTTCGGAGAAGCGAGTGGGGTCCTTACAGCCGACGTAAGCGTCTTTAAGCGCTTTATAGCCGCTCATTTCTGACACCTCGGTAGACACGCTCTTATAGCCCAATATAATAAGCTAGCGCTATCGACATCCCAAGATCATTTACCATCTATAACTTAAAAAGAATTCCTAACAGATTATAGCAACAATGAACCCGTTTTTTTGAGATCTTATACGATTTCATCGTATAAGTCGAGTGTCCGTTTATATGCTTTCTTATCACTTACGTTTTGTCCTACAATCAGGATAACTGTGATTTTTTTACGAAACAATTTAATGTAATAGCCTTAAACTGCTATCTCTGTGGATTTATTTAGCTTCTCCAAAGAGACATATCCGTCTTGATTTTTTTTAACAAAATCACAAAACTGTACATATAAATTTATGTGCTTTACTTTAGTTTCTATTAGATAAACTTTCTGATCGATACGACGAAAAACTAACAAATGAAACCTAATGACATTTATTTGTAAAGTAATATATTATAATTTATTAGTAGTTGTAAGTGGTGATACAGTCGAATGATTTCCGACAGCCCAGCAAAGATTTATGCACCTATTATATGTAGGAGGTAAGAAAATACTAAGTCGTGTAATGCCTGGTTCAAACTTGGTCAGTTGGACAGTAGCGCAGGCCATTCATGGATTGTATGGACTCACTGGCGTCAGTGACACATTATGACAGTTCAGTGCCAGTCCAGTTATTGAGTTCCTGTATCCAGCTGTACTGGCGTGAACCAAGCATTATGTTGGTAACTTAGTTTACTGTGGTAGATACTGATTGAATCGCAGGTTTAAATATTTTGCAGTCTCTGTTGAAGAGTGTATCGCTTCTTCCATTTTCGTTCTATTACGGTTGCATGTTCTTATTCAGTAACTAAAGTATATCTATAGAACTGGAACCTAAGTATTGGGTTGACCTTATTTTTTTAGTGAAAGATTTCAGATGGTCAAATCTAATTATAGTTACAATTTTTTACATGACTTGCGTTGCATGCCATCTGTTGACAAATACGTTAAACTTATGAAAATTCATCAAAATAAAATCCACAGAACAGCATGTTTATTTGAGAGGCTTCTAAAGCAACTGTACAATAGATTTACTTTGATTTACTGTAGAACAGATATGATTATTTAAAAACTGATGTAAATTTCCGTAATATTTACCTATAAAAATAGTTTCTGATCAAAAAATATAACTCGTATGATATTGTCATATTGTTCAATTATCAGTAGATAAACGGGTGCTAAGAAGTTGCAATTAATTGTTTAATACTAAGCTACCTATTGTTTAATAATTGGCTACCGAAAACATCTTCTAATTTAGCCAAAATCTGTGTAAAACGGTATACAATAAGCCTATTATCAATGTATTACTTTTAATCAAATAAAATAGCTGAACTCGGTTAAAATTATTGTAAAACGTTAAGTTTTACATTTGTTATATATAGTATGCTTACCCATTTCATGTAAAGTTCGCTAAAAACACGATAATGTAAATTTACACATAAAACACCATAAACATTACACAGTGGCAGCCATATTACTATTTTAGTATTGCCAAATAAAAAAAAATGTTTTCTTATCAAAACCAAATGGTCCCATTTTGTTACGGAAAACTTGGTGTATTGATTTTTAGAAATATTACAAAAATAGTTCAGCATATAAATCTTAGAAAAGGAATTATTACCACTATTATAAAAGAAATCTTACCTTTTTAATGTCATTTTTTTTTAAATAAGGCTTTTTTCAAACCTAGATAATTGTTATTAAGTAGGAAATCGTATTTCCCCTTATTTCTAAAATGATGAATAACTAATTAAAATAAAAGGAGAGAAAAGGCTTCATTTTTTTCCTAATATACTCTGTGCCAAATTTTAATGTTGCCAGGCCTAGCATTGTTTTCGAGTTCTTTTTGTGTCAACAGCTGTCAAAAGGGTAGGGTTTTAATTCGTGTTTTAGTAAATCGAAAATAATCTTAATGAAATTTATTTAAAGAAAATTGGAACGAGTGATAAATGAAGTGAAATATCTCTGTTATTCATTACTTCTTTATATTTCAGCTGAACAATGGTACAACGTCTTACTTTTAGGCGACGTTTGTCGTACAATACCAAGTCAAACCAAAGGAGAATGTGAGTTGAATTCTTTATTTGATTGTCTAAAAGACTAATTTAAGATTCTCTTGCGTATTTTGGTAATGTTCATTTTATATTGAGTAAAATACAAAAAGTTAGAAGTGTTTTCCAAACATAACCTCTCAGTTGCGGCTTTAGTAACATCTCAATGTTTTTCTACTATTAAATATGCTAACAATTTCTTCTTCATTCATACATAAAAATAAGCGACTTGTATAAATATTTTCCACAAAAATAATAGAAAAAGTTGAAAATAAATAAATCCGTGTTCATTCTCAAATTTAAAAAGTTATCTTTGCTTACCCTTGCTTGGAATGGTTAGCATTGCTGCTTCATTATGATTTTAAAAGATTTTCAGGCATTTAAAAAAATTGATTGATTCTTTTAGTATGATATAAACATTGTTTCAATTCTAGTATTTAATACTGATAAACTTAACCTAGACTTTTAGCAGTCTAGTTTAATCTATAGTGAAATTAGTTTGAGTAATGCACACTATTAGAATTGTTTCAGATGTTTACACTAATCTTGTGATTTCAACAATAAATTTGTTCAGCTATATCACATCATTGCTCATTTACATTGTATTGATCGTTTATACATAGACAATTATAAAAGACTTAACCCTTAAATGCATATTGTTGCCAAAAGTCTACAAACAAAAGTATAGCTTTTATTGAAACCAAGATTTTTTAATTATTTTTCCCTTAATCTGTGATTCAAAACCTATACTAAAATATTTGTTTCATAATTAAATAAAAAATCATGCATTTAAGGGTTAAGTCAATCTTTGTCAAATAATACTCTTGTTATAGAACTTTATGTTGTAAATAAGGGAGGTTAAGTAAAATTAAAATATTGTTTAAAATGTTAATTTCAGAGTCCGAACTCCTGGTGGTCGTCTAGTGTATCAGTATGTTAAGAAGCCCAAGAAGATCCCGAGATGTGGCCAGTGCAAGAGCAAGCTCAGAGGTATCCAGCCGGCCAGGCCTGCTGAGCGCTCACGCCTCTGCTACCGCAAGAAGACTGTGAAACGTGTATACGGAGGTGTCCTCTGCCACAAGTGTGTTAAACAACGGATTGTCCGAGCCTTCCTTATTGAAGAACAGAAGATCGTAAAGGTTCTCAAAGCTCAACAGGCCAGTGCAAAGGCTGGCAGGAAAGCTGCGAAGTGAACTAGTATGTAAATAAATTACAACAAAAAAATTACTTGTTTTCTTTTACTATAGAATACCATTAATGATTTGTAAATATTTAGGTCATGTAACATTGAATAGATGTAGACAAAAACTTTTATTAATAATTTAGAGTGCATCAATGAATTGCTAGGTCCCATTTTCCAGTCTTCTCAAAACGATAATCCATCTGCTACTGGAATAGTATTACAGCCAGTAATTTACAGGCCAAGTGACTTGCTTTCCAATATTTTCGATAATGCCTGGTTCAAGCTTGGACAGTTGTGCCGGTCAGTCGAATATTGTATGGACTCACAGGTGCCAGTTACTGTTCACTTTATGCCAGTTGAATGTCAGTCCAGTTATTTAGCGCATTTGACCAACTGTACTGGCCAGGTGTGAACCGCGCATTAGAGCCCCTTCACAATCGATAGAATGACAGTGTGTTACTAAAAAATAACTGCGTGGATTTTAAGTAACTTATGTTGCTGAATCTGCCTCCGCGGAATTTGGTAGTACAATGTGTTTTTTAAATAAGTTTGCTGCACCTAACGAAGGTCTGTCACATTAGTCAAAAGGGGCTCTTATCTTTTTCTTTATTTCCGTGAAATAGGGTTACTACCTTTACAATTTTTGCCGAATATATTTCAAATACTGCTAAGTTACTAATAAATAAAAACCAATTGTATGAAAAAGCTAATTACTGTTTTTAATTAATTTTTCGAAGAATGTGTTATATTCGTGTCTTTATTTTACGAAGATTTCGAAACACATTATAGTGGCGATTTCGATTTTAAACACTTACTGGTAAATATTTAAATTGAACGTTGGTAACACTGCACTGTTTGTATAAATTGAGTAATCACTGTTGACGAGCAATATTGTGAAATATTTTCTCATTAGAAATTAAGTTTTTATATCCAATAAGTTATTTATTATTTTAAAATTACACGAACTGTGATATCTTTTATTTAATACAAAATGTCGAATCCCTGGAAGAAAGTTCAAGCACCAGTCGATGCACAGAATCTTTCGGATATTATGTCAGAGGAATATGCAAGAGGACTTCAAGTAAAAGAAGAGATAAAATTCGCAGAACAGGTATCGGATCAGCATATAGCTACAGAATCGAACGATTTACCTCCTGAAATTTTACAGCATATTGCTGAATGTAACGTGAAGGATTATTGCGACTCGGACGCAATCATTGCGAAAGTTTTGCAATGTCAATTTGACAAAGAATATGACGATGAGGTGAAGAGAGTGGAAAAGAAGAAGAACGGGGATGCTAAGGTATCAGTATCTTATAATAATTACCGTAACATTCCCGATCATTTAGTATATGATTCTGATTCGGACGATGATGTGGAGCGAATGGGTAAGAAAGACTGGGATCGTTTCGAAACCAATGAGAAAGAATACGCGAGTCTTCCGAAAAGAGGTTTTATTATGAAAGACGGTGAAATGGTGACTAAACACGACAGTGTTATTAACGGGAGAAGAAATGCTTGTCGTATTATGGCCTTTCCTCCTGATGTATGCACTGGAGATGGTGCGGGATTCGACATGAAATTGCCCAATTCTGTGTTCAATCAACTTAAGGAGCATACAAAATGCAACCAAAAGAAACATAAGCTGCTGGATAGAAAAGAGAGCCAAGCTACTGCTGAAATGGGTCTGGATGAACCGACCAGACTTATCTTGTTTAAGATGATCAACAATGGGATGTTAGAAGATATTAATGGAGTTATATCTACTGGCAAAGAGTCTGTTGTGTTGCATGCCAATGGAGACCAGTCATTCCCAGACTTGACTGTCCCTAAAGAATGTGCAATAAAGGTATTTAAGACTACACTGAATGAGTTTAAAACTAGAGATAAATATATTGAAGCTGACTATAGGTTTAAAGATCGCTTCTCTAAGCAGAATCCTCGTAAGATAGTGCACATGTGGGCCGAGAAGGAGATGCACAATATGATGCGGATGCAGAAGATCGGCTTGAACTGTCCCGACATGGTATGCCTGAAGAAGCATATTTTGGTGATGTCTTTCATTGGGAGGGACAACAAGCCAGCCCCAAAGCTGAGGGATGTTATATTGAAGCCTGAGAAATGGGAGAGTGTGTACAATGAGATTGTAGATGCTATGCACAAGCTTTATAATGTTGCACATTTAGTTCATGCTGATTTATCTGAATACAACATTCTCTGGTGGGAGAACAAATGCTGGTTTATTGATGTTTCCCAGTCGGTGCAACCTGATCATCCTAATGGTCTGGAGTTCCTGCGAAGAGACTGCAGGAATATTATTAATGTAAGTATTTTCATCATTATATAAGCAGAAGTGTTCAATATTAACAGAATAATACTTAATTATAAATACTTGTGTTTTAAAAATACTCATTTTTTTTTTCAGTTCTTTGAGAAGAAAGGTGTACCAAACATGAAGTCAGCTGATGAACTCTTTAAGAGCATAACTGGATTTGACGAAGTGGATGTTAACTTATTAGAGGGAGTGCATACAACATACAATGCCTTATCTTCAAGGTTCGAGATTGCTCCGGATGACAATAGAAATGTCAGCTATCCATTTGAATATTGCTGGCAAAAAACTAGTGAAGTAAAACAGCCTAAGGAAGATATTGTTGACAGTGATGAAGATGAATTTGAGGAAATGTGGACACATTCTATTCAGAATAAACCTGTTGATGCAGCAGCTAACTTCGGCAATGAAGTGCAAATGCCAGAAAGTAGTTCAGAAACAATCATAGACAAGGAAGTCAGTTTTGGGAATGTCATAGATGTTGACATACCTAAAAAGGTTGGGGATATAAGTAGTGGGTTCATTGATAAAAAGTCTTAAAAGTAAAAGTATTTGTATACCATTTTAACTCTATTGCGGCATAAATATGTTTATGGCATGAAATTTTACTCTTTCATAAAGGAGGAAGAAAAAAAAAGACAAAAAAATTGTGGACAAGTGTTAATAAAGTGCAGATTATGAATTTGATAACTTGTTTTTTTTTTTATAACAAAACATCTTTACATAGCATAAATATATTTTAAAGCTGAAGATTGTTAGATAACAATTGTTCAGTGCTATCAAGTCTAGCCTGGTTCATTGAGATAACTTAAAGATTTAATGAGATCCATAAAAGCAATTACAATTTAAAATTCAGCTATGAATGAAATTATCATCTTTCTCTTCACTATACAACGCTTGCAACAATTCTGTTTGTTGTGTTGTCAGATACGGCTTAGTGTCCGGAGCTACACTAATCAATGACTGAAGATCTCCCACAGTACAGCAGATAATAATTGATTGTAATTTCAGCTTCAAATCTATGTTAAATGGTATTGCTGGAATAAAAATACAACAATTACAAAATTGATTTAGCTATTAACTTCAGGTCATACACACCCATGTAAGTTTTGTATTTTTATCATTTAAAATAAGTAAAATACAAGTTAAATACCTTCACTCTCAACATCATTCATCAGGTCATCAAACAATTGTTTAAGGGATTCCGTCTTACTTTCATCATCTGGTTTAACAAGTAATGTCAACAATACTCTGCTCACTTGAATTCTGAAAAAAAAAATTACACAATGCTGTATAAACTTTTATTCAAACATTTCAACACAATAATTGAAATTTTATGCTCAGTAAAAATAAGTACTTACTCAGTTGAAATTCCATCAGGAATATTCTTATTAGAATCAAATATTGTGTTAGCTAATTGCAAAGCATTGTCATATTTACCTGTAAATATATAACATCTATATCTATACTATTATAATAAAGTGTAAACACACATTTCTTTGTTGCCTAAGATGTCAGCAATTACAGCATATTTTTGAATAATTCTTTGTTTAATAAAAAGCCCTACACTTACGTCATGCTTTAGGCTATATATTTTCACGCCATTAAACTTAGGGGCTAAATATTTTGGATAAAAACCCTAATGTGGGAAAGAGACCATAAGTTGCTGCCAACATCAAGAGAGGAAGATTGCTAAGGTTTGTCATGTCATGTCATTTTGACATTTGCTATTGATAATTTGACAAATGTAAACAATAAAATAAAAATTTTATAATTTCACGCGGATGAATCCGCACGCGAACAGCTAGTTGTTATATAATTCACAAAATAAAGGTGCTATTATAGTTTACATATGTTTTAGTAGCTCTTAACTTTACATCAGTGATTGCAGAGAATAGAATTTTGGTGCATTATGGTGTAGTAGTATATGAGAGGGCACTGCACAGCATGCTAAGACCTTGGTTTTGTAAGTCATTCGAAAATCCTCTATGATACGAAATTATGAGCATCTTGATACTAGCATTATATCTAAGTGCTAAAACTCACGAACGTCTTTCAGATGTATTTTTGACGATAGATTGTCGATGGTTGTACATTTATATGGATGACAAGTAATTTATCTGTGTATAACCATGTAAATATACAAACGTCAACAAAAAGTCATTCAAAAGACATCCATGTGTTTTAGCACTTAAACTCGCGTTAATTAAAATTTTTGGGTAACAAGAAATACAATTTTTTTAAATACCATTAAGTTAAATGTACTAAACCATACCACAATCTATAAGCAAGTTGAGTAAATTTCTCGTGTACATTAGTTTCATTGTACTTTCATCTATTGTCGCCAAAGCTTCTTCGTAATATGTCACTGCTTCTAATTTGTGGTTCAAAGAGACTAAATTGTTGGCAAGCTCCATTAGTATTGAGGTGCGTATCGGCGACTTGTCTGGATACTTGCTTAATGCTTGCAAGTAACAACCTATTGCTGCCTAGAATTACAATTAAGCATAAAAAAAAATTAAAAACGTCTTTGATAACATATTTACACTCTGTACAAGCAAAATACACTATCCAAAAATATTTATACAGAGAGAATTTCATTATTGAAACCAATACATTGAGATAAAATATTTACCTCTAAATTCTCTCTATCTGGGCTATCAAATTTCAAAGCTAAAATTTTGGCTTCAGCTTTAATAAATTGTCGGGCCGCAGCAAGATACTGTTCCGCTTCTCCCAAATGATTCCCAGCCAAAGCCTCACATTTCGCTGCTCCAATGTACGTTTGACCAGCAAATGAAGGCTGCTCTGAATGTTCACATTGTATTGCTAATCCTATGAATTCGTTTGTAGCTTCCGATACATTTGGTTTACGCATAAACCTCCTAAAACATAATTATCATCAACTTTAATTATTTTAAACTACAGTTTTGAGAATAGTGAAGCGACATGAAACACCAACTTTTTCAACTTTGTGTTTATGTTAACATACTGCTCGTCGAAACTTGCATTGAGGTCAGTCGACATTATGAGTAACAGATGTTTGGTTGTTTAATCTTGATTCAGTTAATTCTCTATAATTAAGCTGGTATAATGAAAATTAATAAGTAAACAATAAAATGCATCTTTTTCAAAATAAAATGACAGACAGTGTCATGTCAAGTATCAAGAACAATTACAGATACACATAAAATAGATAAAGGATTTGTTGGCTTTTGAGTCTAATAATTTTCAAGAAAAGAAAATCAAGGTAAAGCGTAAAATAATGCATCGGCAGAAAAAACTGAAATCTGCCGCTTTCTACCACTCTCACTACAATTTATTCAAGGGATTCAGGAAGAGAAAAATATTTTTTCTGTAATCTGTTGTCTGTCAATGTCAAGTGTTGGAATTGGTTGCTTTGACGTGTCTCTCTCATAATTTCTTAATTTTTGTGTTAAATAGTGATGATTTTCTAACATAATAAAATTAATTAACATTAAAGGAAGTTTACCGATATTTTATAACAGAATGGATTTTCTGAAGAGCGGTCTGAAGACCGTTCTTGGTGCGCCCGAACCTGGCCATCATCCTTCAGGCGCTGAAACGGTAACATTCCTATTTATTTTAGTGAAGTAATATTGATAGAAACTATTTATAATTGACGCCAGCGGTATAAAGTTATATTTTCTACATTTGCGTGGGCGTGGTACAAGCTGAGATCGTAATATGGCTGTTATAACAGTTTACACGTATGACAATATTTATGTTTTCGCTCATGTTACATTCAGCCTGAAATTGCAAAAATATTAAGATATCGCTGTTAACAATGCGTAAATTAATAAATGATTAAATACAACTTGAAATTATACTAAATGATTTCACAATTCTGTTATAATGAGACAGACATTTAACAGTATCTAACATGTAGACTAAACTTCATATTATTTTTATTAAATTTAAGGCTAGCTCGTATTTCGCACAGGGAATTTGAAATTTAAGACTAGAAGTATAACAACAATATGTTTATCATACCTAGTGGTTATAAATATAATATGAAATTGACAAAATTTCTAACTTATAATTCATCTCAAAATTTTTAATCTAAAAATTAATTATAATTTAGTAAAATATTCTTTATCACTCTAGGTAGAGCGATTGGTGGAGCGAGTCAATAATTCAACACTATTGGAAGATCGTAGAGATGCATGCAGAGCCCTGAAGGCTATGTCCAGGACATACCGAGTAGAGGTGGGAGCTCAGGGGATGGAAACTTTGAAGCAGGTTTACATTTATTTCATTTCTTAGTAAATTTAATGATACATGAATACTGATAATAAGGTAGCTTCTAGAAACACCATGAATTAACATTATGAATTTACTATTCACAAGTATGACATGACATCGTCAGTAGAAGTAAAACGGAAATGAAAGAAAAGTATAAAAATTAGTGCATCTGTTTAGGAGATTATCCTTAACAAGTATAGACTTGAGGACAATAGACAAATGTAGAAAACAGATTATTTTAAAGACACAAAAACATCAATTTTTGTTATATGCATAGAAGTGCTAAAATTATTCCAAATTACTTTTCTAAATTGTAATAAAATTTTCGTTTTTCTAGGTTTTAGAATTAGATCGTGCTGACAGTGAAACAATAAACCATGCTCTAAATACTTTAAATAACATAATGTCACCATCACAATTCGAAGAGGAAGAAGATAATCCACAAGTACCGATGAATATCGGAGAGCAGTTCTCGGAAATGTTTATAAAGGATCATAATAATGTACAATTAATACTAGATTTACTTGACGAGTATGACTTCAGAGTGAGATTGTCCGCAGTGCAGTTACTCACGTCTTTGTTATCGAATAGACCGAAAGATATGCAAGAAATCATTCTCGTTAAACCGATGGGTGTATCTAAAATGATGGATCTTTTAAGTGACAATCGAGAGGTGATACGAAATGAAACATTACTTCTATTAATAAAGCTAACAAAAGGAAATGCGAATATACAAAAGATTGTCGCATTTGAAAATGCATTTGACAGATTATTTGAAATAGTTTCAAGTGAAGGATTCTCTGATGGTGGAATTATTGTTGAAGATTGTTTATTATTGATGTTAAATTTATTAAAGAACAACAATAGTAATATAAATTTCTTCAAAGAGGGAAGTTATATTCAACGGATGCTACCAATGTTTAACACACCAGAAGAGAATGAGGATGCAGGGTGGTCACCACAGAAGGTGTCAAATGTTCACTGCATGCTGCATATAGTCCGTACATTAGTATCACCGAGTAACTCGGTACAGATAGTCTCCGATTGTCAAAGGATATTAAAGAATGCAGGATTATTAGATTCTCTGTGTAATATATTAATGGCGAGTGGTGTACCAGCTGATATACTAACGGAAACAATAAATACAGTAGGTGAAGTTGTCCGAGGGAATATTGTAAACCAAGAGTTTGTTGGTAATGTAATGGCGCCTTCAAATCCGCCGCGGCCCGCTATTGTTGTGTTACTAATGTCTATGGTCAATGAGAAGCAGCCATTCTCTTTAAGGTAAAAAATGTATATTAGCTAATAGTTTAGTAATGATTTTTTAATGTACATTTTTTTTAATTTATAGATGACTTCTAAAGACTGAAACAATGAAAATCTAAAACTAGTTCTTTCAATTGTACTTTTAAATTAATTAATTATTTATTTATTAATAATTATATTAATTTATTAATGAACAATTTTAATATTTTTTTTAAATAAGAATAATTATTAATTAATTTTAATAAATTAATAATGTTCATTCAATTAATAAAAAAAACTTAGATACTCCAAAGGGATTTTTTTTTTATGATAACCATCAGGATTAATATTTATTTTACAGATGTGCAGTTTTATATTGTTTCCAATGCTACCTATATCACAATGAGACTAGTCAAGGGAACCTAGTTCAGACACTCCTACCATCTTCCACCGATGTTTCAAATCTAACAAGTGGTCAGTTACTCTGCGGAGGTCTCTTCTCCTCCGATGTGCTATCAAATTGGTTCTCAGCGGTAGCTCTGATGCATGCATTGATAGAGAATCCTATACAAAAGGAACAATTGCTGCGAGTGTTGTTGGCAACTAATATAGGAAGTACTCCCGTCTCGTTGTTACATCAGTGTACATTGTTGTTGCAGCAGACGACGAAATTACAGTCAAAGGTAAGATTTTTAAGAGTTTTATGTTGTAATTATGATGGATATCTTGCTTTTTCTAAAATTTTTCTCACCTTCTAAATTTAAAGGGATTTTTTTAAGCACCAGATTTTTGTTAATTCACAAATGTTTCTTTAATATTCCAACTAAGCTCTAGGCTTGTGCTAGAATATGGTTACGACAATAGTCGAATGGCGGGATTCGAACTATCGACCACGAAATTCATAATTAAGCGCTAATACCCTAATGGTTACGATTTGGAATTACAATCATGTTCCATAAAGATTTAAATGAATGAATCTAAATAACTTTATGCAATTGTGGTTTTATAGTACTAATATTAGACTTTAATGCTTTTAATAGTTATAATATTAGTAAGAAATGTTGTGTTGTGCGTGAGGTGGCGCTGCTGATGCTGCTGAGCCAGTGGGCGGCGCGCTGCGGCGCGGCGGTGGGCGCGGTGCTGCGCGCGCCGGGCGCCGTCGCCTACCTCGTCAACCAGGCCTGCTGCAACGACCACGACGACAACGAGTACCTGCTGCAAGGTACATGCTCCATACATCACCTCGCTCAATCTGACTCCACTGTGTATCCGACTCGAAGGACCAACATTTTATACCCTTTCTAGCTGTCGACAGCGACTCCATCCGCGTAGGATTAAAATAATAGTTGAGTAGTCTATGTGTTCTTTCAGACTATGTTGTATATCTGCTAATTTCATCCATCTAAACTTACTCATTTATAATGTTAGTATCCTTTTAACTGTTTAAAAGTGTTAAACTTTAAATTGCAAATGTAATATAAAAAAAACGGAATCTAAATCAAATAAACGAAGGCCTTTTGTCATTAGGTAACCGAAACATGGCAATTTTACTCTGCTGCTAGGTTTGTAGTTCATGTTCCTTTCTTGCATGACTCCAATTTCTTCATTAAATTAATTTTTTTTTTATATACAAAAAGGTGGCAAACGAGCAAGCGGCCACCTAAATCCGCCAAAATGGCGAAGCGACCGCTGCCCATAGACATCCGCAATTGCAAATGCGTTGCCTACCCTAAATCAATGGAGGAGGAGACGCACATAAAGAGTATATTTCCCCTTCTTATGCGTCTCCTCCACCGTCAAATCCACTTTCCCATCCAATCCTTCTCTTATAAGAAAAGGGTGAGACGGGAAAGGGACTAAAAATTGGGCCTCCGGCACCACACTCATCAGACGAAACGCGGAATTGCTTCCACTTCACGCCTGTCTTCTGTGTTGTCGTGGTATTGTGGGGGGCGAGCCGACCCATTCGTGCGAAGATGTTAAAGCGGGCTCTACCACTGTTGAAATACTAAGTGTAGTGCTATTAAAAAAGAATGATTGCTGACATCCAACATAAAGAAGCGTGTGCTTTATTAGTGTAGATTAAATTGACCTTTACAGCTTAAAGACTTAGGTATCATTTAGGTCTATCGGCGTTCCTGCTGGCGATCTGCATCCACTTCAACGAGGACTCAGTGGAGGGCTACACGCGCGAGGCGCTGAAGCAGCTGGTGGTGCGGCGTGTCGGCATGGACACCTTCGTGGGCAAGCTGGCCGAGGTGTCGCGCCACGAGCTCTACAACAAGGCGGCGAAGCACCCGCAGCTGAGGGCGAAGGCGCCCGCGGAGGTGCTCATCGATTACGAGTTCTGCAGGCTCTTTAAAGTTCTGGAAAGTAAGTAGTATTTCTACCACAGCTGACTTACTGTCTGATACTGAGATTATATTTAAATACTAGCTTGCTAAGTGTTAATTCGTTTCAATATTCAGCCCTCAGCTTATAATATCGGTGTAGGATTACCAAATAAATTAGTTATAACTAAGTTTTCAAACGAAAGTGCTAAATGCTTTAAAAAAAAACGTAAAACAAATCTTTAGATATACAGCAGGCTAGACATTTACGAAGGATTTTTAACAATTTTAACTTAAGAATCATTTTATTGATACACAGTGCAATACACAATACAATACAATACAATATATTTGTCAACCTTATATCTTTTTTTTCTAACTTCTATCTTTTTTTCATAGTGTTTTACATGCTTCAAACTTTACACCTACCAGGCTAACTGGCTTGGACATACAGTCTTTTAACTAGGTGCATATACCTCCGTGTTGTAGGTGTGGTGGTGCAGAGCCTGGTGGTGAAGGAGGAGGTGCCGGAGGCGGGGCCGGGCGCGGGCGGGGGCGAGGAGGCGGGCGGCGGGGCGCTGGCGCAGTACAAGGCGCTGATCCGGCAGCAGGACGCCCGTCTCCAGGAGCTGGTGGCGCAGCTGGATGATATGCTGCAGCAGAACCACGCGCTACAGGTAACTAATTTCAGTGTTGTCTGTTTTTTGCATGAACAGTCCTTTAACGGTCCTCTATCTATGCCAAATTTCATTGGTAAGTATTAGCGGTTTAGGCTACAAACTCTAACAAACTATGATGTTTGATATAATATGCAGATGTCAAGTCCAAGATGTATTACAAACATCCATCCAATCTTTCACATATACAATACGAATTTTCTATAATTATTTTACTCTTTGTAATATTACTATCTTAAGAAAATGAGTTTCAAGATTTCTTATGAAAAATTTTTAAAACGAATTTTGTAGTCATTTAAAATGTCTTTTTCAGGTGGCATTAAACGAGTCGCAATCGTCAAATTCTCTTCTAAAAGATGAGAATACTTTACTAAAAGCGCAAGTTTCCGCACAAAGCTCGTCCATACAGCCGACACACGAACACAACCCGCACGAGGAGAAAATAAACCAACTAACCGCAGAAATAAGCAGACTGAATAATCTACTAGAAACCGCACAAGAAGAGAAGAAGAACCAAGAAGTAGAGTTAGAGAAATTAAAGAACGATCAAGATGATCTACTAATATTGCTCTCGGATCTGGTAAGTGTTTTACAGATTAATGCTGTACGCTGTTTATGTTGTTTCCCGTTGGACCGATCGGCCCCTTAATTGATCAATCCAATACTACTTTTCCCATTGGACTTATCGAGTCCATGCCATTAATCGACGTAATAGAAAAAAAATAGATTCCCATTGGATCAATCGATTAGTAGGTCGAACGGTCCAACGGGAAACACCCTAAATGGCTAACAAGTTTCCATTCAATATTAGTATTAAATGAAAAGACTTAAATAATAGAATTGACAAAAATGTTACTATGACTTTCAGACTTAACCTATATTTGTGATTTAAGATCGGCCCAATATTTTTTGAGTTATTTCAATACATACAAAAATACAAATCTTTCCTCTTTATGTTAGCATAGACAAATTTCATCGAGATCTGTTCAGTTATTTTGGAGATTTGTAACATTTATCCATACAAATTTTCGCATTTATAATAATTAATAATGTTTTGTATTACAGGATATTAAAGTAAATGATTACAAAGCACGGCTCGTGTCGTTGGGAGAGAAAATTGAAGATGACACTCCGGAGGTACAAGAAGCTAACCTCACATAAACACATGTATGGATATTGTGATATATGTTACTAATGGATAAATTCACACCTCTACTCTTACTAGCATTCTAATAGAGAAAGAGGAAGGGAGGAACGGTAAGGGAGGGAATGTATAGAAAATGTTTTGTATTTCTCTCCAACGGTTACAGATATTTACAACCTTTTAACCTTGTATTGTAAATTATATATAAATATATTGTGTTTTATGTATGTAATGTATATTGTTTATGACAGGATTGGATTTTTTAAACGTTTTCAATTTTAAAATTAAATGAATGTCTGTGTAAAATTTCCCACAATACTTGTATGAAAATATCACTATTTTGATATTTTTAAAGTATGAGATATTGTAATATGTTTTCTATAATAAGTTTTAGAAAATCTAAATTTACATTAACTTGGGTAGATCTTTACAGTTTTTTTGTAGTTTTCTTGTTATTCCTTGACTTTAGACCGACAAGTTATTATTTAAAACCTGTGTATAAGTGTAATTAAAGACGGCAAACTAGCGCCCTCTTTTTATGCTATTTTCAATGTACATGTAGGTTTTTATATAATTTCACAATGAACACCGATAGCAACGCCTCTCACCTGCCGAGACATCACATAATATTTAATTTATATAGCTGTCGCCCGCGACTCCGTCCGCGTGGAATTAAAAAAAACAAAAGTGAATAGCTTATGTGTTCTTCCAGACTATTCTCTACATCTATACCAAATTTCATCGAAATCCGTTCAGCCGTTTAGGCTACAAACTCTAACAAACATCCATCCATCTAAACTTTCGCATTTATATTAGAATGATTATATGTAAATATGTTTAAATCGCTACATTAAATATTAATCGATTAGTTATATGAGTGATACAATCGTTTTATATTAAACTGCCAATTCGTTTTATTCATTTTAAAGTAATTGATATTTCAAAATAACGTCTTGTTGGTGATTGTGTTTATTTTTTTGCGAATTTGTGTGTAATATAAATAATATATAAATCGTTTCATAATTTATTCGTTTCATTTTTATTCCCTATTTCTTAAGTATTTTAGGAGTTTACTCATTGCCTACTAAATACTACAATGTACGGATTTCATACATTTCCGTAACATATGGATATACTAGCTGTTGCCCGCGACTCCGTCCGCGTGGAATAAAAAAACAAAAATGAGTAACCTATGTGTTCTTCCAGACTATCCTCTACGTCTATGCCAAATTTCGTAGAGATCCGTTCTGCCTTTTAGGCTATAAACTCTAACAAACATCCATCCATCCATCTAAACTTTCGCATTTATGATATTAGTAAGATTTTTATTTATTAAAAAGCTCCTACATATACAATCTATTAAATTATGTCGTATATAGCTTGCTCGTTTGTTACCTTTTGTTATAAAAAAGGGCGTGCCTATCCATTTATAGAAATCAGTGACAATACACTTTCTTTTATATTATTAGGTAGCAAACGAGCAAGCGGTCACTTGAAGCGACCGCTGTCCATTGCAATTGCAGATGCGTTGCCTACCCTTAATCCACGGAGGAGACGCACATAAACAGGATATTTCCCCTTTCTATGCGTCTCCTCCGCCGTCAAATCCATTTTTTCTTCCCATCCTGTCCTCATAAGAAAAGGGTAGAAAGAAAAAGGGACTAAAATCAGGCATCCGGCACCACACCCATCAGACTGCACGCGGAATTGCTCCCACTTCACGCCTGTCTTCTGTGTGGTCGTGGTATTGTGGGGGGCGAGTCTACCCATTCGTGCGAAGATGTTAAAGCGGGCTCTACCACTGTTTCTGATATCTATGACGATATTTCGGGAGTAGGCAGAAATAAAAACAACGATTGAATCACATAATTTATTTGTCCATAGAAGCGTCCATCGAATGTCGTCTAACTACACATTTCACTATCTATCTAAACAGTCTCAACATCAAATACATTCAAATCCTCTTAACCTCTAACGCTAAGATCTCAAAACAAACGCAAATTTTAGAACGTATGTATGTAAATTTCATTGTAACGGCGTTTTAATTTTGAAGACAAATATTTGCGATTCGGCTTTTGTATTTTTAATCAATAAATAGTAATGATTACATTTTTTTTATGAAATCTATTCTCAGTGTTGTGAAAAAACAAACTACAGTGTAAAGTGAAAACATCGATTTGAAAGTCACTTAAATTACACAATGCAAGATATTTTGAATACATGGTGTTTATTTTGCAATATATTTTATGTGAAATTTGTATGCAAGAGGTTTATAAAGCTTTTAAAACAAATCTCTATGATTTAACTAATAGTATCATTTTAATCATGAATGTCTTAATTAAATTAACATTTACATATGACTAATTTCCATAGAGAAAATAACACAGATACAGAAAGTGGTCCATAGATAAATTAAAAGCTAATCTTACTTTAATTCATTAGTCAACATATATCATTTAATTTATATTCTACAAAAAAACAGACTATCCATTGAGAAGAAAATAAAAAAATCTAACTTAGCACAAAATATATCTGCAACCAAGATATAAGTAAACATACCAATAATTTCTTATATCTATGTAATAAATAGTACACTACAACATTAACAGTCAAATAACATTTTCAAACTACTTCTTAATCTAATTTTTAAGATACAAATAGATGAAAAAGTTAGAAAATTTATTATAGCCTCTAAATTATCATATTTGAAGTCATTTGTCTTATTTTATACAGAAATTCAAAGCATCTAATCAATAACATATAAGACGAAAGTACAGATTTACAATATATAGGTGTATACAGGATGATTCTTAACGGACAGATCAACAGTTTTGAGAAAAAAATTTAGAACTATAGAAAATCGAGCAATATACTTTGCGCTTAAACGATAGCTATTGAGGTCCTCTAACTACACAAAGCCATTGATCCATCCGTTAAGAATCACCCTGTATAATTAAAATTATTTAACACTTCTACTAATTGTTAACTACTTCTTTGTCTATGTCATATTTTATGCAAGATAATCTTATCCCAAAGAACATCAGAAGAACGTAATATTCTCATATTATCTCAATATCTTTTAGATGTGCGATTTTCTACACTTCTATTTGAATGTGACAATTCTAAAGGCAACATTGATTAAATAATCTTATACAAAAGCATACAATAGATTTGGTATGGTAATAGTTTAGAACCTTATCATAAAACTATAATATTAACAGCATTATTTCTAAATGCAAGATTACATAACATTTTTAATGCAATTAGAATTAATAAAAAAATGGGCACATGTGACATTATGTGCCTTTACTATTCACTATTTATGTAATATTCTAGAGTGAAGTTTCACAACATTAGAAGTGTGTTATAATTTATATAAATTACCATTAACTCTTAATTCGACGTAGTTTTTTGTTGCAAAAAAACTGACTTTTATGCACGCTATTATTGGATACGAAATATGATTTTTTTATGAATGATATACTTTTTTTGATAAGTTACTGGTCACACTGGACACTATCGAATTAAGGGTTTAAACATACTTTTACATCACAATAAGCCAACTTACACATCTATACGCAACAAAAACAAATTAGTATTTAACCACAATACCGTTAAGTCACGTGGCGCTGTAATCGCCATAGACAATAAAACTGCCAAAACTCTTGCAACATCACTTTAGTTCACACACGTCAAAAACTCTCGTTTCACATCCTACAGCATCCATTGAACAGTTTATACTTGCAGTATAGAAAAGCTGCGAGGAAATGCTTCAATACGTACAATCGAAACCCGAAGCAGAGCAGTTTCTTGCACGCGATGTACAAATAGTATGGCCACTGTACGACTCGTACAGTGTGGACATGGCGCTAGGTGACGTAGAAGTATAATGCGGCACAGAGCAGTGCTCCGGTCACCAGCAGTACCATCACCAGTGCGAACCTGTCCTGCAGCGCGCGGACTATCATTGTATTCATCAAACGAGACGAACGGTTCAAGTGCTCGTCTGTTTCACGCAACTGAAAATGACAAATATGTTACTAGGTTTCGCCTGCTACTCCGTCCGTGCGAATTAAAAAAAAGTAGCCTATGTGTATTCCAGACTACTCTACTACTCTACATCGATACTTGTCATCGAGATCTGTTCAGCAATTTATGCTACAAACTCTAATAAACATCCATCCATCTAAACTTTCACATTTATTATATAATATAAGTAAGAAGTAAGATGTAAATGTTTAGATGGATGGATGTTTGTTAGAAGGTATCTCCAAAACGGCTAAATGTATATAACCTTAAAGGACTTTAAGTTTTTTTTTTTTTTAACTAACAATTATATTGATAAATAAAATACCTTGAAATTTAATGAAACATTTTAAACAATCAAAGATAAGATTAGGAAATGAAAATGTAACATTGAATTTAATGCATTTCTACTGTTAAAAGATAATTTATGAATAGAAAATATCAGTTCTGTGTAAAAATTGGACAGTATTTTTAATTGGAAACTAGCTGTTGGTCCTCCCAACCCAATTCTGCTGCGGTTCTATAGTGAGCTCTCGTAAAATACGAACTATTTGTGTCAGTACTAGTGTTGGGTAGGGTGCCAGACATGAAGGGGCGCCTCTTTTAGTATGGGGTTAGTTAAGGGGGCGCCGGTTATGGTAAAACCGGCCCTGAGTCATGTAGTAGCGGAAGTTCTAGCTCACTTATAATGGTTCTTTGTCATTCTATCCTATATGAATCCTAAAATGTTATATTATATATTTAATATTCAACTCACCCGTCCCCTGGACCTCTGTATAGTCTCCCGCTGCACGCTAAGGTCCTGCAGCACAGCAGCACCAATCTCCTCTGTCTCCAAGATGACGCGGTAACCCTCATTCAGGTTCTTCCCCGAGCGCTCCAAGCGCTCTGTATTGTCCAACAGCTTCTGACGTTGCTCATTTACATTCCAATCATCATAGGTGTCTTCTGTTTCTATATTATCTATAACATAATAGTTTTATAGATTAAAAAATAACATTTTAAGAAGAGTCTCATCATAGACTAATTGTTAAATAGATAGACATTTAATGTCTAATTATATTTTATTTTATCACAACATTTACAGGACAATAGTCTGTTGCTAGTGGCTTTATTCAGGTTTTGAGTCATTGTTCCTTATGCATACTACAAAAGATGGGAACTGACCTAATTGCCAGTGTCAGTATTCCCATCCAAATGAAATTGGGGCCTTTAAGAGTAGAGTAAATAGATTTTTATATGAAATAGGTGGAATTAGAATGAAATTAAACATACATGTAGCAGAGTTACTAAGCACAGAGCGGTACTCATCTTTGACCCGCTGCAGTTCAGCACGGTACGCAGCCACGCGAGATCCCACCCCGGCCCCTCGGTACTCCAGCTCCAGCTGCTCCAACTATAACAATAAATAAGTACTTATGGTGTACAGAGATTACAGATTTCTAGCACTGTCCTACTACCTTACCTTCTTCTTAATAGACAGTACAATTACTAGACTTACTCTGTACTAATTTTAATAATAATAAGATAACTTACCAGATCATTGGCCTCCTCAAAGTTAGATTGAATTTCCCTTGACAATTGCTCACGGTTTTCTGTAATTATAAAATGGAAATGAATTTGACTACATAATTTAGTAGGGATTTACAATTTATTACTTATTATTTCTTAGTTAATAAACAACTTACCTTCCTTTCCGACTTTAAGTCGACCTATTTTTGCTGTAACGTCCGCTGTAAGAACTGAATATTGTTGTTCGTATGATTGAATTAAGGTAGCCATATTCAGTAATATCCGCTGATATTCAATAGCACATCGCAATAATCCACCGACTAATGCCTTTGTAGTTACCACGTAGAAAATAAACAACAATACATTCGCTTTTTCAGAACAAGACAAACGGCTGACGGATATTGATAAAATGATTACAGAAAATTGACATAAATGTCATGGCGTTGACGTGTGGTTTGTAAAATTAACAGATTATAAACATGACAAGCGAAAGCGGCATCTTCAAGCTTATGAAGTGCAATGAAATTGTAAATTAACGAAAAGAAAAAATGGTACTTGTAATATTATTTTGACAAAAAATTTTGCTTATTCATATGTTATCGAAATAAAATTAGCATCATAATAAGTCCTACTCCCGCCGCAGTTACGCCACTTCCAGAAGTTCGGAATTTTATAATCTTCATGATCGCAACGACCAACTTCATTTACAATTTACCAAATATTTTTATTTTGTAACAAGAGATAAAGGGAGGGTGTTTTCAATATTCAAATTATGTGCATTTGGCTCAGTTACTACAAAAAAAATGTTTTACAATACGAAAAAGTGTAGCCGTGAAATATGAATGAACAAATGTTAAAGATACCATTGTTCGTTTTCAAGACGAATTTGTAAAACGTAAGTATTTTACGAGTGCTTTAATAACTTATTTATCAACTATATTATATTAAATATGTTCTTTATATTCTTAACAATTAAAGGAATGACAAATGTTTGTTGCTAGCGTGTTGATTCCTTTTATAAGATTATTGTGATTCGTGTTTAAGGACATGCATAATTTATTAGTGAATGCCTAGACAGTTATTCATTGTTCAGGAATTTGAATAGTAATACACATATTTCCTACATTTTTGTATTGTTCTATTAATATTTACTTTTTAAAACGATTATGTCATATTGCAGTATAAATAAGATTAACTTTGAATAAATTACTTCATAACTTTCTATTAATTACAGTGCGATGCCTCGAAACTGTGATGAAGATTCGGGGCGCAGCTCCTGCTCGGCTGCTTCTATCACATTCAGCCCTGTTATGGACTATCATCATTTCAAATCTGAAGAGCAACTAGAAACAAAACAATTACGAAATCAAGTTATTGCTGCCAACAAAACCTTAAAAGTGAGCACTCGTCCAAGAAGCTATGTTGGTCTTGTGCATTCACCGGATGAAAGAGACCCATTTCCTAGTTACCGGATGCCTAAAACACATAGAAATGCTGTATTCAATCTATTTGATACACCCAGGCTTGGAGGTCTGAGTAATGCCCATTCAACTTTTGATATAGCTACCAGCACTCAAATAGAACAGCCACAGATTCAAAAGAATGCTGTATCTATGTCTGCTGTTAATTCTGATGAAGGTAAATTTAACAAAGCTAAGCAGACATCACAATCATCAAATTTCAAAAGGGGGAAACCTGTACAACGAGCTGCCTCTAGGCTTTATAAAGCTGATGGTTTTAAAGGTAAAGAAGGCTGCATTGGTCCAGAATTTATTGTGCGAGCTTCCCAACCAATAAAGCATATAGATTTGACACTAAGTGCCATGTGTGATAAAAGAGTGATAACTATTGTGTTATTAAATGGACAAAGGATAGAGGTGCTCTGTGACCCGGCAACAATAACAGCTGGTCAGCTATTTGAAGGGGTAGTCCACAGTGAAAAATATGAACACAATTTTATGCTCGGTGTAGCTGCTTTAATTGGTGGAGATTTTGTATTCCTACCAGATGATTATAAAATTAAAAAGATAGCCCCAGAAAACTGGCATAAATCAAATAAGAAAAACAAAGGAATGGAAGAAATTGTCTCATTAACAGTATTTTTAAGGATAAAATTTTTCCTTCCAAAGAGCATTGCAAGTAATATTCAAGGAGGTGAATGGAGGTACAGGGTGTATCTACAATTGCGAAGGGCAACAGTAGAAGGTCAAATGACTTCTTCCATACAGAATCTCATTCTACTAGCGGGGTATGCTTTGCATATAGAGTTTGGAGAATATTCTTACAGGGAACATGGTTCAGCTGATTATTTCCTCTTAGAACATTATTTACCAGAGTCTGTTATAACAGAAGATATGGCTGATGTTAAACTAAGAATGAAGAGAGCCCATGAATCCAGGAGAGGTCTAGATAGAAATAAAGCCATCATTAATTACATAACATTAGCACAAACATTTAGAGACTATGGTGCACATTTTTATTCAGCAATATGGGCAACTAGAGATGGATTTTGTAGAGATGTATGGTTGTCTATTGCCCCAAGAGGGATAACACTATTTTCTCGTAACAGTCAAGGAGTTGATGATTCCGGTGTAAATACCAACAGGATAGTGTTACAAAGCCTGCCGTGGCACCATATACACACTTTCTATTACAATAAGAAAAGTTTGTACATTATGCCTAACTCATATTCTGGCTTATCTAAAATTGGCATTAAGTACAAACTTAAAATGACAGACAATAAAAGTTACTTTACATTTTGGTTGGCCTCTTTACACCACAGATTGTATTTAAAATTGTATGCGAAAGAAGATTTTATCACATATTTATCCGCTGAAATTGGCTCACCTCCAAGTAACAGCCCAAAGAAAGTAGATTGCAGTAACTATCAAGACAGTTATAATTTAGCAGTGAGAAATCCCACAAGAGTTCGCAGACCTACTAGACGAAGATTTAAAGTAGACATATTTGGGGACAAGAAAGTACAAAATAAAGAAAACGAAAAGCCAGATACAGAAGAATTGTTACGAAGGATATTAGCACCACAGCATAATGAAAGCTTCTTAAATACCTCAAGCATAGGGCATGGGAGTTCCTCAAATGAAGCTCTATCTTCTTCGGAAAGCAGTCTACCAAGAAGGCATGGAGTTAAGATGGGTACACGGGTTTTTACAGGAATGAAAACAGTCCTAGATGCCAGTAATCTTCGATCACCAATGTCCAAAAGTATGAACGACTGTCGAAGATCAGATGGTACCATTCATAGTGATTCAGATGACCTCAGCTTGGAGCCGAAAAATCATTGCAATGTGAACAGTATGAAATTATTACCTGAAAGACAGTATAGTCAAAATGTCAGTACTGGACCAACAGCATTTGTTTTAGAATCACCAAAAGTATATTCTGATGTTTTTAATTACAAGGAGGCTAATGAGTCTTGCCTTAATACATCACTGTTTGAAAAATTGGAGAACATGGAATATGTACAAGGTGAAAGGGTTTTTGTTACTGCAGTAATTGAAAGAGATGAAACAAATGCATTGGGTCTACAAGTAGCTGAGGGTTCTGATGGAAATGTGTATATAAAATCAATCACATCTGGTAGTCCTGCAGAATCATGTAGAAAACTGTTACCTGGTGACCAGATTATATCAGTTAATGGTCAGACATTATTAAATTTAAAATATGATAAAGCATTAGCAATGTTGCAATCTGCTCCACAAACTGTTGAGTTAATAGTTTTGCAAAATGTTAATAAGCAATCAAATTTAGATTATCAATCTTTTATTGAATCAAATAAAGAATTGAACAATAGTCAAATAAATTTAAAAGACATTGGTAGCTCTTTAGATGCAGATTTAGCTGATGATGAGTTACTCAACGAAGAAGCTTTAAAGACAATTTACGCGTTAATAAAACTGACGAAAGATAAAGTGATCAGTAGAATGAAAGATAAAGGTAGTGTACAAAATACTCCAAATAAAACTAACTTAAAAAAATGTTATTCAGAAAATAAAGTTTATGAGGAGTCAGATTTGGCGGATTATTCTTCTCAAGAAAATACACCTCAGAAAAAAGATAAACTAAAGTTTAATACATGGCGTGGTGAAATGACAATCACCAGGCAAAAACGTAGACCTTTAAGCTTAAGTATACCGAATAACATGGATTTGCCTGATGAATATCTTGATGATAGCAAAAGTGATATTTTATTGAAGAAATCAATCCAATCATCAATAAACAGTTTGGACAAATCTGAGAAGAGTTCGTCAGTTAAAAATGTGGCCTTACCGAGAAATTATGGACTGAGTCGAAAATGGCTAGGACCAGTCAGATATCCTGTAACTCCTTGTAAAAATAGCAATATAGAGAGTGCAATTGTTACTGACAATGTTGTGAGAAGACACTTTGTTTATGGTGCTGGTGATTCCGATGAGGATCAGATATTTTTATAAACTGTTAACCTTTATCATCGTTCTCCCTTCGCTTTGGGAATATTAGTTATACGTTCGTTATTTTTAAATATATTTTTAACGTGTACATAAATAAAAATTCGGAAGAAACGAATATACCTAATTAAAATACATGTTATTTACTCTAGATTATAAAAATTGTAAGACAAAAAAATTTACCGCCGTAATAATTTTAAGATTGTATAAGTATTATCAAGAAGAGAACATTAACTAAACTCTAATTTGTTTTATTTTTAATGCCAAGTTTAGTCCTAGTCTACATTATTACCAGTTGCTTATTTAAAAATAGAACACAATTGATCTGTTATATGGGTATCAATTATACAAAAGTAAATTGTTTCTTCAATCTTCAATGGGAAAGAGAGAGTTGACAATATTATTGTGCAAGTGTTTCATCAGCAAACACACTGTTACAAATTACACATTAAATGAATTTTAGTTGGTGGAAATGAGCCGTATTTTCTTGAATATACTGATGTATTATCTTGTATTCAATAGACGGAAATCTCTTATTCAAACATGTCCTACTTTATATTTTGTATTTAGCACCGGTGTAGGTTGTTTCGATGCTAAGTGTTTGGGTCAATGTTCTAAATTGTCCTTATATACCTACTAGTGCATTAGCGTTTGTCCTTTCACTTTTATGTAGAGTTCATCGGTATACGATAACATTATCGACAACTCGTTCTATATCAATGCAAATTCAGTCAAGACTTTATAGGTTTATTTTACAAAGTTACGAACGCAAATCATTCGAGTAGTTTTTAAAGTATATTGCAAAAGAATTTACATTTAAATTAACAAAACAAAGGAACATATTTCGTAAGTTTAACACTTGGTTGATGTTACATAACACTGTTAAATGGACTTTGGCTCAAGATATATTGTACTGAGTTTTGTGTAAAAAACTCATTATAGAAATGGAACTTGCCAATTTTTCAAAGCAGACAGTTCAAAGAATATAAATATCCACCAATTAATTAGCTGACGAATATTGAGTTTCTCCTTTAGGAGAAAAAATGTAATATTATTTTGGATTGCACATTCAATAAAACAACAAAATTGAAAACATTCTTTATTAAAAATAACACCATTCTTTAACCAAGCGAACATTATAACTAAATAAATCTAAGACAGCTGTCTTTCTACGTCTAATGCAATCAGACTTCATAACAAAAAAAATATTCTCATTCACTGCACAATTATATAAATCATTCACCATTATATTGCATTATCCTAACAGGTGGCGTAACTAAATAGTTCTCTTTACACTATGTAAATGCACTGTGGAGTCTTTGTGACTGGATTACATCATCCCCCCCATACCACCCATTCCACCCATGCCTCCCATACCCGCCATTGGGTTAGGTTCCTTCTCCTGTGGAATTTCACAGATCACAGCTTCGGCAGTTGTGAGCAGAGATGCCACACCACTAGCATCTGTGAGGGCGGTTCTAACTACTTTGGTTGGGTCAATAATTCCCTTCTCAATCATGTTAACATACTCATTGTTCAGGGCATCATAACCAAACTCGGGGCCTAAGTCCTCTACTTTAGCAACTACAACAGATCCATCAATACCAGCATTTCTTGCAATAGTCATGCATGGCATTCTGAGAGCCTTTTTGATAATTTCTACTCCAGTTGCTTGGTCACTGTTTGCAGTTTTAAGTTCAGTAAGAGTAGGAATGCATCTAAGAAGTGCTGAACCTCCACCAGGAACAATGCCCTCTTCCACTGCAGCACGAGTAGCATTCAAGGCATCATTGACACGGTCCTTCTTTTCATTGACCTCCACTTCACTTGAGCCACCAACTCTTAATACTGCAACTCCAGATGCCAGTCTAGCAAGTCTTTCCTGGAGTTTTTCCTTCTCATATTCTGATGTGGTCTCTTGAATTTGGTCACGAATTTGCTCCGCTCGACTCTCAATATCATTTTTCTTACCCTTACCTTTTAGGAGCAATGTATCATCTTTTGTGATAATAACCTCACCAACTTGACCTAAATCTGAAGGCTGTACATCTTCTAGCTTAATAAGGTTAGCATCATCACCAAAGACAACACCACCTGTAGCAATGGCCATGTCACTAAGGGTGGCCTTACGATTGTCACCAAAACCTGGAGCTTTAACCGCTGCTACTTGCAGACCAATCTTTAACCTGTTTACTACAAGGGTGGATAGAGCCTCACCATCAACATCCTCAGCAACAATGATGAGAGGCTTCCTTTGTTGGTTAGCAAGCTCCAGGGCCGGGATTATTGTTTGGACATTGCTAATTTTCTTCTCAGAGAACAAAATTAAAGCATCTTGGAACTCTACTTTTGCTCCTTTTGAAGAGTTAATGAAATATGGTGAAATATAACCTCTATCGAATTTCATACCTTCAATGATTTCCAGCTCATCAGTCAACGTTTTACCATCCTTCACGGTTATGACTCCGTCGCGGCCTACTTTGTTCATGGCATCAGCAATCAACTTGCCGATCGCAGTGTCCCCATTGGCGGAGATTGTGGCTACCTGCGCAATCTCTTCAGGCGTGGTTACCGGCTTAGACATAGTCTTTAACTTGTCTTTAACGGCATCAACGGCCATCATAACGCCCCGTCTAATCTCTATGGGATTAGCGCCTTTCGAAATTTTCTCGAAACCCTCCTTTGCGATAGCACGCGCTAAAACTGTCGCCGTCGTGGTGCCGTCACCGGCTTCTTCGTTTGTGTTATTTGCAACATTTTGAACCAACTTAGCTCCAATATTCTGGAATTTGTCTTTAAGTTCTACGCCCTTTGCAACTGTGACTCCGTCTTTGGTGATTTTAGGTGCACCCCAGGACTGTTCTAAAATAACATTCCTACCTTTTGGACCCATTGTGACGGCTACAGCATCGGCGAGAATATCGACGCCCTGAAGCATGAGAGCTCTTACATCAGCCCCGAACCTCACATCTTTCGCGTAAAATCTTGATATTTGATGATTTTTGTGTAGGGCAATGGTTTGACGAGCAACACGAGGTAAACGAAGCATTTTGTTAAACTATTTGGAATGATTTTTTTAAAACACAAAAGTATTCGAGCTTTTTATTTCTCGAATATTCTCCAAAGAGTCCGCACAAGCACAATGTGATCTTCCTTGCCGGTTATAGGTTATAATAAAACCTCTGTACAGATTATGTAACAAATTAAATTGGTAAAATCTAGCTTTCGATACGTTAACGAAAATAACGGTTATGGATAACTGCTAACCGAATAGCGAACTATAGACAAGTGGTAGGTACCTTCGAGTTTTTAGGTTTACCAGTAGCCAAAAAATTCCTAACTTCTTTTGAAATTGTTTCATCTTGAATACAAAATCTTATTTAGCACAATGGGTAGTTATACTTTGGCATTATACTGTTAAAAACCGCATGCTATATGCGGCGTTGTTTTATTGGTTTCATCATTAATCTAAATAGAGGCGTTTGTTGTTAGGAGGAAGAGCGTCGGTGACTTATTGGTTTAAGCACTTGACTTGTAATCCACAGGTCTTGGGCTCGAATCTCGCCGTGTACCAATGTGATTTTCGATTTTTTGAATTTTCATATGTACATAATTTACCCGACGTTCTTACGGTGAAGGAAAACATCATGATGCAACCTACACATATCGGCGAAGAAATTCAAAGAAATGTGTGAAGTCAACCAACCCGCGATGGGCCAGCGTGGTTGACTATGGCCTAGTTACCCTAATTTAGGGTAGGCTCCGAGCCCATCGGTGGGGACGTATAGTGAGCTGGTGATGAATGAATAGATTCAAAGATGTCGCGAATACAAACATAAAGGGTAGCCGAAAAATTAGCTCACAAACTACCGGGCTTAGAAATATAGAATCTTGCATAGATATTTTTGTTACTGTGTAAAGGTAAAGGTTGAAATAAGGGGGGAACGTAAATCATATATAAAAATAAAGTAAATGTTTACAGTGCATTTGCCTCATCAGGATCGTTTGTCTGCTTGCAGGTAGTATTGTAATATATTAAAATCAAGCATATGAAAGTAAAGTAAACTCAAGTCACATTTTTGGAAAACTGTCTGGTAGTATTTATTGAGTCATCTTACAATAATCTTTAACACATATGTGAAAATGAGTAAACTCTGGTGCATTTATTCTACTTCAGGGCGAGATAAGTCGATATAATAGTCTAATATAGGTATATTTGTTAATCGAATCGAATAAGCACAACATACTCCATCCCATAGCCTTGACAAGCCTTGACAGCTTGACACACTGGATTGACAGAATTACTGACACTGACAGATGACAGTTGACACAAATTGTAGTCAAGAATCAGGAACGAATGTAAAATGTGAATAATTCTTGATTTTAAATTATTCTTTAGTTCGCTTAAGTAGTACGAGCACGTTTTCTCGAGGCTAACCAAACATGCGGTGCAACTTCGCTTGATAACTATTTCGATTTATTAATAACTGATTTAACTTGAATCTCACAAAGTTTTTAATCTTAATTTAATTGTTCATTATTTAAAATTACATAATGGATAAATCTAGGTGAGCGAAATTTTGCATTATAATAACTTCCTCTAGTATTTGAATAGTAACTTTGACAGAGATTAGTATTTTTATCTGATAGAAATAAAAAAATATATTATTTTAGAGACATAGGACTAGTGTAAGCAATAAATTTCTTTATAATTGTAGCAACAAAGGGGATATGAAAGGGCTTCTGTTGGGCATTGGTAATCCCCTCCTGGACATCTCTGCTATTGTGGATGAGGAGTTATTAAAGAAGTATGACTTGCACCCTGATGATGCTATTATGGCAGAAGCTAAGCATATGCCATTGTACAAAGAGTTGATGGAAAGGTAATTTTTATATGTTTTTTATAACTTGAAGTTACAAATATTAATTAAAAAAATATATTAAGCAACTAAAAAACTGTCATCTATATCTATACTAAAATTATAAAGAGGAAAGATTTGTCTTTTTGGATTTATGTATTTATTGAAATAACTCAAAAACTACTGAAACTATTTAAAAAATATTTTGCTATTAAAAAGTTATGTTATCAGTGAGTGACAGGCTACATTTTATTATTTTTTAACTTCATGCAGATTAAGTCATGAGCATCAGCTTGTGTGTCATAAAGATAGTCTTTTTTTTATCAAATTAGTTACTAAAGCACCAATTTTTTTTATGTGGATATTAAAATCAATATAAATTTGTAACAGTATAGTGTTGTAAGAAAGTTCTAAAGCTGAAAAAATTAATTTGTTTTAGTTGTTTGATAAAGTTCACATTCAATTCATAATTTTTTATGGAGTACAACAATGGGTGTTTTATTATTAACTGATTAATGTATGGTTACTGATAACATTGTCCATGTTACCATATCTATCTTGCTTAGCTATAATTTAGTTTATTGTTTGGTATTATTAAAAACTAGCTTTCGCCTGCAACTCCGTCTGCATGGAATCAAGAAAAACAAAAGCGAGTAGTCTATGTGTTCTTCCAGACTATCCTCTACATCTATGCCAAATTTTATCTAAATCTGTTCAGCAGTTTAGGCTACAAACTATAAAAAACATCTAAACTTTTGCATTTATAATATTAGTATGATATAATAATGTTCAATTTTAATTTCTCTCTTAAGTATGCTTGGTGATCGGCAGGAGACCAGCAGTTAAAACCATTTCGGGTTACAAAACCTTATCTGGTGATCTCTTGTAAGTGGGATTAGACTAGATGATACTATGACACTCCACAATAACACCTGATATTGTAAAAAATGTTCAGATCAATGCTTGTTAGAATTTATCACGTTAATAAATACATGGATCTTAAAATAGTCATATATATAGAAAAAATAATTGATAAAAGCTACTAATTAAATGTATATTAATGTCAGGTCCATAATTCCAGATATAATGCGGAGTTCATAGCAGGTGGTAGTGTGCAGAACTCGTTGCGAGTAGCACAATGGATCCTAGGGACACCCGATGTTTGTATCTACCTCGGCTGTGTCGGTGATGATGACTATGCTAAGATACTAAAGGAAAGAGCAGAGTGAGTATATCATTTCTTTCTAATGTCATGTACTGATTTAATATTTAGCTGTAATGTAACTAAACTAAATGTAATGAATAAACACTTTAAGAGTGTGCGCACATGTGAAGCTATAGCACAACTGTTTAATCTCACTTTTATTTCTATGAGCTTATATGGAGGTGAGCACACCACTCGATTTCAAACAATTGACAATCGCACAACTGTTGTGCGATTGTTTAGTCAAAAGTGTGCGCCCGCACTAGGTTCAAGGTTATGTATTTGACAGTTGTTAACATGATCTTAGTTTAAAGATATAGTATTGTATGAGATAAATGTGAGTAATATCAGGTTTTTATATATCTGGCGTGATGTTGCGATAGTCTAGTATTGCTTGTCCATTTTATCTTTAATGATATCTGTGTTAAGTAATCTTTTAGTTTTATTGATATTAAGGTATATACTACTGTTTGTTAAATATGATATATTTTTGGTATACATTTTGCTTTCATACTTGCTTTTTTTTAAAGTATAATTAATCTAAAATATTAATTAAAGCACGAAATATCGTTGTCTCTGTATTTTTGCAGAGTATAAAAGAGATGGTATATTATGACCACGCGTTTTGTTAATGAAACCACAGGAGAAATAATGAATTGATATTTTTTACGACCAACGTCTTTCGTTCGAATATCAATAAGCTGTCTTACATATAATTGACTTGTACAATACTATCTTTTAATTGAGTAAAGTTATATCACATTATTCACAATACAACGGCCTCACGCATTTAGATAAGGCCAAATGGTATCAGTTAGGGATCACAGCTGACATGTTTTATCATTTCAGTTCAAATGCTTATGCAATTTACATCATAATGTAATGCTAATAATAGTTTTATAGTAATTTCTCGATCTTTTCGTTGAAACATTTTTATTTACTGTCGGTTACCATTGCTAGTTTTCTGGTAAATATCACCTACGCCAGTGAAATTCGGTGTTTCCCGTTGGACCGATCTATCGGTTTTTTGTGAATTCTCCGGGTCGATCGAATTCATACTTGACCTAATGAGAAAAAAATCTAATAGAGCCGATGGCCCAATGGGAAACACCTGTGAAATTTTATTTTGAAAGATGTCAATGCTTCCGCGATATATTTTGTTGTTTTTTATATATCGCCTTTCCTGCATCAGTAGAATAGCATTCTCATGGTTTTATCAGATAAATTAAACCGATTTGTTACATTACGGCATAAGTTAAAACGAGGTAATTCTTATTAGTTTCGCATATTTAATTGATAACTGTAACGTGTGCAACAAAACAAAAGACATTTAACACCCACTATGCAACAAGTACCTAACTAGGGTAGGCTCCGAGCCCCTCGGTGGGGACGTATGGTGTGCTGGTGGTAATGATGATGATGATGATGATGATGATGATGATGATGCAACAAGGTTGATAACATTAAAGTAAACTGGGACTGGACTTGTCGGCATTGAATGTGTTAACATACTTGTCGACTGTCTTTGTATCAATATTCTGTAGTACAATATTGTATGTTATCTGTGACATGTTAGCAATATCTTTGTTCAATGATGTTTAAGATTAGATATGTCTGGTAGTCTCTTAACTGTCCGTCATGTCTGCCCACACGATATGTGGGTGTCAATTAGCACACATTTCAAATGCCATTTATGTTTAATATCAATTACCATATAAAAAGTATGTTCCTGCTTGTTTGTTAGCTAAAGAATTTAATGCCTTATTTCACTGGCGTGACTGCGACTTTATACTATGTTGACTGGAGTCCTTTGACTTCAACTTTGGTTGAAAAAGACATTTATTGTGTCAATTCCAACTACGAATGCAAAGGAAATTAAACCTAACAATTGTTGTTTCTTTTATGTATTTCTATTAATGATGTAAGTATTTGAGATGATGCAAATGGACCTGACTACTAGAAACGTTATTGGACAACTCTTGATCAATTTGGCAAACTTCAATTAATTGATTGGCATCACAAATACAAAGTTCAATAGCGAAGTCTAATTGGTATAAATGATAATTAACCCTGTGTATATGGAGTTAGACTCGAGTTTCCTTTATTGATTGAATACTATTTTTTTTTAAACTGCGTCATAGATTGATGTGATCGAGAAGTAATTTTAATTTTCCATTCATGATTACTGCTTTAATTATCTTTTTTATGCTTATTCAAGGAAAATTATTGCTGTGTGTTTCTGATATTTATAATTAGCTAGTAATAGCATACAATCATTTAGTTATTCACAACATTATCTTCTTAGTGTCCATTTCGACTTCTATGTTAGTCGCGAGCGACTGTCATTTGTCGACCACTGGCGACCGCGTCTGCTATACAAAATGACAGTTGGATAGATTTATAAGGAAATAAGTAGGTTTCGACTTTACCGATGTAAATAGTTACATTTATATGTTTGATGAGAGAGATCGAACATTTCATTGGATGGGTCGATTTTCCGTGAACCATAGAATTAGTCTATCCTAGTTGTAATGGTAACAAGAAACCAATTGGTCTATTGTTAGGGCTGATGGTGTCCGAGTGCTGTACCAAGTGTGCGGCGAGGTGGCTACGGGCACGTGCGGCGTGCTGGTGACGGGCACGCACCGCTCGCTGTGCGCCAACCTGGCCGCCGCGCAGCGCTTCACGCCCGGACACCTCGACACCGACGCTTGCAGGGCTGCCGTACAGTCCGCAAAGTTTATATACGCATCGGTCAGTGAATGACACACCTCTATTTCTCTATGGTCTCCACATGTGAATGAAATTCAGCTCAATGAATGAAACAAATAGTAGATGGATATCAAATCAACCGAATGACATTCGATTCATATTCTTTATTAAAGTGTTTCACTCATACGTGTTTTTTGGATTGTTTATTTTAAAATTAAGGGACATATTGCAGGGTTTCTTCGTGGCTGTGTCCCCCGAGTCGATAATGCGACTGGCAGAGCACTCGCATAATAGCGGGCTGACTTTCATCATGAACCTGAGCGCGCCATTCGTGTCGCAGTTCTACAAGGAGCCTCTAGAGAAGATGATACCATATGTAGACATACTGTTTGGAAATGAAACTGTGAGCACACATTTTTTTTTATCGTATAAAGTAGGCAAATGAACTAAGAAAAATCCGCTGTGTTTCACAAAAATGCAAGTGACCATGCATCTACAACAAGTAAAGATGCCTTGCATGTCTTTATTAAATACAGAAAGTTGATTTTCCCCCTTCCCATACGTCTTTTCCTCTGCAAAATCTACATCCGTCTATGTTGTTTCGTTATAAATGATAATTTAAAACTTATTTCCGCCTATGAAAATAATTTTCTATCAATATTTAGTTCAATAACTTTTAAATAACCTGATTTTAATCTTATTTCAGGAAGCAGAAGCCTTCGCGAAAGCGTTTAACGTAGCGGGCGATAATTCTGAACAGATCGCTAAGAATATAGCCGCACTTCCTAAATTAAATGGCACGAAGCAAAGGGTAGTTGTTATAACACAGGGTAGCGACCCTGTCATACTGGTCGAAGGAAACAAAGTTACATTAATACCAGTTAGAAAATTAGACAAGGAACAAATAGTGGATACCAATGGCGCTGGTGACGCCTTTACTGGAGGATTTCTCAGCCAGCTCGTCCTCGGTAAGCCGTATGATACCTGTGTCAAGTGTGGCATCTACAGTGCGACACATGTCATACAACATTCTGGCTGTACTTTTAGCGGTGACAGTAACTTTCAAGAATGTTGATGGTAAAAGGTAAAACGCAACCCTAGACTGATATTGCAATAATCGTTTAATCTCAATGTAACCATACAATAATATTTTACATTATTTAAATAGTTAATTTTTGGTGCAATGAATTTAGCTGAAGTATCGATTTTTATATGATAACCGAGTGTTTTCATAATGCAACATCCTTAAATTCAATGCACTGACAGTTGCTGTCAAACAGACATTGACATACAAACCATAGATGGATCGTATGTCGCCTTACGATTTTCAATTTTATGTTTCCAATATGGCAACACAATGCATCATAAAATGTCAACAATCTGTGAACTTATATAATCATATGCAAATTAATAAAATAAATAATTTACTTAATTAATAATATATAGATAAATTGGTTCGTTGGATATTTAAATTACCTGTCTCCACTTCTGAAACACTGTTAAAATCGAATTATTTATAATTTTAGTATTACAAATAGATCTGACTGCATATCAATCACTCTGCACATATTGTTCAAGAAAGTCATATACTATGATATTTACTATCCTTTACCTTTACGTCTTGAATTAAATGATACATTTTCAAGAATAATTGAAAATCTTACGAGCAACGAAAAAGTTAATAAACGTAAATTTAGTAACGAAGCAATATATTTTTCTAAAATATTATAATAACTTGAGGTTGTATTGTACTTGAAATTGTCTTATGGTGCAATTATCGTCAGATAAAAAATCCTTTAATATGATTTTGATGAGAATTAGATGTATACTCAAATATAGTGATACACAAAGGCCTTGTGTTTAATGTCTGTCGTAGTATAAATCATAATTTGAGTTTTATAGACCATACCTTCGTCTACATAGGTAATGCAAACTGCAAATGTATTCCGATTTACGTGTTTTTTTGTCTCCATGTCATTTTGTTTTCTTTTAATCCATTGTTTACCCATTCCAATATTAGAAGTAAGTCTTCCAAACCTATAATGTTTATGTAATCAAGTAGTAAAATAGCTAGCTTACAAAGTGAGATTGTTTTTCTAGTGTAATGCAGCATAGTACAAGATTTTGTGGATAGTTGAAAATTTATGTTTGCATGTAGAACATTGTTGCTATGTATTTTGTATTATCCCTGTTTATTATAACTTAAGGTCTTAAAATCAAGATTATTGTAACAATGTTGTGTTTGTACTTATATGTTTGTATTTGTTTTGAAATAAAAATATATTTAGTGTATGTTTTCTTTTTTAATTCCCTTAACTTTACTTAAAACAAATTATGCGACATTATCATATTTAAATATAGATATAAGTTGGGTATCATACATAATACCGCGTGTTTGGGTTCGATTCCCGACAGTAGTAAACATCAATCATCACATAGAATGTGTGTAATAGACACGAACTGCAGAGACTTGCGCTCGTAGCTATCCACATGCAGGTATATAATTATACATACCTTGCTATGCAACGTGAATGTTTTTAAACGTAATACAACATAAGGGTATCTTTCCCCAAAATCTTTTTTTTTCAGATATTACCAAATTGTTGAATACTTTGTGTGGCAACATTTGATCAGTATTTATTAATTGCCGTGGGTATTTGGGTCTTATGAAGGTAATTTCGAGTCTTATAATTGAATTTACAGTTAAAGAATGAATTAAAACAATACACCTACCTAGGAACAAAATATTTTTGATATGTCATAGGTTACCCATAGACTATTCAGAGCATTTTTAATTATTTTTAATTTTAATTAATTATGGCAATACATGATATGACCGACAGGATATCAAAATATTTTTTTCATATAGCAAGGAGTCTGATTGATAGCCATTTTGAAGAGCCTTTTGTTGGTGTTTTGTGAATGTTTTTAAGTAAATTTCACAATATTTAAAGATTATTAGTGTTATATAATAGAAAACAAAATAATAGTAACTTATATCATTTCATAAATCCATGTGTTTTGATTGTGTTGTTTGTTTGGTCAACGCATTGTGAAAAAAAGGAACCGGAAAGAAACTTGTCGCATTATGTTCTTATTTTAACGTTTGTGAAAATAAATAGTTTTACAACAGTGAAAAGTGTCAGTTTGTTCAATTTGTGTAATTGTACTTGGAGAAAGGATTATTTACGTCGCGTGTATTTGTTCACTACGTAAATTTAGATTGCCACAAGATGGCCGCCATCGTATGCCCGCTCTGCCAAAACCCGCTTGTGAGGCCCGATGTGTCATCGGCAGGCGAGCGCTTTGCGGATATGCTGTAAATTAGCGTCTCGCGTCGCGGCTGACCACCGCGGCAGCTTTCGGCGGGGTTCCATTCTGTAAAATGGAATTTCGCTCGAGGCGCCAAAATATGATGGGTGTTGACACATCTCGATCAGCAATACCGTACCGTTACTCAGACGGCTCTAAGAAATAATATTTGACAAAGATGACCGATCCGGACGAAGTAGGGAAAGACGAGTGGAAGCGATGGATACTCGAGGCGATACATAAGATACGGTCGCAGAAACAGAGGCCGAGTGTGGAGCGAATATGTCATGCTATAAGACAACACCACAACTATCACGAAGATGTGGTGTCCGAGCGCCTGGAGCGGGCAGTGAGGGAGGGTACCGTTCTGAAGGTGTACAATAAGGGGCAAAGCTCGTACAAGGACCCGGGAGGTTTGCAGAGTAGGTTGTTAAGAATCGCGCCTGATGTGGACATTTCGCGGGCAGTGGCTAAAGCGGTGCGGGAGCTAGGGGAGAGGGACGGCTCTAGTTTGAAGAGCATCGAGAGGTATCTGCGACAAGCTTACCAGCTGACTGTGGACTCTGGTGCGGATGTGAGGACTGTGTTACGTGCGGCGGCGAAGCGCGCAGTGGCGCGGGGACTAGTAACGCACCATGCAGGGAACTACAGGGCGACAGAGAGACCCTTGACTTCAACAGACCGTCCTAATAAGCAAAGAATAAAGTCCTTTGCAGACACTCCAGATAAGGTACTGTATCTTTTATTTTGTAAACAAACAAGTAATTGTTTGTAAATAAAAGCGATTTTTTTTCTCATTGAAAAATGAATGGCAAGTTCAATTTCAAGGTTAACGACCTCTACAAATCTGAGGAAGTTGTACAGGTGTATTAAAATTTGTGTGTGAAATACTTAAAATATTAACATAAACAAACTTTTTGTTTATTATAATAAAATTTATATTGTATCTTTGAGAATTTTTTGATTATGATTTACAATTTAAATATTATTTAAGTTTTTAAGATAACAATTTTAATAAATCCATGATATATGGATATATAAAGATATGTTAAATCTGAAATTTTTCTTGCCAAAACTTGTATATTGTAAATACTTTATAAATTTACTAGGTTAATGAGGTTTCTAACTTAATGCAAGTTAAAGCTGCTCTGTTCTATCAATAACTAACTTTTCCAAATAACTAGAACAGTATGTCAATAGGATTATTTTTCTGGTCATATAATTGTGTATTAATAATGCTCATTGGCTATACATGGATCATTTTTTAATAGTTTTATTTACTAATTCTATGGCTTTTGTGTCCATTGGTTATTAAATGTATATAATAAAACTTCTCATTATGGATAAACTAAAATAAATGAATGCAGAATGTATCACATAACATTTTATTTTTATTATATTTGACATGTCTTAACATTGGTGCCATATTAAGGTGGATTCCGAGGAGGAATTGTCATCATCACCATCACCTCGTCAATTTCTAACAGTTAGTCTTACTTGTCTGTGTATATCTGTTAGTAGATGCTCCCCAACTTAGACCTGGGTTAGTCGATTTAACAATGCATGTTGTTAAACAGTCTTACTGGAAATTCTCACTAGTTATGAGTATCTTGACTAAAATTATTGTTCTGCAGAGCTCTAATTTAATATGTGAAGCAGATCAGTGAATTGGCTCACAGCTTAGCGCAAAATGTGCTTTTTGAACTGTATACAGTGAGTCCAAGCAATCAGACAGGTTAAGGCCCAATGGCTCACATAGTTATAGACACTGCATTGATCTGTGAACTGCCAATTTAGTTGTCGAGTCAGAACTTAATGGTTCAAGTCCGTGATTTTAGCTTTTGAATTCGTTCAGAGCTGATTTATATACTGATTTATACACATCTTTTATTCAAAGCCAAGACATCTGTATTAAAGTATACTGTTATCCCTTTTATTGTCTATGGAATAATTGAGATAGCAATGTTTTTGGACAGGTGTTATAGCAGGTGTGATGTAAATGGTTACTTAACTATGCATGATCCAGTTATGCTTGACTGCTTTGTTTGTATTGGTGTTATTATAAACTTATTTAATGTAGATATTAAAATTTGTGTAATGATTCAGTACATGCATTTATGTTATGTGAAATTAAAAAGTATTGCATGTTTCTGGGAAATAGACTACTATAAGAATTTGTGTCTGCTCTTTTAGTAGGAATTTATTCATTAATGTATGACACTGTGAAATCTGTCTCTTTTACTCTAGTGCATCAAATAGAAGTTGAATTTTTAATTTCTGGGATGTATTTACATATGCATGTTTGTATTAGATGGTTTTATTTAAATTATTGTAACTATGATATGTATTACTTCCTTCAGAAACAAAGTCATGGTGGAGTACCAGTGTGCACCGAGTGCCTCGGTACGGATGCAAGGAACCGCCTGGGGGCTGCAGAGGATCTGATCTGCTGCTACCAGTGCAAGTCCTATGCACACCCCACCTGCCTTGATCTACTGGAACATGTTAGCTTACCTGTGGTGAAGGTAGGCCAATATGCGGGATATCTTAAAACTGTTGTTTTTTTTTCTATATTACAGAAATCATTATTGTAAAATGTAAAATATAACTTAAAAGATACCATTTTGGGATATCGGATAGTTTTAGCTTAAGGTCTACATAAAGAGAGAAAATTATAATGCAATCCTAAAGTTAATGTCAATCAAGTGTAAAAGCTGATCTATGATGATGTCATATTGATAGTTTCAATGCCAACTTCAGTAAGCCTTAGAATAGTTGTGTTAAAGATATTTATATTGGTTGTTATTATTGTAATTATGTCTAGCAATTAGTTGTATTTTAATATTTATCAAGTAAATTTATCTGGTAGGTAATACTGGGTTAATTATTTTGTATAGTAAAGTACTGAAAGTTATCAAAGCGTAATAAGATAAAAATGATATATGGTGGTGTTGTGTGCAGAGCGTGCGGTGGTCGTGCGGCGAGTGCGCGCGGTGCGCGGCGTGCGGCGCGCGCGGGCAGTGGGCGGCGCGGTGCGGCGCGTGCGCGCGGCACGACCACCCGCGCTGCCGCCCGCCGCCCTGCCGCTGCCGCCCGCCGCCCACGCCCGACAACAGGTTATATACCACTGCTACTCCATTCTCTTCCTTACAAAGTAACACATTTAAATAACAATACTAACAATAACTTTTCCTTTTTTAGATCTACGATGAGTACGCCGAAGAAGCGGAAGCCGAAAGCGACTCCGCGGCGGATCGAGTCGGAGGACGAGCCATCGGACGGTAATGAATCGCCGGCGTACGCGCGCCTCCCGCCCGAACAGAGAATGTCGAAGGAGAAACAAAAGTTTTTCAGATTCTCAGCGTTTAATCTTGTCAAGCGTCGCCGTTGCAGGGGCTCCTCTAGCGAGTGGGAGGGCTGGGAGGGCCGCTCTCGCTGGGGCGGGGTCAGGGTCACGCGGGTGCAACGTGTCGAACTCCATCTGGAGAGGCGGGGCGAAACTCCATCCGACGCCGACGAGTCCTCCGCCGAATCGGAGCCCCCGGAGCCGCCGCTTCTGCGCGCCTTGCAGGCCTACGTACCTCCCGCGCCGCCTCCGAAGCCCCGCGTGCCGACGATTTTTGAGCGGCTAGCCACGGATTCCGCTCCCGGCGGAGTGTGGGGATTTGCCGCCGAAGCTCAGAAGCAACGTGATAATGTTTTGCCCTCGACGAGCCCTCGCGAACAGACGATGCCCTCCCCGCGACTCGATGTCCAGCCCGAGGAAACTAAGCCGGCCGCAAATGTCACAGATCGACGTCGGCGGCGCAGCAGATGCGGCGACAGATTGCTTACCACCCTTTTCGACGGCCTCTCCGAGTTTTATTCCGTCCGCACCGCCTCCCGCTCACAGTCGCGTCATCGGACCGAAAAGCGCGAAGATACCGAAGACCGCCAGGTTTTGAAGGAGACGAGGAGCACGTTCAAACGCTACCAGGCGACGTTGAAACGCGACCAGCCCGAGACGCGGCGAAGGAGTCCCTCGAGGTCGAGAGCGAGCCCCGCGAGGGCGGCGAGTCCCCGCGAGGCGTCGTGCGCGGTGGGCGGCGCGGGCGCGGTGGGCGGAGTGGGCGCGGTGGGCGGCGCGGGCGCGGTGGGCGGCGCGCGGGGAGTGAGCGCGTCGCAGCTGGTGCGGTGCGCGGCGATGAGCAAAGAGTGCCTATCGGCGGCGGAGGCCGACAAACTGTACCGCGGGCTCGCGGCGGCGGCTCGGCCAGCGGGCGGAGACCGGCCGGCCACCAATCAGACGGGTAAGATCGGTTCGTGAGGTGCGGTGAAAGTGTCGTGGTGGATCTGACCGTCTCGCTCTGATTGATGGCCGGCGCTCCGCCGACTCTCTCGCGCTCGTTCGCGTTCGTTTCTCTTGCGAATCTCTGTTCGGTGCCGGGTGAGTGAGGCCGAACGTTCGGTGCGCAGTTCTCCAGTCGGACACCGAGCGCCGATGACAATCCATTTGTTATTCGGGTATCGGCAGTATCCACACATGCACTTTCGCTCGCGCTTCTGTCCGTCGGAGCGGCTTGTCGCTCGCTCGCTTACGTCTGCGTATCTTGTCTTGTCCCTCCTCCTTCCTCTGTGTCTCTCATGAACCGATTACGGTGAAGCCTCAACCGGTAGGTAATATCTTTAACGTCTATTTGGTTATATTCGTTTTTATATATGTGTATATTTGTTTTTGTTGTTTTGACAAGTTATACATTGTTCAGTTTATAATTTGTAGAAAAACGAACATTTATATAATTTTTATTCATAGTTACATTTACTTGCTACTTCTATATGTTTCACATTGATATTTTTATAATTTTACTATATATTTATTTTTATTTAGTCAGTAATTTTTTTTAGCTAAGTAATTAATATAATGGCACACCATAGTCCGGTTTATTCTTTGTCATTACCCTAATTTTTCATCATTGCTTTGCTAGCCGAAGAAAATCAAGTGGCCGTTTGAAACAATAGATGTATGAATTCCAGATGGCATGCGGCTGCCGGCCGGCGTCACCGAGGCGGACGCGGAGCTGTTCGCGCAGGCCCGTCTCAGCGCCGGCACCGCGCCCGCCGCTGAGCCCGACCCCGCGCCGCCGCCGCCCGCCCCACACGCGCCCCACACGCCCCACGCGCCCGCCGCCACGCCCCACGCCCCGCACACGCCCCACGCGCACCACGCGCCCCCCGCGCCGCGCTGCCCCTCCGCCATAGAGTTCGGACAGTGGGAGATAGAGACGTGGTACTCCAGTCCCTTCCCACAGGAGTATGCGAGGTACGTCGCCTACCTATACAAACTAAACTCCCTTGTAATTCTATTACAATTCGCCGTTTCTTGTTGTTTTTAATAATAAAGTGTGTTTAATATCCTTTCAGATTACCAAAACTATTTCTGTGCGAGTTCTGCTTGAAGTACGCGAAGAGTCGCGCGGTGCTGATGCGGCACCTCGACAAGTGCCTGTGGCGACATCCGCCCGCCACGGAGATCTACCGCTGCGGGGACATCTCCGTCTTCGAGGTGGACGGCAACGCCAACAAGATCTACTGTCAGAACCTCTGCCTGCTCGCCAAACTGTTTCTAGACCACAAGACGCTCTACTACGACGTGGAGCCTTTTCTCTTCTACGTGCTGACTAAGAACGACAGCAAAGGTTGCCATTTAGTTGGCTATTTTTCAAAAGAGAAGCATTGTCAGCAGAAATACAACGTGTCCTGTATAATGACGATGCCGCAGTACCAGCGGCAAGGCTACGGGAGATTCCTCATCCATTTTAGTGAGTGGTGGAATCTTTTTTCACATATTTCATTATACTGCAAAGAAGTTTATTAATATGCTTCTCATTTTTCTTTAAGTAAGATTTGATGGTTAATTTCTTTCTTCAGGTTATTTACTATCGAAAGAAGAAGGGCAGCCTGGCACACCGGAAAAACCGTTGTCGGATTTGGGAAGAGTCTCCTACCATGCTTATTGGAAGTCTGTAATACTCGAATATTTGTACGATCACAAAGATAAGTCATTCACTTTTGAGGACATCGCATTGACGACAGGAATGCACTTGAACGACATAGGAGTTACTTTCCAGTTGCTCGGCTTTGTCAGATACGTGCCCGATAATGACTCGATGAGATTAGGTATCTGTGTCGACTGGAGTAGAGTTGAAAATCACACAATGAAAGTTAGGAGCAGACCGAGACTTGAAATCGATCCCGAATGCCTAAGATGGACCCCGCTATTGGCACCGACGGTGAATCCGTTCAGATCTCCAGAGGAAGGGTCGGGTGATCAAGAAACGGAGAACGACGAAACTGAAATGAAAACGGAAAGCGAAGAAACTGCAACGGAATCTGAAGCTACCACAAATAAATCTGAAGTGAAGACCAAATCTGAGAAAGAATTGGAACCGGTCGAAGTGACATCGTCGGGTAGGAGACGGACCCGGCCGCTTAAATATAGTGAAACAACTTATCAAACCACTCCCACTATTAATGATGGTGCTCGGAAAAGAAAACGAGATATTATTAGAAAAATCTCTGAAAGTAATAACGAAGATGAAAAAAGTAAGGATGAGGATACATCAAGATTTCAAAGAAGCAACAGCGTCGCTCGTAGATCTTCAAGAGCCGCACAGATCAGAGTTAACAACACCGGCAGTATACAAAGGAGCAGGCGGCGGAGCGTCAAAGAACTTTCTTATGTATCTGACAGCCAGGAGAGTCAAGAGAGTATGGAAAATGAAATTAATGATATTCCAGTGGTTAACACAACAAAGGCTAAAACGAAAAGAAAAATTGCGTGGAGAGGCCGACAAAACAAGCGACAAAAAGTCAACACATCTAATACTCCTAGAAGTATCTCACCCGAGGCAAAGAAACTTAAAGTTGTTGAAAATAGCGACGAAGTTGTCGACTCTAAAACAGAAGAATCTCCAAAACGAGCAAACAATATTTTGTCAGAAGCAATTGAAAAACAAGACCAAGCTGATAAAGATCGAGTGGATGACAAAACAGATGATAAAGCCAAGAACTCTGACGCTAGCTCAGAAGATTCATCAGGGGAGGCCGATGATGAGATGGACGTGGAAGAAGGCGAGGATAGACAGAGTGTGGCCAGCAAGCCCGCCACGCCGCGGCACTTGGAGGAGAATAGCACAGACCACCATACCAGTGACATGGAACTTGACAGCATTCACATGGACTCGCCTAAATCCATTGCAGAGAAAGATCAAGTTATACATGAAACATCTACTTTAGAGAAACTTAACCAAGAAGACAATACTAAAGCTGAGGATGTCCCTGAAGTTCGGAATGTTAATACAGAGGATAAAGTACCCACAGAAGTGACCAGTGAACAAAAGGATGACGCAAGAAAATCCGTAGAAAACAAAAACGGTGAAATAGTTGAGCCGCCGAAACCAACGCTCGATGACAAGGATACGATAGTTATTTCGGAATCTGATGACAACAACAGCCAGAGTTGTCCGTTGCCTTCGCCGAAGCCCAACAATTTGTTACCTCCACCTCATACAAATGAGATTCAACCTCCAGTAGTTGAAAAAAGCGCGAGCCCAATTAAAGTTTTACCAGTTGTTTCCACAGAAAACTCTCATATCGTTATAGATGCTAAAATCCCCAACGAAGTACCTAACAATAGACCACCTGTTGATTTAATTGTTCCTAAAATCCATCACATTGAAACAATAATTGTCGAAGGAGAATCAGACAATTCTATCTCGCCATCGACGAACGTTTCACCGAAGAAAAGTGATTCTATTATCAATGAGAGCAAACAGAAGAAACCAGAGGAAGAGCAGAAAGAAACAGTTTCCGATCAGAAGAAATGCGATGTCCGAAAAGAGACAGTTATTCAACATCAAGTTATTGAGGAACTTAAACCACCAGAGAAAAAGTCGCCTAATAAAATAGAATCGATTGTACAAAATCTGGATCTTAACAAAGATTTAATGAAGAAACCGGATCCACCAAAAATGGATTCAATAACAGAGCTCGAAGTGAGAAACAAACCACAACTTCCAATAATCAGTAAGGAGAGTGATTTACCTTTTAGAAGTGATACAACCACCACTATGAGAAAAGATGAAATTGTTATATCCAGAAATGTCGTGGAGAGCAGTATGCACACTTACCATAATGCTGTTAGTAACTCGATGACGATACAACCTATAAACTCGTATTTAAATAATAGACCCACTGTCACCAAGGAATCACAAGGGGTACAAACAGATAAGGTCACGCATAAGATACTCGAGCAGAATCGTATCATAAATAGTATATCTGATACACCAATCGTAAGCAAATGTACGACAAAACTGGAGGTGCCTCATCCTATTACTTCACCGGTAATAAATCCAGTCATACCGAAAATTCCGAATGTTACCGACATAAACTTTCTACCTCGTTGTCAGAGCGCTAACGCCGCAGTAAACCTGGGCCTAGACAGACCCGACCTGGACACGAGTTATGCAAACAGCAATCCTTTGCATAATCCGATGGCTGCCACCATGAATATTATACACGCTAATCCTCACGATGTTAAAAACGATCACAATCAGAAGCCGCGGGAGAAAAGCAAGTTACGTGACGTCAGAGTCAACTCTGCGCACAGCAAACTTGAAAAAACCGATAAGAAAACTTCCAAAAACGAGACTCCTAGAAGTACGCCCGAGCTAAAAATGTTTTTTCCGGAGCAGAGTGTCAACTCTCGAAAACCGGAGACGTCAGTCCCTATAAACGTAATTAACAGCGTGGCTGTCACCAGCAAAGCGGAAGCCAAGCCCGCCAACGAGACGCCGAAGAAACAAGATTTTTTCAAGAAGGAGAAATCGAATGCCGCCAAGTGCGACACGAAGAATAGTTCCACTAAACACGACAAAGGTTGTCCGGTCCAACTTAATCTAAAACCGGATCAAAACGACTTGAATAAAATGCTACCAAAATTTAAATATGACAATGAGTTAGTTCCGAAAGCTGATTACACAATGAATCAAATCCCTAACTACCATACCACTCATGCCCAGTACCAGTGGTCGGCCTGGGACCCGCGGCTTCAAGGCACTTGGGACCCCAACCGGTTTCTGGACATGAAGGGCAACGACAAGAACTATCTTGACAAGTTTCAGGGTTTCAATCTTCCGCATTTAGATCAGATGCAAAAATCTCCTCAAAAACTTCCAAAATATGATCAGAAAGATTTCCACAATCTCGCATACGGAGCGCTGTCGAGTGGTATCTATGGGGCCACCGCATTGCCACATTTCAAGGAGACTAAGATTCCCACATCAAAAGCGGAGTGCGCTCAGAAATCTGAGTGCAAGCCGAGCAAGCAGTCGAAGGCGACGGCGGCGTGCCAGACGCAGTGCGACTCGAAGAAGTCTCAGGCGCAGGCGCAGAGCGCGGCGGAGGCCCAGCTGAAGCAGATGATGCAGCGGCAGGTTAACAAGCAGCAGGAGGTGGCCACCAGCTGCGCGGAGTTCAGGCAGCAAAGTTCGCAGGTACTCACCTCGCCCGGCTGCAAGACGCCCTTCAACCAGAACGGGCCGTGCGCCCAGGAGAAGACGGAGATCGAGAAGAAGTCTCGACACCAATCGAAGAAGGAGGAGTCGTCCAAAGAGAGCAAGGAGGAGATGTGCGAGGCGGTGAGCCCGGCGCTGCAGTCGATGGGCGTGTACACGCCGGACTCGACGAGCAACTCTGTGCACTCGGTGCAGTACCCCGCATGCGAGCTGGACGTGAGCCAGCTGGGGCTGGAGTCGCCCACCAGCATAGGCTCCGATCTCGCCTCGCCCTGCTCCATGATGCACATGCACCCCGCGCCCAGCCCGCAGTACCCGCACTCCTCCATACACATACCCTCCATCATGGCGCAGACCAACCAGCCCGCCAAGCAGCAGAAGATCAACAATCGGAATAGGTAAGTTTCTCCAACATGTACTAAACATTTCATCATTATTTACCGAATGGACAGGACATTATTGACTGCAGATGCTGTACTTCAGTGTTGTACAGTTAATTTGATTGTGTGTGGTGTTTGTTGCAGGAGCGGTGCGCAGAGCGCGGCGGGCGGGGCGGGCGGCGCGGGCGCGGACAGCAAGGCGCTGCGCGGCGCCGCCACGCCGCCCGCGAGGCACCGCGCCACGCCGCCGCACCAGCCGCACGGTGAGCGATGTCTACCATACTACACATATACACTTACCCTGTACCCTAAAAAAATTAAGGTATTAGTAAAATTAATAATGGATATCTTACGAGATGAGATGAGAAATACGTTTCTGAATAACAATTCAGAATAAATTTTATATGAACTAGTGGGCTATCTCTCTTTTCTTTTTATATAATTTATTGATGTATTATTGTTTACTTATTTTTATTTTAATATGATGTATGTTTGTAGTAGTGTCGGGCACTAACGTGTCGTCGCTATATGCAGGCGGAGTGGGGGTGGGCGTGGGGGGCGGGGCGATGCAGGGCGGGGGCGGCGCGGGCGGCGGCTACCAGGGCGGCTACCTGTCGTTCCAGCAGCAGCAGCAGTACCACGGCGGGTGGGCGCCCTCCTGCTCCCTCACCAAGCTGCAGCAGATGACGGAGGCGCCGCAGCACCACCCGCCGCACACGCCGCCCGCGCCCAACGCACCCCAGGTATGTACACTATCACCCACATAAAACAACAATCATTTACTGGCACCTTTTAATACTGTAGAAGTGAAATTCACACAGTTCATGTGAAGGGTTTTAGAAGGATATTCCATTATTTAAAAAAAATAGCTCATGTCGAAGAAAGAAGTATAAAAAGAAGATATTTGTATTGATTGCAATGTACGTTGTGTGTTTAGTACGGGCAGCAGTCGGGCACGCCGCCGGGCGGGCACTACCACGCCGCCAAGTACTACACGCCCGCACACAACCCGCTCGAGTCGCCCAGGAACGCGAGGAACGCGCCCAGTACGTACATTATTTTTACAGCTACTACTTTAGTTTTAAACATTAAATTTTTTACAGTTAGCTATATAAATATGTGCACTTTTATCTCTATTCTCGTATGCTGCCGATCATAAGTACATGGTATTGACGAATGCATACATATTTTTAAAATCCATACAAGTTTCTAAAGCTGTGTATGTATATGTGGGACTATACCTACGAGATGAATTAACCCTTAAATGCATGATGATGCATTTATACATCAGTCTTACCCAATAGAATAATGTAATAATATAATATATATAAATTAACAAAAATCTATAATACTAATATTTATTCAAACAAAAAAAAAATAAAAAATGGCTATTTTGAAAAAAAAAAAAGTTTTTTTCTTTATTTTCCCTTAATCTATGTTCAATTTACGTTTCAAGAAAAAAAATCATGCATTTAAGGGTTAAATCGAGCGGTTTCTATACTGGTGGAACAAGGAAAGTAACAATCATCAGCACTTTTAATCAAAAGTGTTCACTCTTACCACTGTTGGTTTTTTTATATTATAGGGTGGCAAGCGACCAAGTAGTCACCTGAATCCGCCGAAATGGCAAAGCGACCGCTGCCCATAGACATCCGCAATTGCAGATGCGTTGCCTACCCATAATCGAAGGAAAAGGAGACGCACAAAAACAGGATATTTCCCCTTCCTATGCGTCTCCTCTCTGTCGGTTCAAGTGTTTTGTATTTTTTTTCAATTACAATGTATTTTGTCAGGCAACCTGAGTCCGATGCAACACATGCAGATGGCGGGCACGTCTCGCATGTCGCCCAACATCAACACGCACATCATCAGCCAGTACGGGCTGAACGGGTACCGCGTGCCGCCGCAGCAGCAGTTCAACAACCTGCAGATGATGAACGTGCAGCCCGCGGTGGGCGTGCAGTACGCCTCCGCGGAGCCCCGCGCGCAGCAGCCCAACGTGTACGCGTACGCGGGGTACATCAACCCCCCGCCGCCCCTCGCAATGCAGTCCCTTAACTCCACCATGCGCCGGTAGCGGCACCCCGCGCACCCCACGCACCCCGCACAACCCGCACACCCCGCGCAGAGCCAACAATAACTACATCTATCGTTACTTAATATTCATTGTCTCGATTTGGTTCACTTTATATGTTTTAGTTTCGGAATGTACATAAATGATTATTATGATATAAAGTGAACATATCCATTGTATTGATTTTTAGTGAAATTACTACAGTATCGTTCTTGAAATGACAAATGAATGGTATAAAAGGAAATATGTTTAATTTTTTTAGTTTTTAAACTAACTAATGCTCAGTTTGTAAATTGTTAACACATTGAACTGAGTCGTATTTGCTTTTGAACAAGTTAAATGAAAAGAAAAATATAAATTTAAGTATTTATTTATGGCTCTTGTGGTAGTGTTTGGATGCGCAGTGACATTTGTGAAAGTGAACATTGGTGCAGTGAAACAAGACAGTGCCCGCTGACACTCGAACCTGACCAAAAACAATGGATTGTATAGTTTAAGGTATAGTACAAATAATCTAATGCTTCTGTTAAAATTAGTTTGTACATAATTTAAAATGTAACACCAATTTGGTTGCCTTAACACAAGCAGAGCCATGAGTGCTCTGTCCTGTGAACATCACATATTGTGCAATTAGAGGGAGTTGGTACAATAACAGCAATGTCACAATACTATACATATAATTGTAGTATCTATATGCAATTTTAAAAAAAACTAGTTTTGTGAATATGTATTAAATTTGCTGATTTTTGTCTGTCTTGGATTGATTTTGACAGTTTTCACCGGAATGTAACTATTGTATGTAAATAAGCTACATTATTCTGCAAGCTACATTTGTGCTGATGTTTTAAGTTCTAAAAATAAAATAAAGCTATACCTAACACTAAATGATATTAAACTATAAAATCTTTGAGAGCAACTCTGATGGTGTCCTGTGGCATTGCTGTTCCAAAACTGACTTTCCGTCTTACTCTATAATCTAAATAGATGATGGAATATTTTGTTATCATAGTGATAAGGTCATCACAATGTGGACTGTGTGCTTGTTTTACACAAATATCTACTGTTATATATTTGGCAGCTTCTTTTAATAAAGTAAATAAAAATAACTCACTTAATCTGATGGAGACATAAACCAATCGGGTAAAGTACTTGAGTCAGTTTTTTATTTATTTTATACTGTCCTTCACAACTTAATACCATAGCTTTTGTATCTCGTGTTGAGAGAACCCATAACTGTATTCATTGTCCGGAAGCTGAGTAAAGTACAAAATTTCGTATGTATTTGATACTGTTTGTAATTGGATGAGGATAGTGTAAGGTGTAGTGCAATAAGTATACTACGAGTGTTGTATCGGAGGACCTGATGTGATAGTGCCGAGTGAGAAGGCCTGCGGGACCTCGCTGTGTACACAAAGAGATTGTGCAATAAACATCGGCCAGAGATAGTGGTTATGCTCGGTTACATTCTGTTGGCTTGATGTTTATTGTCTTTGTTTCCAATGCAGATACAGTACAAAAACATATACCTCTAACAACCTTACTAATAAACGCTGTATAAAGTTTAACTTAGGAATAAAATGAGTATAAGCAAATGTTAGTACAAATTTTGCTTATACTCAGTTTATTCCAAGTTTAACTTTATACCGCGTTTATTTGTAAGGCTTTAAGAATCTTTACATAAATCGGGGTGGAGAGTAAAACAGAATATTACTGCTAATAAAATAGGGCTTTGTACAATTCAAACAAGATTTAATTTTACCTGGCTAATTTTTTAAGATGATCAAGTGTGCAAAAGATATAAGTAAAATTTGTGATAATCTCTCTAATCTTCACTCTGGTCTGCGTGTTTGGATCCTTATTCTATAAAAATAAAGATATCAATGTTTTTGTAATTGTTTCGCCAGTGGAAACCGTTGGTAAAATACAATGTAAATATTATCAGATTTGTGTAACTAATAATTTAATATTTATTAAGATCAATTTGTTTGTCAGCTGCCATTTGTAAAATGTTTTTGGCATAATTTATATTTTTAAACAGATGATTTTGTATAATATGTATTTATGAAACAGTTTGGTGGTAGCTCTTTGTGCACGCCGCGCGGGTCAGACAATGAAATCATAATAATTTCCAAAGAAACAATTAAGTATTAAGTGTTTGAATTATGTTGCGAATGCAATCATCTTGAATATGTCCAAATTGTATTGATGTGAATTTATTTGGGACCTCTCGGCACCTATATGTATATCCAGTTTGCGGACGCGAGACCCTGTTTGTGTACATTACTCTGTACAGTTTTAATATTATTTTCGTTATAAGTTTCGTCTGTTCTTTGAAGTGCCTCATCTCCCTTATGCTTAATTTCTATGTAAGATATTGTAAATGAACGCTTTTACTTACGAAGGCTGTATTACAAGAAGCTTATGTGTATATGACGTCAGAACGCACCCCCACCCGCGCCCTCCCGGCGGGTGCGGGCAGCGGATGGTTTTAATTTAATTTTTTTTTTAACATTTTGTATTCTTATTTTTACAATGAAATAGCTTTTAAATGATTTACGTTACTGCTAATTAGTTTTTGTAAGGTTCGTTTAATTATGTTGGTGTTATCGCAGTTAATTTATTGCCAAATGTTGGACGGCGCAGCGCCTGCGCCCGCGCAGCCCGGGCCCCCCAGGCCGCTCGGCCGCGGCGCGTATTCTCCAAGATCTGCTCCTCTAAGGTTATGAATGTTATTTGTTACTAATGTGTAGAATATTAAATATTGTAAATATTTTTAACAATAAGATACTTGTAGCAGGTGTTATTACACAAAATATAATTTTGTGAAAAAGTGTGAAGTTTTATTATAACCTTATAATTAAAAGCATATTGTACTTTCAGATTTATTGTTGAACAATTTCTGTCACGATTTTTATTTTCATTTATCAGAGTTGAAAAAAAAGTGGGAAAAGAAACTAACCATAAAATAGTATGAAAACTTTATTTGCTTAAATATTTATAAATACATTCCAAGTATAAATAATATTTAAAAAACATTAAAACCACAAAAAAACAATATCACATTGATAAAAAATCAAACATTACAAAATAAAAATTAAAGAATTTATTCAATAAAATTAAAATTATGACAACACATAAAATAGGCGGGAAACTAGGAATATCAATGCGTAAGTATAACTGAAATTATATTGTCGCTACACTTCTCTGATTTTCGACAGAGAAAAAAAATGTCCCAACAGTGGAACTGCACTTTAAGCTTGACCAGTATGAATTTACACCTAGGATTAGAAATCTACGTCACAAACACTATTTCAACAAGCCAAATCAAAATCAAATCCATTTTTTGGCGAATCATTAAAATCGAAAAAAAATCAAAATTAAAAAAAGTAAAAATTGAAGGTCTGTAGGGACTTATGTTTATGCAAGATTGATTATAAGCAAACTTTCTGCATTAAACAGTTTTGATAGTTAACCTCAAATAAATTAAATTTTAACAATATAAGGGTCAAATAAGCACATTTTCAGAACCATCTGACTGAAAGAGCAACCTTTTATTATTCTTTCATAGATTACTGTTAAACTGAAAGTTATACATTAGTTATAAAATTTATTGCACATAACCAATACATATTTATGATAAAAATACATTTGAACATGCTCTCTTCTAATTCCTACTATTTATTAGCTATAATTTTGGTAGAACATGGCAAGCATTGCTAAACTTTACTTTACTGGCAACTATTTTCATGATTTTATATACAGTCAATACCATACATAATTTATACTTTTGTTTAGCCAGTAGCAGTTTTATTATGTTTTTTATGCATTGATATAGTAAACAAGTATATAATTAAGTACATTTATTCCAATGAGACAAATGCTAATTGTTTTTTTTGTTTAGCAGATTTATTCCTTGATTTTTAATTGCATATGGAAGCAGAATAAACAACTGTCAGTAATTAATATTGTATTTGCAAATTAACATAAATGTATACTTTTACTATAAAATAAATAAAATATAACTTTACTGGTTTCTATACATAATATGCATCTGCATTTAGTTCTCCCTAATACTGGCAATTACTTATTTCATTAAATCCAATAAACATTACCTATTAGTTTCTAAAATTACCAACAAAATACCAACAACTTTTTCAGCACAACCTTTATATCTTTCTTTTTTAAATTTGCACATAAATAGGCACAGGTACAGGGTCTACTGGTCTTCTGTCCAGGTGGACTTTATTTCGCATCAATCGGAGACTGTTCTCCGTCACTTTTGTACACCCTCGAATAAGCAGTCCTTCCAGATTGGGACAGTGTAGTGCCAGTGCTCTGAAATTACGTATGTTTGGAAATATACTACAAAATATATAAAGGCTTTCTCCAAGTGAATGTTAAATAAGAAAAATGATTACCTCACTCCTTTATCAGTTACTTCACAGCAACCACCTAAGTTTAGAAGTTTCAATGATTTGCTGTACTTTGATATAGTGTACAAGCATTTATCCGTCACTTGCTTGTTGCCCTCTAAGTTTAAAGTCTTTATCTGTTGGAACTTCTTTATAAAAATTAATATGCAGTTCTCCGATATAGCTACACAGAATGCCAAGTCTACATCCTCTAGCTTACTTTGATGGAGAGCCAACGCTTCAATAGCTCCAGTAGTCAACCATGAACATCGCGCAAGTTTCAGTATTCGTAAGTTGTTGCAGTGGAGGATAACTGGTTGCAAACATTTTGCAGATAAATTCTTGCACTGACTTAGGTTCAGGCTTTCTATATCGTGGTTTTTACGCAACATCGGGATCAATTCGTTGTCACTTATACATTGACATCGACTTAAATTCAATAAATTTAAGCGCGTACAAGTGTTAGCAAATACCTGTAAATGTACCAAAATTATGTAGTTATATTTGGATGGAGATTTTATATCATCTTCTGTTGAATACTTACATTGAACGTGTGCGGGGAGAAGCCCTTATTCATCAGTTTCAATGATTTTAACTTAGCGAAATACATATCTATTATTTGTAGACAAGTTCGCGAAACACAACGAAAATTAAAACATTCGCGGATAGTCAAAAATGGTATTACTTTAGCAACTAATATATCTTCCCAGTACAAATCGAATACATGAGTGTTTCTTTTCATATTCATTTCTTAATATTTCATTTCCGTGAAAATCTTTAAATATTTTCATAGATTTCCTTCATCTGACATAAACGTCAATTTTGTTTTGATTATTATTTTGACATTTGCTAGAACGTTTTGATACTTGCATTAGTTTAACGATAAGCAAAAAATGCTAGCACAATACAATTTATAATATGCCGTTTCTATAAAACTAAACTAAAATCTTCACAATTATATGTTAGTCATGTTTTATAAAAATCTTTAATTTTTTAATTAATTAGCAGAAAAAAGCTTGTTCAGCGAGACCACATATACAACGAATGTGTATTTTGCAATACTCGATTTTTAACGTTATTGTTTACTTTTACCTTCAAAATAATTGGTTTTATTATATAGAAACTGTATAAAATTCAAAATATACGTGAAAAACATCTAAAAGGTTTCTTAGTAAATGGATTTCGAATTGCGGTTTAAGTGGAAACTTGAAGGCCCTTCCGGATGTTACTTATCCTAAATGGCTACTTAAGTATCAAGATGATGGAGTCCGCTGGTTAATTTTAGCTGAATACTTCATTTTTAAAGTGTAGTAATATTGAAATTGCATAACTAAAAATATTAACGCTGACTTATTAAGTAGAATTCGTCATTCAAAAGACCAATAATGTACAGTCGAATATTTAATTAAATATAATTGTTATTAGAGAACGGAGCGTGTACGGGAAAGCTGTGCGTATTTTTTTTTTTTTGTGACTGAATGGTCACTATTTGCCTTGAAGAGGCATTTACAGATTCACCGGGCTTGAGGTGGCCGAGCGCAGATGGCGCTTAGCCTAAACCTCGTTTATGAGTAACTAAGCTCGAGGGCTCCCTCAGGAGCCTCGGCACGAGCCGTTACTTCGATAATCTGTGCGTACTGGGCAGAGTTCTGTGCTGGGTGTAACACCAGCACTGGCTTGCAGCCGGTGAACGGAGCATCGAGTTAAATAAACGATCCATTATCCGCTTTAGAATTTTTCACATATTCAGAATATTCGAGATTATAATATTTTAGAAGTAGACTCTTTCAGCTTTGTTTGATTATTGTTCTTTTCTTTTTTATTACGATCTTATTGTATTATTCGTATTACAACGAATCATAAGTACTCCGAAACAAAAAAGAGTAATACATTTTATTTTTATTACTTTCTTTTCATTTATTTGTTCCATTCTATGTTATCTTTGTATCTGTTATGAAATAAAGCGTATAAAACACGTTTTTGCACGATTTTTTTGGTCTAAAATTCCTAGTATACTAGTATTTTGTGAAGGAAATTCTATGCTTTTTTAATTTCGTCGGATGTCAATATTAGACGAGGAGTCGCTTCACACAGACAACGGCTTATAAAGAAGATAAAAGGAAAGTTTTAATGATTTCTCCGTCCTTTGTCCTAGCAGATTACTTTTAAATGTTAATCCCAAGCAATTAATGAAAACGGTTTTATAAGACTTTATATAAAGTTGTATCTTAATAATAAAATATTTCGATGATTAACTGCGAACATTTTTACACAACAAATAATGTGGTAAATGACGTAAACGTGAACGGTCTGTTTGTTTTTAATACATTATAAAGTCAGCAACACACTTCGGTTTTAACGTAAAGTTTTACAGTCGAACTTTATAGCAAAAACTTAGGGTGTGTAGACGGATAGGAGTTGGAAATGTCAATTGAAACCTAATTTCACTTCCTAGAAGAAATCAAATGATTGTAAATAAATTAATTCGACAAAAATTAGTAGATAAGTATTTACAAATGTTACTTTTATAAGTTTATTATCATGAAATATGATCACAATAGTATATTTCGCAGGCAATAGGTAAGAGAAGGCAGTTTTATTGTCGATTTTAGCTGTAAATGCGTATTGCAGTCACTATCTGTTGTTTGCAGCTGCATGGAACAATTGCCGTGTCCACTATACATTTCTGTTCGTGAAATAATCGTCCCTTTGTGAATTGAACAGCGAGTATTGTAGCGTAAACAATCGTCGTTGGACATTAGTTGATGGAAGATGATTTTTTTATCTTAATAAATGCGAAAGTTCAACAGGATGGATGTTTGTTAGAGTTTGTAGCCTAAGTTGCGAAACGGATCTCAATGAATTTTAGCATAGATGTAGAAGAAGAAGAATCTGGAAGAACACAAAGGCTGCTTACTTTTGTTTTTTCTTTTAATTTCAGGCGGACGGAGTCACGGACGTAAATTATAATATATAATAAGTTCAGTTAGAGCGGGCGCATACCTTTGACTAAACTATCGCACAACTGTTGGGCGAATGTCCATTTTCGATTGTTTCGCAACCTCAACTGTTTAGTTGCACAACTAAAAATCGAGCAGTGTGCATATAAGCTCTTAGGAATCAAAGCGCGACTAAACGGTTGTGCTATAGTTTAGTCAAAGGTATGCGCGCGCTCTTTTACTACGACTTCATTTAAAAATGTATATGGCAAGTTCAGGGTTGTACTATATGATAGCTGGGCTCAAATTTAAAATAGAACTTATCTAAACCCTAGGATACCCGAAGTTGATATTGTTGTACTTATACTTGGAGATAAGCACTAAATACCTATTCAAGTAAATTTAAGCGATAGTTAAACCGTAATTTGTTTCCCCATGTGGTGTCCGGTCACACGAGACACCCGGCGTCTGTCAAACTGAGCCACTGTTACTTCGAGACCACAACGTCACGCTCTCCTGAATATTAATGCCATCCTAACCCTTTAGGGGTTTTTAAAGTTAATCTCACTTACGGCTAAGTACGTCGTTAGATATTTAGAAGTTTATTGTATCGAAAGGTTTAAACGTTTTTAAGAAAAGTGTAAAATAAATAAATCTTGCATCAAATTGCGACTAATAATTTTAATGGTTTATTGATCACTAGCTGTTGCTTGCGACTTTGTCCGCGTGAAATAAAAAAATAATAAAAAAAACATAGCCCATGTTACTCACAGATACCTTTCTAACGATGAAAGAAGTAAATTCGACCCAGTAGTTTTTGAGTTATTTCAATACATACAAAAATAAAAATCTTTCTTCTTTATAATATTATTATAGATTGAGTAAGGCTTAAGTTAGATAATATTTTAATTTTGATGCTATCTATTATCCAAAATGTATTTGATTAAAATAGGTACTTAAAAATAACTTAAAAAATTATAATAATTCTAAGATTGATAGTTTTACAATAGTTTAGTTGTCATACTGAAAATAATTTATATTGTAAAAATGTTATTTTAGATATAAGCTTAGTCGATCTATAACTATATTGGCTAGTGCGTACATCCGGTTGTACGTCAAACAAGTTTTAACTAAAAGCAAAACCCTTTCTAGCAGAGGTAACTCCGTACGCTCCAGTGAATACTAAATTTATGCCACCACTAGAAGCCTTTTGATTTAAAACTCAATTTAATGCAGTGCTCAAATTATTTGAATTTAGAACAGGAAAATCTTTTTTTTTTTTTACAATAAAACAACGATGTAGCTGAACATTTATTAATGATCATATACTCGTATAAACGAACAAAAAACATATAAGTCGCCAACTTTTTAAAAATAATTATTAATTATTTAATTATGTACATTACATACTGTTTATTTGTGTATATGTATATAAGCATGAATGTTTGCTCTTTCCCGTAAAATAAAAAATGCACAACAGGAAGGTTTTTTTTTAATTTAAAATGTACTTTGCCGTTCTCCCTTTAGCGCTGGAATGAGTAGGAAGTAAAGTGAATAATTAATACTGGCAGTGATGTTACGGAGAAAAAATAAAATGAAAACAGTCTTCACATTCAGACTCCGGTCAGGTCAAATATTGTCGGCTATTCACTTGTTTGTTGGTTAAATTGTAAACATTAAATTACAATTATTTATCACTAGCTTTCGCCCGCGACTTCGTCCGCGTGGGATTAAAAAAAAAACAAAAGTGAGCAGCCTATGTGTTCTTCCAGACTATCCTTAACATCTACACCAAATTTCGGTTTAATCCGTTCAGCCGTTTAGGCTACAAACTCTAACAAAGATCCATCCATCCATCCATCCATCTAAACTTTCGCATTTATAGTATGATGCTAATTATCAAACTTTTTCGTTGTATTTTTTAATTTAACTGTCTGATGGCTTATATTTCATTTAAGTTAGGTTGGTTTATAACATTTTTTTTACGTTATGATGTTAGGAAAATTAAATGGGTAACAACGTTAAAAAAGCTGGCTGCGGAATACCTTCACATTTTTTGTGAACTGTATGTGACACACGGTCATTGTGAAATAATGCCAGCGATTAATATTTTCTTTTATTCCTAACGGTTAAAAAGTTAATGGCACAGAGCACAGAGCATTATTTAGTTGTAAGCAAAGTCTAACCACTGCCGAAACTACAAAAGAATTTGGTCATTCCTAGATTTCAAAAAGCAATAAAACTGTGTTTTTCTTTAACTGTGTCAATTACGAAAGTCGAGATTGTTAAGGAAAATATCAAATAAAATGATTCCTTATTTTTTTGTTAGTCTTCTTGTCCGTCTGTGTGTATCGCAGGTGTTCTGTAGGCGAGGTGTCAACTGGTATCGTGCGGTCGGGCTCATTTTTGTGATGTGCGCCCTCATCATCCCGACAGGATATCCGGGAGACGTCAAATTGCCTTCCCTACATTGCCACACGCAAAAATGTTACGATTAATATCACAAATTCCACAAACATCTAATTATATTTAACACCTATGAAATATATTTTTTTTTATCTCATAACTCGGGCGTATTGGAAATTTGATTTCTTTTGTCATCTATAATACCGACTAGATTTCAGTTGCTTTTGTGGGTCGACGGCGATATTTTAATCAAGACAATTTGTAAACAACTTTATCTTCGATGTAAACTTAACGTCAACTTACTTTTATCAAGCTATAGTTCCACATAAGTTAAAGGTTTAACTGAACAGTCAAACTGAGAACTGTAAAGTTAAAAGTTAATATTTTTTCTACACACTTCAGTTTTAACTAATCTGTATATGTGCAGCGCGCTTTAAAGTGAATTATATAAAAATAAGCATAAATCGTGTTGTTTCAAATTAACTTGAATATTTACATTCGTTGTAACAGACATAAATAACATGTAGTATTTATCTAAATTCTACTCCGCAAAGTAAATTCTAACCATACAATTTCACTGCCGTGACACTTATTCTGGGTATTGCCGTCTCGGTTTAGCCAAAGATAAAGAAAGGGACACCTATATTAATACCAGTGTTCCTCCAATAGTTCTACTACGCACATCGCGCTCACCACCTCTTGAATTATTGACATGTCGAGGGTTTAATAAACACAAGTCAGTGTTTACGCGCCGTAATTACGGCTTAATTGTATGAATACCTACCGACTTCTATTTTGAGATCTTGTTGAACTACGCATTACAGTCGAGGACGTATATTTCCTACCCAGGCGTAAAAGTTCATTTGACGCTCGCAATGCAGGTAATTGAAAAAAAACGTCATATCAATGTATACTAGTATTTTATTCTTTAACTATACACTTTTATTTTCGATGCTCTGAAGAATGTGAAATAAAAACCACATGTTATGTAATAAAATAATGCCTTTATCTTGTGTTTTCTTGACTACATTGTTTCTTTCGCTTTACTCGCTAAGGAATGAATGATAGCTCGCTCACTGCGACATGCCTTTTCACTTTATGTACAGATATATTTATTTACAACTAACTAGGTGGAAAGAGAAAAGAAAATAAACATTACGTTCCGAAGTTCCACACTTGAAACCACATTTACCTTGTATATAATACGAGCCGTTGCTCGCGACTTCGCCCGCGTGAAATTACAAATATAACCTATTACGTTCGCCCTTTTTTTCAACCTATTACCAAAAGTATTAACTTAGTACTAATCTACGTTATAACAGAAATCTACCGATGCAAGATTCCAAATTTCTAAGTCCGGTAGCTTGTAAGCTGATTTTTCGGTTACCCTTATTGTTTGTGTTCGCGATATCTTCTAAACTATTAGTCCAATTTTAATACTGTAAATGACAATTTTATTCTACATTAAATTCTCCTGATAACAAACGCATTTATTTGGATAAGGATTAATGTTGAAACCAATAAAAGAGCGCTGCAATAGCGTTGGATTTTTAATTCATTTTGTAAACACAAAAGTGGTTATTGTAAGAAAACCGTTAAAGATAGATATATGCTGTCGCGCACTTTTCTGTAGAACTTTTTAAGATCTACAATTCTTTCGTACATCATTTTTATATACCTCTAACGGTTTAAGCAGCGTAAGCCGAGAAAAGTTAAAGTTTAGTGAGTTTTTAACGCCGGCGTCCAGAAACACGCTGTTTATTAATAGTTCCTGAACATTAGTAATAATAAAATATAGCCTATGTTACTCACAGATAAATTACCTTTCTAATGGTGAAAGAATTTTTAAAATCGGCGCAGTAGTTTTTGAGTTATTTCAATACATACAAAAATACAAAAATACAAAAATACAAAGTTTTCCTCTTTATAATATTAGTATAGAAGTATAGATATAGATATAGATATAGATATAGATAATAGGGTTACCATTTAAAACAAGTTGATAGTAAAACTTAATTGTGGATATCCCTTTAAGGGCTTTAATCCGATAGGATTACTATATAACGCGATAAAATCAATCTAAACGAAGCGTTTATGGAGGACGGGATTTAGCGAGGAAACGACTCAGGGACGGTAGAGGTCAAGATATATTGGTACTTTAATTATAAGTGGCCACGTTAATGCCTCTTGTTTTCAATAAAATACAAAAGCAGTTCCTTAGTTTAGATTTTTTATCAAATAATGAGTTATCCACACATATCGAATTTCATATGTACATAATTTACCCGACGTTCTTACGGTGAAGGAAAATATCGTGATGTCTGCACATATCGGGGATGAATTTCAAAGATATGTGTGAAGACAACCCGCAGTGGGCCAGCGTAGTTGACTATGGCCTAGTTGCCCCTTACTTTGGGTAGGGTCCGAGCCCCTCTGTGAGACATATAGTAAGCTTGTGGTCGTGGTGGATTTATCTACTTTTAAGCAACCGAGGAGGTGATGCAGTTAAAGGGGATGTTTCCCCTTAAATGGTGGGAAGGGGAGTTACGTTCACTTCACGATTTCTGTATGATCGTGGTCCACTGATCGAGTCAGCCCATTCGTACAAAAAGTGTTATTACGGACTCTACCACTGTTAAAACTTGAACAGCATTCCGGTAATATTTAATCCTTTTTAGTCCATATTAATTCCATTACTTTGTTTTTCCTATTACCCGTTTCCTCTGACACACGATATATTAACCCTTCCAGCATATTTGATGTGTTAGCAACATTACGGGGTGTACATTTATTATTGAAGGCAGCCAAAGTGTCCCATTCGTTTTCACTTCAACGTCCATTAAAGTGTAATTCACTTTCAAAGGCAGCGGTGAACCCAGCCCAGCTTAATATTTACGGAAATTTAAAACGACTTTTGTATAACCTGTTTTAAAATTAATATTCCTACGTCCTAGAATCGGTAAAATGGTACTAAAAAGCTCGCTTATTGTTTATTTTCGAAAAGTCTACACTAAGGGGAATTTAGGAAATAGATATCTTTGAGTTAGGTAAAATTGTTCTTTACATCGACTATTGGTCTTAAATAAAGTGTTTGGAAAATTAAAATAATACTTTTTACTTAAAGTAAATATTTAATTACTAGCTTTCGCCCGCGACTCCGTCCGCGTGAAATTTATAAAAAAAAAACAAAAGTAAGTACCCTATGTGTTCTTCCAGACTATCATTTATATCTATGCTTTCATCGCGATCCGTTCAGCAGTTTAGGCTACAAACTCTAACAAATATCCATCATTTATACTTTCGCATTTATAATATTAGCAAGATAACTAAAAAAAAAACATTTCCTGTGTAAGAAAGTGGGGTAGAAAACCATTTTAAGTTAAGGATTCAAGGCGCACTGGCTCCCCTTCTTGGTCATAACTTGAATTTGTTTTTAAACTTATTACGTTGGGTAATAAAACGCGGACACCGAGGTACGTAATTAAATAACGCCGTAGATTCCGAAACGTAGAAATTAAGTCGACAATTAATTCAAGTATAAATTTAATTGTCCTAATTTAAGTGGTAACAATAAACTTGTTACAAATAAACGTTGATAAAGCCACCTACAGACGCTCAGTTTTAATTGATCAGAACAGAACAGTGCGTTCGTCATTAGGGGGCTTAACGAACTCTAATACTGTTTGTGTATTTATTGATTTTTACCATTCATAAGAGAGTTTTCTCATAAAATTGTGAACTATGGACATAATTTGATAGCTAAGGAAAAGATTTAAAAATATTGTGAGATTCAAAAGATTTTTCACTTGTAATAGTAAAAAATGCGTTAGTCTTAACTTTAAACGGGAATATTAGATATAAAAACCGTTAATTTTCCTTGTCTATTAAGTAAAAGAGATAATAAAATATTAAGGTAACCAGCAAGCCCGCCATTTTGCATATGTTATGTACGTATTTACTTCTCGTTAGCCATTGTTTGATTTGTACGAAATATTTGCGCGGGACGTTCGGTGTTGCCATATTTTATCTAAATAATTCTGAGTCAACAAAAATGAATTTGTTATTTTTATTTATTTTTTGAATTACCACGAAACTGAGATATAACTATGAGGATATGTAGGAAAAAATAAATATTTCTTATGTCATTTGTTCATTTTTTATTTTATTTACAAATCTAATCACATCCATCTTGTATAACTAAATCTAATAACATATTGGTTTAGAAAGAAGTTCTAATAACAAGAAAAGTAAGGCCTTTATATAATTTCACACTACGTACGAACAAAACTATGTAACATATATACAAAGAATATTTGTGAATATACATTAGAAATGACAATAAATTAAATGTTTTCTTTAAGATAAATCTGTTTTAGTTATAAAAAAGCGGATTTATTGTGCATATATGAATTTTTGCATTGAATGCTAGAATGTTGTTCCTAGGATTCAATACAAAAAAAAATTCAATTAACAATTATTCTACTAAAATAATTGTGAATGAGATCATTTATTTTATATAATATACATACGTAGTGTGACGGAATAAAACTAAAAAAAATCGTTCGATAGTATTTAAAAGTAAATATAAACTTAGTCATTTTATTCTCATAAGATTTGAAATTTGAATACAGTTTTAGAAAACAATTTTCTAGAAAATCTATATTACATGTTATTCTATATATATTCAACAATATATTTCGATGGCTAACACTTATCAAAGTCTTAATACTGTGCAAATCCATTCGTTTTACTGTATTTAGTATAGATTGTACAAAGTGTTTCTACGCTCTATGGAATGTTTATTTACACTAGGTACATATTATACAGGCCGAGACTTCTAATGCTAACGTATTCTACCTACTTCTTAAATTGAAGGCACATTTTTCATAGAGTTTCACCTAACTTTAATACAAATAGCTTCGTTAAAGAAACTATAGCGACCTAAGTGAAGTTACGAGTATATTGAACGCAGCGGATTTTTTTTTCAAAATGGCGTCGGTTTTCGCGCGTTCCGATCATGCTCGAAGAATGGAAATTGTTCTATTTATTCTCCGCTGCTATCAATATTATATTTACATAAAGTATCGGAAATAGATCTTATATATTTTTTTGGTTTTCATCACATAAAGTGTTACATCATCTGGAAATATTATTATAAGTTATTTTTTTATTTATCTAACACTCCGCTGCGGCCGCGCCGCTTGCGTCCATTACACTTTGTGTTCTGCTTTGTTGTTTTTTATTGCACACTTCAGTTAACCGTAAAAATATTTGGAAAATAGATCGGTTCGTTTGTATTTTTGTTTTGACACTCTTTTTTTGTGCAACTGATTTCTTCCTATCGTTTTTAATAAGTACTTTTTTAAACGATTCAAAATTATATTACTGTTTTATAATATTTACACACATTTTACTTTAAAACGATCTATGGTTCTCTAAAAAAGTTGTTACTCTATAATTGTATAAACTACGTACATATTTTGTAATAACTATTCACATTGTTTGATGAAGGATAGAAATCAGTCACTTTTTATGAACAAGAGAGCACACAGAGTTCAGTACTTGGGCGCGACGCGGGGCGAGGAGAAGCGCGGCGAGCGGTGCGGCGAGCGGCGCGGCGAAGTGCTCGGCGAGCCGCTCGGCGAGCGGAGCGTCGAGCGCGCCGCGGGCTATGGCTTGAGTCGCTTGAAGCCCGCGCCGTCCTGCCCCAGCTTCAGCTCCTCGTACAGCGTGGGCTCCACCTCGCGGCCCCCCTCCCGCCCCCCCTCCCGCGCCGCCTGCTGCAGCGTCTCCTGCCGCCACGCCGCGCTGCTCGACACGCCCAGCGCGCCGCCGTTGCTGGCGCTGCCGTTCGCCACAGTTCCCTGGGACAAATTCCACTTTAACACTACTGTCTCCTAAACTGAAATTGTGTTAATTCTATTATAAGACAAAAATAGAATTAGGAGGAGGTAGAGAAATACTTACATTTCCTAATGTATCAGTATTAGTTTCTCTGAGGTAACTTGGATTTTCAAACGCAACTCCTCCTTGCGTTTTGAGTCTTAGATTCTGTAACAAAGTAACACAGTATACAACAACATTCTTACCACTAGATGTAAAAGCACAAAAGTGAATGGTAGAGAAGTAGAGGTTGCGTACCTTCCTATGTCTGTAGTAGAATCCTGCGGCGAGCAGCAGCGCGGCGAGCAGCACGCAGGCGAGCGCGGCGCCGACTGCGGAGGCCGCGCCGCCCGCCACCGGCGCCGCCGCCGCGCCCGCGCCCGCCCCCGCCTCCTCCCCCGCCGTCGTGAACATGATGGGCGCGCTCAGCGACGACGTGCCTGACATTTATATACCAAGTCAAACTTATTTCAATACTAAGGGCCTGTCCCACCACTGGCTGATAGAGGCTCAGATAGCTTAAAAATGACGTCTCTGTCAGATAAGGAAACAAATCTGATATTTCCATCACATATTTTACACGGATTGTTATCAGAGAATTTACAAATTGGTGGAACAGGCCCTAAAAGATTGTGTTCTGCACCTGATGTTCTATGTACAGAAAAAATACCTCGTTAACAGAGAGATAAAAACTGTGCAAAGAACTTGTAACTTTTTGAGCGGCACACCTTTGACTAAACTATTGCACTGTTGTACGATTGTTGATTGTCTATGAGCTTTGAGTGCGGCATAACTACTTATACTATTGGAATATTCATTAGAGTAAATAATTGAGCTGTGATGTAATGCCGCTTACCGACGTCATTGGCGGCTTTGACGACGCACTCGTATCTGACGTCATCGCGCAGGCCGGTCAGCACGACGCTGGTCTCGCTGGTGTCCAGCTTCTCCGGCACCTTGGCGCCGTACGCGCGCCAGAACACGCGGTACAGGTACACCGTCTGCGGGTTCTTCAGCGGCGGTTCCCAGCTGGCCACGGACAAGAGCAATTCGAATACATTGTAGCAAAAAACAAAGATGTTTCTTCTAAATTTTACTATCGACTTTTTTATAGACTAGCTGTTGCTCGCGACTTTTGCGTGAAATTAAAAAATAATAAAAATGTAGCCTATGTTACTCACTGATAAAGTAGCTGAAATCAGTCCAGTAGTTTCTGAGTCATTTCAATAGATACAAAAATCCAAAATATCACAAATGCAAAACTTTCCTCTTTGTAATATTAGCATAGATATAGATGATATTCCTGTTCATTTTAGCAGAGATGTAAGGCTTCTGGTATTTGAAATTGTCGGAATAAAGCACAGACTGAAATACTTAAAGATTGCAGGTAGAAGATCAGAAGCTGTAAATTCGAAATACACTCAAACAGCACAGTGAAGGTGAAAAAGACTATATAGAAGACCATAGTCTTACCTAAGTAACACAGCGTGCGGCGTGGGCGCGGCGTGCGCGCGCAGCTCCCTGGGTGGCCCCGGCAAGCGCGCGCCGGCGTCCCTGAAGCAGGCGAGTGCGCGGCGCGCGTGCTGCAGCGCGCAGGAGCGCGCCACCGCCCCGCCGCGGCACAGCTCCAGGCAGGAGCGCGGCACGCCCCACGACGCGCAGCACCCGCGGTGGTCTGCAATGCGCTAACTCTAACAAATGCTACTCAACGCAAGTTTTTCATTTATTCAGCTTTCGCTAGTGATTCTGTCCGCGGGTAATTAAAAAAACAAAACACAAAAACGTTTAGTCGCGCTTTGAATCCTATGAGCTTATATGGAGGTGCGAACACTATTCGATTTTTAGTTGTGTAACTAAACAATTGAATTTGCTGCGAAACAATCGACAATCGCATAACGGTTAAGCGATAGTTTAGTCAAAGTTGTGCGCGTGCTCTAACTGAACTGCAGCGATTCCGTCCGCGTGATAAAAAAAAAACAAAAGTAAGCAGCCTATATGTTCTTCCAGGGTATCTTTTACATCTGTGGCAATTTTCATCGAGATTCATTCAACGGTTTAGGCTACACTCTAACAAACATCCATCCATCAAAAACTTTCGAATTTATATTAATAAGAAGTAAGATATAAAGACCTATAGACTGTAAAGTGTCAGTTAGGCAGTGTGAAGTGTGTCGCTGAGCAGTATAATCTCACCGGATCCATCGGCGGCGCACTTCATGAGCTTCTCGAAGTCGTCGAGGCACTCGGGCCGGTCCATGATGTTGTCCATGTCGAGGTGGAAGCTGCACGCGTCTATGCACGCTGACGACACGTTCATCTGTACAACAACTCACTGGCTCAATTATCGAAACTAATTTAAAATTTAAAGCACCTGTATTACACTTTGTTTTAGCTGAGAGCTGTGACACAGGACTTAATATAAGTCATTAGAGTACAATCGCTCTTCAAACACTTGAAATGTGCAAAAAATATAAGTTCACAAATAGTTTTTGACTTTCAAATTAAAGATAAACCATGTCTGTGTTAAAACTTACTGATAGTTCATGCCAAGTTAGGTTATAAACTGTCTAATGGCCGGTTTTTCATCTATTTTTAATCTTTGTTAGTATTTGGTTAAGCAAAGGCCTTAAGCAAAGGCGTTTCCGAACTACGTAACTTTAATTTTACTCCGTTGAAAAGTATTGAATTGTTTTGTCTGTGGTTCAAGTTAACACTATTGAATCATTAAGTAATGAAAAAATAAGTGGAAACTTCATTAATCCAGCATTAGTTGTGACCTGTGTGCAGCAGTGGGTGACGTTGTGGTGCGGCGCGGCGTGCCGCAGGCGCACGGACACGGGCCGCAGCGTTTTGCCGAACGCGTTCTCCGCGTGGCAGAAGTAGTCCGCCTCGTCAGACTCCGATATCTTCTTTATTATTAAACGCATCGTGTACTTCGTTTGATCCTAAAAAACAGAGGATGTAAGCACATCGGTGATTATTAATATTGAATATTAGAATATATTACTGTTACTCACAGATAAATTACCTTTCTAACGGTGAAAGAATTTTTAAAATCGCCTCAGTAGTTTTTGAGTTATTTCTATACATACAAAAATACAAATCTTTCATCTTTATAACTTTAGTATAGATAATATTATAAAGAGGAAATATTTGTATTTTTGTATGTATTGAAATAACTCAAAAACTACTGGAACGATATCAAAAATTCTTCAACCATCAAAAAGCTAATCAGTGAGTAACATAGGCTATATTTTTAATTACACGCAGATAGAGTCGCGAGCAACAGCTAGTTACTAATAAATCGCGGCTGGGGTAGAGAAAGAACGGGTAGAGGTATAAGATTTTAGGGAAAAAAGGATTCACAACTAATACATTTTTTTACTACTATGATTTTGTACTATGAGCAATGGCAGAATTAGATAAAATACTTTTCATTTTCAATACAATCTTCTGCCATGTTCCTTTTCCTTAAAATATCGATCCTTTAATCAGCTTATTCGTAATTGTAAAACTTTTTTAATTTGATGAGGTTTCAAAGTGAGGACGATTGTCAGAGAATGTCCTCCAGAAAGTAATGTATTGACAGCTCATGAATAGTAATGAGATGCCGCGAATTGGATTTCCATAAATAATTAAACTGAGTTTAAATGCGTCGACCGCAACTCACTTGTAATTGAGTAACGGACGGCACATTAAAATTGCACACCGCTTTTTCATCTTCGATACCTTTTGCGTAATTGAATTCAGAAGTTATTTTTTTTTTTTTAATCTTTGTTTGGTAAAGGGGGATTTTTGTCTTTTGATTTTTATTTTTAATTCTTCTATTATGCGACCCACTCAAGAACTTAGATCACATAATTTATGGAAATGTTTTCATTTTAATCAAATCAATTTATACTAATATAATAAAGAGAGATTAGTATTTTTGGATTTTTTTATGTATTGAAATAACTCAATAACTACTGGGCCGATTTCAAAAATTCTTTCACCATTAAAAAGCTACGTTATCAGTGAGTAATATAGGCTATGTTTTTTTTGTTATTTTTTTAATTTCAGACGGGCAAAGTTAGTCTATATGTATATCTATACTAATATTATAAAGAGGAAAGATTTGTATTTTTGTATGTATTTGATTCACGCAAAACGACTAGGCCGATTTTAAAAATTCGTTTACCATTGGAAAGGTAATTTATCTGTGAGTAACATAGGCTATATTTTGTATTATTTTTTTCCATTTCACGCGGGCGAAGTCGCGAGCAACAGCTAGTTATTTATACAGTCATAGTTGAAAATTTGGCTATTTATAGTCTAGCAACACAAAATATGGATTTACAGACTAGCAGTTCCAGTATTCAAAAAGTTAGTTGTTCAAACAAATAACTTACTTCAGGGTCAGCAAGTAATTGTATCGTGTAGTTAGGTCCATCAATAACCGGGGTCCTGCCGTTGGGGTCCCTCCAGAAGGCGATGGTGGGCTTCGGCAGCGCCTCCACACGACACTCCAGGATCACGGAGTCTCCGGCCGCCGCCATCGTTATACCTGATGCCTGGATCGTTGGCACATCTACAAGAAATACCACGACTTTAAAATTAAAGCTTTTCATTTCGATAAGGAAGTACCAATTGGAAAACTATTATCATCATTACTTCACAATGTACAGTCGAGTATCTTCGCCGTGTTCCACTTACAGAAAAAAATGCCTTATTGATAACGAGACAAACTACACATCTTACAAATAAATAGCAGTAAATTGCGCAAACGACGAAATAATAAGAAGCAACTCCTTTCATACAAACAAATTTAAAAACTGCGTACAAAACTTGTAACTTTAAGAGCACGCGTAACCTTTGACAAAACTGTTGCACAACTGTTGTGCGATTGTCGATTGTATCCCAGCCAATTCAACTGTTTAGTTGCACAATTAAATCGAGTAGTGAGCGCACCTCCGAGCTTATGCTCATAGGGATCAAAGCAGTTGTGCGATAGTTTAGTCATAGGTGTGCACTCGCTCCTAAGGTAGGACACCGTCAGATTTCCCGATAGTACATTTTTTTTAAATATTAGCAGATTTTTGTTAATTTACTAATATTTCCTTTAACCATTCCAACTAAGCTCTAGGCTTGTGCTAGGATATGGTTCACAATAGTTGAATGGCGGGATTCGAACCCTCGACCTCACGATTGGTAGTTCTTACCCCAAACCATTAGGTTATTGGCGCTTACATTGTAAAATATAAATCTCTTTTACGCTGAGAAATTAAAAGTTTAAAGCATGTTCAGTCACTTGGCGAAGTACAGTTAAGCTAAGTCAGTGTCCACTTGAAAATGCGACAATATTGCTATTTGTTAGTACTGACGAGATATGTTGATCTTCCTGGAGGCCTGCATGGGCGTGCCGTAGCCGTTGTCCGCGTAGCACGAGATCTGGTCCATGTCCCGCGTCACGTTGTGGATCACGGTCACCATGTGGCGCGTCACCTCCTGCCGCACCAAGCGACCTGCGTCACGTTGTTGGGGAACATATCTTAATACCATGTCTTTTAGATAAACCGACATTTAACGTAAATAAGATTTAAAGGAGGAATTTACCTTTAACCTTTAATCAAGCTTTTTTAAATAATTGTAAACTGGTAATGGTTTTTAGGTAAGTGGATTGTGTAGATTTAAAAATAAACTCATTTTTTTTTTCAAAAGAGGGGTGTTTTTTCCCTATGTTTTGATACTAAGTTGCCACTAAAGAAACATAAAATTTTACGGTAATGTCAAGCGGGATGTAATTGCCCAATTGATTAGGGGCACGTTTATTTGATTTACAATAACCTCAAGAGACTTCAACAAAGGAATACATCTAAAAAGAGTTAAATAGTAAGATATTATATAAGATTCATTTTGTCGTTTAGTATATCTTCTTGATTCAGAAAGTTAGTAGAATTGTATAAGAGATTTTGCAGGGTATTTTTGATATCTTACCAGATATGTAGAGCGAGATGGTGGGTGTGGGCGTGCCCATAGCAATGCAGAGTATCGTCATGCTGGAACCTTCTACCACGAGGTTCACCGGGTTCACTGTCGGTGGCTGCAACAATAATCAAGTTTTATTAAAACGTTAATTATATTAACTACCAACTCACTCCCTATTAAGTGTAGATTTCTGATACTTTGTGAGCATTTGAAAACTCTGGGTTTCCAGTTAAATCGATTTTTTGTCTTGCATTAATTTACTCAAGAGCGTCGGCTTACGGGTTTGAGCACTTGACTTGTAATCTGCATGTCCTAGGTTCGAATCCCGCTATGTAGCAATGTGATTTTCGATTTTTATATGTACATAATTTACCCGTTCTTATGGTGAAGGAAAACATGATACAACCTGCACATATATGAGAAGAAATTCAAAGATATGTGTGAAATCAACACGCAGGCCAGCGTGGTTGACTATGGCCTAGTCACCCCTTATTTAGGGTAGGCTAGAGCCCCTCAGTGGGGACATATTATTTATTTATTTATTTTATTTATTTAAAGCCACTCAGCACATGTGCTTCCGATTATAGTGGTGATGAATAATTTAGTCAAAGTATTTTTCGAACAAATTCAAACATGTGTTCTAAGGGCTAGCTGGTTGACTAGTGCCTAGTCCTAGTCCTAGTATTTTTTGCAGTGAATATACAGTCTGGTGTATCAACTGACTTCAACGTATGCGGGGTAGGCAGGGTCTGTCCAGGCGAGCAGTGTCTCGGAGGGCAGCGAGTCGCCGGCGGCGGCGTGCGCGCGCACCCACACCACGTGCTGCGTGTTGGGGGACAGCTTCTCCAGCGTGTGTCCCGGCACCGTCGTCTCCACGCGCGTCACGTTGCCCGACCCCAGCTGGCTCGGCGACTTGTAGAATAATCTGTTTAGAAATAGAAATAATTTTATTGAAAAATAAGAGATTAACAATTACAATAACAGTTATACCAATTAAAAAATAAATACAAAGTGTGGTTAATATACTATTAATCTGGTGATGCCCACACCAAATTATTTAACATGTTATTAAAAATGAGTAGAAAACGCTTAATTCAACGTCAATTATGAAGAAAAATTCAGCTAAATCTTACTACTGAAAGGACATTGATATAACTGCCGCTAGAATGGCGCGCTTTCTAAATATGTCTAAATGACATTGACAACTGTCAGATAGGGACGGAAGTGTGTGCAGTTGTTCTAGTGTTGTCCGATTTTGTTCTTAACACCACTTAGGTACTATAAATGCGAATATTTAGAAGGATGGATGGATGTTTGTTATTATGTATCTCCAGTCCTGAAATCTCAGATCACACTGTTTGGTATAGATGTAGAACATAATCTGGACAAACAGATACGGCCGAGTACTGAAACGTTACATATAGCGTTACATACAGCGTCTTAAATGATAAGACCATATTTTGGTGTATATCAGACTAGCTTTCGCTCCAGACTCCGTCCGCGCGGAATTAATAAAAACAAATGCAAGTAGCCTATGTGTTCTTCCAGACTATCGTCTACATCCATGCCAAATTTCATCGAAATCGGTTCAGCCGTTTAGGCTACAAACTCTAACAAACATCCATCCAACCATCTAACTTTCGCATTTATAATATTAGTATGAAGTATGATTGAATGCGGCGCTTGTGAATCGAAGTATTTAATATTCGTTTCAATATTTGGTTGACGTGCTTACTAAGTATTTTTCCCTTATTTTGCTTATGGAGTCGCGGACGCTTATAATAGATGAAACTGCAATGAGATGTATTTAGCGATACATACGTGTATGTGATCTTCTCGTCGGGCAGAGAGAACTGCGGCGGCTGCCACGACAGCGTCAGCCACGTGGCGGAGTGCGAGGACACCGCCAGCGAGTGCGGCGGCGACGGGATACCAGACACCTCCTTCTCCGAATCTAAACACACCTTTCACTTTAACAAAGTTCATATGAGGACTTTTTCTGTGTGTTATGTGCAGTCGGGGAAATTGGCGGTATACCAACTTATTTTTTTTATGGAAAAAGGGAAACAAGCAGCGGATCGCTTAATATTGAAAAATCCCGTTAACATCCGCAATGCCAAAGGAACCGCTGCCGGTCGATCTTTTCTTAAGTTACAGTTGTTTGCACATTTTGAAACGAGACGCGGAACAAAAATCAAACGCGTAAATATCCCTGTACGAAAGGTTAGTGATACAAGGCTAGTTTATTTTTATAGTTATTTTTAGGAGGAGGTGGATCGTCGTTGCAATGAACAAGGCAATTTTATCTAAAGTGGGTCACCGCGTATTTCCGCGACTGTACCTTTGTCGGTGATGTTGAGCAGCAGCATGCTGGAGGGCAGCGAGGAGCCGTGCTGGTTGGCCGCCACCACGAACACGTGGTACGTCGCGTTCGGCTCCAGGTCCACGATCCGCGCCATCGGCTCGCTCACGTTCAGTTTCTGAACAATAAACTTAGATTAATATCGCGTACAATAGCTATTTTGTACACACTTTAAGACTACAGTTCGAAAGCTATGAAGAGTGAGGAATTATTCTAATTTTGTAAACTATTTTATTTATGTTACATCAAAACTGACCCTTGGTCTTTTGGTGGTTCAAAAAGATTTCGCAATCTCACTTATTTAGTTATCCGTTTTATGAAGTAATTGAAAAGCGCATAGACAGATAAACAATAATTATAAATTTCTAGTGTTAAGGTGAAATAAGTCAAACAGTAATGAAGATAACGATATCACAATGTTAACTGTAATTTGAGTTAAACCCTTATAATATAATTTCTATATGGACTCCACTTCCACATGTGCAAAGTACGATTGCGTGAAAATTTAATAACTTAAGGATAACTTGGCGTAGTATTTGCATCCGTACACAAGTAGAGAGTGCGGGAAACTTGCTCTATAGAGCCTGCAAAGCTCGCTACTTGAAATCAGTCACGTGAATAGTTTATTGCCGAATGTGAGCGAACTTCGAAGTTTCCTTTTACTTGCTTCGGAATATTTGGAATATTCAAATACCCATTGTTACACAAAGCCTTTAGAAATATGTAATGCTATCCGTTTTGAATTTACATAGTTATTAAGAATATGAGAAAGTCGGTCTGAGAAATGTACATTATCCTTGCAATTCCAGACAGTTTTTTTTTAAATAAACGTAGAGAAGTATTTAGTCGAAGTTGATCCTTGATAGGCTACAACATTTCTGGATTTAGAAAAACTTTACTTTGAACCTGAAATTACTTTACTTTGGAAAAATCTTTTTTGCTTACTAAAGAAGTCATCAAATGGAACTAAACCATACTCACATTGTCCAACTGCAGCGTGTTATAGTAGTAAGGCTGCGAGTTGTTGCCGACTTGCTGCCAGTGCACGGTGTAGGCGGTGGCGTTGGCGCCGTCAGCCGGCGGGGCCCACTCCAGGAACAGCTTGCCCTCGCCCGACACCACCGCGTGCAGCTCGCGCGGCGGGCCCGGCAGCAGCCCCGTGCCTGGACCACCACACGTCAGAATACCACAGCATTCAAGAAAGTCACAGTGGTAGAGCCTTTAACATCTCCGCACTGTAGGGCTCACTCTGTGCGACCACGACCACACAGAAGAGAGGCGTGAAGTGGAAGCAGTTCCGCGTCCAGTCTGAATAGTGTGGTGCCGGAGGCACAATTTTAGTCCCTTTTTTTCCATTCTTTTTTAAAAAGGAAATTAAGAGAAGGGAAAGTGGATTTGACGGAGGAGACGCATAGACCGGGAAATATCCTCTTTATGTGCGTCTCCTTATCCGTCGATTAAGGCAGCGGTCGTTTCGCCAGTTCGGCGGATTCAGGTGGCCACTTGCTCGTTTGCCATCTTACGATATAAAAAAGACCATCACATGACGATGTTCATGTTATTCCAAGGTTGTTTCTTTATTCTGTAGACTTTCGATGCCTTCAGTCGCCTGTCTCTTGCGTCAACAATCTAGAATTTTTTTTTGGTAATTGTTATATGTTGATCAATTAGAAATTCTGTGTGTGTTTACCCTCTTCGAAGCACTGCACGATGTTGCCGATGTAGGGCACGCAGACGTTGACGCCGCCCGCGTGCGCCGACGCGCAGACGCCGCGGCAGTGCGCGGGCACGCCGCGCCGCGCGCAGCACTCCTCGTGGTTACGACCTGGTACATATTTACTGTTAAGTCTTTACAGCGTTCGCACACCTTTGAAAACTATCGCACAACTGTTCAGTCTCGCTTTGATTCCTATGAGCATATATGGAGGTACACACTACTCGATTTTTAGTTGTGCAACTGAATATTTGAAATGGCTGCGAAACAATTGGCAATCGCAGAACAGTTGTGGGACAGTTCAGTCAAAGGTGAGCGCCCGTTGTTATTGTGACAGTATAATTTATGGAATACTAGCTTGCGCCTGTGACTCCGTCCGCGTGGAATTAAAAAAAAACGAAAGTGAGTAGCCTATGTGCTCTTCCATATTCTCTACATCTACACCAAATTTTATCGGAATCCGTTCAGCCGTTTAAGCTACAAACTCTAACAAACATCCATCCATTCATCTATCTAAACTTTCGAACTTATAACTCTATGTCTTCTTTAAGGTTATGGTGCCCTGGTCCAATATCTGACCTCCAGCGCCGCAGCGCAGCAGCTTGTGGAACTCCTGCGCGCAGAGCGGCGCCAGCGTGCGCAGGTCCGACATCTTGGCGTCGTAGGAGCACAGCGGCATGCACACGCCCGCCAGCGACACGCGCTCGCAGCACGCGCTCACGTTGTACGCGTTCGCCGATATCTCCTCCTCTTCCAACACCTAACAGACACGTACATTAGAAAGAGATGACTATATCCTCGACAACTACTTTTTCAAATATGTCACTTCAATCTGTAGGACTTTAGTAAACAGTGTAGATAAATGTATAACTACCTGACTCTGAGTTCTGAATATCAGTCTAGGCGAGGCGTCGCCTACTCCGTGTTCATTGACTGCTTCTACGTAGATCTCGTAATCGCTGTTTGACTCCAAATTCTCCAGGATGTAAGGGGAATGAACCTGTTTTGGAATAAAATCATTTTATCGTACTGGTGTATTTTTCAGAAGATTTGTCAAACTTGAGGTACAGTTGGGAAAACAGGCGGTGTTCCACCTTAAAAGCTACAACGGTTTGATTTTATAATGATACGCGGAACAACAATGTATGTACGATAAAAAGTCTGTTACATACATGACTTTTTTCTTTTTATAATCCCTTCGTTTGCATTCACTGCAATCTAATTAGTTATTTGAAGGTAGAGGTAGAGTTTATCTCGATGGCATGAATAAGGTATTTTTTCCTGAAATGAAACACGGCGGATTTCCGCGACTGTACCTATTTGCTTTTAAACAAATAATTGTTACCAGCGTAATTAATTTCAACAACTACAGAACTCATCCCACCAGGATGGCGCGCTAATCCAATACGTCAAATGACATTTGACAGCTGTCAAATAGGGATGGGACGTCTATGCCGATAAATTAGTGTTGCGCCAATCCTACAGCGCAGTGGTTCTTAACATTACTTATCTCTTCTTATCTACTCGTTTGTTTAAAATACCTTCTTCAGTATGGTGTAGTCGTCTTCAAGTGCGAGTGCCTTGTAGTGCAGGTTGTAGTGCTGCACGGTGTCGGGCAGCGCGGCGGGCGGCGCCCAGTGCACCACGGCGTAGTCCGTGTCGATGTTGGTGAGGTGCAGCCTGGTGGGCGCGCCCGGCAGCACGCCGTAGCCTTGCAGCAGGCAGTTCGTGTACGAGCTCATGTAGCGAAGGCACCTAATTGTTTAGTGTAAGTATAAAGCTTCACATATTTTCTTTGTTGTGTATCATGGAACTCAGTCAACTCTTAGTTTTCATTATTTAATTTGAAACCTTTTACTTAGAGCGTGCACACACCTTTGACTAAGCTATCGCACAACTGTTGTGCGATTGTCGATTGTTTCACAGCCAATTAAAAAACGAATAGTGTGCGCATCTCTATATAAGTTCATTGGAATCAAAGCGTGACTAAATAGTTGTGCGATAGTTTAGTCGAAGGTAAACGCACGCTCTTATATCAGTAAAAGTATTTAATTATAAAGTACATCTATTGTTGAAATAAATTATAAGCTAGTGATGAATTAGATATCATTGGATTCACTAAAATGTTTCACAAAGGTAATTTTAGTTTGAATTAAATTAGAACAAATTAAATGTAAGTTGACTAACTTGAAGTGATTGAAGTCTAGTGTGGTGATGTTCCCGCTGCAGAGCGGCAGGCAGGGCGCGGGCAGGCCGCGCGCGCGGCAGCACGGCGTGTGGTCCATGCCGTTGGCGAGGCAGCCGAAGGTGGCGCCGGCCCAGGGCGCGCAGATCATCAGGTCTGTCACCTGCAGCTACGCGTTACAAACGGAACCACCTCATCATCTGTTAGTCACTGATGTGCGATGCATCATGTACTACAATGTGTTTTGTTAGTTTACATTTCAACAGAAGACAATGTGCTTTCAAAATAAATGAATATAATTGCCCGTTTTCCCAACGCTTAACCATTCCTTAGTGTTTTCGGTTCGACAAATTCATGAAATGGGTTTCCGAACTACGTAACTTCAGTATTACTCCTTTGAAATTTATCTTAACCTAATGAATCACTAGGTAATGATAAAATAAGTGGTAACTACAGAAACCCAGCATAAATGGTTTTGCATTTTCTTATTGAGGATTGTATCTGAAATGAATTGGTTTACTAGATTCGTAGTCAGTTTTATTACTTAGAGTTATTTAATTTAATTATCAGTATTGAGTCTTCCAACCGTGAGATTCTCAAGAGAGTATTTCATCAATATTAGAATAGTTAAGACTATTGTATTCGCATCGCTAAAGATTACATTGTTCTAACAATTTGAGAATAGTAACATCTTTAAATCAGAACTTATGACAAAATTGTTTCAATGTTAAACACCAACAAACTTATAATTTGTATATAAATATAGATGAAAGACAATGAATCGAAAACCTCAAAAATGTGCAACGATTGTAAATGATTTATGAACACATATATTAAGAAGAAGCAAGAACGTTAGAAGATTTCTTGGGAAAGAAGGAGAGAGATGGATTCAGAGCATTTTGCAGTCTTCTTACTTACGTCAATTTCATACGTCTTTGTGGGGTCGCATAGTTTCTCTACACAGCCGTAATGATTGACCCCCGCGGAGATGCAGCACCCCCTGACGTCAGGCAGCTTGGGGGCTGGTGCTACTTGCGTGGTCTTCATCTTGCCAGGAGTCAGGGTTAGTGACCTGGTTAGATATAGGGTGGACGATTGGATCAATTTTTTTTCGGCAAGTCGTCGAGATCTGAGGTTTAAGTTTTTGACAGAATTGTTTATTAAATACGTAGGAACTCTTGCACACTACCTATTTCATCTTAGTTTCTTATTTAAAACATTCAAATTGAAAGTTTCTATTCAAATCAAACCTACCTTACACTGTAGCTCGGTAGACTGGAGCCGTGAATATTGAACGAGGTCACTGTGACCTCATACATCGTGAATGGAAGCAAATCGTTCACGATAAAGGAGGTTTTATTCGCTTGAACTTTATACGCCATCGACTGGCTGGTTTTTGTCTCGTTACTCTTTATCGAACTCTCAGAGGGGTCTATGAGATGGGCATCGAAGGAGCGCAGAGTGGTCACGTTGACTATATACTCTGTGACCGTATCTGAGTTCTCTACTGGCGGACTCCACGATACGTTTAGTTGTTTCTCGTTGAGTGGCTCAACTTCCACGTCTTCTGGTGGACTTGGCAGCAGTTCTGGAACAAAATGTTTACTGTGAAATCAATTTCTTTACTCTGCATAAGATTATAAGCTGTAGTCACAACTGCCTTCGTCTATAGTTTCTTTTTTTTGCTTTTTGTCTTTTGTTGTGTGTGTTACGGAGTCTTTTGCGTTAAATAAACCTAGCAAGTGATCTGGTTTAAATTAAGTATTCCTTATTACTAACAGAATTGCTAGATTTTCTGTTTTAACTCACCAATTCCCTCAACGATGCAAGCTAGTGTCTTCTCCATGTAGGTGGCGCAGGAGTAATGAGTCTTGATGTTGTCAGTAACGGGTGTGAACTCTCCGCGACACACATCCTGGCAGATGTCAGGCACTCGCTCCTGCACGCAGCACGGCACATGGTTGCGGCCGTCCGCCATGCATCTGATAATGGTATTCTACTTTCTTATCTATTCATTTTAGAAGGTTTTAGACAATTTTAAAAGATATTTGTATTAACAATTGATAAATCGTAATATTGATAGGACATTATGAAAGATTAAAATGGTATATTCAGCCGCAGCTGTGCTCAAGATCTTGATTTAAGATATGGCTACATAAAACTTTATGTAGACTGAACTGTTATTTCAAAAGATGAACAATGATAGAAGAGATCTCATTAAATCGAAATCGAAAGAGATTGGTATAATGTCTCACTTGACGATAGCAGGGAAATCTGGCTGGCAGAGCTCAGGGTCTTGGCCGGTGCCTTCGAGGATGGTCTGGATGCTGCAGAAGCCGAGGCAGCTGGTGCTGACGTTGGCGGCGAGGCAGCACTCCGTGTAGTTGTGTGCCAATGCCAGTGACGACAGCGTTGGAATGTTGGCGGAGTACGTGTCTGTTGTATTCTGATTCTCCGGCGGCGTTAGACCGCGGGATATTACTGCGAACAAAATATGAATTAACTAACATTGTTCAGGTTATAAAAGCACACTATTCTTAACTTTTGCTTGTGAATATCACTGTTTTCAATTTCTTTACATCTATTCAGATCGTTTTAGGTAAGTCAATTTGACTAAAACTTTGATATTGATTGAAAAGTGAAATAAAAGAGCTTCTCCTCACCTCCTCTTGGAGCACATCTTACCAGTAAGCCGATGGAAGCTTCTGACAGGCGGTTCCGTGTTGAGCTCACACATGTAGAGTCCAGCGTCCGAAGGCTTCACCGACTTGATGACTAGCGCCCACACGTCGCCACCTTTCCTGATGCCTGGCCCTTTGATGGGCTCCTCCGCTGTCGGTGGAATTAGAGCTTATTGGTTTAGAAATTAAAGTTTAATTTAAACTAGTAAACAGGCTTAAATTATAATATTTTGTTATTTATTTATCTTGAATGTGCATGCGTGCGTGAATGCAAAGTTCTGTTTTATGGTATAAAAACTCTCTAAAACATTTTAAATTAGCTTTTTAAGATAAGCAACTTCGTCTTAGATTTCCAAGTATTCTAGTCAGAAAGTACTCAGTATAATAAATTAAGACCGAAGTAAAAGACACAATAAGACTTAAAAGCAAGCTTTTTCCCTTAAAGCGAACGTTGCTTACAAAAATGTAGTAGACATTAAATCTTCAATCACTATACAGTTGTAATCAGAATAGAGCTGTCGAAGAAATAAGATACTTCTGACGAAGGAAATAAAAACGCTTTTCGCTTACAGGCAGTAAATCTGGCTGTACTCGTTAAGTTTATAGGCAAAACACTTATTACTGAAAATGCGTGATAAAATTCTGAGATCGCCCACAAAGAGGGAACGTGGCGAGAAAGCAAAGTGTACCTTTTGTTGGTTGTAGTTTTAAAAAAAAATAAGTGATGGAAAACAAAAATCACTCTATTCATCTGAAAAATATAATTTAGACATATCTTTTAGGTTAGGTCATTCGATAGATCGCGGTAATACAAGTTAAGGAAAAACACATTTCTTGTATGAACCTTTGAGCCCGACAATATTATACTCGTGTATTAAAAATCAACTTATCAGATTATAACAACTTATCAGAGATTTACACTAATTGGTTTAGTTATATCCCCCAATTAGACGTGGAAATATTAATTGGGTTGCGTGTAATTTAGTAATGTGTTCGCATCGAGGCTAGACATTGCTGTAGTGTTTTTACACAGCAGAAGGATTCAATGAACTACATTTTGCGCTTCACCGATCACCTAAATCGATAATTTGATCCATTAACCTCAAATGTTTCTTCAACGATTAATTCAAATAGTTTTTGTTGCATAATAAGCAAAGGCCGTTCATACTACGTGCGTGGCAGCTAACCTGCGTGGAATTAAAACTTATATAGTAGTTTATTATCATCTTCCTCCTTATCATACTCCCGTAGTGGCGCAACAGGTTTTCGTCGTCCACATAACTCTATCATCCGTCATCGCAGTCATCACTCCCTTCTTGATCATGTCACCTTTCACGCAATTCATCTCTTTCTACGTCTACCTCTACCGGTGTGCCTCCATACTCATATTAGTCTATTTGTTTTTCAATACTATTTATACTTTATTTTAAACTAGATTTCGCCCGCGACTCCGTCCGCGTGAGATTAAAAAAAAAAAACAAAAGTGAGTATGTTTTGTGTTCTTCCAGACTATCCTCTACGTCTATACCACATTGAAATCCGTTCAGCAGTTTAGGCTACAAGTTCTCACAAACATCCATCCATCCATATAAACTTTCGCATTCATAATATTAGTAAGAAGTAAGATTACCCTAGTTAATATTATTTATCTCATTCTAAAGTATCATGGTTTAGATTAATGAGTGTATATGTATAGAGTCCTTACCAACTCTAGTTGAGGGCTATAAGTGGCTTTAAGTCTCGGTAAGAAACGACTCATCCGCGGCGATACTACTTTTGTTTTCTTATAATACACACTGCTGTCTCAAATGTCGATTAACGTCAATATATTTGAATTATTAAAACTTTACTAAACATTTTAATAGGAGTTATGCGGTTGTTTAATTAGTTTAACATACGAGTATACGTAATTACAGTTTTGGGCGATATGTGATGTACGTCCTGGTTAGGAAATTCAAAACATTGCTGTAATTTAGTGTTACATAACTCAATTAAAACTCATAATTATTCATTCAAAAGAGAACATTCGACAGAATAAACAAAATTATTTCCGTAATAACCTTTCTTTGTAATTGATAGGAAAACGTTGTTATAATTCCTCGTATATTTTACTCGTATATCAATATTTGTATTAAAACTTTACTAAACATTTTAATAGGAGTTATGCGGTTGTTTAATTAGTTTAACATATACGTAATTACAGTTTTGGGCGATATGTGATGTACGTCCTGGTTAGGAAATTCAAAACATTGCTGAAATTTAGTGTTATATAACTCAATTAAAACTCATAATTATTCATTCAAAAGAGAACATTCGTCAGAATAAACAAAATTATTTCCTTAGTAATAACCTTTCTTTGTAATTGATAGGAAAACGTTGTTATAATTCCTCGTATATTTTACTCGTATATCAATATTTGTATTAAAACTTTACTAAACATTTTAATAGGAGTTATGCGGTTGTTTAATTAGTTTAACATATACGTAATTACAGTTTTGGGCGATATGTGATGTACGTCCTGGTTAGGAAATTCAAAACATTGCTGAAATTTAGTGTTATAAAATCGCTCACAAAAGGCTTCAGTATTCGTTAAAAGTTATTTTGAAGAAAACGTTAATATTGCTATGCTTTTATTCACATATCGTACATTGTTGATAAAATTCGACCTTATTCGGAGACATTTATAATATAATTTCTGCTGATATCGAAAATTTAGAATAACTTTCATATTACACTTCTTATTAGTATTAACTAGGTTCAGCCCGTGACTCCGTCCGAGTGGCATAAAAAAATACAAAAGTGAGATGTCTATGTGTTCTTCCAGACTATCCTCTACATCTATACCACATTGAAATCCGTTCAGCAGTTTAGGCTACAAGTTCTCACAAACATCCATCCATCCATATAAACTTTCGCATTTATAATATTAGTAAGAAGTAAGATTACCCTAGTTAATATTATTTATCTCATTCTAAAGTATCATGGTTTAGATTAATGAGTGTATATGTATAGAGTCCTTACCAACTCTAGTTGAGGGCTATAAGTGGCTTTAAGTCTCGGTAAGAAACGACTCATCCGCGGCGATACTACTTTTGTTTTCTTATAATACACACTGCTGTCTCAAATGTCGATTAACGTCAATATATTTGAATTATTAAACCTTTACTAAACATTTTAATAGGAGTTATGCGGTTGTTTAATTAGTTTAACATATATGTAATTATAGTTTTGGGCGATATGGGATGTACGTCCTGGTTAGGAAATTCAAAACATTGCTGTAATTTAGTGTTATATAACTCAATTAAAATTCATAATTATTCATTCAAAAGAGAACATTCGTCAGAATAAACAAAATTATTTCCTTAGTAATAACCTTTCTTTGTAATTGATAGGAAAACGTTGTTATAATTCCTCGTATATTTTACTCGTATATCAATATTTGTTATTAAACTTTGCTGTAGTCGCTCCATAATGTTTGGAAAGTAATTAACAGAAGCAGAGTAACTTTGCTATTTCTCTGACATACAGTCGACAAGTTTGACGATATACGAATTTAAGTCTAAAGTACAAACATTAGAATTTTTAGTTTACAACACTTCATTTAGCATGCAAATTAAATTGTAATTTTAACAATCTGTATCTAACCTTTGAAGTTAAGGAAATATTTTATCGGTAGGATTATTTGTTAACTTTTGGGACTAGTACCTAATACTTTATTTAACTTAACAAAAAGACATTTAACAATTTTGTATGTGGATTTTGAGATTTTAATTCATGAGTTCTATATGTTTGTTAACTTAAACGTCCGTGTGTCTCATCAGCGAAGGGATCCATTAACTTTATTTGCTGACATTTCGGCCAAACTAAAAGAGGTCGGCCATCGGCAGATTGGAATGATGTATTGTTCAAACAATTCATTTGGTAACAACTTACTCGTCGTCGACTCACAATGGGGGAGTCCGCTTTTGTTGGCCGCCGCTGGATTTAGTAAAACAACTTGGAGATTAATATTGAAAATTAATCATATAAAACGTACCAAAATACACATTATGGACCTAAGATCTCGAGTCGACTTGCGAGAAGTCGAGAGCTATTGCTCGCGACTTCGTTCGCGTGGAATTAAAAAAATTGCCTAAGTTACTCACTGATAACATAGCTTTTTAATGGTGCAAGAAATTTTAAAATCGGCGCAGTACTTTTAGAGTTATTTCAATAAATAAAAAAAATCCAAAATTACAAATCTTTCCTCTTTAGTATATTAGTGTAGATAACAAGACGATGTGATCTAAAAGTAATTCATACTACTGCCTTACTTTAGTTAAAAAACATTCAAGAACAAAGTATCTACGCAACTCGAGTTTTCCATTTTTGAAACACAATATATTGCTATCTTTGTCATTTTGTTATCGCTGAGATGATAGATGTTTTTGTATAGGTTTCGGCAGTGTGAATACCCGGTTATACTAAAGTACATACCATCCCCAGCTACCAGGGCAGCATAGTTGAAAGCGAGTAGCGCCACGCACGCAGCCGCCGCTGTCGTTGCTCTCATCTGTAAACAAGCTTTATGTTAACGAGTCGACAAAATTATTACAAATAAAAATTAAATTCATGAATCTAATCATAGTATAGGAAAATTATTTGTTTAACTTTCAATGAAAATAATAATAAAACTGGATTTTACCAGAATATTCCATGATTTATGTGGTTATTGTGATATTAAATTTAAAAAAAATGTTGCCAAATATCAAATAATCGATAGCAATATTTTTTGATGATGAACAAAGACATAAAAGATCGAAAACAAAAAGAAATGAAGATAAAAGACAATGATTAAATCATTTTGTTTCAGACGTAACAGACACTCTTTATTGCGGTCGTCCCCGCCAACGCCGGCGACGGACCAATCAAATCCGCTTTCAATGGACCATAGACAAAATCAGACTTTTAAATTAAAAGTGGAAAAAAATTACAATGGTCTTTTATCTTTCAGTTTTTCAATTTACTGGACTGTTTAAATTAACTAACAATTTTTAAATAACTAGTGCAGTGAGGCAGTAATTTTTTAAATGGAATATGTATAAAAAGTCACATAAAACCACAAAGAGTTTGTTATCAGAGAAAAATCTCCTTAGCAAAAGATCTAATAAAAATGTGAGATGGAAAATCCACAAGATTTGAATACGACAGCCAATTAAAATGTAACTCGTAGCAAATTCAATTGAAAACGTAACTGACACAGAGGCTGACTTTAATAGAGCCAAGATGTCTTGAGGAAAATCACTGCAAATATAACATTAAAAGATATCCAGCTTCTGATTTAAAAAAACATATATTTATAAAATTAATTCATCATATAGCATCCATGAATTCCATTTTGAAAATCATGACAAAACCTTTTTCACTGAATGGCCAACATTAAAAACTTCATCTCCCAAATGTTTAAACAGTATTAAAACTTTTCGATGGAAACATTATTGTAAGTGGCGATTCCCTTCCCGCCAGATGGCGTTGTTAACCGAGCGGTTAAATAAATTAACTTCTTTGTTCGAGAATCGTCGCCTAAGATTCGATAATTAAATCCCTCGGGCCTTTCCCTTTCCTGTTGTCGGCCAGAACTTTCAAAGGAATGTTGCGGCGCCAATTTGTGGCGGGAACGATTTTTTTGACAATTCATTTCTCCCCACATTCCCTTTTATCGACCATTTTGACATTTTATTGGTCAGTCAACGGTCAATAACAAAATAGAAGATCGAAAGAACAATTTTAACACTAAAAACGATGTTAAAATCAATTACGCCGGGAAATTATTTGCAATGGTTTCCCGCCAAAATCGTATAATAAATCAAGATGGCGTTAGCATGTCTGATAAAACGATTGATAAATAGTTTAACATCTATCATGCGTAACAAATGTAGTTAACTTTAGTGTCTTCGACTAAATCCGAGATAACAAAACGTATTTCTTTCTATAGCGATAATATAAATAATTCAGAGGGCGGGACGCGGGAGGCATCGAGGTGAAATATGGTGGCCGCGATGTGAGACCAAATAAATATAACGCCAGCCTCGATATTTCCTTGGTATTTTTAAAGAAAAAAAAATATTTTAAGGAAAAAATACATTAAAATGGAGCATGGGGTGTGCCACTTCTGGTTTACGCGATGGATATGTTTATCGCACGTTAGGGTTCCTTGAAGGAATTCACTCATTTTCTGTTTATAAAAAAATTTCTATCCGTAATTTCAATATTTGTTTATTACGAAATTAAATATGAACAAAACTACCACTAAATTAGCAGTAGGTATACTTGAAAAAAATCAATTAGTAATTCTACGCTTTTATTATAATCGTGAGTGTCCACCCATATAAAAACATTGTCATCTAAAATTTATCCAAATGTTTTCGACAGTGTAAGCCCTCGGTAGAAGTGTTGACACACAATCCAATATTTATCTCTTACAAATGAAATTACCGAAGTGTTGAATGTACGGGACCCGTGAGATAAGTCAAGGTGCGACCTTGCCGATATTTATTCGCCGCAGGTCGACGCAGGGCTTGCGGTTTGACATACACTTGAATAATGCTCAGCGAAGACGAATTTACGATTTGCGTGTTTTTTTTCTTCTAAATTATATTATCTTATAAGAGAACAGAATACGTCTTTTACTAGCTTTAAAAGAGTGTTTTGTCGTTCTTATTAATGTTTTTGTTTGTTAATTTCAATATTTGGAGTAAGTCTACGATATTTTTAATGTATATTGCTTCTTTTATAATCTATAGTACTTCTAGTATAAATGTACGATATAGATTTTGAAATATATTGTCGATTAAATAGAAAAATGACAATTAGTAAAATTTTCCGAGAATTAGATTACAATTAAAATTTAAATAAATTTAAAAACATTAAATGCTTGTCTTGTAAAAAATGTTTTGAATTCTGCCATTTGTCTATTTAACCGACGATATTTGTGATAATTCTCAATAAGGCTTAGTTGTCTTAAATCCATAAAAAAATATTCACCTTTGGCATCAGGGTTGCTGTAGCCCCTTGTGTTTAGCTAGCTTGATGGGTGCATACGAAACCTGTAACAGACACATTATTTAAATAACTAAATCAATAATTAGAAAATCTGAAGATATGATAAAAAAAGGAGAAGTGTGGTAACATCGCACATGTAAATCTGTTACCTTTTAACGTTTAATTTATTTATATTTATAAATTGAATTATGTATTTATTAGTGTTGAGATATTTCTTATTCATCTTAGAGAATTTCAATTTGGCCGCGGGTCGGCACATGTATTACATATTTATTGGGGCGCGGCGATACTCCGACTTCCAATTCCCCGCAAATGGCGGACTGTTTCCAAATTTAATCCACGAAAAATCCAATAGCCACCACTTCTTGACCCCGAGACTCACGTACTGAGCGCTTAAGTTTAACACACACTGAACGAAAACTCCAAATACTCGTATTTGCATTTTTATATTCCTGATACTTTTGGACACTGCTGGACCAGACTGACGTCGGACAGGACTACATGGAAGAATTTGGAGGAGGCTTTCACCGCTTTAGGCGGCCCTTACACAGAAGATCAAGAGTGATACTAACCATACTAATCATCATCTCCCCTGCCTTATCCTACTCCCGTAGGGTCGGCGCACCAGGTTTTCGTCCTCCAAAGCATTCTATCATCCGTCATCTCAGTCATCACTCCTTCTTGATCATGTCACCTTTCACGCAATCCATCCATCTCTTTCTAGGTCTACCTCTACCGGTGTACCCCTCCACATTCATAACTAACGTCCGTCTTGTTACATGCGATTCATCCCTTCTCATAACATGCCCATACCACTCTAACCTTTTACTCCTTATTTTCTCAACCACTGGGGCTACTCTCAACTTCCTCTAATATACTCATTTCGTATCTTATCCAATCGTGTTACCCCACACATCCATCTTAACATTCGCATTTCCGCCACATGTATTCTCCTTTCATCCGTCCCTTTTACTGCCCAACATTCAGATCCATACATCATGACAGGTCTTATGACGGTTTTGTAAATTTTCCCCTTTATTTTAAGGGGAATATGCGGGTCGCATATTACACCTGTAACCTGTCGCCATTTCATCCATCCCGCTTTTATTCTATTTCTCACGTCACAGTCAATATCGCCGTCGCTTTGGATTAATGAGCCGAGGTACCGGAAGTCGGAGCAAACTGGAAGATGGGCGCCATCCAAGGCAATCGGGATAAAACTAGATAAGCCCCCGAAGTCGCAGAATAGCTGCTCCGTTTTCGCTCTGCTTATCTTCAGGCCGGCTGTCTCCAGTTTATCCCGCCATCTCTCCAGTCTACTCTGGACCTCAAGCGCATCTTCCCGACAAGAACAATGTCGTCGGCGAACAGCATACACCAGGGTGCTTCCTCCTGGATCTCCACGGTTAACGCGTCGATAACCAGGAGGAAGAGATAAGGGCTTAAAGCCGATCCCTGGTGCAGGCCCACAGCCACACTGAACTTGTCGGTTACTCCGGCTTCAGACCTGACGTGAGTGTTCGCTCTTTCGTACATAGCACTCACGAGTCGCACGTACTTCCCAGGCACTTGTCTTTCTTTCATCGCCCACCACAGAACCTTCCGGGGGACTCGGTCGTATGCCTTTTCAAGGTCAACGAACACCATATGCAAGTTCTTATGGACACGTCTGTATTTTTCACCAAGCTGGCGTAACGCGAATATGGCATCCGTTGTACCTCGACCTGGCATAAACCCGAATTGGTTCTGTGATACCTCACTCTCTTCTCTTATCCGTCTGTCTATCACCTTCTCCCAAATTTTCATAGTATGTGACATGAGTTTATTCCTCGATAGTTGTTGCAATTCTGAATATCACCTTTATTTTTTAAAATAGGTACCACGTACTGGTACACCATTCATCAGGGACCGACTCTTCCTGCAACAACTTATCGAAGAATAGAATCAGCCACTTTATACCATCTTCTTTCAAAACCTTCCATACTTCAACGGGTATGCCATCAGGCCCCACCGCTTTTCCATTCTTCATATCTCGCACTGCAATTTTAACCTCATCCATACTGATCTCATTTACCATCGCCATGTTGACCGGTGTTCTCGGTACAACACCATTCCAATCATTCTCCTCATTCATTAAATTTCTGAAATATTCCTTCCATCGCTCTTTTATATCTCCATCTTTCAATAAAATTTTACCATTTTCATCCTTCATACATTTTACGTGCATAATATCTCTCCCCTTTCTTCTCTCTCGCTTTTGCTAGCCTGTAAAGGTCTTTTTGTCCTTGCGGTGTGTCCAGTTCTTGGTACAGTTTATTCTGCACTGCGGCCTTAGCCACCGCAACTGACCTTCTAGCAATTTTTCTTGCTTCCTCATACATTCTCCTTCTAAACTCTTGCATATTTTCATTCATCTCATTTTTCCACGCCCTAAATGCTTCCTTCTTTTCTTTAACTGCCTTTTGTACTTCGTTATTCCACCACCATGTATCCTTATCTAGCTTCCTACGGCCTTTCGTTTCCCCTAAAACATCCTTTGCAGCACACCGCTATAGAGGTAGCAATCTCATTCCAACATTCATTAACCGATTTACTACTCATATCAACATCCATCTCAATCATTTTATCTACCACTCTCTCTCGAAACTTTTCCCTGCAGTCTTCCCTCTCAAGCAAATACCATTTAATTTAATAATTCATTTAACTAACCATACTAATATTATAAAGAGGAAAACTTTGTATTTTTGTATTTTTGTATATTTGTATGTATTGAAATAACTCAAAAACCACTGGGCCGATTTTAAAAATTCTTTCACCATCAGAAAGGTAATTTATCTGTGAGTAACATAGGCTATATTTTATTAGTACCAATGTTTAGGAACTATTAATAAACAGCGTGTTTCTGACGCCGGCGTTAAAAAATTACTAAACTTTAACTTTTCTCGGCTTACGCTGCCTAAACCGTTAGAGGTATAAAAAAATAATGTATGAAAGAAATGTAGATCTCAAAAGTTCTACAGAAAAGTCCGCGATAGCATATATCTATCTTTAACGATTTTCTTACAATAACCACTTTTTTGTTTACAAAATGAATTAAAATCGTATGCTATTTGCGTCGTTGTTTTATTGGTTTCAGTATTAATCCTTATCCAAATAAATGCCTTCGTTGTCAGGAGAATTTAATGTAGAACAAAATTGTCCTTTACAGTATTTAAATTGGACAAATAGTTTAGAAGATATCGCGAACACAAACAATAAGGGTAACCGAAAAATCAGCTCACAAACTACCGGGCTTAGAAATTTGGAATCTTTCATCAATAGATTTCTGTTATTACGTAGATTCATCATCATCATCATCATCATCATCATCATCATCATCATCATCATCATCATCATCATCATCATCATCATCATCATCATCATCATCATCATCATCATCATCATCATCATCATCATCATCATCATCATCATCATCATCATCATCATCATCATCATCATCATCATCATCATCATCATCATCATCATCATCATCATCATCATCATCATCATCATCATCATCATCATCATCATCATCATCATCATCATCATCATCATCATCATCATCATCATCATCATCATCATCATCATCATCATCATCATCATCATCATCATCATCATCATCATCATCATCATCATCATCATCATCATCATCATCATCATCATCATCATCATCATCATCATCATCATCATCATCATCATCATCATCATCATCATCATCATCATCATCATCATCATCATCATCATCATCATCATCATCATCATCATCATCATCATCATCATCATCATCATCATCATCATCATCATCATCATCATCATCATCATCATCATCATCATCATCATCATCATCATCATCATCATCATCATCATCATCATCATCATCATCATCATCATCATCATCATCATCATCATCATCATCATCATCATCATCATCATCATCATCATCATCATCATCATCATCATCATCATCATCATCATCATCATCATCATCATCATCATCATCATCATCATCATCATCATCATCATCATCATCATCATCATCATCATCATCATCATCATCATCATCATCATCATCATCATCATCATCATCATCATCATCATCATCATCATCATCATCATCATCATCATCATCATCATCATCATCATCATCATCATCATCATCATCATCATCATCATCATCATCATCATCATCATCATCATCATCATCATCATCATCATCATCATCATCATCATCATCATCATCATCATCATCATCATCATCATCATCATCATCATCATCATCATCATCATCATCATCATCATCATCATCATCATCATCATCATCATCATCATCATCATCATCATCATCATCATCATCATCATCATCATCATCATCATCATCATCATCATCATCATCATCATCATCATCATCATCATCATCATCATCATCATCATCATCATCATCATCATCATCATCATCATCATCATCATCATCATCATCATCATCATCATCATCATCATCATCATCATCATCATCATCATCATCATCATCATCATCATCATCATCATCATCATCATCATCATCATCATCATCATCATCATCATCATCATCATCATCATCATCATCATCATCATCATCATCATCATCATCATCATCATCATCATCATCATCATCATCATCATCATCATCATCATCATCATCATCATCATCATCATCATCATCATCATCATCATCATCATCATCATCATCATCATCATCATCATCATCATCATCATCATCATCATCATCATCATCATCATCATCATCATCATCATCATCATCATCATCATCATCATCATCATCATCATCATCATCATCATCATCATCATCATCATCATCATCATCATCATCATCATCATCATCATCATCATCATCATCATCATCATCATCATCATCATCATCATCATCATCATCATCATCATCATCATCATCATCATCATCATCATCATCATCATCATCATCATCATCATCATCATCATCATCATCATCATCATCATCATCATCATCATCATCATCATCATCATCATCATCATCATCATCATCATCATCATCATCATCATCATCATCATCATCATCATCATCATCATCATCATCATCATCATCATCATCATCATCATCATCATCATCATCATCATCATCATCATCATCATCATCATCATCATCATCATCATCATCATCATCATCATCATCATCATCATCATCATCATCATCATCATCATCATCATCATCATCATCATCATCATCATCATCATCATCATCATCATCATCATCATCATCATCATCATCATCATCATCATCATCATCATCATCATCATCATCATCATCATCATCATCATCATCATCATCATCATCATCATCATCATCATCATCATCATCATCATCATCATCAGTTGCAAATGTTAGTAGGTGCTTGAGGTAGTAACAGGTGGTTCACCTCAGGTTCAGGAAGTTGTAGGTTAACTGCAGGGGGATATAAATGATTGCAAAGAGATCCTGTATGTTTAAAGTGGTTTCTGGTGGTTGTACCCGTTTTGTTAGTGAATGCAAGTGGAGCACGTTAATACGGGTAACTGAGGATAAGACCTGGTGGAAGCAGGGGTTATTAGGGTGATCCTATTCAATTAAGGTGGTTTCTTGGTAATTGTATCTGATTTGCAGGTGAATGCAAGTGGAAGCAGGTATAAACAGAATATTTAACCGGTGAAGCAGGCGGTTATCTTTTTATTCAATTTTGCCAATTTAATTATGTACTTCGTGTCTTTTTTTTTCTTTTAATGCTGCGCGGACGAAGTCGCGTGGAACAGCTATTATATATATAGCACGAAGCACGCCAAATGAAATTCTATATGTACATATAATAAAATTGAGTGTCTGTTTATAATATCAAAAGAAAAATTCCAGATTTCGGGAAGATAATGTATTTGCGTTGCTGATAATGAAAATCGCATTCAAAATTTTTTTGGCTGTCTGTCTATCTGTCTGTCCGCAAGCCGCGTTTGTTCCGGGTAATCTCTAAAACGGCTGGGTCGCTTCGACCAGACTTTCCCTGAAGGGTAGCTGACATAGACGGGCTACTTCTTTATCTTAATATTGCGTGGACGAAGTCGCGGGCAACAGCTAGTTATTTATAAAATTAAACTATATTTAGTTTTGCGTTAACGAATTAATTCGATGTCAAGTATGTCGTTGAATGACAAAGAGTATGAAGTATACAAATTATGTAATGTATGAAATTAAAAACAAATAAATTAGAAATTACTCGTGTTGCAGTAGTTAGTTAGGTCATGGCAAATCTGATATAATATAAATATCTTTTGAAAATCACTCGCTTTGGTAATCAACGAAAAATTAAATTACTTTATTGCTGACTTACATAAAAGACTTTTTGAGATAAACTTTGAATTTTTATCGAAGCGAAAATTTTTATCAAAGTTGTCATTGATTTTATCAAAGTTGTTTTTTTATGCTGAAAAGTCAAAGGTTCGTTATAATTTCGATTAAATAAAAATAATAAATAGTTTATCAGGATGAAAAGCGCCATCTATTAAACACTTTCCACAACATTTTGTTAGGACGGGTCAAGCGAAATTCGTCGAAAAACAAAGAATAAGGAGGAGGTAACATTGCTTAATCTGCGGATCGTCTTCGCTTGTTATTTGTATCTGAGATTATTTTTGCGATCCCTAACAAGTAAAAGTAAGAGGCCTTTACACAAGGATCAACTTGAGTTTCGGAATTTCGACTCGTTATAAAAGTTTAGGTTAGGTCGCCGCGGAGATGGGAACGTTGATAACTTTAAAATGAATAAAAGTTGAATTATGATGATATACTAATATTAATTTTAATAAGTCCGAAAAAACAACAATAATTGAAAAATCTCCTAGTAACTAGTAACTTATTTAATTGACGCAAATATTATTTCGGTAGTTGTCTAAACTTAAATTATTCATTCGATCTTTATGAGCTATAAAACTATGGAGAAAGACTTAGGGATGGTGAAATATAAACTATATTATATAACCCTGTCTACATTGGTGGGGGCGCAGCTGCACCCTTGATTTATGATGACGCACTATGATACAAAGGTAGAAGGAAGGCGTCCATTTTGTTGACTTAGTTATTCCCTCGCTTTTTACCCTACTTAGCGCTACAATAGCGTGGAAAGTGCACATTTTACGTACATTGTACATTCTAAGCCGCAAATTGAGTTACGATGTAGAATTAAAAGGTTTTTTATATGTCTATTGACTGTCTGAGGAGCCCACAACAATAAAGCGTCGTTAATTGACTATTTTAATACATTTTAGTCATATATTTTATTTTGATTGACTTCAAGCTTTAATTATCTGTATAGAAACTTTACAGGTCACAGGAACATAATAATATTCACTGAATGGTAGAACTGATCTTTTTTATTTTTAATCATTCATTCACGCATTCAATACATTGTCGTTCGCATTCATTCAAACATTGATAGTCAATATTTTTAACATTAACATAAAGACATATTTAATTGCACGCGCATTCATTACGATTACTAAACCAATTTTTGGTGTTTTTTTTATAATATAAGGTGGCAAACGAGCAAGCGGCCACCTGAATCCACCGAAATGGAAAGCGACCGCTGCCCATAAACATCCACAATTGCAGATGCGTTACCTACCCTTAATTGACGGAGGAGACTCACATAAAGAGGACATTTCCCCTTCCTATGCGTCTCCTCCACCGTCAAATCCACTTTTCCTTCCCATCCTTTCCTCTTAAGAAAAGGGTGGAAATGGAAAGGGGCTAAAATTAGGTTTAATGATTAAAAATTAAATAAAACCCTCAGTTTGTTCGAAATATTGGTTTAAATAACTAAAAGTAACTCGTCTCCGTTATTTTCCCGCTGGTTAATTCGTTTATTTTGTGTTGGCATCGGTTCTCCTAGTCTAACTGGATTGGAATTTCAAATTCCACCTCGGACGTTCCATTACGTCTGCGATTTTAATCTGTTTGAATTCTAACGACCTTTGTTTAACCATACAAAGTATTTGGCATATTAGATGTAATCTAGCATTAATAGTTGCATTTACCAATTAACATAAAAGAAATGAATGGTAAAGTTTATAAAATACTAGCTGTTGCTCGCGGCTTCATCCGCATGAAATTATAAAAACTCTACTTTATTGTTTACATTTGTCAAATTCTCAATTACAAACGACAAAATTACCGTTACTATAATAACCTTGCTTCCTTAATGTTGGCAGCTTGTAGTTTATGGTCCCTTTCCCACATGTAGGTTTTTTTCCCAATTTATATAACCCCTAAGTTTAATAGGGTGAAAATATATAGCCTAAAGCGTATCCTAAGTGTAGGGCTTTTTATTAAAGAAAGAATTATTCAAAAATATACTGTGATTGCTTACATCCTACGCAACAAAGTATTGTGTGTTTACGCTTTATTATATTAGTATAGAAAAGTATAGAAATCTAAAAAACTGGTTGCTAGACCAAGCTTTCTACTCAATTCAGGATTTATTTAACTCTAAGCATTAAAACCAAGGTGTAACCTTAGCCAAGGATGTGATAATTTAGATTGAGCTTGTTAAGACTTCTTTTTTGTTTTTTTGTTTTATATTTGCAAATATGATTTGGTTTTAGGTGCATTATGTTATCCCCAAATGTTTGTTTCGCTGCATTTATACTCATTATATTGCATGCCCGAAGGGGTACTTATTGTTGTTACTTTGTGTAGATGTTTGTATAAATTAATTACAATAAATAAATAAAAAATAAATGGCTACAAATTAATATTTTCGATTTTAGGCCCTTTACAGACGGAGCAATTTGCAAAACCACTCGTGCAAATGATCGGGGACAGTTTTCAGTAGCTATAAAATATACTTCTATATGGGTATACAGTTTTTCTACGACGCAGCGGTTTTCTTAAGTATACTTCAAAGTTGGTAGCTCATTAGTAAATGAGGTTTCTTATCAGATTCTTATGATGAAAATGACCTACATTTTTATAAGAATAATTAGCCTAGACGTATGAAAGACGTGAATTCGGTATGCATGATTTGAAAAACAATTTCATTAAATAAAAATGCCGCGTTCTAGCTTGTCGAGATTTTTAATCTGTGCTAAAGTCATTCATTCATCCCATAAATATTGCATCTATACAAATGTATGTGGACATTTCTCAATAGAGAAAACCTTGTAGTTTGTGCAAAGCTAAATATTTACTCCGTCGTTGCTCAGTATAGTCAAGACCTAAATACGACGTAAGAAATGTGATTTTAGTCTATTATTTTATCCGATAATAGCTTAAAAAATCCATTTTTAAGGGACAATATCAAAAATAATGTTTTCTGTATTACACATATTTAGCCTTTTTTATTTGTTACATTTACATGTTATGGTAAACAAGAATAAATCACAACAGTGCATAAAAACTTTAGCATAAATTAATATTGAAAATAGAATAGGGTTTAATGTAATTTATCTCATTTTTTCATGCCTTACGTCTATATATAAGTATTTCATAAATTGTTTACTTTATAATAATTAAAACACGTTAGTATATTGTTACATTTAAAACAACTTATGTAAGACAAAAATGCAGATATTTACTGCTTTGTTTACTATCGAATAAGGCGGCCTTTTGTTGGACATTAGACGAGTCCTTGCTGCCCTAAAAGGGAAGCACGAGCCGAGCCTTCCTTCTGCTGTAGTGATGTAGCAAAAATAACACACAGTTGTACAGTTACGCGATTTAGCTAAAATAACAGGTTATTTATATACAAAAATGTAGAGTAAATGTAATTTTGACTTATAAATATATACTTATAAAAAGAAAAAATGTACTTTATCACAAAAATACTTGAATGATATGCTAAGACCAGTTTTTCCGAAATATGTGTACATAATTCCTAAATTATTGTTTTTTTCATACACTTAAATATGTAAAATTATAGGAAAAGCTCGATTGAAATGAACTGAAATTGAAAAATCGTACAAAAGTGGTGTACGAGAAATGAAAACAAAATTTGTTGCTAATTTTCTTACCAAACATATTACATATAAAATAACGTATCAAGAAAAGCAGCTGTAACTGCTATGACTGTTATAGCATCACACATCAATCAGGCCTTATATCATGTGATCAGAATTCATCGAACGCGCGAAGGCCGGCCGCATTGCACACTGTGTGAATTGTAACCGAGCTTAGATACTAATTAATATTTAATTTAAGTTGTCGTATAACAATGAACACGTGCACAGAACACGAGGACATCTACCTTAAATAGAGCACAATAACGTATAGAAGATAAATAAAAACAATAAAATGAACCGAAGTAAAAAGTTGTACAACCATACATCGATTTATAGGACATTAACGCCATCTTGTGGCTACAAAAATATACACTTAAATTACTTTCAATATAGTTTCGGCAGATGGCGTTGAAACAACATTTAAATTCGGCACAGTTGGCGAGATATATAAAACAACAAAATTGTAGCATAATAAGTACATATTTTTTAATGAAATTAAGATGAATTTTATCAAGTAGAATTTAATCCTGGGATTTGAAGTACCCGTACCTATTTGAACGCAGCGTTTAATTCTTTAGTTGAAAATCTTTGAACCGAATATAGGACACGATCGCTTGTGGGGACTTTTTAATTGTTGACGCCATCTTGAAATTTATGTTCACGCTAAAAATGAATGCATTAAATTATTAATTATCACAAGTTCCTCATTTTTTTAGTTAAGATAAATAGAAAAATTGCTATTGTTTCATAGTTTTGTTATTTTTTTCTAAATCGACAAATTAGTAAAGCGAATATGTGGTAAACAAACAATAGTAACTTTTTTACTCGTACACGTGGATGCGTATAAAGTTTCATACTTCGGGTCGCAGAAAAACAAAAGTGTAAAACAAAAAGAGTTTCCCAAAAGTTTCTCCGACGAGGAAAAATCATGCTGTGATACATTCGTACAATATCTTTCTGTTCGACTTGTTTCTAACTCAAATAAGCATTTATTGACAGTTTCTATGAACAACCTTCCCCAAGCTGAACATACAAAATGATGTGGGAATGGCAAAAGTAATAACGGATATGTCACCTATCAATTGTGGAATTGGTCATTTGATAATCGAACCAAAAATAAAAAACAGCAAGTTTTAAAATAAGAGTACTATAGACAATTACACATGTTTTTATTATTTGTTGAAATAAAAACGTTAAATTGTGAGTTTATATACCTATTACGATCCTCTTACACATGTGTAAATTCAAAATAATTGATAAAATTTTAAATCTAATCTAAATGCGTTGACGTCAATAATTAAAGTATAAAAAAAAATTATATAGTTATTAATCCCATGTTTGACCATAAATAAATTAAAAATAAAACTAGCTTTATAAAAAAAACAAAATACCTTTAATTACAAAGTTATTCAAGATCTTGTTCTGGTGGACCTGCTTTTATTAACGACAAAAATGACCCGAGGCCGGTTCAATGCTCGGACATCCTCATAAACACTATCGACCTTTAGTTGCAAACTAGTTAGATCACCTGCAGGTCAATGTACTAAAGCGACATTGGACTGGTTATATTAAAAAAAAACATTGATTTTTAATTTAGCTATCACAATCTAGTTTTTATATCTCATATCTATAAAAATACGATTGCTTGTATATTAATTACTCATTCAGAGTTCAATGTTCGTGGGAATTTTTCAACATACCAATATTGTTTACAAGAAAAGCTTTTTAACTATTTCCTTATAAAATTACTAAAATGAACTGTTGTTATTATTAAATAGTAAAAATCACGAATTTTGTCATCCTTTGATTGCGTTCTAAAAATTTTTTTTCACACAATTTCATTTGCTTTTATGGATACAACGAATCTAAAGTAACAAAAAACTAAATTAAACGGATATCGTTAGCAATAAAAGTAATTTAAAATCGCACGAGATTTTCTCATAGAAAACGAAATCCTTTTAGTTTGTTCTCAGTTTAATTTCCGGAGCGTATCTGCAACTCACACGATATCCGGCAGATATTTTATGACACATGTTACCTGCAGATATGAAATTAATTTAAAAGCAGTATCTGACAAGAGACTCGGCATACAGTATATTTGATGATCAAATCTATACATATAATAAAATTGGAGTGTCTGTTTCTAATATCAAAAGAAAAATTCCAGATTTCGGGAAGATGATGTATTTGCGTTGCTGATAACGAAAATCGCATTTAAACATTTTTTGTCTGTCTGTCTATCCGCAAGTCGCGTTTGTTCCGGGTAATCTCCGAAACGGCTGGGCCTATTTCGACCGGACTTTCACTGAACGGTAGTTGACATAGACGGGCATAATATAGACTACTTTTTTATCTTAATATTGCGTGGACGAAGTCTCGGGCAACAGCTAGTAGTAGATAAATTAATATGCTATTATATGAAATGTTTTTGTTGGTAACCTCGTCTTTTAATGACATTGTTTATAACGAGATATATCGACGGGGGAATTGCCACACCCCCAAATAAAGTGTTCTAAAGGTATTATTAAGAATAAAAATCTGCGCTGAAGCATTGGCGCAACACTAGATCATTGGCATATAAGTGGCCCTATCTGACAGCTGTCAATGTCATTAAGACGTAATGGTATAGCGCGCCATTTTGGCGGGATCAGTAGCTCTGAGTGTTAGTTAATTATGCTAGTTACAATTCTATTAATGTGTCTAAAAGTATTAGATATTGATTCATTCTTTTTCTTCTTCTTAAGGTGCCTCACCGACTAGCGAAGGTTAGGTTAGGTTAGTTTTCCATTGACTCTATCTCTTGCGAGGCGAAACAGTTGGGCGACACTCGCAATTCCTGTCCACTCATTGATTCATTGCTAATGTTTAGTTAGGTTTAACGCTATTTTATGTGGAAACTAGCTGTCCGCGTGCAGATTCATCCGCGTGAAATTATAAAAACTTTATTTTATTGTTTACATTTGTCAAATCATCAATAGCAAATGTCAAAATGACATGACAAACCTTAGTAATCTTTCTTTCTTGATGTTGGCAGCGACTTATGGTCTCTTTCCCACATTAGGGTTTTTATCCAAAATATTTACCCCCTAAGTTTAACGGCGTGAAAATATGTAGCCTAAAGCGTGACGTAAGTGCAGGGCTTTTTATTAAAAAAAGGATTATTCAAAAATATGCTGTAATTGCTGACATCTTAGGCAACAAAGAAGTGTGTGTTTACGCTTTATTATAATAGGTATAGATATAGATATAGATAGTCACCGTATTTATTCATTTGCTTTTTATTCATTTGTTTTCCACGAAATTGATCATGTGTAAATTAAAACTTATTCGTACAGCAATTTCACAGCGTATAAGACTCGAAATTTATGAGGAACTATATAAAATTGGAGCAAACTTTTAATTTGCGTCATAAAATTTGCAGCTCCCCCGGGCTGCGTCACAAGTGACACATTTTGGCAACGTTTTGTCACTTTGCTAGACATTCTATAAATTTATATCATTCTCATTTTATTTAAAAAAAATTTAGAATGGATCTTTTGCTCTTATTTCGATAATTGTTAAAAATTGCGAGGAGTTTTTTACATTAAGTAAATCCGCGCCACGTAGCTAGTGTCATATAAGAGGACGTAAAAGTTTCCAACTTAATATTTCGAAGTCCATTTTTACGTATTGTTAAAAAATAATACTAACGCTTCGATCACCTGTCCAAAAATATTTCAACCAAAGAGAAAATATTTTCAAATATTAAAAAAGTTACGTCACGAAATTTCATTCGCATGCGAACAATTTTTCACGAGTTCTGAAAACAATAAGCAATCACGGCTTCCTGTTGTTGGCACGAAAGCAGAGTTGCAGTTAATTGTTTTAAAAGTAATAAAATTGAGTTGGCGCATAAATCAAGATGTTGCCATATATTATGCAATTTTCTCAAATATCGACAGAAATAATTACTAAAATTATCATTTAAAAATTATGTCATTCTAATAATTTATCACAAATAAGTCTAACAATGACGGTAAAATGTTCTCATAATCTATTTTAATATGTTTTCGATAATTTTTATTAACAATCAAATTAAAAATCCTAGCAATATCGAGAGGAAATAACATCATAAATGTTGCCACTAAGCTATTCAACAACAAAAATAATGGATCAATAAAAAGTTCATTCAACTTTAAGAGAAGCGCAATATTATTCGAAATTTAAATTTATACGATCAAACCGGCCAGTGACATAAACTGGTAATTGGCCGAAAAACTATTAAATACAGATGCAAAAACGACTGTCAAAAAAAGATTGTTTTGGGTCGATTTAAAAATATGATGCTACATTAAATGAATCTTTATGTTCGTAAAAGAATTTATTAGTTAATTAGTAGACCATAACAAGAGTCATGAATAATTATCCTCTACAACCTTCTTGGTAAATGTATCAGCGATTCATTCCAAATATACTAAAACCTTAATAAACAAAAGGTATTTGAAAAATTATACAATTTATCATAATTCATAATTTTACAAATATAAATTTTCATTCAATTCAATACCGAATTATAAATCCGTAGTTAAGGTAACCGATCGCCGTTCCCGGGGATTAAGTTAAGATTAAGTAATTGCTTAGCTGTGTAAGACTGATAGAAGAGCTTCTGGATCATCCCTCTTACCCACTGTACTCGTTTGAACTTAATTGACAATAGGACTTAGATTTCAATTACATTTGAAAACGATGCTTTGCAAACAAATGTGCTAAATGTTATAAATGTCTTTATCTGAAACTAGCTGTTGCTCGCGACTTCGCCCGCGTGAAATTAAACAATAGCCTATGTTACTAACAAATAAATTACCTTTCTAACGTTGAAAGAATTCTTAAAATCGGCCCAGTAGTTTTTAATTTATTTCAATACATATAAAAATACAAATATTTCCTCTTTATGAAATTATTATTTTTTATCTTAATTATTAAAAAAATGTAAAAAAACTTTTATAGCACTCTTTTAAGTTCATAAAAGGCCAATCACTATTTTTATTATTTTGAATTGGGTCGTGTTTTTAATAAGCCATACAACCCACTAAATTAAAGTCTAAACAAAATCGTTAAAGAACTTCTCAAAGATTAAAGAACATTAAAAGAGTCTTGTTTTACAATATTTATGTATAGATAGTCTATGTGCAGCCTCAACTTATAAACCAAACATTGGCCAATAGCGTCCCAATGATGTCAAGTTCACACTTAACCAGTTCGTTACGCAATACCGTCAGCTTAACAAAGTGCCATCTTAACTTGGGCCGTATTACTTACAATGCGAGATAATGTGTGACCGATCGACTAAGCACCGCGAAGGTTAAATACAAACTGCCATATTTATAACTTTGTTTGCTTTTTGATGACGGACATTTGGTACAAAGTTTTGTTTTTGTCGATTCTCTAGGTCAAGGTATTGTGTTTCTAAGTTATTATGCTTTTAGGGGATTTCTTTAAAAAAATCTGGTTAAAAGATATGAAAAATAAATACTTGTGAAGAGCAAAATGTTTTTGTCTTGAACTAAACAATGTAATGCTTTTGTTTGCTTTTTTTTTAATATTTAACGAAGACATTTTTTTCCTGCCATTATTAAAGTCATCAAAATCAGTTTGTTCAATGGTTTTTTTAACATCGTAATTGATATCACCAAATTCTTTTGTTTTACTACATTTTGCGATTTATTTTAGGAAAGAGACATAAATTGAAATACCTTCGCGATATTACCGCGGACAATATCGCGTAGGCTTCGATAAATACCAATTTATTGTCGGCTTTATATCATTTTGTAACAACTCGGTGTTTGAGAAACTATTCTATTACTAGCTTTCGCCCGCGACTCCGTTCGCGTGGAATTAAAAAAAAAAACTAAGTAGCCTATGTGTTCTTCCAGACTGTACTCTATATCTATGCCAAATTTCATCGAGATCCGTTCAGCCGTTTAGGCTACAAACTCAAAATAACATCCATCCATCCATCTAGACTTTCGCATTTATAATATTAGTAAGAAGTAAGATTAGTAAGATTTGTACTGGACTATTGAAACCTTTAACAAATAACAGCGGGAACACATGCCAATAAAATAATAATCAAGATTATTTATTGTATAAATCAGTGATTACATCGTCAATATCGCCTTAGCTCCTTAACTAGTAAGACCTGTGCTTAAAGAGCCAATGCCTTCCCTTTTAGATACATTTTACAACAGAAAGAAAAAAACTATAGCATCAAAACCATTTGAATTACAGGAAAAATTGAACTTAAACTTAAAAATGAAGTAGTATTTGGCATGCCATTTTTTACTGGTGGTATATGTTCATGAGATTGTACGAGACGAAGTTTGTCAGTGTCAACTATTCGCGCCCTAGTTTTTGATAGTTTGAATAAATGTATTTTTTTAATGAATCAGTATGATAGTTTTATTAATTAAGAGAACAGTGATACGTTAAATACTTTTTTTTACGTAATTTTATTTAATAAAATCAGGTCAAATTAAGCTAGAATATTATGATCGTATTCTGAGGCTATTTCTGGTTCATCGTAATCAATCCTTTAGACAAAATTCATTAGGTTTGTTTGGCGAGTTGCGCCGGTCCACTGCAGCCGACAGAGGGCGCCTCGGGCGTTACTTTGTCTTAAGACGTTGATTTCACCTTTGAACCCCTTTACTTTTCGCTTCAATTCCGCGTAGACAGTTCTAAGAACTTGTGTTTACGTTGTTGTTATTACGAGTAAGCCTCTAGTTATTTTTGGGTATTCGAATTTTAATATTATATATTTTTAGTATTCAAATTACTTATAGAATACAATTAGTAGGGTTTTCAAAACATTGTAATTTGGTTTCAATCTCCAGATTATACTTGTTACACATTTTTCGTAATGATTTTTTTAGTTATGCTGATATTATAAATGTGAAAGTTTAGATGGATGGATGGATGGATGTTTGTTAGAGTTTGTAGCCTAAACGGCTGAACAGATTTCGATGAAATTTGGCATGATGATGGCAGATTTAGAGGATAGTCTGGAAGAACACATAGTTTTGTTTTTTTAATCTCACGCGAACGGAGTCGCGGGCGAAAGCTAGTGGCTTATATAGTTTCTTAAATGTTTCAATATAAGCTGTCAATAGTTTATGTTTCTTTATTTTAATAAACTAATATTTACTTACAGTTGTGACATCTATGTACAGCCGACGTTGATTCAACTGAAAAAAAAATTAAGTTATTATTTAAAAAAACTACATTCATACATAGTTTTAACTAGCTTACGAATAACCAACAACAAATATATAACAAACAAATTATTAATGCTTCTCCATAGTCTAAAACGGAGCTAAACATTTTTTCGTTAAAAATGACATTCAAAATTACCTCAAATCTTTCTCATTAATACCGGGTCGACTGTAGTGTGATCGCACCTTTATATGCAATTATAAATTTTATGCACGTGGAATTGTAAAACATGTTTATATTGCACGTGGAGTATTAATGATTGTTTATTATCATACTAATATTATAAATGGGAAAGTTTAGATGGATGGATGGATGTTTGTTAGAGTTTGTAGCCTGAACTGCGGAGTGGATCTCGATGAAATTTGGCATAGACGTAGAGGATAGTCCTCACTTTCGTTTTTTTTTCCACGCGGACGGAGTCGCGGGCGAAAGCTAGCATTTTAATAAATAAGCAGATAAATAAACGGTAATGAAAATCCTAACTTGTGTGAGCTACGTTTTTTATACGCTGAGTACCTTGCTTGTTGGTTCTGTCATAAAAACGCTACATGTTCCGAGAACTCGTTATATAATGGTCCAAGGTAAATTATGTAATTATAATAAATAAAGCGCATCACACAGGAGCAAATTCACTCGGTCAGGGTCTCTGTGATGTTAATAATTTAAGTGGCTCATCATGTCCCACTTAGTGCCCCACTTAGAGTCTCATTTCAAACAATTTACACTTTAATTGCGCGCTCACAATGTTTTATGCCAAAACTTTCAGAGATTACTGCGAGCTTGAATATTTTATGCTTATTGTTTTTGAATTTTTGATGTTATGAATTTCATCTTTCGTATCTAATTAAAAAAAACAAAGTATACGTAAATAAATATGCAAAATTAGAAAAACAATATAATTATTGATACAAAAAAAGTCCACATTTCGGATTGTTTCTTGCAGAATTTATGAAGCGTAATTTATCCGAGCAATAAAAACTTGTTTTTGTGCAATAAAATTTGTTTTTACACAAGCAGCAGTCTGTCGCAAATCAAAGGAATCTCGGAAGAGTTATTGCTTTTTAAATTTCCTCTTAATTTGACATCTATTTTGTCGGTTTACCACTCATAGTTATACATACTCATAGATCATACACTGGTTGTCAAATTAAAAAAAAACTCTAATAACTACTAGCCTATGAGTTCTTTCAAACTATGTTCTACATCTATACCAAATTTCCGAGTGTCCCGTTCATCAGTTATCGTTATTCTTAACTTTTAACAACAAACATCCATCAATCTAGACTTTCTCATTATCAACATTCGTAAGAAGAACGTAAGTTTAGAGTAAATATAAATAAAAAGTACAATATGAAATCTACAATGTCGTTGAATCTATGTTCCAATCAAAGTTCGAAGTATGTCATATTAGCATACAAATGCAGTGATCGTGTAAAGATTATCTGTGGACAGTGGCAATAGTGGCATTGGCAGCCAGCCGATGTGACCGCCATCTGACCTACTGGACAGCCCTCGAGCTACTGAAGACCCACCACTTCACGACACATCGACCTAATAACATACATCTTTGATACTATCACAAAGACCAGTCGAGGAATCTGACGGTGTAACATCTTAAAAGCTAAAGAAACTATAATCCTTGGATTTACCACGCTAAGGGGAGAGCGGTGACAAATCGCCGCCGCATAAAAAAAATCATTCTAAAAGCAACAGTCGCTTTAGACGTATTGATACAAGTACGCGAAATAATAAACAACAGGTCTCAGCTTTTAAACACATATGTCTGTATAAAAAAATGTCGGTCAGTGGTACCCTTTTATTACTTTTTATTCTTATCCCTTCATTCGCGCAAGTCACGGCTAATGATCCGTTATTTAGAAGAAAAGACGGAGTTTGTTTCGTTGCAAGGAACATGGAAAATCTAAACGTGGACCACTGCGAGTTGCCGCGACTGTACTTTGTTCCAAGTGTTGTGCACGGTAACTTTAATGTTGCCGTCGATTTCCATGGGTTACAGCCAGGACTGTCATTATCATAGAAACAATATCTATTCTTTTTGTACAGTTCTTTCGTCATAACTCTTGCAATGTAAATAAAAAACAAAATTCAAATTTATATTACTAGGGATTTCCTTCACATTAGATCTTTGCAACGAGGATGTTTATGATAACAACCAACACGAAGCTATTAAGGCTGTGCTCATCGTGCTATAGCGTGGAGAATTATAATCGATATTATATCGATATTGTGTTGATACCTGACGACTAACATTGAGGCATGCCTTGTGCGCTATTAGCATACATTGCCGCGCAATTATCTACGCTGTTTATGAATATTTATACATAAACTACGCGCAAATAGAATAAGATTAAAACGTGACAATAAACTGATACTTTATTATAAAAAATCAAATAGCCCGACTAAATTACTCTTACACAATTCGAAGGAAGAACACGAATTTAAGGACACCGTACAATTCTAAATTGGTCAAATACTGGTCACAATAAAACAAATGAAAAACTTCTATTGCAAGAAAAAATAACCGTTTTTAGTTAAATAACGTTAATAGTGAAGCCTAATATCAATAAATATGGTCAGAAACGTGGTTATAAAACGAAATATAGGCACTGATAAACAGGGAAAGGACACACGTCCTTAGCTATTATTAAATTGCGCTGCTTTTATTAATTAGAACAGCAGGTGTGAATTAACAATAACATTTGGAATATAACGTAAACGCTAAACGATTCAACTGTGAACAGCCATTTGCAATGGGCGCGAATAACGAGTGATATTACAGCCAGCCGGTCAAATAATCACAGTAATTGCTGCACGAATCGGATTGATGACTTATTTAATCGAATTATCAACCATGTTTGAATGTTTTGATTTAAATTGAGGTTTAATGTAAGGAGTATATTAAAACTTCTAAAATTATGTATGCATTTGATAGGGGTTTGGAAAAAACCTGTTATATGTTAGAGTTATCATATCGAGACTACATTATTATGATCCTATCAGTCCAGACTAGCTTTACTGCTTATCTTAAGAGTGCGCGCACACCTTTGACTAAACTATCGCACAACTGTTTAGTCGCGCCTTGATTCCTATGAGCTTATAGGTGCGTACACTACTCGTTTTTTAGTTGTGCCACTAAACAGTTGAATGGGCTGAAACAATTGATAATCGACAATCGCACAACAATTGTGCGATAGTTTAGTCAAAGATGTGCTCCCACTCTAAGTCGACTTTACCACAATGGGTTTCAAATCAAAGAAATTATTCACAGATATACAAAAGTAGTACTACAACGAACTCGTAGTGTAATTGGGGTGTAAAACTTTCCACCTGCTGTTAAAGAGTTAAGTATTCAGGTAGTCGGGGGATGAACAAACACGCTGTATGTACAAACACACATTAACATTTTAATCGCAACATTCGTGTAAACAAATATAAAGTTTCGCCGCTTGTGAATCAATTTGTCTGTGTTCAACTGTTTACAAATTACACACTACAAATACGATCTAATTTGATTTGATTTCTAGTTATGTACCCATTATTTTACTAATATTATAAATGTGAAAGTTTAGATGGATGGATGGATGTTTGTTAGAGTTTGTAGCCTAAACGACAGAACGGATCTCGATGAAGTTTGGCATAAACGTTGAGGATAGTGTGGAAGAACACATAGGCTACTCGATTTTGATTCATTTGTTTCCACGCGGACGGAGTCGCGAGCGAAAGCTAGTTTAAATTAATTGTTATTTTGTATCTAAATACAGTTTAAATGGAAAAATAATGCGAGACATTTCATTTTGCTTTTCGTATTAGATCACCTATGTTTATGTAACCGATTATTCCTTAGATCTTAGATGTTATTAAATCTGGAGGTTCTTCGGTTTATTTTAAATTTTACAGCACTTTAAACCTTAGCTCTGGATTACATACCATAAACTGTATTGAAAGTTAAAAAAAAATTATGTACTGAAAGCTTTCAATATGGTTATTTTGATTGAAGTATTCAGTTTACATCAATAATACTCTGTTAAATGCCTTTAAAGGTTTCCCTATGTTATAACATAGCTCCCATCATGTTTTGACGAGGGTTACTTAGGCCGGGATTTACTTTCTGAAGTACTGATGTAAGGGTTTATAGAGCGCGTAAATCCAACACAAAGTCGGAATAACGGCAAATTTGTTAGCTTACAAATAAATCTCCTAATGTGAAGTTGAAACGAACTCCTTTGCTTAATTCAACATTGCGTTTGATGAATAAATATCGTTACACAATGAAAAGAATACTTTTTAAAGCCAGCTACATAAATTTTTAACTGAACGAATCGAATCGACTCGTTCAAACTATTCCAATCTAACCTAAAACAGTGAGTGTGTAGACCAACTTTTAACTGCAATTTCAACTGTACAGTTAAAGTTTTGTTTAGACGCACAGTTTTCTTTTCACCATATGTTCCGAATTATTGTTAACTATAATTTCTAGGATCACTAGGAAGTTTGAGAGTAGCCACAGTGGTAGAGAAAGTAAGGAGTAAAAGGTTAGCATGGTAAGGGCATGTTATGAGGAGGGATAAATCCCATGTTACAAGGACAACGTTAGTTATGAATGTGGAGGGGTACACCGGTAGAGGTAGACCTAGAAAGAGATGGATGGATTGCTTGAAAGGTGACATGATCAAAAAGGGAGTGATGACTACGATGACGTATGATAGAGTTATTTGGAGGACAAAAACCTGTTGCGCCGACCCTACGGGAGTAGGATAAGGAGGATGATGATGATATAAAGCCATTTTTAACAATTTAAAGAAAGTCCTAGGTTATAGCAACATTAAAAACAAAATGTTTGCCACATATAAAATTAAATGGAAAAATAGTCTCTTCAAGTTACTCAAACGAGTTGTAACAAACCATTTCGAATATAAAAACAAACACATAAAACTGATTATAAATCGAACAAGGAAAAACGAAGGTACCTGCAACACATAATCTTCAACATAACATAGTATATAATTAGTTCAGTAATCAAGTAGTGGGCGATGGGAACCAGTTTTTGTTCGGAACGTGTCTTCTACGCGGTATAGCATTAGTAAACCTGCCATAAATTATATCTGAGTGCCACTCTTGTGTACACCTGCTGATTCCACACGACTGTATTTGCATTTTGCATTATTATAATTCTAGTTTTGGATCTGCATTAGTATTATTTTCTAACCATTTTTTAAGATCTAAAGCCTATAATGTAAATGCAGTGATAACGGAGAGTTTGCTCCATGTATATTTTGTTTTGTGCTAAGCTTATATGGTTGTTTGGTCAAAGAAATGTATGGAAGGTTGACATCTTGATTTGCTAGAGACTTTAAAATCATAAGATTTTATGCTTTTTTTCTCCCATCTTGTCTAGATGTCTAATGAAGGATGTTTTGGCCCTAGACTATTTAGTTATTCGTTTTTGTAATAGTTTCATGTGAGATCAAACGTTCCGCGATTCAATCACATGTTCGCGCGAAGGTCGACGTAACCTTGACTTTAACGTTGTTATGAACTTACTGACAATCAAATGCAGCCGGAAAAGCCAATCAGATACGCGGATAATGGCAACATTAAACATGGCCGCCGGTTATTAAATGACAATTTCATATTTTTCTATAGCCTTTTGAATTATTTTATGTAACCATTGCGTATTTTTATTACTTATATTAATGTTAGTAGACATTTTAAATTTAATAGGTTTGTCAAATAAAAGTAATGATGTTTTTGAGGTTATTTTGTACATTTGTAGATTTATTCGTATCTACGTTTATTCGATATTTTTGATAAGTACGTATTGCCGGTATCGTAAAGTGAGTTTTCGCAATAAAAATAGTGGAATGATATTTAAGTAACAAAATTTTCCCGACAATTTAGGGTAAAGAGTCGTAAAGTGGCAACCCCGCTGCTTAGGTATGGAAAAGTATAAAATATTTTTATTGTCTACGAGCTGCGTTACGTCTTTTCTCAGATTGTATTATCTTTCGGTACAGTTTGGTTTATTGAGTTGAATATTGTGCGAAATAACGTTTTACTTCGAGTATAAACGTAAACGATATTGCAGCTGAGAGAAAATTGGGTTATTGGGAATCATACGATTTCTCTCACAAATAAAAGGACAATTTTCATAAATCTGCAAACTAAGGAAAACTAACCAATGAGCTGCTTCGATGGTTATTTTACTAACTTTGTAGCAGAAATTCTTTCTAGAAATTTCTAATTAAACTTACAGGGACATATCATTGTCTATGGTTTATCAAAGAGAATTAAACCTAAAATTAAAAGAAAACGAGGGTTTTGTTTACTTTGCTTCACTATTCCAAGTAGAATATGATATGAACTAACCTACAAGATAAGCTTAGAGTTAACCAACTCGAGACATGTTTGTTGTTCGTCTGCAATGTTTCCGCTAAAGTTGCAATACAAATATTAACCCTCTTATGCTGTAGGGCTCTCGTAACGCAATATAACCGGAATAGCTGCCAGCAGCCAATGACAGCTCCTTAAGCGTCGTACTTTGTACATGTTTTGGAAAATTACACTTTTATTTGACACTAGCTTTCGCCCGCGACTACGTCCGCGTAGAATTAAAAAAAAAGGGAGTAGCATATGTGTTGTTCCAGACTATCCTCTACATCTCTACGAAATTTCATCGAAATCCGTTCAGCAGTTTAGGCTACAAACTCTAACAATCATCCATCCATCTAAACTTTTGCATTTATAATATTAGTATGATGTTAGGTTGATAGCATATTTTTTTATGAAGTCGTTTGAACTTGTTAAAAAAAGTTTGCTTGTTATCGCTTCATTGCGTAATTCGAGATTAAATTCCAAAATAATGAAAAATTAATACTTTATTATTTTAATACTTTATTATTACTATATACTTTGAATTGAATTTTAGTAAATTTATTTATTTATTTACGTTTGTTAACGTTTGTTATTGAAAAAGTAAACATCATTTTCTTGTGAGCGCTGTGTACGCCTGTCATCTGTATGTTCTTCTGCTTTTTGTTTTTCATTGTCTACAGTATATTAATTTGGTTGTGAACTTTGAACATGCAATTGGTGTACCTTTCCAATAAATAAATAAATAAATCTATAAAGTACTATATAAAACAATTTTTTGTACAGTGGAATTATTTTCCTCAGGTTCATCTAAATTACTTGTTATCACGATATTACAATAGTTATAATGAGATAATCGAGAGATATGCACGCGATGTTTTCAAACGATTACCGTATATCAAACAGCAGGATTTCGATCCCAAAGTAATTACAAACAGTTATATGAAGCGGAGTGGTCAGGTTTTAATGGAAAACATTCGGTTAGTTTCATACACATTTGAATGTTCTTTTCAATGTATTTGAACAATTTTAGTGACGTCACCGTTTGACAATTGTGATAATGGTAATGTTGGCATCGTTTTTATTCTCTTTTAACAGTGGTAGAGCCCGCTTTAAGATCTTTGCACGAATAGGCCGGCTCGCCCGGTGTAATACCACGACCACACAGAAAACAGGCATGAAGTGAAGTGAAGAACGTCTGATTAGTGTGGTGCCGGAGGCCTAATTTTAGTTCCTTTCCCTTTCCACCCTTTTCTTAAGAGGAAATTATGGGAAGGAAAAGTGGATTTGACGGTGGAGGAGATGCATAGGAAGCGGAAATTTCCTTTTTATGTGCGTCTCCTCCGTCGATTAAGGGTAGGCAACGCATCTGCAATTGCGGATGTCTATGGGCAGCGGTCGCTTTCCATTTCGGTGGATTCAGGTGGCCGCTTGCTCGTTTGCCACCTTATATTATATAAAAAAAAAGAAAACAGCGATAGCAATTGTTTTAGTTTGGTTTAATTGTTGTTTGTTATGAATTTTCTAATTGATGTTCCCATAATCTTACAAGCAATATATTTTACTTGATTATAAATGTGATAATAATTTCTAGTATTAGAAATAGTTAAATGCTTAATAAAAAAGCTACAAATATAATATATTTTAATATTCTTGGTATAATAAATTAATTTGTAGCTTGTGACATGAATGCGGATTTCCATTTCAACTAATATTACATTAATATCAGAGCTTAACAAATATGAAACTAATAGGATGGAACTAAGTAAAGCTTAGGCTATAAAAAATATTGTACAGTTTTCATAAACGTTTCGTAATTTTTTTATTAATTATAAACACTATCTAGTAATTACGTAATTTAGCAATTTATTAAATTAAATCAAGTTTCATATGTTAAACCTAACATTTGCGAATTCCCTATGCTAATACCACACGGAGAGAAAATAAGGCTGAGCAGTACTGCCATTGTTTGTACATATGCAGGTTTCAAAGTGAATATCCGTATTAAATGGCCCACTATACTGTCATCGTGTGAAACTAGCTTAAAATGTTATTAATATCGCGTGCGACGGAAATGCGGGCGCAGTCGGGCGCAGCAAATAGTTCTGGTTTCCGATTAGCGAATCGAAAGGCCGAAAACGCGGCGTCCACTGACCGCGAGATCGATACCTCCCGACTGGTTTTGTCGAATTGATATTACAATTTAGGTGTATTTGTGTGTAATAATTTCGAGATTGGCACTGAAATGAAGGGTTTTTTATAATACGTAAATTTATTCCTAACCAAAATACGTAGGGTTCATGAACCAGGTTTTGACCCTTAAGTTCGATATGTCATTAGTAATTTTAGTAGTCACTTCGAATTTATGTATATATTAAACTAGATGTTCCTCGCGACTTTGCTCGCGTGTAATAAAAATATAGCCTATGTTACTTACAAATAATGTAGCTTTTTAATGGTGAAAGAATTTTTGAAATCGGCCCCGACAAAAACAAGTTTTTGAGTTATTTCAATACATACAAAAATACAATTCTTTCCTCTTTATAATATTAGTATAGAAAACTAACACTAGTATTGTTTATATGTAGAACACATAATGTTAAAGTCATGCAGTATATAGCACAATAACTGTATGTTGCGGTGTCACATAACCTCAGGAACAATGGTTAGTGCCGCGCCGCCGCGCCGCCGAGCTCAACGAGCACAGAGATGGTAGAGATCTGACTTACAGGCTTCGTCTTAGCATTCACTAGCACTAGCTTAATGAGAAATTGTATGTCTTGGGAATGCACTGTCTGTACGAACATTTTGCGTATTGATTTCTACAGAAAAATGCAGCTTTTTCAGTATTTCGTTTGCTTCTGTTTAACTATTTTCTGTTCATTTATTCTTATTTCTGGCATCTTGTGTTGCAAATTCTATATAAAATCTTAGGATGTTATTAGGTTTATGTAGGAATAGATATATTAATTGTTACTCTGTAAATTTTAGAATATAAAAGCGTAAACAATAGAGTACTAATAGATACGTGTAAACTAGTAGTTACTTTTATAGAAAACATTAAAACTGGATTATAAACACGGCAATAATCACTTAGGCACGTAGCATACTATCAGTGTGCTCACTCCAGCAATGGTATAGTCAGATAATAGTCAGTACGTGCCAAATGACCACACAAACGGCATCCGTAACGGTACATCACTCGATTGCAATCCGACTGTACGCGAACTTTACTCTAACTGGCCTGGCTGTGGTCCTTCGCGACTGATACAGTACCTTAGAAACTATATTAATTAAAAAGGAAAATTTGCCAAGATCGTGAATTTCCAAGAACGCTAAATATTCTTTCGGTTAGATTCGTTTGGGTAATTTATAAAACGTCCGAGACGGTGTCGTAGTTCTGCGAACGGAGTGGACGAAATGTTTCCTTGTTGCGCAAGGCTCGCGTGTTGTTAATGCCGGCTTGCATGTTGGTCTAAGTTATGGCTTTAGAACGGTGTAATAATTATCAATTATATTGACAGATGTTTTTATATTCTCATAACCGGAAATAAATTTGAAGTTACTATGTTACCTATAGGGGTTGAGGCTATTTCCAGTACTAGTGTAGGATTGATTATAATGCTTATGATATTTGAGAATGTTTTATTTCTATATTTCTTTAAGTAGTACCCAGGAATTTGTCAAGTTTAAGTGTCTGTAGTATAACTGATTGGTGTAAGTTCTAAAATAAATTTACTTCATTGATTAAAAGGACATTTACGATTTGCCTATAACTATAACACATAAATATGACTTATTCATAGAAGGACATAATTTCAATAAAGAATAGCAATATTCAACTCAGATATAACTGGACAGTTCTCGATTAGTCTACACTTCAGTATTTATTGAGGATGTAGCCAACTGTGCTCAGTGCATCAATTGTACTCCTGTAGAATTATTTAATTAAAACTACAACGTTTACTCCGCTGTTACGTCATCACTTGGACCACAGATAATACGAAGAAAGTAATACGTCGTTTGAACGCACGTGATTACTGAATAGCGATTTCCGAGCGTCGCGGCGTCCACGACTGGTGCTGTTACCTCATGCTAATTGGTGCGTAGCGTTACCAATGACTTACACTGATTCTGTACAAAGACCTATATTAGTTTTTTTTTAAGTTTATGACATTAAAGGGCACTGTGTTCTTATATGCCAGCCCCTTAATAAGAAGCGTGGTGTCTAATTCAATTTGATAAAAAAGCAAAGTTGTCCAATTACGAACAGATGTTTTAAACTATTTCAACTTTCAACAATTCAACTTAACCTCCAAAATTTTAAGTTGAAGAAGACATTAAATTTTAAAAAGTTTTAACGAGCGACGCCAGCTGTTATGACAATACAGCGAAATGTTGCTAAATGTAAAGCCAAATAGTCAGTTTACATAAAATCGGGTCGTGTTTAAATTACCCTTGAAGCTAATTAAGAGAAATCATTGAAGCGTCTATAAACAAATTATGCTACAAAATTCGCTGATAGTACTGAACTGAACTGAACGTATCCATTCACTGGATCCCTTCGATTGTACTTGGAGAATGAATTATTAAATCTTCTGGAAGTAAATGTAGCGAAAGGCGAACGATAAGATGTAATATTTCATTCAATTGCAAACATTTCCGTCTATTCTCAATGAATGAATGAATGATCAAAAGATCGGACGGCAATGGCCGATGATAAGGGATTGAATGAACGGGTTTAATAATTCATTAATATTAATAATATTCAATTAAATTTCAAAGGCAGGTCGGAGAGGAAATTAGCCTGACATCTGATATCAAGATCGTTGAGATTGATTTAGAAATTATTTTCGTTTTAGTTGATATTTGAAATAACATTATCTGAAAACTGAAATTGTTTTATTTAATGAGTATTTTATATAATATCGTTTGTTTTTATAACTTTAAAGATTGTACAACAGTTATTTTTTACGTGATATACATCTAACTTACTTCAATTACTAATATTACTATTTTACTAATATTATAAATGCGAAAGTTTAGATGGATGGATGGATGTTTGTTAGAGTTTGTAGCCTAAACGGCTGATCGGATCTCGATGAAATTTGGCATAGACGTAGAGGATAGTCTAGAAGAACACATAGGCTCTTTGTTTTTTTTTATTTCCACGCGGACGGAGTCGCTGGCGAAAGCTAGTTAAATATAAAATCCTGGACAGTATTTTTACTGTGATTATAATTTTCAAACTGTAGCAAAGACATTTTTATTTAAATATAATACATAGAACTACAAAGTTTCTAACACAAGGATTAACTTTAAAAAATAGGAAAAAAACTCATTTAACTTTTACGATAACTTTAAAAATCTTCGCAATTCAGTCGAGTTTCCTTGACAATTATTTATTCAATAACTTAAATAACTCTAACAACAGACGCTACAAGTTTTCCAAGTTTCACAACGTGCTGGAAATTGTTTGGAGATAAAATAAATCGTCATATATTTCACTAGTCGTAGCGATAAAACGTAGGGGAATAGCCCTCTCTGTCTGCAACAGATATAAATGCACACTTTATAGGTTATGTGCATTGTTGGCAATTGTCAACGAAATATATGGATATTTGATGTCTCATTGAATAGTCTATGAAGTTTTGATATCCTTACTTTCTTACTTACACATATTTCGGTTTATTTTGTATGTTTGTACCTACACTTATCTATATCTATACTAATATTATAAAGAGGAAAGATTTGTATTTTTGTATGTATTGAAATAACTCATAAATTACTGGGCCGATTTTAAAAATTCTTTCACCGTTAGAAAGGTAATTTATCTGTGAGTAACATAGGCTATATTTTTTTATTTCACACGGGCGAAGTCGCGAGCAACAGCTAGTTCAATATAAAATTTTATATTTAATTTGTCAGGCAAGGAATGGTTTTGTGGTTTATTTAAAGAATGAATAAATTTGAAAGCGGCTTGATTTTTAGAATTGAAAAAGCCTTAGCGATTAAAGAACTTAGTTAACTCTTTAAGTTACAAGTTATGAATATTTCGTGTCTATAAAAGATAAGTGCTTTCAGTGAAAGTAATCAGGGTCGTTTGCATTAATTGCCGGCTTCAGACACGTCGGGGGATGATTACAACGTGGCTCAGGTTCCGAACAAAAGGTATTTAACAAGGGATTTTATTATTAAATTCTTAGCAAAGTGTACCGATAATTTTCTTAAGATATTACAGAGAATTGTTTAGTTTAGTTTTGAAAGAAAGGTTTGGTTATTTTTTAAACTTCTATTTAGTAATTACTAGCTGTTGCTCACGACTTCGCCCGCGTGAAATTTAAAAATAATAAAAAATATAGCCTATGTTACTCACAGAAAAATTACCTTTCTAATGGTGAAAGAATTTTTAAAATCGGCCCAGTAGTTTTTGAGTTATTTCAATACATACAAAAATACAAATCTTTCCTCTTTATAATATTAGTATAGATAATACGTACCTGTATTTAGGCTACAAGTAATTGATATAACTTATCTAATCTAACTAATATTATAAATGCGAAAGTTTAGATGGATGGATGAATGTTTTTTAGAGTTTGCCACCTAAAAGACTTAACGGATCTCTATGGAATTGGGTACAGATGTAGAGCATAATCTGGAAGAACAAATGGGCTAGGCACTTTTGTTTCTTTTCTAAGTCCACGCAGACGGAACCGCGGGTGAAAGCTAGTACGTCATAAGGGTGAAAATGGATTCATAAGCAATTCGACACTTATTTGCGTTTGGGTGTCCCGCTACTAGCAAAATTGAAAATATCTAAAATCTTGTGTAAGTTATAAAAACTACTTCGAATAAGATCTTAATAATATTACCCCCCCCCCCTCATCTTTAGCTAGATCTAGTGTAGTCTAGATTTAGTGTAGGCTAGTGGCTACGCCCATGTAAACATATGTTCCTATAATATACAAAATGTATGTTGATTACGGAGCAATGTGTTAATGCGAGGGCTCCGTTGTTCCTCTCAATCGTCCTCCGAGAACAATGAACCTCCCAAGTTAATAACAACCGTGACGTCACGGGTTAGGGCTACGGCAAATTAAATATGTCACCAGCAGATTGCGTAAATGAATTGCTTCTACTTGATTGTTTAAATTTTTGTCCGAATCAAATAGTTTACTCGGTAGGATAAAAAAAGTGTTTTGCTAAAATGATTTTAGCTCTAGATATAAGCAAAATTGACTTTTATTTGTTTGATCATTTCAAAATATTTGTGTCACGTCAAATTAAAGCGTAAAAATATTATTTTTCTTGCAACACCTTTAATACAATTAAAAAAAATTAACGCTATATAGAGCAAAGTTTTAACACGATTACAGGTTTAACAAATTACATTTTAGATAATTTGCAGTAGATAATATTAATTCGTGTTACAAAACCTATGAGATAAAGTTTAATAGACTATAATCATCTTGATCCTTTACCGTCGAATGAAATCACCAGTTCAAGTAAAACTAACTAATCTTGATCCACTTGTCTGACTTATGACATCAATTCTGCCGCCTCTGCTGTTGTAAATTGAATCGTCTTCAATTTACAGCAGTTGCGAGATGCAGATCTTATGCTGGTCATACACATTAGGTTTTGCATGAGGAGTTTCTTAACTCTAGTCATAGACAGTCATCCCTGCAGAGTAAATTAGCCCCCCAGTTGGAACGTGAAGGAGCTGATATGTATAATCTATTGACAAACTTTAGCATATGTTGACATAAGGATACATTTTTGTGCACTATGAAACTCATATACCTGCGATGTTAACTAAGGCTGACGTGTGTAGCTTGCTTATGAATACAAGCACATCGCATTATAAAGCGTAGGTAGTTTACGTGGCTCGTTGGTAATGTTGCTCATATGTTCTCTATTGTTATTTACGTTTGTTAATATTTATAGAATAAGAGCTACACTAAAGTTTATATGATAACGGATACTGTTGCTGGATAATGTTTAATTAAAAAGATTAAAGTATAATGACACAACAAAAACCAGATAATTCCCATAATTACTGATACTATTTTAGAAAACATTTCACGAACAGAACAGTTATCTCTTAGCCAGTTTACATTTAATTGAATACACAAGGGAAGCCAGGACATATTCCTAGGTTATGTTAAAATTTAGTATATTTCATAAAAACCAAATATTTAAGTTCATTCCTTAAAGAATGCTTTACAATGCAATGATTTCGTCACCACCACTGGCTAAGTATAATAAGGACAAACCATTTGCATGTATATTAGAATTCACCGATCCCTTTTACTTTACTTTCTCCGTTCTTTAATACAATACAGATTAATAGAAAAACTCTACTTATCCTATAAATAAAAAAGAAGTATTAGAAAAGCCGACAAAACTACCATATTGAAAAATACTTTTCCGGCATCGAGAAATTGATTAAGGAATGAAAATGAATGATTGAAACGAACGGTAGAAAATACCCGAATGTCATAGCTACGAGAGGAGGGGAAAGTCATTCACTCCGTCTACTAAATGTCATAGATACAGGGCATTCATTCACTCTCGTCTAGAAAATTAAATTCCACCTCGAAGTCATTTTTAATTACGTTCAAAAATTTCACCAGGTGCCGAGGGGCCGAAGTGCCGAGGGACCAAGATGCCGAGGGGCCAAGGTGCCTAGGGGCCAATGTGCAAAGGGGTGCGATAAAGATTACGAGACATCATTACCATTATGAGGGATAAATAACCTTGGGTCATTGTCCGGAGAAAATTTAATTTTTTAGTGTTTTATAACACCAGTCTATTTGAATTTCTTTTAATTAAAAGTGAATTCATGTTTTTAAAGACGTGACGTTAAAGACGTGAATGTGAGTGTCTTATGTTTTTTATAAAGTCTAGGTAAATAGCCTTTTACACTGTTAACATAATTTCGTCTAGTCTAAACATAAATTCGGTTAAATCTTTGTTCCGTTTAAAAGGACTTTGTTTTAAAAAGGTTTCTAGTCTCGGCTGCACCGTTTGTCTGAACGTCGTTAGACTTTGTGTTTTCTGTGAAATAGAAAATTTGTTAGAAGCTTTTCAGAGCTTTGTAGTTCCGAATGGTATAGTTTTCAGCTTTTACTATAGTAGAAAATGCGTTTACAAATCGTCAAAAATGATCTTGAAAACTAAGCAAACCAACAAAATAAATAAATAATATATGTCATCAGTTACTTGCTTTGACGCTTGTAAGTAATTGTATTTTTAAAATTACTTAAACCAGTCACACAACGTATTAACTTAATTATAAACAAGTTATAATTTTGAAGTAAAACTTTTATTGTTAAAGTCAAAAATATCTCGCATACTGAAATTTTAATTTCAATAAATAACATCGAAGGCGTATTCGAAGCAGCCCATTCATGTCAAATTAAGTACATACAAACTTTAAAAGTTATGTCTCAAAACTCGGCAGTCGATCCTTGAACTTTTCAATTATAAAATGGCTGGTAAAGCCCAAAGCCCGCCATTTCATTGTCAAATACGTTAACATCAAAGGGGCATGTTCCGAAGATATTTTTGAAATCAAAGCTTCGTACTTAAAAGTTTAAGGCGTCTGAATCATGTTAATATTAAATAAACTTCGGCATCTTTAATGTCCCTTTATTATTTATTTAAAGTTACACTCACATGATAAAATGTATAGGTTTTAGTAATTTTATTTATTTAGATAATCTATATCTATACATATAATAAAATTAGAGTGTCTGTTTGTAATATCAAAAGAAAAATCCCAGATTTCGGGAAGATGATGTATTTGCGTTGCTGATAACGAAAATCGCATTTTAAAATGTTTTGTCTGTCTGTCTGTCCGCAAGCCGCGTTCGTTCGGGTTATCTCCGAAACGGCTGGTCCGATTTCGACCAGACTTTCACTGAAGGGTAGCTGACATAGACGGGCATATTATAGGCTACTTTTTTATCTTAATATTGTGTGGACGAAATATCGGGCAACAGCTAGTTCTTTAATAGAATAATATCCAATGATATTAATTCTGTTAGTTATAGAACAATCTAGAATTAGCTATCTCCTGCTTCCTACCATGACATATCACACTTGTTTAAACATTGATTATTAAATTATCCTGTGCTAGTATACAAGTTTATAACATAACTAGCTGTTCCCCTGCGACTTCATCCGCATGAAATTATGAAAATTTTATTTTATTGTTTACATGTGTCAAATTCTCAATTGTAAATGTCAAAATACCAATTACGTTACTATGACAATCTTGCTTCCTTGATGTTGGTAGCAACTTATGGTCTCTTTCCCACATTAGCGTTTTTATCCAAAATATTTACCCCTAAGTTTAATGGCGTGAAAATATATAGCCTAAAGCGTGACGTAAGTGTAGGGCTTTTTATTAAAAAAAGAGTTATTCAAATATATGCAGTAATTGCTGACATCTTAGGCAACAAAGAAGTGTGTGTTTACGCTTTATTATAATAGTATAGATAAGAATAAAATCCAAGCGATTATAATTTCGTGGAAATTAATTTGAGCAAAACTATACGTCGCAATTTGCTCGGGTACGATTCGACCCAGCGTTTACACGCTCCGAAAATTTCTGTTTAAACACGCTGCAATTTTCATAGAATACACTATAACTTATTAACAACGTAAGTCTTTTAGAAATACTTTGTTACTTTATGTTAATAACTGCTATAAAAATGAGATCAATATATTTTTTATCTGTTTCGAAACTAGTAAATTAGTTTATTGACATTTACATGACCGCGCGTAAACTTTTGCCAAGGCCAAAGTTCTTTGGCATTAAAAACATCAATCTGAGCGACTTTATACAGTGGGGTTACACGTTCAAAATTATATTCCAAGCGCACGCAACAACTATCCTTTTCGATCGTATAGGGAGCATCATAATAGGGAACGAGACAGAATACAATGGACGTTAAATGACAATAGAGATTCTTATGACGCTGGTTATAAAGGTACAGATCCAACCGCCAATAGATACATCCTGTGCAATGATGGCTACTGTTTTAATCTGCGATGACGCGCGGAGTCGTTTAACTATTGGTATACATCTTTTCAAATATCTTGGAGGCTCAAGATCAGTTCCCCCTGCGTCAATTTGAGTCCCGCTGCACCTAACATTCTATGCAGCGACTAGTTTCGAGCAGCTAAGACATTTGAATACTTCAATACAAATATATTGAAACAGTGTAACATTTTACTTATAGGTCCATATTGATATTTTCTGTACAAACACAATAATTAACTATCCCATACTGATAGCGGACTTGCAATATTATCTGTGTTATTTTTAAATTAAGTTCTTCTGGACCATTACGATGTTCAATTGTTAAACAAGAAAAGAAATTAACTTTTATTTTAATTAAATTCCGTCTCAACAGAAGTTGTTTCTGAACGAGAAAAAAGTAAACATATTGGTCATAGGCTTGTTTGATAAATGCAATAATTGTGTAAGCTAGCGGCTGGTGGCTAGAGCCTGATCACCTTGAGGCTAGTATTGTTGTGCTGCGGGGCCTTAAGGTCACCAAACACGATCATCTTGTCTTAATATATTATTATCAAATTCAATAATATTGTATAAGCTAAGTGTGTTGCTCTTGAGCTAAATTCTGTCATAGAATCGGTCTGGCAAATCCATAAAATTGACAACAATTTTCTGTATTTTTTAATAAGTAACTGACCCTCTTAAAATTGGTAAATAATGCCTAACGGTATATTAAATACAATTTACACAAGCGACTATTCAAGCAACATACGTATCTTGAGCAGGGGGCCTAGAACGAAAGTTTGCGAGAAAGTATTCATAACGTCATCGATAAAATTTGTATTACATTTGTGCAGAGCCTACCGGTCGTAAAGTACACTGATAATCTCGTACCCATTTTTTCAATGATGTTACTTTCTTGTTTTGCAAAACACAATTTCAGCACCATTCCTTTATGACATTAAATTAATAGATTAGTATGATACCACAATGTAATTTTTAATTATGTTTCTTTCCCTCTGTTTTCCATCTCTCTATGTTTCTTTGGTACAAATATTATACTACCTATGATTTGCGTTTTGTTTGTTTTAATATATGTTCAAAGGTCGTCGTGTAATATGTAGCGCTGACTCGATCCGCAATATGTGAGTACAGTTTCATACACCGGAGTAACAGATGTGCGCATTACCCTCTCACCCGTCTGCAAATCTCAGTCGTATCAAGACATCGTTTCTGATCTCAGCTCAGTCGCTCTTTCGCCAGACTCAATAACGCCCGAGATATATTACAACTTTGAATTCTGTATACGATATGGTACTGTTTTTGCTATATTTAGAGAGCTTTTTGTTCCGTGTTGGAAAATTTTAGCTTTCGTTCCAAGATAAGCATTAATGTACAAATGATGTTAAGTTGTTCAGCCGTAACATAGCAACATAAAGTTAGGCGGCGAGTCAAAGTCGTAAGTTAAAGCTAGATTTTTAAACATATCTACTAATTACTTAGATGTAGTCGAAGCGAAAGACTTTTAGATACGTTTTGGTGAATATTTCTTTTAAAAATAGTCCCCTTTTAGGTTGACGTCATTAAATTTTAAACAGTGAGAGTAAAAAACAGTTTATGCTCTTGTCAGTCGGGTAAAAAGTTTGGGGAACGAACATACACGCCCTCTGTAAAAGTTTGAATGCTGAACGCTGTGTTTGAATGTCCCTTTTAAGTATACGTAATACTTTGACAGGAATGTTTTAATAGGAGTTCAATAAAGGTGAAATTCTTTGTAAGCGTAGTTCAAAGTGTAGAGGGAAAGCGTTCCGGATTAATTGGAAAAAGCGAGGGTATCCCGCGGGACACCTGGGACCGCAGACTATTAGCAGCCGGGCTAAGCCTTGTAAGCCAGTACTGGCACGTTTTATTTTCTACGGTAACGATGAAAACACTGACCAATATCCTGCTGGAAGCGAGATTTTAAATTGTTTAAATTTCGAATAGAAAAACTCGAATTCAGGAAGCTGCTTACAAAAAGGTGAAATTACTTAAATTGTACTTCGTAAAAGCTTTCTATTGTAGTTTTTAGAATTCAACATTATTGTTAAATTTAAAATAAAGTAGCTGTGAAAATTTATCTCTATTTATCCCAGTTTTCTGTTCTACATAATTGCATTCTTAACTCATCGAATAAGGAAAAAACACTGTATAAACTGTATAAAAAACGACTGGATAACTTGATAAAGGCAATTTTATTTTCTTCCCCCGTCTTAATCTTGGGAATATTTCATTTGGTATTAGAGAATTATGTTGTAAGATGATAAATACTGAAATATTCAAAGAAAAACGAACCGAAAAACAAATTACAATAATTCTCAATGACTCTAAGCTTATAATTTATGAGTTCGCGACACTCGTAGCTCCTCGAAAACCTCGGTGTTTTTACATGTTACAGTAAAATTGTAAACATTGTTAATGTCCATATCGACATCATCTGCCTTTCCTTATTATAGTTTAAAGTCTTTGCATTTGTAGTTTGTCCTATAAAGATGAAATGTGAATTCTCCATTTAGCAATAGGCAAGTAAGGTAAGTTGTGAATTTCGCTTGAAGTTTACTAAGCAACGCGTTAATTAATCCACGACAAGTGCTGTTAAGTTGTTCAGCCGTAACATAGCAACATAAAGTTAGGCGGCGAGTCAAAGTCGTAAGTTACGGCTAGATTTTTAAACATATCTACTAATTACTTAGATGTAGTCGAAGCGAAAGACTTTTAGATACGTTTTGGTGAATATTTCTTTTAAAAATAGTCCCCTTTTTGGTTGACATCATTAAATTTTAAACAGTGAGAGTAAAAAACAGTTTATGCTCTTGTCAGTCGGGTAAAAAGTTTGGGGAACGAACATACACGCCCTCTGTAAAAGTTTGAATGCTGAACGCTATGTTTGAATGTCCCTTTTAAGTATACGTAATACTTTGACAGGAATGTTTTAATAGGAGTTCAATAAAGGTGAAATTCTTTGTAAGCGTAGTTCAAAGTGTAGAGGGAAAGCGTTCCGGATTAATTGGAAAAAGCGAGGGTATCCCGCGGGACACCTGGGACCGCAGACTATTAGCAGCCGGGCTAAGCCTTGTAAGCCAGTACTGGCACGTTTTATTTTCTACGGTAACGATGAAAACACTGACCAATATCCTGCTGGAAGCGAGATTTTAAATTGTTTAAATTTCGAATAGAAAAACTCAAATTCAGAAAGCTGCTTACAAAAAGGTGAAATTACTTAAATTGCACTTCGTAAAAGCTTTCTATTGTAGTTTTTAGAATTTAACATTATTGTTAAATTTAAAATAAATTAGCTGTGGAAATTTATCTCTATTTATCCCAGTTTTCTGTTCTACATAATTGCATTCTTAACTCATCGAATAAGGAAAAAACACTGTATAAACTGTATAAAAAACGACTGGATAACTTGATAAAGGCAATTTTATTTTCTTCCCCCGTCTTAATCTTGGGAATATTTCATTTGGTATTAGAGAATTATGTTGTAAGACGATAAATACTGAAATATTCAAAGAAAAACGAACCGAAATACAAATTACAATAATTCTCAATGACTCTAAGCTTATTATTTATGAGTTCACGACACTCGTAGCTCCTCGAAAACCTCGGTGTTTTTACATGTTACAGTAAAATTGTAAACATTGTTAATGTCCATATCGACATCATCTGCCTTTCCTTATTATAGTTAAACTCATAATCATACTAATATTAAAAATGTGAAAGTTTAGATGGATGGATGTTTGTTATAGTTTGTAGCCTAAACGGTCGAACGGATCTTGCTATAATTTGGCTTAGATGTAGTTGATAGTCTGGAAAAACACATAGGCTACTCACTTTTGTTTTTTTATTTCACGCGGACGGAGTCGCGGGCGAAAGTTAGTTTACCATAATTTTCTATGAAAGATTTGCTCACTTGAAAATTAAGAAAATATAAATTTACGTATTTATAATTAAATATCTCTAAAAATTAAATATATCTATTAGTTTATATCGCTTAACTAAATGTTAGTGCGGTTACGAGGTTCCGGCCATAAATCATAATAACGGACCTCTATAGTTAATTTATTGCAGTTAACTGAAGTTCATTTTACAAAATAATGTGAAAATAATGCTACTTATCTATACAGTGTAGGGCTGAATTTATCGTTAAAATATTGGGTATCATTAGGTTATCGTCTCCCGGGTCGATTCATATCACATAAGACTGACAATTCGATAGTAAATAGTTCGTTATATTGTGAACTGCGGGTCTATCATACTAATACTATAAATGTGACAGTTTAGATGGATGTTTGTTATAGTTTGTAGCCTAAGCGGCTGAACGGATTTCGCTAAAATTTCGTATACATGTAGAGGATAGTCTGGAAGAACACATAGGCTACTCAGTTTCGTATTTTTTTAATTCCACGCGGACGGAGTCGTGGGCGAAAGCTAGTTTACCATAATTTTCTATGAAAGATTTGCTCACTTGAAAATTAAGAAAATATAAATTTACGTATTTATAATTAAATATCTCTAAAAATTAAATATATCTATTAGTTTATATCGCTTAACTAAATGTTAGTGCGGTTACGAGGTTCCGGCCATAAATCATAATAACGGACCTCTATAGTTAATTTATTGCAGTTAACTGAAGTTCATTTTACAAAATAATGTGAAAATAATGCTACTTATCTATACGGTGTAGGGCTGAATTTATCGTTAAAATATTGGGTATCATTAGGTTATCGTCTCCCGGGTCGATTCATATCACATAAGACTGACAATTCGATAGTAAATAGTTCGTTATATTGTGAACTGCGGGTCTATCATACTAATACTATAAATGTGACAGTTTAGATGGATGTTTGTTATAGTTTGTAGCCTAAACGGTCGAACGGATCTTGCTCTAATTTGGCTTAGATGTAGTTGATAGTCTGGAAAAACACATAGGCTACTCACTTTTGTTTTTTTATTTCACGCGGACGGAGTCGTGGGCGAAAGCTAGTTTACCATAATTTTCTATGAAAGATTTGCTCACTTGAAAATTAAGAAAATATAAATTTACGTATTTATAATTAAATATCTCTAAAAATTAAATATATCTATTAGTTTATATCGCTTAACTCTATAAACCAGTTCTAATACGTACATCGCCATTGAAGCCATTCACAGACCATATAGGTACGCGTATTGTCTATTGTGTGCAATATTTATAATAGACAATGAATTAGATATAGAGGGCGTTTGTTTGTGGATAGTGGCCATATTCATAAGTTATGACAGATGATTTCTGTGCGCGAAGCTTTCATACAAGGACAGAAAAGTGACACAGAGCAGTAGACAATGCAGTATTGCAATTGTTTGAATGCAGACGCCGCGACCGTATTTTTAATTAGCATTTTGGCTGTTTTTTTTATTAAGTAATTAATAACTCTTCTATTCTCGACCACGTTGTCGAAAACGTATGTTGGTCACTAAGATTTATCCCACTAAATTTACAATAACCGGACCACTGAAAGATTTAGCGGCAATACATGAGCATTTAATAGTAGTACTGTGTCTACTGCTCAGCGTGACTGTTCTGCTCTCGTGTGAAACTGGTATACGAGTATAGTCTTGATTGAGGTCGAGCTGGATGTATACCATTGTGTGGCTGATCCCTTTAACCCTTTGTAATAGTGCGGTGACGTTGTACTATATTATTTATACCTCTGAATAGACACGCCCTTAAATTGAAACTGGCAAAGACGAGGGTTTACTGCTAAAGGTTGTCGAGATAATTACTATTTAAATTTTATGTAAACGTAATAATAGATTTAAATGATAGGCCAAGAAAATCAAAGATCAGTCAGATCAGTGGTAGAGCCCGCTTTAACATCTTCGCATGAATGGGCCAGCTCATTTGGTGTAATACCACGACCACACAGAAAACAGGCGTGAAGTGGAAGCAATTCCGCGTTTCGTCTGATGAGTGTGGTGCCGTAGGGCTAATTTTAGTCCCTTTCCCTTTCCACCCTTTTCTTAAGAGAAAAGGATGGGAAGGAAAAGTGGATTTGACGGTGGAGGACTCGCATAGGAAGGGGAAATGTCCTCTTTATGTGCGTCTCCTCCTCCGTCAATTAAGGGTAGGCAACGCATCTGCAATTGCGGATGTTTATGGGCAGCGGTCGCTTTCGATTTCGGTGGATTCAGGTGGCCGCTTGCTCGTTTGCCACCTTATATTATAAACAAAAAAGATATGTGTGAAGTAAACATGCAGTGGGCCAGAGTGGTTGATTATGACGTAATCACCCCTTACTTAGCTTAGGTTTGATGAGCAGCTCTCTTTCTATAATGGATTATCTCATTTCTCCACACTGTTCCAAAGCCGTGAAGTTTCAATCAAGAACCACTGATAATGGCTTAATTGAAAAATCTTCAATTTCATTATAAATGCAATTTCGTATTAACATTCATGAGCTTCGCCGTTATCGTGGGAATATTAATATCTAAAAATCAATTAATCAGATCTTTAACGTATTTTAAGAGCGTGCGCACACTTGAAACTAAACTATCGTACAACTGTTTAGTCTAGCTTTGATTCCTATGAGCTTATATAGAGGTTAGCACACTCGATTTTTAGTTGTGCAACTAACTATACAGTTGAATTGGCTGCGAAACAATCGACAATCGTACAACAGTTGTGCGCCCGCTCTAATATTATTAATGCAAAAGTTTAGATGAATGGATGTTTGTTAGAGATTGTATCATAAAGTGCTGGATGGATTTCGATGAAATTTGGCACAGATGTACAGGATAGTCCGGAAGAACACATAGGTTACTTAATTTTCTTTTTTTATTACCATGCGGACGGAGTCGCGGGCTAAAGCTAGTTATTCATAACGACTATTTGAACTATTATAGACTATTATAGAAAAAAAGATTTATTTAGCTTTCTTGATGTGATACAACATGGGTATAAATTGGGAAATAATCAAATGAAATAAATTAAAACAGATTTAAATACATTTTAATGTAAATAAAATGAAGGTTTAGTGTTTATAAATTACATTTTAACATACAAATATGTTGATTTCTACATAAAGATACTTTACATAGTTACGTTTTTCCATGACATTTTACATGAAATATTTCCCAATGTACGAATTATCTATTCGCCGTACTCTTTGTTTTTACATAGTCTAACATAAAAACCTTAAAAAGTGCTTACAATCGATCATTCATAAATTTATTCGAGCCTCAAACGCCTGGCTCCGGAGATAAAGCCTGAGGGATGATCGGTCCATCGTAGTAATGTACATGCCACTGGAAAATCATGAATGTCGCCTATTTGTCAGTTGCCTAAGCATATGTAATTAACAGGGATAGCGATCAAATTCGTTCACAATGTGACATAATTCGACATTTATTGGCTACACAGAATTAGGTGGTTTAACTTCTTCGCACGAATGGGCCGGCTCGCCCGGTGCAATACCACGACCACACAGAAGACAGGCGTGAAGTGGATGTAATTCCGCGTTTCGTCTGATGAGTGTGGTGCCGGAGGCCCAACCCCCCCCCCCCCACCCTCAGCATGCTAGCAGGAAGTAAAGAGTATTTACCCCAGGGGGGTACCAATATCTCTGATATTGGAGAATCCCCCTCCGCGCGTTTACGCCTAGACTCCCGTTTGGAGTCTGGGGGTGAGCGCGCGGGCCGCCCTGCGTACTCTGGGGTGGGCAACAACCCGCTCGTGGCTGGAGCTCGGGGCAAACGCAATGGACACCTCGCGGCATCCCCTTCCACGCTCGCCGTGGACTTTTGCAATATCAGGGGACTCCATTCTAACTTGGATGCCGTCCACTACCATCTACGGACGGCAAAGCCGGCCTTGCTTTTCCTCACCGAGACGCAGATATCCTCTCCGGCAGACACATCGTACCTCTCCTGCCCGGCTACAAATTGGAGCATTCCTTTTTGCCCCGGGCCGGGGTGTGCGTGTACGTTAGAGAGGATATCTGCTCTCGTCGCCTCAGCCTTCTTGAAGGTAGGGACCTATCTGTTTTGTGGCTGCGCGTAGATAGCGATGACCATCCGCGAGTTTACGCGTGCCTCTATAGGTCCCATAGCGGTAATGCCGAAATTGACCGACTCATGGAGCAAGTCCAAACGGCTACAGATTCCGTTCTGGCACAGATCCCTTCCGCTGAGATCGTGGTACTCGGCGATTTCAATGCCCACCATGCCGAATGGCTCGGCTCTCGTACCACTGATCATGCGGGGAGATCTGTCCACGACTTTGCCTTGTCATATGATCTGACGCAGCTGGTTACCTCGCCTACGCGAATCCCAGATGTGGAAGATCATACACCTTCCCTGTTGGACCTTCTGCTGACCTCACATCCGGACAGCTATTTGGTTTCCGTCGATGCCCCCCTGGGCTCGTCGGACCACTGCCTGATCCGGACCACAGTGCCTATCTCGCGTCGCCCACGGTTAATCCGAATGGCCATCGTCGAGTGTGGCACTACAGGTCAGCAGACTGGGATAGGATGCGGTCTTTCTTTGCATCCTACCCATGGGGGCAAGTTTGCTTCAAGCTGGACGATCCCGATGCCGTTGCTGATTCTGTTACCGATGTGGTGCTTCAGGGGATGGAACTTTTTATCCCGTCATCTGTTGTACCCATCGGGGGCAGCTCTCGGCCCTGGTTTGGACAATCCTGCAAATTAGCTGCGCGCTACAAGCAGGATTGTTACCGAGCCTGGGCTGGGGCGTCAGCGGCTAGGGATGTAAATACCGGCCTTCTCAAAAAGAAGTACAACTCTGCCTCCAGGTCCTTCAAAAGAGTGATTGCCAGGGCGAAGTCGGAACACGTGGCCAGCATTGGCGAGAGACTGGTGCGCCTTCCCTCGGGAACACGTGCGTTTTTGGTCTCTCGCCAAGGCTGTCCAGGGGAACTTCTGTAAGCCGTCTTTACCATCTTTGCGCAGGGGGGATGACTCGCTGGCCCATACCGCAAAAGAGAAGGCCGATCTCCTGGGCTCTCTTTTCGCGTCAAACTCGACTCTGGAGGACAAAGGTGCTTCGCCGCCGCATATCCCGTGCGGTGACACCTTTATGCCGGAAATCCAGTTTCGTCAGAGATCAGTGCGTATAGCATTGCAATCTCTCGACGTCAACAAGTCGAGTGGGCCAGACGGTATTCCTCCCATTGTGCTTAGGACATGCGCTCCTGAGTTGGCACCGGTTTTAACGCGCCTGTTCCGGTTCCTGTACTCCATCGGCATAGCCCCGAAGTCATGGAAGACTGCCGTAATACACCCGATCCCAAAGAAAGGCGATAGTTCGGATCCGTCCAACTACAGGCCGATTGCCATTACCCCCTTGTTCTCGAAAGTCATGGAAACGACCGTCAATTGCCAGCTTATGAGGTACCTGGAGGAGCACCAGCTGTTAAGCGATCGTCAGTACGGTTTCCGTCAACGTCGCTCAGCTGGTGACCTTCTTGCGTACCTCACGCATAGATGGTCGGATGCAATCGAGGGCAAGGGTGAGGCCCTGGCAGTTAGTCTGGACGTGGCCAAGGCCTTTGATCGGGTGTGGCACAAAGCACTTCTTTCGAAGTTGCCTTCCTATGGGCTGCCCGAGAAACTCTGCGACTGGATTTCCAGCTTCTTGGAGGGTCGGAGCATCAAGGTTGTTGTCGACGGTGCATGCTCTGACCTGAAACCAATTAATGCTGGGGTCCCACAGGGCTGTGTACTGTCGCCCACCCTGTTTCTTCTGCATATCAATGACATGCTGCGAATACGCAGCATCCATTGTTATGCAGATGATAGCACCGGTGATGCACTGTACACAGCCCGCGCTAATGTTTCTCGGGCCACTGCCGATGAGAACCGGAACAAACTTGTGTCTGAGCTGGAGACCCTTTTGGGTGAAGTCTCGGATTGGGGTCGACAAAATCTTGTCGATTTCAATCCTAAAAAGACACAAGTATGCGCCATTACCGCTAAAAAGATCCCCTCGTCGTCAATCTCCGGTTTGAGAACACTCTCCTGGTTGCCTCAGCCAGCATCGGTATTCTCGGCGTTGACATATCGAGTGACGTTCAGTTTCGCGGTCATTTGGAGGACAAGGCCAAGCTGGCCTCTAAAAAACTGGGTGTGCTCAATAGGGCGAAGCAGTACTTCCAGCCGGGCCACCGCCTTCAACTTTACAAGGCGCAAGTTCGGCCCCAAATGGAGTACTGCTCGCACCTCTGGGCGGGAGCACCCCAATGCCAGCTTCTCCATTTGACCGCATACAACGGAGAGCGACTCGAATCGTCAACGACCGAGCTCTTACCGATCGGCTAGATCCTCTGGCCTTGCGGAGGGACGTCAGTTCCCTCTGCATTTTTTACCGTATTTACCACGGGGAGTGTTCCGAGGAGCTGTTTGGAACGATTCCTGCCGCGAGTTTCGTCATCGGACGACACGACAGACCGCCAGGTACCATCCTCACCATGTCGATGGCTGGCATTCCACAACCGTGCGGTTTTCGCGGAACTTTCTGCCCCGCACAGCCGCGTTGTGGAACGGTCTGTCCTCGGCGGTATTTCCAAACCAATACGACTTAGGGTCCTTCAAGAAGCGAGCCTACAATTTCCTCAAAGGCCGGCAACGCATCTGTAGTTCCTCTGGTGTTGCGGATGTCCATGGGCGTCGTTGACCACCTCGGTGTTCTCGCCGCTCGTTTGCCCCCTTATCTTATAAAAAAAAAAAAAAAGGTCAATTCATTGACAATTTTAAATAGTATCGAATTAACAATCAAAAATAACACGTCAAATGAATGAATTAATTCGATACGTTAAATTGTCTCTACAATTAGTCTAGGCAAATGGCGAACGGACGGTATTCATATTACGTCGGTGACATGGACAAATTATGTCCCTACCCCAATCCTTCAGCCCTGCGGTTGTAATTCAGTGTGGCATAATGAAGCTTTAGGCAGACTTGCAGAGCAATATACGATTGAGAGTTGAACTCTTAATGAAAGGTTTTTAGGATTTGTCAGCAATATCTTTGATTTGTTAACTTATCCCAAGATTTGTTATTTGTACAGATATGTAGGAGATAAGACTTTTTGATAAGATATCTAGTACGAAAATTATTAACTGAATATATAGGTTATTATAACTATTATAAATCTTACACCACTTTTAAAACATCGATAATGAACCTAATGTTATCTCACTTCCTTCAACAGGAATGACAAGGATGGGAAAACATTTTGGTTCGAATGTTTGGACACAGACATTTAATATCTAAACTTTACACAACTTTAAGATTAATAAATGTACAAAAATTCTCTAAGAACTTTACCGTAATCTGAAATCGGATCGAGAAAAGCATGACGAAGGTTGACACGGGACAGGGCATTATTTCTCCACCATCCACGCTGTCCGTCAGCGCCATTTTGACGTAAATATAAAAGTAGACAATGATAAAACGTAGAGTTTGTCTGTACAACAAATCACAGCTTAATCCTCCTGAAGAAAAATTGCAGTACAACGAGTTTGTAATTGTATTTTTAATTCCTATAATATACTAGCTTCCGCCCGCGACCCCGACCGCGTGAAATAAAAAAAAACAAAAGTAAGTAACCTGTGTGTTTTAGCAGACTGTCTTCTTTATCTATGCCAAATTTTATCGAGATCAATTCAGCAGTTTAGGCTACAAACTTTAACAAATATCCATCTATCTAAACTTTCGCATTTATAATATTAGTAAGAAGTAAGACAAGATTGAGCGCGGCAATACAAGGTTTGTCTTTCCTTTCAGTTATGACGTTAAGGTTTGTGTAGGTAATATTTACTGAACTGTTTAGCTGCACCTGCGCCAACAAGCAACTAGCTTTCAAAACTCGAGAATTCCAATCAGAACGAGGAATCTGGCCTATACAAATACCAGGCATAACCCGGCCGCAGTACAAACACGATTACGGCCAGTGAAAGCCATTACATACATTACCTTTCCAATTAGACAGGGTTATACGATGGCATATTAATTCACCAACACAATCGCTTTCATCGAAATTGATTAACGCGCTTTGATCTTGAATGACCTACAAGTGTCATCAACCGTATGCTATATCTACAATGTTGGATGGAATATGTCAAAGAGAGAGAATGGAGTGAATTTAGATGGTTATATGGTTACATGTTATACGGAAGCGTATGTAATGTACCAACAAATGCATAGGGAAAAGAACAGAACGATGAAGTACTAAAGAAATGATAACTTAGTTTGATCCATAGAAATAGGAATAAAAGATCAACAAGAGTTGAAAAAGTATGTTATGAAGGTCGTCCAAGACAAACTTGGATCGTCAGATCGTCACAGTTGCTATTAAAAGCACCCGTAATCTACGATCTCTATCTACGAGTATGCTTGTATAGATTTGAGAATGTGGTAAAAGCTGTCCGTTGGCTGTTAGTAGTGGATTGTATATCTTGGCTGGTTTGGTTTGCACAACCTAGGCTGTACCAAAGATCGGTAAATATTAAGTATTCATTTGATATCTTTACCAATAATATTACAATATTGATAAACTCATTAAAAATGAGCAATTTAAGAGCATTTGCAAGATCACCTTAAAAGCAGGCACACACCTTTGACGAAACTATCGCACAACATTTTTGCGATTGTCGATAGTTTCACAGCCATTTCAAATGTTTAGCTGCACAACTAAAAATTGAGTAGTATGCACACCTCCATACAAGCTCATAAGAATCAAAGCGAGACTAAACAGTTGTGCGATATTTTAATCAAAGGTGTGCGCGTGCTCTTACCTGTATGCTATTATACTTCATACTAATATTATAAATGCGAAAGTTTAGATGGATGGATGGATGTTTGTTAGAGTTTGTAGCCTAGACGGCTAAACCGATTTCGATGAAATTTGGTATAGATGTAGACGACATTCTGGAAGAACACATAGCGTACACACTTTTGTTTTTTTTTAATTCCACGCGTACGTAGTCGCGGGCGAAAGCTAGTAGACTATAATATCGTAAACAATAGAGCGATATCTTCAACCAAAATGTCAGCATCGATAGCGCTACCCATCATAGATAATTCCGATCGGGGAATAATATTTGGCCGCATAATTAATTGAATTAATTATATCCGGTTGATTGTACCCATTAACGTATTATAGATCAACGAGCCGACAAGCTCCCGACACGTACACTCATGTGCAAAATTATATACACCCACTTTCAGTACACAAATAAATGTAGAGCATTTCCGTTTGGCGCCTGAAAGGTCATGAAAGTGCGTATTTAATCAGGTTGTTTTATATACCGATGTTAAGTGAATATTCTGAAAATTTATTCTTGCATGACAAACTCTGTATTATTTGTGATACCATATTGATGCTTTTAACGTATCTTGCACTTGTCTTTCTCATATTACTTAGATAAGTTAATAGATTTTTTGTTTGAGCTTTATCACCCGTCCTTACCCATTCATATTCCAACGTTAGTTTAAAATAGCTATAAATCACTTCACTTCAACTTGACTTTGTAGTTGTTTTCTTGGAAGTCATTACTAAAACTTTGTAAATAACGAGTTAGAGCGCGCGCACATCTTTGACTAACCTATCGCACAACTGTTTAGTCTCGCTTTGATTTCTATGAGCTCATATTGGTGGTGCGCACACTACTCGATTTTGAGTTGTGCAACTAAACAGTTGAATTGGCTGCGAAACAATCGACAATCGCAACCAGTTGTGCGATATTTCAGTTAAAGGTGTGCGCCCGCTCTAAGACTTTGTAAATAACGACGAGTTATAAATCAAACAACACAAATAACAGTGTCGTATAAAATTGCTTTGACATTGGCGTTACAATGTGGTAACCATGAATAGAGTTTTCCCGCCCATAGATTAGTATGTTAGTGTCAACGGAAAATGGTTGGTGTCATCACTAATGATGCCGGTAATATCTGATTTTACAAGGTCATCGGGTTAAGTGGTGTTTTTCATTTGACTACATTTTAAGATAGGTTTCCATGGTCCATAATTTGATGGACAAACGCGGAAAATAACGCACCGTGTACTAAAGTTGAAGTTACCCGACGTCCGCGTCGGTCTGCAGAATGATGGACCATGGAAATGCACCTTTATCTTCAACTTATTTAAACATTTAATTTAATTATTTAAAAACAATCGAATGAGGAAATTAGAGTGACCATATTATGAGATAATGATTATTATTTGACAGAATAGAAAACAAAAGACAGTTTACCAGACTCTTAGTTCTACAAAGGGTGACCGCTTTGGTATCTTTTCTATGGTTACGTAAGAAATAAAGAACTCCATATAAATATAGTAAAGGGTTACCAAAAGGTGACATAATTAAGGAGGTGACGACTGTAATTACGAATGCTACATCAATTTGGGAGACGAAAATCTATTGTGCAGAGTGCAGTTTAGTCCATATCTTTCCGTACATAAGTGATGTAATGAAGGAGGCGATTGCAGCGCCACCTGGCCAGGATTTTTAATTTATAGTTTAGGTCTTATACTGAAACTATCAGTTCCCGTACAGCTTCATCCGCATGAAATTATAAAAACTTTATTTTATTGTTTATATTTCTCAAATTCTCAATTGCAAATGTCATAATTACCGTTACCATAATAACCTTGCTTCGTTAATGTTGGCAGCTTGTAGTTTATGGTCCCTTTCCCACACGAAGGTATTTTTCCAATTTATTTACCCACTAAGTTTAATAGCGTGAAAATAAATAGCCTCAAACGTGTCGTACGTGTAGTATTTTATTAAAAAAGAGTTATTCAAAAATATGCTGTGATTCTTGACGTCATACGCCACGAAGTAGTGTGTGTTTACGCTATATTATATTATTATAAATAAGTATAGAAGTATAGATTATGAACGTAACAATTTAGGTTAAATTAGTGTTACACGAAGTTCTTACCTATAAATAAACGATAGTCTTTTCCAAATTAGTTTTCTCAACTGAATTAACTAAACTTAAACGTTATAAACTGTTACATAAACATTACTTAACATTCCTAAAGAGTTAAACAACAGCATTAGTTCCAATTTGACTGCAGCGCTGTACACGTAGCTTGAAATTTCAGGGATTTCAGCTCGTCTTAATTGCTTAACGCAGCAAAGCCTTCACTTAAATCACCTACATTTAGCATAAACTCGCGTCTAAATAGTACTAAATGATTGCCTCACATTTTTATTAAAAATAATATAACTATACTGAAACATTATAATTTCTTGTAACTTGAATATTTGAAAAGACATACATACATACATATATTCTGATAAGATCACATAATCTTACTTCTTACTAATATTATAAATGCGAAAGTTTAAATGGATGGATGTTAAAGTTTACCACCTAATCGGATCTTGATGAAATTTGGCATATACGTAGAACATATTCTGGAAGGATGGACAGAGTCGCGGGTTAAAGCTAGTTATCTTCTAAAGATTCTTTTACCCTAAAAAACTTGTTTCAATATTTCTGTCCAATGCAAATATCTAAGAACAAAAAATATATCAACTAGCTGTATATCTAGTCCGATACAAAGGAATTTAAATCATGATATTGTATGCATAAGTAAACATTCAAATATAAACGAAATATTTTACATTTCAAATGTACAATTAAATGTACTCGTATTCATGTCTGGGAGTAAATAGAATTCAATCCGATAATTCAAAATCCTTTCCTATAACCATCATAATATTTGCCGGCATTATCCAAACATAATTATCGCGCGGCAAACGCGAAAAGCGCGGGAAATTGAAGAGGGCGCTGGCGCTGCGAGCGCGATACCGAGACATTTTATTTCTAACAAATTGTCATGTTACAAAAGCTTGCATAATTTAAAGTTAACGCTTTACTTATTTCACTGAAAATAAACATGGTTTAGATAACATTTTTATATAATAATGGTATAGAAAATCACCTTTATAAAAGTACATTTTAGAATAAGTAATAGAAAATTTGTTCCGTTCTACCATTTCATTTCTCATAAAAGACTTTTTTTATTAAATAATGAATTGTCAAAAATAATTACGTTCCTTTATACGTTAGTATAGATAAAATATTAATTTTCAATGCAATACTTTTTGGAACAAAGGTTCTTAATTTCAGCTTTACAATTCTGTACTTTCATCGTGCGTTATTAATTTTCTTATGTAAACTCTTCGCTTACGAAGCAAATTCCTAAATTACACATAACTCGTGAAACGATACTTATTTTAATGGAAAACCTTATTTAGAAGTTTCTCATTTTAACGTGAAATGGATTTTAACAAAACATAACCAAAGAGTTTCATTTTAAAGTTCAACAAAACTATCACAGCTTATAGGTTACTTCTAGCTACAATAAGAAAATCTGTTAATTTACCAATTAATAATTCAGAGTGCCACTTTAAGTCCTAGAATATAATTTCGCTTATAAGTTCTCAGTAAGTAATGTTTTATTTGATAATTTTTTCTAACCTAAAACCTATTCTTCCATTTTTAGAAACATTCATGTTTTGTGCCAGTTACAATTTGTCTAACATTTTTTATATTGGATTATAAATTACATTTTTATTTAAATATTCTAAATCATAAAAGATACAAGAATATTAATATTCTGTTATTGATTGTTAGTAAAAAAACAACTGAGTCAGAACTGGTGCAAGGCCAAACTAGTTAAAGGTGGGTTCCCACTGCTGAATCACCCGTACAACGTATTTTATATAAACGTATTTTTGTTTGTATGGAATTCGTTTAAAAACTTATATTTTACATCTAATATTATAATAACTATTAACAAACCTTATCATAAAACATCTACTCTATTCTGCGTAACGTTTTACTACAAAAAATAAAAAAAAAACATACAGACGAATTGAGTACCTCCTTCTTTTGGGAAGTCGGTCAAAAATAATGTCAATACTTCAAAATAATTAAAGTAAAATTATAGCTATTTAAAAGGTAACATTATTATTTAATGATGCCATTCTTCGAACTAAAAATGCATTCTTTGTTACCTTTGAAACGACGAGATTTTAAATGACAAGAACGTCTTTCTGTTACGTAAGACTTCGTATTAAAAGAGCTGTTTCTGGCCGTAATTAAAACAAATAAAAAGGTTTTTTTATAACCTCCGTAGTTTGTATTAAACATAAAAAACGAAAACCGCAATGAAAACTTTATTTAACAATGGTGTTGAATTCGTGTTCATAAATCACCAACAAGGAAATTTCCGCGTTAACCAAACAATGGGTAAGTTAAATTTTATCTTAAATATTCCGGAGATAAATCGCTAACTGTTTCTGTAATAAGTTTTGTTGATAACTTAACATTGCTGAGTACATAACTAAAGTCTAATTACTTCCTAGTTATTTTTAAATGACTAAAATATTGAAGCTTAGATAAAATAGGTGACAGTTAACTTAAGTTTTTTGGAGTTTTCCAATCGTAAAAATATCGATTTTCATTAAAGAAATTTACAGGAAAATAACGCTTCTATATTTCATTAGTTTTTCAATTTTCAAAGGGATATAATTTACCTTTTTTTGTCGGCGCTATGGCCTATCGTTTCCCTATCATATGTGCCTCAAAATCCTGGAAAGTTAGGGAATCATTTATGTTTGTATGTAAGTTGCTCGCTCTATCCTTCGGCCGCGTCTTCACTTAGCTTAGGTGGAGTCGTGGTCAAGCGTTGGTTTAATTATGTAAAAAAAAAAGTTATGTTTATAAGCCTTGGCCTATTTTAAACTTACACGTCATTCGATTTGTTTTCCTTCCCAAGTAATATATCAATTAATTAACTAAAATCTTAATTCAATAACAAAAAGTTAACCACACGTTAACAGCAGTTAACCTTCACGGTGCGCCAACAACGATAATGTACGTTATTTTAAATATTAATTCCTGCAAGTAATTACTGCTGTGATTATATAAAGAAGCTATGAGGGTTACGTAATACAAGTCAATTTTATAAGCTGACAACACACTAGAGTGGTTTCATGTCTTATAGTTAACAATTAAAATATAATTTTTAAAATTATAAATTACAGAATTGAATTGAGAATTCACATTTACACAGAAAAAAATTTAGATAACTAGGTTATTATTTAAAGATTTTAAAATACATTTTTTTCTTACATTTTAGGTCAACAAAATTATTATATTATTATAAATTAATTAAAAACTTTAAAATAGTATTCATAACCACTATTAACGTATAAAAATCATACATCCATTTTCGTATTTCATAAAAAGAAATTACGTCAATTTAAAATGAAATCTCGTGATCTCCGTAGGATAGCAACTATTTTCATTTCGTTGTATAATTTGAGTTTTCGTGAAAATTAACATAGTATCTCCGCAGCACAAGGGGTTATGAATTATTCAAAATAAATGCATAATGCACCGATGTGGCTACGAATTGGTTAAATAATAGAATCATCTGAGAATGCAATGAACTTGTATTCCGTTGGGACTGCGTTTAGTAAACACGATGAATAATCATTAGTACCTACAACTTTCTGCTACGATTATCACATTCTTGAGACTTCCCTTAGTCGCCATTTAATAATACCAATCATCAATTTAATCTAATAATTAATAGCCTAAATGATTAGTAAATAAGCACTAACGAGAATGTCTTTATGAAGAGGCAGAGGTTCCTCATTAACCTGTATGTTTTTCAGATTACCTGATATTGCTAGAAATAATAAAGCGTACACATAATTCATATTTCAATTTAACGTTCGAGTTAGAATGTTCGTTGCACTACAGTCGGTCCTCACCTTAACATTAGTCGAACTGTTTCAATGTCATATTTGAGTGTTCCGCACAACAAACAGCTCAGAGCCGATGAAAAAGTCACGAATAGTGGGTTTTTGTGGTCGCCTAGCGAAGGCCCTCGCGGCTATCAAAGCCAACACTTTTTGCTGGAAGACTCTAGCTAGCTCATTTTTTATTTCATTCGCATACTTTGAATGTTTTTCATTTTCGGATATAATCTTCTATCTAACTTGTTGTCGACTTGTAAAAAGTTGTTGTTAGCGGACTTCGGAATTGTTCGTGTATTGTTTACCTTATTTTTCTTACCTATTTTTTGAATACTTTAAGTCTGATGTTCTTGTTACGTTTTTTACCTCGTCTCTACAAGTTGTGTGAACAATCAGATGTGATTAATATTTGTGATAATCAAAATCCATTTTTACTACCAAAAACAGAATAAAAAAAGAATCTATCGTTAAACCTTGAAAACTTTAAAGATGATCTTACAATTAAAGTCACTTCAATCTTACTAATGTTATAAATGCGAAAGTTTAGATAGATGGATAGATGGATGTTTGTTAGAGTTTGTAGACTAAACGGTTGAACGGATCTCGATGTCATTTGGCATAGATGTAGAGTATAGTCTAGATTTTAATTGCACGCGGACGGAGTAGCGGGGGGAGCTACTAGACGATAAAAATGTTAACTAACTATTAAGAATATTCATCAACACTATATTTGCAATTAATTTAAAAAAATGCAAAATTATACAAAAAAGATGTGATTCGTAAAATACTTTGCATTCGTTCTCACAGCCGCGCTGCCACAGCCACGAGATTATTTTTTTACTTTGTCTCTTGCGGTATTTACATACTTGGCACAGATCATCCTTTATAAAGAAACAGAATAAAAAATATTATCATACCAACTACAATATGGTGAAGTTTTGTACTTTTAATTATTTTCAAAAACAATTCATAACAAGCAAGTCCGTTAAAACAAATAAAAAGACCTTTGACCATTATAAATTCGAAATTTTGGATAATTGGATGGAGGTTTGTTAGTTTGTTGTAGAAACTGCTGAACAAATCTCCATTAAATTCGGCGTAGATGTAGAACATAGTCTAGAACACATAGGCTACTTAATAAGTTTTTTTTAATTCCGCGCAGACGGAGTCGAGGGCGAAAGCTAGTACATTAAACAGAGATGCCCTATTTTTGTTTCGTCCAACAGAAAAAAACATGTAGTACATATTTTCTGACAGAACCAACTGATACAAGCGATATCCAGATGAGAGATCCTTGTTTGAGTGCAACCCCCTAGACAAAGTAACTTTCGATTAGCGATGTCGCTTGTAGAATCGACAAAATGTGTCAAAATGTATAGAAATGAATAAGCGACAAGCACGTGACTTATCAAATGTTATTGTCAGTTCCATACATTTTTGACTTTTCAATCAGCGATAGCGATAATCGAATGTTACTTTATCTAAGGGGGGAGACATTTCGACGACCCGAAATATTATGTTTAATGTTTACATACAAACAAAACAGTGTATTGTCTGTCAGCTTGATAAACAGCGGTGTTCCGGGCGCGCTGCGCTGCCGCTCGCAGTCAACATCATTGTTGAACCGATGTTTATCTCTGACCCATCTTAAAATAAATGACGCAACACCAAATGTTCAACACATAACTGAACTCTTGTATTGATATCTTTATTTCAATATGTTACAACTAACTGCACTCGGAGACAGAGATTAATGCCGAATATTGAAACTAATAAACACTTTGTAAGCACTGCTTATCAGTTAAAAAGCCATTTACTTATATATCGTTTCACTATTCGTAATGCACTAACGGTCTCCCTTAGAGTAAATTTACGAAAAAACTACCTTTAGGGTCCTATTAAGCAGCCAGTACACAAGTCGGAGTCTGGCAATAAGTGCTGTAACGTTGGATAGCTAAGAAAAGCACTATTTTTACTGTTTTTTATGGAGTTTTAATATGAGATTAATTCAAATATAGTGTCATAATTATAGATGCAAAGCAGACTAAAAAAAGGCTAGGAAAATACTGACAAGTCTTGGTATACGAAAACTTCCAGTTTTTTTGTTGTTTTCGATAGTTCTCAGTTCTAAAGAGCGGTCCTAACTAGGACCTTTGTCCTAGTTTAATAGTAAGGTTCGAATTGTCTGTTTTGAGTAAAAATTTGCAAGATATTGAAGAATCTATATTAATTATTAAAAAGTTAAAAAAATGAAAACGTATAAAAAATTGTTTACTTATTTTAAATGTTAAGAGTTAATTAAATAATTAACATCGATTTTTCGTTAGTACTGATTTCATGTTTTTGTAAAGAGTTAATTTTTTTTTATTTAAAAATTGAAGGATCAAGTTAATCGCATTCCAAAATTGCAATAACAAAGGAAAAGCAAAATACTGATACCAACAGACATTTCCTTAAATTTATACGAGTACAATTTAGATGCGACGATTCTTATTTTATCATTTATGTGTTAATTTAAAAAAATGTGAATCGCCCGCCAATACCAAAAAGATCTATAAGTATTCGGGAAACATTGTTAGAAACTTCTAACTGATTTCACAGCTTAAATTTCATTTAAAATATTTAATAATAATTTAGTTACAGTTTATGTTGCCTTTATAATTAAATTAAGGTAAATACATCATTAAAATGTATTCTGAATATATTTTGGCGATCATTTTACACGCGGAAATATCACGATTTATGAAAAAAACTGTAAAATTGCGTATCGTGTCGATAAAAAATTCAAATAAAGGTATTGCTAATATCAATCGAACGGGAAGTAACGAACATTGCTAATTAAAACTCAGCTGACTGTATCGTTTTAAAAAAAAATACGGAAACAATACCATGCCAACTAATGCAACAATAAAAAAGAAACTAAAAAACAAATTGTCTATGGAACAATGCAGTTCATAGCCTTAAGTAACGCGATCAGAAAGCATAACTGACAAATTTATTGGAACATTACCTTTGCTAATAAAAGAGTTTCCCTTTACTTTTACACAGGCCTGTAAATTATCTAATAAGAAAATAATAATAATAACACAGACAATAAATAAAATATAGAGAAATAATACCTTTTAGATCGGGCTGAAAAAATCCTGGCTCACTGCACAGACGAAATTAAAAAAAGAAAATTAAATCACTCAATATTCGAATTAGGGATCCGAATCACACACGACGTGTTATTACAGAATCGGCCGTGGCGGAGTGCGGACGCGACGCGATCTGCGCCGGTGGAACGACGCGGAGCGACTGAGTGAGGGAGGTAGCCCACCGACCGATATCCACTTTTACATCTGCGTGCAACTTGAAAACAATGAATCGTTTGTTTATACCTTGTTAATTGATACAAGGCTAGATCTGCCGATATGCAAACCGCACCTGCTCACTATCTGTAAAGCTATAAGGTCGAAAGTTGCTTGGGGAAGACTTAAAGAATAGTTTTTGTAGATGTTGTGTATAACGTGAGATGACAATATGAATTGGGTTTGTTTGCGGACGTGGTGCAGCCTCGCAGCTCGGCGCAAGGTCGCGAAGGTGTCAACGAGGTGCGCAAGGTGTTGCCGATGTCGGCTGCTGGCAGCGCCCCTGGCATTAAATGATCTCTATTAGGTAATAATTATCACAAACATTTGAACTGACATAACAATTTTTTCTTCAATGATAAATCTGGTCAAAGTCATCGTACTCAAAATAACTTACGATTAATTTATGTCTTCAGCAGTAAATAACAGTTTTGAGCTTTTTGGCTAGAAAGCTTAACGCTAACGTCGGATCAAAATCAGTTATTTCTGACTACTCCTTAAGATTAAGAGCGTGATTGTTGTATATTATTAACTTGCTGTTGCTCGCGACTTCGCCAGCATGAATTTAAAAAAATAATTGAAAATGTAGCTTGAGTTACTCACTGATAATGTAGCTTTTTAATGGTGAAAGAATCATACAAAAATACAAATTTTCCACTTTATATAATAATATCATAATAGTTAGATATAGATTAACTTATGTTTTATAACAAAAAAGTAAATAGTTTTTTGAGTCATCTCTTAAGAACGCTGTTTTAAGATATTTCTGGAGGTGTTTTTGTTTTCTTTTGAGATACTCTATGATTAAACCATTATTTGTTTTCTTTTCGTGAATAGAACCGTTTATTAAATACAATATTTTACTTGAGTTGATTCATCGCGTATTTATTAATAATTAATAATGTTCATATAATATAGAGTCAAATAGAAATAAACCGTACTTGTTATTATGTTTTCATCGCAGTTTTATTATAATTTAATATTTTTATATAAAGATGTACACACGTTTTGCAGTTGTATTTTTTAAATCTAGTTTTTTATTCTGTAAACTTCTACAATGGAAATTTCACCGAGCTCTTACATTGTTATCTAATTAAAAAAAGTGTTTTTCTACATTAAGTTAAAAATGTCCCACTTTTCGTAACAAAAACAAGCTATAATCTGTACTCAATATGGGCAGAGAGTACACAATGTAGGTTACATCTTATAAGGTTTCGTCTAGGCCGACAATCAAGCCTTAGGAACCTAATAAACTCTTAAGTGAACACTGACTTACAAACCGGTTTAACTCCTTTTGGTCAAAGACCTGCCTTAATTTAAATCAATAACCACCACATATGAGATATGGATCTTAGAGGGCACACCTTTGACTAAACTATCGCACAACTGTTGTGCGATTGTCGATTGTTTCGCAGCCATCAACTGTTGTTGCACAACTGAATCGAGTAGTGAGCGCACCTTAAGCTCATAGTAATCAAAGAGACTAAACAGTTGTGCGATAGTTTGAAGATTAATAGGTTAAACGTATCATATTAAACTTTAAATCTTCGGTTTAATGAAAAATATTAATTTAAAAAGAAAACTTTTGACAACCCTAAACCATCTCATTTATTTCGCTTACAAGAATTAAGAAGGGGTCCCTCCAATTAGTCGACTATATTCCCCTTTTGCTTTCTTGTATTTTTACTTTTCTTTCTTTAGGTCTATATTTCTTTGATGTATTCCCACATATTTAACATTAAAAACCTTTTGGCGCTAGATTTGAATTAAAAAATCATGCTTAAATGTATATAAAAAGCCACAATTTTCCACTTTGATACCCTTAGAGCGATCGTTGATGTCTTTGAGTCGTAGTCGGTGCAATTAAATTGGCTTTTAAATTAAATAGAGATTGCTCTCTTTGGTATGGCAAAACGATTTTTTAAATCATTTCTATTAAACTTGATAGAGCTCAGATATCAAACAAAAAAGAAAGAATCGTTTTATTTTGTAATAAACTTTAAGAGCGTGCGCACACCTGAAACTAAACTATCGCACAACTGTTTGATCGCACTTTGGTTCCTATGAGCTTATAAGGAGGTGCGCACACTACTCCATTTTTAGTTGTTCAACTAAACAGTTGAATTGCCTGCGAAACATTCGACAATCGCACACAGTTGTGCGATAGTTTAATCAGAGGTGTGCGCCCGCTCTAAAAATGCCTTTTAAATAATAAACACATGACATTATTAAAAATGCAAATTCTCGATATTTTTTTTTATTTTGACATAACTTTTTTATCATCAAACAAATTAATTGGACAATACGACGTTTTCCTTAATTTCCTCAGAGAGCATTACAAGAGAAATGTTATGGTTAATACTGATGGATGTTTTCCTTAATAACACTTTGTCTCGCGGTTTGATGTTCCAAATAATAGACGCTATTTACTTACTCCCAAAAAAATATATTTAAAGAATGAAATATTTAATGATGTAGGTACAGTCGCGGAAATCCGAGGTGATACACTTACAGAAGAAATGCCTTGTTAATTTCACCATTAACTTTCAAATTCTTTCACCATTAAATAGCTACGTTATTTTTATATGTTATAAAATAAGCGACCAGTGGTTACACATAAATCCTGTGGGTTTCTGTACCGCTTATAACATTTTTATTGTATTTTTTTCAATTTATTTTTGGCTAATAAAAAAAAAAAATTGCTACGACCAACTCTACTTCTTATACAAATAACCAATTATGTAGCAGTGAAGTTCGCAAACTATGGTATATACCGAAAATCAATTAGCTGTGTACTATAAGCAGACATTTATTTGTAGACACTTTTAAAAGCTGTGTCATATTAGTTATAGTTTGGCATCGTCTCAATGCATATAAAACGTTCAAGCGAGTGAAGCTTTTAAAGTTGAACGCTCAAATATCCCAAATGTAGTTACATTATTTTCCAGAAAAATTGTCTGTAGATAAAAAAAAAATCACAGCTATTTATGTGAAACTGTGTTAAGTTTGCTAGATTTAGAGCGGGCGAACACCTTTGAATAAACAATCGCACAACTGTTGTACGATTGTCAATTGTTTTGCAGCCAATTCAACTGTTTAGTTGCACAACTAAAAATCAAGTAGTGTACGCACTTCCATATAAGCTCATAGGAATCAAAGCGCGACTAAACAGTTGTGCGATAGTTTAGTCAAAGGTGTGCGCGCTCTTATCTGACATATTTATTTTCCCACTTTCTTGTACCAAATTGCTTGTTGGGAGCAAATCATATCTCTATCTTTGATGTCGATGTATAAAAGAAAATGATTCGGAAATTAAAATATTGTCTTTCTTCGTGTCTCGCGATTTCTTTCATCCATCCCCCTGCACCCCTCTCTCCCCCCTTATTCATTAAATTTTCATTTACGAGTCAATTTCTTTTTAACGTGTCACTGCGAGTCAAAGGTACTTATTTAGGCCAGCTTGTTAAAGGAAGAAACTATAGGTATAAAAATGTAAATTATATTAGAGTATTTATTACATTCTACATATTTTTACTAGCTTTCGCCCGCGACTCCGTCTACGGGAAATAAAAAAAAAGGAAGTAGCTTATGTGGTTATGCTCTACATCTATGCCAAATTTTATCGCGATCCGTATAGCAGTTGAGGTTACAAATTCTAACAAACATCCATCCATCCAAACTTTCGCATTTATATTATTAGTAAGAAGTAAGTAAGCTTAGGTACATTTTTGTTTTTTTTAGATCCTTAATTATTGTTCTTAAGGAATATTTTTATATGAAAAGGCTGTTTACATTGTTTCACCGTAACCGAACTTCCAGCCAATCTAACTTTGGCAATTCAGAACAAACAAACTTGTCCATTCGTTTCATATTTACATCGAAATGTGAATACAGCAGTATAGGAATATACTTTAAAGCGGTACGGACGTTCAATTCTAACAGTTTTAACTGAAAAGTCGTACTGTTCAGTTAAAACTGCGTATGTGTAGGCTAAACTTTAACTGTACAGGTCAAATAACTATTTAAAACTCTCGGATCTGAGCGTATCTCGCATAATAACCATAAATTAAATTGATTTCACATTAAATATGAATCGAATCAAAATTCAATTCGATATAAAAATAGATTTAAATGTATACTTCACACGTTAATTGGCATGAGGACGACGAGTCGATGATCAAATAAATCAACAATCAGTAATCCGCACCCACAAAGGTCAAATAAGTGCTAAACAACCTTCCTCGGGAACCTTTAATAATATAAGGTTGAATGTAAACGACCGTTAGATTGACGAAATTTTAAAAAAGAAACAGCCTCATGAACCGAGAAAAGATGCGTGCAACACTATTGAGAGCTTTTTATTATCGACGATATGCTCAGTTAAATATCGATATTTATCTTATTGAAGAGAAAATATCGAACAAATAAAGTAAACAACGGAATAAATTAACAAGCGATTTAATGAAGAATTTCTGAGGAGTCAACAAAAAACCTTTCATTCCATTGTTGCATCTTCCTTCGTACGTCGCGACATTGGTGAATGACTTTTCTTTACTTGTTCGAATTATTTTCATACAGTATCGTTATCGTCGCGTGATCGTGGTGTATAAAGCGTGGTTCCGTACACCGTGACGATTAACGATTTCACTTTGCGATAGATTCATTGCCACGCCACGTCGGAAGGAAACGAGATCGAAAAGAACTTACGTAATTGCATTTCCATGTATGTTATGGAACAGTCCGTTCTGCTGGACTGGGATTTATTGGAGCGCTAAAATGCTACATTGTTTTGTACGGTGGAAAAATAAAATGTGTACTAATCGATCACCACTTCATCAATTCATTTCAAGAATAAGCAATATTTAATTTAAGAGATTCAAACCAAAAAATGAAAATTACGGGCCAGAGACGCTTTATTGACCTAGAGTTTTTGCAATGTAACTATTAAGTTTTCAATCGTTTTCGCTTTAGAAATTGCACTTGAACAATAAAACAACCATCGTGTTTCATTCACATGTCCATTATCTCTAAAATAAGATGTCCTCTTGAGTCATAAGTGAGTATTGGGCAGCGCGGCGGCGGCGGCGGCGGCATCCGGAGCAGACGATTATCCAATCAGTAGCGACTTGCGACCACACATCACAGAACAAATTTTCTCAAGAAATAACTGAAGAATTTGAATTTGATAATAGAGATAATGCCGAACTCATACGTCATATGAGTACATAAACATTCCCTAAGTGTATTTTTATACTAACTCTACGTCTGATCGTCTGTCCCCTGTCTCTAATCCACGTGGCCTCTAACGGGTCTAATTCAGTCAGTAGGAAGTCTTGCTATAAACCGAGTATGTGCCAAATGATGTTGCTATGAGCTAATGTAAACTATTTACGGCTTCAAAAAGGTTGTCAATTTGTCTGTATGTTTTTGTTACTTCATAACTTGGCTACTGGTTATCCGATTTTTACTTTTTTTATCTAGATAGTTACATACATTTTTGAGTCAATATTTTAACAAATAACGTGGTAACCCACGGATAACCCTAGAATGGCTAAATGAATCTGGATACTACTATTCGGAACAGAGATAGAATTTAGTGTAAAATAACGCATAGACAATTACCTTAGTTTTTTTATTTCCACCTGAATGAACCCGAGCAACAATTAGTACCTACCTTTGTCAATATAAAGCATAAATAGGTCAACTTTTTCAAGATAACTATGTTTCCTAGTTCGGAATCCTCTTTTTAACAAAAATACGGATGTATTTTGAATAAAATCCGTGCGCTGCAAAATCATACGTCGACAATATGATGTCCGTTTTATATTTTTGAATTCTCATTCGTATTCAGAACAAAAAAATGTTTCGCCTTTGTCCACGGAATATGAAATCAGGAATACAAAACTAAATGGAATTGAATTTCATTTGATTTACAAATCAATGATGTAGCGAGACGATAGATTTTGTAACGTCGTTGTTAACTCTTAACCTCCATGAATTCATTTTTTCTAGACTTCGATTTTTTTTTTCATAAATAACCATAACCCATTTCAATTATATTAGTGCTTAACTAATTTGTCCACATTTGACATGAGATCTGTCACACAACAGTGAAAAAACTGAAAACGCGAAAATGTAACGCTCAATTTGCTAACAGTTATGTTTAGTTTCATGCAGCAAATATTGTTGAACTATGCTGTGTTCATATCAAATGGTTTCAGGTTGTGAATTCTAGAGGTCTAAAGTGTCATGTCTCTTTGACGACTTCCTATTCTTGTCACTGTAACCATAGAGTTAGACCCGACCTTTGTAATACAGTTGTTTCTGTTTTGTCAAACTGAATAAAAGGGAGGACAATAAAAATATCAAAGCAATGGAATCCTACGGTAAAGACTTTCACTGTCATAGAGCAGTCGATGTCACCGCATTGTTATCGTGTTAGATATTACGTTTAACATTACGCACGTCCCATCTGAACTAGAATTTAAATGTGACGCAACGCGCGTGCCTAAATAATTACCGAATTAAATGCTCATGTCAAAATTTCGTATCCGAATTCAAGACGTGTACGCACTTTCCATTATTATGTTAAGTTAAACACTTGCTTCTGTTTGTATGTTTATCTATTAAATAATTCAACAGATTATAAAAACAAATCTTTGTGAAAGAAAACCAAAATGGTCTTATGACATCCAAAGATAATCTAACTAGTCAAAAATAATGTCACTCGCAATTCTAACCTTTAAGCATTCACACTCCTAAAAATCTAATTTTTCTTTATTTAGTATAGTTTAATTAATAATTATCCTAAGCGATTCTATCTGAAGCGAAGACATAAATGACAATAGGCTCGTGATATCCGATTGAAGTTAGCCAACAGTCAGTCGTCAGCCATCTTCCAATTACACTGTGTGCCGCATACCGGGCACATTGTGTAACACTGTACTACGTGTACACTCACCGGCAACTAAAATAGGACTGTATATATAACAAATATGTATCTAAGATTTATTATTGTATCCTTTTATTTTGCAATACTTATTACTACAAATAATAATAGAAAATTGATATTATTAATTATTATAAGTAACATGTGTATTTATAAGTGTAAAAAGCTTATATATCAATCCGGTGACTAATTATGAGCTTGTTTTTAATTCCTTTATTGTCCTTAGTGTTTTAAAAAAAATGTGATTATAGTATTTTTGTTGAAATGTTTTAGTATATAACATATTTACTTAACTATATATAACCTAGAATTAAAAGCTCAGATCCAGTGGCGGCATTAATGTAGGTCGAGTTGGGGCTACCGCCCAGGGCGCTGTAGATATCGCGCCCAGGGCGCCAGTATTACCATTGCTCGGATAGACTACATGAATGACATATAAATATAATTATAATATATCACGATATTATGTAATATTCAATCACAAATTAATAACAATACAAACTTTAATTGCGTACAGTTTCATAATAGAAACATTTACAAATGTAATAAAAAACTGATGTACAATAAAAAAGTACGAGGTCGACTAGTTTTTATAATGAAGATACAAGTAAACTTTAACTTATAGACTGTATTGTTATTTAGGAATGCATTCCATGTTTCTTATCCTAACAAGGAATATTGAAACAGACCAAGGGGAACCTTCAATTCCCTTTACTAGGAAATAATATTCAACTAAGGTATGTCAATTTAGTACATTTAAGGCCTAGTTCGCACTAGCCTAGTACTATCGCCAAGTACAGAGTAATTTAGTAGTTAAAATACTATTGTCTAAATTATTTGTTAATCCACTCGACTAAATATTCGTTGGGCACACTTTTAGTTACTAAATTATTCGGTACTCGGTAAATTACTAGCCTGGTGTCAACCAAGCATTATTGTGGGGTTTTACTACTAAAAAAAGTATCAAAAATCAAAATGTTTTTAATCAGGTAATTCGACAGTGGAAACTCCAAAGTTTTTCTTAATGCTGGATCATTTTACGCTGGTCGTCTTACTGCGGGCTTGAGCAACGCTTCCGTTCAATTTGTGGTAATGACCGTCAAATGGTTGTTAAACGGCGCGTTTGTTGAAAACCTATTACACTCATATTATAATGCAGTCAAAAGTGACGTAACCTTGCTAAATATAATAAGAAAATGTTATATTAGACGAACAAGCAATTAGGGTTCAAATATACGAGAAAGCTTGCAAATTGTTCATACTATTTTATATGACACAACATATCGATTTAGTGATTTTATATTTATTTCTTTATCCTCACGAGTCAACAGATGTCGCTGCTAAACGTTGTACCCAGAGAATGTACAACGCCATCTATCGTATCGCAGTGGACTTCCATTTGTATGGACTTGCTTCGATTCAGCCATATCTACTCAGTCCTTATAGACGTTGTTAATTTAAAAAGTAATTGCCGTATATTTTAGATTAAAGCTAACTTTATTTAAGACATATTTTTAATATGATATTAACCTTAAAGAAACCGTGCGGAGATTGCGGCGTGAGTCAGCGCGGCCGTGACCTTTGCGCTAACAACTGGCAGGCAGCAAGCAGCTAGCAGCTCGCAATGCAACGGACCCGCAATTTCTATAGAAATGTTTCTATTGAGCTCGCATAAAGGCACTAAATTTACTTTACGATGTCTGTATACCCTGAATAATGCTTGAGAATTATTTAACTGTGTTCTTTATTCTGAGGAACTCGTCGAAAATTATTAGAATAATTTTATATAATAAATAAAAATGTCCGGTGGGGCGGACCGAGCGCACTATTCGCCTATTTGTCGTAAAAATTGTACAAACTGCTTTGAGCCGGGCCACTTTATTTTTAAAATACGTCGCCGTGGGCCTGTACTGTCCTGTCCTATTTATGCAATGACTTCCTATTTTGAATATTTTACTTATCCCTAATATTATAAATACGAAACTGTTACTAGATAGACTCCAAATCTAGGTGTTTGGAGCAAAGATTACAACCTCCAATAGCATATAACTCGACTGTTTACTCCAACTTGAACAAGTCGCTGACAAATGCTAGTAGGAAGTAATTCAGTAACAAGCAAGAATAATTCAATACAATGATATAAAAAGATACTATTCAAATCTTAGTACAACGCTATAGCATAAAGATTGCTTTAAAATTTAGCACAGACATTAAAATCGTGTAGGAAGAGGAAACTGATTACAAGCTATTTACAAAGAAAGAAAATACAATCGAAAAAGTATATTGATGCACGAATAAATGCTAAATATCAAGTACATTCGCATCGTTAATTATTAAAACTACGACGTTTTGATTGCGAGTGTACGCTTTGCACTGCAGTCGGTGACTACACGGGTCTGTGAGACTGACGGGAAACAATTACGTGAGCCCAGTAGTTGGCTGAAGTTCTAATTTAACAATGGCCTACGAAAAATAGACACATCAGTTTCTGGTTCAATAGTTTTCGCTATCTTTAGTCAAATTTAATTTTTAATTCTATCAAAACCCGTACTTGGAGACGGAGACCTTGAATTTAAATTGTTACAGCGCCATCTGTTAGCGTAAAACTATAATTTAGCATTATAATTTTTGTATTACGTTATTGAAAAATTGTTCTATTAAACTTTTTGAACTACATTATCAAATCTAACCCCTATTGCGTGTTTTTTTTAAGTTCAAGCTATGGCATATCATTGACAGTATTACCAGTATTGTTAAAAAGCAATTGCTCTGATCTCGTGAGGATGGCACCGCCTGGTACCACCTCGTGACGTCACCGCAGCCATTGTTTACCGACTGAGGATAAACTGGCAATTAATTATTGCAACCGTAATGTATGCTTTAACAACTTTGTAATAGCGCTCTCTATCGATTATTAATTGAACTAATTTATGCATATAAACGTATCTTACATTAATAGTAATAGCATTATATAAATTCTGTATTAAAATTTAATTATTTGTTGTGGTTCAGTGGATAAACATTTGGCTTCTGATATGGCATGTTGGTAGCGTATCAGAAAACCTTTTTAAAAATTGAACACTCGTTTTTCTTATTCGTAATTTATGGTTACATGAACAAGATTGTATTATAAACAGGGTATTTGTAGATCTAATATATGCTTAGAAGGTCTAATTATGTTTAAAATGTCAGTCTTTTCATACAGAACGCATTTGTGTCGCGAGCAACATGCATAGTGGTCAACTGCACTACGCCTGCTGCGCCCAACTTACATAAGCTCGCGACTATACTTGATGTATCGCTTATTTGACGAACAGGTACAGTTCTGAGAATAACCTTGTTAGCAATATAATATTTTAATAACCACAAAGAGAGAAGACGGGCGTCAAGGGGAATTTATTCCGCGTTTCGACTTATAAGTGCGCTTGCTGGAGACCTAGCTTTCGTTCTCTTACACTTTCCAACATTTTTGTAAAAGAAAAGGACGTGAAGGGGATGTAGCGGGGGATGTGACACATAGGAAAGGGAACTACTCGTTCTGTATTGATTAAAAGTAGGTAACGCATCTGAAATTGCAGGTGTCGATGGACAGCGGTCGCTTCACTTTGCGAATTCCGGTGGCCGCATTCCTTTGTCGCCTTATTAGTATGAAAAAAATGATTAACTCTCTGGTTTATATTCTAATAGTTGTTAAATAAAGTTTTATGGACAATAGTGATCCCTAAACACTCACCTAAGTTAACCTTGTTATGGAATCTTTCGTTGAAATAAAATAATAAAATTCTTAAATAGTTGCATTTAACATTTTTAACGCGAATGTACCCCGCGTGAGTCCCTGAAGGTCATCCTGAAGTATGCAGTACAGTCGCGACCTTTTACTCGTACCTGCCCACCGAAAGAAACAAAATTAATACCATTTGTATTTCAAACAATTATAAACTTTAATGTCTGTGTTATAAAGTTAAAAAATGATTGTCAAAGTTTTTTTGTTTATGACGTATTTTTTTAATCCCTTCAGGTGTAAAGGCTATTGCGCCAAAACGGATTTTTAATTTACTTTTTTTCTTAAGATTTAACTAAAGTACAAGCTAAGCTAAACTCAAAGTACTATACTTATATTATAAATGCGAAAGTTTAGATGGATTTGTTTATAGCCTTTAGGCTATTTACGGTTGAACGTATATCGATGTTTGTCATAGACGTAGAGGGTAGTCTGAAGGAACACATAGACTACTAACTTTTTTTTTCAATACCACACGTACGGAGTCACGGGCGATAGCTAGTCTAATTATAATTATTATGACCCTCAAAGTTCTTTATGTAGTCCTCGATACGACCATCATCACGATATACAATCACGACTTTAATATTATTAAAACGAATTAGTTAATACGAGTATATAACGTGTAATTTACTCTTTGTTTATAGTGGTTTACAATAATGCATATGTAACCACAGAAATTAAGCTTAGTAAGTAGCCTGTGTTCTTCCAGACTAAGTTCTACATTTGTCCCAAACATCGAGATACGTTAAGATTAAGCCGCTTAAAAGATACGTAGTATCATAGTATCAATCATCAATTCAAACTTTTGCATTTATAATATTAGTATGATGATAGTCTATATTTGTCGAAATATCTATGTTCAAATGCTATATTTTTTTTTGTCATAAATTAGCAGATATGTATATTACTATAACCAAAGTGGGTAGGAAATATATGCCCTCGACTGTACTTTTCTTTAGGTTAATGAGTTGTATGATAATTGTATATTAATTACTCTCATGCAACAATTGTGCTATTTCTCTATGTACACCTGAAATACGAAATGATCACTGTAAAATGAGTTTTAAAACAATAGGAGCAAAGTCTAATAAAATATGTTTAACAAAATTGCATTTTTATTCGATTCGTTAGTTGCATGCGACCTCTTAACCTCTTGAAGTATATGAATATTCCAATATATTTTTTTAACGAATTTCTTACTATTATTTGTTGCGAATTTCTGAACGAATTTGAAAATCTCTTGGTACTTTTTGGCGCGCTTATACGTACGTACGCTGAGTCACTGCTTTGTAACTTTTTTTGTAGATTTATAATCATAATAATAAAATACTCAAAAGAATGCAATTCATTCATCCATTACATAAATAAACGTAACTTCAAGACCGAATACGGTTGTAAAAAATGTTCCGAGATCAGAGCGAGGCCGGGTCAGTGAAATCTAATGTGTCTGTTGCCAAAAACACGCAGCTACGTGCGGAATATTACTTAACAGCAACGCACATGCCATCGTCTGCAAACTTAGACTTTTAAGAGACAGGATCCAACTTGTTGCATTACCTTCTGTCAAATAACAACCAACAGTTAACACAAAACTTGCTTGCTTCTGAGCTCATTTTGAAAATCATCATGCACATAGATGATTGGTCTATTTTTACTCTTGCTTGTTCTTTGTTTAGTCTGTTTTTTAACAGTCAAAGTTCGCATCAGCTAACTCGATAATTTAAAATCGCTATTTTTCGATTTAAGAATCGATCAATCTACACAGACATTGTAATCGATTCGTTGACGTTTGAGGTTATCTCAAGATTTTCTATTCGGTTTTGTTGTCTTTGTTCTGACGATGTAATATTTTTAATGATTTAAAAAGATGTTGCACGAATGGTTAGTAACGGATCTGAAATAATGATCATAATAATAACCCTGAGACCTAATTTTAGTCCCTTTTCCTTTCCACCCTTTTCCTTTCCACCCTTTTCTTAAGAGGAAAGGATGGGAAGATAAAGTGGATTTGACGGTGGAGGAGACGCATAGGAAAGGGAAATGTCAGCTTTATGTGCGTCTTCTCCGTCAATTAAGGTAGGCAACGCATCTGCAATTGCGGATGTCTATGGGCAGCGGTCGCTTTCCATTTCGGTGGATTGAGGTGGCCGCTTGCTCGTTTGCCACTTTATATTATAAAAAAAAACTCAATCTTTAGTGTAAGATGACCATGTAATTTTAACACGTATTTGTTTAACGATATTTTTTTAAATAGACCATTTTTACTAGAACCAGTTGGACTTCGAAAACACGGCCTAACTTTACACCGACCTTCGAGCTGACAATACTAACATTATCAAAACAAAGGACCTTCGTTGGTAGTTCGTTGACCAGCTGCCAAGAAAATCGATTGCCAAGACGGAAATATTAGCGTTACTATGACAACGCATTTGTAAACAAAGAAATGCATCCAACAAGCAATGAACTCGAAACATGTAATACACAATGTTATTAATACAGGCAATATGAATAACATCCATTTGCATCGAAAAACATAAAAATCTTTAACTTCGTTAATCTTTTAACTATCGACATTCCCAATTGATAATTTAGGTAAATTGACAAAAGGTTTCTAGAGTTCAGTTTTTAGCTTTTTTAGCATAATTAAAACTATACATTATTCTATCTTTATTTATTTTTAAAGCAATTGCTGGTGTTCGTTGGTATTTGGGCATAAAGACCAATTAGGAACTTTAACTGTGACATGTAGACGTGTCGGCAGTGGCGTGCTTGGCAAGCTGCCGTCCGCGCGGTTCCGGATTCGAATTATTAATACATTTGCACACACCCCGCGACCTCTAGTACACGCGTCTGTCTGTGGATCCATTAGCAGTATACGGTGCATCAATTTGTTTTTTTTTTATTATTATTTCCGCAATTCGTTAATGCCGCTTCTTGCTATGGCCTTTAACATCGTGTACAAAACTGATTAATATTTATACACATATTGGAAGGAACGTTAAACATTTTAACATTAAACTTTTCTGATTGGGAATCTGCAGTTGAACTGACTTTTAGGTTCCATAAAAAATAAGGCGCCTGTAAGTAAGTGCGATACTAAAAATCTAATTAACTTAAATTCAATTTGTACATTAATAGCCTATTTAACTAATAAGTATCGCTACGCCAGATACTATAACATTTGTTTACTTGCAGTAGATTAATTAATTAAATTTAATTACTTAAGAATGTACAAAGCAAATATAAATTACAAACAGGTGTTTTCCGTATAGATTTCCATGACTAGACCAGCGTTGCAATCTGTGACGATTGGAGCGTGCCTCTCGCCTTGTTGTTGGGATCGCAGGCAATCTCCCATTGCATCAGAGCTTTGCAGATTAAACAATTTTATTAACTACATTTAGGCACTGTATTTTGTATAAAAATTACAAACAGGTGTTTTCCGTATAGATTTCCATGACTAGACCAGCGTTGCAATCTGTGACGATTGGAGCGTGCCTCTTGCCTTGTTGTTGGGATCACAGGCAATCTCCCATTGCATCAGAGCTTTGCAGATTAAACAACTTTATTAACTACATTTAGGCACTGTATTTTGTATAAAAATGAAAAGGAACGGAAAATAATCACATAACGGGTTGATATAACAATCATAGATGTACTACTAGAGCAGGATTGAGCTCTTGTAGCAATATTGAAGCCAAGCGAGACCTCAATGACTGTACCATTTGTCTCTTTCTGGCGATGGTGCCCATGTTGAAATATAATTTAAGGACAGTAATTATAAAAATCTTGTTTTTGTTGTCTGACTTCAGCAGATTACTGCTTCAGATGGATTTTTATGTATTATTCTTATCATTAATGTATTTACAAAAAAAGAAACATAATTCTTAATCAGACATTGCTAAATTAAAGTCTTGTGAAGTTTGTGCCGCAAACTAGAATTAGTTAGTCATGCATGGTCACCCGTAATTCTTTAGCAATAAATTATGTTTAAAACTATTACCTGTGAAAATGTAACCCCCATAATACTCGCTTCGGCAAGCCTCCACGACACAAATTCTTCCCATTTTAACTAAAATTCTTCAAAAATATGACGAAATCAAAAAGACTCTGCCATTAACGTCCGAGTCGGAACGTCATTGGGGTTGTTAATTCAGGTGTCCGAAGTACAAACAAATAAAAGGAAACTTGTACGCCAATCGCAAAATTTTTGCGTTAATAAGGTTTTACACGTAGCAACAAGTAATATTGTTTTAACATGTCGGTTATAAATTATTATCAATATTTAGAAACATTTCAGAAGTAATTTTTTTTACTTCATTACATTGCATATTTCGCCTATTTTTCTACAAACAACGAAAGGATTGATATCTGGCAACCCTAGGTCACTGTTAGAAAGGGACACAGCGAACACTTGTAGCCCTCTCACTCGGGTTCAATTTTATAATTTTATTTTGCGTGCAACAAGACTCTTATGCCCTTAGAATAAAGTTTTATTTTCTTTATTTTAACTGCAAGATGAACAGATAGAACACTATCCTGTTGTACGTAGTACTTATTACATCCATGAATACAATGTTTTGACGTTTATTTAACTAAAATAAGTTTTATGTCCTATTCAATTTGGTCGTTTAACATTAGTTACTTTTTAATCTATTACGGTATCAATTCGTGTATTGCTCAATACTTTTAGATCATCACAATATTTCTAATTACTTACTTATAGTACGTACCACGTAATTACTTCTACGTGTTTAAACTTGACGATAATTACAAATACCATTCGCATATTTTATCACGTTCTCTGTAGAAAAAGGAAAACATCTTGTTAAATATTTCCCCAGAAGCGAAAAAAGCGAGATAAATGATAAATAATTAGACCTTTAACGCAATTAAGCGTCTAATTACAAGAAGTAACCATTGCATTTTGCACGGAGGAGCAATTCTATATAAGTTAATAATCACTATTTTATTATTTCAGGCGTCATCAACTATAAAAATCAAAACATTTCCTGATTTTTACAAAATATATACCGTGTAATGTTTTTTCTCATTTAACTGAAACGTGTGAATAAATCTGCGCACGTTCGCGTGCGAGATCTGCCGCCAGCGAATGTGACCTGGATTATGTTTTTAATTACATTCGTTTTGCCAGTACGAATTGGAATTAAATTGAATTTATGCAATAAAGGAAAAAGCACCTGTTAAATCTAACTACTACTATGTTTACATGTAAATAAAAACGGGGTTTTCATCTATGCTGAAGTATATAAGTACATGCTTCTCAGGAATTCTCAAGCTACTACATAAATTTTAAGAAAGGAATTTTCGTCGTTACAGAATTAGGAGCGCTAATAAATTTCCACTTTATAAATCTTAACGTCAGAGGAAATTTTTATAATAATTAATTATGTACACAGATGGTGGAATGATGCTGGGGGGGGGGGGGGAGCGAGGGAAAGCTGATAATAAATTAGGACTTAATTTTATCAACAAACTTAAGTCTCGTTAGGCGCTTTGAGATTTTAATATACTTCAGCAGTTCGTTAATACCTTTGATAGTAACATATTAAGGTAAAAAATTTGTGTACTTTTGTTTGTTATTTTATATGTAAACAGAGCTCAATTGTTTGTATTTACTTATATAAGTTACTTTCGTAAGCCAATTTGTATGTTACGTTTATAATTTCAGCAAAGCAAAATTTAGTTTCGAAACTTTTTGCGTGCTCACTTTAAGCAGGCGCTAGCGGATTTAGTTGAGCATTACAGGTGTGTGTTTAGGACCGATCGTGTTCGCTGGACATTGCGGTAGCTTAAAGCCTTAAAGTATTTAATCAACTTGTACATTTAATATTAAATGTAGTATACTTTCGTTGAGGCAGTATTTTTTATTATACTGACTGTCAGTATATAAAGCGTCTTACAAACGATGTGTAAAGCTTCACGTCAGAGAAACATTTATATTATATACTTAGTATGTGCCAGACTATTCTTCTTGCATTTGAAAACAACATGCATACAGATGTATTATGTTGTGTCTAAAAAGACAAAGAAGTATTCTGAAGATTGCAACATTAAAGAAACTGCCAGATTTCTCTCAGAATTAACTACAATTTAAAAAGTTTGCCAGTTGTAACTCCCTCATCCAGTATTCATGTCGACAATATTGTCACGAAATGTTTTCATGAATATTCATATTATTACTAACAATCTGGCAGATTATCTTCGAACAATTAATTTCCGTTTATACGATTATTATACCATCGAATTTGTTATTCATAATCGCGTTTTATTTATATAATTTTAATGTGATAGTACAATAATACAACGTGTTAATATTAATTAGGACGTGAAAGCAGAAAATGCTGTTGTGTTAATTTTATACTAACTTTCTTCCCCGCAATCAATCTGGAGACAGTAAAGGAAAAATAATAAAACTCGTTAGCGACGGCGACAACCAATGAACAAATTGTAGATACGAAAGACGCTTTAATGGAATTTCCTGTTCGTCTGCGAGCGGACTTTTATTGCAGAATGCTTTAATATCCTACAAAGTCGTCAATGCAACTACACAATCTGTCTCCTAATAAATAAAATTCTCCATTTCTTCTGGACTTTCATCACGACATCTGTTCTGCAATTATTAAGGACTAGCTTTTGCCCGCGACTCCGTCCGCGTGGAATAAAAAAAAACAAAAGTGAGTAGCCTATGTGTTCTTTCAGACTATCCTCTACACCTATACCAAATTTCATTGAAATCCGTTCAGCCGTTTAGGCTACAAACTCGAACAAACATCCATCCATCTAAACTTTCGCATTTATAATATTAGTATGAAGTATGATAATATTCGAGCATTTTATTTATACTACCGTTTCTGTGGAATTAAAAAAAAACTTAGTACCTAAGTAGCTAACATATTACATTTATGACCAACATCTGAGCCTAATTTAAACATCCATCCATCCCAATTTCTGCATTATTTAGTTAGTCTTAGTAAAATGCGTTCGTGTTGTTAAAATTACGAATAACAGTATAAAAATATACTCGTATAACTAGGAATCGATTTAGCAAATTTTAATACTTTAACCTTTTAACCGCTGAACCATCGTATTCTAATAGAAAACAACTCGATCCCAACAAATTGCAAACTAGCGCCACGTCCCGCCTCGCCTCGTCAATATTTAAATTGTCTCCGACGAGGCGGCGCGAGGGTTTTCCTCTCAGGGAACTAAAGTACACGTACATTTTAATTTCAAACTCACAGCAGCATACTAAACTGTTTAGAAAGCCTCGTTAGATATTTCTATAACATTATGTTGTTAAACTTTAGTATAATTATTTTTAAAACTTTTTATTTCTAATAAACAAGAACAATTTGCAAATTATAACATCTAATTTGGCTTTTTGCACGTGACGAATGAAATTAAAATTTGCATGAGGCTTATCAATTTCAAATAATTTGTATATTAAAATTAAATTAATTACTGCAACGCGTATAAATTACTTTGAACATTTTAGTTAATGAAAACGGCGCAGGGTGGCGCGTTGCACAGGGGGAGGGAAGGGAGCGTCAATACATATTGATTGATTGCACTCGTTTGCACTCGGCGTGTTTGCATCGTGTTGTGCTCGCGTGACACGGCAATGATTGACATTTTGTAATACATTCAACTTCTATTGATTTTTTGTATATAAAAGGTTTTTTTTTGCTTTTACTATTAATGATTTATGCTATTTAAATTAAAAAGAACCGGTAAAACTGTCAAATTCATTTTTTTTTTAACATAAATAAACCAGCGCTTGACCACGACTCCACCTAAGTGAAGACGAGGCCGAAGGATAGAGCGCGCTAGCTCAATAAGTACCGATTCACCCTTGTAATACCTTTTTCATAGATACATTTAAATATGTAGCGTCGTATAATACATATGAGATTAGTTTGGTCATAGAATAACAGTTTTACATAAAACACCTATGTACAACTTTACTGTAATTTTCATTCCGATTACGCAAGTCAGGTTGGCCGAGTGGTCTAAGGCGCCAGATTTAAGCTCTGGTTCCCGGTTGGGAGCGTGGGTTCGAACCCCACACCTGACAAACTTTTTTAATTCGTTTTTTATGCTAATCTGAGAAAATTATACAAATAAGAAATCTGAGTTAGTGAATTGTTGTTTTTTCTGTAATATATTTTTCATTCTATAATTTGAAAGAAATTTTGGGTAAACATTTATCATGAAATTGGTCTGATAAATCTAAATTGCAATAATTTTAAGTTATAAAATTAAGCATAGGAACGTCGGAAATGTATACAATTATAATTTATCAGATTGCAATCTCTTGAATTACATTCATTGTGCACGGGCTATGGTCAGCGCTGTGACGTCATAATGCGCTCCATTGTGCAGTCAAGCGAGCGTCTACACTGAATTGCTGCTATTTACCTTATGGTAATGTCCAAGAATTGAGTAATATAATATGCAAACGTTACAACCGATTGTAGCTGCGCAGGTGAGCCCACAGAAAGCGTGCTTGGAGATCTTTCGTCTGTATCTAAAATTGTGGTATGTTCGATACGATGTTCAATGCCGCCAGTAAGTTTGCATAGCACTATACCGTATGGTAATGTTCGGATTATTAAGTACTTAGTCTAGTCTAAGGCCTATTCTAAAGATTCATATTAAATGTTTTATCTACTAATACTTTTGAGAACAATATAATGTAATGTTCTTTTTATATCATGAAATATTACGCAAGAACTATCCGCGTGCGTAATTTCATAATATTAAATAAGTTTCATATCTTGAACAAGAAGCTACTCAACCTGTACTTCAGCTTATTACAATGAAATACGCAAGCGTAGTCAAATGGGATACTTGTATGTACTGCTTCAGAGTAATATTTTGAAGCACAAGTTTGTTCAAGATGTTTGTCGTGCGCAGCCCAGTACATGCAAACTTTATTGCAATATCACGTAGGTTTACTTAAAACTTGAAATGTCTTCAAGTTTTTAATATCTACAACTCGCTGCAATATAAAGAAATGAAGTATCTTTTGAATTAGTCTGGGTTCAGTATGTTATTCACATAATTTTATTGCTTACTGATATTATAAATGCGAAAATTTAGATGGATGCATGTTTGTTAAGAGTTTGTAGCATAAACGGCTGAACGGATCTCGATGAAATTTGGCATAGATGTAGACGATAGTCTGGAAGAACACATAGGGTAATTACTTTTAATTCCATAATATATGTTATATTCCGTTTAACCATGTTGTCATGTATTAGTTAGTTAAGCCTAACATTAACTCTAAAATGTAGTTGACAATTGAATCAAGTTTAATTTAATTGTTCCCATGTTTGAATCTTTAATTAACACTGACAAGTTAGTGATGTGACATACAAACATAACGTACAATATTCGAATTAGATTTGCAGATTACATTTCCAATCGGAATAGAGTACGCAATGCTTTCGTCTGTCTATAGTCGATACACATATTGGCTTAGAGTTTAGACCTTTGACTAAACTATCGCACAACTATTTAGTCTCGCTTTGATTCCTATGAGCTTATATGAATGTGCGCACACTACTTGATTTTTAGTTGTGCAACTAAACAGTTGAATTGGCTGCGAATCAATCGACAATCGCACAACAGTTGTGCGATAATTTAGTCAAAGGTGTGCGCCCGCTCTCATTAAGATTATATCTTATATGTATATGCTTTTATTAACGCTCTTGTGTCTAAAATATATTACACAAATCCAATAGTTTTCATTTTGATTTTACACTGAATTATTTAGAGATGTAAAAGTAAGAATAAATTTATTTTCTTAGCTCGCAGTTTACATCCAGTCTCACGATATTGTTTACAGGAATTATCAATGTTTTAACTCCTAAATCAATTTCTGATCAAACAAGATATAACAAAGAGGTTAGCAAGTTAACTCCGCAGTCTCCGAACTTAGATCACTTCTTATAAACAAAAAGGGATCTATTAATCAATATGATGTGGGCGGAAGATTTTCAACTGATTTTTGCTCACTCACACTGCGGGTCAACTTCATTCGATTTGCCCTTTAACAAACTATAAGTCTTTTTTTAACCGACTTCTCTACAGAAAGAGGTTATCAATTCGTCTGTATATTTTAAGAAGATACTACAACATTAAAATATTTCACTTAACACGTTTACTGCGACAAGAAAAATCATAATACTTCATCTGGTGCGGCGGGCCAAAATGCGCCCCCAATTATATTTCCGCTAGTGCGTGGTAGATCTTTCTAGACCCACCAGCACTAGAAAAGATTAAATTGCTATAACTTTGTGGAAACATAATGTATACATTTTATGTAATGTATACACCTGAGATAATCGTTTCGCACTAGTGAGAGGGACATAGACATAGTTTTCTTCGTCTGCACCAGCTTAAATACCGCGTCAGGCCGATATCGGCCTGTTACGCATTGAGCGTGTTAAATTAAGAAACGTGCCAGATAAGTTTCGAGAAGGAAATAATATTTTTATTTCATAGTTTTCTAGTGAATAGTTAAACAACCTTTGTAAACACTTTTGAATGCATCTTCACTCGACTATGAAAAACTTTACCAGTGTTAAATAGCTTGTTTAAAAGTTTCAAAAGAAACGACTTTAGAATTCAGAAGTACAATTGGCAAGTCAAGTTGTGTCTAAGTTAAAGTAAGTTTAGCCTTTAACGATACTAAGCTGACTGCGAAGAGCTGTTTGTTGCTCGATAACTTAGCATTGCAATCCCGACGCTACGGACTTTACCTGTTCCAGCTTTATTTTAATTAAATCTTCAAATATTACTAGTATGGCATTTCTAAGTTACATTTAAACAATTTCTAGCTACTATCAGTATTTAAGATGACAATAGTCATTAGTACGAACTTCAATTCAAGTATTTCATTGTGCCACTTTCTTAAATAAGCTAAAAGAATGATTCAAAATGTTTTGTTACCAGTTAAAACTGCAATAAATCACACGTATGACGTAACGCCATTCAAAATACATCGGATGTTTTAAGTTGAAAATTAAGCTGACGGCTTTGCTTATGTTAACTAATCGCTGCTTAATTCTGACCGCGAGGGTCGTGTGAGGGCTCGGAGGATCGCGAAAACAAATGACAAGCTACACTTTACTCCAGACGAGAGACATTGACCACAAGGATAACATATTAAATAAGTACATAAAGTTAAATAAGTACATGTTGTAGGCTCTGAAACTACTAAACCGATTTCGAATGTTACGTCCTTAGAAAGCTAATTAAAGTAATCTTTTTCACTAACTAACATCGGTGGGACACCAACAGGAAGAGTATGTATGTATATTCTTTACCACCTAGGCGAATCTGGGGCGGATCGCTAGTTTATCTCTAAAATAATCTTTATACATTGGATGATCATTGCATTTATATTTGATTCATTGGAACTTTGATGAAATTTTAATTGATTGAATTAACGCGTTCTTTCGTTTAGGGGATAAATATAAAAATGGCGTATAAAATTGATATTAATATCGCTTTATCTTGACGATACATCTTGTATGAACACAAAAAATATAATATTAAACAGAAGGTGCGGGATCGAACACGCGCCCGACGCATTAGGCGGGCAAAATGTCTTCCGGGCGCGTTGCGCTCGTGATAAAAAATAACTTTGTGACCAAACTGATGCGTCCTTTATTTAATATAAACGAGCTGAGACATTTTCATGATAACAAATTTTATGGAAACTAAAATTAAAGAAGCTAGCAGATAAGGTTAATCTCTAAATACAGTTACTATCCTAGCACATCTCCCCTACCTCAAACACACGTTACGTCATCAGCCTTTAACTGTCCACTGGATATGGCATTCCCCAATACCTTCAACAGAATGCGGTCCACCTTTCGCATCTAACCGTCCACCTAGGAGAGTAACGTGTCATTTACATGAGTTAAGAGTGTCAATCGCAATGGTTATTAGTCATTAGTCGTTAAGTATAACTTTTCGTTTGTGTCTATATTTTAGTGACTTTAGATACAAGATATAAGACAAAGTTTGTTTTGTCGTCGACGTCAACGCCTACAACTTACGCCCAATAACATTAATTTATCACGACACTACATCACGTTGATTAATGGCGGCTGAGTTATGGCGGGAATATTAAATGTTTTGCTAACCGTACTGCCGCACTCGAATACTTTGAATATTAAACTAATAACTTTTTATCAAGAAGAATAGAACAACACAATTACAAGACTAGATGGAAAGTTAAATCTTTGTTCTCTAAGATTTTAAGTTAATCTTCCCTTAATTGTGTATTTCATAAAACTTTCATAAACTAGCAAGACTTTTAAACGGTTTGTGAAAAGACCTAAGAAAGTTTAAGCATAAATTTATTTTACTACAAATTATGCTATATTCTGTATTTATTGAAACACTAGCTGTTGCCCGCGACTTCGTCCACGCAATATTAAGATAAAAAAGTAGCCTATAATATGCCCGTCTATGTCAGTTACCCTTCAATACATCATCTTTCTGAAATCTGGAATTTTTCTTTTAATATTACAAACAGACACACCAATTTTATTATAGGTATAGATTTAATATATTAAATTTACCGACTTTTATTCTTAAAAGGAAAGGTTTGGACGATTCTAGAAAGTAATCTCGTTAAATTTAGAAAATGTCCAGTCTTTAGGAAGCGGATGCAATCACATTTTCCAGCCGCGTCCTACCAAATACGTTTTACCGTCATAACCAACAAATATTATCAAGGAAAATGACGAAAGAAACATAAATGTTTGACACTTTTTGAAACGTAATAATAGAATTAACTGTCTTATTAAACAATTCAAAAAATACCGTGAATCTTGCAAATATTCGTGAAAAATCCATCCACAAAACTAAATAAAAAATCAACAAGAATTTATCACTGCCCTACATGCCATTGATTAATGGACCTCTAGTTTTATTTATAAAAAAAGGGACGCAAAGTTTTCGAGGCGACAAACTTTAGTTAAGGCGACGTCGACACAAATTGATAAATCTTATTTATCGACTAAAGTGACACACTACCAATCAGGAAGTCGAAACAACTATTAAGTTTAATAGAGGAAAACTGTCTTTGGCATCAATTTCAAATTACATATTAAATGTGTTACTAATATGGTTACTCTATCACATAATTTAAAATAACCAAGTTAACACTAAAGAACTGCTTAAGCGCTCATTAAAACACTCTGAGTTTATCAGCAGATATAATCTTCTTCATAAAGGGATAACTCTTTGGAAGTTCAGCGATCATTAGCTTGCACTCTTGAGACCGCATTTTCTGCCGACTCTTTGCAAACCACTGACGTAGGTTTTTGAGCCAGAATGTTCTAAAGAACATAAATCCACAATATAATTTCATACTAATTAAGGTCGATAAACAACAAAGGGTTGATTAAATTAATTTGTGTAAGCAAGAAATAGCTGAGTACAAAGTTCAGGTTATGAGTAAATAGCTAAGCGGTCGCCTTAATCTGCTTAGCAGTTTAGCGGATGCTTTGATGTCGCCGCGACACCGACTGACTGCGAGCTACCGATGCTGACTGCAGTATCTTCATTCATCTCATTGAATAACCTTACTACTAAAGGGTCAAGAATTATATTAGGAACATTATAAAAACCTACATTTAAATGAATGAATATGTATTTATTGCCACAAAATAGGAATTACATTAAAGGACTTATTCTAAAGAAAACACAATTGTGGCAAAAGGTAGCCAGCTCAGCGTATGCAGGATGGACTAAGCCGTCCTGCGCTGATTTTCAGCTGGCTTCTTCGCACTCAAGTAACATATAGCTTAATTACTTGACGTGTATAAAATATGGTACTAGTATATCAAGGTGAGTATATTTATGGAAGTGTACCGAACATGCAGTAGTCTGGCCGCAAAGAACAATTACATGGTCCATTGCGCCAGCTGGCTCACCACAGAATCGAACCCGACCGCGCAATTAGCTGGACTTTTCAATTAGCTCACATATGACGAATCACTCGCTCTTTTTGCATGATTTAAGCTAGATAGACAAGTGTACTAACAAAATCTATATTTTCTCAATGCCTAGTTTGCAGTAAGAGTAACTAGTAATTGAATAACAATTATTTTCATAACTAAAACGTGTTTGAACAACAAAAGATTAGTCGAGTATGAAATTATAAAGTTATGTAACTAGTATGGTCTTAACTGCTTTTTGGAAGTAAGGTAAGTGTACCAATAATTAATATATTACATTTACCGACTTTTATTCTTAAGAGGAAAGGTTTGGACGATTCTAGAAAGTAATCTCGTTAAATTTAGAAAATGTCCAGTCTTTAGGAAGCGGATGCAATCACATTTTCCAGCCGCGTCCTACCAAATACGTTTTACCGTCATAACCAACAAATATTATCAAGGAAAATGACGCAAGAAACATAAATGTTTGACACTTTTTGAAACGTAATAATAGAATTAACTGTCTTATTAAACAATTCAAAAAATACCGTGAATCTTGCAAATATTCGTGAAAAATCCATCCACAAAACTAAATAAAAAATCAACAAGAATTTATCACTGCCCTACATGCCATTGATTAATGGACCTCTAGTTTTATTTATAAAAAAAGGGACGCAAAGTTTTCGAGGCGACAAACTTTAGTTAAGGCGACGTCGACACAAATTGATAAATCTTATTTATCGACTAAAGTGACACACTACCAATCAGGAAGTCGAAACAACTATTAAGTTTAATAGAGGAAAACTGTCTTTGGCATCAATTTCAAATTACATATTAAATGTGTTCCTAATATGGTTACTCTATGACATAATTTAAAATAACATTAAAACACTCTGAGTTTATCAGCAGATATAATCTTCTTCATAAAGGGATAACTCTTTGGAAGTTCAGCGATCATTAGCTTGCACTCTTGAGACCGCATTTTCTGCCGACTCTTTGCAAACCACTGACGTAGGTTTTTGAGCCAGAATGTTCTAAAGAACATAAATCCACAATATAATTTCATACTAATTAAGGTCGATAAACAACAAAGGGTTGATTAAATTAATTTGTGTAAGCAAGAAATCGCTGAGTACAAAGTTCAGGTTATGAGTATATAGCTAAGCGGTCGCCTTAATCTGCTTAGCAGTTTAGCGGATGCTTTGATGTCGCCGCGACACCGACTGACTGCGAGCTACCGATGCTGACTGCAGTATCTTCATTCATCTCATTGAATAACCTTACTACTAAAGGGTCAAGAATTATATTAGGAACATTATAAAAACCTACATTTAAATGAATGAATGAATGAATATGTATTTATTGCCACAAAATAGGAATTACATTAAAGGACTTATTCTAAAGAAAACACAATCGTGGCAAAAGGTAGCCAGCTCAGCGTATGCAGGATGGACTAAGCCGTCCTGCGCTGATTTTCAGCTGTCTTCTTCGCATTCAAGTAACATATAGCTTAATTACTTGACGTGTATAAAATATGGTACTAGTATATCAAGGTGAGTATATTTATGGAAGTGTACCGAACATGCAGTAGTCTGGCCGCAAAGAACAATTACATGGTCCATTGCGCCAGCTGGCTCACCACAGAATCGAACCCGACCGCGCAATTAGCTGGACTTTTCAATTAGCTCACATATGACGAATCACTCGCTCTTTTTGCATGATTTAAGCTAGATAGACAAGTGTACTAACAAAATCTATATTTTCTCAATGCCTAGTTTGCAGTAAGAGTAACTAGTAATTGAATAACAATTATTTTCATAACTAAAACGTGTTTGAACAACAAAAGATTAGTCGAGTATGAAATTATAAAGTTATGTAACTAGTATGGTCTTAACTGCTTTTTGGAAGTAAGGTAAGTGTACCAATAATTAATAGTTTAGTGTCATTAAAGGGCTATTTTCTTGTTCAATTTTCTTCCAACATTAGTAGAATTTTTTTATAGTTAAACCTTTTAAGCCAGTAAATAATTCAGTTCATGCAACCTATCTTGTACCTATTTTATTACTAAACAAGCTGTCGCCCGCAAACTTAGTTAGCGTAGAATATTCCCGTGTGCCTCCTTTTAACAGCGACCTTCCAGTCAAAGTCCCGTCCAAATCGGTCCACTAGTTCCAGAGATTACTGAAAAATGATTCTATTTTCAAGTTACAAAATGTAAACACGAATAGACAATGCGAGGTATAAACAATAAAAACTAAAGGCGTCCCCTAACGACCGGTTAAATCTTCATTATAACAGCTCGTTAACTTTAACTGTTCGTTACGCGTGCGTTATGTTTTATTCAGTGTAACGGCGACATTCATTTAACACGGTTGTTGTTACATAAACCAGCTGTCGTACAAATTGCAATAAAAATACGCTCTCAAAGTAACCTTATGGGGTGATAAGTTTCTCGCAATTTGCATAAGACAGCAAGCAATTATAGGACTCTACGTATGACAAGGATTGTGTTAATGTAAAAAAAAAAGACTAAAAACTGCCAAACTGTAAAATGATTACTAATGCTGGGTTGCTGTAGTGTCCATTTATTTTATCATTACCTAATGATTCATTAATGTTAGGTTGACTTAAGTTTTAACAATGGAAAACTCTAGTTAAGTAGTTCGGAAACGTATACTTCATGAAGTTATTTAACCAAAATCACTAATGAATGGTTAAATATAGCTGGGAAACCGGCCATAAACCGTTCACGACTAAACAATTCTTAATTGATATCAAAAGTTAGTGTATACTTAAATGATAGAATTCAATTAAATTTGTAGTAAAAAGTAACTCGATATGTACGATACTAAAATAGCTTGATTAATAAAAAATGTCATATAGCGTGGTTCGTTAAAACACAGCTTTCTTAACCTTCGAGCTCTTCACAAGACGAGGAGACTATTGAGGCAATATTTTAAGCGGAGAGCAATTCCCGAGGACAAGTGTCCCCCAGGGCGCTGAATCCAATTAAACCTGTCCACTGTGGAATTTACCGGCCTCTACACAGCTACGATATAAGAATAACCGACTAAGGGGTTCTAATACTTTGTTAGTGTTTTAAATTCGATTACTACATCGATATTAAAACTTACATAGATAGGACAAAGTCTAAACCAGTGTTTCTCAACCTTTTTTTTTTGCGGCACATATTTAACGAATTTTTTTTAATCATTTTCTTACATAAGTCGCTATTCTTTTTATATTCAACAATTCTACCTTTGAACTTGTTTCGAGAACATTCTTTAGTACATTTAGAAGTAGATTCGAAATGTAGAACGTTCCAGAAAAACGGATGCGCAACGAACGCTTGCTATTCGAAGTCGACGAGCCGTGCCGCTTGATGTCGCTGATGTCGCCAGCTTACGGTCACTGGGCTGCATGTAAAGCATAAAAGACTTGAAAATGGCATAACTGTTAGCATTTAGTGACCTATGTTTTGTAAATATTACAGTAACAGTTTATGTCAATAGATAAGTGCAATACGAATACAAAATAACACATAGAAAACGTAGTAAAGAAATCTTTTGTTCCAGATTTGGATAAATGACTACCAAATATTTGTATTACGACTAGTACACTGAAAAAAATCATTAATTAATCTTTACAATTTTACAAGATACTTGGTGTCCTAACAAATATAAGACTAAAAAACAAAAAGAATCCGTCAGTACACTCAACTTGATTGAAAAATTCTAATCCTTTCAACTGCTGATATTTTACGGTTTAACCTCCTTATTTATATCAGAAACAGCCTCCATTCTGCTGTGAATGTTTTTCAAACAAAATTGACTTTTGCAGTTCTTAAAAATCCTGCATTTCCGTTACTACTGATGTAATGAGTTTCAGCCACTTAATATCTGTACAAGCGATTGCTCATTTCTCTCTTTAATGAGATCCTCCTTTTGAAATTCGGAAAAACGTAGTTGCAATACTTCGTTACAAGATGATTTTACATTGTAATGACGCTAATATAATGACTAGAACTTTATTATAGTAAGAAAATTTAATTTAAAAGCGTTTTTACCAAAGTGTCCACTCTATACATTCCTTATTCTATGAGTCCAGCGCAGTTAATAAAGCCACAGACAGGCTGCGTGGTCTATCTCTGCGATCACGCTCGAGGCTCGCCGCTCAACAAACAGCGTGTTATCTCCGTTCTTGGCAAGCACAGATTGTCTGTCGCCAATGTCTCTGTTGTTTACTTAATCTTTGATCTAATATTGATGTTACGTCACTATTTAGCTTAAATGTATGTAGCTATACGGTAATGATGGGCACCCCAAAATGTTTAACTAAATATGAAATCTCTACACAATCCGGTAATGTATCACATACGATTAGAAATAGCTATCAAACTAGTCGAAGATGAAGATAATAAATTCGTCATCTATATTAAAGATACTGGTACAAAACGATTTTTTATAACACGCTTAATACCTGGCTTGCAGCTTCATAACAGGCAAGTTAATGCCCTGCGCTGCCGCGAGATGAACGGACATAAGCCGCGCAAAGCCGATTACAGCGATCCAACTTCATAACGACTCTTGTAAAATGCGGATAGAACAAGAAAAATAAAAGCAAAGCACTAAAAGAAATTAATTAATATTAAGGAGAAAAACAGAATAATGTATTTATTTTAGCCGCCATTTTTAAATTGGGACCTAAACGGGACGTCCTCTTTTATTTGCATTTAGTAGTTGTCAACTTCAATTACGATATTTCTTTTAATTATTACCATAATTTTTATTCTTATAATGAAGCAGGCTAGGTTAATTTGTAACCTAGACGTTAAAACATGTTGGGTAAATATGTAGCACGACATTGTTAAAATGATTAGATGCGCAAACACACACAAGAAACTTCAGCAAACAGCAGCTTAATTATAAAAGCTTGTCACAGATAATACAATACTAGAAGGCTAAGGGCCTGTCCCACCACTGGCTGATAGAGCCTCAGATAGCTTAAAAAAGACGTCACTGTCAGATAAGGTAACTAAATCCGATATTTTTATCACATATTTTACACGTTGGATTGTTATCAGACAATTTACAATTTGTTGGACAAGCCCTAAGAATTCATTATTTTTTCTAGAACGTTTTCTAGGCTATTTAAGTTTGTACTAATTCTTCTATTTTCCTGTTGATTTGCTATATTCCTATTGCTTATAGCCGTTTTTTTTCTACTTAACTATAAAATATAGATGTTACAGTTCAGGGGGAATATATGGACTAACCCAATTTAACTAACTATCCATATAAAATCTGTAATTGGAGCAGTTGGAATGCGTATAACTATCGGTCGGTTTGGCTCGCTCCGGCAATACACTAATGGATACAACTCGGCTGCGAATTTCTGACACAATTATTCGTCATTCGCATATCAACTCAATGCACCCGTGTCGTGTGCAGTTGAATTGGGTTTGCAGAATGTTGAACATTAAAGAAAAAAAAACATAATTTGTTTAGGCGTAAATGTTTTTTTTTTACTGGCCTATATAGCAATAGGTCTACTATGCCAAAGGTGTGGTGATATCCATATTATTAGTAAATCAATATTTCTTTTCTCATTTAGGTGTGTTTAAAAATAAAAGATTTTAATTTAAAAAAAACACATTTGTCAGGTGTGGGGTTCGAACCCACGCTCCCATCAGGGAACCAGAGCTTAAATCTGGCGCCTTAGACCACTCGGCCAACCTGACTTGACATCCAGACCTTTATATTGCTATCACATTAATAATGAACTAATATATGGTATACAAGTATAGGGAAATGATTTACCCGGTGTGTTTCCCGTTGGGCCGCTCCGCCTACCAGTCAATCGGTCCAATGGGATATTTTCCATTGATTCGATTCATTCTATGGGTTGGATGCGCCCAACGAAAAGCACCCGCTACACTTATGGTAAAAACAAAAATTATTAAACAAAACTTAAAGGCAATAAAATAGAGGATTTAGATTGTGCCACTTTCAAGACAGGACTTGTGAATTGAAAGCGAAATGCTGACTATAAATGGAATTTAATACATGTCACTACGGAGCGTAGTGCCTCCCCTCCCCTCGCGCCTTACCCTCCCCTGGTATATCCAAATTATCCAAATTCCATCTGTTTCCGAAAACGAAGAGCTTTTGAGTAATTTCAAGGCGAATCTCCGACGTTATTAAGACTTTCAATGACTCCTAGCACGAGAAGAGGCGAATATTTGCTGAAAACTTGACATTTTTGCTTTACATGAAAGTTGTTCACGATTCACGAGGAATTGCTAAAGATAAATATACGGTAAAAGATTAATTGCAAATACATAACGGAATATAAAATATATTTAAACGTTCTTAAAATATAGGAATAGAAATATAGATTGTCCGGCAGTGGGAATTCAGTATATTCCCTTTTTTAAACAATATCGCCCGCTTTCTATTTATTTTTCCATCAATGTAAACAGAGTTGTTATTCATGTAACATAATCGAATGACACGTTAAAAAACAAACGATGCGTAACTGACGGCGCGACAGGTGTGCTCTACATTGTTTACTGACCTGTCACCTGTCGCCTGTCGCCTATACAACGAATAGCATAATGTGCACAGTGTAGCTCAATCTATTACAATTAATAAAACAAAAATAACAATAGAGGTTATAAAAATAGCAAGCTATTGTTAAGCTTATAGTAAAACTGATAATTTTTATGTCTTATTTCGACTCACAGCAAAGAAATCACAAAGTGCCCTCTGTTATTAAAAACAAAACTAAGATGTATTTTTGCAGTTATTAGAACGATATTTTATCTAGACCAGACGTTTCCTGTGCAGGATTCAATTTTATACGTCCGTGATGAGATTTATTGTTATCCGGTCAACACAATACAACTGTTTGATGGTCGACTTTCTGCGCGATGTACCTTTTACTACAGAATTTTATATCTATTATCACTTCGAAATTTAATTTCTGTACAATACGATGCATTAACTATGTGTGGAGTCCGGCATGTTGTTATATTTGAGGTTATAACTTTAGTTATCTTAGATCGTAGGACACGAGGGAACTTAGTCGAAACGCATTCTATTTTGTTTGATTCTCAAAAGTATCTTTTAAGAATTACTGTAATTATTTGATAGAATTTTGTATATTGAAGAAAATCTATTTCATCTAAAAACAAAAGCTAGAAAAACAGTAGCTTATTTTACGAAAAGATAGCTTGAAATAGGAAGGCCAAATTAAGTATTAGAATAAGAAATTAAACTCGACACACCATTCATATCAGAAGATGTATTCATTGAATTCCTAAAAATAATTCAAAATCGTATAATTGTTCTTGCATTTATTTTTACTTTCTTCTTTGTACGTGCTTCTCTTTGATTTCTATATCAATGTAGCCGCTGCCCATGCTCTCTCCAGTTACATAAGTGGTATTCACGCAGATCCTGCCTTTCTTCAGCGGTAGGGAGACGGGCACATTTTCTATAGGAATCGTAACATTCTCCACGTGGTATGTACCCTACAATATCAAGATTGCTAATATAAATGCAGAAATATTATAGAAATAAATTGCAGAATTGTGTTAAAGATGAAATGATTGTGAAAAAAGTAAATCCGAAGCATACAGCAGGAAAAGGACAAGCCCCCTTAAAGGTTCCTTTCTTAATGGAGCTGCCGAGGAAGGTGTCCTTGTTGAGCAAGTCGCAAAGCCTGTAGTGCAGCTCGAAGAATGTCCGCTTGTAAGTATTGCCCGAAGACTTGTAGAAGAAAATGTCCACCTTGCAACGGAGCACACGTCAGTATTGCAAAAAGTAACATAGATAAGAATGTACAAGAGATTCAAATCACATAAATTTCATCATTCACATTTCCTTAAACAACCTAAAACCTTTATGTCCAGGAAGAAATTACGCTAGCGGCTTACCAGATCATCATCAAGAGATCAACTGAATAGAGATTTGCCGAGCCGTTAAAAAAAATACAGAAGAAATGAATCTATAGCCAAAGATGAAATTTACCAAAATTCTATTATCTAAAGGTATTATGGAGTCTCCATGGCCGCTGATGTAATACTTAGGGTCGTCACGACTGTAGCGACGGGCTGAAGCATTAAAAAAAGATACGTACTTCTTGTTGTAATACAAAACCACTGGACGCTCCAAGCTTATATACTTGATCTGAAATGAAACATTTTATAGTATCAACCATAAACGCCGTTAATAAATTAAGAGTTTCCTAGCAGACTCATCCATAGTAAACCAAATTTATGTATTCACTACCTAACTTTGTTGTTTTCCGTCAGTCTGTCTGCACTGTCCGTTTTGTCAGGAACAGATCCCATTAAACCCATTTTTATAAACTTACTTTTTCCATTCTACAGAGAGTAAAAAATATTATGAACAAGTTAAGTCTCCATAGCTTGGATACTTTTCGGCTCCGCATATCGACTTGTAATAGCAGTATTCTAATGAAATGTTCAAATTATTTCGATTTGATCATTTCATTCAGATTTGAAATCTGGTGGTAATTTTATTCTATAAAGTAAATTACCCAAATTACAAATAATAACCTTGGCATACGAAGCACACAACATTCATTAAATATTATGGTATCGTGGGCGATCACTGGTTAATTCGTTGTAAAAAAATTATATTATCTGCGTGGATAAAAGGTGTAACCCTTGTATAAGTAAGTCTTTTCCTAATAGTGTTTTATAAAACTAAACTATGAGAAATTTACTTCCCGACATTACATTCAAAGTTTGGATGGATGAAAGTTTGTTACTACGTAACTTCAAAGTAGCTTAACGACTCTCGATGAAGCACAGATGTACACAGCTTTTTTTAGTTATGCGCGGACGGAGTCGCGAACAAAAGTTATAATAGACTTTGTCGATGAAAGCTAAAGATTCGATTAAGCTTGGAGTGGTCGCATATGTGAATGCGCTTTTTCTTGTGTTCTTATATGTATTTAGAAAAAAATATATGTTTTTGTCACTAAAGGACGCAACGCATCACGTCGGCAGGTCATTAAATTGTAGAATACGGATACGGATTCCGGTCGATAGGTAGAAATTATCACCACCTGTTTTGGAAAAAAAAAATGTCAGTTGTCAAAGTGTGATCGTTTACGTCAAAGCCTGTCAAATGTCAAATAACAAAATAAATGCGGTGTATAAACTGTTTTGTTTTATTTAAATGAAAATAATATTTTAATATGCGATGGAACGAAACCGTTACATTGGAATTCGTAAAGATCTATTTAAAACACGAATGTTTATGGAATCCTTCACATCCAGATTATAAGGTAAAATTTCAAAGAGAGAAAGCCTACGCGAATATTGCGTCCGAATTTCAACTTTCTACGATGAAAAGTTTAAGTATTCCTGAAATAAAGATTAAAATAAAAAATTTAAGAACTACATACATGCAACAAGTGCACAAGATAATCCAGTCTTCGACTCCAGACTGCATATACGAGCCATCCTTGATATGGTTTCATGAAATGGATCAATATATGAAAAACATTCCTACAAATAGACATTCTACTTTATATGATACTGTAAGTACTTAAATATTTCACAATTCAATCTATGTATGTCATAATTCATCAAAATCAGCAGATTTAAGAGTGGAAACATAACAATCTGACTAAAGATTTATTAAATTCATTTCAGACTCAAGAAGCTTCTGAAGTTGACTCATCCTGCCACATATGGGTCGAAGATCTCCCAAATGACAATACAGAGGAATCTGACGCAAATCCACTAAATCCAACTGACACAGAATATGATACTCCAAAACCCGGAGCTTCATTGCATATAAAGAAAGAAGCAGATGATTCCTCTCAATCATTTGACAAAGTCAAAAAGAAGAAAACAAAACACCAATCTTCTGAACATGATTACTCAACAGATTCAATGTCAGAATCTGTTGCTTTAGAAGATGAGTTTGACATTTATGGTAAATATATAGCTGCACAACTCAGAAATATGGATTTGCATAAAGCATTGCAACTGCAGTTAGAAATTAATAACCTTGTCGGTAAAGCTAGGATTTCAGAAGTTTCAAATGAGAGTTGAAAACATTACATATAGTATTTAGTTTTGTAAATATAACAAGTGTTTATAATAAAATTAAAATATTTGTTTCATGGTATTTCCCTTGTTCTATTTACTTGTAATTATATATTTTTTTTTATTTCAAAGTAAGCAATACCATTAAATATTTGATAAGTTATTTGTGTAATAAATATTTAAAATGTCCTGAATTTGTCTCAATTATGTTCCTAATTTTAAAAGTGATGTAATAACTGCGGCTAATGGTTTTCAAACCAAAAGCAAGTTTAATTATGATGAAATCAAGAAATTAATTAGTGAGTGGTACTGGTAACAAACCTGGCGGCGTTCAGTGGCGGCCGACTTGACGGCAATCGGTCTGTCATGGTCCGAGACCAAACGCAGAGCCCAGGACAGAGCCAGCTGGCGGCGTACTGTGAACGCCCTCTGCCCCACTTTGGGGACATAGGAAAAGAAGAGAGAAGAGAAACTGGTCCCAATATTCAGATGCAATCGCAGAAACAATATACCTTGTAGTAGTTTATTGTATATATCTAATGGGCTACAATCTTTCCTTATTTTTTCTTTGTGTTGAAAATCACAGTGCTGCAATTATTTAGAGTAGGTGGCTGTGAGCTGGTAATATCAATTCAAATGTCAACTGTCAATGTCATTCACGTCTCATAATTTTGTCATATTCGATTCGCATTAGAATTTTTGTTTTCTCATAATAAATAATAAACATTACAAAACGGAATTACCAGACATGTTAAATGATCATTATGAGGTGGGATGAAAATGAGACGTACCAATTTGTGAAACTTTATCTCAGTAAAAATTGCTTATGGAACCCGAATTACGAAAAGCATAATCTGAAAGATGAACAAAAGAAAGCGTATAAAAAGATTATTGAAGAGTTTATGTCCCTTACTGGGATACAACTCAATGAATATGGAGTGAAAATTAAGATAAAAAATTTACGGTCGACATATTCGCAAGAAATTAATAAAATACGGACACGATCAGGACCAACGTCTAAATACACGCCTACTATCAAGTGGTTTGCGGATTGGCATCGATGTTTCCAAAGCATTTCTAGCAAAACGGATATTGATACAGTTTATGATGTTAGTGTGTTATTTTTATCTCGTTATTAGGCTTATAGATTTCTGAATACTTTTATTTAGGTTTTTATTTACTTAGTTTATAATTAATTTCTAAAAAGGTACATCTATATGTTTTCATTACAGGATCCCACCAGTGAATCAGACAAGCCATGGTTAACAATTAACATAGACCGGAGTAATGACGAAGGAAACATAGATCCTTTTGCATCTGACAGCCAGAATTACAATTTTGAAACAAATTCAAAATGTATCAAAAACAAGAACAGTAGAGTTACATTATGTAAGAAAAAGAGAAAGAAAATGAAATTAGTCAGTTCCGGTATACAGAAAGACAGATTACGAAGTAGTGATGCAAGTCTGACATCTAAAGAAGATGAGTTTGATATATATGGACGGTATGTTGCATCACAGCTACGACAGATGGATATACAGAAGGCTCTACAATTGCAACTTGCAATACAGAACCTGATGAGCGAGGCTAGGATTGCAGACTTAGATGAAATGTAGAAAGAAGTAAAACTGTTCATTCTCATTACTTTGATATCAGCAAATAATGAAATTTAATGTAATACTCAATACTGTTTCTATGTTATAAATTGCAATTATTATATAATAACGTCATTAAAATCTATATTATTATTCGATTTTTAAGATTCTGTATGTTAAATGCACTTTTAACTTATGTTTTTAATGAAGAAATACTGAAAAGACATTTAAATTTCTAACAGCCTCTTGAATGAAAGGCTATGCTTACACCAAATTTTAATAAAATTTTACATCTGTCTGATTGTAAGCTGCACTTCAAAATAAAGTATTTGGGCTGTAAGTCATATCCTCAAAGTACTGTTTATGATAATGGGAAAGGATTACGGTGAACAAAATTAATATACAAAAGAAACTGCAAGTCTGATTTTTATTGCTGTTACAGCATCCGTTTACAATATAAACAAACATTTATCGCTTACGTTTCACTAGTGACAACTCAGATCGTTTCGATTGTACCAAAGTATTTCCCAAGTCCGGGGTACATTTTAATGAAAATATACATTGCTGCCTACGCTGTTGACACAGTCGACCACGTCAAAATAAAGAGTCAGTGGGTCGCATCCAAATCTAAAAACTAGATTAAGTACTTCGAGAGTTCAGAGTCTTTAAATAAAAAAACGGAAGTCTGACTTCAAGGGCAGTGAATTCAGATTGTAAAAAAAAAACTAAATGTCTAAAAAAAAACTTAGATTATAAATAACATTAAAAGGCGGCAAAAGGCGCGTGAGCTACAACAAACATGACCACGCAGCCTCCTGCACCTAGGGTTTAAGACTAGAGTTGACAATGTTACAATCTCAATAAAATACAACAACTTTATTGCTATATCCCATGTGCGTTTACTCTGTGATGTTGGCACACATTAAAATCGTCAATCAGTGGGCAATAGATTTAAAAAATCACAGATAGACCAAAGATGTGAAGATTTATAACCACAATAGTCTGTATCAACTATTAATCACGAAATCACACTTAAAGAACTCGATTTGAACATCAAAAAAAATGCATATCATCACCATTATGACAAAAAATTTAACTTAAATACTAGCCATTTGCGATTGTTTCTGACAATTTGAATAAAATTAATTAACATGAAAAAACATTGTGTCATTGTGTTTTACATATTGAAACAAAACGAAATTCAGTAATGACTATGAACTTAAAACTATGAAGACTTCAACAGTATATAAGAAAAATATAGTCAAATATAAAAACTGAAACTATTAATTAAATCCAAATGTTTTTTTCTTACAAATAACACCAATTGGCAACACTTTGATTCTGAATTCAAAAGTAAAACACAGTAATTAATTTTGTCTGTTAAAACACAATTCAAACAATTTACAGATCCATGATACATGTATTGACTTGTCTTATTTTCAAAGAGAGTGAGAGAGATGGAAATATATTTCATACATTTTACATTGAAAACGTCAACCAAACATACACAGCGCGGTGTGTAACCGCCTTTACAGCGAACACATGGGAATACAACTTATTACAAATGAAGACAAACTATGCTATGTTATCAGTTCAAAGAAAAAAAATGCACACAACTTTAATTACCTATTACCAATGTTTTATTATAATTTTTTGTACTTTTACTATAGAAGATATTTTAGTAATGGAAATTAACAATTATTTGGATAATTTCAGTATCTATTATTATGAAAATTGCATTGTTTTTCAATAATTATTTAACAAGTATTAAAGTTGCGTGCACAAGACGCCTGCTAATCAGTCAAAGACAAAAACAACTGTCATGGTGCGACAACTGTCATCACGTGTCCGAATTTTTTAATTTTTATTCTTAACAAATTTTTAATCAACAAGAAATTCGTGTCGCATTTAGCGCTCACATTAAAACCGACAATTGGACTAAAGTCAATAGAATAAGAAGACTCAGATCTATATTTTGTACAATTTATCACATAAAATTTAAAAGAACACGCTTTCACTAGACCGCAGCAGCAATATATGCAACGATGGAAGGATTCTACTGATTTGTTGCTTAATCAAATTATATTCAACACAAGAAAATATCGGTTTGAAATATCGTTGGCTCCTACGTAGAGTATCGTAAGCCAGAATATTGAGATTTACACCTTTTGTTTTTTTAAATAATTTGATAAATACTAACTTTGAGTAAATTTGAAAGTAACAGACTACAGACAAATAAAAATATGATTATTATATAGCTAGTGTTATTATAAATGTATGGAAATGACAATAATATTATATCTATCATTTTTGATTCGTAATTATATAAAATTAGTACTGCCTTGCAAAATTTGCATTTCAAACATATGATAATTTACGTAAGAGCCATTGATATAAGCCATCACGACCTTTGTTATAGAGTAGACAGAACAACTAGACTTTATTTCAACATATTTCCCAAGCCTTATTGCTCTGTGGCGTTAAAAATCCTAAAGGAAGTGAAAACTTAACTTTAAAAAAAGTTTATTATTGTATAGCGTCAAAACTGATAATTTGGAACACAAAGTAGTTACTTTTCAATATATCTAAAACATGAAGGTAGAATATCGCAGTTAATTTTCTGTTTCAACACAAATGTGTGCGTATTTTAAATAAACTTTTTTTTTAAATCAAGCAACAAACCATTTCCGAGTTAAAGTATCACAAAGTTAATCCAAATGTTTCATCGATGAAAAAATAAACACTCTGATATAGTCGCCTCGGGTCGCCAATACCGATGCTTGTACTGACGTCGATGTACACTGTTCGTAGATAAAATTGAGATCAAAACACTGTCTTTACAAACATCGATATTGCGTATCGTTCGTGTAGTAATGGGCGGGGCCGGGGGCGTGGCCGGAGGCGGGGCGGGGCGTGGTTCAGGCGTCGACGAGCTGCTTGGGCGTGTAGACGGAGGCGTTGGGATCGAGCGGAGAGCCGTCGGAGAGCCGCAGCTTGGACTTCCCGCCAGCGGGCGTCATGTACTCCGCCGGCATCACCGCCAACATCTGAGCCTTCAGTTCTTCTAGCTCCTTCTCTTGCCTCGACACTATATCTACAACAAACATAACAATATTTTTATAGCAATGATTCACACGGACATAGTTAAAATAGTGATTAGTGTCGGCGTTATGCGCAGTTTTCACTTGGCCAGTAACTGGTCTGGCATACTCTTAAATCTAATTGGTACCGGTGAGTCCGTACAATCTATGCCTATCCTGTGCTATTGTCAAATTCTACAGTCAAGTGTCAAACAGGCATTAGGCTTAGGCGCCTGTCCAAGACATAGGACAGAAAGGAGGTTAGCGAACTACAGTCTCACATAAGTTTGTTAACCCCCCTAAGGCTGGTAAATGTTATCGAGGTGGCGGCGGCGTACCTTCGCGTATATGCAGCTGTCGCTTGGCGTCGCCGAGCGCGGAGAGCAGGTCCAGCTTGACGCGAGTCTCCGCGGACAGCGAGCGCTCGAGGTGCGCCGCGCGCTCCTGCAGCGCCGCCCACGCCTCCGCCAGCCGCAGCGTCGGCGACCCGCCCTCCTCCTGCCGCGCCTCCAGCACGCGCACCTGCACACCACACATACATTATATATTACCACTAATGGTACAGCCGCATTAACATCTTCATTGTACCGCTCTTGCACTGCAATACGATGACCACACAAAAGACAGGCGTTAAGTGGAATCTATTCCGCGTGCATTCCGATGAGTGTGCGAGCCGGACGACACATTTTACTCCTATACCACGGGGTATACGTAAGAACTAAAATGTGTCGTCCACCCGTATCGTACAAGAAAAGGATGGGCAGGGAATTTTTTGTGCGTCCTCTCCTCTTTTAATTAAATAGGCGACGCATCTGGACACGCGATTGTCTATGGGCAACGGTAATTTCACTATTTCGGCTAATTTCGCTGCTTTTATCTTATACTATGTACAAAGCGTGTTATTACCTGGTCTGCAGCCTGCTGCAGGTCCCGCTGCAGCTGTGCGAGCTGCGCCCGCGCTTGCTGCAGCTCTTGCCGCAGCGCCGCAGACTCCGCCTCGCCCGCGCTGCGCAGCGACTTGCACCACTCGCTCTCGCACTCGCCGCTGAAATCATATGCACTTAACTCACTATCTCACTGGAACCACTGCTTGACCGACTAGGCAGTTGAGTTAGCACGGATTTCCACTACACATATAGTTATCCCTCCGATTCTCCCTGGCAGAGATTAACAATGTTTCAGTTTTTTACTAGTGTTCTGGACGAGATTTCTAAAGTGCCTCATTTTTCACTATGGCTGGGGGGGGGGGAGGATTACAGGCTTACGTAAAGCTATGCAAGAGACAGTCCGGCGTCTTAGCGTACCGGGACTGGTTTATACGCTAGTGTTGTACCTGGGCGTGCGCGCTGCTTGCCGCGCTCGCAGTAATTGTTGCTCGGCGGCGGCGCGCGCGCGGCGCTCCTCCGACAGCCGCCGCTCCAGCGCCACGCGCTCCCCGCCGCGCCATGTCGTCATCCTGCACACACACAAACAATACAATATCTCAACTGACTGATAAAAAACACGTGAAAATAATATTTTTAATGTATCATTTGGGACCCTTATTAATTTCTAATTTATATTCTTAATACAGTACTTCGGTATTAACATGCTCATGTCATGCTGATCCTGGGTTCGAATCGCCAGGTACGTTATATTTTCCGATTTCAATTTGGTGTGGTACAATAAAATATAGTAAGGTACAATGAGGCACAGTGAGGTACAATGAGGTATAGTCATGTACAATAAGGTACAGTAAGATACAATAAACCACAATGAGGTACACTGAGGCACAGTAGGGTACAATCAGCCACAATGAAGTACAATGAGACACAGTGTGGTGCAGTGAGGTGCAGTGTGGTGCAGTGTACACGTACTTGTGCTGCAGCGCGAGATGCGCCTGGCGCAGCTGCGCGTGCTCGGCGCGGCGCTGGCGCTCTGCGGCGGCGGAGGCGGCCAGCGCCCGCCGCGCCTCCGCCTCGCCCGAGCGCGCCAGAGCCAGCTCCGCGCGCGCTCGCCGCAGCTCCTCCCCGCACTCGCGAGCTGACCGCTACAACACACATTTAACCCTTAAATGCGCACTCTTGTAAAAATACATTACAAAAACATGGATTTAAAAAGAACTTCATATGATTTTCCAATTATTTTGAGTAATAATTTGTGTTTCTGAATGATATAAGATATACTTTTTATCATTGGTCGAAAAAAATAAAAAAGTAATATGAACAACATATACATTTTTGAAAAAAATATATAAAATTGGTTGCTGGATTTTTTAAATATTTTCCTTTATTATAATACCGATCTTACATTGTATATGATTTTTTTTCAGTATTGGACAGGGATTTAACAGAGATAGGCTGCACACTTAGGAAAAATATTCCCTAACACGTATGGTACATAGGCCAAATGTATGTGTCGTATTTACTTACTTAATTGACCGTTTCAAAGTGATACTCACCTGTTCACGTTCTCTTTCTTTTTCGCGCTCCTTCTCTTTTTCTCTATACTCCCGCTCCCGCTCCTTCTCCCTCTCCTTCTCTCTCTCTTTTTCCTTGTCTCTTTCTCTTTCCTTCTCTCGTTCTCGTTCCTTCTCTCTTTCTCTTTCCTTCTCTCTTTCTCTTTCCTTCTCTCTTTCTCTTTCCTTCTCTCTTTCTCTTTCCTTCTCTCTTTCTCTTTCCTTCTCTCTTTCTCTTTCCTTCTCTCTTTCTTTTTCCTTATAACTGCTATCTTTATTACTTTTTACACTTTCTTTTGTACTTTCTACAACCTTAACTATTTGTTCTTTTGCTGAAAATTAATATTGACATTAATACCTAATAGAAAAATATTAAAATTTCGGTAAATAAAAAAACTAAAAACAACTCACTCTGTTCTGTACTCTTATGACTATCACTGTTCTCCTTTTCCCTGTCTTTATCTCTATTTCTATGTTTTCTCCTCTCTTCTCTTAACGTACTAGCCTCTTTCTTCTCACACTTTGATGACTTGGCACTACCTGCAACACCTCGTGACTATGAGAAATTTATTAACAAAACATTTTCTAATATAGTTTAAACTTAGCACTCAATTTAGCTTCTTTACAAATTATGTGCAAATACTCAAATGAAATATGAGGATTTCTATAATGACAAACTAACTTTGCATTACCAGTTAGCAATTAAATTATCGTTTAATTAATAAACCTGACATATTTAAATTACCTTTACTATGTTCGTGTCGCTCCTCGTCTTGCGCGGTGTGTGTGTGTGCGGGCGCAGGCGGCGGGGGCGGGGGCGCGGCTGCGGGGGGCGTGGCTGCTGGGGCGGGGGCGGGGGCGGGGGCGTGTACTCCTGCCCCACTCGCTGAACCATTGCTGAGCGCATGCGCGAACGTGCTCGCGAGCGCGCCGGCGCCCGTGTGCGCGTACGCGTGAGCGTGCGTGTGCAGCGGCGTGTGCGTGCTCGTACTAGATTGTAACTTCTCGCGCTCTCGCGTCGCTGATTGTTGCGCTAAATGCTTCTCTAACTTGTCTAACTGCAAAATAAAATACATGATTTCACAAACAGATTCAGTGCTATTCCTATTAAATTGATAATTAAATTTAAGTACAATCTTTCTATTATAAATGCGAAAGTTTACATAGATGTATGTTTGTTAGTATGTAGCCTAAACTGCTGAACGGCTCTTGATGAAATTTGACATGTAGCGGATAGTCTGGAAGACCATATAGACTACCTACTTTTGTTTTCTTTTTTAATTCCACATGGACAAAAGCTAGTTGCTCAATATTATCTTGTAACTTTTTAACACAGTCTCATAAATGTTTATTGTACGGACAGTACCTTAAACTGTAGGTGTGCGTGTTCGGAGGCGTGGTGCGTGTGTATGGGCGGGGCCGGGGGCGGGCCGAGGCCGTGGTCGCGCGCGCAGCGCCGCCGCAGCGAGCCATTGAGCGGGCGCGTCTCTCCGCACTCCGCCGTGCCGTTGCCCACGCTGCGCTCCTCCTTACACGGCTGCTGGTTCTGGAACAATTTGTTTATGTTAAAATACCACAAATACATATGCACCAAAACCACATAGAGCGGGATAAGGACAGGAAAACGTTGACATACTTAATCAACTTTAACGATAATGTTTTCTCGTAATAGATGTTTTCCAGTAAACAAGCTTTAAAAACGAATATTCGATGTCAAAGTGAAAGTCAATGTCATGTGATATTTGGTCATGTGCAACTAGACAACGTGACCACAACAGCGGAGATAACGACAGATTACGATACTGTTATGAATAATTTGTAATAGATAACAAGAATTATATGATCGCGATAAGAAATTATTTAATATCAGGCAAAATCAGATAATGTAGTAGATATTGACTTTAACCTTGAATATATATATTTTTTGTATATTATTGCATTACACACATGGTACAAAACAAAACTAAGTATACATATTTTTGTAAATGAATACCTAGCTTTAAGTTGAAAGAAAGGTCATAAAATCTTCTTATAACTTTTTACTCAGTAACTTTAGCTTCAATTCTTTTAAAAGTAGGTGAGGGCGAGTTGATCCGGCCATAGTAACAGACGAGTTACCTCCAGCGCGCTCTCGGGCAGCGCATCCCTCAGCAGCTGGAAGTAGAAGTCATTCTGCGCGCGCACCTGGCGCTGTGTGCGCATGCGCAGGCGGCGGCCCACGTACGCCTTCACCCCGAAGCCCAGCGAGACCGCCGGGTAGCCGACGCAGTGCGCCGCCAGCGGCCGGCACAGCTCCAGCTCGCGCGCCGCCCGCAGCGCCCCCTCCACGTACACCACGGCGCAGCAGATCGCCACCGTCGGTACGCAGATGCCCTTCTCACCCACTGCAAACGTTACCCACATCTAACTCCATACATACATACCCGCAACTTTGCACTAGAAGTAGTCAGAGTATGTTCTATCATACCAATATTATAATTGCGAAAGTTTAAATTGATGGATGTTTGTTAGAGTTTGTAGCCTAAACGGCTGCACGGATTTCGATGAAATTTGGTATGGATGCAGAGGAAATTCTGGAAAAACACTAGGGTACTCATTTTTGATTTTATTTTAATTCCACGCGAACGGAGTCGCGAGCGAAAGCTAGTATGTTATAATTGACAAAATCGACATTTAAATATGTAACAGCGTCATGATAATACCAAGTTTATGTTCAAATCCATTAAAATCTTATAGCGTGCGCAAACCTTCGACTAAACTGTTTAGTCTCGCTTTGATTCCTATGAGCTTATATGGAGGTGCGCACACTACTCGAATTTTTAGTTGTGCAACTAAACAGTTGACATGGCTGTGGAACAATCAACAATCGCACAACAGTTGTGCAATATTTTAGTCAATGGTGTGCTCCCGCTCTTAACGTCTGACAGTTTGTAGAAATTTCCAAAGTATTTGCTTTTGAGATGACTCTCGCGCTTTGTTAACGAATACTGAAGTCTTTATATAGGGTAAATTAATCGCAATATAGTTTTATGGATAACAGATAATTTGCCTTAACAAAGAAAGTGTACATATTTTTTTAAATTTCATACGTGTTACAAAAACTATTTAGGCAAATGTGTTCTACGTTTTTTTCTCAACACATGAACCGGAATTAAAGAAATAATTTTGGATACAATATATTCCTCTTCAAGTGTCACATTTCAAGGTTACCATACAAAAGGCAAGTTTTATCAAACTGGATCCTTTCCCTAAACAAGAGGCGACGCGAACACTGTCGTCTGACGAATGCTAACGCGGTCACATAATGTATCCAATTTTTTACATCAAAACGCAATATTTACTATTATAACAATACGCATCTTAGAAATGTAAATTTCCAGGTGTGCTGGACGAAAACTGGATTTAAAATAGTTATAACCTAAATCTAAATTTGTTGTGGTTTAAATGAAAATTACTTATAAATGAAAGATTTTTGAAAAACTAGCTTTTGGCGTTATTCGTTTGCTCGATATTAAAAAAAAACTTAGAAATTAGCGTATAAGGTCTCCCAGACAATATTCTACATCTGTGCCGAATTTTACATAACAAACATCCATCCAAACTATCTATACTAATATTATAAATGCGAAAGTTTATTTGAATGGATGGATGTTTGTTAGAGTTTGTAGCCTAAACGGCTGAACAGATCTCGATGAAATTTACCATAGACGTAGAGGATAGTCTGGAAAAACACATAGGCTACTAACTTTTGTTTTTTGAACTCCACGCAGATGGAGTCGCGGGCGAAAGCTAGTTTAATATAAAAAAAACTTAATAAAAACTATACATAACCGCTATTTCGTTAACTGTCTACTCCATTTATTAGACGCCGTGAAAGCTTATTCTAACAAAAACTTTATCATTTTGAATCTAAAAGTTAACATATGAGGACGTAAACAAAAATAGATGTACAAATAAGAAAACAAGCGCTGGAGCGGTCGATATATTTCTGGAATCGGCGCTACCGTACATCAGGCGAGTGCAATAATTTGACATGTAAACAACGTTGAAATTGACGTAACTTACACGTTTACTGTCTTGCTGGAGAGTACACTAACATAAAATCTGTAGCATTAACTGGCATCATATGAGAGCCAATTCCCTTTATGTATTAAACCATAAATAAGCTTATGGAATGATGTATTGAAAACTTTTTCTTATGTCGATAAGAATCATCGTTGATTCCTACGTAAACAAGCGTAACTAAAAAATTTGCAATTTTTTTTATAAAAATTAATAATTTCTTGATTGTCTATTGTATGTTTTTTTATTATATACGCATACTATTTATGCTGGAAATATCAACCTAACTTAGCTTCGGATGGTAATATAAACAATTTAAGATATATGTAATAGTTATTATTATTCCTGTTGTCTCTAAAGGGACTAATCCTTTGATAATTTGAGCTAATAAAATTTGACACTGCATAGTTCCTACAGATTCATTGATATTTAAGAGGCAAAGGCTCAGAAAAATATCTAATTTCCTTATTGTTTCTGCAAGTTTATTTGGATAAAACATTATAAAATTGTACAAAAACGTTATACTCACATGTGACCCAACATATTGTACCCACACATAGGTACTGGCCGCAAAGAATATGTACTGCACTGGTATGAAGAAATAACATATCATATCTGAAGTGAGAGCTATGCACATGAAGAATACTGAGAATGCCTGAAAAAAAACATAAGCATTAAATTTTATTCTTATTATTATACTAGCAGTCGCCCTCAACTTCGAGGGTGCAAAAAAAATTGAGTGGCCACATGTCCTTCCAGACTATGTCCTACATCTGTACTAAATTTCATAGACATCAGTTGAGCTGTTTCGGAGATACCTTCTAACAAATTCATCCATCCATCCATCTGAACTTTTATGATAATAGTAAGAAGTAAGATTATACTTTATAAACAACCATGTTCTGTTGTATAGTCCTTCTTTTTTTTTTTTTTTTTTTTTTATCCAATGAAAACTTACTATTTAGAGTGAAAACTTTTTAAAGTAAAGCAGCAATATTCATTTACATTTATTCCGATAAAACAGATTCAATCTTACTAATATTATAAATGCGAAAGTTTATATGAATGGATGGATGTTTGTTAGAGTTTGGCCTAAACGGCTGAACAGATCTCGATGAAATTTACCATACACGTAGAGGATAGTCTGGAAAAACACATAGGCTACTAACTTTTGTTTTTTGAACTCCACGCAGATGGAGTCGCGGGCGAAAGCTAGTTTAATATTAAAAAAACTTAATAAAAACCATACATAACCGCTATTTCGTTAACTGTCTACTCCATTTATCAGACGCCGTGAAAGCTTATTCTAACACAAACTTTATCATTTCGAATCTAAAAGTTAACATATGAGGACGTGAACAAAAATAGATGTACAAATAAGAAAATAAGCGCTGGAGCGGTCGATATATTTCTGGAATCGGCGCTACCGTACATCAGGCGAGTGCAATAATTTGACATGTAAACAACGTTGAAATTGACGTAACTTACACGTTTACTGTCTTGCTGGTTAGTACACTAACATAAAATCTGTAGCATTAACTGGCATCATATGAGAGCCAATTCCCTTTATGTATTAAACCATAAATAAGCTTATATGGAATAATGTATTGAAAACTTTTTCTTATGTCGATAAGAATCATCGTTGATTCCTACGTAAACAAGCGTAACTAAAAAATTTGCAATTTTTTTTATAAAAATTAATAATTTCTTGATTGTCTATTGTATGTTTTTTTATTATATACGCATACTATTTATGCTGGAAATATCAACCTAACTTAGCTTCGGATGGTAATATAAACAATTTAAGATATATGTAATAGTTATTATTATTCCTGTTGTCTCTAAAGGGACTAATCCTTTGATAATTTGAGCTAACAAAATTTGACACAGCATAGTTCCTACAAATTCATTGATATTTAAGAGGCAAAGGCTCAGAAAAATATCTAATTTCCTTATTGTTTCTGCAAGTTTATTTGGATAAAACATTATAAAATTGTACAAAAGGGTTATACTCACATGTGACCCAAACATATTGTACCCACACATAGGTACTGGCCGCAAAGAATATGTACTGCACTGGTATGAAGAAATAACATATCATATCTGAAGTGAGAGCTATGCACATGAAGAATACTGAGAATGCCTGAAAAAAAACACAAGCATAAAATTTTATTCTTATTATTATACTAGCAGTCGCCCTCAACTTCGAGGGTGCAAAAAAAATTGAGTGGCCACATGACCTTCCAGACTATGTCCTACATCTGTACTAAATTTCATAGACATGAGTTGAGCTGTTTCGGAGATACCTTCTAACAAATTCATCCATCCATCCATCTGAACTTTTATGATAATAGTAAGAAGTAAGATTATACTTTATAAACAACAATGTTCTGTTGTATAGTCTTTTGTCATCCTATAAACATACATTAAATTATTATTTTCAAATTTAAAAAAGTTAAATCAATATTTTTATATTGTTAAGACACTTGATAAATCAAAGTATAACATTTAATTTAAATATGAATAACTCACAAGTCCCTGATATTTAAATGAGTCATAGACGGATCGGAGCATCATCCAGAAGGGCCAGAGGAACTCGAACCTGAACTCCAGCATGTAGTCGGCCATCACCACTGTTGCCCATACCATTACAAACCTCAGGTACAGCAGGGAACTGCAAATAAAATGTTCTATAAAACTACATCCCGACCTTCCTTCGCACAATGTAGCCTTCATTTAAACATAGTGTGGCATTTTACTAGTGATAGAATTTTTGTAGTTTATTGAATAGTTTTTAGTAGCACTGCAGTTTATGCTTGTTTCTTATATTTACAAATTTTAAACAAAAATGGTTTTATTAAATTGCTTGCTTTTAGTTTACCATAAAAATGAAATGTTTCCATCATTATATTTTTATTAAATCTTATCATTGGACACCACAAATATAACCACAATACTATCTAGTAAAAATAATAATAGTTAAATCAATTTTAGTGGTTTCCTCCTGTTGATAATTTTATATTATGCATTTATTTATAATTATTATTACGTATGTTTTGAAAAACCACCTGTAAAACAACATGGTCATAAAATATATTTTTTAATATAATTCATTGTTTGTATGTGCACGCAAGCAATTTAAATCTGTCCTTGAATATACACATACGGAAGTATGTATAGAAAATAGTTTTTCTCAAGCAATTAAAATGAAAACATAGTATTATTAAATGAAATGCATTGGTCGTGTGACTGCAGATTAGTCGAGAATACGAACATAGAGGATACATGTGAACAGAGGTGCTTTTTTCTATTTTTTATCACGACATAAGTAAACGTGAGACTGAATCCACAGATGTTACTTTCTACCCACACATTTATGTTCTCACTGCACTTTTTCACCATTTCTTCAGTGAAGTTTATTATTTAGTTTGTTAAATACACTTTTAAACACCCTGGAAGTCAATTATTTATGAGAATAACTACTCACTTTCCATACATTCCCTCGGTGATTTTTGTGCGCTTTAAGGGGCGCCGCATTTTGCCAGGATCGGCATTTCTCCTCTTCATATTTTTACCTCCACGGTGTAATTTACAATTGCAGGCCCCCAGTTTTGAAGTTATAATTACCTACAAACATTTAAAACAATGATCGCACAGTTAGTGCTTTTTGTTGTCAATCGGCCTATGTCCAGAATTTACGAGGGAGATAAAATATCAGCAAGCTCTTTTTGCATTCACCGAACAGTGTTGCTATAGCTTTGTTAGATTTTACTCATTTTCGTAGCTTTTTAGGAAACGTGAAACGGAATACATTTATTAAGTTGAATATAACTACGTAACATATGTATTTGAAGTTGTTTCTATGATTATAAAAAAACAACATTACATTTTTAACAAGTTTTAACCCCTCTTTAACATACTATATACTTCTATAGATATTTGAGAGGGAACATAAAGTATTATATTTAATAAGTATGTCGAAACGAGAACATTCATTTTGTAAAAAAAACAATACAATACAGTTAAAGCTACAAAAGTGTGCAAACAAATAAGCAAAAACTATGATGTGCATTTATCGGCCATCGAAGAACAGTGCATTTGGTGTACGACTCTTCATGTAATCCTCGCTCGTATTACGTGCTGCAAAGGGAATATTTTATCCAGAATTCTTTACCCCTTAAAACTTAGTAAAAATCACCTAAAATATTGGTAAAAACACATCTAGCAACACTGAAGCATCAACATCTGTATTTGCTTTATTGTCGTCTTGCCACAGAGTAGGAAATCAACCATAGATACAGGATTTTTCTGTGCAATGCATGGATGTATTACCTCCATGGTGCAATGACAGATTTTACTCCTTTGACATTGACAACTAAAATGTCATTTTTTGAAAACAATCTAAAATGTTTATGTTTATCAATTTACTATTTATTCATTTTATTCTAATAAGTTTTAAATTATTTTAATGAGAATAGATATTCTAAAAGGGAATCGCAACAGATTTATGTTATGTTATGTTTAAATAAACCCCTTGTATTTTGTTTGCATTTTCTGAAAATTTTATAGTTGATATCAATGGCTCAACAACCACTAATAAATTCTGTACGAAAATATTTAGCTTCACATCATATGTTTGCTGTCGAGGAGTGGCTCTCAGGGTTTGTTAAATTGTCGATAATTTAAAGTAAAGATCAAACATACGATTTAAAATATTGTATTCAGACATTAAAGAATAGTTGTTCATTCCTAAAATTTGCTTATTATTTATTCGCAGATTTGTTGAGTACTTAATGGAAAATAATGCAGAGTACAGGGAGAATGAAGTTCAAACTTTAGCAAAGGAACAATGGCTATTGAATGATTTAAAAGACATATGTCCTGGCTCCTTACCACAGAACTTAAGGAATCAGCACAAAACTTCCATTACTGGAAGATTTGTGCTTCAAATTAATGCTTGTGTTGATATTGGTAAGAAGACTAATATACTTTTTTTGTAGTTTAAGGTGACAAATAAACAAGCGATCATCAGTTATTGCGAAAATTGCAAAGTGAAAGATGCTCATCAGACAAAACTTGGAATTTCTTGCACTTCATAACTGAGTTCCATGTGGTTGCTGTTTACAGCAAAGTAGCCAGTCCATTTGTGCCAAAAATGTTAAAACAAGCTCAACAATGTTTAAATATATGTGGAAAGAATACAAAATGTATGCATATTACCAAGTCTCTGCTTACTAATAGCTCCTAGAATTCTAGATTCAAATGATGTTATTATTTATAGGAACACCTGCTTATCAACAATATTTGAAGTTACAAAAAGTGAACATGGAAAATATTGAAGCAACAACTAATAATGACGAGAAAATTCCAAGCCACAGGTGAAGGTTAAAAATAAACTAATTCAATTTAAAGATTTTATAATTTTCTATGAAATTATTACCATAAGTTTGTTTCTTCATGCAGACTTTAAAAAGTACCCAATGTTACCTGATGGTATGTAGTTTTCTAATGGCAAAAGTATTCTTTTAATTGTCCCAGTGGATTTTGAGTTCACTTTGTATGTCCAAAAATTCAAATCTTACCTCTTTATAACATTAGTATAGATTTATTAACGATTTTTCAGAATGATAAAGTTATACCTGACAGACGGTGCGCAGGAAGTGTCAGGTATAGAGTACAGGCCTATGAGGAACCTGAGCTGTGATATTACTCCTGGATGTAAGCTGTTACTCAAAGGTAACCCTACTATTAACTTTTAGTTTAAACATCTAAACAGTGAGAAGTGACAGTGTTTATTTCATAAAGATGGGAAGGGGAAGTGTGTTTGACATGAAATGTTATGCAATGGTAGGGGAAATATCCTCTGTTGATTAACAATAGGCAATGTAACTACAAATTTGGGGGAGCAGTCGCTTTTTGCTTATTTTGCGAAATCCAATGCTGTCCATTGCTGTCCAATGCTCACCTTATGTTATAAAAAAAAAAACTTTTATAATCTCTGAAGGCTCTAACAGACTTTCTCCAATATATTTTTTAAGTTATCAAGTTTATTGTAATTTCTTTAGTTTAAAATTTAGGTCCAGTAATATGTTGTCGCGGAGTGATGTTACTCACTGAGGCTAATGTAGAGTTGCTTGGTGGCGAAGTGCAAGAGCTGGCAGATGAGAACTCCTTGGTTCATCTGCTGGCTTCCAAGCTTGGACTCCCTGCTACTACACGTAAGGTTTATAACTTTTCTAGGATAGTATTTCTAGTCTAGGTTATTCTTGTTTCTCCAGGATAATTGTAATTTAAAGAATTCAAAGTCCACAAAGGCAATAGTTCCGGTTTTATTTCTATAGGGTTATGTCAGACTGTGTAATTTGCAGATGATGGCACCCCTTTCTGTCTAACACTTTTATTTCATGTCATTTTTAACTGATAAATATATTCCCAGCTCAAGAAAACACAACTAACAATTCAATACAAAGAACTACCAATCCATCAGCTCAAGCATTTAATGATGACAGACAATCTGAACCAACATTTGGCCAAACATTTGAGCAACAAAATAGAATAGAATCGATAGATGAAGAAGCATTTGGCACATTTGATGATGACATAGATGTTGATCAACTAGCAGCGATTGAAGCACAAATATTGGACAATCCCAATAAAAGGATTTCGGATCAAGATTATTCTAGACCGGATAAAAAAGCTAAAATAAACGAGAATACAGTTAATTGTGTTGATGATTATCCTGATGATGAAGATATCATGTTTGAGGATGAAGATTATATAAGAGATATGGAGGCGCAATTTGATGCACACGATATTGAACTTAATATGCATATTACTAAGGATCCAAAACCAGTGTCAGCAGAACCATTCGTTTATATCAAACAAATTAATGATTTAAGTGAAAGTGAAAGAGAGGGTAAGGTGTTCAAAGTGAAAGGACAGATAATAAAGTTATTGTCGAAGTTGTTTGTGAGTAAAGAAGGGTGGAGTTTGAAGTGTGCTATAGTGGATGGTACAGGGAGCTTGGACGTGGATTTCACCAGCGACGTGCTGTCCAAGCTGGTGGGACTCACGCCGGTCGAGATGAATCAAATTAAAAAACAAATTGCCACAAAACCTGAGCTCAAGAAACAAACAATCATGGTAAGTTTTTAAATATTTAAATAAGATGCTAAAAAAGAGAAAGACATTTTTGCCCTCATATAAGTGGGACAAGGACAGGGAATTCTTTTGTTACAATCTTATCGTAACATATTTACGTTTTTGTTTTCTGTTCTTGAAACAAATATTGATTTTCAGGCTTTAGAAAACGCCAAAAAAAGTCTACAAGTATTATATTGCATAATAGAGCTGACAATGTCTGGAGGCCCGAAGATAACGCGACTAATACCATTCGATATCTCACATGTAGAGAAACTGAAGGAAAGACAGTAACCTTTACATAAATATTAGCATGTAAAGCCTATGCCTACTAGATTAAGTTTAGTATAAAAGAATATAAAAGATGTAAATACAGTTTTATGATAAAAACAAATTATTACAAATGACTTGTTTTAAAGAAAAAAACGCCTTCGATTCGAGTAGGTTGAACATAAAATAATGAATTCAGTATTTAATCAAATTAGGCGTTTCTATTGGTTAGTTCAATCAGAAAATATGTTAACCATAGACATAGAAGGAGCATGGTACGCTATAATTTCCGAGTTCACTTATGCCCTTGGGTCACTCATAAGTCTCATAATTGGAGTTGTATTTAAATATAGGAACACATATCTCTAAATCTATACATATAATAAAATTGGAGTGTCAGTAATATCAAAAGAAAATTTCCAGATTTCAAGATGATGTATTGCGTTGCTGATAACGAAAAATCGCATTTTAAAAAAATTTGTTTGTCTGTCCGCAAGCCGCTTTTCTTCCGGGTAATCTCCAAAACGGCTGGGCCGATTTTGACGGGACTTTCACTGGAGGGTAGCTGTCATGGATAGGCATATTATAGGCTACTTTTTTTTAATTAAACGCTGTCAAAATGGCGTAACGGGTAGTCCAAATTTGCGCTAACGAGTTTGCGGGCGACAGCTCGTTTGCCATATAATACCAAATGTAAATATAAATATTTATCACTTTAGTTATATAAATAAAACACTATTGGGTTTTACAAACTATATTTTATTTAATACACCTTCTCGTAATTCAATCGTAATGTGGTTCAATATACAAAAATTATCAAATACATATATTAACCTAAGACAGGCAACTAATTGTATGAGACAACCCCAACGACAAACACGAAAACGAACCTCCGCTTGAAGCTTAGGGTGAAATTATTATATATGTACTATATAAGGAAATACATAGATACTTCATTTTACTAGGTCTTTATAGACAAATATAAAGGCTACCGAAGGACATTATCCGAGTGCATAATTAAAATGATAAAAATCATTTATCATAAACTATTATACGATTTTCCACTATTTATTAAAATGTTTATATTTATGATCATAGTTACTATTTAAAAAAAATAAAAGTAACAACTTCTAAACAAAATCTCAATAGTTTTAAAACAATTGTCATGATATGCATATTATCTGTAGCATATTACGTATTAAAAAAACACCCTAAGCTTCTCTTTCCATCAATAAAATACAAAACAAATGTGTTACAAATTGAGCACTCAATATATTTAAATAATATTAAAACTTAATCTGTGATCGTTACTTTATGATTATCATAGCAATAGACTTTTAAATGTTGCCAGTTAACGAAATTAAACAGCTACAATTATTTAATTTAGAGTTAACTTTGGCTAAGTGTTAAGTTTTCCTCGACTGTAAGCGTTTAGACAACTAACTTGTGTACATAAGGAACTTCATTTTGTTTATATAAAATACAAGGAATTTAAATAAATTAAAAGTGCATAATAAAGTTTAAAAGCGACATCACGAAATATAAAGTCATGCTACGGTGAGTGATTTCTAATTTCTTAATTTCTAATTTGATATATCGAAACGTGGACACCTCAATGGAAGACTATGGCCATTGGAAAGAGACAGAAAATAAAAAAAGGGGACAGACAACACAAAGCATGCTGCAAAAAATTAAAAGATCATATTTTAAAAACTTCGTTGTTTATTGTATACTTCATTTATTATCGTACCTGAAGCGATACATTTATTCTTAATGAATTAGCCTTCCAATAGTTAAAACAAATCAAATAAATTGTGATATAGTTCATAATACATTTTATAAATGATCGCAATACAGCCAAGTTACTTGAAACAACAAATACATTAACTAATCTGGCAATACTTCAATGATTTGTAATAAACTAACATAATTCGACACGCAATATAACTGTACAGATGATATTCTGCAATATTGTGTTAACATTAAATAAGGCTATGCGGTATGATTCTTATAAATCATTCGGACACGTGCTAGGGGCTCCATACACAACAATGGTCCGCGTACATCGGACACCGTCTTTATTGTCGCTGTATACGTCATTTTGCTATTTATATTCTAAATGAATTTAAAACCAATTCACAATCACTATTGTGTAATCTAAATATTAATATAATTTAAAACTCATTACGAAAAAAGCGATGTACGTTATCGCCATATTAAAATAAAAACAAAAAGCCGGTTATATCAAAGCTATATACAGAGCGTTTCGTTAAACATCCGTCACGTGAGAACCGAGTCGTCGTATCTCTGAAGCGTCAGTCTTCCACTTAAATGCCATCCATTCGTGAAGCAAACAAAACCGTTAGGGCCGTTCCGTGCACACCAAGTTAGAATTTATAAAATTCTCTCGTAGAAGAGGAGGTAAGCCTGCGCCCTCAGCACCTTGTCCTCGGTGACTTCAGAGACCATGCTGTCGGAGACGTAGTACCACTTGCCGGCGGGAGGCGCGGGCGGCGGCGCGGGGCCCTCGCCCGACTCGTAGCCCGACAGGTCGGACTCCGAGTCCGCATCGCCGTCGCCGCCGCTGGTGGCGGGGATGTTGGCGCTCTTGGGCAGGAACCACCAGCGCGGGTCTGCGGGACGCACGGGCTGGCGCACCTTCACGTACGCCACGTAGTGCCCGCCGTGCATGCCGCCCGAGTGCTCCACCACGCCGTACAGCGAGTACTGCAGCTCGCTCTGCCCGCGCGACACGTTCGGCAGCTTCTTCAGCTTGTCCATCGCACAGAACGGCGCAAGGTCCAGGATCGTCGGGAAGTCCACGTGCTTCGTCATCTTCCGGAACATGCAGCGCGGCCCGATCTGGAACCGCTTCAGGTGAAGGATGAGGATAGCCGGCGGACTGGACACGAGGAAGCGTTTCGTGGCATTCGTGTAGACGGTCTTCCCGTCCTTGCCGTTGATCCTCTCGGTGCAGGTCTCGCAGCCGACCTTGTTGTTGCCCGTGAGCAGCTCCAGCGCCGTGAACTGACTCAAGCAGGACTGGATGCTGCACTCGTCCTCGTCGCAGATGTATCGAGACGACATGGGACTTTGCCGGTTGAGGGATGAGTAATCTCTTTGACTTTTCTCGGGTTCCATGTTTTTGGGGCGCGGAACGGTCGGCGGGGGGTAAAGAGGGCTCTCGACGGGAGCGGGGGCGGGCAGAGGTATCGCAGGCAGAGGGATCGGAGGGAGCGGAATCGCGGGCAGCGGCGCCGCGGGTTCCTCCACATCTAATTTTAACTTATCCAATATCTCGGTAACGTTCTGATGGTTGCTGACGTTGTAGGGCGCGGGCTCCGGCGGCTTGCTCTCGGGCAGGGACTCGTAGCTGCTCTCGCCGCTGTGCTCCAGCAGGCTTCTGGAGCCCTTGACGCTGATGCCGCGCGTCACCACCTCGTTGGTGTACTCCGGAGCGAAAGCTATCCTCGACATAGGCCTCTCGTACTCGCTCTTCACCGGCGAAGGCTTACTGTGCTGCGGACTCGACAGGTCCAGATTTATTTCACTGGAGAGGGAGCTATGACTGCCCAGCTCCTTGCCGTTGATTGGCGAGTCGACGTTGTCAACGGTTTCAGTGGAGTTGTGCTTGGTGGCCTCCGGACTGGCCACCCCCGAGTCGGGGTTGGAGAGGTTCTCGAGGGAGGCGAGGGACTTGTACTCGAGGGGGATGGTGGTTGTGGAGGTGGAGCAGTTGACGTACTCCCTGTCCTTTTCGGGGGCCTCGGGGGTGCCGTCGGCCTTCTCCTTGTCGAGTGCGGGGCTAGCGCGGATGGAGTCGGAGCTGACGACCTTCTCCGAGTTGTATCCGGACTCCATGTGGTAGGCGGCGAAGTTGGCAGCGGTGTGCGCGATGGCCTGGCTGCCGACGGAGGCGCAGTGCGTGTCGGCGCGCCGCGGCAGCTCCTCCAGGTTGTCCTCCACATCCGCGTCCGACTGCTCCGACGACGACTTGCCCTCCTCCTTGCTGCCATTGGCCTCACCAGAGTTCTTGTCTTTGTTTGAATTACCTGAAACCGGAGACGACTTTATATTAAGGCGATGTTAGTGTGTTGTTGCGACTTATAAAGCGATGCTTTTTCTGCACAAGTCTTAAGGAAACGCAGTGGTAGTTTTACATAATATTGTCGTAACTACACAGTTCCATGCAGAAAAGCAAATGATATACGCATACATAGATATGTATATGCAAGCCATGCTGTTGTTAGTACCACCTTTGCTTTTCCGCGCGGCTTTTCTCGCGGCCATCCTCTCCTTTTTGAGTTGATGTTTGGATGTCTTATTGTCTTCTTGCACATTGTACATATTCTCTTCTGAAAATGCGTTATTTTAATTCATAAATACATTGTTTTAAATCATGACTTCAGCCTTTTTAGATTGCACCAGCCTTCATTTAAATAGAAGTATATTCTGATACAAAATGTACATATCATGATATAGTATAAAATAAAGTGCTGCCCAGTATTGTTTCATAAGGTGAAATATAGTTATTTTCAATTTCACTGTCATTTTCATAAAGGTGTTTTCTATAAAATTTGAAGTGTTTTACATTTCATTTTACATTAAACATAATTAAATAATATAAAACAAATAATTATGATACAACAATTAACACATATATGACAAAAGCAATTATAATAAAGCCTTCTACACACACTCGGTTTTAACTAACAGTTTTAAAACTGTTAGTTCTTCTTCTAAGTGTATATAGCAGGCTTTACAAACACAGCAGCATTCAATTATTTTTAATCCAAATAGGGATGCATGCTAAAGACACACAATTTAAAGCTTCAAAATTTACAATACAGCAAATATCAATAAGTCAAATCTTTTGTTGTTGTCTGCGACATCAACTGTGTGCAAAATAAAAAAAATATTCCTCAATGTCTTATGAATACAGATCGTATTTATAGGTTTTATGTATGTTTTCAAGTAATCCTGCAGAAATATTTCTTATCCCGTCTTGAGACCTTTAGATAATTAATTTAAAATTAAATATTCGATATTTAAATCACCATCTTACGATATGATACCATACATCACCATACTTTGATCTTAATTTTATAATTTTTTCTCACTAATAGCACATAAATTTTAAAAATAATGTATTCGTACCATTGGGTGTTTTCCTGCGCACGAGTGCTGGCGGCTGAGGCCTGGTGGCCGCCACCGGCAGTGACAGGTCCAAGAAGTACTCCGCTCGGTCTGACTGGTGGAAGCACTCCTGACACTCCAGCGTCGACACCAGAAACCCTCGGAACACCTGACGCGACAGAACCATCACATTGACACCTTCCATACCATCAACTCATTTTACAACTTCATTTACATGACATTCACAAACCTGTTCAGGTCTAAGCATGGTATCAGAGGCTTGCTGACCATAGAACTTGACCTTCTGCTTGACCTCTCCATCAACTTTAGCGGGATCCACCTTGGAGCTCATACCAAGGCTACTGAGTATTACAGACTGGTAACGACGCAAGTCTTCTGATCTGAAAAACATAACATTACCATGAATTTCTTTTTACTTTAATGCTTTAGAGCAAATACATGTTCCGGAAAACAACCTATCCCTACTAAAAATAGATAAGTACATAACAAATTTGTATGTTAATTGTATATTTAGTTTGATATAATAACATATTTATATATTACAAGCTTTCGCCCGCGATTCCGTCCGCGCGGAATTAAAAAAAACAAATGCAAGTAGCCTATGTGTTCTTCCAGACTATGCTCTACATCTATGCCAAATTTCACCAAAATCCATTCAACCTTTTAGGCTACAAACTCTAACAAACATCCATCCATCCATCTAAACTTTGCATTTATAATATTAGTATGAAGTATGATATATGTTTTATAAAGCATCATTTTATGTAATACACCACATGAAACCTTACTTTGATAAGGTTTCACAAGCATGCTACATAACAAACTGTTTGTATTTCAAGTTAACAAAGTAACATAATCAGTACAACAATTTTAAGTAAATATTGACCATATTTATATATAATATAATAACAATACTGATTGTGATGAAAATCACATTCATAGTGACTTAAAAGGTATTTAAAAGGCACATGACTATTAAAAAAATATTTTCCTAGCACAAATCCATTAGTGTTAATATAAATTAGTAAGATATATAAGGAAAAATAACCTGACAGCTTCCAGTAGATGTCTGAGCAGCTCATGTGCATCATGTTGGTCTCCACCACCAAACTGCGGTAATTTATTAACTAGTGCAGAGAGCAGCTTCCGCGGTGTGTACACACCACCCTCACCTGACACATAACATTTATATTGAAACAAAACATAAAAATAAGAATGCTTACTTAGTTTTATATTAATTACATTATAAGATGTGTAAGGAAAAAACTGATGAATATAAACTTATTACAATATCAATAGAAATCTATGAAATTATAAACAATTGAAATTCTTTAACATGTTCTAAAACATGTATTTGCTGCTAGCTTCTGAGAAATAGGTCAAACAACTCATTATGTCTTAAATATAGAAATATCATTCACCTTACAAAAACTTTAACATTAGAAGTTGTTACAATGTATAAAGTTGTTTGTATGATTGTATAAGAAACTACTAATTAAAAAAAAACAATTTTTTAAATCAACATTTAACTATGAAGTTCTACTCCCAAAATATTTGTATTTAAAAATATATTTTTTAATATGAATTAAAAAAAAATAGAGTGATAGAAAAGGTGGTATATATTAATGTTACTAACCTGCTTTCAAATCACCCAAAGTCTCAGACAGTGTTCTAGTCAATGTTCCCCATTCTCCCAACTGTCCTGTAATTGGTGGAAGTTCCATTTCCTTCCCATCATCTCCATCTATCTTCAGTTTAAGCTTCCCTCCTGGCAAGGTGAACCTCTCACCAGGAGTAGCCATCTCATGGAGAACATCTTGCAGGTATGGGGTTTGCACCAAGCATTGCATCACAGAATTAAAAAAACATGTATTCCCTAAGTTTGAAAGTCCCCTTACCCGGGGTAGGCTCAAAGCCATCGCCTTATCTTTCCCTTTCGAGAATTGATCAGTTTTTATTATTGATTCAACAGGTAATGGGACATCAAAGTTCTTAGGTTGACTGTCAAAGAGAGGTTCAAAGGAAGGCAGCAGTTTATTACAGGAGGCTTGTCTTTTGACATATTCGATACACTCATGAAGCTTCTTCGAGCTAGAAGCGGTCACTTCATTGTTACAACTATAACAATAGATCTCCCAAGTTGTTGTGTTGGCAGTGAGAGAGTGGCAGTCGGAGTGCGGCGTGTTGAAGTGGTTGAGGGCGTGCTTATTACGCGTGCGGCCACACAGCTGCGACCCGCACCGTAGGCACATCCAAAGTGTTATATCTTCTTCAAAATTTGGATCCGGTACTTCTATCTTATTACTCTTCTTACATTCGGAGCATTCCTTTTCGAAGCCTCCCGCTTTTAATGACTTTTTGAGACGTGTTAGGTCCACCGCCTTGGCGACGTGAGGACATGCGGACTTCACACTCTCGTCGCAAGACTCCGTCGACTCGTCGCCGTTTTCACCGGGATCGCTTTGTCTCTTTTTCTTCACCATCGTTGCGTTAATTCGGGTCGCTCTGCCTGTAACGTAACGAGATACACTCGTAATAATAACCACACGACCACAAAAAGAATAAAATGTCAAATCTGTGTCGATTGACTTTGCACGCGTGACGACGCATTTTCACCGAGAAACTATCACATTCCACACGTTGAATAAGACCAAACAATGAAAAATAAATAGAATCAAAACTTACTTTTACATACGATGGTAAAAACCTAATGATAGTCGTCGTGAATCAAAAAATTGTTAAGATTTTTGTCACAAAAGTAAACCACGGCCGTCAGACATCTTGACAGTGTTTGCAGCATGAAAAATAAAAATCTGAAGTTTAACACAGTTTATCCAATATCACATTACGAATATCCATTTATTTGCGCCAAAATACAAGAATCTATAGCACTAAAGCGTCAGCTGGCACATCTAGCGGCGAGTAGCGGAATCAATAAACTGAAACGTCAACATGACCGTGATGGTGAAGGAATTTGATAATCAAGTTGTAATTTCTTATTAATTAATATAAACTATCAATTGTATTTATAGAGCTTTGTAACAGCAAACACAACATCTAACAAAGTGTTTTATAAATATGTAGAGTGTTTTGTCGTTTTCGTTTATATCTAGTCTTTAGCGAATAAAATCAGAATGTCGCTGCCAGGAAATGGAATATTTGTGGTCCAGGGTGAGATGGCCATGCTGGTCACCGCCATGCGACGGAGCATACGATGGGGCTCACACTCCTTCCCTAACGAGGAGTACGACGTCCTTATGAGAACCTTCCAGGACCTCAAAACAATATTGAACCAAGTCGGGGATTTGAGACTGCTTGACCCTCCGACTTATTTGAGCCCCTTTCTGGAGGTAATCCGGAGTAAAGAAACGACTGGGCCAGTCACAAACCTTGCTCTTTCTGCTATTCATAAATTTTTATCATATGGACTTATAGGTAAGATATTTTAATATTTTAAAAACGTGATTTAGTATGTTTAGATGTAGAGAGAATTTGTGTGTGCAACAATAGTTCTTCAGAGATCAACTACGGGCACATACATTTTTGACTAAATGGTTAATACTTGGCTACCAGTCGGTTGTCTAGTTCATCTTTTTCGACTACTTCATAACTGGACATGAGAAATAGTTTAAATGATTTTAATAAAAGTATCTGCCAGTATTCAGTATTTATATCCAATTATCTTTATAATCAAGGCAAAGGCCATATTTTGCTATTTTACTCTATTGTCATTTTTAAAACTCTTATTTATAAAATTAATTGTTTAATTATATTGCAAGTTACACATTTATATGATTAGTTAATTTATTAATCAACATTGTAATTTCAATTCACTTACTTAATAAATTTCTTATCGGATATTGATACCATTGATTGTGCTTGTTAAACCTTTAAGTGTTTGTAACTTTTTTGAACAAATTATATTCATGAATATTTCTTGGCTTGGCTTCAGATCCAACGCATCCAAGTGTACCTGCTGTAGTGGAGGACATAGCGGATGCAGTCACACATGCTCGGTTTGTTGGCACTGATCACTCCTCTGATGGTGTGGTGCTTATGAAGATTTTACAAGTGAGTATAGGTTCTCATACTATACATTGTCTCGTTTTCTATTTAAAGAGAACACATACACACATTTTTTTCAAATATTTGTTACTTCAACTTGCAATGACTCAATTTTATTTTTCCTTTTGAACAATGCCGTGGTGTTCATAGTCCTAGTTGTGTGAATACTATTTAGTATGTTGTATTAATTGTTCTAGGTTCTCCGCACTTTGATGCTAAGTCCAGAGGGTGTCATGTTGACAGATGAAAGTGTCTGCGAGATTATGCTCAGTTGCTTTAGGATATGTTTCGAAACCAGACTAACAGGTAAAATAAATTATATATACAGAAATGAATACATAATTAGATATTTTCCCGCCTTTGTTGATTATTGTACACCTTTGTATGGCTTTAGTACCTATACCTTTTCAGAATTACTCCGTCGCAACGCTGATCAGTGTCTGCGCGACATGACGCAGCTGATCTTCATGCGCTTGCCGCAGTTCCCGCCAGAAGACGGCGACGCGCACCTCACGACGCTTAGCCTCTCACTCAAGAAGAGGGACAAAGCTACTAAAAAAAAATCTATTACTACCGCACATAGTAAGTAAAGGACATCTACACACTAAAAGGGAAAACTACCTTTAGTTGAGTAATGATTGCGTTTTTTATAAATAGTTATCACTTACTCATACTAGATGGCGGTAGCTGTAGTTTATTAGCCGCTATGATTTTGTTTTTCTCGGACTATATGTCCCCGTGCGCAGTATGAATGGTCAAAAAAGGGTGTTTGCCGCTTCGATGGCACGCGGCCGGAAACGGTCAGCGGGGTATGGTTATCAAGACATACTCAACACATAATTTTTGTGATCGCGAGGCAGTTGGCTACCTATATGTACCGGCGCTTCGTTCATCAAAAAAAAAATGTCATACCATAACTCAACTAAAATTGATGATGATGACTTACAGATCAGTTTAATTTGTACCTGTACAGAGGTTGATTTGCGTGTGTTGTGTTGTGAGCTGCTATTTTAGTTGATAATCTGCAGGTCAATGGTTAAGACTAGAGATGTGTCATATCAGTTTTTTTTTTTAAATCGTACCTGAATCAGATTTCGATTTTCAATATCAGATATCAAAACTATATACTATAATATATAGATATTTTTGGCTCGCGTAACCATTTTAGAGTCATAAATCATAACACGGTTGAAATGAATCATTAAAGTTCCACTAATATATTTATTTTATTATAATGAACACTAATATAATTTTGTCCGTTATTATTTTAAATTGGAACTATTAATTAGAAAGTCTAATAACTTCGAACAAATTACAAGGTCTTCAAAAATCGTATTTCTAAATTTTAAAACGTGTAGAAATTACACATTTCGAAAAAATTTTACTAAAACGATGCGACGAGGTCGAGTTCAAGGTTAAATAAACAAAATTTAAAACATAACAATTTAAATTTATTTGAAACTAAGCTTTATTCGTATAGCAATAGACTTTAAAATAGTCCATGACAAAAATACCGTGTTTAAATCTCCTAGTAAGATATCAGAAAACTATACTAATAATATACGATATTTTACAGTTATTTGAAACCAAACTTTATTCGTACATCAATTGTATTCAAAATAGTCTATGACAAAAATATCGTATATACATGATATCCTACATTTATTTGAAACTAAGCTTTAATCATATAGCAATAGACTTAAAAATAATCCATGACAAAAATACCGTGTTTAAATCTCCTAGTAAGATATCAGAAAACTATATTGATAATATACGATATTTTACAGTTATTTGAAACTAAACTTTATTCGTACTATAATAGTATTTAAAATAGTCTATGACAAAAATATCGTGTTTATACGATATTCTACATTTATTTGAAATTAAGCCTTATCTGTATAACAATAGAATTTAAAATAGTCCATAACAAAAATACCGTGTTTAAATCTCCTAGTAAGATATCAGAAAACTATACTAATAATATACGATATTTTACAGTTATTTGAAACTAAGCTTTATTCGTAGAGCAATAGACTTTAAAATAGTCCATGACAAAAATATCGTGTTTATACGATATTCTACATTTATTTGAAACTAAGCTTTAATCGTATAGTAATAGCATTTAAAATAGTCGATGACAGAAATATCGTGTTTATACGATATTCTACATTTATTTGAAACTAAGCTTTATTCGTAGAGCAATAGCATTTAAAATAGTCGATGACAGAAATATCGTGTTTATACGATATTCTACATTTATTTGAAACTAAGCTTTATTCGTAGAGCAATAGCATTTAAAATAGTCGATGACAGAAATATCGTGTTTATACGATATTCTACATTTATTTGAAACTAAGCTTTATTCGTAGAGCAATAGCATTTAAAATAGTCGATGACAGAAATATCGTGTTTATACGATATTCTACATTTATTTGAAACTAAGCTTTATTCGTAGAGCAATAGCATTTAAAATAGTCGATGACAGAAATATCGTGTTTATACGATATTCTACATTTATTTGAAACTAAGCTTTATTCGTAGAGCAATAGCATTTAAAATAGTCGATGACAGAAATATCGTGTTTATACGATATTCTACATTTATTTGAAACTAAGCTTTATTCGTAGAGCAATAGCATTTAAAATAGTCGATGACAGAAATATCGACTTTTAAGACAACTTTTTTCTATTTATTTTATTTTTACACTAAATAAGTACTCATGTTAAAAGTAATTAGATTTGTAAAACGATGGGAGTTTTAAGAAAAACAGTGAGAATTATCGTATGGGACACTTTGGCAAAATTAATTTTGCGGAATGAAAGAACAGTGTTATATTTGTGGAAGTGCTTTGTGAAATTTCTTCGATTTAACAGTGAGATAACTGAAATTGTTAAAGGATTTAAAAAGTGTTAGTTTATTAATTGTTTTATACCAATTTTTCAGGAAGCAAATTTTTATCACTCTGAAATATCATTCGCATTTAGCATATGACCACTTATTAGTACTTATAATTTTACAAAAATAAGAGCATATTCTGTGATCAAGTTTTGGCCAATTCGTATTTATTTTCAGTGTTTTCATTTTTTCACATGTATACCACACTTTCAGGTACAAATTCGCTGGATAGGAAATCATCCCTTACAGACAGGGCGACATCTCCCAGTGTTGACAATGTAGACGCCGATACGAAACTCGACGCTGCAACTACGTAAGTAACATATTAATAACTCAGTTTAATGGTAAATTTACTTTTTGTTATCTCCGAGCGTGCGGCACACCTTTGACTGATCTATCGGACAACTTTTTAGTCTCGCTTTGATTCCTGTGAGCCTATATGGAGGTGCGCTAATTACTCTATTTTTATTTGCAACTTAACAGTTGAATTGGCTGTAAAACAATCGACATCGCACAACAGTCGGGCGATAGTTTAGTCAAAGGTGAGCGCCCGCTCTTGTTTGATGGCAACTTAATAAGCCCTTCTCTATTCTTAGTATAATGTAACCAAGAATATTATGATTCTCGTCAATTCAATCTGCATCTTTATTACATTGCCTTCTAATATACGCAAAGAAATTAGTTTCATTGTTCCCCAATATGTTTGTATAATTCTGGCCATGCTATAATTATTGTAGGACTTTTAGTGTGAATCGGTAAATATTTAAAAATACAACAATTTAATATCATGGACGTTCAATTTCAATAACTAAATAGATACTGTTTATTCTGTCTTCTTTTATCATACTTTAATGTCACAGTATTCATGTAAACATATAGATTTATTTTTTAATTACTAGAAAGACAACAGATTAAAAAATTAGATCAGTATGTAAAAATAACTGTGTGTATTCAGTAAAGATAGGAACCTGATGAACGAGGCGGAGATCACGATAGAACCTATAGAGGTGAAGAGTCCGGGCAAGAAGCACGCGCGACACTCCTCCATGGACCTGGCGCACGGGAACCCCTCCATCTCCCAGCTGCTGGAGAAGTGCGTCAGCAGCACCGACACCTGCACCGACCTCGAGGACCACTGTCAGCTGGATGAACACACGAAAGATGGTAAGAAATTACCAGAAATCAATGCATTTCAAGGCAAAGACCTGTCCATTTTTACAGATCAGTGGAGTCTCCCAATTTGTAGATTCACAGCAAGTTTTCACTAAGGAATGGTATATTGACTCCATCCAAATGTTTTACCAGATGTCCCACAACCCGAGGAGGAGGTGAAAGATGAGACTCAAAAGGAGGAGGAGGAGAAACTGGAGGAGTACGTGAATCCCCGCGGCATCAGGTTCACGCCGCAGGAGGAGACGCCCAACCTCCAGCCGTACGGTCTCGTCTGCGTCAGGGAACTCTTCAGGTATACTATATATAATATATTATACTTATAGGTGAAATCGATGGTTCCTACGTAAACTATCGTATGTTTGAAATTAACAATTTTGCTCGACAATATTTTAAACAATAACACGGCATATAAAACGCAAATAACCAAAATCTACAGTTTTAATGAACGGTACACACTAATTTAGTATTTGTCAAGTTAAATGAAAAAGTATAAAATAAGGTGTAAACAGAAAAAAATTGGCTTACAATAGTTTGCGTAGGAGCTATCAAACATGGTAACTAAAGTCTCAAAGAATAGATTTTTTCATTGGTTCATGGTTAAAAATATGATGTATGTAGTTCTAGGTGTCAATGTTCGATGTCTTTTTTTTTAATTTTATTAATTTACTAATACGTCTATCAAACATTCTAAGTAAGCTTAACATAGGATTTCTTGCCGGAGTTGGAAGTCATGTCCACTAGATCTGTAGCCTAGTTGTGTGTTAGGTTCGTGATATCGCTGTGCAACCCGCTGGAGGGGCAGAACACGTCGGCGATGGTGCAGCTGGGGCTGGCGCTGGCCGGCACCGCGCTGGAGGTGGCGGCCGACCTGCTGCCGCGCTACCCCGCGCTGCTGCTGCTGCTGCGCGACCCGCTCTGCCGCAACCTGCTCAGCGTCAGTACTCCGTCATCCCACGCCAGCTTACACTCGGCACCATCAGCATCAGCATCAGCTCACTTCAGTGTCGCCCTCGCCCGAGTGCAATTAAAAATTAATAAAACATATAGTATGCTACTCAATGTAGCTTTTGAATGGTGAAAGAATTTTTGAAATCTGCCCAGTAGTTTTTGAGCTATTTCAATATTTACAAAAATACAAATCTATGCTCTTTATAATATTAGTATAGATTTCAATGGAAATGATACATTTTTTGATGTCATGTTGCTGGGAGGAACTTTTGGGAACATTTCGGTGTTTAAATAACTAGCTTTCGCCCGTGACTCCATCCCCGGGAATTTAAAAAAAACTAAGGACTGTAACTGTAACTGTTTTCTTTCAATCTACTCTCTACATCTATGCCAAATTTCATAAAGATCTGTTCAGCAATTTAGCCTACAAACATCCATCTTTTTAACTTTCACATTTATAACTTTAGTAAGATATATTTTATTGTGATGTGAAAATGTTCTTTTAGTATGACTATCTCTTTTTTACAGTTATTAGATACAGAAAGAATATCAATATTCGCACTCGACTTGCAAGTGTCTTTCCTATTATTCGAATCATTGAGATTCCATCTTAAATTCCAAATGGAGGCATTCTTTAAGAAAATCATTGAAATTATATCCGAAGACACGTCTAAATCTATCTATGAATTGAAAGAAATACACCATTTGGCACTAGAAAGTTTAGCTCAGATGTTTAGAATACCTGGATTTTGCGCCGAATTATATCTAAACTACGACTGCGATATTTACTGCATGAATGTGTTTGAAGAAATAACTAAATTATTGTCTAAAAATGTGGTATCTTCGACCGATTATAATGTCCATACTTTATCATTGGAAGCTTTGATGACGATAATAGAAGCTATAGAGATGGGGACTAGTCAAAAAGTGGAGAAGAATGAGATAGAGATAAGTGAGGAGGAGAAAGGTGTGGAGGTGTTCGGGAGGGGAGGGCAGGTGTCATTGGAGCTGGGTGGCATGGACGATGTGTCAGTGGTGAGCGACCACGTGACACACGACATCAGCCTGTACGTGTCGGGCGCGCGCGCCGCACGACACCAGCCCACGGGGAAACTGCCCACTGAAGCAGAGCTAGATAATATTAAGAATATGAAAAAGGTAAGTTTTATTAAAAAAAAAAAACAAAGATTTAACAGATTTAAGTCTAGTTTCTTTATGCTACTAACTTTCGCCCGCGACTCCGTCCGCGCGGAATTAAAAAAAACAAAAGCAAGTAGCCTATTTGTTCTTCCAGACTATCCTCTACATATATGCCAAATTTCATCGAGATCCCTTCAACCGTTTAGGCTACAAACTCTAACGAACATCCATCCATCGATCCATTTAAACGTACGCATTTATAATATTAGTAAGAAGTAAGATGTAATCTATAACACACACTTTGTTATGTAAGATGTCAGCAATCTTAGCATGTTTTTGAATAATTTTTAAATAAAAAGCATTTATGACACGTTTTAAGCTGTATATTTTCACACTATAAAACTTAGGTGGCAAATAAATTGGAAAAACTGCCATGCGGGAAAGGGAGAAAACTTCCAGCTAGCAGCAAAGAAACAAAATAGCTATGGTAAAGGTAATTGTTAGCCAATGGTGTTGAGTAGAAGTCGGTGTTGTGCAGTGGGTGACGCAGGGCACGGAGCTGTTCAACCAGAAGCCGGAGCGCGGGGTGGAGTTCCTGCAGGAGCACGGCGTGCTGGCCACGCCCCTCGACCCGCACCAGGTCGCACTCTTCCTCAGGGAGAACCCAGACTTGGATAAGAAGATGATAGGCATGTATATTTTTATATCTGAATATTTGCATTGTGTACTTGTTAACATACGAAGCGTTAAAAATCTGAGAAACACTTATAACTATAGTTTTTGACAAAAAATGGAATTAGAAAAAGTTAGTTAAAAGTGTTTCCTCGCATTCTGTCACCCATTATAATAACAACGTACTCATAGTAATACTTTGCGGTGTGGTGTACAGGGGAGTACATCTGCAAGCGGTCGTCGCGGGGCGAGGAGGGGGCGGGGGCGGGCGAGGGCGTGTCGGGGGGCGTGTCTGTGCTTTCGGCGTTCGCGGACAGCTTCGATTACCGCGGACAGCGCATCGACATCTCGCTGCGACAGTACCTGGAGACCTTCCGACTGCCGGGGGAGGCGCCGCTCATCTTCCTTGTCATGGAGAAGTTCGCTGAGAGGTGGCATGTAGGTTACCTATAAAATACATCAGAGTACAAAAATAAGTATTACTTCACTAATGATGTGTCCATTGTCAGACGACAAACGGATCGCCGTTCGCGAACACGGACGCGGCGTTCCGTCTGGCGTATGCCATCATCATGCTGAACATGGACCAGCACAACTACAACGCCAAGAAGCTGAATGTACCCATGACTGTTGAGGACTTTAAACGCAACCTGCGAGGATGCAATGGCACCGGGGACTACGACCAGCCGATGCTCGAAGCCATCTTCAATTCCATCAAGTGAGATACACATTGTGATACCCTTCGTTCTTGTTTCATTACGCTTATGTTGACTTATTCTAATTTTCCCTTTTATAAGGAAAGATGGGAAGGGTAAGTCCATTTGGAGGAGGGGATACATTAGAAAGGAAATATCCTCTGTTTATCTCCTTCGTTGACTAAAGGAAGGCCAACGAAAATAGATTTTCGAATGTCAAGATAGCAGTTATTTCGCCAGTAATTTGCTCTTTTGTCTCCTTATGATATAAAAAATCCAGTTGGTGTCTTTAGCGCCTCTGATATCACTTTGGAGCAGTTTGTGTACTTGAGGAAGGTGTGTATCAGTGTGCGGTGTGCGCTGTGCAGGACGGAGGAGATGGTGATGCCGGCGGAGCGCGCGGGGCTGGTGCGCGCGGCCTACCTGTGGCGCGTGCTGCAGCGGCGCGCGCGCGGGCCCGCCGCCGCCTACCGCGCGCCCTCGCTGCCGCACCACCACGCGCGTCTGCTGCCGCTGCTCTGCCCGCCCGCCGTAATTACCCTCTCATTATTGTTCATTAACCATATTATCCCAAAATAGCGTTAGACAATATACTGTTTAGTAAAACTTTTGTTTTAACACTGGCTGCTACTGATTGGTATTATGGATGTCAAAGATTATGTTGTACTATAAATATGGGTATTACCACACTGCTTTTGATATAAGCGTTTTCAATTTTTTTATTGGTAAAGTTTGTATTTCGCAATAATGTTTCAATAACCATGATTTGTTAGAAACCGTCGACTACCGCTAGAGTTACGATATAAACGGATTGACGTATGTTTAAGTTTAAAATGTGATCTAATATTGTATCAGTATTTGCCAACTCCGTGTTTGTTGTCAGATATCGGCGTTGTCGGCGGCGTACGAGCGCGCGCCGCAGCCGAGCGCGGAGGAGGTGGGCGGGGCCAGCGCGGGCGGCGGGCGGGGCGAGGGCGTGTCGCTGGCGGCGCTGGGCGGGCTGGAGCGCTTGGCGGCGCTGGTGGCGCGGCTGCAGCCCGACACCGTGCCGCTCGACACGCTGCTGCTCACCCTCTGCAAGTTCAGCGGACTGCTGACGCCTCCGCATGCGGGATATATCGCTATAGGTAAGTACTTCATATAAACAAACACTATTTTCAATACGTTTTTAAAGAAAACAAAGTTTAGTGGACCAAAAGCAGCCAAATAAAGGAAAGTGGCATGTGTCTCGCCTTAAAAAGCCGACTGTCGTAGGTTTTTGCGGTATATTTTCATGTAGTTGATGGTAATATGTATGTGTTCTGTAGGCGTGTCGCTGGGGCAGTCAGCGAAGGCGCAGCTGGCGTTGCGGCGCGCGTGCTCGGTGGCGGCGCGCCACGCCGACTGCGTGCGCGACTCCTGGCGACACCTGCTGGAGATACTGCAAACTCTGTACATCGGACGACTGCTGCCCAAGGTCAGCTTATAAAACCCAAATAAATGCAATTGTTCACTCTAATTATGTACTATCAGGGAAACTAGCGGTGTTCAACCTTAAAACCTATAGACGTTAGAATTTGTTTTATGACAAGACCACGTCGCATAACAATACCCTATAGCTTTTCATGTTGTCTGTACGAAAAAAGGTCAGTTAGTACACAGCTAATTGTTTTTTTTTATATCTTGTAATTTTCGGAAGTCACTGCTACCTTATGGGGTATTTATAAGGGGCGGAGTATTCTATATGTGGAATACCGCGTATTTGTGCAGTGCCTGGTGGAGGCGGAGGACTACCTGGCGCCGGGCGGCACGGTGTCGCTGCTGCGGGACCCGGCGCGCGGCGCAGACGCCGGCCTGCTCTCCAGCCTCTACTCCTACATCGCGCTGGGGGAGACCGGTCAGTCATACCAACTGTATTACCTGTGTACCCAACTGTCTTTCATTTTTATAATATAAGATGATAAAGGAGGAATTCGATAAAACAGCGAAGCCACCGTTGTCCCTTCAACTTCACACTCGTCGACACCATTTTATTGCAAATCTAGCTGTTCCATGGCACCCCCATGATATAAAAAATATTATATTGTTTACATTATACTGACTAAATGACAGTCTACTTATTTGCTATTAGCGGAGAATATAAGTAAGTATAACAACCTTGATTCTTTGCTGCATTCGGCATGTTTATTTCCATTTCTTAAAGCAAATTTCCAATATATTCACCCCAAATTTAATAGAGGGGATATATAGCCTAAAACGTGACGTCAAAAATATTCTATGATAGTTGACATTTTACATAACAAAGTAGTGTGTTTTTATTACTATAGATTGTTACAAAGTCGAATTTTTAATTTAATAGGTATGCGTGCTCCGACCCCCCATGAGAAAGCTCTGATTGATATAGCGACGGACTGCGTGGCCAAGTGCAACTTCCCCGGACTGCTTATTACTGAAACCAAGTTTTTACAGCTTGAAAGTCTTCAAGTAAGTCACTAAATGCATTTTTTAAAGCGCTGTATAAAATGAAATAATATAATATTATCACACCAAACCAAGATCACACAACTTTTGGTCCCTCGAGCCGGATATGAATTAAAAATATAAAAAACAGAGTATTTTTTTTGTGTATAGGAGTTAGTAAGAGCCATGGTGACAGTGGGCACACCACCTGACGCTGAAAGTCTACAGTTGAATCCTCATCTAGAAGACATCACTATCTTCTTTTTAGAATTACTTGGAAAAACACTTATACAAAATCGGTAAGTCATATACAATTTTAAATTATAGGATTAAAAATTTGCTAGTAGTAGATTACTAGTTAAGACTAGTCGTTTAGTTTACTGACAAATTTCTAAATAACAAATATTAAATATCGAAATTCACAGTTTTAAAAAAAAAGTGACAAATCCGCAAGTGGTTGTGCAATAATCAGATTTCGATGTATAAATCAAAGAAAATGGGATCCCGTATATATAAATTTTAAACTTTCGTGAGACATTTTTATAACTAAATAATTAAACGGCTAGCACTCATGTCTATTTTTCCGGTGACGGCACCGACTAGTTTAGGTCCCATCGGGGGTCCATCTACAATAACAATCGCCCTGAAGATGGACCCCTGGTATGTCCGAAACAAGTCGGTATCGGCATCGGAAAAATAGAGGTAAGTGATAGCCATTTAATAATTAGTTAGTCTAAGGGCCTGTCCTACTACTGGCTGATAGAGGCTTAGATATTCTAAAAATGACGTCACTGTCAGATAAGGGAACAAAATCCGATATTTCCATCATATATTTTACACGTTAGATTGTTATCAGACAATTTATTGTTTGGTGGGACAGGCCCTAAACTGTGTAATATGTGTGTGTTGTGCAGCGACCGGCTGTCGAGCGTGTGGGGCGAGGCGGGCGCGCACCTGGAGCGCGTGGTGTGCTGGGCCAGCGCGCGCGGCGGCCGGCCGCTGGCGCGCGCGCTCACCGCCCTGCTGCGCACCGCCGCGCGCCTCATGCGCTGCGAGCTGTGCGCGCCGCCCGTGCTGCACCACCTCGCGCTGCTCTTCAACCTGCCCTACAAGCTCTTCTACCAGCAGGCAGATGTGGTGAGCATCTCCACCTTGCCCCCTCTCCCCTATCTCACTACACCGTCCTCACCCGCCACGTCCCGCTGCGCAGATCTCGTGCGGGCTGTACGAGCTGGTGAAGACGTCGGCGCAGAACGTGCACAGCGGCGAAGAGTGGGGCGTGCTGCTGGCGCTGCTGGCGGCCGCGGGCGCCGGCGCCTGGCCGCAAGCCCGCGCGCGCACCGACGGCGACAGGTGGCCGCCCGCCGCTGGATGTCGGTACCACCGCTAGTCTAATACATGCGAGACACATTGAAAGGTTATGATAAATGTATATTATTGTCCACAGCATCTAGTCGTTCGGAAGCGTCCGACGAGGAGACAGAGAAGCGACCGACCAGTGTGTCCTCCGAGAGCGAGTTGTCGCACTCGCCGCACACGCAGGGATGGATTCTGGTGAGTTCTAGAAAATTAGATTATTGACCGACTATGATGGCATTTGATGTAATAAAATTGTGATCAGGTGAAGAAGGAGGCGGGCGAGGGCGCGGCGGAGGCAGCGTGGGGCGCGGAGGCGGAGGGCGTGGTGCTGCGCGCGCACCGGGCGAGCGCGCTGGCGCGGTGCGCGGAGGCGCTGGCGCTGGTGGTGCGCGACGTGGCGCACGTCACGCCGCACAACTGCCGCGCCGCCGTGCGCGCCGTGCGCCTGCTGGCGCGCGCCACGCTGCACCCGCACGGTACACACACACCATATACATACACAATAACTAAATAAGAAGTTTATTAATATAGTATTGAAGTTTCTTCATTTATATTCAGTGTAAGGTATTATACAGGATCAAAAGGTCCTCGTGAAGGTGGCGAAGGCGAGGGCGGGGCGCGGCGCGGGCGCGGTCGGCGCAAGGGCGGAGACTCCAGCGACGAGGAACTGGACACCCTCGACCAGTACCACATGGTCAGCATACAGGTACTATGCGAACATTACTTACAATGTCTGTTTGGTTAAACATGATTCCAGTAATTTTTAACTTATGATTTTTTAATGTGTGTGTCAGCTACTGGACCTGATGCATACGCTGCACAGCCGCACGGCGCAGATCTTCAAGTGGTGGCGTGATGAGGCCGACCAGGGACATGGTGAGATACTCTACAAACTACACCACACACACTACTCTCCATTCTCGTGGTGCCTGTGTCGACAATATTGATCACTTTTAACCATTTTATTATTGTACTGCAAAGGTGGTGAAGACTACGACTTGTGGGAGGTGGCGTGGAAGCCATTGCTGCAAGGCATCGCTGAGTTCTGTACTGACAGGCGCCGACAGGTATGTTATTTTAGTATTTTCTTAAATATACAAATTTTCCTATTTTTTTACAGTGTTCCAATTGGAAAGAATCTTTATTTTAAAATTTTAATATTTGGTCCTTCGAGCCGGATTACTAAATGTTTTACTTTAAAACCTAATTTTATTCTTATTGAAAAAAAACTGACGGTAATATAGATGATTTTTCGCTATTTTATAATCTCGCACACCAGATTGTTTTCTGTCTCGATATCGTAAATGAAATAAATTGAATTACTTATACGACCCGAAATAGAACGTTCTCGATAACTGTGTGACGTCACTGGGGCGATGAGTAATTGTCAATCTATCGCTCCGGTGAATGCGATCTGATAATTTCCTAGGACCCTCGACACAGCTGCGACACCCTGATAACGCACCCCACACCCCCACACCCCCACACCCCGCCATCCTTAGCCCACGTACTGCAGTCAATAAACAACAAGCTTTACACCACTCTACTACAATAGGGTGGGCAGAGAAAGACTAGATGTTATGCTCCAGTCTGAAAACATTGATAACTAAGGGACACGTTTAGTGTAGATTCTACTCTATAGACGACCTAAAAATTAGACTATTGATTGGCCTTGCTTGTAGACATTTATAAAAAAATGATTTTATAATGATTTTTACTATGTGTAATTCGAAAACTAAAATATATTTCAATGAATATGTATGTATGGTTTAAGAGCGTCGGTGGCTCAGTGGTTTAAGCACTTGACTTGTAATCTACAGGTTTTGGGTTCGAATCCCGCCATGTACCAATGTGATTTTCGATTTTTCGGATTTTTATATGTAAATAATTTACCCGACGTTCTTACGGTGAAGGAGAACATCGTGATGCAACCTGGACATATCAGCGAAGAAATTCAAAGATATGTGTGAAGTCAACCAACCCGCACTTGGCCAGCGTGGTTGACTATGGCCTAGTCACCCTAACTTTAGGGTAGGCTCCGAGCCCCTCGGTGGGGACGTATAGTGAGCTGGTGATGATGATGATGATGTATGTATGAATTCGGAGATCATCACGGCGTTTTTCTTGAGATTTTAGACATACAATCACCAAAATTTAGAACTAAGCTATCCTAGCTTGGTACTAAATATTTTTATCGTCTGTGGGGACTTTTGATATATTCTAATTATGATTTTTTTACAAATTTATTTTTTTGAAAGATTATTGTGAGGACGCAGTACTAACTAACCTGAACCTGTACAGGTTAAAAGTAAGTATGATATTTTATTATTACCTATTTATTTCATTATAAACGTTTTAAATATAAATAATCACACAAATTACAGCTTTTGCTATAAAAGGATAAAAGATAAATTGTCACTTAAATAGGTTTTATCCTCGGCTGTGAATGATTTAAGCCGCATTTAAAATGTCCTCGTGTGGGATGATGAAAATTGAACGCGTTCTACCGTCTAATAGAAATCCAATCGAACGCGGCTCCGGACTGGTATAAAAGCTCGGTCCCAGCCAGCTCTCAGTCAGTACAGATCCAGCTTCCGACGGTGAAACATCACTTCTCTAAGGATACAGTTATGTATTGCTGGCATTTGTTACTACTAGCTCTACTCTGCCACACTCCTCCGAGTATATCGGAAAGGTTTAATGGAAGACACTGCTGCGATCACCAACCACCTGACACCAGGCTTTCGTCCTACAGAAGGCTACTAGACAAACCAGCAGAGGTTCAGGAACTCATACGAGGTCCAGATATAAGGAGTTCCAGATGGAAAGACGAACGAGATATAGAAGCATATCGTCGTACTTCTGAAGAAAAATCTGGAGAAAGATATGAACGAAACATTCTAGAAAGACGTACAGAACGTGAAGCTGAATTTAACCGATTTGATACTCGCGAAAATCGTGTACGCAAAGATGCAAGGAATACGCTGCAAAGAAATGATCAACGGCGAGAAACTTTGCGTAGATTTGATTCTAGGAATACACAAATGCAACGTATGGAAAGAAATCCCAATGCTCTTGATAGAAGAAATGAACGTCAGACAACTAGAGAGAATACGGAAAGGCGACAAACTAGATCTTGGTATGAAACTCGTCAAGATAATAGAAATGAAGTACTACGTTCGAGAGAATTTGAATACGTTGATGACCAGAGGCGATTTTCTACTAAAAGAATAAGCAACATTCGAGTTTCAAACTTACCTATTAAAGAAATTCGTGCTGTGAGACTTATTGATGATAACCGAGCTAATGCACAATCTGTAGAAAGAATGGCGAGAGATTCTCGAATGCCTCGCTTAGCCACTGACCGTCGTGATACCAGATTTGGTTTAGATCGTCGTTCTCTATTAGATTCTGTCGTATCGAGAAGATTTTCTCACTCGCCAACATTGATTAGGACCAGGCTTGCTGTGTCTGATATTAAAGATGATTCCGAGCGTGAAATACGTCGCATTGAATACCGTGGCATTCGATCTGACCGTCATTTGTCTTCTCTCCGAACAAACATTCGTACCGCGAGATTGCAAGAGCAACGACGATTTTCAAACGAACGGGATTCAAGGCGCATATCCGAACGTGATTCTACTCGTGGTTTCATGGAAAGTAGCCGGCGAACGGAAAATCTTTCTAGACTTACAAGAGAACTGCGAAGAATTGAACTCAATGAGAATCGTCGCATTACTCGATCCATTCCACAAAATGATAGACAGATATACGATAACGAACGCAGAATTTTACGCACACCAACTAGACAAATCGAAACTGAAGGTAGCTATGCTAAACAAGAGTACCGTCTCTCTCAAGAACGTGATATTATTAGAAATGATCGTATTCGCAGAGAATATCGTATATCGACAGAGCGCCAATCTACCTTACGCAGTGATGAACGATCCTCACGTACACCGTCAGAATCAATCGGAACGCGCCGTATTAAATTTGAACGTTACGATTCCGAACGTAGGAATATTCCAAGTGAAGCAAATTACCGTCGTGACTCCGGCGTTACACGTCAACTTTCTAGATTTTCTACTGAACGTCGAGTCTTTGCGTTTAAACGTGCCAATAGACAATACAGCACCGAGCGTCAGCTATCCCGCACCTCTCTACGTCTTGATACCAGATCTAGGCATGTTTTTCGCACTGCCACTGATGAGAATGAAGGTAGATTCAATGTTAATAACAGACACTCTCGAGCAGTTAGTGAGACAAGGAGAAGTGTAGAACGTACAGAAGATTTACAAAGAGAACGTATGGATACGCGGCTTAAAAGAAGCCAAATGTCCCGGGATTCGACAGAACGTGAAAACCGACGATACCCTACCGATAATCGACTTGTAAGAGATGAACGTGATGCCAGGTTGTCAAATGTGTTAAACAGACAGCGAGGGAATAGACAACTGTCTTCGTCTATGGATCATGTCGATACGCGATACATCAGAGAGCGACAGGATACCCGAGCACGCATTAACGAAAGACGTAGTATGGAACCAAGAATACGTTTTGTCGCAGAACGCTCTGAAACCAGACTCAACCAAGTTCATCGTCCTGGTGTAGATATTAGGAAGTCACGAAGCCTATCAGATCTGGAAGCTAGAGTATCTCGCCGTATAGACAACACTGCTCGCTTTAGCAACTTACAACAAACTCGTATGATTAGAGAAAGTCAAGAAGCCCGTCGCAATAATGAACGGAACATGGCGTCCCGTGTAAAAAGAGAACAAATACAAGTTCGACGCAGTCTCCATCGGGACGTCACATACACACCTAGGATTGAAAGTGCTCGTCGCAATTCTGAACGCATTTCCCATGCCCGTAGCCTGCTACAAAACGCTAGACAAGAAACAGAACTTTCCAGAAATCTGAACACTGAACGCATGAATGTGCGACGCGATATTAATGAACGATCTCAAAGAACTTCAGAACGTATTGTATATGACAGAACTGTACGACATTTGTCCCGTTATGAACGACGGAATGTTAAATCAAGACTTACTACTTACGCTACGGAACGTCATGAGAATAGACGAAATGATGAAAGGATATTTAGACAAAACGAAAATAGAATCAGTGACAGTCGAAGAAGTGAAGATATGCGACGAGAAAATAGGATGTCTGATGTAACACAACGAGCAATGATTGTTAGAAAACTCTCTGAACATATTACGACACGGACAGACAGCACACGTAACATAAATCACATATCTGAACGGGATATTAGAGAGAGAAGAACCGAGGAACGTGCTCATAACCAAGACAGCATTGTTCGTAAGGTTTCTGAACGTGTCAAATCTACAGAAAATCTACAAAACTTACGCCAATATTCCCGTACCATACTACAAGATGGGCGTGATCTGTCACGTTTTGTTCGATTCGATCGACGACAAATCGGTACGCAATCGATTAATCGTCAAGTAAGGTCTTACCGCATGGACACAGACTCCCGATCTAAGTTGGAACGTCAAGAAAATCGTATTGTAACACTTGAACGAAATGACAAACGCAATTTAATGGACGATGACCAACGTGACGATGAATTGTTTGTTTTGAACTGGCAACACTTATTCTACGTCATACAAGGACTGTATCTGTGCAGCGTACTTCTACACTCTAACGATCCAAAATCTACAATAAAATCAAGGTATGTATGTGTTTTTTTTTGGCTACTCATTTTCTCGTTTTTCTCAATTTTATTGTGAAGATTTTTAAAAGAAAGGTTTTTTACACCGGCAACATTAGTAATATGTTTTTAATTTATTTACAGAAACTTTGGCTGGTGGAACCCAATGTACAGGCTGAAACTGGACTAAAAACTGAAGACCCTCTGCTATTATACTCCATGATAATCACAAATAATTGTAGCTAATCTCATTTAATCTAATGCATATGTTGTAGCAAAAATAAATATTTATTCTGTTACTTGTTTGTTTAATATTAAAATAAACCCTATTCCATACAAAACTTAAAACTATCTAATTTAAATCTAAAAAATTGATGTTACCTATTAAAATATATTCATAGACTGACAAAAATCCAACAGAATTAAAATTTTAAAGTTGTCAATCAAATTTATATTTAAAATTGATAATTAGAAATTACAGTTTTGTCTTGTGTCAATATAACATTTTTTATTTCTTCCGGCTGGAAGGACCTAAACACGAGTCGAGTCGAGTATGTCGAGTATTGCTACGGTGTATTGTCTGTCAGGTGGCGAACAGTGCGATCGCGTACCTGCAGCGCGCGCTGCTGGCGCCGGCGCTGGGCGCGCTGGGCGGCGCGGGCTGGGCCGCGTGCTTCGAGCACGTGCTGCTGCCGCTGCTGGCCGCGCCGCCCAAGCGGCCCGACGCCGCCGCACGCGCAGACACCGTCATGTGCAAGGTCACTACATACATACCCTAGTCTTTTTATTGCCTTGTATCGTTTGTAACATTGTGTGTGGTGTGCAGGTGTTCCTGCAGCACCTGCAGGCGCTGAGCGCGCGGCCGGGCTTCGGCGCGCTGTGGGCTCGCGTGCTGGGCGTGCAGCGCGCGCTGCTGGCCACGCCGCACGAGCCGCTGCAGGAGGCCGCACTCGAGTCCCTCAAGAACATGCTGCTCGTCATGCACTCCGTCAGGGTACGCATGCTCATATATACATCACAACATACAACTCCATTAAACATTGTACAAACTTGTTTCTTTGTTAACCCATTGCAGATATTCAATACCGGCGACAACTACAACGAGCTGTGGTACCTCACCTGGCAGATCATAGGAGAGTTCCTACCTACATTAAAAGACGAACTATTTCCCGAAGGTAACCTTTTCATTCTACACACTCCTCTAAGTATAATGTTCTTAATTTATTCTCTTCTTATTAACAACTGAATACTAATGTATCTTGCAGTGAACGACAACACGCGGCCCGCAGCCAACCTGCCGAGCCACATGCAGCCCCCCCTGCCCGCCACCTTGCCCACGCTCGTGCCCGTCCCCTCGCCCACCCTCCTGCCCACCGACACGCCCACTCACACCTCCCGCCCACTCAACGTGCAGACATCCCACGCTCAGTCGTCCAACATTCTCGTCGCCTCTATGGCCCACTCGCCCGTCAACCTCGTCCAAACTCCGCCCCTGCCCACACCGGCACTAGTGGCATCGACACCCATCAATGTATCCACCCCGGCACCGCCTGCAGTCAACGTACCACCGACTGCAGTTAATACGGCCCCTGCTGCGGCCCCAGCAGTCGGCAGCGCGGCACCTCCCTCCGCGCCCCTCGGCGGCCTGGTGCCGATCAGGAACCCGCTGTACGACCAGACCGGCCTCACCTCCTCCGTGCTATTGCAGCCTTTGAACGAGGTGAGAACAACTATCAAAGATACGTATATTGGAAACTATAAAAGTTAAATTTTCAATTTTTATTAACAATGATTTTAGTTTCTTTAGACTTTAGTACGAGAAAATGTAAAAGTTAATTGAAATTGTATTTGTTTTTTGCAGATGATTTCAACACCGATCGGCATATCGATACAAACCCAACCACCAGTGTTGTACGCGCGGCCCGCTGACTGCGGCCCGCCAGCCACTGCGAACCAAAATGAACCTTACACAGGCGTCGTAGAGTCCACAGCGACCGACACTGACGGTAATGCTCGTGACACACAACAGAGTGAGTTGTACGCAGAGTATTTATCTAATCCCTACAATGAAACTAAGGAGGTGACTTTAAGCGACTACGATCCTGAGGAGAATCGCTACTTGTCCGGCTCGAGGGACCAAAGTGTCCAGCAGCCTCACAGGTCCTTCAGCGCGACCGCCACGCCCAGCCACAGCGGACACCTCGCTCAGTTCCTCTCCACAGAGAATGTGAGGAAGGAATCGAGTGGTATTTTCAATTTCTCCAATTATTTCGGTTCCGGTACCGACTTGGCCAACCCCGGCTCTGAGCTCTTCGACACGTTAACTACTGCACAGGAAGGATAGCTTAACTCCATTTATCAAGTAATTGACTGGGACAATACTGTTTCGTTTTTATTTTATCTTAGCGATCGACTTTACTTTTATGTTAATGCTACACACACTGACTGTTTTGTTTTTAGAAAATTTCTTCTGTTTGATTAGATTGTAATGTTGAACTGTTGTCTGTGAATTACTAAACTCAAATTTATACCTAATGTCCAGTTTACATTGTTCTAATGCAGCGATTATAATCAGGGATGGGATAAACCTGAAGATATGTAAACATAGGACATTTTAACTGGACTGGAATGTAAAATTGTGTATACGCTCGTAAGTCAGTAGGACGAGATAAGTCGCAGTTTAATCAACAATATATTATCAATGTAAATGTTATTACAATTAGAAAGTATTAATTATGGCCTATTTATTAACCTACACGTAGTTTTTAAAGTGTACGAAATTAGATTTGTTTTTAATAAAATTAGTGTGTCAATGTTACTTTTATTAAAAGAGAAAGGACATTTTTAATACGATTTTCTTTCTAACATTCCATATTTTATTTTTGTATAAAAACTTGTAGCTTGATATTTCTTAACTATCCAATGTCTGATGTGTTTTTAATCCGTAACAAAGTGACGTTAGGAAGGTAAAGTTCAGGGTTCGTATCGCGGGAAGGTAAATTGTAAATGATGTAATTATTTATCAAATGTTATACCTTTGTATAGAGAGCTATGTATATCTAATTATTGATGTAATATATGTTTAGAAATTTATTAATAATACATGTTTCAATATTTCATTGGCGTTTTATTTTCTGATCAAATCCTGATACATTTTCAAACTTTCTGAATACACAGGTGAACCTTTCGTCGCTTCTACAGGGTCGTTGGTAATTCGACGTATTCCCGTTAGGAGGTAATAAGGGAAACCATTTCGGTAATTTTGATTGTACTATGCATAAGTTAAACATTTTTGAGTAATCATGATTTTTTTTTGAGCGTTGGTGGCTCAGTGGTTTAAGCACTTGACTTGTAATCTACAGGTCTTGAGTTCGAATCCCGCCATGTACCAATGTGATTTTCGAATTTTCATATGTACATAATTTACCCGACGATCTTACGGTGAAGGAAAACATCAGCGAAAAAATTCAAAGATATGTGTGAAGTCAACCAACCCGCACTTGGCCAGCGTGGTTGACTAAGACCTAGTCACCCTAGTTTAGGGTAGGCTCCGAGCCCCTCGGTGGAGACGTTCAGTGAGCTGGTGATGAATGATTTTTTTTTAAATAAATTTAAACTGCAACTTCAAAAGTTTATTTCATAAAAACTAACAATTGTAACTTCATTTTTTTCTTCTGATTTATAGATACCGTAAAACAAAATAGTTCTTTAGCTCGCATTTTTTAAATTGGACAGATAATTGATATTTTAATATTGTTAAATAATCTGTTTTGAATGGTTTTATAAATCTGAAGAAAAATGAAGATAGCATACTAACATTATAAATGCGAAATTTTAGATGGAGGGATTTGTTAGAGCTTGTAGCCTAAACGGCTTAATGGATCTCGATGAAATTTATCGTAGATGTAAAGGATAGTCTGGAAGAACGCATAGGTTTTTGTTTTAATACCAAGCGGACGAAGTCGTGGGCGAAAACTAATGATTAATAATTTTTCTTAAATAAATTTTTGAAGTTGTATTTCTGACTAAAAAAATTCTAATAAAAACCACCGCAAATGTTCCCCTCTATCACCTCCTAACGGGAATACGTCGATTTATCAATAACCCTATAGGTATACCGGAATAGGTTTATTTTATGGTTAAAATGAAAACAATTCATGTTAAATAAAAATCAACAATATATTTTAATAAAATTTACACTATTTACATATTTGTACAAAATACAGAGAATCGCCTTCACAGAAGGCATCACTCACACAGTTCATTGTCACTCATTGTTACTGTAGTCTGTCAGTGTCTGTAAGACGCGGTCACACGCGCGACACGTGCGGCGGCCGCTTGTAGTAGGGGTGGTGCGCCCGCAGCAGCGGCGGCGCGCAGCACGGCGCCTTGCGCGGCGGACACAGCGCCGCGCGCCACACCGCGCCCGACTTGCGCGACCACGCCCACGCGCCCGCCGCCACGCCGCACGCCAGCCGCAGGCACGACGGCAGCGCGCCCCACGCCCCGCTCTGCGGCTCCTCGGTGCGCGCTTCCAGCGACTTGGCGGCGGTCGCAGCGGCCGCCAGCAGCAGGTACAGCGCGCCCCCGGCGGCCGCGCGCACCGCCAGCCGGCCCACGCGCCGCGCGCCCCGTGAGTCCAGCGCACGCCGCACGCGCACAATGCCCGGGCACGCGCCCGCCGCGAGAGCCACTGCGGCCAACAGCAGTGCGCCGCGCGGCACACCCACCAGCGCGCCCGCCGCCGCGCGCGCCACGCCGCACGTGCCCGTCAACTCGTCGGCCGCCACCCGGCGCAGCGCGAGCGCCGCCGCCGTCCACGCGCCCGCCCAGCCCCACGCTGCCGCATGCAGGTACGCCGCCGCGCGCTCCAGCGCCTCCGTCGACCATTCGCTGGCAGCAGTCAGGTACCACGCCACGCACGCGTTGGCGAACCATGCGTCCGCCGCCAGCGTGAAGTAATATGTAAGCGAGAAGAAGGCGACACACGCTGGCGACGCCAGCCCATCGACGGCCAAAGCGCCGCCCGCGCACGACACCGCCCGCGCGCCAAGCCAGCTACGGATCACGTAAGCCGTGGCGACTACGGCGTGGCACGCCGCCATCCACACCATCGGTCGCTCGGGATAGCGGTAGCGCGAGGGTTCCGCGCAGAAGGTGAGCAGCGCGAACGAAGTCGACAGCAACGAGAGCCAGGCGGCCGTGTTCATCCAGACCTCCGCCGTGCGTTTGGCGGGCTGCGAGTGGCGCGCGTGCTGCCCGCACGCCGGCCAGCACTCGCCGGTGGGCGCCATGGCGTGCGCCGGCGGGCAGCCGTGCTCGCGCAGCTCGGGGTCGCGGAAGGGCCAACGCGGCGGCGGCTGCGGTTCCGGCTCCAGTTCGCTGGCGTTAGGCGGACGCATGCACAACCGGCGCACGGCGCGCAGCGGGAACGCGCCGCAGTCGAGCGCCACCGTGGCCGGCAGCAACTGGAGCTGGTCCCTGCAGTCCTCGGAAACGGTATCGCAGAGGGCGCGGCAGGCGCTCACCGAGCCCGACACCTGCTCGGAGCACAGCGGGGCGAAGGCGGAGCACAGCAGGAAGCGCGCGTGCAACGAGCACTCGCTCGATATGAGGCCGGAGAACTTTTCCATCTGAAATGAACAAAATAAAGTTTAATTACAACATCTTTGCAAACGTCATCAATGTTGTTTATTATTAGCGATGTGGAGATCGAGAGGGCAGCGGGCCTCTTTCCTTGCGGGCGGGGGCGGGGGAATATAGCCCGACGCAAATTACAGCTCGAGACAAAGGCAAGGTCGTGGCTGCTTTTTGTGCGGCAAGGGGAGGCCGGCGGTCGGCGATTGTGTGACGGCCGCGCCGGGCAAGGCTCAAATTTGTGGAGCCTCACTTTTTGCGTCACTAAAACGGTTGTTATGCGCCCGTTTGTCGATTAGTTGCCGAGGTAATTAATATAAGCAGCAGACTCCGTAATGAGAGGTTAATTACGCGTCTCGGAGATTTTAATTATAGTTCTTATGCTCCACTAAGAGTATTGATTGTAGATAATCAGAGCAATTGAATAAATTTATAGAGTGGACGTCCATAGCGCAGCGGTCGCGGGGATTTTTCTGAATTTGTAATTTGCGAGACAAGAATTAACTAAATCGTAATTGCTTAAGTACATATAAGAACAAACAGTTCTCAGTATTGATGAGCTATCAGCGAGTCACTTCCTAATAAAACATACACATCAGGAATGTTATTTTTGTAGGATTCACAAGCTAGTACAGGATTGCATGGAGTAAAAACTCAATAGTCTCTATATCTCTTCGTTTTCATGTGGCAATAACGAACAAAGTCAACGATACTACTGACTACCTAGGCATCGGTACAAAGTGGTAAATTACGGTGCGCTTTTGTCAACTTTATTGGTACATAACACATAACATGAAAGTCTGGTTTCAAATGAGTTGTAATACGAACAGGGATTGCGAGCCGTTTGAAATTTGATCACGTTGCTAGTTGCTAGTTGATACGACATCAAACACCGGAAGTTTTAACTGTTAGTTGGGTTTGTTGCTGCCGCTTCATTCTAAGCACGGTTTGCACATTCATAAAAATATGCCTGTGTGATTACATGATATTATTCCAAAGTGTGAACTCCGACGACTTATACCGATATATTTTTGGAAAAACTAGACGATAAAGAAACTACAATCAACTATATAAAAAGCTATATAAATGTGTGTCTTCCACTTAAGGGAAATATAAAAAAACTAACTCAATTGTGTTTTTTCACCAAATAAATAAACTATAAATCCATATAAGTTTGTTTTCTTAAAGGATCACTTTCCGGATTAGCCGTGCCCCTGTACCTGGTCACAATACCGTTTGCGTCCGCGTGCTCTCAACTGAACGAGATTTTAAACTTTTTTGGGCTAAAGTTTCATTTTAAGCTAACAATAGCGAGCAAACGTCGCTTGTTTGTGCGCTCGAGGAAAGGTTCGCCCTGTGTCGGCGCACTTAACATTTTTTTGTTAAGGCGAAGACTGCGTTCATTTTTATCCACTAAAGTACACGTAAATGTTTTAAGTATAAATTTTATTAACCAATCCGTCTCTTGGTTTTTATTTGTACAAAATTGTATATCAATACACCAACATACAATTTGATATAAGATGACATTCGCACTTGCGAATAATCTCATGTTAATATTTTAATACTATTTTAAATATTGGTTTCTGAAAATAAATAAGTTTTTATAAAACATTAATATGAGGAATTTTAATGGAAAAGAAAACTAGCAGCACTGTAAACGTCACCTTAACACATATTTGCACGGGCGCACTCTTTTAGACGTCTTTGGATCACATACAAGGGTTTCTATTGATACAAATACAGATATCGAGCGCCTTTAAACAATAATGTACTCTATATCAACGCAGCAAGGTCGATATTCGATTGCATTTCACTTCAAAGCACTTTACGCGTGTTTGTTTACGTTAGGTAATCCATTGGGCCGCACGATTCTCAGTACTTAGTTGTATTATTTATTTGCTCGAATAAACATTCGATATACGAGCGCCGAATGAAGAATTCTAAAAGGCTCCTTTGTTAGTGATTGTTATATTAACTTGCATACTATGTTGTTCAGGCAAAGGCATGCGTTCAGAAACTACGCTCCTGATACAATAAACATTGCGTTCAACATCAGAAGAATGAGCAAGTTGTTTTATTATCCGCTTAATGTAAAAATATCTATTTTTATTTTTCACTTACACTGCCAGATTTGGCAATGATATTTCTTCTCTAATATAGATTAAATTTGGCTTAAAAAGGGACTAACCGTCTAACATTTTCATATATGCCATAGGTCCAATTAAAAATCTGGCAGTAACAAGATGCTTTTGCCTTTTTATCAATTACTATAAGCAACTTGGTTAATTCGTGTTTCGTAAGTTAATTAAGTAAAAATTCATTTTAAACTTTACTCAATCCGGGCAACAAGTAGTCGAGGAAAAAATATTAATTACTGAGGGGCTCCGAAAATAGCCTTCCTTTGATCTTCGGACAGTTGACGCGTGTAACAAGAAACTACAAACTTCCAAACAATTCACTTTTCAAATATAAACAATGTCAACAAAAAATACTATTTCCTGTTCAAACAAAAAAATATTTAATTTTACTATACCTAAAATCTTTTCAAGTTAAAGCAATAAAAATATCTAATTGACAAAAATAACTCCATTTAAAAGCCAAGTAATGAATAAAAGATATCCGGTTAAAACGTTTTACTTGGCAACACAACTTCACATGTCAATTAGACAGCCCTCCAAAATCCTTTGATCATTAAAAAAGGCGCGTAAATCGGGAGCGCTTTGAAGTCGCCTGCCAGTTGTACGCACTATTAATACGCGGCAAATGTAAACTTCACTTGAAGTTTATGGATGCAGTCAATTTTTTTAATGGTTAATTACTTCATCGGACATTTTATTTACAAGATATTAACTAAAATCTTGTTAAGAAAAATAGGATAGATTAAATATTCAAAACGATTCTCGCTAACTCCGTAAACAGGTTTAATTGAAACCATTATAAACTTTAATTAATGGACTAGAATAATAACGCAGAATGTAATTAAAGTATGTTAATTGTACAATTTATATTATATTTTCACAAACGTAGTAAGTATTAGTAATGTTTGTTCAAACAAACATGTTTTAGCTCGGGTTTTTTGACACTTTGATAGATTATTTTAATCTGTAGATCAGAATAAATATTACCAGTTACTACGATGATTAAAGGTAACATTTTTTTGCTGGGCGTAGCTTCGGCACGTCGTTTCCTGCGGTTAATCTCCGATACATGAATGCTAATTAAGGCTGTCGAGTTATGAGTCAATTAAAATCGGCGGAAAGAACATTTAGCGGTCTTTGGATGGCGCCGCTTTGATTGCGTTTTATTCGTTTCGCGATACATGGAGCATTAATAAGGAAGTTGGAAATAAATTACGATAATTTTTTTAATTAACGAAACGTACGTAATCTATCATTCCATTTTGCCTAATATGTTTTGTTCACTATTACATGTGGTTATACAAGCTTTTGTTATAATTTTCTCACTCATATCTTAAAAAAATCTTATTTACATTCAGATTCCTTTGCTACGTTTTATTTAAATTCTTTTATTTTTACAGTTCATTGATTTGGTTGTTGTTACTGGAATCAATTAGATTCGATCGGAATGCGAATGTTCGAAATCGATTCAGTTTTGCAATGAATGAATTTTTTTTACGACATTCCACAACAATGAATGTTTAATTAAGATTTCAAATTAAAAAAGTACAGCTATCTTCTTGATATGTATATAAATTCCTTAAGTATAAGATAATAAAGCTTACTGAGCATAAATACGAAATGATCATAAAATATAATTTGTCTACAATTAACCTAACCTCAATTATTAAAAAATATCGCTCTTAAACAAAATTCGTGCTGTTTATCTTACAATATAAGTAATAAAATACCTAAAGACTTACTATTTTTACTTTTTCCCCACAATAGACTAAACTAAAACTACGCACGTTTCGCCAGAGTCTGACATAAACACCATTTCCCCGCGCGTTCGGGCCACTGTTCCCTGTCAGCGTAATTGGCGCTTTACAGCCGCCGGCGAGCGATTTACAGCGCCCCCGACATTTACTGCTCAGCTCTGAATCTGTACAACTGAGATCTCTATACCACTTGGCCGTGATACCGTTATAGCTCTAATTTGGAAATACTTCCTTGATTTTTATGAGTAAACGAGAGTTTATGGATGGTGTGGAAAATATCTTGGTATAAATTGGTATATCAGATTTTTTATTTTGTGTAGGAATTCTAATTTGTCAAATAGGTATGTATGGATTTAAATAAGTCAACTCCCATGGCACAGGTGTTATCAATGTAATAATTCTTTCGTTTATTCAGATATAGATTTCTCTGGACGTATTGAAGGTTCTAGTTTGTTAGCGTCCTAAATAATTCAGTGACGTGGTAAGACGCGTGCAATAAATAGCTACACGCTGGAGCATAAAAAGCATGCATATAATTACGCAATGGCGGGAAACATAAATTTAGCATTTAATGCTCACAGAACGAATTGTATCATGAGTTTATCTTTACTTTTAAAGTTTTAAAAGCCTCGGAGTGCCGCCGGGCCAGGGGCGGCGCGTCGCGTTGTTCGGCTGTAATAAGGGCCGTCTGAGAGCTAGCCTCGATATAAATGCAGAATTAATTGTCGATTAACGGTGAAAGCCACCATGTGTTTTTTTTAATTAGTTTTTGTGTAAGTGCAGTCAATTGGAGAGTTTTTGCAAGCCGTCGGCTTGTGCAGTCGGAGTACACATCTGTGCAGCCGATGAGGGAACGCCCCGTGACATGCCCGGCTACAAGCAGCACTGTGCGATCCTGTAGCGCGCCTACGACGCGTCTGGCTGCATGCAGCGCATCCACAGCGTGCATGGCTAAGTGCAGTAGACCTGCAACGCGCATGGCTACATGTAGCGCGCTTGCATTGCCTCTAACTTCGTACAGCGCGTCTGCGACGCAACTGCCTACGAGCAAGTGTGAGTACTGCGTACGAATGTGAGTAAAGTTTGTATTGAAGTTTTAATACTCAAACAAAGCGATAAGGACGCTGTTGTCTTTAGTGACTGCTATGAGAACTTTGACATTCGTCAAATTGTTACCATCCGTAGTAACCTCAATAGTCGGACTAAGCAGTTACTTTACCAAGCTGCTGAGTGCGTTGATATTTAAGTCCAGTTGCTTCAACGTTGACAATATGTCATGGAAGCGTAGCACAATAGTCAAGTTGCATATTTAATTCGTAACTACATAGCTACAATAAATTGTTTTAAGTCTTGGTATAAGTTCAGATGAAAAAGGTAAGGTGTTGTGATTACTGAGATACACCTTCCTTCGTCACATATCTTCTTGATACGTTGTGTTTTGTGTAATAAATGTTCACTTGCATATGGTTTATGTTTGTGGGCGGATATTTGTGGTGTTTTGTGCAGATACCGACATTGAAAGAGAGGTAGCGTTTCCGACTCATGTTGCTGAGCCACGAGAGATGAGACGGCGCTAACCAACACATCGAGTGCGAGTGTGGCACTTGTCACCAGCAATGTTCCCGTGAAGCATGTGGTTGATGAGCCGCGTGTCCGCGTCACGTCTGGTACATACAGCGCTCCCGCTACGTGCCTGAATTCTTGCAGCGCACCTGAGACGCGTATGGCTACGCATATTCTCCATGTCATGCATATGTATTGTTTGAAGATCCGAGGTAGTTGTTACTGGATCTATGTTGGTTGACGATCCGATGTAGTTGTTACTGGATCTATGTTGGTTGATGATCCGATGTAGTTGTTACTGGATCTATGTTGGTTGACGATCCGATGTAGTTGTTACTGGATCTGTCTAGTTTTGTGATCCGATGTAGTTGTTACTGGATCTGTCTAGTTTTGTGATCCGATGTAGTTGTTACTGGATCTATGTTGGTTGACGATCCGATGTAGTTGTTACTGGATCTGTCTAGTTTTGTGATCCGATGTAGTTGTTACTGGATCTATGTTGGTTGACGATCCGATGTAGTTGTTACTGGATCTATGTTGGTTGACGATCCGATGTAGTTGTTACTGGATCTGTCTAGTTTTGTGATCCGATGTAGTTGTTACTGGATCTGTCTAGTTTTGTGATCCGATGTAGTTGTTACTGGATCTATGTTGGTTGACGATCCGATGTAGTTGTTACTGGATCTATGTTGGTTGACGATCCGATGTAGTTGTTACTGGATCTGTCTAGTTTTGTGATCCGATGTAGTTGTTACTGGATCTGTCTAGTTTTGTGATCCGATGTAGTTGTTACTGGATCTGTCTAGTTTTGTGATCCGATGTAGTTGTTACTGGATCTGTCTAGTTTTGTGATCCGATGTAGTTGTTACTGGATCTGTCTAGTTTTGTGATCCGATGTAGTTGTTACTGGATCTATGTTGGTTGACGATCCGATGTAGTTGTTACTGGATCTGTCTAGTTTTGTGATCCGATGTAGTTGTTACTGGATCTGTCTAGTTTTGTGATCCGATGTAGTTGTTACTGGATCTATGTTGGTTGACGATCCGATGTAGTTGTTACTGGATCTGTCTAGTTTTGTGATCCGATGTAGTTGTTACTGGATCTATGTTGGTTGACGATCCGATGTAGTTGTTACTGGATCTATGTTGGTTGACGATCCGATGTAGTTGTTACTGGATCTATGTTGGTTGACGATCCGATGTAGTTGTTACTGGATCTATGTTGGTTGACGATCCGATGTAGTTGTTACTGGATCTATGTTGGTTGACGATCCGATGTAGTTGTTACTGGATCTATGTTGGTTGACGATCCGATGTAGTTGTTACTGGATCTGTCTAGTTTTGTGATCCGATGTAGTTGTTACTGGATCTATGTTGGTTGACGATCCGATGTAGTTGTTACTGGATCTATGTTGGTTGACGATCCGATGTAGTTGTTACTGGATCTATGTTGGTTGACGATCCGATGTAGTTGTTACTGGATCTATGTTGGTTGACGATCCGATGTAGTTGTTACTGGATCTGTCTAGTTTTGTGATCCGATGTAGTTGTTACTGGATCTATGTTGGTTGACGATCCGATGTAGTTGTTACTGGATCTATGTTGGTTGACGATCCGATGTAGTTGTTACTGGATCTGTCTAGTTTTGTGATCCGATGTAGTTGTTACTGGATCTGTCTAGTTTTGTGATCCGATGTAGTTGTTACTGGATCTATGTTGGTTGACGATCCGATGTAGTTGTTACTGGATCTATGTTGGTTGACGATCCGATGTAGTTGTTACTGGATCTGTCTAGTTTTGTGATCCGATGTAGTTGTTACTGGATCTATGTTGGTTGACGATCCGATGTAGTTGTTACTGGATCTATGTTGGTTGACGATCCGATGTAGTTGTTACTGGATCTATGTTGGTTGACGATCCGATGTAGTTGTTACTGGATCTATGTTGGTTGACGATCCGATGTAGTTGTTACTGGATCTATGTTGGTTGACGATCCGATGTAGTTGTTACTGGATCTATGTTGGTTGACGATCCGATGTAGTTGTTACTGGATCTATGTTGGTTGACGATCCGATGTAGTTGTTACTGGATCTGTCTAGTTTTGTGATCCGATGTAGTTGTTACTGGATCTGTCTAGTTTTGTGATCCGATGTAGTTGTTACTGGATCTGTCTAGTTTTGTGATCCGATGTAGTTGCCTGGGTTCGTGCAGTGCGCTTACGACGCGCCTGTGCGCGAACAGCGCGCCTTGGCGCGAACAGCGCGCCTGTCTTCGTGTGTCACGCCTGTGCGCGAACAGCGCGCCTGTCTTCGTGTGTCACGCCTGTGCGCGAACAGCGCGCCTATCTTCGTGTGTCACGCCTGTGCGCGAACAGCGCGCCTGTCTTCGTGTGTCACGCCTGTGCGCGAACAGCGCGCCTATCTTCGTGTGTCACGCCTGTGCGCGAACAGCGCGCCTGTCTTCGTGTGTCACGCCTGTGCGCGAACAGCGCGCCTGTCTTCGTGTGTCACGCCTGTGCGCGAACAGCGCGCCTATCTTCGTGTGTCACGCCTGTGCGCGAACAGCGCGCCTGTCTTCGTGTGTCACGCCTGTGCGCGAACAGCGCGCCTGTCTTCGTGTGTCACGCCTGTGCGCGAACAGCGCGCCTGTCTTCGTGTGTCACGCCTGTGCGCGAACAGCGCGCCTGTCTTCGTGTGTCACGCCTGTGCGCGAACAGCGCGCCTGTCTTCGTGTGTCACGCCTGTGCGCGAACAGCGCGCCTGTCTTCGTGTGTCACGCCTGTGCGCGAACAGCGCGCCTGTCTTCGTGTGTCACGCCTGTGCGCGAACAGCGCGCCTGTCTTCGTGTGTCACGCCTGTGCGCGAACAGCGCGCCTGTCTTCGTGTGTCACGCCTGTGCGCGAACAGCGCGCCTATCTTCGTGTGTCACGCCTGTGCGCGAACAGCGCGCCTGTCTTCGTGTGTCACGCCTGTGCGCGAACAGCGCGCCTGTCTTCGTGTGTCACGCCTGTGCGCGAACAGCGCGCCTGTCTTCGTGTGTCACGCCTGTGCGCGAACAGCGCGCCTGTCTTCGTGTGTCACGCCTGTGCGCGAACAGCGCGCCTGTCTTCGTGTGTCACGCCTGTGCGCGAACAGCGCGCCTGTCTTCGTGTGTCACGCCTGTGCGCGAACAGCGCGCCTGTCTTCGTGTGTCACGCCTGTGCGCGAACAGCGCGCCTATCTTCGTGTGTCACGCCTGTGCGCGAACAGCGCGCCTGTCTTCGTGTGTCACGCCTGTGCGCGAACAGCGCGCCTGTCTTCGTGTGTCACGCCTGTGCGCGAACAGCGCGCCTGTCTTCGTGTGTCACGCCTGTGCGCGAACAGCGCGCCTGTCTTCGTGTGTCACGCCTGTGCGCGAACAGCGCGCCTGTCTTCGTGTGTCACGCCTGTGCGCGAACAGCGCGCCAGTATCGCGCCTGTCTTCGTGCATCACGTCTGCGTCTTGCCTGTACGTGAACAGCGCGCCTGGGTCGCGCCTGTCTACAAACGACGCGTTGGCTGCGAGCAGCGCTACCGCGACGTGTCTACCTACAAGCAGCATGCCGCGCCTGTCACCAAAGCACGCGACAGCGCAGCATCTACCAACGAGCCGCGTATCAGCGCAGCGCCTGTCACCGTGCCGCGTGACAACGAGCCGCGCGTCCGCGCAGCTCCTGCCTGCGAGCTGGAATCTACTGCCAGAGTCGGATTCGTATTATTGAAGACACTGGAAGAACGAGACCGTGGACGGTCTCCTGTCAGGAGAGGCCGTGTTAGGAATTAGTAGGAAACTGAAGGCAAAATGGGGGGTAGTTTTATAAAACACTTGCAAGGAGTCGCACAGAGCTCAGTCAGACAGTCAGTCGCTCGGAAGCTCGATAGCTGAGTACATTTCTAGTCGTCACTATGGAACGTTCGATATCTTTACATATGTAGTTGACTTTGTGTTAGTTTTAAAGTAATTAACAAGTATTGTTGATTTGGCCGATCGTCCATATATTTTTTTTAAATCATTTGTATCGAAATACCTAAAAGTATGCTAATTGTACAATTTATATTTTCACAAACATAGTAAGTGTACGGTGTAAACACCGCACAATACATGTTTTTCCCGAATAGGCATTTTTGGACCATTATAACGCACGCGAACGTTCATATTAAACTAGTACACGTCGAAGCACTACCACTACAGTAAGTATTAGTAATTTTTGTTAAAACAAACATGTTTTAGCTCGGGTTTTTTGACACTTTGATAGATTATTTTAATCTGTAGATCAGAATAAATATTACCAGTTACTACGATGATTAAAGGTAACATTTTTTTGCTGGGCGTAGCTTCGGCACGTCGTTTCCTGCGGTTAATCTCCGATACATGAATGCTAATTAAGGCTGTCGAGTTATGAGTCAATTAAAATCGGCGGAAAGAACATTTAGCGGTCTTTTGATGGCGCCGCTTTGATTGCGTTTTATTCGTTTCGCGATACATGGAGCATTAATAAGGAAGTTGGAAATAAATTACGATAATTTTTTTAATTAACGAAACGTACGTAATCTATCATTCCATTTTGCCTAATATGTTTTGTTCACTATTACATGTGGTTATACAAGCTTTTGTTATAATTTTCTCATTCATATCTTTAAAAAATCTTATTTACATTCAGATTCCTTTGCTACGTTTTTATTTAAATTCTTTTATTTTTACAGTTCATTGATTTGGTTGTTGTTAATGGAATCAATTCGATTCGATCGGAATGCGAATGTTCGAAATCGATTCAGTTTTGCAATGAATGAATTTTTTTTACGACATTCCACAACAATGAATGTTTAATTAAGATTTCAAATTAAAAAAGTACAGCTATCTTCTTGATATGTATATAAATTCCTTAAGTATAAGATAATAAAGCTTACTGAGCATAAATACGAAATGATCATAAAATATAATTTGTCTACAATTAACCTAACCTCAATTATTAAAAAATATCGCTCTTAAACAAAATTCGTGCTGTTTATCTTACAATATAAGTAATAAAATACCTAAAGACTTACTATTTTTACTTTTTCCCCACAATAGACTAAACTAAAACTACGCACGTTTCGCCAGAGTCTGACATAAACACCATTTTCCCGCGCGTTCGGGCCACTGTTCCCTGTCAGCGTAATTGGCGCTTTACAGCCGCCGGCGAGCGATTTACAGCGCCCCCGACATTTACTGCTCAGCTCTGAATCTGTACAACTGAGATCTCTATACCACTTGGCCGTGATACCGTTATAGCTCTAATTTGGAAATACTTCCTTGATTTTTATGAGTAAACGAGAGTTTATGGATGGGGTGGAAAATATCTTGGTATAAATTGGTATATCAGATTTTTTATTTTGTGTAGGAATTCTAATTTGTCAAATAGGTATGTATGGATTTAAATAAGTCAACTCCCATGGCACAGGTGTCATCAATGTAATAAATTCTTTCGTTTCTTCAGATATAGATTTCTCTGGACGTATTTGAAGGTTCTAGTTTGTTAGCGTCTAAATAATTCAGTTACGTGGTAAGACGCGTGCAATAAATAGCTACACGCTGGAGCATAAAAAGCATGTCATATAATTACTGAATGGCGGGAAACATAAATTTAGCATTTAATGCTCACAGAACGAATTGTATCATGAGTTTATCTTTACTTTTTAAAGTTTTAAAAGCCTCGGAGTGCCGCCGGGGCCAGGGGCGGCGCGTCGGTCGGCGTAAAGGCCGTCTGAGAGCTAGCCTCGATATAAATGCATTAATGGAAGCCATTAAACCTTAGATATCGGACTCACAATCATTAAGAATTAACGCGCGGTGCACTCGCCCGATGTAATCAAGTAATTCGGTGGTGGTTTAGTGCAAGCGGTAGCGGTAAGCGGAGCGATTGTGGTAGACTAATGATTTATACATGTTAAAGTGTACAAAAAATAAAAACGTTATATTAAAAAGCCAAGAAGTCTACCTATTTTATTTAACTTTTCCCGTTAATTACTCTAATATACAAATACAAGAAAAAAATAAACAAATTAACCATTTTTAATCATAGTAAAGTGTGACATTATTAAAAAACAAAAATAAACCTGCTGAAATTTCAATATTCGATATTCCTCATTCACTATATCATCACCCTAAGCATAACCCTTTCTTAAAATGTAGTTCAGAAGAAATGAATCTCTATAGCTGTGAGGTAGATATTAATTTCACGGTAACATTATCTAATGATCTATCATCAGGTCGGAGCCGCGCATCCGCCGATTACGAATTAGATGCGGTCTGGTCCGCGGGGAGGCGGAGACACGGGGGGACGGGGGGACGGAGAGTGTTGCCACAGATTTTTTGATTACTTTTACTTGAAGAGTTTATGTATAAAGAAAATGTCTTTTGAAACTTTTGATGCTGGATTATATTGCATAAAGTCAGCAAAGTGTATGGTAATACGATTGGATATAAATTAAAGTAATATATTGTAGGTGATACAATTCAAGCGGAAGGTTTCCGCTCGAAGGGTCGCGTCATTCCGAGCGATGTCTCAAGCGTGTCGATGCCGCGATGCTCCGGCTCTATTCAAGCGAAGAGATGACTTGCGCTCCAATGATTTAAGGCATCCTGACATTACAGAGTTAATTGTGCGAGATACTATGCAATACATGTATAAATTATATAATAAAAGAAAACTTAAGTTTTTGTAATTTATAACCTCGATTTTTATAACAGCAATTTAATTGATAATTACCTATCGTACCGCTAACGTATGTATTGGCACAGATTATACAATATTATATTAGTCATGGTTGAATCAATTTTATTACTACATTTTTTTAATTTGAACTTTGTTATTAATCTTTGTGTCTGTTTTAGGGTTATTATCATTAAGCAATATAAATTATTGTTGTTATGTAAACAAAGACGTAAAACCGAGCTTTAAAATATAACTAGACGTCGTATTCAAACGTATGCAGGTTTAAAAAGCATCAGCTGTTGTTTTTGCTTAATATTGTATTAAACAATAAAGCGCTGCAGCGCTGCGCCTGCTCCTCGCTGTCAGCCTGCGCCGGCGCCGCTTATCTGACAGCTGATAACATTTAATTGGGACAAACGCATTTTTCTAAAGTTCCGTGTTATAGATTTACTTATATATAAAGCGTTATTTATGTTTAACAATAGTATTGTTGACTGTTATTATAAGAATACAATAAAGTTTAACATTTTTATTTTAAATTAAGTAATTGCTATTAAAATTTGTTTTCGAAAGACACAGTTCGTAATGTAAAACTTACAAATATTATAAGCATGAGTTGTAAGTATCTATATTTCGAATAAGTTACAAATTAGGCAGTTGTTGACGACGAGGAAGGCGATGTCGAGATGAACTGAAGCAAACATTGCGAGACTCGTCTGTTTACACTCGCTCACATTTATGACTATTTAGCAACTAAATATTTCGAAGGGCGTTTAGCACATCCATGTTTATGTACTACGACACGTCTGTTTTGTAAACCTTATGTTTGTTGTAACTATAAGAAATGTTAACATTACATTTGCCAATAAACTTTGAATAATGTCAGAGGAATATTGAACAACATGAAGACAGAATTTCTTTGTGTATAACAAAGTTACTTATACGTCGCGATTGTCCCACGGTTGACGAGAGCCTGTTGAATTAAATTTCCCCCAAAAATGCATTTACCTTAAACGTTTTACAAATTGCAATGAAAATGTTGATTATTCATGTCGTTAAGGATGCCACGTTACGTGCAACAAATCGAATTAAACTCCTTTGTAGTTTGTTTTTATAAAACTTATGTCTACAACTCTAAAAATAGTGAATAATAATAATAATAAAGGTATTAAAATGCTGTATAAAACGAGCACTTAACCTTTTACAACGTTCGAGTAAATATCGTTTGTCCAACGTTGCAATTTTAAAGCGAAATAAATATCACATTATCAGAATTAAAAAGTGATTTCAGTCACAAGATTGACAATGACAATTTGCGGGGACCAACTGCAGCGCTTTAACTGGCAACCCTACGGGTCGGTGTCGACTCAGGAGAGCTAAACAGTTTTTAGCGCTCGTATTTAAACTTAAATACCTAATTGCGATGCGAAGTTTAAACTGCTGAATTAAATATAAGCCGCTGTTGGTTTTAATTAAACAATGTCTTTATAAGGTTACCGATTTTTTTGTTTTTCCAGTTTTCTTAGATCTGCAATACTTCGGCGTTGTCGCTTCTGATTATGTCATTTCTTTGGGTAACACAAACATTATGGCCGCCGACAGTCGAAATCAAAATTCGTTTTATTGTCGGCATAACTTCGGTGGTTTTGCAATTACATTTGTGGTAGGCACTTCTCGTGAGTTTTTTACGTTCTAAAAGTACTTTGGAATTTAATTTTGGTAAACGCTTTACCCGCACTTGGCCAGCGTGGTTGACTATGGCCTAGACACCCTAACTTTGGGTAGGCTCCGAGCCCCTCGGTGATGACGTATAGTGAGCTGGTGATGATGAAACGCTTTACTATTTGCTTCACCGATTTTTAAACCCAGTCTCGATCTGTAAATGTTAGTAGTTACGTCGAGGACATATACATAATGTATGCATTTAAATAATTTGTGATATCTCTCATTATATAAGATATTTCCCATGAAATCAGTATAACAATCATTTGCTCTCTTTTATATCAGATATGAATTAAAGAGCCATCTCATGGGTTCGATTACGGAGTTTGTTCGATCACAATAGCCGGATGAGTGGCGCGCCATCGCCGGAGCCGCAGCGCTCTCGGACTGGGGAACTATGTAATTAGAGCGCATTCTTACCTTTCCCCCCCCCTACCATTACTATCATAGACACTCGCTACGGTATACGAGCTCGTTTTGAGATGTTTCAGATTATCTTCAAGTTAATGTAAAGGAATGCGATAGTTTTTTCTGGAAAATAGACACGTAACACATTTTTGAATAAAATTTACACTTATTTATCCAAAATTGGTCATTGTTAGTGATGTTATTTGTTAATTAATCGATAAAAAGATACTGAGAAATCATTAAAAAAAATATTTTCACACAATATTATAGCCTCCGAAGAGTTATGTATTTAGAAAAAACTTTGAATTCATATTAGTAATCTGAGCCTAAATAAAGTACCTACAGATAATGAATAACGTAAAATGAAATAGGAATCCATCTATATTGCAGCGCAAACTGAGATATCGAGATAATGTGACATCACTAGTAAACAGGTCGTTGCACGGCGAGTGCAATAAAACAAGAGCTCCGGCTGAGCGCATGCACATCGGACTGTAATCGGCCGCCTTTGATCTCACCGAACTTACGTTCGGTTGCAATATTTGTGGGACGTAATATAGACGTTACCGTCTATATTACGTACCACAAATATTGCAACTCAGCGGAAGATAATGTGCACACGAGATTATCTTACGAGCTAATTAAAATTCAATGTACCCTGGCCTTTCATACTGCCTGCGGCGTCGCAGCTGGAGATACGACAGGGGAACTGTCGTCGTTATTTTATATAAACACTAGCTTTCGCCCGCGACTGGCACATTTATAATATTAGTATGATTGTACCTAACCATATGGATTTACTAGCTTTCGCCTCAGAGTCCGTCCGCGCGGAATAAAAAAAAACAAAAGCAAGTAGCCTATGTGTTCTTCCAGACTATCTTTTACATCTACCTTTCATCGAGATCGAGATTTGTTGAGCAGTTTAGACTACAAACTCTAAGAAACATCCATACAAACTTTTGCATTACATTAGTAAGATAACAATAGGGTCTAGTTTGCAATAAATCGAATAGAACTTTTGGGAAGTCTTTAGAGCGTGCGCACATCTTTGCCTAAGGTATCGCATAACTGTTGCGCGATTGTCGATTGTTTCCCACCCCATTCAACTGTTTAGTTGCACTTCTTGAGTAGTGTGCACACCTCCATATAAGCTCATAAGATTCAAAGCGCGCCTAAACAGTTGTGCGATAGTTTAGTCAAATGTGTGCGCGAGCTCTTTGTCTGCATATCTAAGACACACACGTGTAGGTACTTTTTGTCATACAGTAATTTTCATAAGGCAAGTTGGAACTCGTCTAAATTTATATCTACGAATAACCGGTTTCTGAATAACTTAGCACGTTTTTTAAAGTAAAAAAGCCGGGTCGGCTTTGTGCGGCCGCCTACCTGCCGTAATTAGGCGGGCAATTTGTACTTTGAGATGTTTTTTGCCGAGGCGGGCGCGAGCGCCGGGAGCCCTGCAGCGACTTGCTTCGATATATGCGGCGTTTTCTTTAATTTTTAATATGTGCAGATGTCATGAGGAAGAAATTATTTAAAATGATAAATATGAATGAATTAGAATGATTTAAAGTTTTACAAATTCCGCCTTTACCTCTAGAGGATAATTTCAAAATTATTTTTTTTCTTTCAACGGAACTGGCTGTGTACGATCTCCTGTCGCACGGGCATCTTATGATAATTAAAGTTGCATATTTATATTTGTAATTACAATCAACTCGGCATAAAGAAATAATACTGATGTAAACTGTTAATTAAATATTGTTAGGGTAATAAAAAATCTTTTGTAAGGAAATATAATCTGTGTTTTTATCGGCACGGATGCGCTGTAAAGGGATTTGGGGTGTTAAAAACTTTCTTTCATAAAAGAATTATTGAGTGGTTTTTGTATAGTTCCATTATCCACGCATACCTGTGATGATGATAGGGTGCGACTTCAGGGAACCCGACACCTTCCCACTAGGAATCATATGTTTTTGTATATTTCTAATAATCCTGACTCTGACTACATAATGAAAACATAACCACTTTGTTATTAGTACGTAATATCCGCCATATCAAAATATTTATTAAACATTCTTTTACTACACGTTTTATGCTTTAAAAGTAAATAAATCTGTACTAATAATATAAAGAGAAAAGATTTGTATTTTTGTATGTTTTAAAATAACTCAAAAACTACTGGGCCGATTTCAAAAATTCTTTCACCATTAGAAAGCTACGTTATCGCTGAGTAATTAAATTTCACGTAGACGAAGTCTAGAGCAACAGCTAGTTTCATATAAAGTCATCACTGTAGTAATTTTGTAATTCCTTAAATAAGTCTCACTATTCTGCAAGCAAGACATGGTAACCCTAACATAGTTATTTTATTGTTGTAACAAAAACAGATTCAGAATTTGACGGCATCGACAAAGTAGAGGACAGATGTAGGGAAATGGGTTATCAAACTTTTGCACCTAGTTAATCTATTTATGGTTCTATGTCACGTATAGATATTGGCGCGAAAAATAAGTGAATGATAACAAACCTTTTTCGCTTCTATAAACATTATACTAATATACAGAGGAAAGTTTTGGTTGTTTGAATAGGCTCCCAAACTAGTGATCCGATTTAAAAAATATTTCACCATTAGAAAGGTACATTATTACTGTATAATGTAGGCTTTATAATAAACGGAACATCAACGGGAAGGGAATGGATATGACAGAAAAGATATGAGACATATTCTTTGCCAACCAGTTGAAGCTGCGGAGGATCGCTAATAGATTAAAAATATGTTAAAATTATAATTAATTACTTATAAATGGTTTAACGAAAATTGAGATACATCAGTGACACTTATTTTGACATTTATCTATTAAACTTGTATCTTAAAAATAAAAACACAATTTGATTGCTATGTTTGTTTGGTCATTGACCCCGCGAGTATTACCATCAGATGGTCGTAGTAATGTTCGCCGCACCGCCAGCTACATCTACAGATTAACCACACTTTAGTCCGCCTTTAACTAGTTTTACTTTGGCCGGAAGTTCACAAACTTAGCGGTAAACGATATCATATACTTTTGTAACGTGCGTATGAGATAACCGTAAACAAAATCAGACATTTAAAGTAATTAATCTATAATCAAAATTCATTACTTCCTATAAATCAATTTGATTCACTGTATAAACACATTAAAACGTATTTGCAAGGTTTTTATAAAAATAATACAGTCTCATAATTCTTGGGACACATAAAATGTGAAATTAATGATAAAATGTCAACTGTAAATTAAAAGTAAATGGCTATTAAAATTTTTGGCAAAACACCAAAAAATATAATGATTCAATTATAATCGTGCGTCTAATAAAAAATAATAGACAATAAAAAGTGAATTAAATGATCTAAATTTATGGTGAAATGTTGGCATCGCTCGGGTCACGTGACATCGAGATTTGGCAACGAGCGTGACTGCCAAAACTCGGCCGCACGAACCGATGGTAGATAGGAACGCCATGACTTTGGGATGGATCTAAGGACCGTTATTAATTGACTCATTCCCTTTGAATTGTTCCTGTTGTACAAATTATTTTAGGCTGTACGTAGTGGTCGACATTAAGCCATAATACGCGATATTTGTTTTTATTAATACACTAACACTATCTGTTACATTTTAACTTTCGTCGGTTTTCCTTAGTATATAGTTTTATCAAACTTTACACATAAGTAACAATATTAAAAACTGTACATAAGATAATGAAAAAAACAATATTCACTGTACTAAAAACGTATTCCAAAATAGAAATTAACACAAACCGTAGATTAAAAAAACCTGTTTTGTGTCTTCTTACTGAACTTACGCCTTTGCAGCCGTTTGTTTACGTTATAAACAAAGAGCACGAAATAAATAGTCAAATTGCATGGATTAGAGGACCGGCAAAATGAAGAAGCGGCCACAACCGGCACCCATGCTGGCTATCAATACGATAGCGGTATCTTTATAAGGCAATAACGCAAGCGCTTTTTATTTTTATTTATAAGCGTTATCGCGGTATCGCCTTAAGTGGCGATCGCTATCTACTAATGCGGCGCTATCGCCGGCATCCTATAAAGTGGCGATACCCATACGACGAGATAAACATACGAATAATAGATACATTATCGGGCAAGACTTTTTTGTAACGTGTCTTGAATGAACATCTCTCTATAAACTATACTGATTGATAGATTCGTCTAACGTACTTATGAGTGTGCAGACTTGCGCGGGAAACGGAAACAATGTTGCCAATATACCTAGTACAGACGAAAAAATTATTATAATTATCTTATCGGGCATTTGACATTTGAGAATTAAACACATTTTGCCTAGAGTTTAATCGTAACAGTTTCCGAGTGCATGTAAGTTCATTGGCAGCATTTGGAATCTAATCGGAAATAATAAAATAGGAAAGTTACGCTCAGTAACTGTTAGCAGCTGACAATATTTATAGAACCTTAATATGGCTAAGTATAATTTCTGTCAGAGTAGGTAAAGTGATCTAATAGTTTTTAAACGTGTAAACACAACAAACGAGGTTAGATCGTGTTCACACGACCACGGGCCGCGGCCGGGCGGTCGGCGACCGGTCGATCTGGATCGCGGCGTGGCTTTGATCTGCGCGATAGCAGTAACAGCCTCGTTGACGAGTTAACCGCCTACGCCATCTTGTTCCCGTTTAGGTATTTAGTGGATGATTAAATTGTTATCAGTTTTGATCTACCGCATTGTTTCATTGTTGTTCAAATTTTGGAAATAAATATTGAATTCGTCCAAAATATGATTAACATAGGATATTAACCTACTAATAAATAAGTCGATAAATTAATATCACAAAACTAATAAGAATCGAACCTTTTATCGTCAAGACGCAAAAGAACCTAACCAATAAGCTATCAAGGTTTATTTTTAATGGTTCACACTGACTAGACGTAAATCATTCCAGCCATTAAGTAGTTTCACAGGATAAATGGTAATTGACCGAGTAAACTAGGGGTGAGGGTTGTCAGTATCAAGTCAATCTCACCCCTGGCAACCCCATGTATCAGTAACGGTATCAGATTTACACGCCATAAAACCGATTCAACAATAGCTCGTAAATTTACACCCCTGTCGCGGCCTCCGCACTCACTGCACATTATTGTTTGGCTTCACATTGAAAAATATACTATTCTGGACATAAAAAAGTATTGTTATAACTAAAATTTATTTTAAAGACATGTAGATAGATATTGAAAGTAAAACTGTATTTTACTTCAATAATAATGAGTTAAATAATTACACTGTAAGGGCAAAAAATGGAACCTAATCTTCCTTTTGGATACGATAATGACTTTTATTAAAGAAAAACATACATAGCCAAATATCTACTTAGTAAAGTAGTTATTTTTGATAGATAAGACATTGACCTAGTTCTGATTTAGAAAGATTACACGCACACTTTGGCTTTTGAAATTACTACAGATTCTTTTTTTAAAGTAATCCTGTTATAAAAATTAAACTTTACTTTTAAATAGAATCATTTAAAAAAAATATGTTAATCCTAGATATTCCTTTTAACTAATATTAAAAAAAAACTTTCTTATACCTCAGTTGCATACAAACAGCCTCTTCAGTTAATCCGCTATTGTGTTCACCCCGACCACCGGAGTGTTTATTTTTTACTTGTCGGTGGGTAAAGGCCATTTACATATTTTTACGACCACATTGCGCTTTTAGCGATTATTTGCCGCTCAGTTCAATGAACTAAAACACCGATAAAAAAGGAATCGATTAATATTAATTATGTTATCAACAATAACATGCCAATTAAGAATAGCGTAAACAATAAACGATCATTTAGTATTGGTGAAAACAAATGAACGCTGAATTTGAACTGAATTCTACGACACGAAGAACACATTGCCTATATTTTTAACCATTTACACTTTACTATTTTATGTCATGTTAATTTATTCATTAAAGTAGATACCATAAGGTTCATTATAGCGGTTATAAATCTAGACTAACTTATAAGATCCGGAGTTCAATGGTTTGGATATGGCATGCACCTGACACTGACATACATTGTAACAATTATATTTTATCCAAAATAATCATAAAAGTTGAATTTAATTGATTAAAATATAACTTGTATACCTTTACAATAAATTAATCAACCCCAGTTTAAGCTCACTGTTGGTTCAGTTAGTTTAAACTGCAGTTAAACAGGTGTAAATAGCAACGAAAAGTTTAAGTTTCTCAACTTACAGCTTCCTCGGCTTCCTTTTGATCCCTGTGGCCCATCAGATTGGGCATCGCCGTCCAGTTGTAGCCCAGGTCCTGGCAGTACGGGAGTTTAATCCTTTCGCACTTCCCACCTTCCACCTCCTCCTGGTCCGCAGCCGCCAAACACCCGCAAAGCAGAATAACACTTAAAATCCTGGCCATCATTGTGGACGTGGACACAGTTAAAAATTATCACTAATTTGTGTCATATTCAGTTAAAAATCACTGTTTGCAAACACATAAAATTCGCGTAAACACAACCCCAAATTTAACTAAAACACGTCTTCACAGCGACAGCGCTCGTCGTGGACTGATTCAAAATTCGAATGCGGAGCGGCAATTCAAAGGCTGAAGAACGAAACCGGTCGGCCGGCCGGCGCGTACAGAAACATGCATATGTTTCGATAAAAGGTCTGAACGCATGAACAGGGAATTGTGAAGATAAAAAAAAATCGAAGAAAAGGGCCTAATTCGTGTATGGCTCACTGCAATCAGCGGCTATAATTTTGTAGCCTCTCAGCTTTGGCCTTGTGTTGAAAAAAGCGAGCGAAACGCATCATGAAAGATTCGAACAACTTCAACTGTCTATAGCTATATCCCAAAGGATTTTTAATTTCATGAAAGTGCTATAATAAAAATCACAAAATAAAATTTCCGTACAAAATAAGAATTCTTTTAAAAGCAGGGTCTTTACGAAGTTTTTTAACAGGACGAAGGTGTAACTCGAAGCATGATGACTTATCGTTACGTGCGTAGTTTTATCAATAAAAAATTATCGGCACATCAGAGTACAGTTGTTTAACGTTGATACGATATCTTTACAACTTTAGTTTATTGGAGGTGGAAGTAAACAACGGCCCGCTAAATAAAGACGTCGGCATCGTTTCATGATAAATAGTATTTGAACAAATTTATCGTGTATCATATATATGTAGTTATTTCTAAACGCGCTAAAACGTTCATACACGTTACCCCTTTTAGGTTTTGAAGATGTGCAAGCGAGATATCGCCCGTTATCGCTTGCTCTTTTATCTTACGTATGCTATAGCCATGCCATCCCGACTAGAATACACAATTAGGTCCCTTCATTATATCACTCCAATAACACCTTTGAAAGTAATGCGCACAAGCAAAAAAGTACCTTATGTACATTGAGATAAAATATACGCGACTTTGTAGTAAAAATATCATCGTCACCCATAACGACTAGTTTACGTTGAACTTTAAGTCGAAGGGAGTTTATTTAATGTTGAATAGGATGTTAGGGTCTTGTAGTGTGGTTGTGCTGGGGTATGAATAGGTGCATTGTGTGAGAGGGACGGGCGCGGGCGCGGCGTCAAAGAGGCCGCCGCTGCGCCGCCGCCGCGCTGGCCGGTGCGCGTACGCAGCGCAAGCGAGACCGGAATGCCTAATTAAAGACGCATGCGTGGACTGTGCCTGCAGGGTATGGTCCAAACACAATTTATATCTTTCATTTTTTACTTGATCCATTCTTCTCTTATCATAGAAATAATAAGAAAATTGTTACGAACTAAATACAAGTACAAAGTAAAAAGTTTGAACACCAACATAAACATGAAAAAGTTATAAAATCAATAAATATAGAAATCGATTTACAAACAAAAATCAGGAAATAATTAAATTTTACACATGAGTAAGTTACATATGAAAAAGTATTTTTTTCTTAAACGCTAGCTTTGTTTCCATTTAGTAGGTACTGGTTGTTTGGAAAATCAGTAATCAAAAGGAAAGTTATTCGTCGATATTGGACATTAAAATCCGGTAATCTTCATATTGTGAAAAATATACCCAAATACGCAGTAATACAACATTTTGATAAAGCAAAAATCACAAGTTTTTGTTTAATTTACGCCAATGCTTCAGGACATGATGCGCGGAATTGTAATTAAAACGTCAGATGTCGCGCGCGCGCCGCTCCATTGGCGGCAAATGCAAATGTCATTCGCCATCGCCAATGAACTGCGTAAAGAGACGTTCCCGCCATAACAATCGCCATCAATTCGCAACAAGGCTGACGGCATGACATCAGTTATCAATTTCGATGCAACACAAAACAAATAAAATTAACTGTCTAAAGAAGTAATATAACGAAAATCTTTTAACCTTGGGTCATAGTAATGTAATATTTAAAGAATTACTTCAAAATAATCGCTATTAATCAACTTTCTTTCGTCATTCTCTTGCCGAGTACATGAAGGCAGTTTGAAGGACTAAGTCCTCGGTATTAACGTCAGGAGGCAGAGGTTTTTAAAGAGGTTGTGTTGGCGCAGTCTTCGAGCCTCCGTCGCAATTACCGCGGTCCGCGCGAGTCCCGGGGTCGTAGACACAATTAACTGAATTTGCAGGGGATGAGCAAAAACTTGCGGCGCGATGCAATACGATAACCATAATGCGTTGATCACTATGGATTGTCCTGTTTTAAATTTTTTACAATAATTACAATTAAAAACAATATAAAATGTGAGACTTATAATTGACATAATAGTTTAATAATTAACAATTAACTTAATATCTTAGGAATAATTAAATGTCTAAATATTTTAGAATGTGTTGTAAAGGGTCTATAGTTTTCCGAAGTATTGACGATGTGGTTACATCATAATGTCCATGTAATTTAAAAGGAACGCGGCGTCGACCAAACTATGAGGTAAAAACTGTGACGGACGCTCCGGCAGCCGACAGCCGCGGCAGGCGGGGGGCGCAGGGGCGCGGGGAACGGGGGGGTGCGATCGCCAAATGACTTCCCGACCCGCCATTTTAATTTGTTTAACCGCTCCTGTAATTATACATATGAAAAATGTTAATTGCCTTTAATTTCTTCTAATTCGTCCTGCGATTTTATAGCGAATAAAAATGTAACGTTTTGAAATGCATTTTTGTTCCCCTTTTTTTGAAGACATTTAGTGGTTTTGATGTTGGCAAGTGACCAAATTCGTTGCCAGCCTCTACTTAGATTTAGACATAACTTTAAAATGTTATAGGAAGTCCTACCACAGTTTCTTAAACATTGTTTTTTAATTGATAAAGTTAAGTAGTTGACAAAGTAACAAGAATTACGCCTACATTAGCAATGTTTACGTATTTAATAATTTCTCAGATATAATTACAACGTGAGTTAAGTGCTAACAGAAGTCAATTAGGCGGCCTCTTTTAAATGTCGTCATCGCAAATTAATGATAATAATTGGTAAACCGCCGACAGAAATACCTACTGTATTTATTTTAAAAACAATTCGCTGAAGTATTTAAGTTGATCAAGTTAAACATTTATTTACCCTTCGTTTTTATATAGAATTTTTATATAAGTATACTAAGAAGCAATAAAACACATAATTACTATAGCTAATTGGTTTACAATGAAAGAATAAAAACATAATAACTCATTAGATCCAATAAACAACATAATACTACGAAAATAGAAGTTTGTAGTCCTGTCACGATTCAAGAACTTTTTTCGGTAATCAATTTTGGGACATTACTAGCTGTTGCTCGCCACTTCGTGTACGTGAAATTTAAAAAAAATAGTTGCCTATGTTACGTCGCGATAACATAGTTTTTAAAAGTTAAAGAATTTTTGATATAGGCGCAGTAGTTTTTGAGTTATTTCAATACATACATAAATGCAAAAATACAAATGTTTCCACTTTATAATATTAGTATAGATATAGATTATAACTATTAAAAAGAACGCATGAAATAAATATGTTTGTGTTTTATTTAATCTATTAATCAAAACAAATCGAGAAAAATATTATTACTTTTAACACTTATTAAAATACAAAAGTAGCAGTAAGAAATTCATTCATGTTGTGCGGCAGTGCAGGGGTTCTTAGTTGGTTGTTGAGTGCACCACGCGGCGCAGCGGCGCTTGTGTCACCGACAGAGGTGTTAATGTAGGCCCCTGCTGCGCACACGCAATACACGCATGGAGTCAATATTACTATTTCTTTTTTAATATACAATCAACAGTTATGTTTGGAAATATTTAATTATTTATTTTATTACTACTAAAGCTTTAAAATTTATGATTATCTTAAAAGAAAATTGTCAAATTATTAATTAACGACTATTAGGTGGCATAAGAACCAGCAGCCATTTAAATTCGCTTGTTACATTTTTTTTATAAAACGTTGATCAATATAGTTAACTTGTCGCGAAAGCTATAAAGTCCAACAGTTTTTAACCAATAAATATAACTTATGCAACCGGCTCCATGTATATTGTCCCACAGCCGGCCTATAGTTGTCGCTGACCATTGTTTAGTGTCGGCCGCGGGCGACGCGATACTAGCGCCCCGCGGCCATTCGCTGAATTATTCATGCATAGTCTGACAGAAGCATATTTGAATACAGAACAATTCGTGAGGAATATTTTCATGTAAAGTGTATGTTGGGACAATGCAGACCACCAGGCAAAGTAGGGTAGGTCACAAATTGGTTAAAATTCACTCTATATCGAGATTAGCATCACAAGGTATTCTATAAGCATGAACACCTAATTATCTAACTCAGTATAGAAAGTCATCCGTTTGTAATTAAGTTTTAGAGGTCTAAAACTTAGAAATCCATAGTTTTTGAACTTCACATGTACCGCAAGTTTACTAAGGTATGTACAGTGTGAATATGTGTTTAAATTATTTTTACTACGTGTGCTTTCTTAAAAATATAAAATCTTCGTTCGTCGGTAAACACTTTTGATGTAACAATTTAACATGGAATCGCTATTTAGACCTATATTTTACAGCGGAGTTGCTGTTAAATTTCACATCTACCTGCAACACAAATCCTAACCTCTAACAATGCAGTATTTTATAACCTTTGGGCCATTTAGCACCTACATACAGCTAACGAAATTTAAGCTATACTACATTATGTTAGAGCTGTTATTTCTATGCGGGAAGTTGCGCAAGGATATTCTAGTGAAGGGGTGCAAATATTATTTTTTTATCTATTGTCCGTTTTTAACTTTCTATTCAAATACTTTACAACTTAATTGAACAATTTAAGCCTCTATTGTTTGTTTTTGTGCATGTAAAGGTGTAAACGTTAAAGCTTCGATTCAATCTTTTTTTTTTTTTAACAGAAAAATAACAGTTGTTTACTGGTTATATAGATTAATGATGTATTCTCATTATTGTATTAGCAAACTTAGGTGTTTTTAGAATTACATACTGTATACTACTTATTAAAGGTTTACAGTGGCTATTAAAAAAAATGTGACTATTAGAAAGAATAATGTGTAAAACATATCAAAGGCACCCTTCATCTTAAGTTTCAATCATTTTTAGATCGCTTTTAACACTTCCGCTATTAACATATCTGGCTTCAAAGTTGTTCGTAAAAAGTGTTCTTGATCTTACAATCGGTTTCCACCATTATGTACAAAGTAATAAGGGCTTTTATGGCGTAATCAGATATCACATCAAAAGGGTTGTCATCTTTTAACTATTTGATGCAATTATCACCACTGTCTAATCAAGAATAAAGTTGTTATTCTTCTGGCTAGTCTACCATTTGTCTGGTAATAAACTTTTAACATGACAACACGAAATTAAGAGTATTAAAACAACATGTGTGAGACAATGGCGCGGCGAGCACAAAGCCGGCGGGCCCTTTGATGTGCGCCGCGCGGATAATTTTACACCGGCCGCCGCCGCCGTGCCCACCCGAGGTGAACGGGACACGCTTTGTACGGATAGGTGTGAGGTAAAGTTTTTGATTAGTTTTTTATTGAATTTTTAATGAGCTATTTAGACTTTTAAAAAAATAACAGTATAAAAACTGGCCATTTTATACCTACAATTTTTTAATTTTCAAATTTATCATTATTTCTGATTCCTTAAATGGTAACCAATATAGTTAGTTTAAAAAAAACATTACTGTTATTGGCTAAAAATCTCTTCTAAGAAGTTATAATTTTAAGTTGTATTAAGTTTTATTAAGTTAAGTTTAGACGACGGTGGTGCACCTTACAAGTTTGCAATAAAATATCAATAATAGTCAATGAAAAGTATGCTAGAGTATTGAAATATTCGCAGCATAGTGCAGCGTGTAGATAATACAAAGGGAGTCGTGTCACGCGATGCCTCGGAGCTCGGAGCACGCCACTTCCTGCGGCGCTGGAGCCAATAATTTTACACACCTCAGCGGAGAGCATTGCATTTTCTAACTATCCTGTAATTAGGATTGTTATTGCAAGTTAAATAACCTAAAGGCTACTTACAAGTTTAAATTAACGCAAGCAAAGATGTTTTGAATCTTGCGACGTGTTCGAAGAACTCTTTTTCTTTTAATGTAACAAAAAGGTCATATATTTTTACTTAGATATTGGTTATTGTAAGTTGATAGATTAACTAACATAGCGTGCTACCTTTAGCCTTGACATTTACTGTCATTAGAGTTGTTACAAAAGAGCGGCACATCAAAGAGGAAGGCTGCCGTCGCAAGGTTCACATAATTGAGATCTATATATGTGCGCTCGCAGGCCGAGTGCGTGACAAATTGCAGGCCCCGGAGATAGCTCTTAATGATAGCTTAATTGCATGTAATTGCCGATCGCTGTTAGCCAACCAACCATTATAACTTCAACCCTAATCTACTTTCCCACTAAGAAGTCACTACTCAAATAATAGCAAACGATAAGGATCAATTAGACCTGGTCACTGAACAGTCGGTATAGATTGTTGACTCTTATATTTTTTTTTGGGTTTAATTTCTTGCAATCTCCGCTTTGAGTTCAACCGAGCTTTTTAACTTTAAAAATCTAATCGAAACAGACCTAATTAAACTAAAAAAGTACCAGGAAAAGCTATTTCTCATATATAGAGGATTTTACTCTTCGTTTTTAAGCTTATTTTGCTTATTTAGTTTTCAAAGATTAGTAAAGTAACTAGTATTTAGATTTTTTGTATATCACAAGAGCAAGTGGCCATGGCCTACCTTTAATGGATGCACAACAAGAGGACATTTCCCCTTTCTAAGTTCTTCATATAACTAGTTATACTTCCTCTTGCCACCGGCAAGCAAATTTAAGTTAAGTACTTAAACAATAAGCATTTAAATTTAAAGCTTCGTAATTGAAATATTGCTAGACATTCTCTCCATTACTATTAAGAAGAGGCCAGTAAACATTTAATGTACCAACATTTCCCATCAAGCCTCAAGCTGTAAGCACATGTATCTTTAACCGCACTTGTGTGCGAGCTTTCTAGAGATCGTAAAAAACAAATTAAATCGATTGTAGAATCGAGTTTTGAATAGTATTCGGTACGGACGAGTCGTAATTCGAATTGATAGCAATTAAGGTGCGCGTGGGAGGGGCGCAAGAGCCGCTAATGGCCGCTGGAGATAAAGGCAAGTAATTAACGAATCAATTCGATTATAGCACGGCGCTTTGTATGTGCCGTGTAGACCAGGAGACTGCAACAAACTTTTATATCAACTTTACAAAGAAAGAATAAAGTTCAACATAAGAACTGTCTTTGAGGTTATTTTGTCTGAATTTGCTATTCATTGTTAATTAATAAAATCTTAAGGTCGATGGTAAGAACATTTAAGAAGACCAGTTGATTCACTTCTAACTACTGACGGCATATTAAATATATTAGAAAACAACATTAAACCCACAAATTGGACATTCTTAACAAGTAAGCGGTATTATAAAACGTTGAATAAAAATATTAGTTTCAACTTCGATAGAGTTCAACAAAAATCTGAGTTTTATAATAGTGAAGCTCTTGGTCTATAACGCATAGAGCCTTCCCGTATCTTCGCTTTTCGTAAATGGATCTTACCTGAGCTTTAAGATATCACGCTCATCGAAACACAAATGCAGTTTTATGCTTGATTTTACGTCGCATTATTTGTTCCCAATGATGAATATTAAGCGGGTTTTATTAGTATTTAAGATAACATTGAATATAAATTTCCGTTTTGATATGGTTTGTAAATGAGCTAAAAATTAGAAATAAAGAAAAAAGTTTGACAGAAAAACAACCAAACCAAAAAGTAATATATTAGTTATTCCACGAAATGTTTCAAATACTTATTATGCAGGCTCTGTGCTATTATGGACTTCTCTTTAATTACCCTTTATTTAATCCATTAGCATAGTTAAGATGCAAGCCCTGGCGCGTCGCGCACAATATAAACATTCCGACACAAACGCACGGCTACTAATCTGTCCGACATAAATTTCATTGCGCACGGAACAAAATAATAATAAATTAAAAACAACCTGAACTTACAACTAAACCTATCATTAGAGTAAACCACTACCAATAAAATACACACCGAGTCTTACACCCAGCGATATTATACCAGCAACATAAAATACATTGCTCAGCTTAAACGGAACGAAACAGCTCTTTTCATTGTCGGAACGCAATGTATATTAAATCTAATCGTTTAACGAATATTTTCTTTAAGGAGAAATGCAATTAAATTCCGACTGCATTAACACTGAACCACGCCTTCAAGGCGCCATTATAAACAACCCTCCACGCAGGAGCCAGTGGTGCCTATCTTTTAAACGTAGGTACAGTGTGATGCACACTTGTATTGCCTACCGTACGTATAGGCGCTATTAAGTGTTGCCCGCATACAAATTAGCCGAGTTTTTACCGTAGCCCGGGGTGAGGACATTCCTAGAAACATACGACGGCTCAGATGGACCTCTATTTTATTATTTTACTCAGAGGTCATTAAGGAGTGGTATTTTACTTCTGATAAAACATAATACATATAAATTGTTACATTACAAATATTCTTCTCCTGTTGGTTCACAATATTTAAATATTGATTTGCAAGGTATTTCGGCGTTTATTAGAACCCAACGAGTTTTTGTGTGAAAAGTTGTGAATTTGTTAGTTTTGTGCCTAAACGATTCAGGCATGTCAGAATGAACACCCAGTGACTAGGCAAATTTATTTTCAAAAGTAAATGAAGATAGCTACGTCTTAGTTATTTTTGTTGACAAAGAACATTCGTTTTTTCCTATAAGATTATGTTACAAGCGCTAAAACATTTTTTTATAACATAAGAACATTTTTAATTAAAGCAATTTGTCTACGGACCATCAACAGTTCCACGTTTACGATGAAAGGCGAGGCATAGAGTAAAAAAAAACAAATCTTCATTTTATGTAATAAAAAAAGATGGCGGCCGCGGCGGGCACCGCGACGTCGGGGAATCAATTTGACACACCTCGGCGTTCCGAAAGCAGATTGCCCTCCGGCCGACATTGGAAAAAATATTCCAAGAACAGATGGGAGATGGCAAAGAGCAAAGACATTTGATGAAATGTACGAATAACTTTTTATTGTTGGCCACGGACTATAACAAATACGCCGAATACGCCATTATGCTGCATTTGATGCTCTTGTAATTGTAACCGAGAAGAGGTTTTGTAAAAGTCTTTTGTTGCCGGACAGTCAATGGAAGTTCACATAAGTTATTATTGGGATTATTCGATGTTCATGATATGTAAAATTAACTATTGTTGAAAAAAAAAAATTAAAAAGTGCTAATAAAATTATTATTTAACGTTAGTAATAAAATACCGCTATCGATAAAACAATAATTAACAACCTATTAACGCACTTGACTGTAATATAATGAGGAACATGACGTTTTTCTGGATGAGCGAACATGTTCAAAGATTAAATTAGTTAAATTATAACTTTAGTACCTATACATAGTTCTAATCTTGAATTAGTTATTCGATTTTAATTTGCAATCGTAACATAAAAACTCGTTTATCCCCGCGAGCGATTTTATTCCATTAGCGGTGTTGTAAGATACAATGCCGCGAAACTTTTAAGGTCTTTTATACCTTTAATGTCCTACAAGAGAACTGGGATGGAATCAATTAAAAACCACTATAGAATGGAATATAATTATGATAAAGTTTACGGCAATGGCTGCAGATAATATTGTTTTAACTTTTAATTTATTGACCTGATACAAAGACCAGATTAATATTTTAAAGTGAAATCAAGGCGATTCAGGTAGTCTGAGTCTCAATATGGAGTTCTGGTATTAAGTTGTACCAAATATAGTATAGATTAAACTAATTTACGGATTTAAAATACATTTAAATATAACTCGGCTTTTAATTACTTTATCAACATTAATTACAGAGTAATTATTACAAGTATGGAAAATCACATTAAAATAACTCAACATAAAGCATTCACAAAGACCAGCAATCATCTAATAACAAAATTAAATTAATTAATTCAATACAAAAAATGTTCATTCACGTGTCTATAATAGAGGCACTCGGGCCACAGATAATAAAGCTGGCCATGAATAATTACCAACTCTTAAAAACAAAACTAGAAAAAAACGATAGATTAAAAAATGTGGAATGAGCTTTCAATGACGACTAATGAATATAGAGGTTTTTTTTCTTTTTGTATCTGAACGTAGAACAATTAAAACTAGAAAGAGCATTTTTCCAACTAAATTCCTATAAATATAAGTAAGAATAATGTAGAAATAACCAAAACCTACACATATTTATGTAATGTAAAAAAGTACTTTAACCTTAAAATTAATAATAACAACTACTTCACAAACTCTTAAAAACGATTTAACTAAATTGTAATGAAAAATTAAAAAAATGTATTAACTGCATAAGTTTTTTATTTATAACTTTTCCGCTATAACACGAAAAATAACACATTATTTACACAATATTTACTTGAAGTCTCTTCCAGTATGGTTACAGTTCTATGTCGTTACAACATAAGTAGTGAGGTCAGCACATTTTTATCTACAAAAGGCATCTCAGGTTTCGTATCGATATCGCCTCAATAACTTTATAGCACTGCTAGATTTGATTGTAGCTATCTCAGAAATCGAATCTATACAAGTACTATAAAACCCTGCGGAAGTTAAAATAAAAATGCATAAACCTATGTAATACAATATCTCCATATTCCAGAACTAAATGAGATAAAATTATATTTATAATACATATTGTTCAAACATTTTTTATCTGTTTTATTGCATTGAGGATAAAAACATTCGTTGTCAATTTATTGGCGGTTCCTGAGCGAGCATTTTTTGAAATCGCTTTCATTCAGCCGCCTTAATTGTTTTTATGACCATATCTGCGATTCTTGCCTTTTTATTGATCCGAAGGATTAATACGACCGTATCAAAAGTTTTATTTACTTCATTTTGTATTATGGATTTTTAACTGTTTTGAAGTTTGATTCTTGTAAAAATGTATATTAGGTGTTTGTGTAAACCTTTGTAGAAATCCTGTTCTATGCTTCCAAAGATGCGCAATCAGGTATAAGAGCGCCTTAAACTTAGGATTTACATCCCACACAATTTATGATGTTGTTTATATCATAAATCAAATAGAAATAACTAAGTATGTGAATACTTCATCTACATAAGTACATATGTGACAATCGTGTTAACTAACTGCAAATAAAATAAGTTTTAGACATTATGGCATTATTTATTTCTCGCAGCCGAAAGTTCGCTTCAGTCTTGAAATATTTAAATTAAATAATTCACTGGTTCGTGTCTCTATCGGACTGAAAGCATTTGCCTGAGTCAAGCGAAGAAAACAAAACGAAAAAACAAAAATGGAGGTTGCGCCGTAGCTTTGTGCGCGTCCCGCCATCGCATCGCCGGCGTCCATTACGTTCGACGTAATTACGAGTCATTAGGGCGCTCCCGCGGCTCCGTTCGACTTAATGCCCGAGATATTGCCTTTTAATATCTACAATATCAAGATCAGTCGAACTTATTTCATAACTTTTGAGATTCCTGGACATAGAATACTAGGTAATGGTTTTTATTTCCAATATCCCTGTATCCTATTTATGATGTGCCCTATTATTGGCAAACTGAGTAAGTACAAAAGTACTTTTTGCCACTTGACGTCACATATTACGTCTTTACCTAGCCACGTATGAACTGAAGTAATTAAGTTAAAAACTGAGAGCAGGAAGTTGTGCGTGTATCGGCGGCGGTCCAATTAGAGTTAAACGCTCTTATCGCTTTGATGTTATTAACTCAAGCATAAAAACTAGCAACTCGACCCTTTCGGCAAACTGGATGGTATTCCGATGTTATTATGTGTCATCAAAACGTATCAAAAGTTAGGAGGCTACGGGGAAAAAAATAATTAACCTTGTGTGGTGGATAGCTGGCCAAATGCCATTTAAGCTGTACGATTTAAAAAAGTAACTAGTAATAAATAATGTTGGAGGCTGATAATTTTATAAAAATAGTTCGGGTATCTTGTTTATAATATCGTTTTTAAAGTATAATTACTTCATGCATCCCAAAAAATTAAAACCTTTGTCTAATAAAAATCAATTGATATCCTAATCCACTGATCCGTTTGTATTACGTCGTTAAATCGTCACGTCGTCGTCGCGTCGTTTCCAAATCATCTCCGTCCCGTTCCATCGGGAGTAAAGGTACCTGCGCTGTGAAGACTGGGTGCAATTTGGTGCGATGAAGGGCGCTCGTTTTTGCCACGGGAAGTCTCTCGGGCCGCGCACATTTCCAGCTAAATAGGTAACCGCTCGTGATTTTGTGAATAGGTGACATTCATGGTATTTTATGGCCGTTAATTAGATCGAGTTATTATTTTTGGAACGTTATGAATGTTGATTTTAAATCCATCGCGACTCTATTAATTATATATGAAGTGTAAGGCTAAATTTTAATGAGAATTAAAAAAGGTGTCTAGTATTACTTAGTTATATTATCTGTGGTTTCCATCTTGATAGGAAATATTATTATAATTTGATATTCGCTCTGTTAACGTAGAATTTCTCATTAATTTTAATGTTATTGGCATACAATTTACTTGAAAGTTAACTTGCTAAAAGAATTTAATAAAATAACAAAACGTGGTAGTATTAAAAAACACGCACATGCGATTGTCCGTCCATTACCCGTAAGAAGACGGTCTACTCCGCCGTCTACTGTCTACTTGATAGACGGCACAATATGCGGCGGCGCAGCGGACGAGTTAAAGCACGATCAGGGTTGTCACTTGATATTCATTTAATACCGAGAAGTAATACAGATACCATTTAAAGAACTCACTTACCCTTACTTAAATTAAAATTACCGCCCTGTTTTCTAGCTTGAGGCTTAGGCAGAGGCATTAACACAAAATAAATTTAAAATGTGTTTATCCATTAAAAGAATTTGGGACTCGAAATATTTTTTTACCTTAAACTTCCATACTTACTCCGCTGGAGCAGCGGCTCAAAGTTGGTCTTGGCCTCCGACCCAAGAGAGCAGCACCTTATTCTATATATTAGGTCATAACCATTTTATAATTTGACATTATGAATTTTGAAAAAAAACATATATTATGATTTTAATTTTGTTCAACCCTACTGCTTTAAAGTAGCCCTTTATCATTGAGCTGCGAACGTCGGCAAAGGGACGGTGGCCCAGGGCTGGCACAAGGTGACGGACGACATAAAGGGACATAATAGACCTGGAGGTCCCTCTGATACGGGATTAGACCCTTACATCTATTAAAGGCTATTCACTCCTTGAATTAGGTTAAAAGCGTGAGCTTTTTTCAACACATTTGAAGTTCCCCTTTAAAGTGATTGAATTATGCTTTTTTTTGCTTACATTAAAGCTTCTATTGTATAACATTTTTTAAATTATATTAAATTGTGTCTGCAATCCTATGACACATACAGTAAAATATACGTCAAACTTTTGCTACATCTAAATTCATATTTCTTTTATAATCAAAAGAACATACATATAGAATACTGCTTTATACAAATTTTGTTAATCTGTCCATATATTGTTTACTTACACAGCACTTGTTTCGTTATAAAGGCAGCTGGTGTAATGTGAGACATGTAACTGCAGTTGTGGTTGAGGGGTTAACCTTACCCTTGTGCTCGTGTGGGAACAGCACAAACACAGACTGAAGTAAATAGATCGTTAACGCTTAAAAATTCAAGCAGTTAGCACTTAACAAGTTATTTCATCAAATTGTTTTATCCAATTTACATACAAATGGCACATTTTCGTGCAAATAAACAAAAAAATATGAGCGATGTTAGTCCATTGCGGGACCAATAATGTGCTAACTGCGTGCCGACACCATATTCGTCAAAAACAACCATTCCTTGTTAACTAATACTAAAACATAGGTGACATTTTTACGCGTGAATTATTGCAAAAAGCGCGCTGGTTGAACTTGTAATGGCGTTTAATTGAAAGGAAAACACCTGAGAAGGCTGCGGCGGACGGCGTCGTCGAGCGGCATTAATGAAATTGCAATGAATGTCAATGCGATTACAGATACAATAAATTGCCGCATCGCAGCGCCGTCGACCTCGGACGAGACGACGGTGGCGCTAGTGGTAACTACATATTATTAGCTAAGAATTCGTTCTACAGGACACAGTACTAACTTCGGAAAGGTTTAGGAAACATAGGATTCAAATTCAGTCTCCTTTTAGTTTTCAGTTTGTGTTATGTGATGGATCACAAATATAACAATAGTCATATTGGACCTTAAAGTTGTGTTATCTCTTGATTATATGGCATGGACATGTGGCGCTATGCAATACAAACGGCTGACAGTGAAGGCGAACCCTGCCGGCGAACGACATCCGGCGAGTTTGCTTTGTGCGCGCCGCTCGTGGCAGTCGTATCGAGTGTCTTAAATTAATTTCCAATATTTTTCTTTTTCATAAAGGACTTCACCGGTCAGTGACTTGCACAGGTGCATTATTTACGAGGTCAATTCGCGACATTATCATTATAATATCTGTACTGTATTTTACTTTACTGTTGTTTGTTTACTGTACTTTACTGTTTGTTACTGTATTGTTTGATAGCAGATTAACTGGTTTTCGTAGATAAAATAATAATTATCAAACAAATAATTCTCCAACCACAATGCAACAGGATGGGGTCAGAAATATAAGTCTGTCTGAAATTATCTCTTACTTTTAATGTAGAGTTATTGAAGGGCAAAAATCAGAGCGCCATTAGCGACGTGTTCACCACCATAACGGTGGGGTTATTATTTCTACATTATTATCAATTTATACCTTAAAAGGCGGTGTGCCTGCGCTGCGCTGCCAAGCTGTTTAAGTGATATTTAATAGCTGCATTGATTACCAAGAAATCAGGCCTACCACACTGATATAAACGAAAATACGCTTCTTAGTTATTATTATATTCATGTTCTGAAAAAAAAACATCACATTTTGTGAACTTCCAGCAATAACAACCGTATGTTACGCAGTCTCTACTTTTAACCAATTGGCGCTTGTACTGTACAAGTCAATGTTATAGGAGTATGGTAACATTAAGTTCTATGGTAAAGTAGGGTCTATTTGTCAGATATAGACAACACAGAAGAAAGGCGTGCCGGGGGCCTAATTTTATTACACGTTTCCATTACAGTATTGTCTTATATGATCAGGGAAGGGAAGGAAAAGAGACAGCGGAAGGGGAAATATCCTCTTCTTGTGCGTCCCTTCCTCCATCGTTGGTCACTTCGCTATTTCTACGAATCCAGGTGGCCCCTAGCTCGTTTGCCACTTTATCATATAAAAATATTTCATGCATACGAATATGAACGGGGTCTATATATTTTTATATTTCCTCGAAGGCAGTCAGTCAGTGAGACAATGTAATGGCGAGAGCGATCCGTAACTGTTTAAACATTTCATGCGCTCGCGCAGGTTTCGAGGAACAATAATAATAATCGTCGTAAGTACACTGAATGGGAAATAAATTACAACAGCGCTAGTGATGTACATACAAAGAACAGAGGTATATCGATATTGCACATAATAAATTATGACGTCCATAGTTAATCCTCTCCGTAAGTGTCGAAAACGGTAATCGATGGTCGATCCGAGCGACCCTGTACGCAAATATTAGAATTCGTAAAGCGCACTTGTGCAAAGGGAATTCCGAAGTCAGAACTAGTTTACCTATATTTATAGTTAAAAATGTACAGAACCCCGATATACAATCACCTTTTCTGTACGGAATACATCGATAGATATCGATAATTTCGCAGCCTCAAGCACATCCTTAACGCCGCCCGGGGCGCTGTGCGTTGCATACGCGGCGCAGGCACACACGGCCGCCGCCCGCTTATTAACTCCCTCGGCCCGCCCTAATGCGGCCCATTACAACCAATATGCCCTCCACTAACAGCTAGCCCCGCACTCGCACAGTTATTAAATTGACATTAACATCTTACACTCACAGCGATATTGCCACCGACAATGCCAAGGTGGCATAGGCTCCTAGAACTTATAACATGCTGCCAAAAAAAACCTATCCTACTGCCCTCACCTATAACAAAGGTTAATCCGACTGATATCAAAATCCTTTTTTTCTATTATACGGTTTTAGCTTTTTTATTCAAAGTATTAATTAGAGAGCTAGATAATCTAAGTTATCTGGTGCTTTGACGTTACCATCGAGGCCTACAGCGAGCCCATCTCTCGATCCTCTCTGTTATCTCTTACATGCATTAAAATGCACGACATTCAAGGTTCTGTTAAAGTGTTCTCTCTGCGTATGTATTATTCTAGGTACAGGCATTACGTCACCGATATCTGACACAAGAGCATCTAGTGCCATCTATCGGTGGGGGCCGACAGCATTTCATCTTCTGCTGATGATGTTGATGTTACATGATTTATGTCGCGACTGCTCCTCGCTTGTTGCCAAATGCTAATATATTTAGGACAATATTTATTTAGAAAATTACTAGTTTACTGAAGTGAAAGGTGGGAAAACTTTTCAAACGCGCATGTGGGTGGGCCGAAACAGTGCAAATATTATTTCTAAGAATGTAGTCGTATTTACATGATCGCACCTTGCTGTATACATTAGGGGCAATAGAGGAACTCCAAGTGAACACTTTTTACAATGCTAAATCAGATGAAGATGAGTGAGACGAAGTGAGAGCTATTAGAATACCAGTTTGGCAAAAACATCTCAATACACATTATGAACGTAGTCCGTATCTGCAAAACAAACATGCACACGATTGAGCGAGCTGTATGAAGACGTATAAATAAAGTTATGGCGTTTTATGACGCTTTACGAGCGCCGGCGGGGCTTTGATGTAAGGCTGCGACCTCATTGCACCACGAAACCCGTTTGGTCTTTGCACATTTACAATATTTTAAGTGTGTTAGTTATGAATGCTTAGGTTATTGCCGTTACATAAACGACATAAACTATGATTTGATTAAAATGCTGGCAGTCTTTTGTTTTCTTTGTCCACTTTTCCTAGATGGCGATAATGGGCATATTCTGTCATTGTGGTATCAGTTTGAGAGCTGTATCTGGCTGTATCATAGCTTTTAAAATTCCAAGCACGCTTCTCGAATGTTATAATTTGCAGTTTGCCCGTACGACATGCGATAGTAAACAGACGCGTCGAAAATTACCTGTTCATATTCATTCAACTGAATAAACCAACTTTTGTTGCTTGTAAAAATCCACTGCTTAAATTACGAATGCTTCCAAGAAAATTGTTCAGAATATATGTTCCTAGAAATGCTTACATAACGTATTCTAGCAACTACAGATACTGTAACTGTATAAACTTATTTCGTTGAGAAAACAGAGATAATGCAAATGATTATAAACATTGCCATAGCTATTGTAAAAAAAATATGGATCTAATTTTAGCGTATATTAAAAGTTATGTATAATACCAATCTCAAACGTGCTTTGGCCGGAGTTTTTATATCGGTTGGTTCGATGATGGAATCCCACCAATATTTGTAAAATCTCTACGTACTAACAAAGAGGGTACTAACTCAAAATCTCTCGTAATCTTACTAAAATTAATATTATAAATGGGAAAGTTTGGATAGATGGATGGATGTTTTTTAGAGAGGCTACAAGCCTAAACTGCTGAAAGGATTTCGATAAAATTTGGTATAGATGTACATAGAGCATAGTTTGGAAGAACACATAGCCTGCTTACTTTTGTCTCTTTTTGTACCACGCGGTCAGAGTTGCGAGCGAAAGCTAGAGTTCTATAAAATAAAAAACAAATATTCTTTGTAAAGTTTATTCAACCTGTAATTAAAAACTACATTGTCTATAACTTTCAAGTTTGTTACCTTATCACAGATTAAATAAAATGGTGGGGGTCAGCTTTGCTTTTAGAAAACTGTAATATTGTGCAAATATAGATAACATCTCTATAACGTACAAAATTTACAAATAATATATTTGTACATTATATAACATGCGTTGATTTCTATTTCTATGTGACAATGTTATATTACCGTGACATCTAGGATATTATAGACTAAATAAAGGTGCAATTTCATTAGTAGATAACCCTTTTAAACAATATTCGAGGAGCTCTCGCATACGGGCTAACAATTTCAATAAATTATCTAGTGAAACATAAGTAAGGACTATCGCTCAACGCATGCGGGCCCTCACGACTAATAAAAGGTTCTCACGTGCGTGGACAAGAAATCTCTCGCACTACGAGTTATTTACTAACGAAATGCTTCAAGGAACTGTCATATCCCTGTTAATGACGTCATAACAATACTGTCAACAATTGACAATGATTACAAGTGAAAATTATAAACTTATATGAATTACAGTTCGTTAGTCTGTCCCACCACTGGCTGATAGAGGCTCTGTTAGTTTCAAAGTGACGTCACTGTCAGATAGAGTACCAAAATACGATATTTCCATCACATATTTATACGTTGGATTGTTATCAGACAATCTGGCGGGACAGGCCCTTAATATTGTAAATTGTACAATTGTTCAAAGTTAACAAATGTAGATTTACGTATTTCGGTTGGATTGAAATTGGAATTGAATTGTTAGTTGTTTTTAACAATAATAGGTGTAATGAAGTTGTCAGCATAAACCGATAGTTTTAATATATCTGTGAATTTGTACATTAGTATTAAATTTATTGTGCATTTGCAATAAGGCAAAAAACTTCTATATGCATACAAAAGGTATAAAATGTTATTGTGTTATTATTTAGAATCGATTTTAAGGCATTTCTAACACTCGTAGGTTATTTCGAAGTTACCATAGACATCGTAATTATTGGATATGTTAGATATAATCCATGGTATTTTATTTACTCTATGGAGGACATATTATTGTTTTCGTATTATTTTAAATTTATTTTAATTATCAGTAACAAGGGTTCAATAAATAACAACGTGGCATCGGCCGACAGGTGTGGCATTGTGATGTGGCGTGTGGCATCGGGGCGGGTGTGTGGCGTGGCTAGGAGGGCAGCATGCCGCGGCTGCGCTTGGCCTGCGCGCCCTGGCGCCGGTTGTGGTTGGCGCGCGAGGACTTGTGCTTCTCCTTGCGCTCCCTGTTGGCCACCACCTCCTTGTCCTGGCCCTGGCCCCGCGCCCTGCCCACCACGTCCGAGTTGCTGGAATATTACATTGGAAATAAGTACTTTTTATAACAAAACTAGCTATTCCTGTGCGGCTCTATTCACATGATAATATATTTTAAAAAATATTTTATTATTTACATACCCTAAAACTTTTGTAAATGTTTAATTCAAATGCTTAAAAAACAATAAAGGCCTTTGCCGTTGGATAATCATTATCGTTACCATGGCAATCTCCCTTTTTGTCCCTTTCATCCCCTAAATTAAATAGCGTCAAAATATCTAGTCTATAGCATGTAAACGTAGGGCTTTTTAAAAAAAGAATGATTAAAAATATGCAGTGATTTCTCACATAGTACTTAACAAATTGTGTTTATAGGTATTGATGTAGTTAATTATAGCAGTTTAAAGCGTTATATATCAATATTAAAGTGACAGGGTATTTTTACCGTGTCTGCGCGCGCGCCCCTCGTGCCGCGCCGCGCCGCGCTTGCCACGCCGCCTCGCGCCGCGCGCGCTGCTCCTCAGGGTTCATACAGAAGTCTAGCTTGCTCTTACTTGTACTCGCTACTTCTGGCTCCTTCTGCGTCTCCTCTTCTTCTTCCTCTGATTCGGTCTGTGAAGAACATTACTACTGTCAGTAAACAAGAAAATCACACTAATATTATAAATGCGAAAGTTTAGATGGATGGATGTTTGTTAGAGTTTGTAGCCTAAACGGCTGATCGGATTTCGATGAAATTTGGTGTAGATATAGAGGATAGTCTAGAAGAACATATAGACTACTCACTTTTGTTTTTTTTTTTTAAATTCTACAAAGCTAGTAATAAATAAAGCAATGTTAATAGTGAATGTCTACCTCCGGGCGCTGCGCGAGCACTCGCGGCGTCACGAAGGGGCGTCGCGCGTCCTCCGCCTCCGCGTCCGCCACGCGCGGCGCCTCCGCATCGTACGTGTCGTCGTACTCGTCCGAGTACATCGCCACCTCGTCGCACACCAGACTGACAGGTCAAAATATCTTGAGAACTATTAACTATTATTTTATTCCTCTAAATATGTTAGCAAATTGTACAAAATGATCAAGTTCCTAAAGTAAACTTGTTCTTGATAAAAACAGACAATAGCAAACATGAGAAAGTGTCTTTCTAGAGATTATTTCAAATTTACATAGACGATCTTACCAATATCATAAATGCGAGTTTTAATAGATAGATGGATGTTTATTAGAGTTTATAGCTTCAACTGCTAAACGGGTTTCGACGAAATTCGGCACAGATGTTAAACCAAATCAGGAAGAGCACCAACTACTTTGTTTTTCTTTTAACTCCGCGCAGAGTCGCGGAAGAAAGTCAATTGTCAACATAATTCACACTTTCATTTGTAACAAGAAATAAATCATTATTAACATAGATATCACGTATACTTTGGGCCTGGTGACCCATCACACGGAGCCCCAGTTTGGACAGCAGTCCCCTGCCGAAAGAGGAAATGTAGTTATTTCAGCAAAGTGCGTACTTGTATTTAGCGTAGATGTCGCGGCGGCAGCGCACGTCCGCCTTGTCGTCCAGCAAGTGCGCGAGGTGGCGGTGCTCGCGGCGCTTGCCGCGGTGCACGCGGCTCAGGTCCACGTCGTCGCGCGTCATTATGTCGAACTCGTCACCGTCGAACACGTTCAGCCGCTGGATGCCCGTCTCCAGGAACTTCTGGTCCACCACATCCGTGGGGATGATGGGGAGGGACCGGTCTAGTGCTGGGGATGTTTTTAAACCATTTTTATGTACATACTACTTCTCTATTACGTAGAGAAGCTACCAAATTAATGAAAACATAGACAAAAGTTAAGTTATAGTATTTTTGGAATGTGGAAGAATCTATTTTTAATAGCTATTTAATGTAAGAAGTTATTAAACCTATATCTATATTAATATTATAAAGAGGAAGGTTTGTATTTTTGGATTTTTGTATATATTGAAATAACTCAAAAACTACTCGGCCGATTTTAAAAATTCTTTCACCATCAAAAAGCTGCATCATCAGTGACTAATATAGGTTATATTTTTTATATATATTTAATGTATAAAAGTTGTTACCTTTTAAAGGTTCCGCCAAATTATCTTCTAATAAACTATTAATAACTCTCTCTGCGTTAAATCCGTAATGTTGTAAACATTTCAATATAAAACCATCTCCTAAATGTGGCAGAATATCTTTAACTTCGGTAATTAAGGATTCCTCTCGTATATCATCTGGTATCTCGCGGTCTGCGGGCGCGCGCCGCGAGCTGGCCGCGCTCGCGACGTGGCCGTTTGTTAAACTCGCGTTATTTGTTAATATCTCGTCAGGTAAAGGCTCCTCTATATTAGAATATATCGCTTGTAATATAAAATCTGTTTTCACTGTATCACTGGTAATTTCACTAAGAAAATATCTTCTATACCTTTTCTAAAATGGATTATGAAAGACCTGTCCCACAAAATTGTAAATTGTCTGATAACAATCCAACGTGTAAAATGTGTGATGGAAATATCGGATTTTGTTCCCTTATCTGACAGTGACGTCATTTTTAAGCTATCTGAGCCTCTATCAGCCAGTGGTGGGACAGACCCTTAATATTTTTTAAAGTATTTTTTCTTGATTATGATGTTTTTTACTATTAAAATAATGATAATCGATGTTATTCAAAGGATACATGTCAGGGCAGGCCTGCCGCAGCAGCTCCAGGTCGTCGTGCAGCGGGTAGCAGAGGTGGTAGTCCTTGATGAGCAACTTCTCCGCCAGCACATCCAACACCAGCGATAAAAAGTCTTCCACGTGACTTGCTATACTACCTCTGGATAATAAAATCATTTTAAACTATACTTATATGGGATTATTTTTTTTATGCAGTTGGAAATAGAAACCTACAGATATTTTTAATAAAACTTACTCGCCACTGAATATATTGTTCTTGTAGACGGCCAGCATCTCTCTGAGTATGTCGATGAGCTCAGCGCGAGCCAGCTCTAGGTGTCCCTCCGTCTGCCCCGCCCCCGGCCCCGCCCCCAGCGCTGTCTGCCCCGCCCCCGGCCCCGCCCCCAGCCGCTCGTACAGCTGCGGTATGCCGTACTCGTACAGCTGGACTATACTGGAACATTACCTCACTATGCCTCATATACTCACACATTAATACGGACCAATCAAATTAATATAGAAAGAACAGAAATCAATGCATATGCAATCATAATATATCTGTCCACCCACTTTCAAAACAAAAAAAAGCATTTTGGCGAACATTTAAAAATGGATAGTAGAGAATATAGTCGAAATCAAGAAAAATAATATTTTTTTAAGGTTATAATCAGACTAACTAAAAACTTAGTAACGTTTGTATGATCAATTCAAACACAACCAAAAGAAATACATAGAAACTATTATTGCCAGCCAGTGAAATATGTTAATATAATTTCTCTATCTCATTAAATTCCACTACACATAGATAAATATAGTTATAATAAAACGAGACTCACGTTAAAATGAAGTTAGTTTTCCTGTATATGTGCACCGCATTGGGGTACGTCTCTATAAATATCCTGAGCGTGAGCGCGGTGTCCAGTACATGCAGGATGAGGTCCTGAAGGACGTCTTGTGTCAGCTTGTCTTTAGTGCTACCTGAGGGCCGCCTAATTTCCCTGAAGCCTTTGAAAGTTTCGGGAAGGTTAAGCGGTTCATCACTGTCGTAGTCTTTATTTACTTGAAGTATTATGTATTTGAAAGCCTTGAAAATATATAATCAAATATATTAATAGTTAAATATTAATTATTGGTTAATATACTTTAAATATGTTAGTAAATTTCATATTTATCAAGTAAGTTGCACCAAAAATGATCTCGTCATCCAATATACAGCATGGAATGTGTTAATATCACAGCTAGGTTGGTAGTCAATTTGGTTTAAATTAAACATAAAAAAATTATACTTTTCGCTTATCTCCTTTAGTAAGCATGTTATTACATACAAAAGGTTAAAGTTTTAATTTTAATAATATTATAAATGCAAAACTCTAAGGGCCTGTCTCACCACTGACTGATAGAGGCTCAGATACCAAAATCCGATACTTCCATGACATTTTATACGTTGGATTGTTATCTGACAATATACAAGAATTGTGGGACAGGCCCTAAAACAGCTTAATGGATCTAGATAAAATTTGGTCTAGGTGTAGAAAACAGTGTGGAAGAACATATAATAGTACAATTTAAAAAAAAATAATGCCAGTTGGACATACTCTTTGTGAGAGCTTGTTGTTAAAACATACCTCTTTCACAAAATCTATAGCCGCAGCTGTATCTCTTTCATACTGCGGTTGTATCCTGAACACAGCATCTAATAGCCGAGCCACATGTTGCTGGTTGTCAACACCGTACGTCAGACATATATCCCATATCACTGGCACTGTGAACACAAACCTGTCATATATCAATGACCCCATATATTCTTTGCTCATCCAACATATCTGAAAAAAAAAAAGTTCCATTGCAGGTTTCATTAAAAGAAAGAGCTAAAGAATGACAAGGTTTTCTGTAATGCTATAGTTAACAATACAGTAAAATATGTATTTAGTAAAAAACATAGTAACTTACTTTACTTTCTTTGTTCGTAATTAATCTACTAAAAATAATAAGAACCAGTCTTCTGATTTCCTCATATAATTTCTGTACATCTTTGTTGTCATGCGGAGGCATGTATGGTGGACTGGCCTCTTGCAGGAATGACACTAATGAATCCATACAACTTGTGTGATATAATATTGTGCTCCAAAACCTGAAAAAGTAAAAATTAACAATGTTTATTATTTAATACAATAAAGAAAATACAAAAATGTTGCCACCACATTCCATGCTAGTTCTACTAAGATGATGTGTTGCCAGTTAAAAATAAAATTGAAATTAAACCGAGTGTTAAGATGTTTCATCAAAAAGAAAGTAAAGAAATTTTTATGTAGAACAAAAGTGTATAATTCCTAAAATCTTTACCTATGATGTGGCAGTGTCAGCAGAAACTTCAGATCCTCTAGATATACTTTCATCTTCATAATCCAAGCATCAACAGCTCCTAACATAAGGTTGCTGCTGGAAGGTGGCCTTTCATATGGAGGAAATTTTCTCTTCTCCACCCAATATGTATCCTAAAATATTTATAAGAACCATTTTCATTTTTTAATTATCAAACACTGACTTCAGCAACTGATTCCAGTCGTTTTAATAGACTAGGCCTTAGGTTTCTATTAATATTAACAACAATACAAAAATTATTATGAAATATCACGAAATCTATGAAAGAAAACTTACCAAAGCTTTAATGTTTTGTACAACACCTTCATTAGAAACAGAGAGTGTTAATTTTTCAACTGGTAAATAGTCTGGGTTCTGAAATAATTACAAAAATTTACAATATGCTTTTGATTTTAGTCATTGAAAACAAGTCATGTTTAACTTTACTAAGCACTTTTTATCACTTACAACAAATTCTACACATTTGTTTGTCATATTTAGACTAAAATGTTCTGAATTAATCTTTAAATTAGGCTAATGTTAAATAAATTCTTGTTTCAATAAGATTTATAGCTTACGACAGCAATATCAAAGTATGGACAAGTACTTGGCATATATGACATTGACGTTTCTAATTGACATTGACACTTTGATAGACAGCTGATTATGACTATAGTTTGTCCATGGATGTATTACTAGAACAGGATAGAGCTCTTGTCGAAAAATTGAAGGCGAGTGAGACCTCAATAACTGTACCATTTTTCCATCTCTGGCTATGGTGACCATATTGAAATATGATTTTAGGACAATAATGATAAAAAAATATTCGTCACCTGACGTCAGCAGATCATTGCTTCAGATGGATTTAAATCGAAGGTGCTAATTATAAACATGTTTTATGCGACACTATACATTTCCCGTTATTGCTTGCTTTTCACACACGCGTCATATACAAGTAGTAGTAGTACCTAGTGGTACTTATGGGATACGACATGCAGATGGACGCCTCCGTGAATTTGGCCCCATCACCGTCTTTTGTTATGCAAATCGCTAGAGAATCGTTTGAGAGAGATTGAGAGGAAAGAAACATCGTTTGAGAATTCTTACTTTTTCTGTAAAATTTGAAATTTTGAAATCGATAATCGAGTAAAATTTGATTAATGATTCTCTCAATCATTCTCAGGATTTCTAGGATTGGATAGTCATGCATGGTCGCCGTAATTCTTCACTAGCAAATTATGTTTAAAACTTTAAAAAAAATTACCTATCAAAAGATAAACCACAATCAGGATAATACTCGCTTCTGCAAGCCTCCACGACACAAGTTCTCACCATTTTAACAGGGAAATTTAGAAAATATCACGGATTTCAAAAACGCCGCGAATGAAGTCAGATTCCGCAAGGTCATGAGGTGTTGTCAGTTTAGGTGTTAGAATTTCAAACAATTAAAAGGAAACCGGGACGCCAATCGCAAATATGAGTTAATAAAGTTTTACATGTAACAACAAATAATATGGCTTTAACACGTCGGTAATAAATTATTATTAATATTTAGAAACATTTTGAAAGTAAATATTTTTACTGCATTACATTACAACAATTGCCTATTTTTCGACAAACAACGAAAGGAATGATATCTGGCAACTCTAGCTCACTGTTAGAAAGGGAAATATCGGACACTTGTATCCCTCTCCCTCGTTTCAATTTCGTTTTGCGTGCAACAAGACTCTTACAGTCTTAGCATAAGGTTTTATTTTCTTTATTTTAACTGAAAGATCTATAGAAAGAACACACTCCTGTTGTACGTAGTATAGTACTTATTATAGGTATGACACATTGCCTTTATTAAAAGGGATTTTTTACGCGATAGACCTTAGTTTTCATTTAATTAACCTACGTAAACTGACTTACCCTACCATAAATTGACATATTAATAATCGAATAATATAATGAAACCATTTTATACATTTTACAAACTTAAAATGTATCATAAGAAAGTCAACAAATCCCAAAGGTAATATTTTAATGCAGCAACATTCCATAAATGTCAAAGTCAATTTTTCCAACACAAACAAAAACAAGTCAACCGATGATGTCAATTTGAATTTTGTTTGCTGGTTTTTGTTGGTTTTCTGCAATATCTTGCGTTTCTAAGTTTTTTTAATGCAGTATTTGCCAGAAAAAAATTAACATACACAGACTACAAAACAAACGTTGGTCTTGTAACCTTCTGTAATAGAAGTTGTACATCAAATATATTTTATGAAATGACCAGCTGGGAAAATGAAAAAATTCGGCACAGACCCTAAAGTTAAGAAAACACTTATAAGAAATTATGAAGAAAAAGCAAAAGCCTGCTCCCGCAACCACGATGAACAGACGGCAAACTCCAATGCTGTACCAAAACAAAATCTTCAAAACAGACTTACTCATAACGAGAATGAACTTGGCCAACCAACTTTATGTTCTAGTGAGGTGTTAGCTAATTATTTGACGGATGTTACAAAAAATCCACCTCCACTTCAATGTATCGAAGACAAAAATGTTGATAAAGAAAAAATAAATGCAAAAGTGAGTTACAAATACAAAGTTTAGTAAAGAAAATTTGCCTAATCAATCATCCGTTATTTGAATTATCATAAGAAACAGTCTAGGAGTAGGTATTGAATACATCTTGATCATTCTGTCATTAATTTATCTACTTTTAGTTATGTTACTAACACACTTATTCATAATTGAGCTTTTGAAATCTGTATATCTTTATAGTTATAAGTTGTCTGAAGTAGATTTAAGACCAGTATATTGTGTTGATTATGATATCTTGATGAAGATGTGTTCATCTGAATTTTATTAAGAAACATCTAATTGTTGACTATTATAGTTAGCTATAAGGTTTTTATAAATACTTTGTTATTTCAGATGACCAAGAAGTTAAATTTTCATTTTAATGAAAAACTATATAAGAATTTAGTTGAGCTAAACATTAACGCTGAAGTTCATAAAGCAAGGAAGGACAAGAAGCCTCTGAAAGCGACTAAGAGAGACCTCGAACCGAATATTGATGATTTCTGTGAAGATGAAAAAGAAAAAGATGTGCCACCAACCATCCATATCCCTCCTTGTAACTTTAAACCTATAAGAAAAATGGAGAGTGGACAGTTACATAAATTGATGGCTTCTTTTGAATTATGACAAATATATTATTCTGTACTTTTATTTGTTTTTTTCAATTTTATCATAGTAAAAATATAATTATTATAAAATATGGTTTATATTACTGTAGATGTATATGACAAAAGAATAAAACGGAAGAGTATTATTTTTATTTGTCTACAACTGAATTAGGTACTGAAATGTATTTAAATATAGCAACATTTGCAAATTGTAACGATAAATTACCATTACCCACTTGCCCATGAAATATAAAATCCCGTAAATTGAGTAACATTATGTGAGGTTGTGATGTGTGAACGCGCCGCCGCCGCTGACTAGCTCTCTCTCGCTCTTGAGAAGGAGATGTGAATATACCCGTCTCTTCTATCATCCACAATTTGCCAATAATTTTGTTTCACTCAGCTGTTTCAGTCATTTTCTGACATTTGACTGTGGTGGTCGTGTTCTCGGTCCCAACGGGAATTAAATTGTTAACTATATTTTTTCCATTGAAACTGAAATAAAGTCACCATGGCTGAAACAGAAATAATATCTAATAGTGATAGTAACGATCAATTTTTTGAGGGCGTGGAGAAGTTAATAGAAATATGGTTTACGCCGGCTAAACAAGCAGATTTGAGGAAAATTACACGGTAAGTGAAGAATACACGAATAGCACCCTTCTTTTTACCCTCGGCATTTATTTATAAGGACGTTTTTATTATAAAATGCCTATTCGAGATATTTGAATTTCACATGCTACTTGTCTTTAAGTTTTAATAGATAACAAAACTTTATTTACGTAAGGGATAAGGGTTAGTTTTTCTATCCACATAACAATAAGACTATGATATAGTGGTAATCTTTTTGAGATGATTGTGTTGATAATGGAAGGTTCTCGAATCAGCTGTTGGGCGAGGTAGGCATGCGTAGCGGAGTCCCGGGCTCGCTGTTTGGCTGGGAGACGCCGCCGCAGTCCCGTCGCTAAAATGGGACACGTGATTGCATCCTAAAAATCGTATTGAAAAATATGTACATACGATTTTCGTAATATTAATTCCATTTTTGCTTATATAATTATAGCAAAGAACAACTTTAACTTTTTTTATAGCAGTGCTCTTTGTTTCATTTGAGTTTTGTAAAATTGAACTTGATAAAATTGAATTTAGGAAACTTCCATTTCACTCGAGCTCATTTATAGATTTAAATAAACTTGATAAATACTTTATAAGCAATAATTCTGGTAATTCGTTAAACTGTCTGTAAGGGTGCATTCAAGTTTTTATTAATTAATTTCATAAGAACAAGTATAATATAATAGATTTTTTTCAAAATGAACCTACAGTTCTGTTAAAGGATTTTTAAATCATTAAATATCTTTTGAAGTAAGCTGATTGGTTTGAGATTTGGAACCAGTTATCAGATTGAATTGCTTCCTTGGAATCAGTACATCAAAAAACTTGTAATTACAGGGGAGATTGGAAAGTTTGTGAACCTGTTTGGTCTCCCTGAACATAACAGGTTTTTGGCAAAATGAATGTAACCCATTTTTTTAAAAGATTGACATGACTTAGCCGAGAAACTTAACATTTAAGAGAGATATTCAAGTAAAGAATAATATAACAAATTTTTATTTGATTTCTCAAAATAGAGAAACAGAGTAGCTTAGCAAACATAATGAAAAAAAAATTTCCATTACTTCTGAGAACATGCTATATGTGGAACTGAGTGAAGAGGTGGTCAAAGAAAAGGCTTTGGTAAAATTATACTTTAATATTTAAAATTATAACTGGCTTATGTTTCTTGTTGCAGTCAACAATGGGAGAAGGTGCTCAAGATAGTGCGCTGCGAGATCATATCCTTCACAAAAAGTGAGCAAGTTGACGCATATGTACTAAGGTAAGTGAATCACTGTTACAATTTTACATTCCAATATTGTCAGATTTATTCCCAGTATTTGACTGTACAGTTGTAGATAATTCATCTACAGTCAAGGATATATATTTCATACCCCATTTAAAAGTTGTTTGACATTCACAATTAAATTAGATGGGAAACTTGTCATATCAACATAATCATACTTCATACTAATATTATAAATGCGAAAGTTTAGATGGATGGATGGATGTTTGTTAGAGTTTGTAGCCTAAACCGCTAAACTAACTCAATGAAATTTGGCATGAATGTAGGTGATAGTCTGGAAGAACACATAGGCTACTTATTTTTGATTTTTTTGAATTCCACGCGAACGGAGTTGCGGGCGATAGCTAGTGATTAATTAAAGTTCTTATGCTGACTGTTTGGTGCGACGAACCGGAAAGCTAATTTGATTGTTTGTATATTATTCCGCGCGTTTGTTCCTGATAGATATTGTATCTGTATTAATTAAAATGAGTGAAAAGTTTGTTGTTTGTGTCCCAACTAAGAAACATTTACACATTTCTTCCTAATTTATTCATTTGTCGCGACATGTGAATTAATAAAAATAACGCATTTTAATGTATTCGCGATTTGATCATTAATTTATTAAATGTTATGGAAATTTTGATATTTTATAGACAGACTAAATTAAAATTTATGATTCTTTGTCGGGAATAACATGTTGGTCCACTAGCTGTTGCCCGCGGTTTGGTGTGTGCGGAATCTTTATCAAAGACTAGCTTTCGCCCGCGACTCCGTCCGCGTGAATTTAAAAAATAATATAAAACATAGCCTATGTTACTCACTATCAACGTAGCTTTATAATGGTGAAAGATTTTTTTAAATCGACCCAGTAGTTTTTGAGTTATTTCATTACAATCAAACAAACAAAGTTTTCCTCTTTATAATATTAGTACAGATATTATTATAGTATAGATAATTAAATAATTAATGCGTTATCCCTCTGGAACCACATATTTGTTTGGGATAAAAGCCTATTAGCCGCTAACTCCGCCTCCCACTAACATAGGCCGAGTTCCGTGCACGTTTGTTCTGTACCGTCATGTTAATGCGTGACGTCATGAAACCATCGGCAAAGCTACGCACGAGTATGAGCTGTTGCTGTATTTGTAGGCCATATATATGTTTTAACCATTTTGGAGATGACAAAAGTCCATATAAACTTTCGCATTTATTACAATGACTGTATTTTCATGTCGATATCTATTTGTGCGCGTCGCGGCGGATAGTTCTGTGTGAGGTGCGTTAGTGTAGTATTTTTGTATCAAAATGAAGAAAATATTAATAACACTTAAAAATAGAAGTGTTTTCTCACGTGGACTCAATCTTCTCGGAATCATTTTATTATATCTCTTCTCATATTGAAGCTATCTTATTGAAAGTTATATTTCCTTCAAATTGCTGATTATTAATTACCGTCTGGTCTGTTCACACACTATGTATTACATAAGTGTAAAACGCGTGTAAAATGTTTATATAGCAACAAGATAATGTAATTAACTTGATTAATTAGTTTGTAGCATTTCAACTTAATTTTTCGAGTTCGAAGAACATTCTAGAATATTTATTACGTTATCTACGTCAACAATAATAGATATGGTAGTTAAAAACAACGAAATTAAAAGATACATCTGTAGCAAAAGGTCGGCGTGTTGGCACTGATAAGATGTTGATAAGATGTCACGACATCGCATCATGGTGTCTCAGTTAAATACAACTGGGGCTAATGAGATCCACAGGGATCAGTGTACAGACACCTCCGCTGCCGGCTTACTGATGATAATTACATGTTAACTATTATTAAAATATTAAATACTAGCTATCGTCCGTGATACCGTCCCCATGGAATTAAAATAAAACACAAAAGCAAGTAGCCTGTGTTCTTCCAGATTAACCTCTACGTCTATGCCTAATTATATACATATATCGGGGTCCGTTCAGTTTAGGCTACAATCTCTAACAATCCGACTACGTAAGCCACATGTTTTATGAATTAACTGTAACTGTGTTTTGAAAGAAAATGAAAGCAAATAAAGAAGAAGTGGTTGTTCGTATGTTCGCGTTTGAAGTGTCGTAATTAATTGTATTTTCTTGGAAAAACACCATTTAAACAAATGATAATATACCTATATGGAGCCATCGACTTCATATAGTCTGTTCTGTTTTATTATAAAAATCCCCCCTTTAGTAAATTGTAGTAATCTCAATGACGTGACCCCCGACCCGGTCGTTGATTACGCCACGTGTCCGCTGATAGGGAATTAGTAAACCTTTATCAGCACTAGTTAGAGGTTATCACTAGATGTAGTAAACTACGCTGAACATCTACCATAGATGTGTTATCACTGTTGCTAAGTGCTGTCCGAATATCACAAATTGATTGGCTCACAGTTTGATAAGTTTGGTGAGGTCAACGTTTGTACCTTGGACTGTGTTCCTTGTTGCGATAAATTGTCAATTTTATAGAGACCTCTATAATTATCTCGTTTAACTTCAACCAACAATCGTGTGCTATTAACTATAATAACTTTACATCTTAAAATCTAATTTTAATCATAAATATGGTTTATTTTTTACTTCGTTAGCCTTCAGACGCAAGAGCGATATTATAACGCGCGTTAAAAAATCGAACAAATGCATTTCCATTTCTATTCATACGACAGCTCTTTTAAAGAGCGACAGTTTTCTATCGCACAGTGTTATTTTTTTGAGCGATTGAAACAAGAGTGATTTTAAAACGCTCGTATAAGCGAGAACGTTAGAATATCGCCAACGCCGACCGTTAAAAAAGCGCCCCTGCGAATGAAGGTTAATAATATTTAATCGATGTCCTCGATTACTAATTTCGTTTTAATGCCAATAGTCATTAAATTTGATGTTAATAGTAAATGTTTAGAAACGACTTTGTTGAATAACACAAATTGTCTATAAAGGCAAACGTAAAGTATTTTATAGTCGTGTCAACCGCGAGAACGATTTCCCTCCCGCATGATGCATGCACTTGTCTATTTATGTTGCGCTAAAATTAAAATATTGACTACACTCGTCTTCTGTCTAAGATATAGATATAGCATGTTTACACAACATAGCGTAATTTTTTATAACTGTCGTAAAGTTTACGTTGATGTAAACAAAATTAGCAATTTCTGCCAACTTAGGCTAGAAATGGTTGAAATTATAGTTTGAGTTAACATTTTTGGTCATGGTAAGGCAAAATAAAATTTTTAATTAATAACAAACCAACTGTGGTGTAAAATATATAGACAGATACAGCTTTTTTCATAATTAAAGCACCAAAAATGCTTGTTGTCAAACTGATTACTCAGTGGAAATTGCGCGTCGGCTGCTCTTTTCGACATTCAAGTTTTTGTCTTGATCTTAATTGTGGTGGAACAGGTTTTATGATTTAAACGGTTTGAAAAATTTTCACGTGACATTTTATGTTGTGGGTACAAAAAATCAATAACGATATCAGATAACGATTATGACTATACCTTACATAAGAACGTTATCATGTCTGTCTACGCCGTCTGTGGAAAATTCGTCAGCAATTTGACGCGCATTACGTGACGCGTGACGTTGATGACGTCACCCAGCTGGCAACTTGCCACCACAGATAGTGAAAGCTAATGTCGATAAAGTTCATTTAAAGTTGATATTTTCATGTTTTGATTTTCAGGGAAACTTTGTCATTAGTTCATGCGAAGTAAATGCGACTGTTATTTTTAAATGTCTGAATGTGAATAATTATATTTTCATCTTTAATAAACTGGAAATGAAGAAACACACGAATCTGGAAAAAGTGCGACCTTCAGACTTATACCCGCAATGTGATATTTACGCATACGACGTAAAACTAAAACTGATGATCAAAAGAATTACGTCTTTTAATTTTTTGCACATACGAGTATATAGAAGTTTTGACAATATCCATGACGCAGCTTGGCACAGAACGTAGTGATTCTTCTGGTTAGAAATACAACTTTAGGGGCTAAAAATTAGGAGTAGTTTTGCAGACAACTAGAATATCGTATGGGGAAACATAGGGTTGTCTCTTATATTACGTAGAAACCACCTGCAATGTTAGTCCAAAGAGTAACATAATGTAAAATGTGACATAGTGAGTTATTAGGCGTTAATAAAATTTAAATCAATGCTGAAGCAATTCAGAGAATTTTACCTCATTCTGAAAGCATTATTGAACGGGTTCACATAATAAGTGTTGAAAACGGCGTAACATCCGTTGGTATAGGTAAACAGACGCGAACTAAACGTCTCACACCACGCCTCATGTCTCCTGTGAGAAGTGGCCACGGAAACTGCCTCTTGTATGTCATTTGACGCTTTGTCACTAAGAGCGAGAGCTTACATATGAGGTGTAAAATATAAGAGGATTTTAAATGTATATTAGATGATGTTATGGTGGCCACGACACGAGCAGGGGGCCTGACCCTACGCACGCCGCTTTACTGCGTCACACACCAGGCACACTTCCAATAAAGACTTTATAATTACTATTATATTTAGACATAGATAGTTCATAAAATAGTTATTAAAACGTGCATCTGAAAACGGTCTTTGTATAAATAGTTTTTTTTTATCATCACCCAGATTATTCCTCTATATGTAGCGTGTGTTTTCAGTATGATTAATCTTTTAAAGTGGATGCATGTCATCTTGTTCTTGCTCCTGCGTACCGTACAATCATCTTTAAAAAAAACATGTGATCAACAACTTTCGGAAATAACTAATCTATAAATATCTAGAAGCGGGAATCGAACCCGCGAAAATAAACCGTACAATCACGCTCAATGTAGGTCAACGTGAAAGATTATATTAATACTATGTCAGACCTGTTACACTGATCGCTGGACTAATGTTTGTAAATAACAGATCTGATGACAAACATGTCCAAACGGCCGCGACCGCAAGCACGCCCGCGTACCAGCGTGGGAACTGATGGTCGAGACGTGTTGTTACTGACTTCCGATTACCTTTCCACTACAGTATTTACACCAAGAATGACGATATAACGTTCATTTTTTACCAATAAATGTTCAACTGCAGCTCCGAGCAATTAATGGTAACCATCATACAGCGACCGTAGATAAGGAGTTGGATGTAGCCAGGAAGAGTTATTAAGAAGAGTAAGTCGAGCTGAAAAGAAACACGTCCTCGCGTCTACCGCTATCAATTCAACGAATCGTTGATAAACAAGTTGATATATCAACCATAAACAATGGTGCACATGACGCGACACGCGGCGCACCGGGATGAAGGTCATACACACATACATACACATTATATGGAATATTTTTACATGTCTCAATCGCACAGCTTCGGAACGGGTTTGGATGATTACGTTTCCGCATGCAAATAATGTCTAGACAAGGCCCCAAAACTGTCAAAAACATAATCATTGTCTATTATGTTAAGATCCGATACGTTAACTGTTTATGGAACGATATTTTGTATTAATTCGATACTACATACGACGAGACTATAAAGAAAATTAAAAGAAAGGTCTATTAATTCCTATAAATGGGTCTAAATGTTTTAAATAATAAACAAAAATGTTCATAAAAAGGAACGTTTGTTCTGATGCTGAGATCATCTGATACTATCACGATATGTCACGTCAACGATCGACATTGTGGGGCTATATTTACCGGCACTTGAGAACAAGCATCGTTCACACGTCTTGAGACGTCCCCACCCTGCCTCCATGCCGCCGGGGCGGGGGCGCCCGGGTAAGGTCAAGGTGCAAGGCGCGCATGCTCATTGCACTCGTCGTTACGTCTCTACCCCGCCACGGTCTCGTAAAGTGACGTGACGTACCGCATATAGAGGCGATTAAATAAAGCTCTAATTTTCTCCCGCACCAGGAAATGTATTATAATAATAAAAATTATTCGCAAATTTAAAATTACGCGTTGTGTAAAACTAGCTTTATTATTGCAATTATTAATAATATAATAAGAATCTGTAAATGCTACCACATCAATATTCATGAGATTTTTTTTAATGTTCTGACACACATTACTTATCTTGATTTATGAATATTGTTATGCAATTAAATAGTTTGACTTGAACTTTTATCCAAACTTGTTTGATTCCCGTCAACGGAATGTTTTATCAAACTTTTTTTTAACACATTAATAATAAAACGAATATATTATTATATTAGCTTGTAAAGTAAACTTATCCATATATTTGAAATAGAAAAATATTGTTTTTCTTCAGAGTTAATTTAAATCCATTAAATTTGAAAGTAACTACAGTTCACGCGTAAGACGATGTCGATTATTGTGAAAGATCCTTGCTAATGGTACATCGGTGCAAATGGGATAACAAAAACATGTCCGGCGTTGCGTGGACGCGCAAAAAGCATGGCCTTCGGTCACAAGCCGACAAGCGAGCGACACGATGATTGGCCTTAACAAACGATCTTCAAGGCCGATCTCTCACTGTTATGTAATATGAGCCTCGGGCCGGACCATTGTCGACCATACATGTCTTTACGCATAAAGATGGACATTTTTTGCAAGGCTATTTGATGCGAGCAAACCTTTTTGGTGCTCTTTTGTATTGTCTGGATTCAAGTTAACCTGAGACGAAATATTCGTTTGTGCGCAGTAATTTACGACGCTCCTGTATGGAATGAAATTATATTGGGAAATGTTTCTTTGCCAATTGCATGTCGCATGTGATATATCTGTGTGTACGCTCACTTCCCTGTGCGTTGTCTATGTGATACATTAAATTATATGGACATTAGTTTTCTATTGTAAATGACGATTTTTAACCATTATGTCATTTCATCTTGCTATTGTAAATGCGGTAGTTTAATTTGGTACACATCCAATTTGCCTTTGAAGTTTAGTCAAAACTACATCTTTATATTATAATTTTATTGATGAAAAGATAGAACTTTCTTTAATTCTACCAAAATTAGAAAATGTTTTTCCCAAAGCATATTTGTATCAATATGTAAAAAATGCTTTCAAATCGCATCTGTTATCGCTTGTTATCGTTTATTATTTATTTTACATTATCACAATTAATTTTACGCACACATTTTAATCAGCAAGGTTCCGTTTGCTTATAGAATTTGTTTAAACATCTCGCTACATATCTATACATTTTGCATTTAATTTACAATATTATGTCAGGAAGATAGATTTAAAAAAATGATAAAAAACTTATTTTTCAGTGTGTAACATTTCTATGTGTTCCTCGTAACCCAGCTTTATAATGCTTTGCAATGAATAACTCGTGTTTGACGTAGCTGCAACTTACAAATCGAATATAAGGTGACAATGCCTTAGGCAATGTAATGAATAGGCTATGTAATATGTATGTCAATATAATATGAAAGCCGGGGAGGCTCCGGAGCTGACGAGCGCCGCCCGGTAGAAGCTTCCAGAATGTAGGCAGCTGCATACGGCTGGGGAGACCCTGTATCGATCGGCACCTGCGCCGTGCAGCACCACCCATCCCCCTCGCACCCCCACCCTACCGCAGCTCTCTCTCTCACTCTCACTATGTTTACATGTTTCGGTGCTTACCCGATCTGATTGTTACAATGTACAAATTAATTTTGATACCTGTGTTGTTACATTGTTCTTTTGCGATGCTTTTAAAAAGATTGTTAATTGAATGCTTGGAGCAGCAATGGTTATCTATTTGGAGCTTTTATTGTATATTTATATTAATTTAACCTGCAAATATTTTCAATGATAAATGTACAAAGTATGTTATATGCAAATCGATTTCAAATTATTTCCGCTTCTAATTTGTTGATAATTCGAAATTCTCAGTTAGTGACGGCGATTGTTTCACTTACAAGCCGCGTGTCTTAGTTGTTACGACACAAGTTGTAAATGTGCACACAAAGCCGTAAAATTTACCTATAAATTATTTGCATTATATTAATACGGCTAACACCTTAGTAATATTGTGTATTTTTCCTATCTAAGAGATTTTTTCCTAGTTTTATACATGGAAATTGTCCAATGTAGTTACAGTTTAATGTCTATTGCCTTGTAAATCAATAGCATACAAAATCGTTATTTGATTTACGAGCATGGAGGATGGAGTGGGTGCCCCCCTGCGTCCTGGTCCACAGCCCCCACCCCCATTACACCTGGCTGCGCCTGTTGCTCGGCAATGCCCCAACACTACATGCATCTCATCTGTACCACGCCCAAACACATTCAAATAACAAAACATAAATCTATACAGGGCTCATTATGAATGTCGTGAAAACGATTTCGTAACGAATTCTCTCTCGTAATTGTCACGCAAGTATTCGTGATAGACCCTTAGATAGAAACCTTCTAATAGGTCTCTAGAGTAATCATCTGTAGATTTCACTAGTAATGTATTTTAGCATTATTCCAGTCTTCTTTGACGCGTATTTCAGTCCCTTCACTACTTACAGGACTTGGACATATTCAGACCTTTTGGTAAAAGCCGTTCGCATGTTTTAAGACGGTGTTAATATTTGTGAGATATCCGGTGACAGCGCCTAATTGCTATCTTCCTATCTCAAGATATCCGTGTTAGCCGCACAATGGGGCCACATTGATAATTGCTGTCCTTGACTATGCAAACTGATATGCCACTGGTTATTTTGCCCTTAATTGTTTATTTATATAACAAACATGATATATCTAACTTTGTTGACTAAGTTAGGGCAAGATGTTCATAATATTAATTTATTTATATGCTGTCGTGTAGGATTTTTATGTGCAAGCAATTATGTAAATGACTGCATTTTGTTATCTCATTTAAATTACGAATACTTAATTAACGTCATTCAATTTTATTATTACCTTCAACTTCAATGTTGAGATAAAAATATTTTTTTAATTGGCGGATACGTCAGTTTTAAGTATTCTTGCTGATTATATTTCATAAGGATTGTAAGATGCGTTTATTTTGCGGTATTTCCAATCGCCGAGTGAACTCTAAAAAGTTGTGTATTGAGGTCAATCGATAAGGCGTTAGGTTAGTTATCCCTCTTCGTGTTAGTGCTGACTGCTAATGTACCGTGAACACGACCACTTAACTATTGCTTGATTTACGTCAACTTAAACCTAATTACTGCGGAATAAGACTTATAGGTATTGTAAAAATGTTTTTGAATTTAGGCAGATTTTAATAGTACTACATTAACTGAAAATCAAGCTTTAATGAATATATTTGGAGTAATAATCTTATGTGCTAAGCATTTGAACCCTAATCAAGTCAGGCTGTTAAATAAGTTTTTTTTTTGACAAAGTACATTTACTTCAATTTCAGAATATCTAGCGATCTTAAGACTCGCTTGTGTCTTCATGATACCCACGTAATTTGTGTGTGTCGTAACATAGTGTTGTTTCCATTGCAGTGAGAGCAGCATGTTCGTGTCGCGGCGGCGCTGGATCCTGAAGACGTGCGGTACGACGACGCCGCTGCGCTGCGTGCGCGCCGTGCTGGCTCTGGCACGCGACGCAGCCGGACATGCTCGTGTCCATAACGTCTTCTACTCGCGCAGGGAGTTCGCACGCCCGCACGCACAGCTCACACCGCACGACAACTTTGATTCAGAGGTCAGTCGTGTTTATATTACGCGAATCAGTGTGCTCTGAATCGGTGTAAAAGATCAGCTAATAGATTTGAACCGTTCAGCTGCAACTCACGGCTCAACGTGATGTAACAGTGGGAATGAGACCCGAACTTATACATCTATGTAGGTACTTTAGATGATCTATGAGCCGGTTCTAATCTGCTTCATCCATTCGAATCGGAAACTGATCTACAGGTCATCGATTTTAGTTGTCATGTCTATAAAACAATGACTTTCGTACAGTATTCATCATTCAGTTTACATCTTAAGAAACATTGCTCAATGGTGATACGTTTATCAAATTTTGTCATAAGTCATTAAGATAACTCCGTAGCTATTTTAAACTTTTAAATATAATTATCACAATTGACACGTTTGTTATCAGCGCGCAGGGAAGCTGGCTTCAGCCGCTACTCACAAAGTTCACACAATCTATTGTCTTATCTAATGTTCCGCATCTATACATAATTAACATTTATTGATAACTCTTCTACGAAAAGGATTATTTAAAAGAAGATTCCAGTTACATCATTATGTAACTTTGACAAATTTTCGATCAAACTTGAATATAAAATCAAGTTCATGATATAACATTTTAAAGCGGTCTGTTATCAGATTTGTTAGTGTACCCCTCATTGGATTAATAACATCCTATCTCGTAATGCATATATAACTAACTATATTACTGTCTAGAATTGATAAGGTATTAAGTACATCGATAGAGTTAGTCATGCGAATGCACTGAAAGTTCACTCGTGTGACTGATACCGCATCATGTCTAGATTGCCGGCGTCGTTGCTCTGTGGCGAATGTCTGATAGTAGTAGGTTTGATTCTCAGCTAGAGTTAATTATGTAACTGTTGTCTTGAGCATTTAGAATTTACGGTTTTTAAATCTTTTAGTAAAGAAAACGAACGGCCATAGTTCCTCTTTTTAACCGACTTACCAAAAGGAGGATGTTTTTAATCCGTGTGTATGTTTTTTTAGTATTTGTATTTGTGTCGCGGACAATTGAATTTGTACAATGTATGCTAGACTTGTGAACTACATAACTATTGCAGTATCATGTGACTAGCCATCGGCTATCTTGAAAACATAACAATAAATAGATTAGTTCCCTTTCTGTTAATGTCATTAAATATAAATAATGTTTTAAAATATTATCATGGTAAATATGAAAGTAATAAATTCCTTTTTATCGTTAATCAAAGAACAATGACTGGAAGCGTAGAGAGGTCAATTCATACAAACTAAGTTTAATTACCCACAACTCGTACGACGCGTGCTTTTCTATAACTATCACTAGCCATTGAACTATATACAGCGGGCGTTAAAAAAACGCTATGGATTTTAAGCGTGCGTCTCCACAAACATGTTGGCATGTTGGCAATAGCTAGACGTTAAATATATTATAATTTAGAACAATGTTTACTTTTAATTGTAACGTTATTTTGCTAAATAAAGTATTGCTCGTGTATGTAATTATTGATTAGACCTGTAATGATAAAGTGACCTCTAATTCATACAGTTAAACAACTTAGGGCCTTTTAGAACTCCTGCTTTATCAACCACTAGCTGTTGCTCGCGACTTCGCCCGCGTCAAATTTAAAAATAATACAAAATACAGCCTACTCGCAGACAAATTGCCTTTCTAATGGTGAAAGAATTGAAATCTGCCCAGTAGTTTTTGCGTGAATCAAAGACTTGCAAAAATCTAAAAATACAAATCTTTCTTCTTTATAATATTAGTATAAAAGTATAGATTTAATATGATGGACGATAATGCATTTTACAGTGGAGTATTTTTTTTAAATCATGTTTTATAAATTAGTTAGATTGAGACTGATTCAAGTTTCCTTTTCCATCAAGAAGTTTATATCTATTTAAATCAGTTAAATAATGTAAAATAACACACAAATTGCAAACATCTTACGACATATTTACGATGAGTTTTATTCGTGTTTGAGGTAATTTTATTGCATTGTAAATGTTACTGCGGAGGATGTTGAGATGCGAATAGTTTTTGCAATTTGCATCGCGACTGGAAAATGCTCATAGAATAAAATAAGTGCCCAAGTGTTTTCTTAAAGATGTGGTCTAAAAAATAGCTTGTATGCAAGTAGCTGGTACACTTGCCGCCCCCTGTACAAATAGCTTAGCACATTTAGTTTTGTGACAGTTACGTGCAAATAAATTGGTGGAGGGGTTGGGGGGATGGTACATGCATATGTGTTTTCGCCTTTATATTAACTTAATATTTTATAAGGGTTGGAGTCGTTTCTCTTAAGAATTTCTATGAGTGATTTAGTCTATAAATTATTTATCTTTGCAGGTAGAATTGCTGGACTCTTTCTTCGGCGACGGGCGCGCCTATATCATGGGTCCGGAGAAGGACTGCTGGTATCTATACACACTGCTGCCGCTGGAAGGTACGCACTGGCCCTATGTAGTATTATTACACTTTTTTATAACTAGAAAACGCTAAAACCGTTTAGTATTAATGTAATTAATGTATTTTCCTTCTAAAAACTACAAAATACCAATTAGTTTTTCCAGAGAACTGATAGTTTAGGATCAATGGTTTATCGCGCGGCCGCAGATGTCGCTGTGTGACTCACACCACACCTACATAATAGTGTATACATAAACTCTTAACATTACGCAATATTTGCAACTAATTCACACACGAGAACATGATTCTCATTCAATAATCATTCATTGTTAAACTTTTAATGAAGGAAGTTTCTGTCCAGAAAGTATTGTTTCCTAAATAACTAGTGTTGTGTGTGTGCAGGCACGGTGGCCGCGCTGGAGAAGGAGCACCGCGAGGCGAGCGAGGCGGGCGCGGGGCGCGCGGCCGGCGAGCCCGACCAGACCATAGAGATCCTCATGTCGGACCTCGACCCCAACGTCATGAGCATCTTCACACGCGCGCACAGCGCCTCCGCACACCACGCCACCAAGGTACATACCCGCACGGGGACGTATAAACCCCACACAGGTCATGCAGACCCCATACGGGGACCCATGCCGTGGCCATACACTCGTGAAATGGGACCATATAGACCTCACACGGAGCCTTATGGATACCCTCACGATGCCCCACAGACCACATAATGGTGATAGTACAATATTAGTCTAACGTTTATAAAAAGAGTGTAACTGTCCGCAGGAGTCTGGAATAGACAAGATAATCCCCGGCATGGTGATCGACGACTACCTGTTCGACCCCTGCGGGTACTCCATGAACGGCGTCGCTAAAGATGTGAGTACAACGGTATTATATTTAATGACATGTTTTGTAGATCTTATAAAATAAATCAATTTAATGTGAAACATATAAAATCTGTAATTTGTTAATGTTTGTTGTCATGCAATCAGAGAGAGAGCGACATACCGTCAGTAAGTCACAACCAAGTATCCCGTTGTTTTTGCATTAAGAATTTTAAAGGAAATCTGTTGCAAATATTATTGTAATATGTCTTGCTTTTTTCTATTTGATTTAGTGTAAAATAATGTGATGTCAAGTCATTTTCTTATTTTGCATTTTTTTGGATGTAGTTTGAAAAGAACATAAGATTTTACAAGTTACAATAGAATTTATAATAGTTTCGCTCAAAGCTTGTAGAAGTAGGCGATGCCTGTTACCGTGTGATATGATGCGAGTGTCCCCCCCCCCCAGGGCTGCTACATGACGATCCACATAACTCCGGAGCGCTCCTGCTCCTACGTGTCCTTCGAGTCCAACGTGCCCGTCGCCAGCTACGACGAGGTGGTAGCGCGCGTGCTGCACGCCTTCCGCCCCGGCCGCTTCGTGCTCACCGTCTTCGCCACGCCGGTACGTGCTGCCTGCCTGCTGACTGTCTGTCTGTCTGTCTGTCTGTCTGTCTGTCGTCTGTCTGTCTGTCGTCTGTCTGTCTGTCGTCTGTCTGTCTGTCTGTCTGTCTGTCTGTCTGTCTGTCGTCTGTCTGTCTGTCTGTCTGTCTGTTGCTCAGCTTACGTGTGTGTGCAGGCACGGTGGCCGCGCTGGAGAAGGAGCACCGCGAGGCGAGCGAGGCGGGCGCGGGGCGCGCGGCCGGCGAGCCCGACCAGACCATAGAGATCCTCATGTCGGACCTCGACCCCAACGTCATGAGCATCTTCACACGCGCGCACAGCGCCTCCGCACACCACGCCACCAAGGTACACACCCGCACGGGGACGTATAAACCCCACACAGGTCATGCAGACCCCATACGTGGTCATAGTATAATGTTAGTCTAACGTTTATAAAAAGAGTGTAACTGTCCGCAGGAGTCTGGAATAGACAAGATAATCCCCGGCATGGTGATCGACGACTACCTGTTCGACCCCTGCGGGTACTCCATGAACGGCGTCGCTAAAGATGTGAGTACAACGGTATTATATGTAATGACATGTTTTGTAGATCATATAAAACAGATCAATTTAATGTAATTCATATAAAAAATGTGTTTTGTTAATGTTTGTTGTCATGCAATCAGAGAGAGAGCGACATACCGTCAGTAAGTCACAACCAAGTATCCCGTTGTTTTTGCATTAAGAATTGTAAAGGAAATCTGTTACAAATATTATTGTAATATGTCTTGCTTTTTTCTATTTGTTTTAGTGTAAAATTATGTGATGTCAAGTCATTTCCTTATTTTGCTGTTTTTTTTTGGGTGTAGTTTGAAAAGAACATAAGATTTTACAAGTTACAATAGAATTTACAATAGTTTCGCTCAAAGCTTGTAGAAGTAGGCGATGCCTGTTACCGTGTGATATGATGCGAGTGTCCCCCCCCCCCCAGGGCTGCTACATGACGATCCACATAACTCCGGAGCGCTCCTGCTCCTACGTGTCCTTCGAGTCCAACGTGCCCGTCGCCAGCTACGACGAGGTGGTAGCGCGCGTGCTGCACGCCTTCCGCCCCGGCCGCTTCGTGCTCACCGTCTTCGCCACGCCGGTACGTGCTGCCTGCCTGCTGACTGTCTGTCTGTCTGTCTGTCGTCTGTCTGTCTGTTGCTCAGCTTACGTGTGTGCGCAGGACGCGGCCGGCAGCGCGGTGCCGCGCCAGCTGAAGAGCTTCTCGTCGCTGTGCGGCTACGAGCAGAAGGAGGCGCAGTACTGCCGCTTCTCCGGCTACGAGCTGCACTACGCGCTGTACGCCAAGTTCCCGAGCTGAGGCCGCGCGCCCGCTCGCTGCTGCGCCGCGCCGCTGCTGCGCCGCCTGGCGCGAGCGCTGCGCCCGCTGCGCCCGCGCTGACCGCACCCGGTACCCGCCCGCCCCCGCCCCGCCCCACACAGCAAGCAAGGTGCAACATGTGATCTAACTATTCCATTCCAATAAACGTGATCCTCGAGTGATATCGGTACCGTAGAGCTAAGCGTCGCCGCCGGGCGCGGCGCCGGGTGCAGCCCTCGCCCCCCGCAGCACGGCGCCCGCCCCCCGCAGCACGGCGCCCGCCCCCCGCCGCCAGGCGCCCGGCGTCGGCGACAAATTTTATTAGTTAAGTAGAAGTTACCGAGGCTCGCAGCGAGCGGAGTCTCCCGACTCTCGCTGTATTGATGTTATTCGTCTCAATAATAGATGTAGTAGTGCGCGTGGCGCCCCCGCCGCCCCCGCACCCCGCCGCCGGGGCAGGGGGAGGGGGAGACAATAGTTATCTTAGGAAGAGTTTCTATCCAGATTGTTTGGTAGAACTTTATCGGTGTTAAGAGACGTGTCCGGTGCGCACGCGCAGGCCGGCGCTGCGGCGCTGCGGCGCTGCGTCGCCGGGAGTTGTACAATCAAAATAAATGATTTCTTCGATCATCTGTCTTTTATTTTAATATCCAACACACCTTTTTTATTTATAAACGACAATTTAGCATCTTAACAGAAGGTATACTAAAGTGGTTACATAACATTACAAAAAGTAGTATTCAACATTCTGCTAAAAACATACAACGCCCTCTGTCAGTGCCTAGTTTATTATTGTATATGTTCGTGGAGAGGAGCGTACAAAAATAGTCTCATTGAGGCTGAGCGTGCTGCACAGAGGGGTATTATAAAGGTGATACTTTATGTACCATAAAAACCCACTCATGAGCTATACTAAAGAACCAAAATGTTGAGCATACCGAAAACGTACATACTTGAAAGCAACAAACATCTACATAAAAGTAGCAATAAGCCACTAACACAAAGCAGAAGAATAAACAAATTCAATTTACCGATCGTAAAAAGTTCAATATCCATGCGACAGTTTAAATTCCTGGCACCTAATGAGTGTAATGTGGTAGATAAAAAGTTAAAATCAGCTCTAAGAAAATATATTACATGAAGAAAATAAAAAAGTGGTTGGAAAAACCTTAATTACAATGCAGAGATTAAAAAAAAGTTGAAACTTTTTTTTTAATAAGCTCACTAACGCGATCTGTTCATAGATCTTTGTCAATATATTATATTTTTAAATACCGTTTGGTTTATTTTATGCCAAAAGATGGAGCTAATTAGAATTTTGAAAATTGTTTTATTACATGTCTATACAGATGGCGTGGTAAACTTAAAAACTGATACATTTCAGAGAAAGTACCGAAAGATGTACTTGAAAGGGAAGGCATTATATAATAAACATAAATTACACACAGAATATAACAATATGTAGCTAAACACAAGAATTTGTATCGCCTTCCACACATCTCTATGCAGCCTTTGTGACTTTTGACTTTAGATATCTTTAGATTGATATTGAGAATACGTATGGCGCACGACATCGCACCAATTTTCATTAAATTAGTTTGTGATGAGGGCTCCATAAAAAGGGCCGCACGACGGCCAGCACAGCCGGCTGGCAGGCCGCCCCGCGCAGCCCGCGCCACGTCGCGGCGCACCCGCAACCTGCTGTATCCGACCATGCCGTTTACGAACAAACTCGGGTAGTTGAACGCGAAGTATGGATATTCTCCATATTCTTATATATAAACTTCATTAACTTGTTTTGAATATTTTTCAACATGATATTGTATTTACCTTCATTAGGATTCTAATTATAATAATAATAAATATAAGAATTTGCCTGTAAGATGCTTCTTAAATAATAAAGATAATTTTTATCACCGGTAAATTTTCAAAATTCATACACTGTCTAGTCCAATCAATCCAAGATTTTTAAGATTTCTTACAAATTTCAACTATATGGTTGCAAAAGTTAAGTTATATTAAATACTGTAAATCTGTTCTAGATTTTGCCATACCAGGATAGTAATATTTTATTGCGTACTTTTCTAACATATCGCATGATTACTGTAGCCTTTTATAGATTTTAAAACTCGTTCTAACGTTTTTGGAAGTTTTAATGTAAAACAAAAAATAAAGGTAAAAAATACAAAACAACATTTCATATTCCATTTTATTTATTCATAAAATATCATTCCCTTAACCTTTGATTATACAAAACGGTCCATAATAATGCCACCGTTATATTTATATAAAAATATTTTCACATATGATTGACATCTTCGTCATATTGTACAATTATAATTTTCAAAGTTCTATAAAACACTTTGGAATTAATAAGCCTCGAAATAATTACTTTATTTGACAATATGTCTACAATTTTATTTACAAAAATATATTTAAAATAATAGGATTTTTTTTATTGATACAATTTTTTTGACAAATCAAAGATCACAGTTATTTTAATAACATTTGAATATTTGAGTCAACATTTATTTAATATCACAGTACACAAGATTTCATTAACAATATCAATTTAGAAAAAATAATCAATTTTATATCACTTTTCTTACAAACTATAACATACACCAGTTTTAACTAACAGTAAAGCCTAATATATTTTAACATTTGTTGTACTAAAAACAAGAATCATACAGAACTTCTCTGCCCAAAATCTGAATAGAATAGTGTTTACAAGCAAGTAAGTACATAAGTATCGTAAGTTATTTCAGTCTGTGGTATCAGTGTTGTGTGGCGCAGGGCGGGACGAAGCCCCCGAAGCGAGCCTCGAGGTGCTTCGCCACGGCGAGGCAGAGCGCCTCCCGCCGCGGCGCCGCCACCACCTGCAGCCCCAGCGGGAGCCCCGCGCTGCTCAGCCCCAGCGGCACCTGCCGACATAACAAAAATACACTCTTACACAAAATGCAAGGACATTTTGTTCATTTTCATTGTTTTCATATGAGGTCACTAGATGACGCTATAAAATATGCGCAGCTTTAGATAAATTGTATTATTTGATACACAAAATATTATTTAAAATAGTAACGTAATTTAAAGAACGAGATTTGTATAAATAGTACTTATTTTGTTAATGACTTTTTATGTAAGATTTGTCCATCGAAAATTCACCAAATCCCAAAAAATAAAAAAGCAGAGATTTTAGACGCGAAACTAAAGAGTGCAAGATATAAAAGAAAAAACAACGTAATAATGTGGTCAGTTACAGCTGGAGTCGCCGTATACAATGGTTCACACATATTGAAGTGAGAATGTATAGAAGCAGTGTAGTGTACCTGCAGCGCGGGCAGCCGCAGCGCGTTGAGCAGCGCCCAGTAGGAGAAGTTGAAGGGGCGCAGGTACAGCGAGTAGTGGTAGGGCGCGGCGGCGGGCGCGCTCGGGAACAGCAGCACGCCCTCCTCGCCCAGGGTGCGCTGGAACAATATTCAACATTTTACCCACCCGTGTATATTATAATAAACCCATATATGTATGAAAAAAGATTAAAGGTGGCACTACTTAAAAAAACTGAAAACTTTTCAACATACTTAAATGTCATAGTTTAAACTACAAACAGATACATTTTGAACTCTTATTATAGATGACATAAAGTTCATTTTATTTGACATTGGAATAAAATGAAATCAAAATCAACTTATTAGTGACTTATATTCAAAAATAAGAATATCTGAACTGATAAAAGGATATTTCGGTCAATTAAAATAAAAAGTAACATAAGGAAAAAAAATAAAGATGTGACTTTTGACATTGACAGTGATTAGTGAGATATCATAATTAATTTCGACTGAATCGGGTCATAGACAATATTGGTCTATAGTTATGTTTATTTTTAAGTGTGTATGTTTATATTCTTACAATGAGGTCCTCCTTGAGGTCTTTTGTGGTCCTGTCGGCCCAGTCGCGGTCCACTGCGGGCAGCACCTGCTCGTCCAGCAACTTCAGGATAGCGGCCAGCGTGTACGCGGACACGCCCACCACCTGAAAGAAAGAATACTTCACTGTCACAACCGGTTTACACCAGTTAGAACCGGTTCACACATATTAGAACCGGTTTACATCAGTTAGAACCGGTTTACACCAGTTAGAACCGGTTTACATCAGTTAGAACCGGTTTACACCAGTTAGAACCGGTTTACACCAGTTAGAACCGGTTTACACCTATTAGAACCGGTCCAAACTGACTTACAGTATATTAATACCGCAAAGATTGAAAATGAAAATATAAAATTGAATTTATTTCAAAAGAATAACAATGTACACTGTTCTATGATACATTATCTCTTACTTCTCAATAGCTTTTTGAATATACCATTTTTGATTTGCATAAGACTAGTCATTTAGTCGAGAACCGAGTAATTTAGTATCTAAATGTGTCTAAACAACGAAGATTTGGTCTAATCAATCCATTTAGTTATATTTAAGAAGTAGCATATCACTAAATAGCTGAATGTCGATGTTGCAAGATGTGTGTGACCTTTTTAACAAGTTCAAGTATTCCGTTGGCGTGTCCCTGGTTGTCGGTGAGCAGCTGCGGGAAGCTGTCGGCCTCCAGCGCCATGGCGTGACGCCACAGCGAGTACATGTGCCGCAGCCCCGGGTGCCGGTACTCCCGCGCACCCCCACCACCACCAGCACCATCCTCCTCCAGCGCAGACAACACCCTGCAATAGGCAATATGCACATGACGCCAATTGGAAGATTTTTTTTGTATACTTTATTAGTATAAAAATGTATCTATAATTCTTCTTTTTATTTAGTACTGAAATTTAATCATCAAAAAGTTTTTTTTTAAAACTTCCTCGCCAAGTTATAAAACGCAACGCTATTGGTCGAAGCACGTGATTGGTAGGTTTAATCAGTTTTTAACTTTTGATATCTCTGAGTTCCAATCAAATACTTTGTTTTTGTTTGACGTCATAACACTCCGCCACACTCCGGTCGTGTTTTAGTCACAAGGAAATTATTGCGGTTTTATGGTTGTTTTTCTTTCAGGTTTTTAGTTAATCATAAAAAAACACATGCACATGATTATGAACTTTTTATCATTATAAAATAATAACAAACAATGAAAGCAGTCCATTATTCTATTGTATGCTAACCTGTCCATAGTTTGTCGCATATCTTTGTTTAGCGGACTGACTCTGAGGTCTGGCGCAGACTTGCAGTAGAAGATCTTTATATCCTATCAACGAAAAACATTTCTTTAATAATAACCGAAATACATCACCAGTTCACTATAAGTCCCCACTGCGGGGCTACCTACCCTAAGGGTGACTAGGTCTTAGTCAACCACACTGGCCAAGTGCGGGTTGGTTGACTTCACACATATTTTTGAATTTCTTCGCTGATATGTGCAGGTTGCATCACGATGTTCTCCTTCACCGTAAGAACGTCCGGTAAATTATGTACATGTACATGTGAAAATAAAAAATCACATTGATGCGGCGGGATTCGAACCCAGGATTTGTGGATTACAAGTGAGGTGCTTAAACCTCTGAGCCACCGACGCACTAACGCAGGTATGGGCAACCTTTGACATGTTGAGGGCCAAACTTTAGCGTGCAAATATGTTCGCAATATCAAAGAATTTGATGAAGGCGGTCAAGCCTTACTGTCACTCCCAGAGTATAAGTACCTCATATAATTTTTTTATCATAAATCATGAAAATAATTTCAATTGGTAGATTTTCAGACCGATTCTAAATTAAAATGACTATAATTCTGCATATTTAATTTTTTTTTTGTTTAAAAATATTAGTAGATTTTTGTTAATTTACTAATATTTCCTTTAGCCATTCCAACTAAGCTCTAGGCTTGTGCTAGGATATGGTCCACGACAATAGTCGAATGGCGCGATTCGAACCCTCGACCTCACGATCGGTAGTCCGTACCCCAAACCATTAGGTTATTGGCGCTTTAATTAATTGAAATAACATAATGCGTTATCAGTGCTTAACCTTGATGTGGTATGGTGTGTCCAGTTGCATCTGTTGGCGCGCGCTGTCGGTGAGCAGGGCCCGTGTGAGCGGCGCCAGGTCTGCGCAGTGCTTGCTGAGCACGCCGATGGACGCCATCGTCGGCTCCAGCCCGGAGCGCAGCGCGGACCCTGACACATATATATACTGAAACATAACTACAAGAGCCACATGTCTAAGTATACCCCCTCAGAACAATATAACATCCTTTATAATATTGTACAATCGCGACGACAATTATTAAGGAAATTATCAATATACACACAAAGTCGTGATTTCTTGAACTCAAATTATCGAGTTTGAGCAAGAAGTTTATGCATTGTTTTGTGTTTAATATTTTTTCAATATATCATTTTTTATTAAACTGAAATAACACTTTTATTACTGATAGTACACATGACAAAGAATTGAGATTATACAGGTTGCTACATTTTTCATTTGGTGAGGATCCTTAGGAGTTACAGTCTAAGTATAATAAACAAACGTAAGAGAACTTTCGCAAATGTACCTTTAAGGCTGGTGGTGCCGGCGGTGGGGTTGAGGCCGAACAGGCCGCAGTAGAAGGCCGGCATGCGCGTCGACCCGCCGATATCTGAACCTGCATAATAAATACACATTGTAATGTCCATTGCTATTGTGATATTAAGAAGAGAAGAGCAGATATTGGTATGACTGACAGAGTGAGATAGGCGAGGCGAGCGCGGCGGCGAGGGCGGCTTCGCCCCCGCTGGAGCCGCCGGTGGTGCGGCCCGTGTGGTAGGGGTTGCACGTCTGCCCGAACACCATGTTGCGCGTCTCCTGCCTGACACACACATGTTGAACAAACTATAATTATACTAATATAATAAAACGTAAACACACACTTCTTTGTTATGTAGGATATCAGCAATCACAGCATATTTTAGAATTAATTCTTTTTATAATAAAAACCTAATTGAATTGAATTTTGACATTTGCAATAGAAAGAGGATACTCTAGAAGAACGCATAGTACTCGCTTTTTTATAATTCCAATTGAACGTAGTCGCGGGCGAAAGCTAATATAACATAAACACAGAAGATAGCCGTGAAGTAGAGGTCATACCGCATTTCATCTGATAAAGGTGTGTTTCAGAGACCTATATTTATTTTTCTCTGTCTTATAAGGTATGGATTAAAAGGGAAATCAATTTAACAGTCAGGATGAATTTGGAAGAGGAAATACCCTGTTTCTGTTCATCCCTCCTAAATCAATTAAACATAGGTAATGAAACTGTATTTGTTGTTTCTGTAAAGCAGTCGCTTCACCATTTCGGCGACTTCTGGAGGCCACTTGTTCGTTTTGGCACCTTTATATATTAAATGTTAGCTCTGTAACTGACCCAGAAATGGTTGATTCTCAAAGTCAGCCTGTCCAGCTTCAATCAATTTGTCAACCTCCCGCGCCTCCTTCAAAGCATCATCAAACCTCTCGTCCATGACTGCATTTAATATTGGGTTAACCTAAAAACAATTGAAAAAATAAAGAAATTTTATGTCTGTTAATAGATAACAGAAATATGAAGCAATTTTTATGTTTGTTTTTACTATACCAACGAAGGCCATCAACATAATAAATTTTTCATCCAATTACTACATATTTAATGCCCAAAACTTGTTTTCCATTTATACTTGACAGATTAAAAAACCAGAAGTGCCTATTAACAATGACATTGTAATTTATGCATGAATCATTTTTTGTTTGCTTAATTTATTATGTGTGTAAACAAACAAAAATGTTCCCTATGATTATCTTAAAATGATATTGATTTAGTTTTTTATAATTCCAATTGGACGTAGTCGCAGGCGAAAGCTAGTAACATAAGTGGGTGCACTCACCACTTGTTGATCTCGGGCACGTTGGTGACGGCGAGGGGCACGGCGCCGGCGCGGCGCAGCAGCCGCACGCACTCGGCGTCGTGCGAGGCGCGCGCCCGCCGCCGCCGCAAGATGCCCAGCGTGTGCCGCATGCCGCGCACCGCGTGGCTCTCCTTCGCCGTGAACGGCACACCTGACACACATGAACTAACACTAATGTCACATTGCACACATATCTTACTTCTTACTAATATTATAAATGCGAAATTTTAGATGGATGGATGTTTGTAAGAGTTTGTAGCCTAAACTACTGAATGAATCTCGATGAAATTTGGCACAGATGTAGAGGATCGTCTGGAAGAACACATAGGCTATTTAGTTTTTTTTATTCCATGCAGACGGAGTTACAGGCAAAAACTAGTATAACATAAACACAGAAGATAGCCGTGAAGTAGAGGTCATACCGCATTTCATCTGATAAAGGTGTGTTTCAGAGACCTATATTTATTTTTCTCTGTCTTATAAGGTATGGATTAAAAGGGAAATCAATTTAACAGTCAGGATGAATTTGGAAGAGGAAATACCCTGTTTCTGTTCATCCCTCCTAAATCAATTAAACATAGGTAATGAAACTGTATTTGTTGTTTCTGTAAAGCAGTCGCTTCACCATTTCGGCGACTTCTGGAGGCCACTTGTTCGTTTTGCCACCTTTATATATTAAATGTTAGCTCTGTAACTGACCCAGAAATGGTTGATTCTCAAAGTCAGCCTGTCCAGCTTCAATCAATTTGTCAACCTCCCGCGCCTCCTTCAAAGCATCATCAAACCTCTCGTCCATGACTGCATTTAATATTGGGTTAACCTAAAAACAATTGAAAAAATAAAGAAATTTTATGTCTGTTAATAGATAACAGAAATATGAAGCAATTTTTATGTTTGTTTTTACTATACCAACGAAGGCCATCAACATAATAAATTTTTCATCCAATTACTACATATTTAATGCCCAAAACTTGTTTTCCATTTATACTTGACAGATTAAAAAACCAGAAGTGCCTATTAACAATGACATTGTAATTTATGCATGAATCATTTTTTGTTTGCTTAATTTATTATGTGTGTAAACAAACAAAAAATGTTCCCTATGATTATCTTAAAATGATATTGATTTAATAATTATTAATGCAAATCCTTAGATCAACTGCAGTGAAAATTATTAATTTTGAGTTAAAAATAGTACCAGAAAATATTTAAAAAATAAATAAAAGCGCTATGCTATTTAAATAACTTGCTTAAGGATGTATATTTATATTTCCACAATACAAGTGAATGAGTTTTTTCTATGTCAAGTTATCATGAGATGAGAAAGTAATAAGAACAAATTTATTTTTTAAAAGCACTGTTCAAAAAGATATATAGTATTTGTCATGGAAAGTTTTTGTTGTAAACAAGTGGAAGATTACTGAATTACTGGCTTAATAGTTGTTTTTGTGAAGCGAAGTACATGTACTAAAAAAATAGTTGACCAAAATCATTTAACAAACTGGTTGTTTTTGAACATTCTCAACAGAAGCATTTGAATTTTATTACATAAACTTGAATTATTTTACTAAATATATTGTTGAAGTTTATCGCACAAATTAAATTGTGTGTCATTCAAAAGACATAACACTTACTATCTTTATTCTCTCAATACAGGCCTGAACAAGTTCTTCTGATTTCAATTCTTTGTTACGTATCTTCGAAGCTAAATTAACAGCACTTTCAGACAGCATATTATGTCGCTTTTCTAAACTAGGGATCGCTTGTCGATGTCTCTCCCAATATAATGAGAATATAAAGTCTATAAACATGTCGAAATATGTCCGGAAAAGAAGAAAGAATTGCTTGAACATTTCGGATGCCATCCCTTCGAATATTTTATTAGGTTTTGTACTTCGGAACTAGAGGTGGGCGATACAAATCATATATAGTTTCAAAACTATATATTGAATTAATATCTCAAAATCGTATACGGGCTTGTTCGATAACTATGTATTTTCAATAACTATATATTTCTACCTACGCGGTACGACACGCATCGGCATCGTCTGTACGACAGCGTCAAATCGCAAGAGACAGACATATATTGCATTAGAGCGGTACGGTATATCCGTCGCAATTCAAAAAATCATATATTTTAGTAGAAGATTTAAACACGATATTTTTGTCATGGATTATTTTAAAGTCTATTGCTATACGCATACAGCTTAGTTTCAAATAAATGTAGAATATCGTATAAACACGATATTTCTGTCATAGACTATTTTAAATACTATTGTTGTACGAATAAAGTTTAGTTTCAAATAACTGTAAAATATCGTGTTTTAGTTTTCTGGCATCTTACTAGCAGATTTAAAGACGGTATTTTTGTTATGGACTATTTTAAATTCTATTAGTATACGGATAAGGCTTAATTTCAAATAAATGTAGAATACCGTATAAACACGATATTTTTGTCATAGACTATTTTAAATACTATTGTTGTACGAATAAAGTTTAGTTTCAAATAACTGTAAAATATCGTATATTATCAATATAGTTTTCTGATATCTTACTAGGAGATTTAAACACGGTATTTTTGTCATGGATTATTTTAAAGTCTATTGCTATATGATTAAAGCTTAGTTTCAAATAAATGTAGGATATCATGTAAATACGATATTTTTGTCATAGACTATTTTGAATACAATTACTGTACGAATAAAGTTTAGTTTCAAGTAACTGTAAAATATCGTATATTATCAATATAGTTTTCTGATATCTTACTAGGAGATTTAAACACGGTATTTTTGTCATGGATTATTTTAAAGTCTATTGCTATATGATTAAAGCTTAGTTTCGAATAAATTTAAATTGTCATGTTTTAAATTTTGTTTATTTAACCTTGAACTCGACCTCGTCGCATCGTTTAGTTAATTTTTTTCGAAATGTGTAATTGCGGTAGAAAGTTTGCCTTATTTTCTACGCGTTTTAAAATTTGGAAATACGATTTTTGAAGACCTTGTAATTTGTTCCAATTTATTAGACTTCTAATTAATAGTTTTTTAAAATTTTTATTTATTTTTATTTTTTTATTTTTATTTATTTAAAATTTAAAATAATAACGGACAAAATTATATTAGTGTTCATTATAATAAAAATAATTCATTATAATAAATAATATTAGTGGAACTTTAATGATTCATTTCAACCATGTTATGATTTATGACTCTAAAATGGTTACGCGAGCCAAAAATATCTATATATTATAGTATATAGTTTTGATATCCGATATTGAAAATCGAAATCTGATTCAGGTACGATTTAAAAAAAAACAGATATGACACATCTCTATTCGGAACTGCAAAAAGATAATTATAAGTTAGAACATAAATACTCTTTATAATATTATCTATCAGACCGTTACTCAACGTGCTTACACTTTCTTTCCTTAACTATGTCACTTTCACTTATTTATAGTAATTTAAACGAAATATTATAATACACGAAAGCAAAAATAACAATGTTTGCAAAACTTTTATTTTGTTTGGAATAATTACTGATTGTCAATGTCATAATTGACGTCACTTCCGAATTTTATTTTACAGATTAAAATTATAAAAAAAGGTGTTGAACTAAAATTATTCTAGTAAACATTCAGGCTATTTTGTTTAAGCTAAAATCATATGAAACTCCAAACATTTACCTGTAAAGGCTTATCCTTTTTGCACTGAATATTCGCGACACGTTCACACTGCGTGGACATCGCACACTGAATACGTAAAAGTGCAACTCACCACCAGCTACATTACAACAAGATACTTATATGTTTACTTGTTTCGTATTTGTTACATTTCAAGTTTTTAAGCACAAAACAGTAGGCTCAAACTTTTGAAGGACACGACTTTTAAAGTGGCAAATATAATTATTTGAAATTAATTATAATTAATGGTAAGTATTAAATATTCCGAACCAGTTTCCGAGGGGAGTCTGTGAGTTTTAGGTAGTATTAATTACTCACCATGTAAACATTACGTTGGTTATTAATTTACTTTAAGCAGAAGACAAAGCTGTGTGAACAAGTAGTTAATATACAAAATCAAATATCCGACACTAGGTCAAGTTATTTGCATAATCGGTTAATTATTCATAATGGAAATACGGCAGAAGCGCGCGGTTATTGACCTTATTCACTTTTGTTTTGCCGTCGCTTGCCTCGGTGTGTATAAAATTAATACAGAAATAACTAAAATCAAATTCCTCTTGACGTGTATTTGTTTTTAGCATCAAATCAGTAATACCACAGGAACTCAAATAGTAGATTGTTGTTTAACATTGAAACCCATATTAAAAGGAAAAAAAGAACATTTACTTAAATTATTTATTGAATTAAGAACGAAATACATTAAGTTTTAACTTTACAGGCCATGATAGCTCCTCCGAATTCTTTCTCCAGGTATTTGGCGACGGCGAGGCACAGGCGGTCGTTGTGCGGCGCCGCCAGCACCTGAATGCCGATCGGCAGACCCACGCTGTTTGTACCCAGCGGCACCTGCACCACCACACCACACATCTTACACTATACCAATCTATATAGTTAGGATTATAATTGCCACGTTCATTAAAACAGAAATGAACCTTGCAGCTTTCGTCGCATTTCTCAATAAAACTCTAACTGTAACGTACCTGTGTGGCGGGACACTTGAGCACGTTGACGACAGCAAAGTAGGAGAAGTTAAATGGTCGCAGCACAGCCGAGTAGTTGAAGGGCGCCGCGTGCGGAATGCTCGGCAGCAGCAGCACTCCGTTGTCACCCAGTTTACCCTGCAACAACATTATATATTCTACCCTACTCTCAGAAACGACCAAATTTTATTAAAACTATACTTGTAAAACTATGAACTTACGAATAGATCTTCCTTCATCTCCTTGGTGATGTTCTCAGCCCAGGCGGCGTCGACATTCGGCAGGTACTTCAGTTCAAACAGCCGCAGGATGGTGAACAGGCAGTGGTGGCTCATGCCCACACACTACAATATACAGCAATACTTGTCTCATTCATATCTAAAGAAGTCAGTAATTCTGGTACGTGTAAGAGAAACACACCTTCTTGGCGAGTTCTAGGAAGGCGTTCGGTCGCTGGCCGTCCCCGTATAGGGCCATGTAGTCGTCAGGCTCGCGCGACATCCAGTAGCTCCACAGCCGGTACATGTGGCGGAAGCCCGCGTGCGAGTACCGCTGCGGAGCGCCCGCCTCCTCGCTCAACTTGCTCACCACTCTGAAATAGAAACGACACGTTTTAAAAGTATGAACGAATGGATAGATTCTTAATTTCTTCAAACTTTTCGTATACATGCTACTATTAGATTATAACACGGCTAAACTCCGTGACCGGCGCGACGCGATACCGAATAACCCATTATCAACGCACCCTGAAGGGAAGGACCCAACGGGGTGTCGAAACTGTCGGTGCCTACACCGAAATTATCATTTAGTTTAGCCGTGTTATAATCTATATAATGGATGATTCTATTTCGTAAAATACGATACGGAATGCGTTATTACCTCTGCATGGCGTTCTTCATCTCCACCCGGACTGGGCTGACAAGGCGATCGTTGGCGGACTCCATGTAGAAGAATTTGATGTCCTACCAACAAATAATTGATAATAACTACAACATGCTTTCCATGGATGGACAGTTTACAGTACGATAATAATTCACCTTAATGTTGACATCCTTGTCGAGGTTGAGGAGGTGCGCCTTGTCCCCGGCGATGACGCGGGTGAGCGGCGCCAGGTCCTCCGCGCGCCGCGAGATGAACCCCAGGCAGAACATCGTGTCTCCTTCGTCACCCTTGCGGAGAAACACACCTGAAGGGAAACACATATCATACTGTTATAACCTTGTAAGTCATAAATTCACTCATTAAATTAATGAGATTACCTTTGATGCTAGTGATGCCGGCGGTGGGATGGTGTCCGAACATACCGCAGTAGAAGGCTGGCATGCGGGTCGATCCGCCAATATCCGAACCTTGATTGCACAAAACATACCTTTATAATCGGTATTAATGATATTTACGTTTTTTTAAAGAAACATGTAACACTAACAGAGGCTGATGGGTGTGGCATACGTGGCACAAAGCGCTGCCTCCGCGCCGCTGGAGCCCCCCGGCGTGCGGCCCGTGTGGTGCGGGTTGAGGGTCATGCCGTATACCGGATTCCGTGTCTCCTGCCTGATCGTTACAAACAAAATGATATGAGACATTTCGCCTTAAATTGTTAGCACATTAGAAGACCGAAAACTGACCATATGAGCAGTTCGGGCAGGTTGGTGGCAGCGAGAGGGATGGCGCCGGCCCTCTTCAACAGCAGGATGGCGTCGCTGTCCTCGGTGGACACGATGTTGCGACGCGACCACAGCCCTATCGTGTTGCAAAACCCTTTTATCTCTTGGCTTTCCTTTGTCGTAAACGGCACACCTGAGAAGTTCATAGTAGGGTTACACCTGTCAACTACGAAACCTTCTTAAGATTAGTTACGTACTCTCCTTTGAAGTATTGTTTAAGCCGATTTTATCTGCCAATGTATTAAAATCTTACCTAAGAATGGTTTGTTAGCATCTTGTTCAGAGAGTCCGGCGGCGACCAGGTTGTCAACCTGCCTGGCGTCCTCCAGCGCCGCTTCGTAGCGGTCCCTCACTACCGCGTTGATGATAGGATTCACCTGCATGTGATAGACTCACCGTCACTTATATTCTCATAAGTTCATTAAAATTGACGACAAAGAACTGAGCCAAGTTAAATTTATAAAGAAAAGATTGGCTATGTCTTTCCGGCGATAACGTAAGTGGGTATTTTAGTTGATAAAAAAGTTACCTCTTTTATTCTCTCAATGACAGCTCGCACCAGGTCCTCCGACTTGAGCTCCTTGGCCTTGATCCTCCTGGCGAGGGACACGGCACTCTCCGTGAGGATGCTATGCCTCTTGTCCAGGTCTGGGATCAACTGTTTCTTGTCATCCCAGTACAATGAGAACAAGAAGTCCAACATTTTGTCAAGAAAGAGACGAAGGTAAACGATTACAGTCGTTAGAATAGTTGCAGTATCTTTTGTTGACATTTTTTCATGAAACTGGGCTTGTTGGGTTGGAAGTCTGGAACAAAGAATAACTATATCGATTTAATGGCAAAATTTGCAGATTCTGGATGTTAAGTCAAAAAAATTGTGATTTTAGCTCCTTAGCTTTGTAAAACATTACTTTTAATAATATAACTGCTAAGTAACTAATCATACACTTATTAGTTAGTAAATATATACTAAGTACAATTATGAATAAGTAAGTACTATGTACAGCTTGTGGTGCACTCGACGGCGCGCCGTGAGGTACAAAGTTCGAGTCCAAGGCCGCGCCGTGCCACAAGTCAAGGCACAATTAAATTAAATAACAGCAAAATACATTGTGAACAAAATTGAAAATTTTTGTAGGTATAACATTTTACTCACAAACTACTGATAACTGCTCGGACACTATTATCAGAAAGATAAACTGCATGAATGAATATTTACGAATGAAATCAATTGCATTTGTTGCTGTTAACAATTCACCTTTTAATATGCGATATGACAATCAGTTGGTAGGTCAGACGATCACGAACATTGAGCATTAAAAACAATACCGAACTGTTTATAAGTAACAGATCAATTAGAATGAGAGTCTGAATATTTTCTTTAGTTATTTTTCAGGTTATGATTAACATCGATTTGTGTTCATCACCATTTCTTCCTTTATCTACACTCGCGGCTTTAATTGTTTTTGTCATACATAAGAAGATCTAACAGACACGAGTGTCATACAAGTTATGCTTGTAACTCTACTAGCGCCTTGGGAGAGGTTTCTACAACGCCTTTTTTTCGTGAACAACGGAGGTCAGTTATATGTCTATTATATGAAAGTAATCTTCCCGTGGCGCCCCTTTCTGTCAGCGCCCTGAGCGGTCGCCATTCCGCGCCCTACCTTAACGTTGGCACTGTACCTACAAATTGTGTAATGGAAAATATTCCGGCTTCTAACACGATAAATATCAAACAAAAAAAGTTTTGTAATCGATTTGATTTCATAATCCAACTGGTGTAACTTAGCGGCGCGCCAGTGGTGTTACATGAGTTATTTAAATGTGTTGAGAAAAAATCAGCGCAGCACTAGATCATCGGCATACACGTCCGTCCCTATGACATCTGTCACTGTCAAATATTAGTATTTAAGAATAAGCGCGCCATTCTGGCGGGAATCTCAGTCTTAGTGTTGAAGTTAATTGTTCTTACAATTATTTCAATGTCTGAAAAATGTGTGTTTGTAATTTTTAATTTTTTAAGTTTTGATTGAGCAGTGTAAGCAGGGACCTAGAAACAACAAACCTAGAACGAGTCTTTTATAACCTCAACTAGATGTCCGGGGCTAATGAACCCGTTGTGCTCTGATGACTACGACTACTGAAACCTGTAGCCACTAGTACACTGCAATAATATCTGTAGCTACTAGCTAGCTACCCATGTGATTGTGAATGCATAACGTTTGCGCAACGAGGTGAACAAACCGCACGCCGCAAGCCACTTACTAATGCGTTGCTCAAACCAAACCAAGTTGCCTACACACGATGATATATTGCTAATTAAATACGATGTTTACATATATGAATTCTAATTTTGTTTTGAAATTAGACGAAGTTATAGCTTTATTTGGAAAGCATACTAACTATTAATCTAAGCAAAATCGCTAATCACAATTAATAACCACAAATGTTGCGTTCATCTCTTATGATTCTTCTGTTTATTTGTCCAGGCGGTGGACGGAAATTCGTTTTCATAACACATCATCAAAGATTTTTCTTCAAATAAAAATAGGTTTTATGCACTTCTCATTCTCATTGACTTATGTATCTTACGTTCTTCGCTTCATTTACCTATACAGATAAAACTGGTTAACTAAAGGTTATTTATTTCTTAACGAAAAGTTAACATTCTACCTAATTCAGCGTTGAATGTATAATTACATATGAAATCAGCATTCATTACCAAGACATTGCAAAAAATTGTACTCTGAACTTGTAAAATATCCACAGCAAATATCGGAAAATTAAAACCATTTTGAAATTGCGTAGTTAGGAAGATTTAAATTTTACAATTTTGGAACCACAGATTTTACTAAATTTTACAATAGTTAAATGATGTTATTAAATAAATTTTTGCATTTATTATTCGATTTTTTAGTTTTTCTCCATTGTCTATGGTTTGTTTTTTCTTTACTTTTGCATTACGCCATGCTTACAATATTTAATCGAAAATTATAAGGCAAATATGAAAAAAATGTTTCAAAAGGCCATTATTAAATACAACAATAAAATAAATGTAACTTATAAGACTAACCTTGAATCTTCCGTTGTTGCCTGGGAGACCACCTGTCAGTAGCACATTGGAAAAATAATAAATAACGCTGCTGGCGGCCGCGCGCCCCGCGCCTACTCGCCACGCTACACTGATACACTACTGAACTGAATCTTATGAACATTGTTGTCAAAACTTGTTTAGACGAAAGTGAAACTCTACCTTTAATTAGTTATTTCCTCAGAGTTCGTTGCGGAGACCTTTATTACTCAAAGTTAAATCATAACAATAAAAGTACATTTTAAAGGGCAACGATAAAAGATTGCGTAAGTATACATTACATGTTTGGATGTAAAAGACGCAAGAAAAAAGAAAAATCGATTGAACAATAAATCTCTACTTATTTGGAATTATAAACTTAACTTTAATTTTCTTAAACCGTCACAATCCCGTATGGTCTAGTGGCTAGGATACCTGGCTTTCACCCAGGAGGCTCGGGTTCGATTCCCGGTACGGGAAGTATCATTTTTGTAAAAATCACATTAATTTCAAGTTGTAATTATTTTACCCATCTTTTGAAAATTGAAACAAAATTTTGCTCTAACTCTGTTGTTGTCGCTGTTTGCGGTATGTTGGTATTTTACAGTCCAAAACGTAGAGTTGCCGAAACCCGGGATCGAACCAGGGACCTTTAGATCTTCAGTCTAACGCTCTCCCAACTGAGCTATTTCGGCTTCGTAAGAAAAGTTCAAAATATGGTAAAAAAAAATCACTGCTCAAACTTATGAATATTTGTTGTAAATGACCCAAACTAAATTGATAATTATTCATTCACAATTTAATGCAATGAAAGATGATTAAATTACGTTTAGTAATTTGATAATTCACGCCAGATTTGAGTATAACTTGACCTGTGTAACGTAAGCCGAATATTCGCTCAGTGACCACACCACGGCCAACCACGGCTCTTGAATCATGTAATATTTATTGCTAAATATGGCCTGCTAGGCTATAAACTTGATAACATAGTATTTTTCTTTAGAAAAATATAATATAGAGTGAATGAAAACTCTCTTATTGTATAGAAATAAATATGTTTAAAATGTGAAAATATAATTATGCATTTCAAGCACCATTTAGTTGTGGAGAAAGTTTGCTTAGCGTGAGCGTGACGAATGCAATCTCTAATCTCGAGCTGTCGCTCTCGCTGGTTAAGTTTACTCATTTTTTTTAGATTGAAAAATACATGTAACAACTTCAACAGCCTGTCGGCCATGCATCGTTAATTCATATCACGTAACGTTAGTTCATATCACGCTACTGAACTCTATCAATTTAGACAGAGTTGTAGTTATCAAGCTAGACTAGTGCGAGTTTTCCGGAGTTCAATTTTAAAAAAAACAAGCGATCGTTCTTTAAATTAGAAACTAACCCTGAAATAAAATAAAATAAAGTAGCATTACTTTGACTAAAGTAAAACGCCATCTATACTTTACATACTACAGTTGTTACATGATTCATTTTAATTTCGACAAATATATTACAATATACAAATACGATAAAACCACACACTTTTTTTTCATTTCAACTTTTAAGTCGCAAATATTAATTTGTTTTTTACTTTTTAATATTTTAATGATAAATTAACTCAATTTATCTCATTAACTTAAGTAACAATAATAAATATTACTTAAAATGGAACGTCTTGTTATCTCGACCTTGTTTGACTTTGATTTGACATATGTAGTACAACTTTTTTATAAGTTTATAACTTTGCGGTTATAGTTCGCAGTATTGACCTTGCGAACTCCGATATCGTAAATATTATAACTGTTTTACGAACAACACAATCATAACTTGTCCGAGTGTCGAGAAGTATCTTTCAATATAAAAAAAAAAATGTTAAATGTAGTTACGGTCAATACAAACCCTTACGAGGGACAAAAGCCGGGAACAAGCGGTCTCAGAAAAAAAGTAAAGGTTTTCCTACAAAATAATTACACAGAAAACTTTATCCAGAGTATTTTAAATGCAAATAAAGAGTCGCTAGAGGGGTGCACGTTAGTTGTTGGAGGTGATGGAAGATACCTTGTCAAGGAAGTGGTGGACAAAATTATCAAGATCTGTGCTGGTAATGGGGTACGTATAAATTGTTTAAATAAACTGTAACCATATTACAAAGCTCTGTAAATATTACACTTAAAAATAATTTAATAAAATGCAAATGTCTTTAAGAAATATTAAATGCAATAATTGTGTTTTCCAGGTGGCAAAACTATTGATTGGTCAAAATGGTCTCCTCTCCACACCTGCTGTTTCTTGCATAATAAGGAAATATAAAACATTAGGTAAGTTGCATCAAATTCATGATTATCACATATTAGATGTGTAAAGTTGGGATGACTTGGCAAATACAGTACCTACAGGTTCTAACAACATTTGAAGGTCCACCAATATTCAGACATAATAATAGAAATTCTAATTACTATTGTTCAGGTCCATAGTGAGCATTTTTTACTGTATATTAATGAATATCCAAAAACATTGAAATATTCTTCTTCTAAATATCACAAATATTCATGACAACATTTTGGTACCATCGTTGATAAAATTTGCATTTACTATTTACAGCTCTATCTGTACAGGTACTGAGTGTAAAGTACATCAAAAAAACTAATACAAATTTTGTTAATAATGTTGAAAATATGTTCTTGGATCTGTCAGGAAAATAATTGCGATAGACCCCCTTAGTTAGATAGTACAAGATATATCTAGAACTGTTGAATTTTTAAATAAATTAATGTAAATAAACATATTAAGAATCTAAACATTATTCATCATGAAATCCAATGAGTTAATACAATAATTGATAAAATTACATTGCTTTTATCATTGCATCATTTTATATTTATCTTCAACTGTGATTGATATCAAACATGATGACTTAGCATTTTTAGCAACTGATACATAATTTGTTATCTAGTAGCCAAACCACATGGGTTTTGATCATATAGGCCAACAAAAATGTTGATAACATAAAATGTGGTTATTGATTTCTTTTATGGTCGACAATAATGCCAAAAAAATTATAAAACATGGCTAAGAAATAGGCTAGCCAATAATTTCCACCTTCAAATGATATCTACAAAAAATAAGGGTTGTAATGTATGAATAAGTCTATGTACTTTAATATTATAAATTTAATTTTCAATTGAGTGTCATTTGTAGGTGGTATAGTACTAACAGCGTCACACAACCCGGGTGGCATTGACAATGACTTTGGCATCAAGTTCAACTGCAGTAATGGTGGGCCCGCGCCCGATGGCACCACAGACCACATCTACCAGCTCACCACCACCATACAGCAGTACAAGATAGTGCCCAACCTTGTCTGCTCGGTTGATGACATCGGTGTGCAGACTTTCAAGGTACATTTCACACAGGTTTCCTTATTTTTTTGTATGTTAATGGTTTGTGTTGTTCCTATTTCATGTTGAACGTTATCAGGTCGCAGATCGTGAGTTCGTAGTGGAGGTGATAGATTCTGTGAGGGATTATGTCGACTACATGAAGGAGATCTTCGATTTCTCCAAGATACGTACACTGCTGCACGGCTCCGAGCAACGCAAACCCTTCAAAGTGCTCATCGATTCTATGAGTGGAGGTATGGTTTGTTTATGCTGGAGAATATTTTAAAATGCAAGAGAAATCCTTTGATAACAATCCAACATGTAAAATATGCGATGGGAAAATTGGAATTTGTTACCTTATGTGATAATGACATCATTTTTAAGCTATCTGAGGCTCTATCAGCCAGTGGTGGGACAGGCCCTAAGTAGAGTAATAATGGTATATTCAGTGACGGGTCCGTACGTGACACGCATCTTCCTGGAGGAGCTGGGCGCTCCGGAGGGCAGCTTGCGGCGCGTCACCCCACTGCAGGACTTCGGCGGCGCGCACCCCGACCCCAACCTCACGTACGCCGCAGACCTTGTCGATGAGATCAAGAACGGCGATTATGACTTCGGGGCGGCTTTCGACGGTGACGGTGAGTCTAGATTTTTCACATATTTAAGTAATTTTGTATTGTGTGTACATATTTTCTAGGGTGATGTGTTTTTTTATTATATATAGTTATATTAGTTAGTATATAGTTATTCGCAATAGCAGATGCGTAGCGTACCCTTAATCGACGGAAGAGACGCTTCCTATGCGTCTCCTCCATCGTCATGTCCACTTTTCCTCCCCTTCCTTTTTTTATAAGAAAAAGGGTGGAAAGGTAAAGGGACTAAAGTAGAGCCTCCAGCAGACTCATCAGACTGTATGGTGAATTTCCATTTGACGCCTGTCTTCTGTGCGGTCGTGGTATCGGGGGAGCCCTGCGGCGCGGAGAGTTGAAGCTGCTGTGTGCAGGAGACCGCAACATGATCGTGGGTCGCGACGCGTTCTTCGTGACGCCGTCGGACTCGCTGGCGCTGCTGGCGGCGCAGCTGCACCGCATCCCGCAGTTCCGCGCGGGCGTGCGGGGCTTCGCGCGCAGCATGCCCACCGCCGCCGCCGTCGACCGCGTCGCCGCCAAGCTCGGCAAGGAGATGTTCGAGGTGCCCACAGGTCTGTTGCCGTGTTCTCTTGTTGAGATATATTGTCTTGTTTCTGTAAACCAGATATATCCCATTTTTGACAAATAACTTATTAGATAGCACTGGATTATGAGATTGATTATGACATGCTTAAAAGTTGCATTCTATTTATTGTTCCGTGTTTTTTTAAAGAGAACAAAATACTTAATTGTCTTTTGAGGTGAAACACCACCAAATCCCCGAGTGTACAACAGTGTGAGAGTGTGTGGTGTGGGGTGCGCAGGCTGGAAGTACTTCGGCAACCTGATGGACGCGGGGCGGCTGTCGCTGTGCGGCGAGGAGAGCTTCGGCACGGGCTCGGACCACGTGCGCGAGAAGGACGGCGTGTGGGCGGCGCTGGCCTGGCTGGCCGTGCTGGCGGACAGCGGCCTGGGCGTGCGCGACTCGCTGCTGCAGCACTGGAGCGAGTTCGGCAGGAACTACTTCACCAGGTACGATTACGAGGAGTGCGCGGCGGAGCCCTGCCAGCGGATGATGCGCGCCTTCGAGGAGACGATCACGGCGCCCGGCTTCGTGGGCTCCAGCCACCGCTCCGGCGACCGCACGTACGAGGTGGTGCTGGCCGACAACTTCTCGTACACGGACCCGGTGGACGGCGCGGTGGCGCGCGGCCAGGGGCTGCGCGTGCTGTTCGCGTGCGGCGCGCGCCTCGTACTGCGCCTCAGCGGCACGGGCAGCGCCGGCGCCACCGTGCGCCTGTACGCGGAGGCCTACGAGGGCGCGCAGGCGGGCGCCGCGCTGCAGCAGGAGGCGCAGTGCGCGCTGCGGCCGCTGCTGCAGCTGGCGCTGCGCCTCACGCGCCTGCAGCACTTCACCGGCAGGGACACGCCCACCGTCATCACATAGACCGCCTGCCCCCGCCCCCCGCCCCCCGCCCCCCGCCCCCCGCCCAATCGCTCAGACAAACTTAGTTACATTCATGTCTTCAGATTTAAAGATGTTTAAATCCTTATTTAAAATTTCAAAACATGTTACTTCTTACATTGTTATAATTTATTTTATTCTGAAATGTGTAATTCAGTAAGAATTTTATTTATTATAAAAGGTTTTAGTGCTAAATTTGTACAAAATACCAAAGAGAGGGAAAGAATTAATAGAAATTATGTAAATACGTAATAATGTAACAGTTTTCACTTTAATAAGAGATTTATATACATAATGAGCCATATGAAATTATACATTTTGTTACTTGTGTTATGTTTAAGGTTTTTTAAGGGTTTATTAAAATGTAAGACTTTTGTGTATTAGGCAGTTACTTTTTTATAATATAAGAAATATAATATTATTTATTTAAAAAATTTGCTTAAGCATAAAATGCTTCTGAAATTGGTTTTTTTTTTATAAACTGTGCAATCACCAAAATATAATAAAATCTTAAATTCCTCCATAAATGAATTCTCCCATAACTTTTCCGCCATTCGGATTAAAAACTCTGGAAGAGTTTAAATTATTTGTTGTTATATATCACAATGCATGTAGTGTGTAAGGAATGTTTATTGTTAAATGAAAATGCATATTACCTTATTTTATATATTTGTAAAATATCAAATAAACTACATGATTTTTTACATTTTTTACAAATTCACTTTTAAGTGAGCAAATTTGAATATGTTTCAATTGTTTTATAGATACAATAAATGCAAAAATACACACAAAACTTTTATTTATCACCTATTTCTAATAACTATGACTAGATAAAAAAAATAAATGATAGGTATATTATCACAAACTAAAATATTAACATCTTATTCTAGAAAGATCTTTACGAAAATAATTACACACATCACATAAGAACCAAATAACAGACAATGTTAAAATTACATCAATGAGATCTCGGGAACGACTTGTATCGTTCAATGATTACACTATTCCATACAAATTCAATAGATAGCAGCTTGGCAATAGACATATTTGAGTAGTAGTCACATTCATGGCAGGACATTACAAAAGTAAATCAAGTCAGATGTACTTATTCGCTAACAAAGAACTGCATGACGAGGTTGGCGACACCGAAGAGGATGATGGCCGAGTACAAGAGGACCTTGGGGCAGGTGAGCCGGCGGCGCAGGCGCAGCGAGCGCAGCTGCAGCAGGCTGGGCAGCGCGAACATGTGCACCAGCCCGCTCACCGCGCCCGTGTACCTGACAACACGTCATAACATAGCTGTTATACTAAGTTAAGAGTTAGGAGTACTCCTTAAAATGACCGGTTACCTGATGACAGTGCTGATGTTGGGGCAGAGGCAGGCGAGCAGCACGCATACGAACACGATGGCCGCATTCACAGCCAGTGTGAGACAGCAAGACCCGGCGCCCTCCGCAGCCGCCCCCACCAGCCCCGCGCGCCCCAGCAGCAGCACCGCCTCGCGTCGCAGCATGAACGCAATCAGCGGGTACACTGTCACCACCTGACACCAACACCACACACACACACCACATCACTAAGTTTTTAGGTGATCACTAAGAACGTTAATGCAAAGAAAATTGCATGAACATATACTGATCGATTACAGCTTACGCTGGCTGTTCACTACATACTGTTAGTCTTCTAGTACCTCACCTGAAAGAGCAGCAGCGCGCGCGCCACCGCCGTCATCACGTCGTGCATCTCGAAGTTGTTCAGGATGTTCTACAATTACAACTATAGTCAACATTTGGTAATAGGACAGTCAGACAAACTTATGTCCGATAAAGTAGCTCACGTCTTCAATGCAGGCCTTGTCTAGCGGGAAGCTGATGTAGAAGCCGGCGCCCACCACCGTGTACGTCACCGTCACCAGCAGGAATGCGATCGACAGGTCCCTGCCCTGACAACGACACCAACTAATTATATATTTTTTTGTTGTCAGTGTTTTGCTTGCTAGACATTATGGCAGTTTACATTATTCTCCTGTTTCCGGTTGTTGGTCATGATGGTGATGATGATGTTGTGGATATAGAATGAGAGCGCCAGCATGCCGCTGAGTGCCGCCGCGTCCAGCCCCGCCCCGTGCGGTCCCGGCTCCGGCCCCGGCGCCACGCCTCCGCCCCCGCCCCCAACTGGGTGCATGCCCCACGACACGCCCTTGTACACCACGAACACTACCAGGTAGGCCACCGACAGCGTGCCTGTAACAATACCCCGTCGCTAAAAGCCTTATTAACATGGTCGTACATTTCTATCTTGACTGCAACTGACCTAATGAATTGAACTTGGTGAAGAATGTCACATTAGGGAAGTTGAGTAGCGGGAACATGCCGAGGGCAACGTAGAGCGGCACGGTAGTGTGCAGGCCCCAGTAGGGTGAGGGCGGCGCCGCGGGCACTGGCGCAGCCTCCTGCCTCGGACACAGCAGCCCCGTGCTGTCCTTCGTGCCGTTAACAGGTGTCATATCTGAGGATAAAGTGATACAGACCTACAATGATAGATGTGTGACCCTTTAATAGTAGCGGTGTGCAGTATAGTTACCAGAGAGGTAGTTGACGGTGTGATAGAGGAAGTTAGCCATGAGGAGCCAGTAGACGACGGTAGCGCCGAGTAGCACCAGCAGGCTGAAGAGGTGTGCACCGGCGGCGGCTCCCGCGCCCAAAAGCCGGCCGCAGAGCGCGGGCACCTCGCAGCGCACACCGCCGTGGTGCCGGTTGACGATGAGCAGGAGGTGCGCGGTGTAAAGACACAGCGCCGCCATCAGCGTGAGCAGCAGCAGCGCGGCCGGCAGCCCTGCGCGCGCCACACCCCACGCCATCGCCAGCAGGGATGACCCCATCATCGTGTTCCACACGGAGAAGCTGCGACACCACGCATTCGTTACTGCATCTCCCCAGTCCACAAATGTTGCTCTTATTTCTCTAAACAACCAGTGCTGTATAAACTTGTGACTCACATAGTGACCAGCGAGCTCTGCCGCGACTCCGGCTCCGATTTGTCTTCCTTCTCCAAGCGCTTGTACGTCTCTATGATGTCGCGCCCGGAGATCTCACCTGGGCCCTGACAAAGGTAATTCCAATGCATGTAATTAATATTTTGGTTATTAAATTTGAAGTTAATTATTCATTTCATTTACTTTATTTAAGATATGTCTGATATCAACAACTGTTATAATTCATGGAAAGCGATATCAAAAGGCGCGTGCCTGTTTATTGCTCCCGAGAGCCCGCTCTGCTGCCGGCATTATCACAGTTTATAGATAACAATAATTAAAGTTATTTATCACATGAAGCTGCTTTCACTGACAATCCTGTTGCTTTTTTCCAAAAGAAGCAGTAAATTCCCCATTCCAATTTACATTTCTTCTATAAATTAGTGTACAAAAAAAAGATATAGAAAAAATAGACAAACCAATGAGTCGGAAATGGTAATACTGTTATATGTTGCGGGGGCGGGGGCGGAGAGTGGGGCGTGGTGCGCGGCCAGCAGGGGGGCACGCTCGCCGCAGTTGACGGCGCTGCTAAAGCTCGTCGAGTGCGAACAGAATGGACTCCTGCTTGTTGCACACATTGTTATTAAACATAAATTGCACATACTGAATAAACGATTGTAAATGTCAATTACTCAGAATAATGACATCCAAACTCACTTGTAAGTATCATAGTGGTAGTCCTCCGCGCCGCACTCGCATTCCGACATGTCGGAGCACGCGCTGCCGAATATTCTGCCAAATAAAGTTAATAAGACATTAAAATAGAAATAAAATTGCGTTTTCATAAGGTCAGGTCAAATGTCACATAATGTGAGGCGCAATCTTTGCGACGCGGATTTGTAAGTGACCTATTTAACAATTGCAACATCTAAAACACTTTAATTGTAAGATTATCATTATCGCGTCTTTACAATTTCCGCATTGTGACTGTTGACCCACATGTTAGCTGGTGATAAGGACTACAACTTACTAATATTCAAGTTAACAAGAGTTTAAGAAGGCGACAGAAAAAAAAATTAACATACTTAGATCGTGTTAAAGTTGCAATTAAGCACACTTGTAGAACGGCTACAACTTAAGTGGACAGAAAATATTGTACCGCTGAAGCACAACACACTTTGATAAGCAAACTTTGTAGCTAGTTTCCGTTAGACCTAAGCAGTACAAACGCGGGAACCTAATGTTCCCCTTGTTATAGACTCTCTGACGTAAATACCTATTTATTGACCGTTCTATTGATTTGTTGATATTTACGTTGACTTCTGGCGGCTGACGAAACAATTATCTACATTTCGTCATCTTTATATCTAATTAAATGCACACAATGTAACCGATGTCCCCTTTCCTGTCGACGTCATTTATTTAAGCGTCGCCAGGACTCTGGAGAGTGGGGCTAACTAAAAACTAATTGGGTTAAGACCTAGGAAACTGCACCACTTATAGCCCTAGACCAAGCCTAGTTCATCTGCTGGCGCTGATCATGGATACAAATATTACGCTCAACTTGCACTTGCGCCAGGATGAATACCCTCCCGACCATACTGTGAACACATTTCTCTTGCATTTTCATTACCGTCCTTTTTTCTAAAAGCAGTTATTCCTTTGTTTATTGAAGATGAGACAGTAGCAGTAAAATATTGATAATAGGCACTGACTAAAATGACTAGGATTTACATGGCATCTAACACATTTTTGTAGAGGAAGCGAGATTCGGCAGTTTTTTATATTTTTCATGGGATGAAAATGTAAGATATAGTATTTGTGATAAACGTTTGCACTTAAGGTATACTAACTCGTATGTAGCATCTTTCCAGATGAGTCATTTTATTATCTTTCCTTTCTCATTTTACTATTGCGAAACTTAAATATATGTGTAAGGTCTAAAAATATAAATTAAATTTTATCTCACACGTGGTGCAGTTCATTATTTGTTTTACAGTATTTATAAATATAAATAATTTTTAATTGATAAGCAATGCCGGTGAACAGATATTGTATGAGATTGAGTGTAATTCATCAAGTTTATGTGCGATTTGCATTATCTCTGTCATACACAATCCTTGACTTTTTGCACCGACGCGGCGACAGCCGGCGCAATGAACTCTGTCTAAAACAAGCTGAATACTGCAATACTAACTGCAAAATAACAGACAGAATTTAAAGAATACAAACTAAAGTGACATCAGCTTATCGCATAATGTTTAAGGATAGCGTCGCTAATCTTCGGCAACCCTAAGGGACGCACTGGATGTGTTACGCCTGTATAGGAGATTAAAGACTAGACTTACCCGTAGCTAGAATTTGACTGCACAGAGCTAGGTGCTGACTCATCGCCTCCTCCCCGCGCACTCTTCACCAGCCGCATCCTGTCACCAGCGCCAACGCACAGCACCCTCAGACGAGCACATGCACGAACACGCAGGCAGGCGACAACGACGCGAACTGGTGCGCCGGCGGACCGCGTTTGAGCAGATAGTATAATGCTCTCTTTATTATAGCATATTGTTTACTTTAATCAGAAAACTATAACAATGATTTACGCATCTCGCAAAATCATGTTGCGGTAATTAAACAAAGTAGTCATTATGTTAAACGTCTAATGAGTGAGAAAAAAACCATTATAGTTGTGTATGTGTAATTGTTCCTACGGAGATAACCTGTGGGTTCCAACTGAATCTACATAAGCATATTTTTATAAAAGTAACTTTTAAGTCCATGTCGTTGAAATCCAGCAGTTTGCTTTATTACTCTAAGGGTTTCTTTTATCTTTTAGAAGACTGAGATTGAATATATGTAATAACTGTTTAGGTGTAGGACGAATCTAGTCAGTATTATATTTGAAGATATTTTAATTTAACTGCGACATGTACCGACGGCTGTTGGTTACGTATCGTGTTTGAATCGACTCGTAAAATCCACAGATTGTTGTCGCGGGGGGCAACGAAGACCGCAGTTCCTTAATTATAACAATGTTATCGTTCTAAAACTATTTTTGTACATTGAGATAAACAGACGAAACGTTAACATAATATAATTAGGCTTCGTCTTGTTTGACAAAAAATGTGATATGAAATATTTTAATATTAACTTAAGATGCGTCATTATTTCAGTAGTTTACAAATTAATTTGTTTACGATTTACTAATCTTTTAAGAGTAATAATAAACAACTAATACACGTAAGGGTTCTGAGTTTTTTTTTAATAAACGGGGGAAAAGGAGCCGCTAAATTGGCCATTTACTTCTGAACTGTTTTTTTCTACTAGCTACATACTTATAGTTTATGGAAGTTTTAGTTTATATGTTCAATTAGGTCTATAGATCATTTATTTCTAATTCACAGTTTTATAAATAACATATTCTGAGAGTCAGACAATAAGGTCATTGTCTCTGATCTTAGATAAAACTAAATTAGGCTATCATTATGATACATTAAACAAACTTGTTTATTACTGTTTAATTATAATGCAAATAATAGTTATTTATCTTTTATGATTAGCTAAACATTTCTTTCAAATGAATGTCTAACGGGATAGTATAACAGATGGCGCTACTGTAAACCAAACTGTACTCTGTGGCTTATATCCATGGATGTACCATTAGATAGAACTACTAACCCTGGCTTCAACATCACTTTCTACAATGTATGTACAAAGAAGCTAGTTTTAATATTTGTGGTCAGACTATAAATTAAGTAATACTTTACTCAGTGGCTAGGATCTTGTGACCAAGGGCGGATCCAGCTTTGGCGCCAGGGGGGGTCACATTATCGTGGTCAAGTCAAGAGCTTGACAAAATATGTAAATATATTTTGTAAGGCTCTGGACCAACCAGCTCAGGGGGGGTCATGGATCACCCCCCCTCCTGGATCCGCCGTTGCTTGTAACAGATTGTCAGCTGAGTCACTTTAATGTTTAATTTTTTTAGGAACCTAATTAAGTAAAAGTGATAAAGAAATCAAAGATATTACTTTTCAAAGAGTTTATTTATATTTACATGAATTAAACCTAACAAATAAATAACTTAAAGAAGTGCAAGTTTTTTTAAGATGTAATAGAGTGAAGTTTAATGAAATTCTCTTTGGATATATTTTACAACTACATTTCTAACTTTTGACAATTTGAAAAATACACATATTCTTGTTAAATTGAAAATTTTTTGATTGTTAGTTTTCATTAGATATTGCCAATTTCTGGGATATTCATTAAAATTTCTGACGATTATGACAAATTATATAAAACAATGTGTTGGCTTCAAATGATCTCTATCACCTTTTGTAAGTCTAGTAGCATTTAAAGTAGAAACTCTACATTGTTCAGACAACTGATGTACAAGTGTACTCTTACATCGAACAATCCTTTTAAAGGAAGAGATTAATTAACTAAAAATTTATGTTACAGTAATTATAATAACTTGATGGCATATTTTATCCACTTGGCAACATTGTCATTTCAAACAATACAAAATGAGATGGTAATTTATAAATTGTTACAAACATTAATGGAACAGACCATCCTGATCGCTTGTCCCACTTTGTCTTTTGAGATATTATGAATGAGTTAAATAAAACTATATTTAAATGTTGAATCCCATTTTCCTCATACAGGCTTTGTGTTCTTCTATTAATGGTCCACAGTTCTCTTCGCCATTCTCAATGATGCTGAAATTACACAAAAACACACTTTTGAAACATCTATTAAGGAAATTGTGGTGGATATTGCAATTTCATTCTTGTTTTATTACAGTGCATTTGTACATAAACGGTGTGGTATAAAATGATAAGATTTGCGGTATTGTTTGTTATCCATGAAAAAATTAACATAGATATTGCGCAATACATCTGAAAAAATATAACCTTACCAAGCATCTCGCGCTCTCTTCGTTTCAGGGCACGCACAGCACGGCTTTAGTTTGGGCTTTTCGGTGTTAGATGGTGCCGTTACATCTACTGCTTTCGCTTCCACTGCCTTTGCACTTGCGTTTCCCATTATTATTGTTTAATATTAAATAAAAACCTAAGATCGGATCAATTTTTTTCATTTAACTGACAGTTTGACATTGACAAGACATGTGACAATGACAGATGCTTTGTAACAGAGTATATAATCTGTCACGATATAATTTTTATTATGTTTTTGACGAAGTGTAATTACTATGAAAAACAAACTAAATAACTCTGTCTTACTTTTCTCGAGTAATTTCAGCGAATATCGAAATTATTCTTAATGGATTTAGATATTCTATTTTACCTAACTACAGAATCTAAAATGTACATTTTTCTTATTCCTTTTTTCTTTATTGCAACTCGTGGTCAATTTTTTCAATATTTTATTTATTAAAAGGAAGGTGGGCAATTATAAATAAATAAAACTCATTTTGCGTTTTATTCACACTTTAATCATACAAACGAAACTTACAAAAATCATGCAAATATTATCTTGATCCTTAAAATCTTAAAACTTAGAAAATGCACAGGACGTCCAACTCAGTCCTTGTGATCGTATGCTCTAGTATATAATATTCCATAATCACTCTGAAGCGATACACGAAACATCTCATAATCAAAGTTTAAAACCGTTCAAAATATCAATCGTGTTCATGATTAAAAAATAATATTACAAAGCTAAATTAATGATTGGTGACATTGTAAATGTATTGATACATAATTGTATGGTGCTCTTTGTGGTATAAGGTTTGAATAGATTCACATCAATTACGTATCAACCAGTTACTGCGGAAAACATATTAAAAACGCAGATGTAAACGACACAATATTCATTTTAAATTAGTATGTTAATATGGTTAAAAATCAAAATGCAAATACTAGTAAAAAGAAATGTAAACACGTAATGCACACAGACAGACACATAAAATGATCATTGTATATGTAAAAAATGTTTTTGATTAAAATATAGATGCGAGCGTTGCGCCGGCGCATCGCTTCGCGTCAGCTCCCGCTCATTCGATGTGTTGATTCGATTCTAGTCTTAGTTTAATACAAGTCAAAAATTTATCTCATATGCCGTCCGAATGTCTACAATACTTTGATATGCCGATTGTCGGTCATCGCCAATGCCTACCTCTCTTTAAATGCCATATTCTAGCAAATATGATATCAAAAGTGATGCTTACATTGGTCTGAAATAGATAAAAGTTGTAAACGAAAACAACCAAACTTCAAATCGGCTCAATAATCAATTAATAAAAATCGCCAACGGATGTAATAGCAATAATCAGTAACAGCGTCTCCTTTATGCTGATATACAACTAAAATATATATTATAATCAAAAAATAAAACATGCTCTAAAAATCTATGTAAAATAAAATTAAAAACTTAAATTAACAGGAAGGCTCTCAGCCCGTTTACTTCAACAATTCTACGAGTCTACGTTGAGGATCAAATCGTCGCAACGCTTTCAGCTATCACAAACATTTAAAATACATCAACTAAAATTCTAAACTCTGATAAGAAACAAGCTCACGACAGATCCGTGACAATGGCGGCGGAGCATTCCATGCTCGCAAATATTAAACTAAAATAATTTTAAACAAAACACGCCATTGACTCACAAATTAAAACCTTAAACAATTTGATCAATATCTTAAAAAAAGGCAAGGACACTACGATTCCTTGCACATACAATTAAAGTGCATTTGTAACATTCGTATCAGTCTCTACTTATTAGGAATCATAATTTCATTAGAGATCGAGGCAACGGCCGCCCGCTGCGAGTCAGTCTTAGCCTCATTCATTACAGACTAACAATTAATACTTGACCTTGCAATTATTACATTAAAATTGCATATCAATTACAATTGCATAAATAACGGTCAACATCATTCTGGAACATTTTCAAATTTGATTTCAATAAACACTTAATCAAAAGTTGCAATTTTTCGAGAGAAATTTTAAATTTCATGCCATTGATATGGCAACATTGGATTGCGTTTTAAAACTTTAAGTCGTGATTTTTTTTGAGAATTGATTTTAATTTAGATGGATGCAGGTTACTGTTGTGTGTGGTGTTACCAGTTGTCGTGCAGCGGCTGCAGGTCGTACTGCGGCGAGTGCCCCAGCGGCCGCTCGCCGCCGCCGCTCGGAGTCGCGCCGCCCTTGTACGCCGCCGCTTGCTTTTGCAGCTCTGACAAATGTGATAAGTAAAATATCGATATCTCGACTGATGTGTTATTGTGTTGTTCTCATACCGGCAATGGTCAGCAGCATCTTCCTGCGGGCGCCGAAGGCGGTGACTCCAATCTCGACGAGGTCGGCCTCGTTCAGCGACGCGAACGTCGACATGTCCAGCTCGTGCTTCTTGAACAGATCTACAATACAAACCACCAGTTTTAGCTCTTCCAGGCACCTGGACGAGATTAAGATTTGTGGTTCTGCAGGTTTATTTTGTAGTCGTTCTTACTGACCGACGTATTTGTACAGTCCGATGTCTCGCAGCAGGTCGTACAACTGCTGGTAGCGGCACTGCTTGGGCTGCGGGGTGCGCGGCGCGGGGGCTGCGGCGAGGGGGTGGCGGCCGCGGGGGCTGCGGGGGGCGCGGCGGCTGCGGGCGGCGGCGACATCATCTCCACGATGTTGGGCCGCACCAGCTCCGATCTGTTCCAACCCTTCTCAGGCTGATGGTGGACAGGAAAAATGATATTCAGCGACAAGTTTAACAATTGTTAAAAAAGGATAATATAATTATGAGATAACTGGGAGTAGCTCATGCGGTCATATAATTTAGTTGATTAAATAACTTTATCTTGCTTTCATCAGATAAATTGTGTCTCAACAATTTCAAAGTAATAATTGATGGGCGAATGTTACCGTGGTATTGTTTTCGCCGTTGGCGTTGTTGTTGTTGTTGTTGTTGTTGGCGAGGAGGCCAGGCGAGGTCTTGCTGAAGTAGTTGCCGGCCCAGTGGCCGGTGGGCACGCGGTACCCGCCGCCCACCGCCTCGCGCATCGCCTGCACACAGTGAGACAAGCAGGTGTAGGGAGTGTTGCGTGAGGGCAGTAGGTCATAGAGCACGTGTCTTACCTTCTCAGCCTCTGCGCGCTTGGTCTGGTAGTCCATGAGGGGGGAGAGCCTCGCCAGCGTCTGCAGCGTCTTCTTCTCGCAGCCGACGGCGCGCCGCGCTGACAGCGGCATGCCGGAGATCAGACTCGCCAGCTCTGACAACACCACACGCTGTACCAATGTCGACGATGCACTACGCTTATGTTAGGAGTGAGATGTACCGTTATGGTTGCGGTCGTTGTCCGTGGAGGCGGAGGCGGAGGGCGCGGAGGCGGCCGAGGCTGCGGAGGGCGCGGGGCTGTGGGCGCTGATGGGCGACACCGAGGGCGATGCCACGTTGCTGGCTTCCCCGCCTGCACACACAGACCAGCAATCACAAGGGATCTTACAGTGAGATGAGAGATGCGGGTGGTGGCGAGGGCGCGTGCAGACCGGACGTGTTGTTGACGTCGAGGGAGACGGAGCTGCCGGTGAAGTTGCTCTGGTAGCCGCTGCTCGCCTGCGAGCTGCAGTTCAGCAACTGGTTCAACGTTATCTGTTCACAACAAGCATTCATTAATAAATACATTGGCAAAGAGCTATACGTGAATTGTTGAAATTATAGGATAAGAATAAATAGATTTAAAATGACTGCGATATGGGTTAATAATGTGGGGAAACAGCACCGATCGAAATAGGGCATTTCTAGCACAAAAAAAATGTGTCAGAGCAATGTGCGGTCTGCACCCACAAGAATCGTGCCGACCCGTGTTCAAAACTCTTGGTATACTACCACTACCAGCACTTTATATTTATGAAATATGTATGTTTGTGCGCAAGCATCAAGAATTTTTTACTGTTCGTAACGGGCGCGACCCTTTCAGACTAGTGCTGCAAGACAACCCCAGACTTGCTAAATATACTAATAGCTGTTTATTTATGTGTATAAAAATTTACAACAAGATACCAAATCATTTAAAATTGTTGAACTTCAGGAAATTTAGGACAGGGCTCTTTCATCTACTGCTTGCAAGAGAAGTTTATAGTATAGAGGAATTTTTAAGTGTTTAAGAGAAAGTTTAATATTAACAGATTAACAGCACAAAGTTGAACCTTAGGCCTTATACAAATATGCAAATTATGTGTAAAATTATTATCAAAATATATATAAGGGAAGTTAGAACTTGAGTCATATGCAGATTTCTTGTATTTTGGCTTCGCTTTTGTTGTTTACTTGTGTAAAATATTTGATGTGTCAACAATTTGCCAATTTATATAACGATCAAAATGTGATTTTGTTCTCGTTGTACTGCGGAATGAGGCCAAAATCAATAAGTAAGAATGTAACTTGGTTAATTTTAAGTGGAGCTTGAGCTAATTTATGTATCTGTACCTGTAACTGTAACATTCTTATTGATATTATGTACGTTTTTTATGTTTATTTAACATGTTGGTGTTCTTGTGAGTGATAAAATGAAATAATTATTTCATGTATTTAATGAATAAATAAATAAATAAATAGACTCACAGGCCTGGCGTCCGGCATCTGGTGGTATGGGTGCAGCATCTGCTGCTGCATGCCGGCCATGTCTGCGCCCGCGCACATGGCTGCCGACAAGACGCACCATGTGTACTAATGTTGCGATATGTGTATAACTACGACACGAACAGACTCACAGTTCCAGGAGTTGGGCGAGTTCTTGTAAAGGAGCGGCGTGTTAGTGTGTCCGAGCGGCGGCAGCGGCGGCAGGTGCAGCGGCGCGCGGTGCTGCGGCGACAGCAGCCAGGGCGGCAGCGCGGGCGGGCTGGAGGGCGACAGCGCGGCGCCCATCGCGCCCATGGGGCTGCCCAGGCCCAGCTCCAGCTGCAGGCCGTAGGGCGAGCAGGGCGAGGCGCCCACCGAGAAGGGGTTGTACACCCCGAAGTTGGGGATGGCGCCCGTGGCCACCGGGATGTTGTAGGACTCGGGGATCTCCGCCGTCACCACGGGCTCCTTGCTGCCCAGCAGCGCGCGCCGCGCCTCGTAGATGTCGTCTGAGGAGACAGGCATACTACTTATACTAAAAAAGACTAATTAAACGTTTGTTACAACTGGTAATTCTGATCCGCTTTGTTTTATAGCAAGAAAAGTTTAAGATACAGACTGGCGCAGCGCTCGATGCCCTTGATGATGACAGAGGCGATGCCCTGCTTGGGCTTGTGGCGCACGCTGATGAACACGTTGTGGCGCTGCATCAGCTGGCCCACCGCCTCCTCCTCCAGCCGCCCGCCGCCCTCCGCCGGCATGTCGAAGATCACCACCAGCGGCAGGCTGCCCTGCGCATTCAACAGACAGCACACGCTTGATTTATGTGGAGTCGTATCACTTAACAGTAACCTACAGCGTACTATTATATGAGTACGTTACCACGAGCTGCTGGCGCGCGGCGTAGACGTCCTTCATGTGCCCGGTGATGGTGACGCAGCTCTTGCGCAGCGCGGGGATGTTGGGGTCCGCGGCGTCAGGGAACATGATCTGCGTGCCCGTGCCGCGCATGATCAGCTTCAGCTGCTCCGCGCCGCGCCCCACCACCGCACCGTGGTGCGCCGGGGAGATCTCCAGGCTCATGTGCACCTGCGTCTGGCTCTGCACAACACGCCCGCGTTACTACTGCTGCACAGCCGCACAGCCGCACAGCCGCACAGCCGCACTGCGCTGCTGCACCTCCATGTATGACAATGATACTCACGGCAAGCGGCCCGCACATGTAGTTCATGAGGAGGCCGGTGGCCTCCATGGTGGCCTGCACCTCCCACTGCACCCCCTTCACAACCATCATGTTGGCGTGAAGCTTGGATCGGTTGCGCACCATCACCTGTCGCCAAAGTCATTAATTTGCAACGCCTACACACTTAATACTACAAACGTGTAAACTTAAACTATTGCTAATAAATTATTTTTTCAAACTACGCATGTGGACTGAATAACCGAAGATTAATTTGAATAGCATGCTAAGGTTTCTGCAGTTGCGCTGTGCCGTGGCGAGAGGGAGAGTCGGACCTGCACGTTGTACTGGTCCTGCAGCTGCTGCACGTAGGGCGAGGCGACGTCGGGCAGCGGCTGCGCGGCGCCGGCGATGGGCAGCTCGAAGCTGAAGACGAGCGGCGTGAGCGCGCGCACGCGGGCGCGGGCTCGCTCCACGCGCTCCATGTCGCCCGCTATCGACACCTGGTTGCTCTTCTCCGTGGCGCTGGTGCGGTTCGAGTCCGGGAAGTGGATGTGGCACCCCGTGTCCTCCATCACGCGCTTTATCGTCAGCCCGCCCTGCACACCACGCCTCGCTATATACTTAATACTTACTGTTACTAAGTACAAAACAGTCAATTAAACACAACTTCATTTAGACCGATTCTTTGTTCGATCGACTTTGTTGGACATATATAAGTCTGTCGGTACAGTATTTTTTCCATTGACTTTATGGTAACGAGCTGCCGCGATGCATCCTCTCGCCCGGTGTTTATCGCCTAGGGAAATATTCCATTGGCGAGTTGCGAGCAGTCGACGTCACTGCCCGCATTCTTTGTACTCATTATGTGGCGCGCCTCTGCCTTCTCTATTGTGTTACGTTAAATACAATATAAATTAAATTAATAAAAAAAATATGTAATAGAACACAAAACTGATAGAAGTAAATAAAAAAATACCATTAATTACAAGCGATGCTGTAATTAACGTCTTAAAGTGTTATGTTATGCAAGACACACGTGTTTATTTGTACTCTACATGCTTATTATCATTTTTTATTACTTTGTGTGCCTACTGAAAAATTTTGCCTTGATCTAAAAATGATATAATCTTCCATAGAATCGTAGAGAAGCGATGACCGAAGAGAAATAACGAGTCTTTATAAAAATCTATAGTAATTTTTTAACAAAAGTCGATCATCTAAAACCGAAAGTTTTACCTTGCCAATGATATGGGAGTGGTCGGTGTAGCTCACGTCAATCTTCATCGTGACCCGGTTGCTCTGGAACAAAATAAAATATAACTAACTAATAAACAGAAACACATTTACGATGTCATGATCATGTTATGACGCGGCTGCGACAGCTGCCTCCAGGAAATTAGTACGTCTTCGAGTTACGGCACTGATGCTGTTGATTCCGAAGCATCTGCATCTGCACACATCGGCTGTGAGCTAACACCACCATATTACAAGAACTTTTCAAGTACTTACTCTGGTGTCCAATACTTGCATAATCTTCTCCCGGGCTCGTTTCACATCATCAGCTCTTCCGGCAATACGTACATGAGGATCTAATCACATAATTTATATTAAAAACTACACTTCAAGATAAAATAAATTAAGCAAACTAGTAAATTTTAAAATTAAAACTAAAACACAATTTTGAATTAAAATAACATAACGTACCGAAATCAAATAAAAAATCCCTAAACTTTTTACATCTAATTTCAAAAATCTTTTGATACAATAATTCATCGCACTGTTCGTTAACAACCATTTTTGATTTAATTTAATTACTTCATGAACTAACAATTAAGGTAAAACTGACATAGCCGCGCATATGAAAAAAAAAATTAAAATGAATCGCGACGCCCGCCAGGTTGGCGCCAGCCGTGGCGTGTCGGCGTAGCTCACTCTATTCGGCGCAGCCCGCCAAAATATTTAAAACTCAAAAAGGACAAATAAACGTTATTCGTTCAAAAATTTGAAATGAATTTTTGTCACTATTTCTTAAATATTAATTAATGTTTTGGTCGCCGGGGGCTTTTTAATATATTTTTAATTTAGTGATTTAATAATGGTTTTTATTGCATTTGGATTTGTTTAAAAATAATAATAATAGTGATTACTTTTTTTCTGCGTAGAAATGTGGTGATGGCATTTCAACGATTCGATCTTTACGTACGGAGTATTGGACAATTGGTAATTTGATTGGTTTAAAATAATCTTTGTATCGGTTTATTTCAAAATGTTTCTTTTGTACATTTGATAAGTAAAAAAAAGTACTGCCATTTGATTTTTATTATAATAATATTTCTTTCTCTTTATTGCGTTAAAATATTGAATGTTCAACCTGACAATGTTAAAGATAAAAATTAATAAATAGGTCACGGATACCTTTCTTTGATCGCGCTCCAATTTTTAATCGAGCCGGCCAATTTATTAAAGTGTTTGTTTCGCTCATTATCTGAAACATAAAAAAATAATTAAGTTCATAACTTGTTGTATTTACCTATGTAATAAAATTAGTAAAGTCGAAATATACTTACCCGATGAAAAAAAGCTTGAGCCGTTTGTGATTCCTCCAAATTTTCTAAAATAAAAAATAAAACTACTTTAATATGTACAGTTTACACAGAAGGATATTAGTTAACATGATGTATAATAACCAGCCAGCATTCCTTCCAGTCTACGTCGGTCCACGCGAAATTTTTCTTGATAGACATCCTCAACATTACTAATACCGAGTATCACTGCCAATTTTTGTACATCTTCTGCTGATGCGACGGAATTGCTCGTACCGCTTTCTGAAACCTGCAGACCAGACGAGATGGAGGTGTTCAAATTAATTCAAGACTGAAAGATGATGCAATGTACGATGTTTGTAGATTATTTAGTTACTATACTTAATACCTACGTTGTAATATTTGATAGGTAAGTTACCCAGCTGTAATAGGCAGCTGCAAACATGCAGCTTCCTAAGACGCAGACCTCGTGGATGGAAGAAACCTTTATCGGCTTACATTGCCCAGGATTCAAATATTGGTGTAGTTTTAGAACAGCTTTAGAAAACACGACTATGGTTTAGATAACACGAGGATGTATTTCAATGAAACATATTAAAAATGGCGGCAATTAAAAACTGCCTAAGTCGTGATGTAGTTGCAAGATCTTAGGGCGATGAATAATAATGACTTACCTCGCTCATTGCATCTTTGTCCGCATTACTTTTAAAATCAGATAAATGTGTTTTAACGGATAAAAAGTTTGTTGTCGCCATTTTAATTATTTAAGTTATTATGTTATATTTTTTACACTATGAACAGTAAGCACTTAATGAATTTGTCGAATAAGATTCATAGTTAACTTAATTTTATATAAAAATATATTTCTTAGGTATTGATAGTTGATACCCGGTACGTATTGTTACGTATTGCTTGTTCACGGTGAAACTAAATTTTAAAGATACATTTGCTCGAAACTCCAAAAAAGAAGGTAGTTTTAAATTTAATATCATTACAATGATTATAAGTGCAACCCTTACAATAATTTAAATTTTATAACAATGTTGAATTGTTTTTTCTAAAATAATAAAACATGACACAAAGTTATTAGTCATTTATTATTTTGCATTATGTTTTATGACTTTATTTTATTTTATCTAAAATTAGGGTTCTTTGTATGAGCCAATAAAATCGCAGTATTATATTAAATGTTGCCAAGTAGAACGGAATTAAATTATACATTTATTACAAATTAAAGTACTAGTGTATTTAATATTAAAATAACAAAAAGATTTTTTGTGAAACCGTTTTATCTGTAACAAAAAAAATAGTGTCGTTGTTTAAAATCGGTATTTTGAGCGCTCACCACAACCACATGAGGTCGCGCTCGTCGCATCAGTCGGGTTTCTGCGCTTGCCGGTATAGGGTGCGTGCGTTCTTCTCGGCTCGAGAACTTTTCGTGTCATATTAGTTTATAAAAAAGTATAATTATTATTTTTTTAATAAAAAAAAAGTTTTCAAGTAGTGTTAATTTCAACGCCAGTGTGTTAGTCATTTAGTGTAGTATTTTATTACTTTAAGTGTCATTATAAGGTAAGGAATGTGAAGTATTATTTATTAAAAAAAATTATTTGTAGAAATCGATTGTTTATGGTAAAGTTTTACTTACTTGGATCCTGTAATGAGCTATATTTCGTATTTGTACGAACTAAATACGAATTTGGATATATTTGGAAGTTATCTAGAGGTTTCAAAATTTGAAATATTTTAATTTAAACCATACAAACAGGTGTATAAAAAAACTAGATGACCAAATTTTTAACATGCTTCATCCATAATTTCGTTCAATAAAATATGTATTACTGTAAGTGACATAGTTTAGAGCTTGTTTAATTTCAATAGCACTAGTTACATTAATGTAACTGTTTCCTGACAAAAGTCGATTCTATTCACAATTCAACAGCTATGCATTCGATTAGCATCAACGTACGCTCGTCACTCGAACATTTTTTTTTTATTTACACAATACTGAGAACGAGAACCGTTTCCCGTAGATTTTAATAAGTCTATCGATTTATCGAGGGAATGAAGAATAAAAATTCACAAGAGTACTTAACATGTCTATTTTATTTAATAATATATTTTTGAATACAATCGATCAGCAATTTCAGGGCTAATGATTTTCGAATCTGCAAGTCGATACGATACGTCAAGGGTTCATCAACCCTACTGGGTCACGGTTATGTTAAATTATGGTTTCGCCGAATATCTTCAAATACTGTACAATCATATTTGTTCAAAATAATACAACATAACACTTTAAAAAACTCAACTCTGAAACTACCAAAAGTCATTGTTTTCATTGAATTTACATCCTACCATTTAAAACAAAACTTAGGTAGTACTTGCAACTTAAAATTGATAACAGTTTGTGTTTTTATAATTGATTTGCAGTTATGAACTGCATTTGATTAAAATGACTAGTGTGTTCACCGGGCAGGCCCGATGTTTGCACAGGCGTGGACAAGACAAAAGAATTGGTGTTCAATAAAATCGATGCGCTAACATTGTTTGACGCATGCCGTGACCTTGAGACAGGCCGCCGAAATAGATTTCGCGAGCTGCGAATTTTATTGCGTATCTCATCCGTATGAAAGTTGAAATATACGAGGAAAATAAGTATGTTGCGTGTTCAGAAACAGCTGGAAACGACTGGAAAATAGACCTAAATGCTATTATAATAGATCGAATAGTCCAATGATGAACAATAACTTTCCCTTTGCTAGGCGATGTCTTGTTCTGTTAACAGGCGGGGATTTTAACACAGGTCATAAAAAAAAATATTGATTATAAAGTCATAAATAATATAGAGCTCTATCAACAAGATCTCGTTTCTTCTTGTATTTAATGTATTCGCAACAGTAGCGAGTGGGTTTGCGCGGGATGGTTCCGTTATTTGGCGCCGGCGCCGCGTCTCCTCCTTTCCTCTCGTCTCGTCTGTCAGATTAACGGTCTACATAAAATCGCGACGGCCTCCGTGTCGCCACAACGCCATCGACATCGAATGACCGCGATACATCAATAGGTAGGCTAATTGACGGCCTACATATGTATGTTTAACAATATTTTTTTGTTTATCTCATTAAGATTAGTCCATCATTGATTGTGATTCTGATATTCAACTTTGCCAAATATGGCAAAAATTTAATATAATTTGAGTTTTTTTTTTTTATGAACGTTAACTATGGTTTACTCTCTACACGATAATAAATAGTATTGGGTTATACTACAAACTTATAGTAGTTTTTTCTTTTCAGAATTATAAAAGCATTCCAAAGTCATGGCTAAAACTGAGAAGTCATTTGCGAGAAACTTTACAGGTGAGTTTGTACATTCACATGTGATTTATGTCTAACATCACAAATAATGTCTTTCAAATAACAAGCAACACATAAAAACATACGATCGGGCAATCGGCGTGCGACGGCGACCATCTGTTGCCAAGTCGAGCCTATAAAGTTATTGTAAGTTGGCCAATATGGCAAAAATTTAATATAATTTGAGTTTTTTTTTTATGAACGTTAACTATGGTTTACTCTCTACACGATAATGAATAGTATTGGGTTATACTACAAACTTATAGTAGTTTTTTCTTTTCAGAATTATAAAAGCATTCCAAAGTCATGGCTAAAACTGAGAAGTCATTTGCGAGAAACTTTACAGGTGAGTTTGTACATTCACATGTGATTTATGTCTAACATCACAAATAATGTCTTTCAAATAACAAGCAACACATAAAAACATACGATCGAGCAATCGGCGTGCGACGGCGACCATCTGTTGCCAAGTCGAGCCTATAAAGTTATTGTAAGTTGGCAATATGGGGTGCGCCGTGACGTCACCTGGCCGTTGGCCAACATGCAAATAACTCCGCTACTTTTATCAACGTAATCTAACTTTCCGGTGCAATCAATTTACGCGTTCTTCTTCTTGTATTTAATGTATTCGCAACAGTAGCGAGTGGGTTTGCGCGGGATGGTTCCGTTATTTGGCGCCGGCGCCGCGTCTCCTCCTTTCCTCTCGTCTCGTCTGTCAGATTAACGGTCTACTTAAATTCGCGACGGCCTCCGTGTCGCCACACCGCCGCCACACCGCCATCGACAACGAATGACCGCGATACATCAATAGGTAGGCTAATTGACGGCCTACATATGTATGTTTAACAATATTTTTTTGTTTATCTCATTAAGATTAGTCAATCATTGATTGTGATTCTGATATTCAACTTTGCCAAATATGGCAAAAATTTAATATAATTTGAGTTATTTTTTTTTATGAACGTTAACTATGGTTTACTCTCTACGCGATAATAAATAGTATTGGGTTATACTACAAACTTATAGTAGTTTTTTCTTTTCAGAATTATAAAAGCATTCCAAAGTCATGGCTAAAACTGAGAAGTCATTTGCGAGAAACTTTACAGGTGAGTTTGTACATTCACATGTGATTTATGTCTAACATCACAAATAATGTCTTTCAAATAACAAGCAACACATAAAAACATACGATCGGGCAATCGGCGTGCGACGGCGACCATCTGTTGCCAAGTCGAGCCTATAAAGTTATTGTAAGTTGGCAATATGGGGTGCGCCGTGTCGTCACCTGGCCGTTGGCCAACATGCAAATAACTCCGCTACTTTTTATCAACGTAATCTAACTTCCGGTGCAATCAATTTACGCGTTCTTCATATTCTTTACAATTTCAATTTGATTGAAATGTTAGCAGCAAATAGTTAGTTTAACTATTTTCCTGTACGGATATATTATTAATAACTAGAGGTTATTTCGAAAATTGCGGAAAATATCTGGTTTGTTATTTGTTTTACGTGGTTAAAGTTTTTAAGAATGTTTTTAATTTTATCAGTGAAGTAAGCAATTTCGTTAACTGTATAAAAATGTTTCACATGTCAGCTTAAAATATTTTTTGTGTAAAATCTTTCGTTGATTCAATTTCCTCGGCCTATATTAGCATCGATAACAGCTGCAGAATGTGCTGGAAAGGTCACTCCATTGTTTACATCACATCGTCTTCCTCCGCCGACAGCCGCTGACTCGAATTCGCATCAACAAACACGTCTTTTGCTATTGTACCATTGAAGTTCACGGTCGCTTGATGCTTGTTTGAAAAAAAACTAACATCAATACGTCAAAACGCTTTTAAAATTAATCACTGACCTCTTTCATATTAATAACAAATACTCAAGATACGATCATTAATTAACGTTGTTATAAAAATTAAACCATGACACTGTCACTTGCAAATTAAAACTGACATGGTCCTCTTTTCGGTACAGTTACGGCCGAATACTGAAACGAATCTTAAACACTTCGCTTCCTAAACGCCACTTACCAATCTGACAGGTTGTGAAAAAAAGGGCATCGAAAGTGTGCGTCGCCTTATCATTTAAGGCGCTGTTACATTTTTAAATGTGTCAGTATTCGACCGCTAGTCATTCATGCAATTAATTAAGATTTTAACGCTTATGTTACGCGTAATTTGTGCTTCTAATTAGTTCTTGTTTTCGGTTTAACGTCCAGATAAAAAATATGCCGACTGTCAATCTTTTACCGTTTTATTCATGCTCGAATAATCATACAATAGATTAGAAATTGTCCTGCATTCATTAGTATTAATTTCAAAATGTTCTACTAAACTTTAAAACTTGTCTATATTTAATGTGTCCGTTTGACTGACTGTGAGATTAATTATAAGTTTTAACACGAGTACTTAGTCATGTGAAAGATAATTTAAACAGTGATTCACTTTTGAAAACTGTGTTTAATCTTTCTTAATCCACGTGGACGTTGGCTATTGATTAACTAAGTGGACATTTCTGTAAAATAACTATCTTAACAGTCCTCTTCCCACGACCGGAGCGCAACAGTTCACATTATCTAAGTTATTGCGCTCACTTGTAGAGAAAGTGCGATAGAAATCACCGCCTCTTATCTACAAGCTGCGCTTAGATATTCCAAGGGTGTACTAAATACGCCTATCGAAGCTAGAGTGACTATCTTTTACAGGATAATGCTAAAATCGGCTTTTATTATTTTTGGCGCCAACTTTTTGTTCCAAAGATTACGGATTTTTTGCAGGTGATTTTCCTTCCCGGAAAATCACAAAAAATAATGAAACCTTCTATTGACTATACTGCAAGGAAGTAAATACTTCAACGTCTGTGTATAAAATAACTTCCTATCTTCAGCTTTTCGCATTCGCATAATTTTGTAAATACCATAGATATCTAAAAAACTATCCTGAAAAATTATTAGCAGTTGGTCATCCTGGTTAACTGTTTTAATTGTAGATGAATGCATCAAGACGGACGCCGCGCATTTTTTGCGCACGACATGAACTTGTGTGAACCTGGCACCCGACATTCCTTGGCCAGCAAGCGCCGCTACAAGAATTCCCTTAATCGCTATTTAATTAATTTAGCTGAACGATACTGCCACTTATATGAAGCTTCCAGTTTGTACAAGAATAGTAAACTTTTTCTAAAGTTGTTGAAACTAGGTGCATTATTTTTTTCCTTATACGCGTCTTACTATAAAATTGTTCAAATACCATCGTACTGTACGAAGCTTATTTAGCTTATGTAGCTTCTTGTTGATTCAAGAAAATTCAGTTCAGAGTTCAGATGTCCTAGACAATCGAATGTTTGATACTTTTGAGTAGATAAGTCAACATGTTAAAACGCTTTAAATCCCCTAAACATCCCAAACGAGTTAATCATAAGTGTTGTTAAACACAAATATTGGTTGTTTTAGTGAGTTCCTGCGGTTTCCGCTAATCAGCGGTGGTTGTGTCGTAATGTGGTCGTTCGAGAACAGGCCCTTCATCAAGCTGGCAAACAATACGTCGTTCAGTTAACTGTTAGTCCCAGCGTCGCGGTTAAAGTGCATGCTAACTGGCCGCTGGCTGCTGGCCGGCGAGCTGTTAAACGTCTAACGGTAACCTGCCCACTGCGACTGTCGACTGCTTAAGTAAATGAATGTACAAATCAATTTGTTTACTTATGATGCAAGATTACTTGCCGCTGTGAACATGTTTCTGACAACATTCTCTTATTTAAAATCAGAGTAAACACTATTATATTATGCATTTTACCCACTAATTAATGAACTAACTGGAAGTTTGTCCTCTACCGAATAACTGAGGTGATTATCTTCACCAGCCAAAATTTTTCTTCAGTCTCCTACAAATCTGTTCTCGCTACAAGCTTCAAAGGTTCTCACTTAACCTCTTAACACTATTTGTTATCCAAAATATATTCGGTTAAAAGCCTATCTTTAACTACATAAACATCTCTGCGATCATCGACAACCATTTAGTAAAAAGTATTTATAGAATCCGGAAGATATAAGCGGTTATTAATAACAATATAAACACTATGTTACAATATTTTACATATAACACCTTTTATAAAATAAATACATTTATATCTCTATCTACAAGAATATAAATCTTTTCTGTCTTTAACTTACTAACATTATCCGTTTCACGCTGGTATCCGCCTTTGTATTAAGATAAATGTCTTGAGATTACTTATGGTTTTAAATAATGTGACCATTGTTTAAGTATGAACACGTGAGGTTTACTTAAATGCTGCCATTAGCTTTTTATCTAAAGACTTGTTCTTAAAATAAAATATTTTCTCCGTTCTTTTCACTGTAATCTCATCTAAAGTGCTTTCTTTGAATTTTGAATAAGTTTTTTCTAATACAATATCGATACCTAGTCTGGTAAAAAACTGGTTAAAATAAAATGTCAATATTTTTTATGGCGTTAACGATTGGTATTACTTATGCGATAGTTTACGCCATTAACTCGAGATGAAACTGCGCAGTGAACACGAGTGTTATACAACTAATGTACTCGTATTTAATGAATAACTGCTTGCAAAGTGTTGCTTTATTACTTTTCTTTACAATTCTTTTACAAAAACACTTACAAAAGCAAAATGTTTTCGTACTTAAAATGGACGTTTTCACTTCAGTTATGTAGTATTGGGCTTTCTGCTTTTTTTTTTTTTTTTTTTTTTTTTTTTTTTTTTTTTTTTTTTTTTTTTTTTTTTTTTTTTTTTTTTTTTTTTTTTTTTTTTTTTTTTTTTTTTTTTTTTTTTTTTTTTTTATAACATAAGGTGGCAAACAAGCAAGCGGCCACCTGAATCCGCCAAAATGGCGAAGCGACCCCGCTGCCCATAGACATCCGCAATTGCAGATGCGTTGCCCCACCCTTATCCGACAGAGGAGGAGGAGACGCACATAAAGAGGATATTTCCCCTCCTATGCATCTGCTCCACCGTCAAATCCACTTCCCCTTACAATCCTCTCCTTATAAGAAAGGTGGTAAGAGAAAGGGACTTAAATTAGGCCTCCGGCACCACACTCATCAGACGAAACACGGAATTGCTTCCGTTTCACGCCTGTCTTCTGTGTGGTCGTGGTATTACACGGGCGTGCCGGCCCATTCGTGCTAAGATGTTAAAGCAGGCACTACCACTGTAGATTCAATTACAGCTATAAGACGTAGTTCAGTCTACTATAGGATCCTCGTCTATGAAAATAAATTTAAATTGCTTTCAATAATTGGTTTCAATATATTGATTATACCTTGATAATAAACAATTTTCGAGTGTAAAGTAAAATCATAAACTATTAAGGACTAGTCCGAGATATGGTTACACTACTGCAGACAGAATCCGCCTGTTTATACAACAGCTGTATGCGGCGTTAAGATAAGGCGGTATTACGAGAACAAATTGGATTAAAGTAATCACAAATGTCGCATTGCTTGCGTTAACAGTCGGTTTCCACTGACGAAGCACCAGTACAAAAACTTTTTAATAAAAAACAAAACCGACTTCCAAAACAAAATACACTAAAAACAAAATACACTAAAAACAAAATTTTCTCAAAAAAACAGTACACTAAAAAGTAACGAAATAATTTCTTGAAAATAGTAAACCTCCCTTATTGTAGCTGTTATGTCTATATTGTACAATTATTATCACTTTGATGTCGGTGTCAGCCGAGGTATATGCAGTGATATTTCTACGTAAGGTTTTCTACATTTTTACCATAACAATTGACAATTGAAAGTATAGTAACGTTTTTAGTAATGACTGACACCGACTTCAAAGTAATAATAATTGTACAATATAGACATAACAGCTACAATAAGGGAGGTTTACTATTTTCAAGAAATTATTTCGTTACTTTTTAGTGTACTGTTTTTTTGAGAAAATTTTGTTTTTAGTGTATTTTGTTTTTAGTGTATTTTGTTTGGAAGTCGGTTTTGTTTTTTATTAAAAAGTTTATTTATTTCTCGATTTTTAGTGAATCTAGACTCGCGTATGATAATCACTAGCTTTCAAACAAATAATGAGTTATCTAAATCGATTATCTAAGAAATTAAGTAAACAACTAATACATCGTTGCGATCATTCACTCATAATTCGGTGCGGCCGCGCGCCGTTGTTGCCCGTGAGTTTTAATATTTTGATAACTTCTAGAATCTTGCACAGAATTACATAATGTAAAAGGCAATTACGATCTACATATAATACTCTATCGTGAAAACATATTTATTTGGATAAGGATTCATACCAAATAAGAATAAAAGCGTTTTAAATAAAGTCGATTGCACTTATTTGACGTTTTCTCGAAACAAACGGTTATTGTGCGACAACCTTAATAGATAGATATATGCTATCGCAGACTTTAATTCAGCTAATTGAATGACCTACAATTCTTTCATACATCATTTTTATGTAGGTCTTATAGTTTAGGCTACGTAAGCCAGAAAGCAAACTTTGTTACAAGTTGGTATTTTTTTCTGCGACTCGTAATTTGCTATTTATGATATCTCCTAAACTATTTATCGGAATTACACAGTTCCAAGGGTATTTATAATCTACATTAAATTCTCTTGATGATGGACACATTTATTTTGATAAGGATTCATACCGAACACGAGTAATAGCGTTGAAAGTGGGGTATAGATTTTGATCGAAATTTTAATGAAAAAAGTGGTTATTGTGCGACAACCTTAATAGATAGATATATGCTATCGCTGACTTTTATTTAGCAAATTTAAAGGGCTACAATTCTTCCATACATAATTTTGTGTAAGTCTTATAGTTAGGTCGTAGCCTAGAAAGCAAAAAAGACACCAAATTTCGTCACGCAATTTTGAGCTAAACTATTTAACTACGCCGTAGTCTTTGACTCCAAAAATCAAACAAAAAAAATGGGACCCACCTGCAAGCACTACGTCTCGGATAAAAAAGAATTTTCAAAATCGGTCTACCAGGGGCGGAGTTATGCCGTAACACACATAAAAAAAAAAAAAAAAACATGGACGAATTGAGTACCTCCTTCTTTTGGGAAGTCGGTCAAAAAGACGTTGTTATCTCACATTTTTCAAGGGGAACAAGCGGGATGTATGATTTTAAAACTTGCGATAATGTTATCAAATGGAATTCATCTTGTCTGACGTCGTATGTCTAGACTGCCGTGACGGAGCACTTCGCGAGATAAGTACTTACGTTACTTTAGTTTTATTTTATACAAAATCTATTATATACAAAATCTTAATGTATTAAAGACTAGCTTTCGCCCGCGACTCCAAACAAAAGTGAGTAGCCTATGTGTTTTTCCAGACTATCCTCTACATCTATTCCAAATTTCATCGAAATCCGTTCAGCCGTTTAGGCTACAAACTAACAAACATCCATCCCATTCATCTAAACTTTCGCATTTATAAAACTTATTAGCAAAATAAAAAATGACTGAACTAGGAAGTGGTTTTAGGCAAATGGCTTCTTTAATGAAATAAAAAGAAAATATTGTAAGTGTAAATATTTGTGTCCGACTTTGTTCGTTCGACTTGAATGAATGCCAGTTGAATCACTTTGCAAATTCGCAAACAATTACAATGTAACCTGCTATCGCCAGCCTCGAGGCATTAATTCTTAAGAAAACTGTCGTAACTCCAAATTTATAATATTTTGTGGTTATACTTTTCGGCAGTAAGGCCATCATTATTAAATTATTAACAGCCTTATTATTTTCTTGACGTATTAACTTAACTTTCTCGTCAAAATGTATTGAGGATTTTGATAACAATGTCGCATTTAAGGACCACCGTCATCATCACGTCTGATCTGATGTCGTATAAAACAAAAAAAATGGGACCCACCTGCAAGCACTACCTCTCGGATAAAAAAGAATTTTCAAAATCGGTCTACCAGGGGCGGAGTCTAGCCGTAACACACATAAAAAAAAAAAAAAAAAAAAAAAAAAAAAAAAAAAAAAAAAAAAAAAAAAAAAAAAAAAAAAAAAAAAAAAAAAAAAAAAAAAAAAAAAAAAAAAAAAAAAAAAAAAAAAAAAAAAAAAAAAAAAAAAAAAAAAAAAAAAAAAAAAAAAAAAAAAAAAAAAAAAAAAAAAAAAAAAAAAAAAAAAAAAAAAAAAAAAAAAAAAAAAAAAAAAAAAAAAAAAAAAAAAAAAAAAAAAAAAAAAAAAAAAAAAAAAAAAAAAAAAAAAAAAAAAAAAAAAAAAAAAAAAAAAAAAAAAAAAAAAAAAAAAAAAAAAAAAAAAAAAAAAAAAAAAAAAAAAAAAAAAAAAAAAAAAAAAAAAAAAAAAAAAAAAAAAAAAAAAAAAAAAAAAAAAAAAAAAAAAAAAAAAAAAAAAAAAAAAAAAAAAAAAAAAAAAAAAAAAAAAAAAAAAAAAAAAAAAAAAAAAAAAAAAAAAAAAAAAAAAAAAAAAAAAAAAAAAAAAAAAAAAAAAAAAAAAAAAAAAAAAAAAAAAAAAAAAAAAAAAAAAAAAAAAAAAAAAAAAAAAAAAAAAAAAAAAAAAAAAAAAAAAAAAAAAAAAAAAAAAAAAAAAAAAAAAAAAAAAAAAAAAAAAAAAAAAAAAAAAAAAAAAAAAAAAAAAAAAAAAAAAAAAAAAAAAAAAAAAAAAAAAAAAAAAAAAAAAAAAAAAAAAAAAAAAAAAAAAAAAAAAAAAAAAAAAAAAAAAAAAAAAAAAAAAAAAAAAAAAAAAAAAAAAAAAAAAAAAAAAAAAAAAAAAAAAAAAAAAAAAAAAAAAAAAAAAAAAAAAAAAAAAAAAAAAAAAAAAAAAAAAAAAAAAAAAAAAAAAAAAAAAAAAAAAAAAAAAAAAAAAAAAAAAACTGATTTTTTTTTTTTCACGAGCTTCCGTTTGCAGACCTTGACCGCCACACGCCCCGTCACACCGCGGATATTGTCGGATTTTATTGCATACGGAATTTATATGAGAACGCGATAAAACACTTCCACAAACGAACACGGCAAACTTTTTTCCTTCTATTGCTTACAAGAACTTTAGTAATAAGTGTGGAAGAGGTGGATGCATGAAAGGTGACATGATCAAAAAGGACATTACCTGGAGGACGAATACCTGGTACGTCGACCTGTGTAGGATAGGGACGGGAGATGATGATTGGCTTTAAACAATTTAAAATTTTCATCTGTATCACATTACTTTGTTGATTATGCATTGAAGAATTAGCGGAATCCACATCTAACGATAACGTCTACTACTTTATCTATCAAAGTAATTGACAATAATTTTATCTTCTTAAAATCCAAATTAAACGACTCATATTGAAGGCCATTCGTGTTGAATATCTAATTGCAATTCAACTTCGGATCTTCCCGAACGTCTTATGCATAATACATCGTAACTCGATTGTTGCAATTATGACTTCTATTGCAATGTCACAAAGCTCAATGTACTTCGAGAGTTATATTCAGAGGAATTTCGTTGGATTACAACGGATGTGAGATTTCTCTCGTACATCGAAGGCAATGCGATCGGTTGCGTTGCGTCGGTGTTCGGTGCTCAGTACGCACTTCCACGACCGCAGCTGATTCACGACGCGTCTCGTAATTTGTCGGTTGCGGCTTGAATTTTCATCATGCGTTCTTTGGTTTCCTTTCGTAAACGCTATGTTGGTTTTTTATATTGTCTGTCACGTATAATCTTGATTTAATTGTAATTTCGAAGCCATTTCTGTTGGTGGTCTGACAGTTAAGTATTCCGGAACATTCCAAGTGGTGTAAATTTCACAATAGCAACTTGTATTCGGGCAGACGTGATTGACTATCAATGATTAGATCTTAGAATTTTTGAAACTTTGAGAGTGTACTGAGCACATAAAGTCATTCGTGGTCTTTTGTTTACTTCCCAGATTTTAATTTGAAACAAGTCATATGATATTAAATGTTTTTCGTAAGTAATCTTTAACAAATTAGCGTACAATCAAAGTAATCTCGCAGCAAGGTTAGTTGTCGGATGTGTTGATGCGGGTTTGATAAGTAAAGCGGCTAACGACCATTTAAACGTTTATAGTCAGATTATGTCGCAGTCGCAGATAACACGACCGAGAGCATTGAGCATTGCGGAAATATTGTTAAGACAGAGGACGTTGCGGTATATGACAATAATACTACGAAATCATGTAGGAATTACATAGATTGTGAGAGATATTTAACAGTCGGCGTTAAAATCCGACACTGCTGTAATTTGTGCTTAATATTATTAAAATTGTTCAATTTCAAGCGAGTGTTTGAGAAAATCAGTTTGTATCATAAGCAATAATATTGAAATGTGGATGAAAGCAAGTTTCATCGCAGAGAGCCCGATGCAGGAGAATTCACAATATCATTCTATTTCAGTGTTTTGCGCGCTGTTGATGCAATGGCTGCCAAGTTTTTTCAGCGTGCGCGATCTTAACTGAATCTGTGAATTAAACTTGCCTCTGACCTTCACAATGCAAAAACAATATTTTGCTCCCAATTTACTAACGTAAAGCCGACTTAGTTTAGACACAATTATATTTCATTTTGATTCTTCTGTAAATGATGTGCACAATTGACTGACCATCTGTTCAATTTAACTATAACATCTTCATGCATTCATACAGATAAAAATAATCAACGTATGGTGAATTATTAATAATTGTTCAATAATATATTCAAAAATTGGTTATGTAGATTGATATTCTTCATTATAATTTCGCAATCGGCAACGTAAATGTGAACGAAACAGCGTAGGTAGAGCAAGCACGCTTCTACATCCCAGCATCCTTGTGTCACATAGCAATGTGTTGATACTGCTGCACTCCGCAAACCTGTCTCTTGCCTAACGACAGACCATGACTTTATGATAATTTCACGTATTTTACGCGAAAACGAACAACAACCTTGACGGTAAAGATATCGTAAACATATCGCTAAGGTCTCGATGAATCAATGCATATATTAACAAATACCGGTTTTTAATACATTAAAATTGGGTTATTTGTATATTTTGTTCGGAATAAATAAACAATCAACGCTATTTAGAATTGAATCAATTTTATGAAGTCCAAACATAAGCTTTACTAATAATATAAAGTACAAACGATATAAAGCACAACAACGTTATTTAGCTGCTAAAAGTTAAACGACGAAATGAAATACAGATATTATAAATAGATCAAGCATGTTGTAATGGGGGCTATTTTAGACAAGCTAATGGAGTGTAGGCGATCGAAAATAACATTGCGAACGCCTGCCTTGCAGAACTGTGATCCCAGGATGCTAGGACTGAGTCGTGCCTCTGCACATTACAGAGAATTTTGTGGTATTTTATGTAAAATGTTCATAAACATAATGGGGGAAAAGAAATTGTTTATAAAATTAAACAGAATAGCGGTTTTTAAAGAACATGTTGCCTTTATGATAGAATTAGGTCAACTGAATTCCCTAAAATTAAACCAAAATGACCATTCCTCTAGACGTTTAAGTTAGAAAGTTGCACATGTGTTCCTCTTCTAATAAATTTCCAAATCTAAAGTCTGACTGTATTGTTGCAGGACGCCTAACATGCGTGCAAGTGCTGAACATAATGGTGCTGCTTGGCTTCATGCTGAACTACGCGCTGCGCGTCAACCTGACCATCGCCATCGTCGAGATGATCTACGACGAGTCCGACAACCACACCACAGTCGCACACCTCACCAACCTCACAGATCATGTCAATGTCACTCAGGTATATAACAAACAAGTCACTTCTACATAATAAGTCATTTTTTAACTACGTTTTTGAGTAATTCAGCGGCAGTTGTACTGAATTCTAAGAATTCAATTGTTAACCGATCATTGTGCATTACATTATAGAAAATAGCGATACTCGTTGAAACGTAATTTATTTTATACTTTGTCATTAGAATACAATGTAACAGAATACATTACTCACAACTGGTTCTTCAGTATCTTTTTCTTTACATGTTTCCGTATTTGCTGTTACAAATATACAAATTATGTGTTCTTAACTATTATGTTACTTTGAAAAGAATGCCCTAAGAATGGACATAACAACTTGTAGAAAGATAGACTTATATAAGTATTTTTTATTTAAGTAACGTCTTTTTTATTTAGATGGATAACAGTTAATTGATTTAATATCAAATTCCCATTTAATTGACAAGGAAAGGATTATATAAATCGGAGAATTCAATAAATTACATCACTGTATCGTCTTCCGATTACTAGTAACATTCCAGTAGGGGGCGAGAGGTCAGCCATGTTGATAGCAGATGATAGTTTGGTGCAAACTGCAAAGTGCGCAGATTGCGATCGACGGTGTTTTACACGTGATAGTCAGCAGTCAGTTAACTGCCAGTTAAATCTAGATTTGTAAAGTTAAAAGTAGATCAGAGTGGTAGACTTGTTTATGCTTGTAGATATCTGGAAATTATAGAACATATGAGAATTATTCGAATTGGTTAATTTCTTAACTGATTTTAAAGATTTTTCTTTTCGGATATTTCCAAAGTACACCGTCACCTTCCGTCTAATTGTCCGTATATCAATTAACTGCTTGCTATAAATAACTGCTCATATAATGATTAATGTGCGCGGTCGGTGGTCAATTAAGACATATTTCTGCGACGTATTTTGTTACAGATAGCTCGTATCAATTCCCTACGTATCGCTTGTTATCTGTATGATGTAATCGACAATCATTACATGACAGGTTGGACTATTTATGGACCTTCTTGTTCATGTGTTTTTGAAAGTTCTTGGTAAAGAATATTACTTGCTTGAAAGATTATTAGAACAACGATAGTAGAATGGAGAAAACTTTTACTCCACAACTTTTTAACATTGATGTATATGTAAGGTCGATACATCTGTAAATAAGTGTAATATGTTGTGCAGCATCCAGAGCACATAGAGCAGACACGTTACCACTGGGACATGAAGCAGAAGAACCACCTGTTAGGATGCTTCTTCTGGGGCTATGTCCTCACAGAGCTGCCGGGCGGCCGCCTCGCTGAGATTATCGGCGCCAGGTAATAATCTTCAATTTCCCCTCTATTTTTGTAAATGGAACCTATAAGTAAGAATTAAAATTCGTACAAACCCATGTTGTGCTGTAAAATTCCATAAAATTCACTTATGATTGATGTTTTACTATGACCACACTAAAAGTCAATTAGTCAATTACGCGTGTTCGTTGAGGAATCGGGAGGTCAAAATGGCGTCTCCGCAGAAGCTTCCAGAAACCGCTAATAGAAGGGTCGAAGTCAACGAGCGCACGGCTCCTTGTTCTACAGGCACAATTGGCTAACCGCTCTTACGTCATGCCTTAATTTAGAATTTTGGGTGCTATTTACGATGTTTAGATGACTATGTGCTTTGTATATGATAAACAAATTCTCAAATAAAATTCAAAGGAATCAAGTTTTGTAATAAAAAATAATAATTTTTAAATAGTAATAGTGTATAATATGATGTTTCCAAAGACCATTGGATTAAACCCCGTCAGAGTGTAATTGACTAATGATACTTTACGTAGGTATTAACTTGGTCGGAGATACAACGCTGGAGTTGCGTTATTATTATTTATCTGTGGGCAACCAGTGTGGGCGATGACAGCAACTGGTTGCTGACTAATATCTGAGCTAGCTTTGAATCTAGGACGATGCCATCAGGTTCAAATATACTGGACACGTGTTCGTCGTTTTTTACTGTAATTAATTGTAAAGTTTCCTTAATTGAATAGATATGTTATCTGAATAGCTAACGACAATTTAGATGATCGATGATGACTCTGTTAATGGCCGTCCTGGTAAAGTAGACACGGTTTTTTAAAAGCATTAACCAGTAAATATTTACTTATATATTGATATTATTGATGATACATAGATGAACAAATGCTTAGAGACTTATATTTATATTTGCGAAATATTGTGCCATAGAGCTGCTATCGACATTGCGGTGTGTACAAGCATGGCGTGAGTGCTATCATGCGAGAAATGGCCCGCGTCATTTTTTATGTTCGATGATGTGGGCGCTGATTACTGATACAGATTCCTGACGTGCCATTGCCAGCTGCTCTGCTCTCAATTGTTAACCAAACTGGAACTCTCATGTTATAAGAAAAAGCATTGAATGTTGTTATTGTAATATAGAAATAGTAAAATGGAAATTTTCATTAATGTACAATTATTAATTTTATCTATGAGCGAAAGATACATACAGCTGGTTAGCATTTAATTGACGATATCACATGGTAAGGTTGGGTTGTAATTGGCGTTTCTGTAAACAGGCGAGTGTTTGGGTACAGCACTCTCCTAGCCAGCTTTCTGACGTTGCTGTCCCCCGCGGCAGCGGCGGCGGGCTTCGGCTGGATAGTGGCGCTGCGGGTAGCCCTGGGCTTCTTCCTCGGCGTCACCTGGCCCGCTATACTGCCCATGGCCTCCAAGTGGATCCCGCCCATGGATAGATCTAAATTCATGTCAAATATGATGGGTGAGTTGTACACCTATTGTATTTACTAAACGTATTCCATTTGTAATGCCCGACATATTATCTCCTCATGTCGTCAAATACATTTTTATTAGCTTTATTATAGTGACTGCCGACCGAGAAATAATTCCATCATCCATTAGGCCCAATAAGTAAACAATCATGACGTTAGAAAGATAATTTAACGGATAAATAAGACGCAATACTATTATGAGTCCGGGTGTTATCTCTCAATGTGATTGTGGTGTGCGACGTCGAGTGGGCTCGTTCGGCTTATTTTTACAATGGTCGTTTTGCCGCGCGTCCGATGCAAGATGGCGTCGGAGGCGCGCGCGGGCGCGGCCGCTGACGTCACGGCGAGCGCGGCCTCTCATTGGCCCGCGCCGCACGACTGCGCGCGCTAACCTTGCGCAACGGTTGCCATGCGCGTGCACCGGCTACCGAGAAACGTGGTTTATTATTCGTTAGTCTCCCAATCTGTTACTTGATCGTGCAGTGTAGCTAATGAAACCCATTAATTTATTTACGTGTAGATCTACACGAGTTAAAATTACTGCGCACAATACTCAATGATTAAATACTCGCATGTTTTTTACATCCTAGTGCGATTATTAAAGAAAAAGATAAATGTGGATGATATTTCACATTCGCTTTAAACACTTATAAAAGTCGATAGTCACGTTTTTATAAAAGGTAATGACTATTAAGTTAGTGAGCAGAGGGGCGGGGGGCCTGTGCCCTGTGGCGGGAGCTTCGCCCGCGCGCAGGGTCACACTGGGACTGGGCCGTTATTCCGAAACCGCTCGTTATTCATTTTAATAGGTCACGGTTACTTTAATTTATCATTGCTAATGTTGCTGAATCGTGGCACAGTACGGTTAAATATAATTACGATATAAACTAGACGATTAGATGTTTATTTGTCCCTTAATTGTAACTCTTCGTAATTATGGTTGGATTATTAAGTGTAATTTCGACTTTTTTTAAGCTCTTTTGGCAATCAATGATTTCTTTTAAGTTTATTTCTAAGAATAATTTTAATTGCTTATTAAGTTTTAGAATATAAGACGTGTCAGATAATAGGACCTTGCGTCGCGCCGTGATAACATTTGCATACTTTACTGAAGGACGTATTTAGTACAAAGTGACGCATACGTTACTCATACACACTGACACGCTACTCTTAACCGTAGAACTCCATTGCAGTGATATTTGTATTATATATTGTTTTGTTAAATATAATAAAATAGGATCTCAACGTAATACAACGTACACTATTTGTATTCATTCATTTTTAATATCTGTAAAGTTTTTTTTTTTTTTAAATTATGACTTGTAATTCGGTTACCAATAAAATATTTGTATTTGTATTTGTATTTGTAATAGTTTTTAGAGCAGTTCATTTCTATGGTTACAAGCGCTCCTTGCTAAAGATCAAAACAATATTGGTATAACACTGCATTCTTGTAATTTCAGTTTCTGAGACTAATTATAAATAATTAGCAAATTAAAATTACAGATTTTTTCTGCTTATTCCAATTCTATTACTGGAATAATAAAAACTTAGAACGCTATTCATAATTCTTGTGCAAGGTTATAAATCGTAAAAGGCGCACTATTCAGACGAATTAATTAAATGCAATAAAAAAAGATGATTCTAACGACAAAAAATAATTTTAGACATATACTTGAACTTACTTGCAACAAAAACTTAGATGTGTATAAATTATCAATTGATTTCTCATTCGAGTCACGTTGCCGTTAATAATTGAAGATCGTGATGTTGTAATTACTACAGGTAACATACTGCTAGTTACATAACGACAATTTTAACAATGCCACAAAGATAAACAAATAGATAAACTGTTGTAGAATTGTCATCTCACATTTGTGGTATAAAATCTGTAGAGTATACAGTAAACAGAATGGCTTTTAACATTGATTACAGATCTTACTAATATCAATGCGAAAGTTTAGTTGGATGTTTGTTACCACATAACTCCAGAACCGCAGCCCGAATCTGGATAAAATTTGATATGAATGTAGATCATAGAAAGAACACATAGGCTACTAAATTTTTAATTCTGTGCGGTGGGGGCGCGGGCGAAAGTTAGTATACTCAATATGTACAGAACAGTCTTTTCCCCAATTTCATTCGCACGAAGTTATTCAGCATGTTTATTATCTTAAATATACAGTTAGTTCATTCAGTTTGGTGATTTTTACCGTAACGAATTCATTGAATCGATTTGTTGCGAGAAGACAGTCGGCGAGGATAATCGGTCATTTTAAATTGACAGGCTGAATTGAAAATTCTGCCACGGACAAACATAATTTTTAAAATAAAAACCTTTGTAATTGCTGCTTTAACTTGAATAAGAAAGTTAAATAAAGGATTGTCGGATTAACTCTGATTGTTCCTGTACATTCAAAGAATTAGATATTTAGAGCGTGCGCACACCTTTGACTAAACTATAGCACAACTGCTGTGCGATTGTCGATTGTTTTGCAGCCCATTCAAATGTTTAGTTGCACAACTAAAAATCGAGTATTGTACGCACTTCCCATATAAGCGATAGTTTAGTCAAAGGTGCGCGCGCGCTTTAAGAATGCGTAAGGGCAGCTGCATCCGAAAGAATTATGTATACGTTCAAGAATAAATGTGGAAGAAGCGAGAGATGTATCAACCAACCTCTCTAGGATACGAGCGTGAGTGAGGTTTCTATGAAAATTTGAAAATAAATCTGTTTTGAGTAGCACGTTGCCGAATATCCTGTGTTTACACGACACAGGTCGCAGAGCTATGAATTTGACACCGGTCGTGTCACTGTTGTTAGCGCCTGGCCGCATGAATCAATGTAAACGTTACTTTACATTGTTACAACAATGAATTGAAATAGGTGATAACATTTCTTACTATTTTTTATGTTATTTTAAACTCGTCACTTCCGTTGCCATTTTACTAGGCTTTGTTATTTTTCTTCAATATTAACTACTCAATGACGTTGAAGTCGTTATACAGGAATCGGGAAGGAAAATCTCTGCTTATCGGATTTATGTTGTGGTAGCACGTTGCCGAATATCCTGTGTTTACACGACACAGGTCGCAGAGCTATGAATTTGACACCGGTCGTGTCACTGTTGTTAGCGCCTGGCCGCATGAATCAATGTAAACGTTACTTTACATTGTTACAACAATGAAATGAAATAGGTGATAACATTTCTTACTATTTTTTATGTTATTTTAAACTCGTCACTTCCGTTGCCATTTTACTAGGATTTGTTATTTTTCTTCAATATTAACTACCTCAAATGATCGTGAAGCGTTATTACAGGAATCGGGAAGGAAAATCTCTGCTTATAGATGTATGTTTGAATGTTAGCAAGATACCTCAATTAACTTAAAGCTTGCTTGCAATCAGTGCAGATTTGTGTCAGCAATAAACCTCATTGCGAATACATCGTGTACGCGAGAACAGAGCCGAGCTTTGTAGTTGTAGAATAAGCTCTGATTGTTCCGACTTACGTCAGTTAGCTAGGATAGGGGACGCGGCCGACGTTTCTAGTACTTCAGATGCTTGTTATTTTGTAGTATGTTCACAAGGCGAATGTTTGAAAAGATTGTACAAATAAATTTAAAGTACCGCTTGAAGAATTCTAAACCAAACAGACTTTATTAAAATGAATTAGGGATGGATAGATAAGAATAAAATTATTGAATTGCGATGTTTTGTAATACGTAAGCTTGTGGTGATGTAATGTATACAACTACGAAAGCAGTTTGTTTTTATTATCAATTAAGAATCGTCCTATCAGCACGTGTTTTGTATTACGCAAGTCATTATGTTTCGTGTGGTGACGAGCGGGCAACACCCACTTTGCCACTTCCTTGTTAGATAATGATAAAAACTACATCACGCTTTGATACGATGAAAAGTAATTAAGTTAATTACGAATGTATTGTGACGAAAAAAATCCATAGAGATAAAAACAATAGAGTGGCTAAACTTAGGAGTATAGTTTTTATAACGCAATATAATTTTACCTTTGGACACGGAAAGTCCGAATTTCATAACGGTATTTTTTTTTAAATCATTTGCAAAATCTATGGGATAGCAATCGAGTACTTAATAAAGTCATGTCGATTTTTTTACTTTACTTCAGGTAATAGGTCAATTTTCATATATTTCTCGGCTATTAGTGAGCCCCTGCGGCGTGGTGGGCGATTTGCTTTCACTTTCGTCAGCGTAGCGGCCGGCTGCCGGCTGTCGACTGTCGGCCGACGGCGGGGTCCGCGTAGGAATTTGACGCGGGAGAAACGCCTCATTATCGAGTCTCGCATCTTACATATTCTGTCACAATAACATGCATACTCGCTAGATGTGACTTATACCAACTAAATAGGTAAAATACTAAGAGCAGGCGCACCTTTGACTAAACTATAGCAGAACTGCTGTGCGATTGTCGATTGTTTCGCAGCCCATTCAACTGTTTAGTTGCACAACTAAAAATCGAGTATTGTACGCACTTCCCATATAAGCGATAGTTTAGTCAAAGGTGCGCGCGCGCTTTAAGAATGCGTAAGGGCAGGTGCATCCGAAAGAATTATGTATACGTTCAAGAATAAATGTGGAAAAAGCGAGAGATGTATCAACCAACCTCTCTAGGTTACGAGCGTGAGTGAGGTTTCTATGAAAAATTGAAAATAAATCTGTTTTGAGTAGCACGTTGCCGAATATCCTGTGTTTACACGACACAGGTCGCAGAGCTATGAATTTGACACCGGTCGTGTCACTGTTGTTAGCGCCTGGCCGCATGAATCAATGTAAACGTTACTTTACATTGTTACAACAATGAAATTTGAAAATAAATCTGTTTTGAGTAGCACGTTGCCGAATATCCTGTGTTTACACGACACAGGTCGCAGAGCTAGGAATTTGACACCGGTCGTGTCACTGTTGTTAGCGCCTGGCCGCATGAATCAATGTAAACGTTACTTTACATTGTTACAACAATGAAATGAAATAGGTGATAACATTTCTTACTATTTTTTATGTTATTTTAAACTCGTCACTTCCGTTGCCATTTTACCAGGCTTTGTTATTTTTCTTCAATATTAACTACCTCAAATGACGTTAAAGTCGTTATTACAGGAATCGGGAAGGAAAATCTCTGCTTATCGATTTATGTTTGAATGTTAGCAAGATACCTCAACCTTAATGTGCCCATTGCCCTTCTCCTTGCGCCGACGACCATCTAGGTCTAGGCATTTTCGAGGAAAACGCATACATGTCATTAAGATTTAATTCGCAAATGTCGCCTTGACCGCCATCGATGGCCTTTACCCGCCCGGGGTTTTCCGATCACAACCTGTTCCTTGATTTCTCTTATTTGATTGCCATTTTAATAATGGTTTCTAATGCGTCACCGTTGAAATAAATATAGATAAAAAATGTATACAGATTTAGGATAATTTTATGGGCAGCCTTATATCAAGGTCCTTAGGTCATATCAAGACATTTTCCGCAATCATGGATAAACAAGGAATATATTCTTGCAGCCTCATCTCTGGGTGCTGCGATCACGATGCCGGTGTGCGGCTTCCTTATCGCGCATTTTGGATGGGAATCTGCTTTTTACTTCACCGGTGAGTCCCTTCAATTTTCTAGTTTAGATTACTATAAAATCCCTTTATTCGACATAATACTGATGCGGTGTATTGCTGGGGCAGGTATAATCGGTGTGATGTGGTCTGTGGCGTGGTTCGCGGTGGTATACGACTCGCCGGCGCAGCATCCGCGCATCTCTGAAGCAGAGCGCAACTACCTCCTCAAAGCCCTGCCACAGGATAACAATACTAAGGGGGTGAGTCCATATAACGTTTTAACACTGAAGAAAATAAAAGTTCACTACAAACTAGACTAGACAAACTTTTATTTAATCATACTAATATAATATTATAAATGCGAAAGTTCAGATGGGTGGATGTTTATTAGTGTTTGTAGCCTAAACGGCTGAAATGCTGGAAGAATTTGGTATTTGGTATAATTTGGAAGAATACACAGGCTATTTTTTTCTTTAATTCCTAGTTTAAAGCTAATAGTACATATTTATGTCAGTTTGATAGTTGACAATAAAATAGGTTTTAGTATTGATGAACATAAAACCGCTTTCAGTGTGCCACTGTACAGTTGGACCGGTAAAGTTTTCTCTATTGAAATTGACGTCGTAAAGTTAACTGTGGAGTGGGTGAGAGCGTGGGCGTGGGCGCCAAGGATCAGGCTGTATTAGGAGCCGTTTAGTAATAGAACGACGCGAGGTTAGCTTTCTCTATGAACCAATTAAACATTTTACATTTGCTATAAACTTTTGTAGTATAATATAAACATACTTTCACTAGTTTTACTATTACTGCGTTTGTCCTAATATCAATAGTTTTGTGTTCCTACTAAGTTAGAAATACAAATTTTCACTTGGAGATGCTTCCAATGTTAACCCAGTGAAAGGGACAATTGTGATGCAACTTGGCACTCTTACATCACGACGCGTCTACAGATCTAAGCTCAGTGTTGAATGTCACATTGACGTTGCCCAATGCCTGTTTGTCAACGACGCTGGAGTTACTCTTTAGTGGTCTGATGCTACTTTGTTGCGACAACTTATCTAATTGACCTGTCTCTACAAAATAATTGGATAGTTCAAAAAGAGATTTAGGCTACGTAAAGTGTTAAGAATTTTAAAGGTTCCGATAGTTTTCCTGTAGAGGCGAGCACGAAACATTTATTCAACGCGACTGATTGAAGGCATCTCTGACATCCTTGTAATTTTGTTGTGGACAAAGTTATTTTGAATTTTCTTGTTTACAAGCATTGCATATTGTGTGCAGCACATGCCTGTCCCCTGGCGCGCCATGCTGTGCTCCGCGCCGGTGTGGGCCATCATCATCACGCACGGCGCCTCCGTGTTCGGCTACTTCACCGTCGTCAACCAGCTGCCCTCCTACATCGAGAGCATCCTGCACTTCAATATCAAACACGTAAGTCACTTTGTTATATACTGATTTGTGTTATTCCAGGTAACAAATATCCATACATTTCCCCATACTTTCGCATTTAAAATGTTAGATATCGATCTGTGTTTGACAAGAAAATTCCATTGATGGATTTTATCTATCTATACGTATAATAAAATTGGACTGTCTGTTTGTGTTATCAAAAGGAAAATTCCAGATTTCGGGAATATGATGTATTTGCTTTGCTGATAACGAAAATAGCATTTAAAAATTTTTTGTCTGTCTGTCCACAAGCCGCGATTGTTCAGGGTAATCTCTGAAACAGCTGGGCATTTCGACCGGACTTTCGCTGAAGGATAGCTGACATAGACGGGCATATTATAGGCTACTTTTTATCTTAATATTGCGTGGGCGAAATCGCGGGCAACGTATAGTTTGTAATAATATTGATACGATCATTTATTTCTGTTAGGTATAGGGAGTAATGATACGACCGCTAGCTTAGTGCAGACTGGTTTATTGACATTCGTGTCACACTGACAGCTGGCGCAGCAGCCGTTCTTTAACGCGCATAGAATATGCGTCTACATATACAACATCCCTCCCCCATAGATGATGATACACACATTATTAACTACAACTTATAAACTAACAACATCAACAACACAAACATTAAACAATACAGGAACATTTCTTAAAACTACTTAACACTACAGAAATTGGTAAAAACATAATGAACTCAGCTTTCCTCATCCAATGGCACAGGGCGCCTAACCCCTCTAGTCAGGGTGACATTGGGATGATTCAGAGGCGGCGTGGCCGGAGGCGAGCATGCCTCTTCACCCTCCCCCTGAACCTCACCCCCGACAGCAATGTCCTGTGCGACACCTGGCTGCTGAGAGGAAGTCTGCGCTACAGGGCTACCGACGTCTACATCTTCTACGATGTCGTAGTCCCAACTATTTGGATTATTTGTCTTACATAACATTAATTGATTTTTATGCTTTTTGACACTACACAGAGAGGTATTGTCTTGTACTAAATACAATACCTTCTCCAGTCTCTGTACTATTGTTCCCTTTAGCCACGTAAATTTGCTATTATTACCTACAACTCTTTTGTACAAAACCTGGTCGCCCGGGGAAAAAAAACGTAAATTTTTTCCACCGTGCGCTTTTACTTGCAAGCGCTGTTTCGTTTTAACAATATCTGCGAGGCCGGCGAACGACGACGGCGGTGTTCTGGGACTCATTAAGTCCAACCGCGACCTGAGCTTCCGTCCGAACACCAGCTCAGCCGGAGAGAAACCCGTGGTGGAGTGTACAGAGTTACGGTAATCGAACAAAAATTTTAATAACCTTAGTTTTGTTTCTTTGGCCGTAAGGCTACTTAATACACTACTTTTAATGCCCCTTTTTACCACTTTAACTAAACTCTCAGCCTGGCCATTGCTAGCGGGATGATACGCCGGCGACGTCAGGTGCGTAATACCATTACTTACACAGAAGCTCGAAAATTCTTGTGAAGCAAATGAGGTTCCGTTGTCGCTGACAATCGTTTTGGTAATCCGAACCGCGCGATATATTCGTGTAACCGTTCGATCACCGCATTAGAACTCGTGCTGGTGTTCATATCGCATACCTCAACCCATTTTGTATACGCGTCTACCACCACGAGGTATGTACGCCCATTTAGGGGACCCAGAAAATCAATGTGTACCCGGTAGAATGGTCGGGGAGGAAATTCCCAAGGCGACATTTTTAGCCCTTGGTGGTGACGGCCTTAACTGGTTACACACCTCACACATCCCTATTAATTTTTCTATTGCGTCATCGACGCCCGGGAACCAAAATCTCGCCCTAGCTTCGGCCTTGGTCTTTACAATGCCTAAATGAGAAGAATGCAACTCGCTCAGTACTCGACTGCGTAACGCACTAGGAATGACGACTTTATGTCCTCTCATTAGACAGCCGTTTTCGGCCGATAGCTGGTTACGACACAAAAAAAATGGCTTTAATTTTAAATCAGCTACTTTATTAGGCCAGCCGTTTAAAACATAATTAACGACGCGGCACAATATTACGTCTTTAGATGTTTCGTGGCGCAGTTCGTTAACTGTTATCGGCAGCGTTCCGTCCACCACGAAACAAACATACGCGGCCCTGTCGCATAGCGCCGCGGCGGCGTCTGCGCACGACGCACGCCCCGCCTCCGCGGCCCCGCGCCGCGCTCGCTCACCCCCACCAGGCTCGCGCGCGACAAATAATCCGCATTATTATCTGCGCTGCGAACATATTCTATATTAAAATTGTAAGCGCTAAGAAACAATGCGTACCGTTGCAGCCTATTAGCCGATACCTCAGGAATGCCTTTATGTGGGCCAAATATTGTAATTAGTGGCTTATGATCAGTTCGTAAGACAAACGGGTCCGATCGACCGTACAAATACTGATGGAAACGGCGTACTCCGAAAATGATCGCCGTCGCTTCTTTTTGAATTTGCGAGTAGCGTTTCTCCGCTGGCGTGAGCGTGCGCGCCGCGTACGAGACCGGCCGCTCCGTGTCATCCCCTTCTACTTGCGATAATATCGCCCCAAGACCGGTCGGGGATGCATCTACTGTCAAAATGAGTTTAGCCTTTTGATCAAAGTGAGCCAGTACCGAATCCGATGCTAAACATTTTTTATAGAAAGGAACGCGTCTGAATGAACCTTGCCCCATTCCCATTTGCTATTTTTTTTCAATAGTTCGTACAAGGGACTTAAGATAGTGGACGCGCCCGGTACAAAATTTCTATAATAGTTAGCAAGACCTAAAAACGACTGAAGTTGACCTACGTTAGTCGGCCTAGGTGCATCCATTATTGCCTTAACCTTTTCCGGCGATTTCTTTAAGCCATGCCTGTTAATCACATAACCCAGGTAACTAATTTCGTTTTGAAAAAATTCGCACTTTTCTTTTTGTAAAGTAAGTCCGGCTTCCTCGAGCCTCTGTAAAACAGCACCTAGGCGACTCAAATGTTCCTCCCTATTCCGACCGGTAACGAGTATGTCGTCGAGAAGACACAACACTCCGTCCAAGCCCGACAACACGGTCTCCATGGCGCGCTGGAAGATTGCCGGGGCCGATGCCAGACCGAAAACGAGCCGCGTATACTGGTACAGCCCCCGGTGCGTGTTTATGCACGTCAACTTCTGCGACTCCTCGTCGAGACAAAGTTGGTTGTACGCGCTCGACAAATCTAACTTGGTAAACTGTTCGCCGCCGTGTAACTTCGAAAACAGTTCGTTTACCGTGGGCAAGGGATATTGCTCGACGACGAGTTGTTTGTTTATCGTCACGGCGTAGTCGGCACATATCCTAACGGAACCGTTTCGCTTAAGGACCGGCACGATGGGAGACGCGTAATCTGAGTGATCTATAGGTCTTAGGATCCCTAAATCGACTAACCTATCAATCTCTTGGGTAACCTTTTCACGAAGAGCGAAAGCTATAGGCCGGGCTTTAAGGAATATCGGTTTTGAATTTTCTTTTAAAACAATTTAATTTGATATTTTTTAAATGTTCCTAACGTCTCGGAAAATGTCTTTGCATACTGAGCCTGGAGTTGTTCTACTGAAATAGATGACTTACAAAATTTAACGGGTGCAAGTTCCAGATTGAATTTTGAAATAAAATCCCTACCGAGTAGTGCCGGGCCCCTGCCGCGTACTACATACACGTCTATGGCGCGGGTGACCCCCCCATATGAAATCTGCGACTGAGACATAACCCCCAAACAATGTATCTTTTCGCCTGTATAACCCAACAATTTTTTTTTCGAAGGAGATAAAGATATCTTATTGTAATGCCGTCTATAGCCAATTTCCGAAATAACTGTCACGGCCGAGCCGCTGTCGATTTCGAATTTTAAACTAACACCATTTAACTCAATATACTCCACCATAGGTTCCCCGGTAAAAGATCGGATATGATACAACTCACCGTCGTCGCTCTCGTCCGTCTCGGCTGACACCACCAGGTTCACTTTCTTACCGTCAAAGTTACCACATGAAGAAAACTTCACCTTTTCACTACTTATTACACCGGCACTTTGCTTGCAATGTTGTCCGATATTAACTGAAGCGTCCGTGGGCGCAATGGCGCCGACGCTGGTCGCGGCCGCTGCGCAGGCGGCTATCGCCCGCGCGCACTGGATGTTCTCACCCAGCCCCCCCGCCGTAGACAAGGGCAGGCTGGCCAGATCCTTGCCATATATCTCCTCCTTTTCGATGCCCGGCAACATTCCCATAACGAAGCGGTCCCTTACGGCTTCCTCCAAGTTACTGAAGCCACAGTTAGCCGTCAGCCCTCGCAGTCGCGCCGCCCATTGCGTGTGCGACTCTGCAGGTTGTTGTACCGCTGCGTAAAACTTATGCCGCGCGCTGAACCCGATGTGCCTCGGAGTAAAATGCGCGTCGAGGAGAGTCAGGATGTCTTCATAGGGTAAATCTTGCACCTCCTTTGGCAACGCCAAATCAGTTGCCAACTTGTATGTACCCTCGCTGAGCGCACTAAGCAGTAAGGCGCGTCGCTTCACTCCCGCCGCATCAGATACGTGATTTATATTGTTTGCAATAAACCACAACGTTATGCGACTTTTGTACACTTTCCATGATTGTACATTATGATCGAAAGACGATAAAACACCGAAATACGACACTGCCATTTTTAATTCGCATTAAGAGGGTATTTCGAATCCTCGTCGCCACTGTTAGGTATAGGGAGTAATGATACGACCGCTAGCTTAGTGCAGACTGGTTTATTGACATTCGTGTCACACTGACAGCTGGCGCAGCAGCCGTTCTTTAACACGCATAGAATATGCGTCTACATATACAACAATTTCAAATTATAATCTTTTATCAAAACAATGATTGATGTGATTTCAATCATTATTTTTAGATTTCTTCAAGTGTTTTTATATCTTGGTAGAAGTTGTCAGGATCCTTTGATAAAAATCGATTGGAAATATCCACATCTGTTTATGTTAACCAAATCATATAATTTTAAATATTTATATCTATTTCGATTGTTCCTTAACATTAACATTTATAGCGAATATGTTTAATTTCGTTATGAAAGGAAGCGGATCTCATAACATCCTGATATATCTTGTCATGGGAAAGTTATATTGTTGAAGCGCTTTCGTATTTTTCATTTACCATCATCATGGCATCCAAAGGAACGTATTATCGAGCGCACAATTTAAATAAATCATAATAAATGAATCAAACAAGCAATTTATTGCCACAATTATTGAAATACTAGCTGTTCCCGTGCGGCTTCATCCGCATGAAATTATAAAAACTTTATTTATTGTTTAAATTTATCAAATTATCAATTGCAAATGTTAAAATTACCGTTCCCATAATAAACTTGCTTCCTTAATGTTGGCTGCTTGCAGTTTATGGTCCCTTCCCACATGAATGATGTTTTTCTATTTCTCTATTTACCCCTTAATTTAATAGCGTGAAAATATATAGCGTAAAGCGTGTCGTAAGTGTAGGGTTTTTTATTAAAAAAGAATTATTCAAAAATATGCTGTGATTGCTGACATCCTACGCAACGAAGTAGTGTGTGTTTACGCTTTATTATATTAGTATATATAGTATAGATATAGATAACTTCATTTCTAAGAACTGAAGTTAGTTTTCTATTCATTAAAAGTAATAAATACTCTAGTAGCTTTTGTATAGGAATATTATTTGTATTCATTACTTATAAGTGATGGGTACTTCCTGCATACTAATCACTTATGATAAGTATAACCTCTTTGGCAATACATTGGTGGAAAATTATAGTCCAGATAACAATATATGGCGTAATCATGTGTCAAGTTATCTGTGTGTTTTTACGTCTTTGGAGCTAGGCAGAGGGAAGCGATTAACAAATTTTAATAACCCAGGTTTAAACCGCCTAAACTATTTATTCACAGAAAAATTTATTACAGAAACCTGAATCACAGCTAAGGAAAAACAATAGGAATATTTTTTGTAACTAATAAAATTAAAACGCAATGGTTACTTATAAAATCTTACTAACGATAAAGTGATTCTGTCTGTGTAGGGATTCCATAAGTTGTAGACGAAAAGCCGGACAAAATTATTAAGGACATACTAATAATTTGAAGTAGTTATCTATAAGTTCTATTAACAATGTAGACCTATGTATTTGTATCCTTTTTATGTATTTGTGATTTATTACATTTAAAAACTTTTACCGATTCACGCGCTACTTCAAACAATTCTCATTCTATATTTACTAAACATGCAAAAATGTAGACGTGCCTTATCTTAGCTTGATAATTACAAAATATGTTTTTGAAAAAGAACAATATGTTTAGTGTAAGTGATATGATTTAAACATAGCCGGCTCTGTATACACTCCCGTATGTATGTATGTACACGTGGCGGCTCGTGTGCCGCGGTCGATACATTGTAGTCGCATTGCTTACACGTGTAACATTGTTGTTAATAACTAACATTTTCCCTGAAGATACCTTCTAGAAAAATAAACGTGACTCACACCTCCTTTTAATACATACAAGATTTTTTAAAGTAGACAACACGTTTATGACACGAATTAACGGAAGTTTAGTTTTGTTTGAGACGGCAATGTAGACAACGAGTTTAGCTGGTTTGTTTGCTGCTTTAAATTATTCAAACACTAATTAAAGTTAAAAACCACATTATTATGTAATATTGAATAAATAATTCTCGTTTTCAATGGGATTTCAATTTGAGAAAGACAGCTACCGTTATACTGATTAACATAAATGTACTGAATACCGCTTTAAAGTGTTTCATGAATTGATTTGAATTTGTTTATAGACATATTTTTATTTGACATTTAGTATTACTTCACGAAATTATAAAACGGATAACACTTAATTTTTACTCGGGAAATATTAAACTGATAAAAAACGATAGCGTCAAATATAATTTACTATGTAGTCTAGAATTTGAATTCTAGTGAAATTAAAAAAATATTATTGATACCAACAGCTTTCTAAAGCACTAAAGCCTGTTTTCTTTACAAATGTAGTGGTTTGAATTTTTTTACTCGATTTTAAAAAGTCTTAAAACGTGTTGTTCTGTGGTATTATATTCAAGACTATCGGTCGTTGGTATTTTGATATAATTTAGCCTGACTTCTCTACGAGCTGCAAAGGACAAACAAGCATCACGCAAGGCTCCTGGGCGATTGCATCAGCCGTTCAGTGGACAGCCTTTGATAATATACAAATAACATAAATTCCGCACCGCAAATATCGCACTAAAATGGAAATCAATGTCAGGTCCTTGGCTTTATTGAAATCTACGAAAACTCTGTATTTGAATGCCTATAATTTCACATTTTAAGTTTACAGCTTGGAATTCAAAAAGTGAAAAACTGGACAACATAAAACACAAAAAAGTACTAATACAGTGATAAGATTATTGAAAATCAATTGAAATCAAATGTTATTATAAAAAAAATGTTATCCAGAATCTATCTATTTGTCAATTTAGTTATATCTATCTAATAAGTAATTATTCTGACAGTTTAGCTGACTAGTCGAACTGTTTATTTAAATAATGACATAAAGTGTTGAGTAATGAGCACTCGGTCAAAACTTTATGCTATTATTTAAATAAAAAAATATGTAATTATTGTGATTTGTTGCGGTGTTGGTAGTGAAACAATAGGATAACGTCATTAACTTGAATCAGGATTGTCCTAAACAAATGTACCGCACGGTGACCGTAGCTTTCGGTGTGAACGCACTATTTAACGCGATGCAATTATTCGTAAGTTAAAGCATTTGTTCAGTGTCTAGTTTTTTAATGTTGTTTTTGTCATAAAAACAAAAAAAAATATTGTTGATACCAACAGCTTTCTAAAGCACTAAAGCCTGTTTTCTTTACAAATGTAGTGGTTTTAATTTTTTTACTCGATTTTAAAAAGTCTTAAAACGTGTTGTTCTGTGGTATTATATTCAAGACTATCGGTCGTTGGTATTTTGATATAATTTAGCCTGACTTCTCTACGAGCTGCAAAGGACAAACAAGCATCACGCAAGGCTCCTGGGCGATTGCATCAGCCGTTCAGTGGACAGCCTTTGATAATATACAAATAACATAAATTCCGCACCGCAAATATCGCACTAAAATGGAAATCAATGTCAGGTCCTTGGCTTTATTGAAATCTACGAAAACTCTGTATTTGAATGCCTATAATTTCACATTTTAAGTTTACAGCTTGGAATTCAAAAAGTGAAAAACTGGACAACATAAAACACAAAAAAGTACTAATACAGTGATAAGATTATTGAAAATCAATTGAAATCAAATGTTATTATAAAAAAAATGTTATCCAGCATCTATCTATTTGTCAATTTAGTTATATCTATCTAATAAGTAATTATTCTGACAGTTTAGCTGACTAGTCGAACTGTTTATTTAAATAATGACATAAAGTGTTGAGTAATGAGCACTCGGTCAAAACTTTATGCTGTTATTAAATAAAAAAATGCAATTAATATTATTTGTTGCGGTGTTGGTAGTGAAACAATAGGATAACGTCATTAACTTGAATCAGGATTGTCCTAAACAAATGTACCGCACGGTAACCGTAGCTTTCGGTGTGAACGCACTATTTAACGCGATGCAATTATTCGTAAGTTAAAGCATTTGTTCAATGTCTAGTTTTTTAATGTTGTTGTTTTTATCATAACAACAAAAAATATTTAATATTTTTTCGAGTCAAAATTGCGTGATTGTTATTTTTTATTTAATTTGCTTTTTAAATATATCATTTATATTAATAAATTAAATCTATGTAATATATTTAATGAATTAAAAAATGCAAATCTTTCACAATTCGTATCAACAAAATAAAAAAAAAGTTGAATGTTCGCGTTAATATAAAACCAGTTAGCATTCAGGATAATCGTACTGAATGACCTTAATTAATTCTATTGTGGAAACAAAACATCAAAAACTAGTTTTACTTCAATTATCAATATGAGACTTTGAACAATTTTAAGGAAGAATATTTAAAAAATCCCGTAACAAAAATGCAAAGAAAGTTAATTTTATATCCGAGTTGAGTCTCTTCTAAATATTATTTTGTGTGTAAGTTTAACCCAAAACAAAAAAAATATCTCACGTATGAATGCGGGGAATAACACAAAAGTGGAAATACCGCAGAAGTCATTTACATAACTAAAAGTTGTTTTGCTTCTATGGTTTAATTATATCTGAAGCAAAAAATATCTGCTAGGACGTAAACAAGACTTCTAAATATAGCTGTGAACCTAGTACTAGAGCTAGGGCTTATAGGACATTTGCCCACAGCAAAATTGTAGTGCTAGTTTCACACAAGGGTACCATAGTACGGAAGAGATGGCGATACTCATTGTTTGAACGGACATATTGTCCAAACGGAACTGTTCTGTCTCGGTGATTGGCATACAAACACTAGCCATACTGTCCTATCCTAAAGAAGCTTCACTGTGCTGTCCTGCCGTCGCCGCCATGTGAAACTGGCATTAACATCGCCGGACATTCCGGAGCTCGGCGCCGTCGCCTTACTAATTATAGAATTCAATAAAAACCCACGCTAACCGCAACCTCTTTACGATAGAATAACTCGACAATAAAAAAAAAACTGCAGTTAGTATTTTATAATAAAAATAGCAACATCCTGTATAAGGTCTGTAACACAACGCTGAAATTAATAGTATCTTAAGCTTTCGTATTAAATTATCTTAAAAAGCATTCACGAGGAACAATGGTTTTATTATTTAGATCTTTAATGGAAAAAAATATCCTGGGGTGGTGTAAGGGATTTATCATTCACCTGGGAATATTGTGCTTTTAACATAGGGGGTTTCATTATATTCAAAACGTATTGTGTCGATTTCACATATATGTTTTATTTTTCAAAACATATGTCCTCTTGCGCAAGCTTATATCTGCCCTATAGTTGTTCTGTTGCATGTAATGTCACATCCTGTGCGATTATTGGATATTTCCTTCATCAGTAACCAGTCAATGTAATATTAAAGTGGTATGATCTGGTATCCATTGTACATTACGTATGAGATAATGGTTCATTACGATATGCTGGTTTACGTCAAGCAAAATGTAGCTAAAACATATAAGGGAGTAGTTGTACAAAATAGAAACAGCACTGCAAGACGAAAAAATTATAGCTTTTAAAATATCTTGCTTCTATTTTTTAAGATTCACAGTTTGATTATCAGCCAGTTTATCGGGACATTAGTTTAAAAGCAGGACAATGTCCCTTTCGCCCTACATGGCTATGATAAAGGAAAATAATTACCATGCATATATTATGAGATCTGTATGCGAGATCAAGTATTCTGTCGTCTGGTCAATGTCAAATAGATGTGTATAATTTATATCTCTATTCATCAACATTTTCGCTTGATTTAAAAATAATCACGTTTCATAAAAAAACAGTAAAAACAGGCAAAGATCATTTGTACAAAAATTAAATCAATATAAATAACTATTACAGGAAACAAAATAATTTCAAGTGTAACCAATGAAATGTTATAACATTGAGATATCTGGAAGGTCGTGTCTATTATTTATAATCTGGAGAATCGCCAAATACATTAGACACGGCGCAGGAAGCATCGCTGGAACTAAATAAATACAATTTGAAGTTTCCTTGTAAATTATTCGTCGATTACATAAACGTTAAACATACTACAAAGCGATAAAATCAAACGCAATATTATTATACACTAACTAAAGTTTACATTATGTGGAAGGAAAAAGGATGTACGTCAAAATATATTTACTCAATATGTTAGAGTTTTGCTCACAACCAAATATTTTCCAATAATTTGGTAGAAATCGTGTCACAACACTATTTATTCATGTTTGCATTTCCTCTTTTGGATAGTGTAAAATATTTCGAGATATTTGCTCTTCCGTCTTTTATATTATATAAAAAGGCGAATTAGTTTCTACAGTTTCGATAGATATTTTGAAACTCAATTCATATTACCAGATGTGTATTGAAGTCGGATAATTAAAAAGTTAACTTTTGTCTACATTAATAAGAAATGCAAGCAAGTGTACGCAGTGTGGGGGCAATGACATACTGTATATTAACACGGGATTAATCAACTCTCCTAATTCGTATGCGCGTCCTTTTCACCCACAAGTGTGGGTCACTTGTGGCACACTGCGAGCCGCCAGGCCCCGTCGCGAGGTGATTCATGGCATCAAACTGTACCGTTGCAGTGAATGTCCTTTGCCAACCAAGTACTATGCGCAAAAAAAGTACTTATTCACGTTTTTATTTTTACTGATGTTATAACTGAACTATAGTTTTTTTACAACGTAGTTGTGCGTGTAACCTAAGACGTAGTTTATCTTCCGGAACAAGGAAGCGGGTGTCGCACGCTTTGCGGACATATCTAATGTTACTGCTAATAATTGTAATTATAGACATTTCCTTATCCGCCTATAACTGTAGTATAGACTATAAAATATTGGATAAAACGTTTAGCAGCGAACAACTTTATTTTAGCTGAGGTCAACTACTAAACAGAAATAGACGCTTTTGTTATGCAGTGTACGATAGGGTCTCGATACTGAGAAGCATTTATATTACGGGTTCGTTCGTGTGGTCGGTGCACGGCGGCGGGCCCGGCCCCCGGCGCCAGCCGCCAGCCGCCAGCCGTCAGCCCTGCACTGACTCACGCTCCACTGAACTCCCTTCAACCCCCACACACAATGCTAAGAGGATTTAATGTATACAGGATAAGGGTTAGGGGTGTTTCTCAATTAAAAAAAAACCTTTTTCCCCAAGCCCCGAGACGTTTTTATACTCATTTAAAATAGACATAAGCCGATGAAAAAATGTCTATCAGCTTAAATATTTAAGTGTGTTTTTCAATGTTGCGTAAGAAGTATAGAATTCACAATAATCGTTTGAAAAGTGTAGCATATTGAAAATGAAAATGAAAATGAAAATGAAAATGAAAATGAAAATGAAAATGAAAATGAAAATGAAAATGAAAATGAAAATGAAAATGAAAATGAAAATGAAAATGAAAATGAAAATGAAAATGAAAATGAAAATGAAAATGAAAATGAAAATGAAAATGAAAATGAAAATGAAAATGAAAATGAAAATGAAAATGAAAATGAAAATGAAAATGAAAATGAAAATGAAAATGAAAATGAAAATGAAAATGAAAATGAAAATGAAAATGAAAATGAAAATGAAAATGAAAATGAAAATGAAAATGAAAATGAAAATGAAAATGAAAATGAAAATGAAAATGAAAATGAAAATGAAAATGAAAATGAAAATGAAAATGAAAATGAAAATGAAAATGAAAATGAAAATGAAAATGAAAATGAAAATGAAAATGAAAATGAAAATGAAAATGAAAATGAAAATGAAAATGAAAATGAAAATGAAAATGAAAATGAAAATGAAAATGAAAATGAAAATGAAAATGAAAATGAAAATGAAAATGAAAATGAAAATGAAAATGAAAATGAAAATGAAAATGAAAATGAAAATGAAAATGAAAATGAAAATGAAAATGAAAATGAAAATGAAAATGAAAATGAAAATGAAAATGAAAATGAAAATGAAAATGAAAATGAAAATGAAAATGAAAATGAAAATGAAAATGAAAATGAAAATGAAAATGAAAATGAAAATGAAAATGAAAATGAAAATGAAAATGAAAATGAAAATGAAAATGAAAATGAAAATGAAAATGAAAATGAAAATGAAAATGAAAATGAAAATGAAAATGAAAATGAAAATGAAAATGAAAATGAAAATGAAAATGAAAATGAAAATGAAAATGAAAATGAAAATGAAAATGAAAATGAAAATGAAAATGAAAATGAAAATGAAAATGAAAATGAAAATGAAAATGAAAATGAAAATGAAAATGAAAATGAAAATGAAAATGAAAATGAAAATGAAAATGAAAATGAAAATGAAAATGAAAATGAAAATGAAAATGAAAATGAAAATGAAAATGAAAATGAAAATGAAAATGAAAATGAAAATGAAAATGAAAATGAAAATGAAAATGAAAATGAAAATGAAAATGAAAATGAAAATGAAAATGAAAATGAAAATGAAAATGAAAATGAAAATGAAAATGAAAATGAAAATGAAAATGAAAATGAAAATGAAAATGAAAATGAAAATGAAAATGAAAATGAAAATGAAAATGAAAATGAAAATGAAAATGAAAATGAAAATGAAAATGAAAATGAAAATGAAAATGAAAATGAAAATGAAAATGAAAATGAAAATGAAAATGAAAATGAAAATGAAAATGAAAATGAAAATGAAAATGAAAATGAAAATGAAAATGAAAATGAAAATGAAAATGAAAATGAAAATGAAAATGAAAATGAAAATGAAAATGAAAATGAAAATGAAAATGAAAATGAAAATGAAAATGAAAATGAAAATGAAAATGAAAATGAAAATGAAAATGAAAATGAAAATGAAAATGAAAATGAAAATGAAAATGAAAATGAAAATGAAAATGAAAATGAAAATGAAAATGAAAATGAAAATGAAAATGAAAATGAAAATGAAAATGAAAATGAAAATGAAAATGAAAATGAAAATGAAAATGAAAATGAAAATGAAAATGAAAATGAAAATGAAAATGAAAATGAAAATGAAAATGAAAATGAAAATGAAAATGAAAATGAAAATGAAAATGAAAATGAAAATGAAAATGAAAATGAAAATGAAAATGAAAATGAAAATGAAAATGAAAATGAAAATGAAAATGAAAATGAAAATGAAAATGAAAATGAAAATGAAAATGAAAATGAAAATGAAAATGAAAATGAAAATGAAAATGAAAATGAAAATGAAAATGAAAATGAAAATGAAAATGAAAATGAAAATGAAAATGAAAATGAAAATGAAAATGAAAATGAAAATGAAAATGAAAATGAAAATGAAAATGAAAATGAAAATGAAAATGAAAATGAAAATGAAAATGAAAATGAAAATGAAAATGAAAATGAAAATGAAAATGAAAATGAAAATGAAAATGAAAATGAAAATGAAAATGAAAATGAAAATGAAAATGAAAATGAAAATGAAAATGAAAATGAAAATGAAAATGAAAATGAAAATGAAAATGAAAATGAAAATGAAAATGAAAATGAAAATGAAAATGAAAATGAAAATGAAAATGAAAATGAAAATGAAAATGAAAATGAAAATGAAAATGAAAATGAAAATGAAAATGAAAATGAAAATGAAAATGAAAATGAAAATGAAAATGAAAATGAAAATGAAAATGAAAATGAAAATGAAAATGAAAATGAAAATGAAAATGAAAATGAAAATGAAAATGAAAATGAAAATGAAAATGAAAATGAAAATGAAAATGAAAATGAAAATGAAAATGAAAATGAAAATGATTCACATATTTACTTTGGCGTTATCCATGTAAAGCAGTGGTCAAGAGATTTTGTTAACAGATTAGATTTTCTGTATCAACAAACCTTAAAAATTACTCGCGAGGATAAGTTTGGTTAAAAAAAACCAACGCATTAGTTAACATAATAAAACTTTTCACACGCATGACTATTGGTAAAGAAGTATTTTTTAAAAAAAGATCGTCAGTCACGTCATCCTGTTGGATTAAGGGATCCGTTGGCATTGTCGGTCGTAGTTTTATTGTGTAGCCTGCGCGGGAATTCCGCTCAATTATATATGCTTACAGTGCCGTCAATAATCTTTTGTGATCTTTACATCGAGATTTGAATTTTAAACTATTTTTATAGTTTTTCACTATGCTATCTTGTACTGGGTGTGAATTAAAACGTACGAAGGAGTTACTGCATTTAATCTTATTGTAGAATGGTTTGCTGTCGTCGCTGCCGTACCTGGGCAAGTACCTGTGCGCGCTGGCGTCGTCTGTGCTGGCGGACTCTCTGCGCCGCTCCGGCCGACTGTCCACCACGGCTGCGCGGAAACTATTCACTGGCTTCGCGGTCGGCTTCCCCGGTAACTACACATCGTCGTCTTTTTCCCTAGAAAAGAACCTTCTCGAATTTCTCGCATTTTTAGATCTTCATTTGTCTACGTTACGTTTATTGTTCAATTTGTGTGTTGCCAGGTGTGATGATGATAGTGCAGGCGTTCCTTGGTCACGACCGCGTGTGGTCTATCGCCATCTTCACACTGGCGCTGACCATCAACGGCGCGGTGACCGCCGGCTACCTCGGCAACGGGCTCGACATCGCGCCCAACTTCAGCGGTAAGCAACACTAGGCGTTAGCGCTGCAAGGAGTTATTAGGGTTTTTTCATTACTAATTTTTTTTCTTGTTCTTAGGCACAATCTTCGGTATGGCCAACACGCTGTCCTCCTTCGGCGGCTGGCTCTCCACCTTCATGGTCGGGGAGCTAACACATGAGAACGTAAGTTAAATCAAGTTATGCTTGTAAAGTGTTTTTGCTGTCTGTATATTTAAATGTAAAATTCCTTGTTACAGAACACGTACGGGCAGTGGCAGATAGTGTTCTACATCCTGGCGGGCACGTACCTGCTGGGCGCGCTCTGCTTCCTCAGCCTGGGCTCGGGGGAGCTGCAGCCCTGGAACAGCGCCGCGCCGCCCCCCACCAAGGAGGACCAGCCCCTCAACGAGCCCCCCCACCAGCTCCCCCACCAGCTCCCCCCACAGCAGCACAAGGTGTGAACGTACCTCTTGTTATTCAAACATTTCTTAGTTAAATTGACTCTAGTGAATTTATTACAATATTCCGTTGACAGTCGCGTCTACCGACATCTTGTTAGGTTCCTTCCTATTTATTGTTTTTATAAATTAATATGTGTAGCTTTATGACATGTCAGGGTTATTTTCTCGGAGAAACGGGATTTTTTTTCGACATTAATCTAAATGTTTTCATATCAAAATGTTACTTTAGCTGTTAATGCGGTATTATTGGAAATGTCAAACTATAATCATTTATTACTGTATCTTAGTATTTTATGTATTGATTCAATTTAGAAACATTTTTGTCATTTCAACTTATTATTTTCATACACTGATCTCTACGATAATGATGGATAGGTCGTTGTTTCAAAATAACAGACTGCGTCATTTAACGCGCAGTATAGCTGTGCAAGTCTATCTCTATTATTGGTATTCACGATCGCTACCAATAGCTACCGTCAGCGCCAAAATAACGAAACTCAAGTATGCACAAAATACCACGACCTAACCTATCCATTCATAAAGATCAGTGTTCTCAGATCAATTTAGTCTTTAATTTGAAACCGACGAAAGACTGTTCGAATTATTTGTATGTATGAATTAATTCATACAATTATACAACTGATTGTAAAAAAATATATATTCAGACGTTTTAAATTAATTTTAAAATGGTGAATTGATATTTTTCACACAAATAACTTGTCAAAATGTAACAAACGAACTTGTGTACATTTGTAGTGTACGTTGTAGTCAGTATTTAATATAATGTTGACAGAATTTACTACTGTCCTATGAGGACAATAAAGTAAATCTTAGTTTTAGGATGACTTGCGATGTGGAAAAAAACAAAAAAAAATAACAAAAAAAGGCTGTAAAATGTGATTTACGTACGAGCCGGCTCGCGCAATGGACACTGATTGTAGCCAACGATTGGGATACGATCTTGATGTGAAAATATACAACTACATAAACTCTTAGTGCCTTATTCCACTTAGCGTCCGCAACTGTCGTTTTATAGACGTTTAACGCACCAGTGGAAACGAGACTCGTGATTTCATACAAAAGTCCGCTCACTAGCCCACACTTTTGTATGAAATTTGGTCACTACCAAAGTCTACTGTAATCCTGGTAAAAGTCCCTTAATCTGTACATATTAATCAATTCATTATAACAAATCTGAATTTACAAATCACAGAATAATCTAATTTTCACGTCAATGTTCAACGAAACCCGACTCAGTTGTTGAAATGTTTTTAGTTTGTAAGTGAAGAGTGGCGGCGGTCGAAGTCTCACTACATGACACTGCGCAGGGTCTAGCTTTAAATATACTATAGTACTTTGATAGAAATTACTTAAAAATACAGTTTTTTATGCCTTTTGTGATAAAAACTATGATATGACTCGCGGGGACCAAGGTTAAAGACGACGACTGCCGCCATCTCAATATATCAATAAGTATTCCTCGATAGCTATTTATTGTACGTCACGTGTTTAGGAAAGTTCACAGCCATAGCCGACTTCAGTTTAATAAATTCTCAAGTTGTTCCGCTAATCTTTTCGGGGAAATGCACCCGACCATAGACAATCTCGTATTTTTACCGTAAGACATAGATAATAAGAAGCCATGTTCAGTTAGCTTTACAAGGGACAATGCATTGTTTTGTTGTGCATTTTGACAGCTGTGATATGAAGAGCTTTGTCTATGGCCCGCCACCACGCTTAGCTACTCTTTGCCTCGGAAATGCCGTCTCTCTTTCTATTATTGTGTTAGAAGGAGACGGCAAACGTTTTTGAACGTTCCGAGCGTTTTCGCGCTCTCAAAGTACTTATTGAGTTTTAATTTAAAAATGGCTATCAGAAGTTCCTAAGTGACGTTAGGTATTTCTTAACAGGTATTGTATTATATTATGTATGAATTAAATTTCGTCTAAGGAACATGAAGTATTCATCTGTTTTAGTTAGGTACAACTTTTGTTTGATATTTATTTATTTACTGATAAGAACTCGTATTATATCATATTTGTATGGATCTTAATGGTTTATATTTTATACTGTAAAAGATTTTTCTTTCAAAAAATAACAAAAAAATATAGTTGCTCATTATGAGTTAAGTTAGCACAAATAATACAAAACAAGCATTTCGTATGTATCTTTAGTAAACGAAATGAAGATGTTTCACATATCAAATCAAATGTAATGAACTTATTGGACAAAAGTTGATGTATGTTCAATGTAATTGTTTACACTCGAATATAGATATAATAGAAACAAATATATAACTATGTACAAATCGTGACTATAGACAGCTTTGTAAATTTGTTTCATATCTGATGACCAGTTTTTAGGCATTTTTACTGAAGGCGTGTATGGGTTTTTGTGTATGTGTATGTATGTATGAGCTCCATGTAAACTTAACGCAACTTAATACGGTGTTATTGTCTTTGTGACTGTACTTTGTGAACATTATTATTATACATGATTTTTTTTTAATAAAGTTTTCAAAAATATTTATATCCTTTTTTATTTCTATCCTTTTGAGTTTTTTTTAAAAAAAAAACACTCCCCGTATTTTAAATGACCTAAGTAAAAAGTGTGCACTGCCCGGGAATCGAACCCGGGTCGCAAGAATGGGAATCTTGCATGATACCACTACACCAGCAGTGCTTGAGTTACTTGCCTTAACTTAGTATCACTTGGTAGTAAAACTTCATTTCATTACATCATCAGCTCACTTTATGTCTAGAGTTAAGGGTGACTAGGCCATAATCCATCACGCTGGCCCACTGCTGGTTGGTTGATTTCGCATTTATCTTAGAAATCTTTGCCGATATGCGCAGACATTGTTAAAATCGTGCACAAGTTTTAAATAATTCTCATCCGTAAAGAAAATTTTCTCTTCCCTTTGCGTACAGCTTCAGTAGTATTTCGATTTTACCACCCTATTCTTTTTTAAATTAGCAGTTAAGAAATGACCAGTAATTTTGCTTTCGGATAACATTTTTTCGGATTCTTCACTTCACTGCTTTGACCACCATTTTCATACGAATACCACGTGGATGGCCAGATATCTTTGTCACAATCAGAGCAGGTCTCATTGTAACTATTAATAGCCCGGTACAAAAAAAAAACATTCTACTAATAACAAGCGTATGGAGAGTTTTAAATATTGCATTTGGCTCCATATCCCCTTTGTGTAATGAAACCACAGCAATTCGATTCTCTTTATAACCCCTTTTTATTTTAATATTGCAAAATATTGTATAAAGCATTGGCGCCAAAATGAGAAAACTCAATGTCGATCACATAATGACAGATTCCAAATTCAAATGTTTTATTTTGTTTTTAATTGTAACAATATTTATGGCCAGAATAAGTAGACTTGTAATGTATAATATTAGAAGGAAGTAAGTGTTAGAGGATAGTAAATAAAGGACGTGTATATGTAACTTATGATATTTTATTGAAGAAACATGTTACCAGCACAGCCTAGCTGTTCCTACGAAGCCCCGCCGCCAGCGGCGCCGCGCGGCACACGCGGGGCACCGCACCACTCACTTTATATAGAAAAATATATACGTTTATTTTACATATGGCTTTCAATACGTGCTATTGTAAGGACGATGATTATACATATAGTTAGTGTTTATTTTAGCAAAGAATTAATAATTTTATATAGTAGTCTGTGGTGGCTGCGCCGCGCCCCGCGCCCCGCGCCCCCTCGCGCCCTAGCGGCGGTCTCTGGGATCGTTACATTACCTATCACAGCTTCCTATTTGTGAGTTACTTAGCAATATAGCAATATTCGTATGCTTACTGCAAATATATTCAATATTTATTATACAGCAAAATGAAAATCTAGCGATACATGATACATTCTCTATTGAGTTCTCAGATGACTTAACGTGGCGTTTCGTTGAAACAAATAGTAAAACGAGAGATTACTAATTACTTAGGGAATGCAATTCATTAAACTAAAAAAAACATTGCTTGCATACAAAATTCATCTTGTATTTTTTTAAATAATCAATATACAAACGCCACGCTGTCATCCTGAACTCGACAACTTCACAATACATCGAAAGTAATCGCTTGATGCGATGTTTCATCTCCGCCTCGGGCTGCGGGCGCCGCGCACTAACTTTACTCTAAAAACAATTTGAACAATTTTCATATAACTAGAAAACAACGATTTTTTTGGTCAATTTTACTAGAATTACATAACAATTAATAAATGAGAAGAAAAAGTTGAATAGAGCAATGTACATACTTAATTGACTCAATTATATTAAATACAAATAATACAACAAGCGAATTAATTAATTTAAACATTCAATTTAATACAGATTCAAAATAACATAACTTAATAATTTAATAAACACATCGCAAGCCTATATTTCAATTATAACAGAAGCTCAGCAAACAAATGTGACGCTTTGCTTGTAAATAGCACGAGCTTTTAATAACGAAAGGCTTTTTAACATATTTTTTTTAAACGTAAATAAACCAGCGCTTGACCACGACTCCACCTAAGTATCCATTTTGGATAATAATAATTGAAATACTAGATTGATCAAACAAAAAATCATAAAATATAGTATAAATAATCCTAATCAAGTATAAAATATAACAACGCTGGGTCTGTGCAGTTGCGATGCGAAAGATAAAATGTACAATATAAAACTAACATGCAAATAATTTTCTTGAGGTTTCCTCATATAAAATATTTTAAGACAAATTTTATCGTCAATAATTGAAAAATGTAATTAAATATTTAAAAATAACTGTACACCTTACACATAGAAGTAGCGTCAGCGAATATTACTTAAGAAAATATACAAAGTATAGTAAACGTAACTACGCTACAAGATAAAGTTATCGACCGAAGTTTAAAGCAAAGAAACTCGTAATTTATATGTAACGTTTTAGGCACCACATGTTTGTTCATTCCGTTATATCTAAAGCCCGCTATGTACGCTCAGTTCTTACTGACAGTTTCAACTGAACAGGCCAACAGTTAAAACCATGCATGTGTTGGTAAAATAATTGTACAGTTCAACTAACAGTTACAGTTTTGCCTATACAAGCTATTTAACTGAACAGTTATAGTCTTCAGGAAAAACTGTCAGTTCGTACTGAGCGTATTTTGCGGGTATAAGTGCAGGATATGAGGCGCGCGGACACGACAGGAATTTTGCACAGAAATATAGCGAAAGATTGTTAATAAATCGATAAAATGTAGTTGAAGAATTATAGTTTAATAAAATAAAATAACAAAACTATTATTATTTAGGAGTATTTAATAAAAAGAAAGTAATCAGCGCGTGTCCGCGCGTCAGGTCTAACTGAACACAATTCCTTCAGGAACTAGTGATCGTGCGATATTTATATTCGTGTTAAAGGCATCATACAACAAATCAGTTCATACATACAAAGTGTATGAGTGTATGTAGGAACAGGTTCGTAGGGCGTGTATTGCGCTTGATAACTTACCTAAGTTATAAAGTTAAAGTAGCGTCAGACGGCGGTGAAGCGGTTTGTATCAACTTCTTATATACTTCTCTATGTACTAATAACGTAAATTAAGTGACAATACTAAAGTTTGAGTTAAATGTGTTGTTGTTACAAACGGATAAAATATACTATGTCCAAGTATTTTTTCTATTCGCGATTTCTGTCATTAAATGAATTACATTTCATTCTTTATTAATATCATTCCCGCGGGAAATCGTTTTAATGATTTAGTGCAGACTACATTTCTAAATAGTATGCTGTCGCCGCCGGCCCTGTAGTGTGCGAGCGAGACGGAACGACGTCTCTAACACTGTCTCACGAGCGACAAGCGACGTGTCGAGTTCTCACTATAGTGTGTTTGGTGCGACTGAGCGCATCTCATGTAAATAAGTTACTTGAACACGATATTAAATTATATTAACCTAATCAAATCAATTATTTACAAATCACATTAAAATTGACAAAATTATACCCAAATTGACAAACAATCGGAGGTAGAATGATCACAACAATATTTGTAAAGTAAATACGACAATATTAAGTACAGTCAGAGTTCTTCGCGGTGTTACAAGTTCTGATAATTGTTAATAACCGATTCGGTAGCAATGTGTTTATCGTGTACCATTTAACGGTGTTTTGAAGTAACATTTTTTAAAATTTCGTCCTATTGGTTATTGTTCTGCGTCGACGCAAAGCGTACAAAACTTTTAAACGATTGTAGCTTTAATATAGAACACCGCCAAATACCCCGACTGTGCCTCTGTGCGGTCAACGTGTCGTGTAATTTTAAATAACTAGTTTGCGTGTATTTCATGAATTTTCACAATATTCGAAATATCAACATATTGGCTTTTATATGTAAAATATGTGCCGAGGAACTGAACATTACTGATAGCTAATGTAATATTAGTAAAAGAATACAGGGAACGTTTGAAGGTGGTCCGTGCGGCGCGCTGCGGCTGCAGCCCTAGGGGATGCGCACCGACTGCAGCACCTTGCTGGCCTGCAAACACAAACACAATTTGTAACACTTCATATTGCATATAACAGTTCAACTGAGAATATTCTAGACGTGGTATCTTGAGTTGCGCAGCGAGGAATGCGCAGGCGCACAGCAGCACAGAGCAGCACAGAGCAGCACAGAGCAGCACAGAGCAGCACAGAGCAGCACAGAGCAGCACAGAGCAGTACAAAGCCCCACCTCGTACTCGGCGTCGCTGGCGATGAGGCCGGTGACGGCCAGCAGCTGGTACTGCTTGGCGCGCAAGGCGCAGGCGCCGCGCCGCAGCAGCCGCAGCGCCGCGCCCCCCGCAGCACCCCCCGCCGCGCCGCACACCACCGCACGCACCTGCGACACGTGCGGCTTGCAGTACAAATATCCGACTCGAAGGACCAATTAAGTTTTCCTTTAAAGCTGTTTAAACTTTCTTGAGATTAATCAAAAACGAATTAAAAACGACTCAACTCACGTATAATCTTTCGGTGACGGTACAAATTAGTTTCGGACCCGTTCGGTGGGTCCATCGTTAAAAGCGAATGCCCTTAGCACTATTAAGATAACTTAATGTTAACAATAACAGTGATTCAACGATTTTGAGCTCGTCGATATCGCTATCGCCGCCGCACGAAGCGACCACACCACTCCCCTGCCCGCGCCCCAGCCTGCAGCGCGAGGCGCGACGCTGCTTCCAAAAAATCAAATTAAACACTCGCCGGATCTCCAACGTGTCCAAAACTAGTCGGTATTACCGGAAGATTATATTTACGTCATTTGATTTGTTTTAATTCGTTTTTAAGTTTTTTAAATTAAAATGGTACTCACTTGAGCGGGCGAGTGCGAGGGATCTAAGACTAGTAAGGTCGCTTTGCCGTCCTTGTGCTTCTCGTATCCTATTATCGTTCTAGAGTGACCTGGAATGAGGAATACTCAGTGAGATGTGGAGGTGCGGCTGCGGAGGCTAGCGGCGGCGCAGGCGCACCCTGGTGCTGCAGGTAGAGCGGCGGCTTGAAGGCGTCCGCGTCCTCGCTGAAGTAGCGCAGCACCCACGCGAACAGCGCGGGGTGGCTGCCGTCCGCGCCCGTCGGCTTGTGGAAGTCGATCAGCTGGCACCTGCCGACAACCGCCGCTGTCATGCTGTCCCGCTGGCCCGGCACACTGCCATCTACCACCCTTACTTTATCCTGAGCGAGGAGAGCACGGTGACGACCTCGCAGGCGCCGATCCACTTGCGCGTGTTGTGCAGCTTGCAGCCCAGCTGCTCGGAGCCCTGCGGACAGACGCCGGGTGAGTGCGGGCTGGGGCTGGGGCTGCGCTGCGGCCGCGGGTGCTGCGCCCTCCGGCCGCGCTACCTGCGTGTCGAAGCCCAGCTGCCAGGCGCGCTCCACCAGCAGCTGCAGGCGCGGGATGGAGGGCGCGCAGTCGCAGCCCCGCCCCCGCCCCCGCCCCCGCCCCCGCCCCCGCCCCCGCCCCCGCCCCCGCCAGCAGCCGCGCGTACTGCGCCTGCCGCGCCAGCGACGACAGCAGCATCTGCATGTTCCTGTCATACCACAGTACGTTGAGACGCTGTTGAAAAGAATAGGGTAAGTAGAGACAAGCAGCGCAGCAAGCGACCTGTAGCCGCAGCCCCAGCCGCGGTCCCCGTACGTGCTGGCGTAGTGGTCCACGGCGCTGCACAGGTACGTCTTGGCGATGCTGGGGTTCTGCGCGTTCAGCTGGGCTATCCTCTCCAGTATACCTGCAAAATACACAATCTATATGGTAATTGTTATCAATGTCAAAGACCTTCGTTGTCATTTGTGCGGTTGAATTTTGATATTTGTAATAGAAATTTTCACTGATGTCAATTATAAAATGAGGTTTTTATAATTAAATGTGGATGAAGTCGCGCGAGAGCAGGTAGTAAAAGTAAAAGCATAAAATAAAAGAAATGTGAAGTAAATAAGAAAGAATGTGTCAGACCATTGGTCCTGGAGGAGCCGGTGTCGCGGCCGGTGGCGGCGGCGCGGCGCAGGCCCACGCTGCGCTCGTAGTAGCCCGCCACCGACAGCGCGCCGCTGTACACCGCGCGCCGCAGGCTGCTGGCCGCGCGCGCCGAGTACGCCTCCTCGCCCTCGCCCTCGCCCTCGCCCTCCTCCATGCCGTACTGCGCCTGCGCACACACGGCATGTACAACTCTCGCCTTTAGAAAAGTTCATCAACATAAAAGATAAAGATTCTCACCCGCAAGAGTTGAAATTCATGTTCTTCTCTGTTCTTCTGTGCTTCTCTTTCTGCAGCCGACATGGTGGACATGGCGGCCTCTTCGCCCTTTTCAAAATGCTCCTCAATGTGCTGTATCTACAATATTATATAAGACTATTTCAATGGCAAATTCTTTTTATTTAAATAAATGAACACATTTAAAATAATTTAATTATGATTTTAACATGTTAGGTAGGTTCTGTTCAGACCAGTTCATGTTCAGAGAGGGGCAGCGGCTGGCAGCAGACGGGGCAGTTGCTGACGGGGCTCTCCTCCATCATCACCACATCTTCGCAGGATGCATTGTCAAGCTGCTCCTACGAGACAGATCACAATAAAACATACAAACATTGCATTTAATGTTTATTACCTTCTTTGTTATAATACTTACAGATTTTTGTGGGCTAAGAATATCTCTGTGTTCAACGTTAACATGCACTTCCACCTCCGGACCACTTGCATACTCCTTTTCACATATCGGACATTGAAATGTGGAGGAATGCGGTCCAGGGGACATGGCCATCGCACTCAGAGCTAACGTGGGGTTGTCCAGCGTTATAGTTGCGTTGTTCATCCCCAGGGTTATGTTCTCAGTGATGTTTGCATTGTCGTTAGCATTTGAGAGAAGAGAGGGTGATGTCAGATCGAAATGAGCCCTGTTTATATGTTCCTCCAGCTTCCTCGGACATGTCGATTTAAAATCACATAACAAACACTGTAACAATAAAATTGACAGTATATTAAATCTATTTATAATTTTTAAATAAACTACGGACACGTTTTCTTTGATTGTATCTACCGAGAAACCGATATTACACGTTTATATTGTTTTCTTTCAATTACTACGATCGAATACGTAAAAACTTAAGAATAATAGTGTCGTTTTTAAATTTAACAGCATATAATGAATCGTACTAAATGCATATTGGCCTTATTACTTACTTTTCTTTTTATTTTTTTACGTATGGATATATACATTAATATCTAGTTATTAAAAATATAATTCAGTTATATTTACAAAAGTACAAAGAATTTTGAATTTTGAAAGTTGACCGAATTGATACGGGGGTGTCATTGTCAATTTCATGCTTGTCATCTGTCAAACTCCGTCGATGCGTTCAGAAACCTAAATAAAATAGTTGTTCGGTACAGATGCAATTGGTTCCCCATTTTCTACTGAATTATACAGTTTTAATTTATTACTGAATCGAGTTGGCAAGATGCCAATAATAACAGCCACTAAATTAATATTTTTTGTGTTTTACGAATTATTTTATACCTGAACAGTTGGGCTTGGCGTTGGTGGTGTCTTTTTAGGAGTGTTAGCTTTGAGCTTCAGTGCCAGTTGTGATCTAAGCGGCGATCCTTGGCCAGCGCTCGCCATTGACAACTAGAAAAAATAATTAGGAATCTAGTGTAAAATGCCATTTAAGTTTTATTATTAAGAAATTCAAAACATACGCGACAGTCACTGATCTGTATAAGATGGTGAATATCAAATAGACACAAAATATATCTTACAGCCTGTCCATTTAGAGAGCTCACTGGCGACGGTCTACACAAGGACTATTTTAATATAATTAATCAGATTACATTATGTAGAAACGCTCATAAAAATAATGTTCAAATATCAAAATGTTTGGAATATGTTCCTAAATGTTCATACCTTATTTTTATTCGGAGAACCTTCATAATTATCTACGTTATGACTGGGACTGTTATGCATACCTGTAATCGCAAAATTAATAAATAACAAACGGAAAAATAATCGTGGTATATTTTGTCATTAACCTTAAAACGTCATTTAATAAAAGTTAGTAGGTAAAATTGCTACGAACCCTTCTTGTCGTGACCATTCATAATTTCGCTATCGCTAGAATTCTCTCTGCTATGATTTTTTTTCGGTATCACCCCATTATTTATGTTAATGTTCTTCAGTCCATTACATAGATTAATATTGTTGGGGGAGCGCGAGCACATATCGTCGTCCTTTTCGCTCCTGTGGCAGTTCTCCTTATCGTAGTAGCCGTTATGGTAGTTGGAGTTCTTCGCGATGGCGCCGTTGTGGCATGGCGCGCCGGCCACATCGGGGCTGTGCCACCCGTTGATGGAGCCCGGCGTGTTGTAACTACAGCTGTCTGTTGTTGTCATTTTAGAATCTTCATCGAAACTATAACAAAAACATTAAATCTGTCAGAGGATACATGTTTTCTCTCTTGAAACTTCCTTTCTAAATTGTTATATTGTAAAAAGGCTTAAGTCTCAGTTTGCCAACGTCTTCAAAAGAAGAAAAATTAGTTAAAACACGATTTTTTAACGATTGATATACTTAAACGCTTTGCCATTGGCATAGCATATTTAGGTCTCTATCACTCACCTAGGGCTTTGATCATCAATAAAGGCCATGAGCTCCCTCTCGGGCGTAAGGTAATGCAAGTGCACGCGCTGCACGTGAGCCACGAGCTGGGCGTGCGGCACGGAGCAGCCGCAGAAGGGGCAGTCGGGGCGACCCGCCACGTGCGCCTCCAGCGTGTGCGCCCGCATGCCCTCGTCTGTCAGACCCTCCGCCCCGCACAGCTCGCACGTGTAGGGAAACGGACTGCTCGACATCCTGATATACAATAAAACTATATATTTTATCTATATTTACTAGTTTTTAATCTATAAATAAATTCGTACCTTTTATTTTATTATACTATTTTTGTGTCAACTATAAATAAATTAACTAATATTATTTAATTATAATTACGTAATATAATAAATGTAAATCAATAGAAACTTATATCTTGCCTACGTGGTACAGTAAAGAACAGATAATTACTTATTAGTAGCATAGAAACGATTCACAACAAATTAGGCTAAAGTGTCAAATCGATAAATTTACCGCAGTTTTGTTTTCAAGGGAAACGCAACATGATCCATGTTTATCTAGAAACTGAACACGTATTCTTAAATCTGATTATTTCTAGTCAATATATCTGATAATTCTAAAGGACATTTTATATGTTAGGTTGCTTAAATACTATTTAAATAATCAATATAGATTAAAATATGTAAAAATGTACTCACTTTCCTGTGTTTTATTGTCAAAGTTCCGAGGATATTTGATAAATTTGTTTAGCAACACTATCTATATGGCTTGCTACTTGTGTTATAGGTGACTAATAATATCATTTTCTAACATTTAATTGTACTTAAATAGCTAAAGATCACAACTCGACCACGAATCGCCATTCATGAAATTCAGAGGCAATGAAAAAGAAAAAAATATATTCACGCATGCGGGAAGTTCACTCGAGGTCGTGCCCCCTAGCGGATTCTGTAGGACACACGGAAGTTAGAAAAGCTTGCTAGTAACGAAACAGCGAATAAGTTACTGCAAACATTATGTAATAGATTTACATAGTGTTACTTAATCCTACATTATAAAAACATTTTAACTATTAAAAAAATGTAACTCTAAAAGATTATTTTGTAAATTTAAAGTACATTCTATGAAAATTCATTTAGTTTTAGTGTAAGGCAAGTATTTTAAATGAATGTTAGTCAGGAGTGAACATCATGCCATCTATGGAACACTATATAAAAGTAGATCGTGGTAACTTGAGGTAAGTAATTTTCCTGATAAAGTGAACGGACTATAGAGCGCGCTGACTGTTCAAGATACAAGTTTTCGGAGCTGTGTTTCGTAACATGTTTTAAACAAAGTATGTTTTTGACCGACTTCCCAAAAGAAGGAGGTACTCAATTCGTCCGTATGTTTTTTTTTTTTTTTTTTTTTTTTATGTGTGTTACGGCATAACTCCGCCCCTGGTAGACCGATTTTGAAAATTCTTTCACCTTTAGAAAGGTAGTGCTTGCAGGTGGGTCCCATTTTTTTGTTTGATTTTTGGAGTCAAAGACTACGGCGTATTTAAATAGTTTAGCTCAAATTGCGTGACGAAATTTGGTGTCTTTTTTGCTTTCTATGCTTCCGTAGCCTAAACTATAAGACTTACACAAAAATCATGTATGGAAGAATTATAGCCCTTTAAATTTGCTAAATAAAAGTCCGATAGCATATATCTATCTCTTAAGGTTGTCGCACAATAACCACTTTTTTCATTAAAATTTCGATCAAAATCTATACCCCACTTTCAACGCTATTACTCGTGTTCGGTATGGATCCTTATCAAAATAAATGTGTCCATCATCAAGAGAATTTAATGTAGATTATAAATGTCCTTGGAACTGTGTAATTCCGATCAAAAGTTTAGGAGATATCATAAATAGCAAATTACGAGTCGCAGAAAAAATATCAACTTGTAACAAAGTTTGCTTTCTTGGCTTACGTAGCCTAAACTATAAGACCTACATAAAAATGATGTATCAAAGAATTGTAGGTCATTCAATTAGCTGAATTAAAGTCTCCGATAGCATATATCTATCTCTTAAGGTTGTCGCACAATAACCGTTTGTTTCGAGAAAACCGTCAAATAAGTGCAATCGACTTTATTTAAAACGCTTTTATTCTTATTTGGTATGATCCTTATCCAAATAAATATGTTTTCACGATAGAGTATAATATGTAGATCATAATTGCCTTTTACAGTATGTAATTCTGTGAAAGATTCTAGAAGTTATCAAAATATTAAAAATCACGGGCAACAGCGGCGCGCGGCCGCACCGAATTATGAGTGAATGATCGCAACGATGTATTAGTTCTTTACTTAATTTCTTAGATAATCGATTTAGATAACTCATTATTTGTTTGAAAGCTAGTGATTATCATACTGCGATGTCTAGATTCACTAAAAATCGAGAAATAAATAAACTTTTTAATAAAAAACAAAACCGACTTCCAAACAAAATACACTAAAAACAAAATCTTCTCAAAAAACAGTACACTAAAAAGTAACGAAATAATTACTTGAAAATAGTAAACCTCCCTTATTGTAGCTGTAATGTCTATATTGTACAATTATTATTACTTTGAAGTCGGTGTCAGTCATTACTAAAAACGTTACTGTACTTTCAATTGTCAATTGTTATGGTAAAAATGTAGAAAACCTTACGTAGAAATATCACTGCGTATACCTCGGCTGACTCCGACATCAAAGTAGTAATAATTGTACAATATAGACATAACAGCTACAATAAGGGAGGTTTACTATTTTCAAGTAATTATTTCGTTACTTTTTAGTGTACTGTTTTTTTGAGAAGATTTTGTTTTTAGTGTATTTTGTTTGGAAGTCGGTTTTGTTTTTTTATAAAAAGTTTTAAAACGTGTCCTCTACGATGTAGATTCTATGCCAAACATTTTGATCATAAAACCAAATGATCGCCTAAAAAATGATTTCAAATTCAAAGATGCCATTTCCCCTCTCCTCCGAACATAGTAAGTCGTGTATGTAAATAATGTTTTTAAATTAAACGTCACATTATCTGTAAGAAATGTTTTCATTTAATAACAATGAGTTCGCGGCGTTTCTCCATGCATGGAAACAATATCAGATATTAAGACGTAGATAAATGGCGCGCGGCAACAAGCCGAGGGGAAGTGAGTGTGTTACGAAAATTCTGACAGACAACCTAATGATATTATACTTTTAAAATATGGTCTTCGTGGGTCTGTACTTACTTACATTTATAACTCTACATTTCCTTTGGTTTTAAACACATCCCTTCATTGTCGTAAGTATTCACATTAGCTTCGTATACATTGTTTCTTTTATAACATTTCTATTTTCATTATTCGTCTATGCCTACGTGGTTGGAACTATCCCTTAATATTGCAAACCGAGGCGTAGAACAAGAACAAGCCGCTTGCCTCAAACTGTACCTTAAGGACCCGTTAACTCGAACCTGGAGCGTCGTGATTTTCTCGTGTGCGTTGCAAAAATAACACCTTCCCTCAGCATTTCTTATTCAAATTGTCATTACCTTATTTCTTTTTGCAGTAAGATTCTGTAGCTCAGGGATTATAGTATAATTCACTCTGGTCTTGGGTTAGATTTCAGATGAGAAAAAAGGTAAAGGTCAGTCTTTGTTGCGAGGTGAAACAACTCATACATTACATTGTTCTATTTTTTTATCAGTTGTTCAATGACATGTAGGGATTTTGTAATTCCCTTTCGCTGGTCATTAATAAATCGTTAACGCGACCGCGAGCACGTATCGTGTCACGTTCGCTCACTAAATTGTCCCGCAAACGTGATTTAATGGAAACATCGGCCATTGCGCCGTGCACCGCTACTAAATCTTCATTCTCACTTTTAATATGCAACCGCTTTTTGCGATTGCACTTTTAAAACATCCGGAGTGTTGGTAACAGAAGGAAAAGATATTAATTACATACATATTTGTCTGTATTCGGATGGATTACTATCATGGACTTTCTATAATTTTTCTATCATTTAATCTACGTAAACAATATTATCTACCGTTAGTCTTCGGTCTGTTTTGATGCTTTTATTTTCATTTCCATAAAGAAAAGCTAGTAAATTATAAAAGATTGTAGATCTTTGTAGAGAATATTTGAAAAATATATCTGTTAAGTCAAGGTTGCTGCAATGTTATTTATGGTTGTGAAAATACAGAGCGGTGGCTTTTGTCCTAATATCCCGCGCTTTTCCAGCTGTCATGAGCGCTAATATACGAGTGTTGCCAGTCGGTTACAGTAACGACGCGACTACGGGTCAAGCAAACAAATATCATTTTATTTTATTTGTTTATTAGAAATATTGTAACCTTGTACTACTTATATATTGTAAATAAACATTTCAGTAAATACTCTACGAGGATTTTGAGCTCTGAAATTACTTCGAGAAATAACTCTTATTGAGTATTACCTATGTTAATTGTCCCTTAGTCTGTGAGCTATTGTAGCTGTGTATTCCCGTTTGTCTTTACTTAGCGCATATGTAAGCAGAGATGCACGGCTTCGTTACAGGATCGCTGGCTTTTAATCAACACAGCCCGCTACCTGGCGATGACTGCACTAATGACTTATTTGCCCAGAACGCCGCTAGGTGGCGTGTTGATGATTCTCAATGGAAGTACTACAAGAACAGGAATGAGCTTTTGTCGCAAAATTGAAGCCGAGCGAGACCTCAATAACTGTACCTTTTATCCCTCTCTGGCGATGGTGACTATGTTGAAATGTGATTTAAGGACAGTAATTATATTATGAGAAAAATTGTTTTTGTTATCTGGCGTCAGCTGATAATTATTTCAGATGGATTTTAACGTATTAGTGTTATCATTAATGCATTTACTAAAAACAGTACAACATACGTAATTATCAATCAGACATTGCTAAATAAAAGTCTTGTGAAGTTTATGACGCAAACATAGCTTATTCCTTATACCTTAAATCTGAAATTAGAACAAAGTTATTTTAATAGAGAAAGGAATAAATAAATGCATAAGTGGTTAAGTTATTCGTTCTTGAACTTCGTTTGGATAGTCATGCATGGTTACCGTAATTCTTTACAAACAAATTATGTTTAAAACTATTACCTGTGAAAAATAACCCACAATCAGGATAATACTCGCTTCCGCAAGCCTCCACGACACAAGTTCACATCATTTTAACAAGGGAATTTTAAAAATATTACGGATTTAAAAACGCCGCCGTTGAAGTTCGATTCGGCAATGTCATGCGGTGTTGTCAGTTCAGGTGTTCGAAATTCAATTAAATAAAAGAAAACCTGTGCGCCAATCGCAATTTTTTTGCGTTAATAAAGTTTTACATGTAGCAACAAATAATATTGCTTTAACATGTCGGTAATAAACTATTATAATATTAATATTTAGAAACATTTTGATGGTAAATATTTTTACTGCATTACATTACATCAATTGCTTACTTTTCTACAAACAACGAAAGGATTAATATCTGGCAACTCTAAGTCACTGTTAGAAAGGGAAATATCGGACACTTGTAGCCCTCTCACTCGGGTTCAATTTAATTTTGCGTGGAACAAGACTCTTACGCCCTTAGCATAAGGTTTTATTTTCTTTATTTTAACTGCAATATGTACAGATAGAACACACTCCTGTTGTACGTACTACTCATTACCTCCATGTGATTCTCCCTTCATCTAAGCTATTTCATACTGAGAGTCTAGGGATGGTTGTATCGGCAGGACGTGTCGTCGTTTTGTCAACTTAGTTTCCAGTCACTGATCACTGACAGGACTCGCTTAATGAGGTCTTTATTGTGATTACAACATTACTTACTATTGTAAAAAAGAGTATATGTAAATTGGCAAGGACTATTTTAGTATACAAATAATTGTATGTTATTGCAAAAATGAAAAGTAAATAATGTATTTTTTTTATTTACGTAGATTTACTGTTGGCAGTACATTTACTTGATAATGTTAATACAAAGTAACATTTTGGGCGGCGCTGCAGGAAGGCACTGTCACATATACAAGCTGTCATGACAGGTGGAAAAATTTAAATAAGGCAGAGTGAGTCGGGTCGAGTCCATATCCCCTGCGCCGCAACAAGACAAATAAATTACTGTGAAAAAACATTTGCAAGGTATTTTTCCACACGTATTTCTGGGTTGCGAAATTAGTTCTACCAAAAAAAAAAAGAAAATGTGTTTATGATAATAAATTCAACTAATATTTAACTTAACATCCAACCAGTGTTTATTAAGCGCTTCGTTAAATCGTACAAAGCTTTTGTGGAAAACTCGTTAGGTGTACTCTTGTATGTGAATGCTATCGATAATGTATTTTCGGTTGTTCAATGGAAACCTCGGCAAAGGATCAAAGGGAGAGTTGTAGAGCGGCTCCACACCGGTTACGTTTGATTAAATTACGCCGCGGCACTGATTTCAGTGAGCACGCTGCGCCGGGACCGGTGCTGCCCTCTATAAACCCCTGATTAAATTCAATTGACGATTTAAATGACAAACCCTAAACCCCAGACGAGACGATATTAACCTACATCTTACAAGGCCTCACCCAATTATTACAATACTAGCTATCGCCCGCGGGCTCTGTCTGTGCGGAATGAAAATAACATTTAGTTAGTAGCCTATGTGCTCTTCCAGACTATACTCTACATCTATATCATTCAGTCAGATCCGCTAATCTGTTTTGGAGATAAGTAATAACAAACATCTATCAGTCGCATTTATAATAATAGTAAGATAATCACCATCCATACATAATTAGATGTAACGTTTACTCATGAAGCCATAGTCACATTATAAAGTTCGAGTAGAACTTGGACACATCTTGCAAACACAATCCTTGTCTACGGAAATTTTCTCAATACAAATGACGTGTAGAGAGCTGATATTTCCTCGTTCCTCGCTGCTGTTATAGCTCGTATTGCATGACAGTGATGTACAAACACCTCGCTCTCGCCTCGTGTTAGCTAGTACAGTGCAGACGGGTACACATGCAGGCGGACAGCCAACATGGCCGCCGCATGCTGACTTATGCTAAATTCTCTATTGCAAGCTACGTGAAGTTAACAACTTCGTAAACGTGAAAGCGTAAAGCTCGTAGTATGCGCAGATTATATTAACCAAATTTAATATCCGTAAATCCAGATCAAGTTTGTGTTCATTTCACAGCACAGCTTTTGCTATTGTCTATAAAAATCAAAGCGATGAGATGAGGTCATATTTCAAGCTTACCCGTTTCGAGGAGAATGTGTCACATTGACGTTGTCAGATTAAAACGATCTGTCAGAGTTGGGGAGAGGGAATAGTCCTGCGCATCCCATTTGTTGCAGCGAGGCGTGAGTTATATGGGTGAAGGCCTGACAAACAGCTGCCAGATGGGTCTTCTAATATATGCAGGCGCTGTGCTATCTTTTTAATGTTTTGAGATGGTTGAACATTGTATACACGGACATTTCGCCCTATAACATTCCAAAGAAAAATATGAATCGCATAAATAAGATCACTTTTCCAATCTGCAGGAACTGCAGCAAATCTGTAAATAACTGACAGGTATCCAGCAAATTTGGCTCTCGTACACACTCAAATCCAATTAAATGCAGTGCCAACTTGTTAAGTTGACATATATGGAGATACTCGGAACTCTCCCGACATCACTTAATGAGCATAAACTTGTATCAACATCATTTATACCTGAAGAACCAACTTTAGTGCAAATTTCATATTTGGAAATTGTATTTGAAACTTACTTTACACTTCCCATGTTTTAGTTTATTCCGCAGAGCTGCTTAAGTCTAGTCTAGACATTATGCAGTGATCTTGAGGTCTATTAAGAGAATTTGTGACCTGCACCCATGTTTCTTTTAGAAAACTGTCGCGTAAAATCACACAGATATACTCCGGACAGGCAGGGCTAAAGAACTGAAACTTACGTACAACGTCCTGAAACAAACATTATACTATAAAATAGGCAGTATTTAAGAGACACATGATTGTTTAAATTTCAACAAAACTTAATTACAAACAAGTCGCGGGACAACGTGTCCGCAGCTTGATTACAGTTAAAGCTCTCAGTGACCGTGAGCTCTGAACACGGCGTCACGTATGAATCTAATGAAACTGTATTGTATGATGTATGTACAAACCAACATACAGACATATCCTATCATACAAACTTGACGTAGCCATAGGTAATAGGTAAATAATATTTGTAAGTGTTTATTTCCAACTGAAATTACCTTAAAACTATTTATTCGTTAACTTATAGTTAATTAATGTAAACATGAGAACGGCTGTCACCTACAGTTAAAACATAGTTTAATGGACACATTAAATATGAATGTAAACGGATGCAACGGACACTGATTACAACGATATTTCCAGCTCACATAGTAATATCAGAATTAATATTATTTTAATTAAATGGTTGCCAAGCGCAAAGAGTTGTATATAATTGTGTTTACATTGGTTTAAACACAGTAATGTGTATGCTTTACGTTTGCAGCGCTGTCGATTGATTCCCGCGGGACGAAGTAATTAATTTATGAAATGTTAAACTGTACTTGATGGAAATAACTCTCGTCTCTACACTACTCTTGTATCACAGATATAGTTACTTACTTTTTATTTTTAAAACCTGGTACTGGAACTACTCAAGTAATTTTATTTAACAACTCTTTCCATCACAGTCCAAATTAATTCCAAATTAAATGTATGTTAAGTACGTATAACGAGGTATACCGTGTTCGCGGCATGTTCGCGGGATGCACATTTTCACGCTCCGTGCCTCACAACAAAGGGATTTTCATAAGTCGTAGAGTATGCGTCGGAAATGTGAGCTCCGTATCTGTGGGCGGAGGGGAGTGAGAGATGGGGGGGGGGGAGGCAGGCCGTGTGCATCCACACGGGATATAACGGCTGCAAAACACGAGGCACAACCCATCAACGAAACTACGCAGTAATAGACATTTGCGTAAATTATTTATTTGCATTAGGCACGTTTAGGAATATAGGCCAGCTTTTAAGATAAAAATGAAACAAATGTATTCACCGTATTCGTGTAATCATTAGTTAACAATAGAGATGGTGGTCATGCATTGGCGGTGGCAGCGTTGAGTTGGCAGTCGCGGTAGCGGCGCAGCCAGCGGCGGCCGTTAGCGGTTTTATTGAGTGACGCCGTGCACCCGTAGCCGCCGTTGCCGTTTACCATCATATAGTCGAAGCAGTCCGTCACGCCGTCGCTGTTGCAGTCCTGCAACGCGCAAAGAGTCTTAAGACTACAATCAACTAGTAAGTCGGTAATGCTTGTTCGGTTCTTGCGGTGTTGCGAATGTCTATGAGAGTCGGATCAACAAATATTAGGCGATTCGCAGCTCGCGGCGATTCATTCGATTTAGTGTATTAAGTTTTAGTAGTCAGGATGTCACAGTAAAATTTATTTTCTCTCCACAATCTTACCTTTCCAAATTTCTGAAGATATCCTTCTACGATCCTCTTTGAACAGTGGTAGCTTCTAGCGCAGTCTTCCCACGCTGCGAATAGACAAATCATGTTGACGAAGATAATTCGAAAGTTTACTGCGTAAACTCTGTATGAATTCGACTTGATATATTCACCGTGGTTCCTGTCGGGATCATCATCTGGCAGCGTGACTTTACCGGCGTCGACCCAGTAGACACGGGAGATGTTGAAGGGCCCGCAGTAGCCGGCCGTGCAGCCGTGCGCGGTGTTGCAGTCCGTCGACACGTAGCAGAGGCAGCGGTAGCAAGCCTCCGACAGGTTCGAGATGAACACTCCTGAGGAGACAACATGGCTAGTATACACACATTCAACTTCCTGTCTCTTTCCCCAGCATAGTAAGTACTACTCTTACACATCTGGTAAATTGTTTTCTAAGCTTATTATCAAACTCATGTTCTCTACAACTTCTCACAGAACTCGTGTCAGAAGAGGTTACGCGATATGCGCTTCGCAAATCGAAAACTTTTCCGCGAACTTCAACTGATAGTAAAACTCGCTCAGAATATTAATAACTTGAGTCAGGAGATTAGCTTTTGTAAAGCAAATATGAGTGTCATCATTTACACAAAGTGCACACTACGGAGAGTACTAAAACTTTAAAGATTCGTACGTGACATAAGTAAAGGATTTAGTGGATGAGTTGTTATAATAGGAAAATTGGATTAAAGAGAAAGAGAAGATTGGATTAGAGAGAAGAAGATTTTTTTCAGTTATAATTAAAGACCTGTTTGTGCGGGTTATTGTTACTGTACAAATATAACTTAGTACAACGTGAGAAATATGTTAACTAGTTACATTCATACTCGTGATTATTATCGTAACAAAGGTGAGCATCATTTTCCTGCTCGATCTCATAGCAATAAATATTTTTAATATTTATAATTTTTGAACTAAACACGTTTATCCAAGCAGTAGATCATTTATCGTATCCATTAAGACAGACATCGACAGTTGTCGACAAAGACGGAACGCAAACCGCAGAAAACAACACTTTTTTGCGACATTGAGATCCTGTATTTCAGGTACATTGACTTTGGAAGCAAGTCCTGGTGACAAAGTGCGTACCTGTGGCAGTGGGCCAGAGTAGCAGAGCCGCCAGCACGCACGCCGGTATTACAAGAAATGCTGTTGCCATCCTTGATCCCAAGTTCAATTTTTCTTTTGTACTGCAATTTTTTTTGTCATTAAGATTTTTTATTTGACGTAAACTTGTGTTATTACCACTTGGTTAATAATTTTACATAAGCATGAAGTATATAAAAACAATACATACATATTTAAGCGTTGTCCTGCTTTTAAACTCGTTTACTATTCTTTTGCCGAAAGGACTTGATAAGATTATGCAGAATATATTTTAAATGACAATATTTTTTTAACACACAAAAAAACAAAGCAGTTTGGACCAGTTTTACTCAATGTTGTGTCTTTTTATTACATACAGTGATATTGCCTTGATATTTAAAGTACTAATTATGATGAAGCCAATTGCAATTTTACCTTAGTTACTAAGGAAAATAATTAAGAAATTTACAATAAGTAAAAAAAACGAAGGAACAAAACTCTTTCCACTGTCCTAAAGTCTTAACTTCCTGTAATAATAGTAAAAAAACACTTACACTATTACGTTATTTATTTTAAATAACTACACAAAATCACAGGGTTATTGTAACTTGTTGGCGACAGTTTGTCTCTTAAGACTGAATACTTCTATATATTAAAACTACTTCAATAAACAAGGGCGTGCACGCCGGTGTGCTCGCTCGTACGCGACTGCTCACGCTTTGTATTATCTGATGATAATCAGGTTTTTTACTTATATGAACATTGTTATAGGTATAGTGTAATAATTAGACTCAGTACTGATTGTAATTTCCTCGTATCTTTGTGTAGCGATGCGTGAGGTTAAACCAGATTAATGGGTTTACAATACGACAGAACAAAAGTCACTATATTCTGGCAGTAATAATTATATCTAAAAAATTACACTTTTCGTGACAGTAAAGGGCTTTCAAAGCTACGTATTGGTGGAAAGAAAATTATGTACGTTACCTATCACTTTTCAATTACCATGAACAAAGTGTCAACAACATGAATAAAGATAAGTGGTAATGTTCGCAATAAATCCAGCGAGCGGCCATTACACCGCCACTCTAATATTCACGGACCCTACATTGGTGTCCTATATTACGATAATCTCGCTATATAAATGTCATTTCTCGCTACACAGACCTTCAGGCTTACCAAAGAATTTAGATTTATATCGCAAAGTTTTCACTTAAAGTCTGTTATTGAAATAGTTACGAGGTCTCAGTTCGCACTGGAATTAGTGAACGAGCTCCGTCACGACGACCCCAAACTTAAACAGATATTTAGTTAACTACATTTAATGGATCTATATACAATGAAGACTTTTTCTTTTGTCATGATGTGCAATGGAAACTGAAAAGTGTGGATACGACACTAATATTATATGATTAAAAACATTTAGTTAAATCACTTTATAGAAAATATTCCGAGGTTAAGGTACTTAAATAAATTAAATATGATACAAATATGTTTCTTGAAATATTTGACCTTTAATTTGACATTAAACGTGCAGCCTCTGACCTTGCCTTGCAAGTAAAGTCCAAGCGAGATCCTATAAATACAAAACAAAAAATTATGTACAAAATTTGATAAAAAATAAAGGTTCACTCTAATATCAAGGGCGAAATGACAAATTTGTAAGCTCATTTGAATTATAATATTTTTAATTTGTAATCTGATATGCGGGAAAGAACCTGACGAGTGCGTGATATTGTATAAAAAGAGGAAAACTTGATTGATTGACGACTATCGTGACTTAGATGTTAGAAAACCAGACGGTTCTTAAGCGGATTTTCCGTTCGTTGTTCTATAAAGCCCATAATACCTTTATTGGCTACTTAGTAGTGATAAGGTTCACACAGCCGAAATAGCTCAGTTGGGAGAGCGTTAGACTGAAGATCTAAAGGTCCCTGGTTCGATCCCGGGTTTCGGCATCAAAACGTAATTTATTAGCAATTTTTTTGATAAGAAAAAGCATGGAAGTGTATTAATAAAGATAAATTAGCGGTTTTTATATCTATTTTACATTTACGATGCTGTAGGGGAGGGTCCCCAACCCGCTCCTTGGATACGCTCAAGTTATTTTATACCAATTACATTTCCGCTGATAAGGAACAACCACAGATAATACAAGTGCAACCAATAACAGAACAATAATGAAGTTTTCCGGCGTATCGCGAGCCACAAATCACTATAAATATACCATTTGTGTGCATAAAGAATCAGGAGTGCAATAACTGTTGCATTTGCGGCCAGTTATCTTGTTTGTTGTATGAACATTGCGGTCATTGTGTGTCGATACTGATATCGATATGAGTAAAAAACGAAATAAATGTAGTGTGTAACTGCCCTTTTTTGATGAATAAATTCATCTTATCTTCATACTAGCTTCTTTGTTTTGTCTAGTTGGCAATGCTAAAGTGTGCACACAGCCGAAATAGCTCAGTTGGGAGAGCGTTAGACTGAAGATCTAAAGGTCCCTGGTTCGATCCCGGGTTTCGGCATTATGCAATAAAGATTGCAATATTTTTTTTTTCCGAAAAAAAATTTTTTTTTTTACAAATAAGTAATCTTCTATTAAAGCAAACTCCATTTATGGTTTTACAAATATGTAAAAAAAGTAAGTTGCCGAAACCCGGGATCGAACCAGGGACCTTTAGATCTTCAGTCTAACGCTCTCCCAACTGAGCTATTTCGGCTGTGACAATGAAAGTTAAATTCTATTACAGCTGTGACTCCTATAACTTCACGATATTTCATTACTTTTCTAGCCGCTCGTAGGATTCTATAACTAATAGTAATTTGCTTGTATATAATGATATTTATGTCATTTGTATGGCCACAAATCCTTCTACAAGATTTTCGCTTTAATATTTCTGTAAGTTTATTATTAGTTTGTGCCTTATTGTTTGCCATAAATATTAGTAGCATTAAATAAACATTGTACAACTGTAGGCACAGATTATGGTAACTGATGATGGTGTGCGCGTGCTCCGGCGCCTCAGAGCAGGCTTACCGGCCGCGCCGCGCCGCGCCGCGCCGCGCGCCCGTACGTGTTGACACCGCGTTCACATTGTTGCACAACAAAGTACACACAATATTACTGTTTGTTCACTAGATCAACTGTAGACTTAATTTTCATACAAAGTAACCGTAATTTGATGAGTTTTGTAAGGTTTCAGTGGTTTTGAATTACATTTAATGGATTGTCCCAATATTGTTAAAAGTGACAAGATTGGCTAATATCATAAAAGGTATGGAAAAACCTTAATCAATTTAATACTAAGAATGATATTATAAATCAACATCACGTTACTATGTGCTTCTAAATAAATACAAAGTGAAATTGGAATAAACGACGCTATGTTGGCATTATTATCAAGACATGTGTCTCGTATCCAATTTAGTGAGCAACAAATTCAGTGAACATTTGCAAATGATATGAGAGATAAGTAACAGAAAGGAGAGACCACTTGTTGCAGCTCGCAGCTTCGCGCCTTGCTCTGACACCCTCTTACTATATTACATATCTACAAAGAATTATCTTCGCACATATCTTTATACTTTTGTTCCTAGGGTTGTAATCTTTTATTATTTACTTTTTTCTTCCATTGATTTCGTCTGAGGATATTGAATTTTAGTTAGTAATTTTTAGTAAATCGTCTTTGATTTTTTTAATTTGTGATTCCTAATACGTTATTTGTCCAGACTTAATTATTACAATGTAGTTAAAAGTTTTTCGCTTTCTCCGCAGTTCGGTCGTGTTATTGATTCGGTCTGCTTCGAATAGATAAACTTTATCGGCAGCTAATGGCCCGTACTTTTTGCGATGAGTGTTTGACCGTAAAATAACGTTAAAGCTCTTTTTCACGGCAAATTAACTTTCCTGATACGATCACTATTTATGAGGCTAAGGAACTTTACAATAGTACCACATTCAAAGCGTAATAAATTTGTACTCACAAGCTCCATGGCAACAATTTATCGATTGATTTAAATTTACATTGGCAGTATGATGTTTTACAATTTAGGTGCTTTCTTCTTTATGATTAAAAGTTACTGATATTTATTTATAGTGAAAAATATAACCACGATGACGTCAGATATTTTTTGATTGATTTGAGAATAACAATCAGAGGCGCTCAAAGTTAAAACACGTATTTGAACAGTGCCTTACTTTATTTTCGGGTAATAAAGTATGATTTTTACTCGTCGCGATATCTATACCCAGTTAAGTTAAGTAGTTATTATGTAGGACGAGTTACTGATGTTTTGTGAATTTGCCCACAAAGTGAGGGAAAACGACTTTCAGACTCGGTGTTAGCTTTAGTTTGTCAGAAATTCGCTTTTATTTTTTCCAACGCGACTTATAAAGGACAATTTTCTCTATATTTTAATAATGACCAAATTACAATAACGTCATTTAAAAGGTTACCCTAGTAGTAGTAATTTCACCAAGTAAATGGTGAAGGAACACTAAGAATTAAAAATGCGAGTTTTAACATTAAAGTACTTGTAACGGTTATCAATCAATTGTAAGTAAGTTCTAGAAAATACATTGTGTGTAATGCTTTCTGATGTTTTAATAAAGGTTACACCGCATGTACCCGGGCTGCTATTGTTCTCGTATTAGCGAGTTCGCATTGCGTAACGCTTCACCGCGCCGCGCCTGCAATAAAAACTTACTGATCTCTACTTAATGTGAGATTTGTTTGGAAGATAGGAAAAGATAACTTATTGACGTAACGTGCTAATACTGGGTTACTCCACCACAAATATATCGAACAAACGAGGTCGATTAGTAGGTATAAATTGTATCCAAGATTATTTCCAATGCTATAATGTTGTGAACAGTATCTATTCATATAGAATTATCATGTAAATAAGCTGTGGTAAGAGGATTGTATTTAAATGATTTTCTCTGTAAAACGCATTAACTCGTTACGTTATACCGCAGCTATATTTTACCGCTAGCAATTACCTCCCGTGATCATACAACGGGGAAATATAATTACGTTCAAACGGGTGCTGTAACAGCCGCAAAGCTGCACTAACTGAGATTCAACAACAGATGCTAACTATGAGGCTTTACATCTAATTTTAAAGACATAACGAGAAGTCATTCTGTTTAGTTGAATTGGAGTAAGAAGGAACTCTTATTTAACACTACTCTATTCCTTACTCAAACTTTTAAAGTTTCTTTGTGCTTAAAAAAGATTGATTGAGTGCCAAAGATCAAAAACTTGCAATACACCAGTGTAGAAATTCAATTGCCGTTAGTGTAAGCGACAATTTTCACTTAAGCTTTCGCTGCAATAGAAATACTAACGAGATCCCGCGGGAGTGCCTCCACCCCGAACGAAGGCATGTTTTAATTTCTGCCAAGAAAAAAATAGATTATTAAATAATGTAGTGATATTTTCTCATCACTGAGCACGAAGAATTCATATCGGTTTTTTTTCTCTTTTTGTGGAAAACTATAGTTTTATGACTATTGCCTTTAACTACTTTGTTAAAACTAGATGTTTATTCAGTGGTCATTGAACTTAAAAATACATTGCAAAACAGTTATTTAGCCAGCTTGCTCATGAATGCTTGCCGAAACCCGGGATCGAACCAGGGACCTTTAGATCTTCAGTCTAACGCTCTCCCAACTGAGCTATTTCGGCTGTGCTTGTATCACAACTTCACAGTACCTCTTTATAACATTCGGTGATTTTAAATTCTCCATGAAATTTCACTTGAATTATATTGCCGTCTTTGTCAAGAGGACTATCCAAACATGCTTAGATATCGTCGTCATCGAAGTCATCACCATGATCGTCATATGATAAAGGGTTGTATGGCTATATGGTTTACATAGAAGACTACATAAGTCCAGTTGTCAATATTCATACAATATTGTTTTAATTGTACGAGTATGGCTTATCCCACGGCATTGTTATCGATGGAAGTAAGTACTTGTTCATTCGAGATATTTTACGATGCACATATATATAGCCGAAATAGCTCAGTTGGGAGAGCGTTAGACTGAAGATCTAAAGGTCCCTGGTTCGATCCCGGGTTTCGGCAGACTTTTTTTATATTTCAAAATCCATTTGTTTCCATTTAATGCTTCATTGGTTGACTATAATTTATAACAAAAGTTTTTTAAAATATATTTTTAGCATCGCATCGCAATTTCCTTAAACATGGCACAAAGTTTAACACTAATATCATGATTATATCATTTTTATAGGAGTTAGTAGTTACATTTCTTATCATGTAACATTTCTTTTTTAGCACCTTTAAGTGATATTCACTCGGCCTAGAAGAAAAGAGCTCGCTATTCGATTTCATTTACAGCGAACACAGGAAAAATATTGTTTACAGGAGCTCATTCACAAAAGGAAAATCGTATCTAAGGTTCAATAATCCCTCACGTCGTCAATTTTGTCCCCTTACAATGCGTTGCCATGGCGACGACCTCAGGGACGACTTATTTAAACATATCTCAATTTCAGCTACGATGTTGGATAAAGTTAAAAAAGAATTGGCATAATGTCTTAGCGGTATATCGCTTTAATATAGCAATGATATTACAAAAAGTTAGTTTTCCCGTACCGGGAATCGAACCCGAGCCTCCTGGGTGAAAGCCAGGTATCCTAGCCACTAGACCATACGGGATACGACGCTATACTATAAACAAAGATAAACAATATACACACAAACATACGAAAGTATCATTGTCGACTAGATGACGTCACAATAGCAGGAAATACTATAATAAATAATGCCATATACTGTGAGGCTTATGTAACAGAATGAAGGGATTTCTTCCTAATATTTTCCCACCGAAAAGTAATTACCAGACCCAGCTGTCGCTTTGATAAAATTACATTTTATTGTCAATTTGGTAGCGAGGCCGCGGCGCGGGGCTCGGGGCCCGCGACGATGTTTTATAATGAGGTCCTCCCGCGGGACCCTGGCCCCAGTAATAAGGAGCTTACAACTTAAACCCGAAAATTATTATTTACACTGACTTTCATTTATACATGTACAATGTTGCATTTATTATGGTTCACGATTATTTCCAAATTAGGAGCCAGATTCACGACACAAAACCGATCCATCTGCAGCGCGGTGTAAGACAGGGTGATGTCATATCCCCGAAACTCTTCACCGCGGCGTTGGAAGACGTTTTCAAGGTCCTCGACTGGAAAGGACTAGGCATCAACATCAACGGCGAGTACATCACGCACCTGCGTTTTGCCGATGACGTTGTAGTCATGGCTGAGACCATGGAGGGACTCGGTACAATGCTCGATGACCTCAATAGAGCCTCCGAACGAGTGGGTCTGAGGATGAACATGGATAAGACGAAAGTCATGTCTAATGTTCATGTTTCACCCACTCCCATAACCATCGGAGGCCATACTCTCGAAGTTGTTGACGAATATGTCTACCTGGGACAAACCGTCCAGCTAGGTAGGTCCAACTTCGAGAGGAAGGTCAATCGCCGAATCCGACTCGGATGGGCAGCGTTCGGGAAGCTGCGGGGTATCCTCTCGTCCCAAGACCTACCGCAGTGTCTCAAGACGAAAGTTTTTGAGCAGTGTGTGTTGCCAGTGTTGTCCTATGGAACTGAGACGTGGCCCCTCACTGCGGGCAACATTAGGCGGCTCAAAGTTACCCAGAGGGCAATGGAGAGGGCAATGCTCGGAGTTTCTCTGCGAGATCGCGTCAGAAATGATGTGATCCGCAGCAGAACGAAGGTAACCGACATTGCCCGAAGAATTGCAAACCTCAAGTGGCGATGGGCTGGCCATATCGCCCGCAGAACAGATGGCCGATGGGGCCGCAAAGTCCTGGAATGGCGGCCACGGACAGGACGACGCAGCGTGGGTAGGCCTCCCGCAAGATGGACCGATGATCTGGTCAAGGTTGCGGGAGTATCCTGGATGCGGGAGGCACAGGACCGATCATCGTGGCGATCTTTGGGGGAGGCCTATGCCCAGCAGTGGGCGTCATATGGCTGAATAGTAGTAGTAGTAGTAGTAGGAGCCAGATTTCATTTTTAAAATGACTTCCAATATTCGCCTTATTTAGTTCATTGTTTCTGAGGTTTTTACATACAAAATAAATTATATTACACGAGGTCATGCTGAAGTAATCCCCATACAAGTGGCACATCACCATAATAAAAGGTTAATATTTTCAACGTTCTTATAATGTGCGTACTGATGCAATATATCTCACTAAATTACGTGATGCTTTCGTTTTATTGAGGATTAAGGTGGAAAATTACTCGGGCTGTAATAAAAATGGGTCCCGAGAATGTATTATACCTTTTCTTTATCGACCTCTCCAATTTTGAAAACCGAAATTTAGTCATTGTGTCTTTCGTGAAACTGAGCTAAGATTGTCTAATATGTGTAATTAGTTTAAAAATTCACTAAAAACAAAATCTTCTCAAAAAAACAGTACACTAAAAATACACTAAAAACAAAATACACTAAAAACAAAATCTTCTCAAAAAAACAGTACACTAAAAAGTAACGAAATAATTTCTTGAAAATAGTAAACCTCCCTTATTGTAGCTGTTATGTCTATATTGTACAATTATTATTACTTTGAAGTCGGTGTCAGTCATTACTAAAAACGTTACTATACTTTCAATTGTCAATTGTTATGGTAAAAATGTAGAAAACCTTACGTAGAAATATCACTGCATATACCTCGGCTGACACCGACATCAAAGTGATAATAATTGTGCAATATAGACATAACAGCTACAATAAGGGAGGTTTACTATTTTCAAGAAATTATTTCGTTACTTTTTAGTGTACTGTTTTTTTGAGAAGATTTTGTTTTTAGTGTATTTTGTTTTTAGTGTATTTTGTTTGGAAGTCGGTTTTGTTTTTTATCAAAAAGTTTATTTATTTCTCGATTTTTAGTGAATCTAGACATCGCAGTATGATAATCACTAGCTTTCAAACAAATAATGAGTTATCTAAATCGATTATCTAAGAAATTAAGTAAACAACTAATACATCGTTGCGATCATTCACTCATAATTCGGTGCGGCCGCGCGCCGTTGTTGCCCGTGAGTTTTAATATTTTGATAACTTCTAGAATCTTGCACAGAATTACATACTGTAAAAGGCAATTACGATCTACATATAATACTCAATCGTGAAAACATATTTATTTGGATAAGGATTCATACGAAATAAGAATAAAAGCGTTTTAAATAAAGTCGATTGCACTTATTTGACGGTTTTCTCGAAACAAACGGTTATTGTGCGACAACCTTAAGAGATAGATATATGCTATCGCAGACTTTAATTCAGCTAATTGAATGACCTACAATTCTTTCATACATCATTTTTATGTAGGTCTTATAGTTTAGGCTACGTAAGCCAAGAAAGCAAACTTTGTTACAAGTTGGTATTTTTTTCTGCGACTCGTAATTTGCTATTTATGATATCTCCTAAACTATTTATCGGAATTACACAGTTCCAAGGGTATTTATAATCTACATTAAATTCTCTTGATGATGGACACATTTATTTTGATAAGGATTCATACCGAACACGAGTAATAGCGTTGAAAGTGGGGTATAGATTTTGATCGAAATTTTAATGAAAAAAGTGGTTATTGTGCGACAACCTTAATAGATAGATATATGCTATCGCTGACTTTTATTTAGCAAATTTAAAGGGCTACAATTCTTCCATACATAATTTTTGTGTAAGTCTTATAGTTTAGGCTACGTAAGCATAGAAAGCAAAAAAGACACCAAATTTCGTCACGCAATTTTGAGCTAAACTATTTAACTACGCCGTAGTCTTTGACTCCAAAAATCAAACAAAAAAAAAAAAAAAACAAAAAAATGGGACCCACCTGCAAGCACTACCTCTCGGATAAAAAAAGAATTTTCAAAATCGGTCTACCAGGGGCGGAGTTATGCCGTAACACACATAAAAAAAAAAAAAAAAAAAAAAAAACATATGGACGAATTGAGTACCTCCTTCTTTTGGGAAGTCGGTCAAAAACTAATAAATTCTCATAGTTATATTTTACTTACATATTTTAAATAGGACGCAGTAAGCAGCAACACAAAAAGTATGTATAATAGTTATATTCGTGGTGTGTCAATGGCGGGAGGGAAGCGTTTCGCGACGAAAACAGACTCCATTTCCTCAGCAAAATGGCCGCCGGAACGGACACTTTTAGCTCTGATTGCAACTTGCTTTAATGTGTTTGTCGTTTTAAAATTGTGCACTTCATAGCTATTAAAGATATTACGTGTTGTAAGTAAACATTTTTATTGTAGACCTTTGTACTTTTATACGAACAAAATATAAGAAGAACTTTCGGCAAACCCTGTCATCAACAACGTCCAGTCGCGTAGAGTCGGTGAACCAGGTTTACGTCCATCTGTTCGATCTTTCCGTCATCAGACTTGGACTACGTACGAATAGATAAACAATTTTCTAATCTAAGCAACGCACAAGTTAACTATAATTTATTTAATTAAGTCTTTATATTACACTAATATAAAACATTGCAAAAGTCGGAGCACGTTTGATGAAAGTCTGGCGAGCCGGGCGCGGACGAAAAACAATTTTTTAGAAAGCTGTTAGTGCCGACCATTTGTTTCAGTCTGTCAGCTTTTACTGCCCCATTCTATTTTTACGCACATTGCTCACATTGTCCTCTATGTGTGGTACCCTGTAATGAAATAACTGGCCACCAGCATTCATCAAAAATCTTAGTCGATTTCATACATCAAGCGTATGTTTAAAAAAATGAAAAATAATCTTATTACACGGATTTTCCTCACAAAACCTAGAAGTGGCTTTACATTACAACACTCTGAATATAATGTAGACAACAATTCATTTGATATTTAATATCCAGGCTGGTAACAATAAATTGAGCTTTATTATTCACGGGCTTTTGTCCACGCGATATTAAACTCCAGGAATGCTGGCAGGTAACATGGGATATTTTTATTTATTTAATTAAAACTTCGTTGAACATTATAACGCAATACTATTTACTATTTACACATAACATTTATTTTTTAAAACTTACTCTGTCGCTATTCTACTCGTCGTATGACGTAGTTAAATCATTAGATTCGAAGCAGACGAGGTCTCAGATACGCCTTATACAAAAAACACTTAAGAATGAAGCATGGACAAGAATAATAATAATAATAATAATAATAAAAAAAATAATTGTCAAGTAAATGTCACGTCAAATAAAATTAAAATATTTAAATATTATAAAATACTCCAAGAAACAATTTTAAAATGTAAAAAATACTTGTAAAATAGTGAAAGCGACCACAACTAATATGGATTTATGTCGGACCTGCATTTTAGTGCTCCAAAAAAAAAATTTTGGTCAGTGCCTTCCTTAACCTACAGAAAAAGTAGACATTTACAATTAAAGGTATGAGAAATTGAATATTGTCTGTATCAAGAGAAGTATTTTTATCAGCCCGACTTCATGAGAAGTGTGATGACGATACATGGGCATCGTATCATGCGGTGTCAGAAACAACATATTACAAAGCAAATCATCGAAGTAATCATTGTTTAGTATGTGGAACCTATAAGAACCAGAAAATAACTAATTATTGCATGATAATACGAATATATCACCACATAAACTTCGAATAACTACATCGCCGTCATCTATTGGAATGAACAAATAGACAAATTTCTGTTACTGAAGATAAATGAAGACGGTTATCCTGAATATATAGTGACAATGACAATAAACCGAGTGTATATGTATAACTACGACTGCTTCCAGGCGCTAAGAACTATAAGTTTTTTCTTAATTTATCATGCATTGTATCTTATGTTCCACAGTTTTTTAATTTTGTTTGTTTGTTTTTAGAAATTAAGCAAAGTGATTAACTAAAATAATTCGGTCGTCGGGGAGTGACGACCTCATCGCCCATTGGTAATTCATTTCCAATGCAGCTAGTCAGCGTTGTGCTAGAGGTGTGAGTGCCGTGCCTCGGCAACAAAATCGCAACGCTAATGGCCGCTTGAACACGTAGTCAATATATAACGGCACCGGAGCTGGGTGCCCTCCGTAACAGGTACCCAAAAGCACTAATGGATGATGGAAAATGTTAGAGAGCGTATAGGACCGCTGCCTGGGGGTCGCCGGGGCGCGTCTGGAGCTGGCGCTGGACGTGGCAGCATGCGGACCGCCAGCCGCACACGGAGGGCTGTCCATCCACCAAACAGCCCCCCACACCCATCATCCCCGCTAGTTGGCTTGGTGTCGGCAGGGTCCTCACAGACCCAGCATTCGGCACCCGCCACTAGTGGAGTGCGCCGCATGCGTTGGAGTGTAGAAATGAACAAAAACGCATTGCGGGCGTACTATAGGGCGAAAGGAGGAGAAACTGGCAGAACCACATATCGGGCAAGAATGCATTGCTACTTTGCAGAGCTGGAGCCGTCGATCACCGTGACGGAGCAGAACCTGGCAGATCGAGTTCGGTATATCTTGCGATCCCAACTATTTGATACTACTGAACTTGAACGACTACAACGTGAGGCCATTCCTACGTCGAACCCCTCAGATTCAGTCGGTGATTCAGCACCTCAAGCTATAGAGCAAACTCCAAATATTGATCCAATGCAATCCCTAGCTGAAGTAGAGGAGGACGACGAAGAAGTGGCCGCCCAGGACATAGAGCAATTGAGGAGGACCCTGGACGAGGCGATTAGGGAAACACGTGAGATGCCTCTCGAGAATCGACCGCGGCTTCCCCGTATTCCTCTTAGCAAGCGAAATCGGAGTGTCATGATAGCCCTAAATCCCATGTTGGATGCTTATCTAGTAGACAGTCGGGATCTTTGTGATACGGACTCAATTCTTTTTGGCGCAGCACTGGCAGTGTGCCGTTATGTAGGCGCAAAACCCCAAGCCGCTGGACGTGTCAAAGGCCGATGTAATGCTATTCCAGCATGGCAAAAAAGAATTGAGAACCGTATCGCAAAAGCAAGAGCTCTCATTGGCAGACTGATAAGCTTCAGGTCAGGCAACAATAGACCAAGGATTGTTCGCTCCGTCAGGATAGCATTTGATGGGACAGATATTCGACTGTCCCAACCGGACATCATCCAAAAACTGACGGAGCGCATAGACGACCTGAAGCAGAAAATTGCTGCGTGGGGAAAACGAATCCGACGATACACCGAGAGGACGAAACGGTTTAACCAGAATCGCCTCTTCCAGAGTGACCAGAAGAGGTTCTACAATACACTGGAGCAGCCAGGACCGAGCAGTGACACGGGCTCAGGACCAGATCAAGCCACTGCAGTGGCGTTTTGGCGTAGTATCTGGTCAGAGTCCGTAGATCACACTGAGGGCTCTTGGGTACAAGTTGTGGAGAGCACATGTTGTGACATTACACCAATGGAACCCGTAATCATCACGGCAGAAGATGTGGCAGGGGCAGTGCGACGGGCCCCGAACTGGAAAAGCCCGGGGCTCGATGGACTGCACCACCATTGGCTCAAAGGATTTGTTGTCTGTCACGCTGTGCTCGCTCGACAGTTCCAAGAAGCCCTCGAAGGTAGATTGCTCCCAGACCTCTTCACCACTGGAGTCACTCATTTGGTTCCTAAAGGCCGGACTACAACCGACCCGGCGAAATACCGCCCCATAACATGTCTAACTACTATATATAAGACACTGACATCCATTCTGTGTACGAAAATAACTCGGCATCTTATGCCAATAGGGTGATTTCCGATGCACAGAATGGATGTAGGGGCGGTGGCCGCGGGGCTAAGGAACCACTCCTCAATGACGCGGTTATTGGCAACTGGTGAAGCGCAACCGTCGAAACTTTTCCGCCGCCTGGATTGATTATAAAAAGGCTTTCGACTCAGTGCCCCATTCATGGCTTAAGAGGGTCCTCGAGCTGTACAAGATCGACTGCACGGTGAGAGACTTCCTCGAGCATTGTATGGGACATTGGAGTACGACCCTTTGTCTTCTGGGAGAGCGAATGACGGGCGCCGAAGACCAGATAAGGATACGGAGGGGTATCTTCCAGGGAGACTGTTTGAGTCCAATCTGGTTTTGCCTCGCCCTCACCCCCTAAGCACTTTGCTAGAGAATTCTGGGCGGGGATTTCAGCTTCGGAGAGGAGGAGCAAAGGTGGCGCACCTCTTCTACATGGATGACCTCAAGTTATTTGCTCCCAATTATACGCAACTGCTGGAATTGCTACAAATCACTACTGAATTTAGTAATGCCATCAGGATGGAGTTTGGGACTGATAAATGTGCGATCATTCATGTGGATAGAGGTAGAGTCACAAGTTCGGAGGGTTTAGACAACCCCCTGAACTTTAGAACCCTCTCCGAGGCTGAAACATACCGATACCTGGGTATGTCACAAAATGTGGGTGTAGATGAGGGTGGCATGAAACAGTCGGTCCGCGACGTGTTTTTTGCGCGCCTGACAAAAGTTCTTAACAGTCTTCTGTCGGGCGCGAATAAAGCACGTGCTTACAACGGATGGGTCATGCCTGTCCTAATGTATACCTTTGGCATACTTAGGTGGTCTCAAACAGAACTTAACGCCCTGGATAGAAAAGTCCGCACAATTATGACGTCCCACAGGATACATCACCCGAGATCGTCGATTATGAGGCTGTACCTGCCGCGAAAGCATGGTGGGCGAGGTCTTCTAAGTGCCCTCGCCATGCATAACCGCGAAGTGTGCAGCCTCCGTAGTTACTATTTGACGAAATCGGGTGATGGTGTCCATGTGGACGTCATCGCGTGTGATAAAGGACTTACCCCTCTATCCTTAGCCAACGAGCACTGGCAGGACCCGGTCGTACAGAGCGTCTCTGACCGGAAGGCCATATGGAAAGATAAAGAGCTCCACGGGAGGTACTACAAGGCTCTTCATGGACCTTTTGTAGATACCAAAACATCCCTACACTGGCTACGTTTCGGAGATCTCTTTGGAGAAACCGAGGGTTTTGTCTGTGCGATACAGGATCAGGTTATTAAGACCAACAACTATCGGAAATACATCCTAAAGGATGGCACCGCCGACATTTGTCGGGCTTGTCGTCGTCCCGGTGAATCCCTTAGGCATGTTATCTCCGGTTGTCGGCGCTTTCTAACACTGAGTATCTGCACAGACACAACCTAGTAGCCAGGATTGTCCATCAGGAGCTCGGTCTGAAGTATGGTCTCCTGGATGTAAGACTGCCTTACTACAAGTACGTGCCGGAAGCCGTGCTCGAAAATAACCGCGCCAGGCTCTACTGGGACCGGTCCATCATCACAGACAGGACTATTCATGCGAATAAGCCTGACATCGTGCTGATGGACCGGGCACAATCAGGGATATTCTTGATCGACATAACCATCCCCCATGACGAGAACCTCGTGAATGCCGAAACAGAAAAGAAAAGGAAATACCTGGACTTGGCTCATGAGGTTTCCGACATGTGGGGTGGTTTTGTCGACTGAGATTATCCCGGTAGTCGTTTCTGCGAATGGGCTAATCCCAGTCAGCCTATCCGGGTATCTGAGGCGACTGGGACTCCGGGACGGTGTGCTCTCAGCTCAGATGCAGAAAGCGGTGCTTCTGGACACCGCCCGAATTGTCCGCCGGTTTCTCTCCTTTCACCCTAACCCTCGGCCGTCTGGTCACCCCTGCCGAGGGAATCCCGTCTGGCTGGTATTATTTATGTAATTTATTATTTAAGTATGTTTTATTATTATATAAGTATTTTATATAAGTATATATATAAAAAATATGTTTATTTTATTTATTTATAAAAGCCAGCCAGATGGAGACAAAATAACTTAAAAAAATAATAATAATAATAATAATAAATTCGTTATTTGAAAAATACATTTACAAAAGTTTTAAACAGTTGTTGGAGCATCCTTTTAAGTATAAAATACCTGTGACAGGATACTCCGTTCTTCCATAACACAAATACACTTAATAATTTAAATAACACTTCAACCATACAGTTAAACAATTTAGTAAAAATAAATTAACAAATCAAGTGGGTAGAAGTGTTCAATGGTTCAGTGAGTCTTTATAGGTGTTCGCTTTGAATGTACGAAAATAAGGACCAGTTCACACTGTGTACAATAAATGTTAGTTTAAATATATTTTTTATTTTTATTTTATGTGCAATATATAATATTTATGCACGGGCGTTATTACTATGTTTTTTGTATGCATGAGTGTGTATGTATGTGCGTTTGGGTGTGTGTGTGTGGGTGAATGTGTATTTGTTTGAGGATGTATATATTGAGTGTGTTATTTTTATATGACTTGTTGTTATGTGTGTTTCTTTTCCCTTCTCTGATAGTCGCTCACTTATTGGAGTTATAAGTTTCGTAAATTTTCTACTTCTTTATAATCAAGACTATTAAGCCAATTTGTAACTTTGTTTTTTAAGTTATACAAATTTAACTTAAGGATATTCAATGTTTTATTAACTTTATTATATACAAGTTCTGATTGCCTATTATATTGCCTAGTAGCAAAATTACTTTTTACTATACTTTCACTTATTGCTTTTTGCCTTCTTTTACTTTTAAAACTAGAATCAATAGTAACCGTTTTGTGTCTTTCAAGTAGGAAATGGAGTATGTACAGTTTTCTAACACTCAGTATTTACATTCCAAATAAAGCTGTTTTGTGGGATATCTATAGGGCTTATTGTACATAATTTTTAATAGGGACCGTTGACTACGTTCAAGTTCAAGTAGTTTACCTTTAGTAGCGCCACCCCAAACAGGGATGCAATATGTCAATATCGATTGAGCCAGGCCAAAGTACACCTGATTTAATAGTTTGTATGTAGCAACATTTCGTAGTTTTTTAAAAATCCATATTAGTTTACGTACCCGATTTGTAGCCACTTCAATATGACTATGCCAAGAAAGTTTGTGATCAATAATCACTCCGAGATATTTGGTACACGTAACTTTTTCTATATTTGGGCAAAGGCAATCATATTGTAGGTTGCTACAATTGTGGATTTTTATATTTGAGTTTAATGGCTGGGTGCGATTATTAATAGAAAAGCACATATAATTAGTCTTAGACGTATTTAGAGTTAAGAGATTTGTATTCAGCCACATTGAGACCTTCCTCATGCCAGCTTCCGCAGCACTGTGTGCCTCCTCCCAGGTTGCCCCCTCAAATACTACAGCGGTGTCATCTGCATACGAGATTACATGTCCATTTTCTAATTTCATATTGCATAAGTCATTGATATAGATTAAGAATAACGTCGGGCCCAAGACACTTCCCTGCGGGACTCCAAAAGTAATTTTATAGTCGTTACTTGTGTAATTCCCTACTCTCACCCTTTGCGTACGGTTAGTTAGGTAATCTTTTATAAGTTTTAATTGAATATCTCTAACTCCAATTCTTTCTAGTTTTTCTACCAGGGTGGGAACAGAGACGGTATCGAAGGCTTTTTTCAGATCAAGATATATAGCCATACTTTTTTTTTCCACGATCTAGTTGTTGAGTTATCATTTTTGTTAGTTCTAAAATTGCATCTTGAGTACACTTTCCTTGCCGAAATCCAAATTGGGAACTGGATAATATGTTATATTTATTAAGGTAATTTATGAGCCTATTATTTAATAATTTTTCAAGAATTTTGGAAACCGCAGGCAGTACAGATATCGGTCTATAATTGCTGACATCGTCTCTGTTGCCACCCTTGTATACTGGTGTAATGATAGACCTTTTTAGCAGGTTGGGAAAAATGCCTTTAGCGAAGCAAAGATTAGCCAAGTGGCAGATAATAGGTGAAACTACTTCTTTTGCTACTTTTAAAAATCTCGTTGATATATTATCCCAACCCGGGGCACTGTCACTTTTTAAAGACATTATTGTCAATGCCACCTCCTCAGGGTCAGTATCTGTCATTGCTAAAGAGGTAGGGTGCCTTAGGAGGTCACTAGCCACGTTAAGGTTGCTGTGTGATGTTCGATTTCTGTTTAAAATATTATTGGCTAGCTCTTGACCGATGTTCGCATAGTAACTATTAATTCGATTGACAGAAATAGCAGGACTTTTGTCAAGTTCAAGTAATTCCGTATTTGTGCTTTTTACGGATTTCATGTTGGCAATATGTTTTATGTTAGTCCATAGCTTTTTAGGATCTTGAACAAACAAAAGTTTTCTTTCATATTCTCGTTTTAGCTTTTTAATTAAATTATTACAGTAATTACGGTACCTTTTATACGTTATTTTTAAAATTTCATCGTAGGGATTAATCTTTAATTTCTTTTGCATCTTATTCCTATTTCTAATACATCGTAATATTCCCGGGGTAATCCAGGGCTGGATATTTCGTACGCTTTTAGGTTTTTGTATTGTCTTCGTGTTCTCCTGTAATGCTTCTGATATAGTTTTTAAAAGGATTTCTGTTAATTTATTAGGGTCGTCGTAATACATTAATTCCTTTAAATTTTTATTCGCAAGAGAGTTTAATGCTTCATCCATATTAATCATAGTTTTTTGTCGTAGGACACAACCTAACTCTCTTAACTTTAGATAAATATAGTAAAACCATTTGGTGATCTGTTATTGTCGTATTTAGTATAACCACTGAAGCTGAGATCGTCTGTTTATTAAGTTTCAACATAAAATGGTCCAAGCAGCTGTTTTCTCTAGTCGCAATAATGTGTCCAGGTAGAATTCCTATTTCCGAGAGCATGTTTAAATACATGTGTCTATTGTTATATTCCAAAGTGGATTCATTATCCTTTGTAATAAGATTTATATTAATATCACCAGTTAGTATAATGTTTTGGTGTTTGTTAATTGTATTTAGGTGCAAACGAAGGGATTCTATAAAGTTATCTGCATTTGATATAGAAGGAGATCTATAAATACCTAATATGCTATAATTAAATATATCTACTTGAATACAGGATGCATGAGTCAAATTAATTTCCTTTACTTTAGGTCTTAGATTGCTTCTAGCATATATAGTTACCCCATCGTTTTTATTTAAGTGTTGTGACGTATTAAACGATATGTAATTATCCAGGAGTGGAATATTTTTATCCTTGTCTAACTGACATTCTGTTAAAATGAGAACATCTATATTATGTTTAAATTGGCCAGTGTAGTTTGAAGGTCATCAAAATTTTTATAGATGCTCCTTATATTCTGAGTAATAATTGTTAGATCATTTTCACGTATGTTTATTATTTTATTTAAGTCTTCTACATCGCAATTTATTGTTGTTGTATTATTAGATTCATCTATTTCTTGTAAAGTAGTTAATGAGCTATTCATATTGAAAATTAAAAATCATAGAATATGTTGTAACTTTGTGTAAAAAATACTTGGATGAATTTTTAATATATTGTATAATTGAATGAGTGTTAAGTATATAGTTAATTATTTTAATTTCGTAGTTTTGTTTTAGGCTTATAGTTTGTAGTTGTATATGTTTAGGCAATAAGCAATTGATAATATGTGTGGTGTAATTGTTGTGAGTGAATGATGTGTCTGAGCATAGATAATACAACTTATTATTTAACACAAAAATCAAATGGCAAATATAATAACTGGAATGAGCACAAAAAAGAACTTTAACGTGGAATAGTCAATCTTTGTTCATTAAATGTTGAATCTGCATTTCACTTGTAATTAGGATAATCGGAGACTTTTCATCCTTCCTTACGTAGACTTTGCCGTACGCTGTCCAGCAGAACTTATAGGATTTGGACTTTACTAGGTCTCTTCCTAAAAAGTAGAATCTGGCTGATCTGGATGTGAGATTTTCTGATACAAATACCGGCTCATCTTCTTTGTTACGCAAACCCAGATGCCGAGCGCAGATCTTAGTCTTATGTCTTATGTTAAAACTTTTGGACAGTTTAAGTATATCATTCTTTAGAATTGTTGATGTAGTTTCAACTATAATGGGTGTGTTTTGGACTCCATCCTTTTTACTTCGCACTCTGTATATGTCTTTTATATGATTTTTATTTACGTCGCACCCAATGTTTTTTGTAAGATTTATAACCATTTCAATCAGATCCTCTTTCGATTCGCTGTCTTTCTTTGGCACATTTTTTATTTCGAAGCACGTTTTTCTCATGCTCCTTTGCATATCCTCAATCTTGTCTTCTAAAAGGGTGACGTATTTTTTATCTTCTTGTGCTTGACGTTCTAACTTCTCAATTTTCTGTTTCTGTTCTTCATTTTGAGCGGTCAGAAACGCTATAGCGTTTTCAATGTTACCATTAGACCTTTGTATGTCCTTTAAAGTTGTAGTAATCTTTTTGAGTTCTTCTTCCTGAAACGAAGTTCTTGACATGATCAGCTCTCTCATCTCCTCCTTAAAACAGGATAGTTCAGCACTGAAATCTTCGTTTTGTACTTTCGTCTACCACGCGCTGTGACCGATGTCGTATCCATTTTTATTTTCAATATTGCGATAGTGTGAACGGGACCTTATCTCAGCGCGACGTCAATATTGAACACTACACTATTGAAGCGCGGTACACGCGTCCACTCTTAGCCGCGTCCGGTCGCTCACTCCCTAAGAATAGATAGCGTAAATTAAGAGATATTAGACGGATAGGTAAAAAAGAAAGCAGAGTATAGTGACCGGGCTGTACGAGCGGGCGCATGCATGTGACGCGCACGTGATAGATGATAGTTATTAATTACACGGACACTAAGCCTACCGTATTAGTGATATATTGCTGAGCGTGCAGCCTCCGCCTCCACCTCCGCCTCTACCTCCGCCTTCACCTCCGCCCCGTGTCACCGGGACAGGTCTTAGCTTGTAGCACAACAGGTTGCTTATAGCGTGCTTAACTAGCGGGACTTTTACTTATGGAAACATATACATTTAAAAGGAAACCTACATGACATAAAATACATATAATTGGCGTAGTTAAAGTACTTCGAGCTTAATGTAACACGGACCGTGTTACAGAATACACAATACAAAATAATAACTTGGAAAAGCAAGCAAGCACTTATCCTGTTACGAATTAAGTTGGAATGCAAAGTAAAGTAGGCCACCGAAGTTAGAGTTACGGAAACTTGTGAACGTCTACGAATAGCGAATATTTTAAACTACACGTTCAAAACAACGATAAGTCACCGCACTTTGTTATTCCCCGCATCTTATAGACATGACAAACTTCACTTTGTTCTACTAACTTCGTAACTAACCGAAATCTCATTTAAATGTGTATAAAAGTCTACTTAGCTCTGCCTAGTTTCAGACACAGCGCGTAGCATCTACGTAGCACGTAGATTACGGTTACGTGCATTTACGGCTTAGTCCTTGTCTATCCGAAGTAAAGACAAGTCAACGTGGCTTGAGATTGGTAGGTCTCCAACTTATTCATTAATATTTCTTGTAATGTTTAAGTATTGTAAATATCCTTTTTCTATTTTAATAAAATATCGCGAAAATATTGTTTTGTTTAAATGTTCGCACAGTATCAAGAAATTAAAATAGGTATTGTAGTTAAATGTGTGTCTGTACTAAAGCCAGCTATCTTCCGGTAACGGCGGTCGCGCCTCCAACGACATTCTGCCATTCAGACTTATCAACAAATATTATTCGTTAGGTTGTATCCCTTTTTAAAAAAAATCTAGCCGTATGTTTCTGTAGCCATATTTATCCAATCTCGTTACTTGTCACAGTTTGTGCCAAAACTTTAACATAAATAACCATAAAAATCAACAGATACCCCCCTCCACAACCCCCCACGTGTGGCAGCTCACGCAGTTTACTCCCAAATATATTATACCAAAATAAATCGAGTTCTGATTAAAATTGATGCACGAGCGATGCAAACCGCTCACACGAAATTACATCCTCTCGTTTTCAATTAAAATACATAACATAGTTGTAGTTGGTTGTAAAAGTGGATGTTTAACTAATCTTATTTTAAAGTAATAGAATAAAATAAATGTTAACAACTGAAATATGATAAAGTTTATGAAAAATTGGTCTCTTCAAGCACACGATTCCAAAGAAATTTCGGAATTAAAACTTCTGATCTGTATAGAAAGTTTAAAGCTCCCGGTTGGCGTAGGGTGGAGGGCGCGGGGTGCGGGGTGCGGGGCGCTGGGAGCGGGGCGCTGGGCGATTACAGCATTTCTTACTTTACATTGCGAGCGAAAACTTCAAATCCATTACTGATAACAACTTTTTTTTATTAATTAATTCTAATTAATATCATGCTTCATAAATATAGTCAAATAGTTTGATAGACCTGACCTATAAGATTTGATCTGTCAACAAGAGGAAACATTACGTTTTTTAAAGCAAAAAATATTTAAGTCGCGTTCATGGCATTCGTATAACGAGTATAATTACTGGTTGTAGTTGAACGCGATGATATTTCTTTTGACGAAAGCAACTCAACGTGTAGAGCTTTTTTGTACAAGTACCTAATTATACTGCTAACTGCGACTCGAGTATGGTCTTTACAAAAAGTTGAATCAGGAAATAGAAGGCAACGTATGTATTCTCTACAGATTTTTTTTAATTACTCATTATTGTACTTCCAAAGAGAATATTTGAATGCCCGTTGTCTTATATGCGTGTTGAAATTTCTGAATAATAAGTACTTGACCACTTGGAATTTTTTGGCAGACCCTATTCATTTTTATTGGAATACTAAACAGACCTGTAATTGTGCGAGGGTCGGCGAGTTCGCATACTGTCACGTCACAAACAGCGCTCAATGACGCTTGAGACTACGAACATTGTCCACACAATATATCTATCATGCAACAATTTACAAAGAGCCTGCTTTCCCTCATGACAATTTACGTACGTTTAAAGAAGTATTTGGATACAAAATTATGTATAAAAGATCAAGCCTAACTGAAGTTAAGTATTATAATACAAATTCGATATGTAAGCATCGTAATGAACTTACGAATCTGAAGTTTGCCAACCAGAGATCTATCACGAATATTCGTGAGAACGTTTTCGTAACGCAATCGAAAAGTATTGTATTGAATTTTTTGCAGCCCATACAGGGCGTAAACTCCGCCAACAAATCTCATACAAAGTCAATTACGTTACGAATAAGTTCTCGCAAATATAAGTGATAGACCCTCGCGTACTTAGATCTATGGCTAGTTCTAGACATTTGATAGACTATTCTGACACAGCTACAATATTAATGAAATGTCTCAACAAACACGAGGTTATTCATAGAAATAACTTCAGTTACTCCGTCTGCCGTTTGTGACACATATGACCGGCAGGAGATCAAAGGGACTCCGACCGATACATCGCGCCCTCTGACGGAACTTTGATACAATTCATTAATAACTGTTATTTATTGCCTCTGCTACATTGCAGCTAGAACATCCAACTGTACTTAACTATTGCATTAAGAAACAGAAAAGTAAACGGTACGGGCACATGTTAAGAGTTAACTGCAAAACGCTAATATTTTGGTTATTTGATAAATAACTTAAGCTTATTAAATTTGCTATAAAATCGTTTTTATTTCCAAAACTATAAGTATAATAGTTTAGAAGTTATAGCAATTTAAAAATTGTACTACGTAATTTGTTTTATCAGAAATTATAGATTTTAAAATTTGTAGGGATAATTTTAATTGAACGAATATTTGAAACATATAATATTTTAGATTTATCAATTGAAAGTTGAAAGAGTTTTACCTAAAATTGTATTTAATTCGACAAGAGAGAGATTAATTAAGGTTGGCAGAAATAATTATTAAATGCTTTGATAAAATTAATCCAATTAAAATTGTCTCTGAGAGCTGAGAGCCCTTTGTTGTTGAAGATATCAATTTAATTTTACTACATAGTTAAATATGTATTCTTTAAAGCGTAACTTGTTTACTTTTTAATTTCTTCTTATCAAGTCTATTTAACATACATCTATGTATATGTTCGAAGTTAACACTTATTTGTTAAAGTTTACACTTGTGGTTATCTCGAGAAAATGAGTAAGCTTCTGAAAGTCAAAAATCGCGTTGTTTACTTAAAAGTAACTTAAATCAGATTTCCTCGATGATTAGGTAACAATTAAGTATAAATTTAAGCTACATGCATAAGCACTGCTGGTGTAGTGGTATCATGCAAGATTCCCATTCTTGCGACCCGGGTTCGATTCCCGGGCAGTGCACACTTTTTTCTAAACCTTTTTTTGCAGGCTTTCATAATACAGCGTTTATCGCTTTATTCTTTTTTAGTGAAACAAAAGAAAATCCTTTAATATTCTGGTTTTATAAATATTAAATTCAAGTGAAAATTCTATACTCAAATATCTTCTCGAAAGTATTTTAGCTAATAATTAAAAAGGCTGGTTCAATGTTCTTGAATTAAGGGATTTATAGATACTTATATCTTAGGTCTATAATATAAAATTAAACTATGGCTGCCTTTTCATTGCTCTTCCACATAATAAAAGGAAACCTTTTACATTACAGCTTCAAGTACCCTATTTATTTGGAGAAAGATTTTCTGCTACATTCTCTACGACTTGAACTCTGACGGAAAATTTATGGCGGAACGTTTTAAGACATTAGCTAATCTTTATATAAACTACTGCTCGTAAGAAAACTTTCTCATAAAACGTATAGCGTAAATAAAAACGGAAAAAACCAAAGAACTTTTTGCATGTTAAACCACAAAGGAGGCACTTTTTATTTGTTTCATACAAACTTTGAGAGTATTTATAAATAGTCCGTCAGAGGAATCTCTTTTGCAATATATTACACAACAGAAACCACTACTTAATAACTTAGACGAGATAATATTCAAACTTAAAATCTACAATTAGCTTTTATTCACGACTTCGTGAGCGGGGAATTAAAAAACATCTAGAAATGAGTATAGTCTATGTTATTCGGTGATAAGTGTAGCTTTCTAATGGTGAAAGAATTGAAATCGGCCTAGTAGTTTTTAAGTTTACAAAAATACTTCTTTAATAATCTTTTCTCTTTACAATAGTAGTATTGGTTAATACTTACGAATACGAAACATAATTTATTTAAATGACAACTTGCTAAATTTTCTGCGTATTAGTGAATAATTTTTAAACACACTAACAAAAATTTTCATTGTCATCGCCAGCTTCAATTCCTTTAAAGCAAATTAATTTCGTTGTGGAACACGGATCAATTTCCGAACTAAAGTGAATCATTGAATTTGGTATCGATAATGTTTCAAAGGGCGTCTAATCTAAAGTTGTGTGAAACTGAAACTTAAGACCCTTGTTAGAGTTGAGTGTTCTATCAATGCGGCTCCAGCCAGCGCCAGCCAGCGCCAGCGAGCAGCGCCGCGAGGAAACAGTTGTATTGCTTTTGAACTAAACTGCGGTTAGTCTTCTCTAAAGTAGTCGTATTTAGCGATGACTTTAATGCTAAAATTGTTAATTGAATCAAGTAATAAAAGACGACTCCATTTGTATATTAAGTGAGAGAAACACTAAGGAATGCTTCAGTATCATAGGACTCTAGTATGTAATCGCTCGTCAGTAGGGGAAAATACACAAGACAATCTATTTAATCCTAATGAAACTAGTTTCACGGCTGAATTCTGAAACGAATCTCAGATACATTTCTTCATGTTATCATTTAACACGCTGTTGATATTACGAGTACATGTCGATTCAATATTTAGCCGTAAGTCCGGAGTTATCGTCATTTTGTTTTATTGCTGGTTTAATTTAGAGGTAAAAGCGTCCGAAATATAATCCGAATTAAGTTATTGTCCAATAAATAACTTGGGACCTCTGGTAGCGCATTGCTTTGAGTATAAATAGTAATAAATTTGGTTTTGCAGAAGACATTTTAGACGGTATTAAGGCGGGTCAAAGCAACTCTGCTATAAATTTAAGTTTAAAGCCGTTTGGTCCACTTAAGTTGGCGGTCTTAAAATTTATAAAAGGAAAATATTTACTTGCTCCCAGATGTGTTAATAAAGTTATATTTTAACGGCCAATAAAAGAAATAATTAACTATATATTTTAGAGAATTTCTTTTGACAACTGTTTATACTCCATCTATATCTATACTAATATTATAAAGAGGCAAACTTTGTATTTTTGTATGTATTGAAATAACTCAAAAACTACTGCGCCGATTTTAAAAATTCTTTCACCATCAGAAAGGTAATTTATCTGTGAGTATCATAGGCTATATTTTATTATTACTAATGTTCAGGAACTATTAATAAACATCGTGTTTCTGGACGCCGGCGTTAAAAACTCACTAAACTTTAACTTTTCTCGGCTTACGCTGCCTAAACCGTTAGAGGTATATAAAAATGATGTATGAAAGAATTGTAGATCTTAAAAAGTTCTACAGAAAAGTACGCGATAGCATATATCTATCTTTAACGGTTTTCTTACAATAACCACTTTTATGTTTACATAATGAATTAAAAATCCAGCGCTATTTGCAGCGTTCTTTTATTGGTTTCAATATTAATCCTTATCCAAATAAATGCGTTTGTTATCAGGAGAATTTAATGTAGAATAAAATTGTCATTAAAGCATTAAAATTGGACTAATAGTTTAGAAGATATCGCGAACACAAACAATAAAGATAACCGAAAAATCAGCTTACAAGCTACCGGACTTAGAAATTTGGAATCTTGCATCGGTAGATTTCTGTTATTACGTAGATTACTACTAAGTTAATACTTTTGGTAATAGGTTGAAAAAAAGGGCGAATTTGTAATTTCACGCGGCGAAGTCGCGAGCAACGGCTCGTATTAAATAAGTGTTTTTTTTAATTATTCATGGAAATTTATAAATGTTATAAAAAATGTATCCGGCTATTAGTATTAAACACTTAATTATCTATCAGATGCATTAATAAAAAAGCACTGTTGTCGCTGAAAATTAAAAGATAACTAACAGTAAACGTTTCTCAAAGGCCTTCGCTAATATTTTTTTCTTATAAATGGAACCGATAATTAAAAATGTATTTGGATAATATAACAGTTTAAATATCCATCTACGCACATTATTTTTTTTTTCAAGATTATATACTGAACCAGCTCGATAGAATTTACACGGAAAAGTGCCTGTTTTTCGAATTTCCTGGGGTTTACTTGCCTTAAGAAAGGAGTGGATTCAGATACGGTTTCGCCCTGTTACGGTTTCGCCCTGTCCTCTCGCAGCCCTCGTGGCCGGAGGAGGTGCGGCCGCGGGGGCTGCGGGATGGATATGGTTCGCCCTGTCCTCTCGCAGCTCTCGTGGTCTGAGGAGGTGGGCCGCGGCGACTGTGGGATGGATACGGTTTCGCCCTGTCCGCTCACAGTCCTCGTGGTCGGAGGAGGTGGGCCGCGGCGACTGTGGGATGGATACGGTTTCGCCCTGTCCGCTCACAGTCCTCGTGGTCGGGGGGGCGTGGGAGCACGACTCGGCACCACTCTGCTTGCAGAGATGGGCCGATGGCGTGCGATCCTGCGCCCCACACGCGTAATCCCGGTGGCTCATCACCACCGAGACCGCGGGCCCTTAGTCTTTTTCAAGACTGGGGTCACGAGGTGGGGGCTCTATAAAGCCCGGCGGCACCAGCGGGCGAGGGCGGGGTCCCAAACCTGCATTGCACGGTGCCGTCTCCGAGGGGCGCCTTAGGGCGCAGCGTCCCAACTTGTTGGGACGTATCGAGGGCCCCTTCCCGGGGCGGTCAGTGGGGCGTCGCGGTGGCAAGCGAAAGCGATCCCGTGGCGCCCCACATAATGGCCAGGAGGGAACGGAGGGGTTTAGTGGTGTATGCCCCATTATGGGGATAGTCCCACATAACTCTCGTGCCTACCCCGAGGCGCGGAGTATGCGTAACGCATTCCCCTTCGGCAAAAAAAAAAAAGGAGTGGATTCAGATCCCTGCCGACGGTTCCCGCCTTGTCGTGGCGGTGGGGCTCAGTAGCCGTGGTCCGTCGAGGGTCTCCGGGCCACGGTGAAGTCAAGAGGAACCATGGCCGGCTTAGCGGGGGATTATCCCGCGACGCCGGTCCAGTGGGGGGGCCGCTCAGGGTTCTACAGGGGGGACTCTGGCGGCCTCCTGACATACATGACATACATGACACACATGACACATGACATACATGACATACAGGACACACATGACATACATGACATACATGACACACATGACAAACATGGCACACATGACTTACATGACATACATGGCACACATGACATACAGGACACACATGACGTACATGACACACATGACACACATGACACACATGACACACATGACATACATGACATACATGACATACATGACGTACATGACATACAAGACACACATGACACACATGACACACATGACATACATGACATACAGACACACATGACATACATGACACACATGAAAAACATGGCACCCATGACTTACATGACATACATGGCACACATGACGTACAGGACACACATGACGTACATGACACACATGACACACATGTCACACATGACATACATGAAATACATGACATACATGCACACATGACATACATGACATACATGACGTACATGACACACATGCCATACATGACACACATGACACACATGACATACAGGACACACATGGCATACATGACATACATGGCACACATGACATACAGACACACATGACATACATGACACACATGCCATACATGACATACATGACATACATGACGTACATGACACACTTGACACACATGACGTACATGACGTACATGACATACATGACATACATGACACACATGACAATCATGGCACACATGACACACATGACAAACATGGCACACATGACATACATGACAACCATGACGTACATGACACACATGACACACATGACAAACATCGCACACATGACATACAGGACACACATGACACACATGACACACATGACATCATGACATACATGACATACATGACGTACATGACACACATGACATACAGGACACACATGACATACAGACACACATGACACACATGACATACATGACGTACATGACACACATGACATACATGACATACATGACGTACATGACATACATGACATACATGACATACATGACATACATGACATACATGACGTACATGACGTACATGACACACATGACACACATGACACACATGACATACATGACGTACATGACATACATGACGTACATGACATACATGACATACATGACATACATGACATACATGACATACATGACATACATGACATACATGACATACATGACATACATGACATACATGACATACATGACATACATGACGTACATGACATACATGACATACATGACATACATGACATACATGACATACATGACATACATGACATACATGACATACATGACATACATGACATACATGACATACATGGCACACATGACATACATGACACACATGACACACTTGACATACATGACATACATGACATACATGACGTACATGACATACATGACATACATGACATACATGACATACATGACATACATGACATACATGACATACATGACATACATGACGTACATGACATACATGACATACATGACATACATGACATACATGACATACATGACATACATGACATACATGACGTACATGACATACATGACGTACATGACATACATGACGTACATGACATACATGACATACATGACATACATGACATACATGACATACATGACATACATGACATACATGACATACATGACATACATGACATACATGACATACATGACATACATGACGTACATGACATACATGACATACATGACGTACATGACATACATGACATACATGACGTACATGACATACATGACGTACATGACATACATGACATACATGACATACATGACATACATGACATACATGACATACATGACATACATGACATACATGACGTACATGACATACATGACATACATGACATACATGACATACATGACATACATGACGTACATGACATACATGACATACATGACATACATGACATACATGACATACATGACATACATGTCACATGACATACATGACGTACATGAAATACATGACACACATGACATACATGACGTACATGACATACATGACATACATGACATACATGACATACATGACATACATGACATACATGACACACATGACACATGACATACAGGACACACATGACGTACATGACATACATGACATACATGACATACATGACGTACATGACATACATGACATACATGACGTACATGACATACATGACGTACATGACATACATGACATACATGACGTACATGACATACATGACATACATGACATACATGACGTACATGACATACATGACGTACATGACATACATGACATACATGACGTACATGACATACATGACATACATGACGTACATGACATACATGACACATATGACATACATGACATACACGACATACATGACACACATGACATACATGACGTACATGACATACATGACATACATGACATACATGACATACATGACGTACATGACATACATGACATACATGACATACATGACGTACATGACATACATGACGTACATGACATACATGACATACATGACATACATGACATACATGACATACATGACATACATGACATACATGACATACATGACGTACATGACACACATGACACATGACGTACATGACATACATGACACACATGACATACATGACACACATGACGTACATGACATACATGACGTACATGACATACATGACATACATGACATACATGACATACATGACATACATGACATACATGACATACATGCCGTACATGACATACATGACACACACGACACATGACATACATGCCACACATGACACACATGACATACATGAGGTACATGACATACATGACACACATGACGTACATGACATTCATGACATACATGACATACAGGACATACATGACATACATGACATACATGACATACATGACATACATGACATACATGACGTACATGACATACATGACATACATGACATACATGACGTACATGACATACATGACATACATGACATACATGACATACATGACATACATGACATACATGACATACATGACATACATGACATACATGACATACATGACATACATGACATACATGACGTACATGACATACATGACATACATGACATACATGACACACATGACATACATGACATACATGACGTACATGACATACATGACACACATGACGTACATGACATACATGACGTACATGACGTACATGACATACATGACACACATGACATACATGACGTACATGACATACATGACATACATGACATACATGACGTACATGACATACATGACACACATGACATAATACTTTTAGTTCAAAAAGTTTCATTTTTGTAATTTTTATGAATGCTATAAATTAGATGATTTCAGATGAGTATCAACATGGTGGTGTCTTGTGTTGCTATTGATCAATTCCCTTCGCTAGATATAACAATGCGGAACTATTACAAATAACGTAACAGGGAAACGTGCCGTTCATTCTGCGATAAGCCGCAATCCGCTTTGTTTGTTATACAATAGTATCATCAACTTCTAATTCCCACGGGACAGCGCAAGAGTCGTGACGTTTTTGCTACTCCTCAACAATTTAAATGCCATCTTTGTTTAACGAGCACTAATTAGCGAGACAAAAACGTCGGCTGCATTCCTCGGGATGCACTATTGTTGGAGTCGGCACTTTTATCTCCCAACTGAATGTAGGAATTTCACGGTTCAATCATCTTAAACGGCGAAATATCCCCGTCCCTTTCTCACCCGTCGCGCGCTGTCGGCCGTCTCACTCGCGCGTGTATCCTAGACGCGGCGTTGATATCGACGCAGCCTTATCACTGGCCGATAGCCGGACGACTATTACCGTTATTGCGTGAGCGATAAAGATTTATTTGGTGTGTTTTCTCGTTTGAGCGCCAGCTCGCGTACCTGAATGGCCGTAGCGTAGGATTCGAGAATGAAGCCGCTCGCATTCACCATCATCACTCGCACTCGCACTGGCACTCGCCTCGCTCGGGCGAGTCAGTGTCGTGCCGGAGCTCGAGGAGTGTTGACGTTTTGTTCGAGTGAGCCGCATGCCGGCGGCTGCGTGTTCCGATTTCAAAATATTTCTGTGTTAAAATTTCACATTTTATATTTTTCTCGTGCAAGTTATAAATATGTGTTTGTGATTAATATTGTGGGCGGTTTATTGGCTCCCAGGGACCGGGAGGTGATCGCTTCGAGGTTTGTATTATTTTAATAATTAGTTACGCAGAACGGACACGAGCACGAGTGATTTTCTTTCGGAATGCAATGCAACTGAAACCTGTTTTTCGTCCGGTCCGCCGTGGGAAGGAATTCGGATCGCAATAATGCGAGGAATGCTGTGAGCTGTGAGCGTCCTGACTCCAGCCTCCAGCCTCTTGCCGTGCCACTGTCGCCTGTCGCTTGTCGGCGAGCGGCGAGCGGCGAGCCTAGCCCGCGCTGGATCTAGGGCCCGCACGACAAAAGCCGGTTGTTATCGGCCAACTTTCTTTTATGTTCCGTTCGCCGATCCGCATTCAGTAATTAACTACAGAAGAATTTCCGCTATTCGTTTTTCTCTAAACATAAAGAATGGAGCTAGAAACGCAACAGCTTATAATATTTACAAAATAATTTTCAATTTCTTCCAACGTCCGTACGGCACGTCCGGGGATTTGATAAAAATCTTTCTGCATTTCACCATTTCGCTCGGCTGATTTGCAAAAATATTAAAAACACGTTCGTATGCGGTAAGTTATCTTGGCAGTTGCATTAAATAACATTAGCATAAAAAGGCTACCTTTTAGGAAGGCTTGGTGTCGTGTAAAGTCAGTAGCGATCGAGTTATTGAGGCGTTTCCAGCGGCCGCTGCGCTTTGCGAATATTATCTCGGACGCCGATGTTATCACCACTCGCTTCTCATTGAGTTCAACGAACTTTTATAAACTCATTTTTTTAATTCACCCTCTTGCAAAAATTTCAGCTTTATTATGAATTTTAGCAACATTTATTTACTAAAACACTCTTCATTGATTTATAAATATATCGCATCGTCGAAGGGGGGATGCCGGGTTCCGATCAAATCATCCTCTGCGAAGCCACTCATAACCATTACATAGCGATTCTTTAACCTGTCACCTGTCACGTGGGGTAACACTTATCGTGCTCACTGGCCTCATTCCTGTCACATTAATCTTCCTTAGGTGTTAAATCTACCGCACGCTGCACATAACACACGTTAGGAAAAAAATATAAATTAAATGCTTTTATAGCTATTTTTCAAATGAAAAAATAGCTTTGATTAGTACTATATAGTACAGTATATAATATCTGGATCGAAATAACAGAGCCTGTAGGTTAATACTTAAATTGATATCTGTAGCATAGTTAAAACTTGCATTGTTCAATTGTTATTGAAGTTAACTCGGAAGTTAATGAGAAATGATTTGTAACACAAATATATCTTACTTTAAATAATGAGTCTTGTTTGAATGTTTTGAATTATTGCAAACTATTCAGTGGTTTCTGCAAATATGATATTAATTCCATATTTAGATGTTGATAATAAAGTTTATTTATTCAACTAATTTAGAACAGTTTTCTTTTCATCGCGGCTATTAGCTTAGTTTGTATTAGCTACGTTTATGCTTGTAAGTTTAGTTTTCATCAGAATGCAACATCCTGTATACATTAGACACGCCGCTGTAGCAGACAGCCCGCTTTCGCCCGATGCATTATTTTTTTACAGTTCGTTCACATCCTACTGTTTATACCATGAATATTTTTAAACGATTTGTTTAGACGTGTATTGGGTGTGCAACGAGTAATATCATAAGCAGTAGGTTTGGAAATTATGACACAAACAGTTGAAAATATTATCCAACCGTATGTATAAATGTATAGACGAATTAAATGAGAAATCTTACCTTTAAAAGGATGTGATCGCAGCCTTTTAAACATGTTTGTATCGTCAATTAAAACACTGAAACGTTACCACCAATTTTAAGTTGTACAAAACATGGGGATTTTATAAGCAATGAAACACGGACTAATTTTATATAAAAAATAACATTAAATTAAGCATGAAATACGTCTTATCTCAGTTTTTTTTATTAAAATGAACTTACACCACGGTCTCTAATGCTATTTCGCGATTCTTGAATGCGAAAAACTTTGTATATGAGGTTTAAGGGAATGGAGAAAAGTCTGTTCGTGTCTATGATGACCTGGTGACGTGGTAACATGGTCATGTACAGGATGATCGTAATAGTATTAAAATAACACCGGAGGCAGGCTTGCCTCTCGTGCAGGAATTATATTAAGTGGTTTTTTAACATAAACCCTTAACGGAAACTCATTTGCATATCTCACTTGAAGCTTTCATCCTCCTCTGCTTAATATATTTTCATATGAATTTACTTAAACGGGTGCAACAAACTTTGATAAACGAACTGTGTTGTTTTAACTTAACTCTGGTGTTAACAATTACCAGTTAAATATAGTTAATAGTTAATACCAAAGTTAAAATTTAAAAAACAAAATATCCAAATTCTCGCTTTGAAACATGCTCCGTTACTTCAAATACTCGATAAATTCTCCCATATTTTTTATTCTCGTTGCCTCAAAAGAATACTTAAATGATCATTTCGTTTTTCATTCTTTATGTTCCCACACAAGTATTTGCATTTTATTTTCGCTATTTAGGCCTTTAATCGCCTTATGTGTTTAACATAAATGATTAGGAACAATTCATCTATTTGAGACTTTTGGCACCATTTAATTTGCTGTCTTGTTTCTAAAATCTTTTAAGTGGTAATTTTTCAGAATGAATTTCGTTTGATAAAAGTTAAAAATCTCTGAAACGTGCTAAAGGTAACGAGTAATAAATTGTACTGTTATTTGTGTCCCGCAGTGTACACTCGCGGCACGTGTGCGTAACGACCAGAGACAGTACACCGCGCGGTGCTTGTCATTTTACTGTGAAATATATCGCCTCCTCTGCTATTACATACAATAAATCCTGGCAACACTTTTATAATTTTGTAAATTTTTTAACGAAGGACAAACCGTAAATTTGCCTAAAATATTATGATAGTTCAGTTCAGTCGTTTTACAAGACAAAAATAGATTTTTTGCTGTTAATAATTCCACGAGAAGTCCGCCAAATTGTCCAATTGTGTAATTTCCTCGTACTGAAGTCATCTTGCGGCCGGCAGCCGTGGGCTTTGGAAGGTCGCGAGGATTAAGTTTTTAATGAGATAAGAGGTGTTATCTTGTAAATGGAAAACGTTGAAAATTGCCTCCATATTTGAACATCGTTGTAAATAGAAAAACACGTCACTTATGCACGATCTAAACCGTATTGTATGATTTTAATTCATTAATTTCATATAAGTTGTAGTGTAATTGGTTTTAGGAAAAGTTTTTAGGATACTTGGTGAAATCTTCAGCAATATCGGATGTTTGTTTATTACCATAGTCCGCAAAATGTAGCAATAGTGAAGTTTGTTATGACACGCTATGGAACAAAGTTGTCGACATTAGTTTGTTGTGCGAGATGTTGCCGCTGTTGCGGACATACCGACCAATACTCCCGCTCTCACACTTTCTTACATTACTTTTTGTCACGTAACTTTAGTGAAAGCTTCGCCTTATTGAGAAAAAAAAATAAAGCTGATCCTTGAAATGAAACCGACTATTTTAATATTATGGCGACCTTAAGAAAATAGGCATACGTGTTGTTTTGTAAATATGCAACCAATGGCCTTTTAATGAAGTACGTAACATAAGCGGGTAAGTAAATGATTACAAGTCAAGTAAAGCGTCACAACTGAGTTATGTTCGCGTTACGAGCTGCTATATTTTGAAGTAATTAAGATAAGATATCTCGCCGCAGTGTACGAGCTACGTTCCAAGCAAATATTTGTTCAGCGACTGCGAACTTATCGTCTGATAAAGTTTTAATTGATAAACGGTATTAACAACTTCGCAAATCGTCTTCTACCTTTATGTTAAGTGTGCCGTACAAATAAATTGTATCTATCTGGATCATAGGTTTATTCTATAAATTTTGACTTCATTAATTTTATAATTATCAGTCCTTAAATTGTAAAAGAAACTGTGTTGAAATTGTGCCACATTATGCACTTTAGTATGAGTATATTTTTCACGATTATGTATATATATAATTAAAAATAACCACGCAGATGCAGTTTATAATCTTAATAATCTGTACAAATGACGTAAAAATGAGTCAGAATGACGAATATTCGTTAAACGCATGACGTACTTATTCCTGTCTGACGCAAACTGTTTGCATTGAACAACTTACCTGGATTTCTGCGCAAAAATATATTCAAAAAGGTGTTACTCATCGCTAAGTAAACAATAAAATAAATCAATATCAACGCATTTTTAGTCCACTCTCTGCTACTTCGTTGTACGTGGATCTCTATTGAGGTATGCGCGTGCATTTTCGTAGCAAACATTTGTTCAGCCGCCATCGCTGGCGTGTCGCCGGGGTATTGCCGGGGTATCGCTGTCGTATCGCAGACCAAATGTTGGCTCACCGAGCTAATGTATGCTCTGCCACAGCGTGATGGAATGCTGAGCATGCTCAATTTGTTTACTCAACCAGCTACCTACTATATCGAGTTATCGTGGAAGAAATATTCACTTTAAAACTATGTACCGGTATAAGACATTGTTTAAATGATAATTAATTATGTCATATCTATATTTTCGTTATCTAAGTTGGTCAATGAAAAAAAAATTTTTTTTTGCTTATTTGCAAATTTGTATGAAATTCTTCATTTTTACGCAAACAATGCCAAAGGTATTGTACTTGATCGTATTGAAATGTTTTTTCATGTCCAATGACTTAAATGAAAGACAATTTGTCTCAATCTAAGCAAGCTAACATAAATATAAAGTCGCATGACTCAAAATTAACTAAGTTAAAGCGAGTTCCCTCGAGTACAAACAAAACGCACATCGTGAGACACGCCGTACGGAGGGTAGAATAAACACGCCGTACGTTGTACGCAGTGTTTGCTGGAGGGTGCGCGCACTGCGCCGCTCGCTGCACAGCGCCTGTACATCCCGATTGATTTATGAGCGCCTAGTACAAAGTTGCTGCACCGACAACTTTCATTTTGAAATCGTATAATCTTAAAATACACATAAATAACGTTTAATTTATAGTCCTTTGTATTTTGAAACGTTTAATTGTCCTATATTTTCTTTGGAGATAAATGAGATACGCCCACTCACGGCTATGTCAGTATTTGAGATTTTATTGCGAACGAAACTTTAAAAATAGCAGAATCCAAAGATAGAGTTACAGTGGTGTTGTTTGTTCAGATATTCTCATTCTATACTACGATTATGTTCGTCAATTTAATTGATTATTGCCTGCAATATCTAGGCCGAGGGCAGTGTGACATGTCCGAAAGTCGAAAGACAAATAAATTTAAATCGGCGCTGACATCATTTAGTTGGCCTTCGCGACAAATAAAATATACGAGTAAGTTGTCGTTGGTGATGTTTTGCAAGGGATTTGTATGGCGACCGGCGACTGTTTGAACTTAGGAGAGAATTGTGGCGCCTTGCGATTGATTTGTTTTACACAATTCAAACAGACTTGCTGGAAATAAATTTAAATGTGCAAAATAAAGGAGAGTGACTGATTCAGCATCGTAACTAAACAGCAGTAAAATACAATATTATGTTTTGCAACCGTGGATATAAAAGTATCACTTCAAGACGACGGTAGCAGTCCACAGACCGGTTGTTGCAGCAGGGGTCGCTGTCGCGCAGTGACTCAGTCTTCAATGACATTGAACTGCAAGGTACAATGCGTACTGTGCATAAAAATTATGAATGACTAAACAACATCTGGTCTATTTTACAATTGACACGCACAATGAAACATATTTTACTCGCATTTCGCATTCAATGAGATATGTGCAATTGTAAGTACTAAAGGTCAATATGTGATTTTAATTTTAATGCAAGCGAACTAATTATAATTCATACTAATATTATAAATGCGAATGTTTAGATGGGTGAATGGATGGATGGATGTTTGTTAGACTTTATAGCCTAAACGGCTAAACGGATCACGATGAAATTTTGCATAAATGTAGATGATAGTCTTGAATAACATATAGGCAGACGGAGTCGCGGCCTAAAGCTAGTGTAGGATAATTCGAATACTAATAACCTAAGACATACTTGATTCTCATTAAAACGAAAAAACTCGTTTACTCGCGTCCGTTTTACAGAGAACTTCATAAGGCGTCAGTAGCAAGTGCGGTGACTGATCGAAGCAGTAATTAAACATAAAAATATAGTAAGGCACTTAATATACATTTATGGAAACTCCTATAAATGTATAGAACGAGTTAGTTATGGAGCTAGTTAAAATTAAAATATGTTCCCAGGACCCTAATAGAGAAACGCAAAAATGATATCCTCAAAACGTGAGAAAAAACTGTCATATTAAATCTGTCGCTGAAAATATAGGAGTGTTGTGAACATTAAAAATCTAATTCAGCAATGAAACACGAAACTAATACATAATGGAGAGCCGCATTCATTCATGAATGGCGGTCGGTTCTGTCTGGCAGTTTAACATAACATTTAGCCGAGGGCTTATTAATTCAATTTATGCCACATCAAACATATTACGTATTGCTTTTGTGGCTTTTAATTCATTTATATTTGCTGTTCAAAATTAGCGTAAATAACACTTCTATGTTATTAATAAAGTAGTCCGAATTAATAATATTATTCAGAACAATAAAGAGACAAGAAAGCTTCAAATAGAAAGTACTAATGTTATGTGTATTTAGAAAAAGTGTAATTTACATAGTAAACATAGATACAAGGTATGTAGTGAGCACACTTCGATGTTCGGTATGCGACCGCTATCAGTGTCCCATCAATGGACCCCCCTCCCCCTCCCCCTCCCCCGGTCGGTATCCGCTTTAATTATCGTAATGAATGCCCATTGCATTGCCAATCGAAGGTTCCTGACATTTCGCACTGATAGTGTACACTTTCTACTAATTGTAATATGCGGAGCAAATCGTACTACTTATACCTACATATCTGTAATTTATTTTTATAAATCAACTATAATTTAAAACATTAACCATTCTTATCAATATTAACTGTGAACTTCCGAACAAATGTTTATCTTGCTTTATCGCGGACCTCGCTCTGACTTCACTGAGATTTAGAGATCAGTTCAGCTACGTACGAAATGTTAAACATACGCGGACTATTAAATGTACATAACAAGCTCAGGATGTTATATTTTAAATTACATCTATGTATAGATAGAAGACACAAAGCAATAATAACATTAATAAAGAGAAAGTTGCGCAGTTATTTTCTTGTTCTAGACAATTCGATGATGAGAGTTCAGTTGTAGGTGCGTTGTACAATTACTGTGAGGTGTGACCAATTCGTAGACGCGGAGTCCGTTGCTGTTTATGTTTTACTGTTGCACCACTTGTCATTAGTTGTAGCAAAAATGTCAGTACAGCTAGTTCTAAGTTCGCAGGATACAACTGCAGTTACGTTGTGTCTTTCTGTACAATTTAATGACTACACCCGTGAGAATATATTTCATTATCAAGGTCTCATTACTCGGTATTACTGAAACAAGTTTAAAACCTACGCCACCGAAACTTGTAAAACCACTCCATAGACTTGTATACCGTTCGTTATTGACACTTTTTGAGAAACATATTAAACACGAATGGTTTAAATAAAAATGCATGTTGCAACATTGTAACCAATGCAAAACACACAAGTATAAAGTATACTTAGTTCGTTTGACATAAAGATTATGTAACCATCGTCATAGCATACATTGAAAGTATTCCGGACGAGTACGGCTCTAAAAACTATATGACAGATACATTAACAACGCCGCTCACATACATACATACATAGCTGCACGTAGCGCGACTACAATCACGTACAAAATAACTTACCCACGTCTTATTCTTATTATTACATTTAACGCGATTATAAATATCACATTTCAATGAACATAAAAGTGCTCACCGACCGAATATTTGAAAATATCGTGGTAAGCAAAATAATTATGAAGCGATTATAAATGGGACTATTAGTTCACCTCTAATTGTTTTTTGACATGCACCTTTGTGACAGTTTGATCTTGAATCTTTAAGTCCTAAACCACTTTGTACGCGAGTGTACGCAGACTTACACATGCTATCTGGTGGCATCTACAAAGTAAGACATACAAATTGTCAGTTAAAGCGGCTTCGAGCGCCGCTTTTACACTCATTGTACTTCCATCAAACGACACCGGAAATGTTTCGTTGTGTTGGTAAAGTTATTCTGTCGTTATCAAAGATCGTGAAATGGCTAAATATAAAATGTTATTTGTACGTTTATCTTAACTACGTATGTAAGATTTTCGATGCCAATATGTTATACTTACTCTATCATTTATTAAATCTACACTAAATATGTGTTAGCGCTCACTTAGCGTCTCTGAGTGAACAGTTAATGTATTAGTGTAACCTTTTAAGTAAAGGTGCAAGGTTCAAATGAAAGCGTTGCCTTTATCAACTGTGCAATTCGTTATGTCTTTACACTTTGTTGACATTTAGCGTAGAATGCAGCTGCCGACGACGGTTGGCTTCCGACATTACCTCCCCCTCACTCGTGAAGTCAAGAATGCATGTCGAGGGCTGCGAATGTGCAATGTAAAAAAAGTTAACGCATTTTAACCGCCCTCGTACGTTGTAATTGTTAACGCAATTAACATAGTGCATGTTAAATATTTATGTCATTATAGAACCTCTTTCTAACCTTTTAGTCTGAGGAAAGATCGGGAAGGTGAAGAGAACCTGGCGGGGAAAGTGATGTATAGGAAGGGGAAATATCTGATACCATGATATCTAAGGGCAGAGATGGCTTCGTCATTTTGGCGAATTGTAGTAACCCCATGCTCATTTACCAACATCTGTTGTGTAATAAAACAATTGATTATATTGTGACTTAGTTACTATCTATGTCTTGTTGGATTATTTAAAGTTATCTGAAATACAAGACAAGCGGCAGTTCTTGTTCAGATAAGTCGAGTTATTCAATATCAAAGTTTAATTTTAAACTGTAGTTTGTCGATATTAAACAATTTGGGATTCAAGCGAAAGGGAAATTAATGAGCCGGCGAGGAGTTTGTAAAGTGAAGCGATGCCTGGTGCCGAGTGGTGGCGAACAGTGGCGAATGTTGCCGAGTGAACTCTGATACTTCGGCTGCCAATTAACTAAATTAACAGTCCAATGTTTAAGACAACGGCTCCGTTCATGAGTTTGCCAACAAAATTATTCCGCTTTAGCCACTTGCCTGTTTGAACTCGCTTTTGATAACTTTTCACATTGTTTATTTGATTATTTCATTTAATTTCATTGCTTCAGTAAGTGGAAAATATTTAACATTGTTAGTATAGATTTTTATTCATCTCTTAATTATCATCATTTCGCAACTTTAAACTAATTTGCATAAGTAGAAAATCGAATCGAAATTTCAATTTGAATAAAATTCAATTGTTTTTCGCTGAACTATTGAAAATCCACACAAACAGTATACACACAAGTATATCTAAAACAAGCGCAGCGGTCGCTCGGCAAAGTTTCCAGCTACTTCTATTTTGTTTTTGTATCGGAAATACACTAACGAAGGCTGTTGCGAGCCTTTCTAGCATTTCAAAAGTTTTTTTACTCTCTCGCTGTGGTTATCTCCGCGGCGCAACGTGTGCCCGTCAGAGGTCGCTGCTACCGTTTTATTGTTATGTTTATCAAATATATAAAAGTTATGGAAAATATAATCCATTTCCGTTTCCATGTTTGTTGTCTATATTTTTTTATTTGTGTGCCCACCGTGAGCACATTGTTCTGTTACGAAATCGTTATCGTTCCGTGTTGTCTCGACGTGTACAAAACATTCAAACGTTAGTTTTTAAGAGGGAACATCATCACATATCGTATCTATCGAAAACATTTTTTTTCTCTTAGCATATGTGATGTGGTCAAGGAATCGGTAACGAGAAAGATAAACGAAAGAAAGATATTTGAGGTAACCAACATTATAAATGTAGACGTCAATTTTGTGTATACATACTCTGAGGTAAGCTTAGTCTCTACCGTACCTAATATAAAATACAAAGGTGGACAGACTTGAGAGCGTACTCTTTTACATATTTTACAAGATTTCAAATTAGTTTTAGGTATCTCTACTTTTAGCGTCATTCGACTGTCGAGCGATACCGGGTCGAGAGTCTTAGCGAAACAAAGGGAAACTGGAAAATGCTTTAAATATTTAAAGTCTGCTTGCTACCATGAGAGGGTCTGAAGTGGCCGCGCTGCTGCACGCTGCATACTGCAAACTGCAAACTGCATGTTGCACGCTACATGTTCCTCGCGTCTTATTCCATTTTTGTTTACTTAACGTGGATTACTTTGCCTGTTGCAAACACAACATCGAACATTAATCTAGTATGCTGTGTTATATTCACTATAACTTACGTACACGAGCGAGCGTCTAGCGGTTGAAGGGTTCGTCTTTTACAATTCTGTATCTTCGGTTAAAATAATTTTTGATTAAATATCTTTTATATAAGCTAAATGTTATGGTAGACATCTTTCAAATATATTGGATTGTGGCCCTACTAGAGGTCCACCCCAAGACCCCAACGCTCCATGACGATAATATATAAAACCTAAAACTTCTCAACCCCCGATGACCTTCTCAATATAATTATCACGTATTTATCGCTCCACTTGTCCCAGTCGCCGGATGTTCCAAAGAAAAAGCAATTTAACTTAAGCAATAAAAGTTACATATAATGTTTGTCCGTCGAAAATTTTTCACTTGAGACGGCTTCAGGCGACCTTGTGTAGCGATAGAGAAAATTACTTGTTTTGCGAAACAATTTAGATTTACCGTTTAATTACGCGATATGTTCTTCAGTGCTAAGATGTTTGTTTATAAATATGTATATGAAACATACGTCCACGAAAAATTCGTCCTTTAAAGATTAATTTATAATACTCTGTGTCATTTACATATGCGTTTTACCTTGGCTTTACCTTGTGCCACCATTTGTTCGCTTCATTTTTGGTGCCATCAGTTGTAATAATAAGGCAGACTATACTTAATTCTGTGATACTCTTAGATGCAATACTTGTAACGCTGTGTTGTTATTTCGATCTTGTACAAGTGCTCTTATATACGTGGTAACAAAGTGCGAGTATATCGTGACTGTCTCAAGTTGCAGTTTACGAGACGCGATGTTTATTTCATGGCACCTCTGCCATCTCTGATACATTGCCCCAGCAAGGCTTCGCGCACGCACAGCGCGCGGTCCAAGTGGGGGCGCGGGGGCGCGGGGGCGGATGTTTATAGCTGGTACCAATGCTACGTTGTAGGTTGTTTATGCAACTTCCGTGTTACTTTGTAACCATCTGCTACAATACTTAAAATCTTTTGTGTTCTCGTAAAAGTTATGTATTTTATTTATCAGTATCATAAGTTATTAAACACAAAATGCGATAGCTTTTGTCTATTTCGTTCAATCTTCAGGAAGGCGGGCTCAGTTCAAGGCAAATGAATTCGCAGTCAATTATGTCTTTGCTCGTAATTGAATCTAAAATGACAAAGCGCTTGTAACTTAGCCGTAACTTAGCGCTCAATTAGTTGCAAAGTGAAATTCCTCGTCCGAGTTGGAAACTTTTACAACTAACAGGCTATTCTTTGTTTCCGGTGAACTTTCTTCGTTCATTAAAAGCTCATAGAGCTTTTATAGTTAAATGCTCGTTAGAGCTAAGCGACGTTAGCACTCAACGCATTTCAACCTCGCTTTTAGTACTTTTTGGAAGTGGTAGTTTTTCTTAGGAACCTTTTCCGTTTTAAGAAAGCGTCGGCTGGATGTCGCAGATGGAATTGCTTATTATTACCCAACGGGTATATCAAAGACGAAGATGGTACAATACGTGTAAGAAAATATAAAAACTATTAACACACTACGCCCTCTTTTTTTCAATTTTGCTATAGTTGCATAATTCAAGTAAAAAGTATGTAATTAGCAGCAATCGTTTACGTAAAATGAGATAGGAAAAACCACCAACTCCGCCCGTTTAGGTCTGCTCACCTTATTTGTGACATAAAATGCACTGTGCAGCAAAAACTGAAATGATATCACTAGACATGTCGGTTTACTATTGCTTCATACGACTTTACTTGAATTATTGTAATTATATTTGGTTGATGGAGTTAAACATTTCAACAATAACACAATACAATATCATTCTGTTTATTTTAAACAAAAACGTGGAAATACTAATTCAGTTTGTAATGTTCGCCGCAAATGAGCCATGTGCGTATATTTAAATAGGCTATTAGCAGAAACGACTTCTGTAATTTTATATAATCTCAGTAATTAAAGCTGTCCGCTTGTGAGAATAAAACTGCCTGAAGAGTAATTACGCCTCTTGAAGTTAATGTACAATTTTGACAATGCCCGCGACTTTGAAATTACCTTGCAAGTTTTTTCTAAAGATTTTTGTTGTTGGTTGGTGACTTTTTGCTTTAGAAACTGGTTGGGGAATAAAATTACCTTCACAGTATTTAACCGTACTCTGCCGACATGACGATGGCTCCAAAAAAACTCCTTAGGGGTTAAATGAATTATGGCTTTTTATTCTTTGTCCTATATTAATCCTTTTTAGTTGCGCATGTTTTTATGTTAGCATTGAATTATGTTCTCATGTAACAAATTATGTGAACCAAATATTTATTGATTTTTTATGTTGTGGGAAGTAATATTGTACTCAGACAATAGATTATTATAATAACTGAACATTTGTTGTTTTTATTTATTGTCATTGTTTGTGTATGTAAATTCCATTCGATTTTAAGCTGATGTCATCGCTGAGTCGCTGACGTTATTAATAAAGTTTTGTTGTGCTAAATAAGTTGAGAAATACGAACATTACATAAGAATTTATTACTCTATTAAACGAGGACGGCGACTGAAGCGATGTCGAACTCAGTTTTACAAGATTTAAATTTGAAAAGTAAAAAACCTTTAGTCTATTTAACTTTAATTTGTATTGTAATGTACTTTTGAGGGAAATCAATAAAGTATGGTTTTGTGATTTATTATCTATTTTATTAGCAGAAATCAAAAGTAAAATAATTTAATGTATCCAGAAAAAGGTTCACTTCGACCAATTTGCCTCACGAACATTCGCAAAGAGATAAATTTCCCAAAGAAAAGTCATCATTGTAAAAGTTTGTTCAACTTTCGAGAAATGGATTATTGTTAGCGCATGAAATATGACGCGAATTACGAATCTTATGAACGAAATCAATTTCGGATTTTAGGCATTATTTATTTTAACAAGAATATTTTTTTTTAGATTCTGCTCTCAACAAAGAGGACAACAGTTAATTCTGACAACTGTACAGGTATGTTAAACTAAATCATTTTATTCTTTAGATTACATGTTTTTGTAGTATCGAAAAAAAAACTTATTTGGTTTTGTTTGGCTTAAATACTATAAGTGGCCGGGTATTATTTGTGAGCGTGTACAACCTCAAGTTGTACAGCCAATTAAAAGTTGTCGTGGCGAGCGTAAGTGCTGCCCTCACCGCTTCACATGCAGGCGAGCGGTCAATGTCGGTACTACAAACTCGACGTTATTCCAATTCAAAGGTGAACCTGAAGTACAATTTTGGGATATTCCTAATATTTACGACGACGCGACGCTTAGCTTAAATGCGAGATGTATTCAAATAAACATAGCATAAAAGACTACACAAGAGTTTTCGAACACTCCAGAAGTTAAGCCCAGTTTATATAAAATCAATAAAGAATTCCATCGACCAAAACTCAAGGAACGACGGACTAAATTTCAATTAAGTTATAAACAAACGCAATTTATGACAAATTGACTTAACAAACAGAACGAGTTCCTTTTGAGCTTTCCTTTCTTAGTAATTTCGTTAAAATATTGAAAATCAGTAACTTTCCTTTTGGGCCGATATCTAATAAGAATTGAGTTAGTTTCTATTACACTTCTCTCTATACTAAAGTTATATCAAGACGTTTTCATTAGTTTTAAACATAATTTATTAAACCTGCACATTACTTGTAAGTTAGTAGACAAGACAGTAATGGGAGGACTTGTTATGTTTGTAAAATTTACTGTTGCCTTAACATTAAGATCGTAGTTAAGTTGTCTTAGGTCAGCATTAGCATACCGCACGCTGTCGGCGAGCGGCGACTTCCTTTGTTCAACAACACAACACAAAGGAAACTGAAAATCTTCGACATTTTTAATTCAGACCTCGCTCGCTACTGAATTGGATTTCAGATTGCTAAATACTTTCACAACCGTTGTCCTGTTTAAACTTTAATTTTAGTTTAAAAACTACAGACTAAAACTATCTCGCTTTCTCGACTATTTAATTTTATTGGTATGGCACGAGTTTAATTAACAAGTAAATTAACAAAAATCTACTAATATTTTTATATAAAAAAAAAACAAAAAAAAACAATTAATTAAATTGCCAACCATTTTAACCTAAAGATAAGAACATGACGTAGGCTCAATGTAGGATCTTTGTACTAATCCTAAGTTCTAACTTTTATATTATTATTTTTTCTTTTATATGAATCTATAATGTATCCCGTCTATAATGTAAACGACATCATTTTCTTAGTAACACAATGTCCTATTTGCTTTATAGGGCAGAGCGAGGTGTCATTACATATGACACTGTAGATGGAGGTGTCATAGAGTCAGGTTACGTCTGGCAGCGCTGGCCGCGCGTAGCCGCGTAGCATACGTTATGTTATATGTATTAATTATACTTTACTTGCATCAGCTATTACTAAAACCTTTTCGGTTTTGCTTCAAAACTGAAGACATAGTTATGTGTTATAAAAACATCTACTCGAATGTTTAAAAGCAAAATATTCGTTATAAATAAGCAATAGTGAGCAGAAAAAGGCATGCTCTCGCCGCCAGGGGGCGCTGTGTCGGGAAGTCGGGAAATGGATCGGCGAAGAGAAAGCCGCAAGTCGGAAGTAGTTGACAAACGACCAGATCGATCCCCGCAAATAAACTATTTTCCACGGATATTACTTGTTTTGACGTTGTCTTGTTTCGATTATTTTATTTTGATTTTAAACAAACAACATTGAACATTAACCGCTTTTACTATATTTTTAAACAAATATTATAACAAAACGTTCGTCTACGCACCTTCCTGAGTTTGCTCGAGTAAAACTTTTTATTTGTTTACCAAAACCTTCACAACTTTTCTAAACAGTTGGATAACTGTCTCAGAACAAAACACGGCGGATGCCAGCGACATCTGTTGATTTATTGCATTAATATCTACGTGTTTACAACAATATGAAGATCAAGATAAACTTTCTATACCTGTGACATCTTTTTCTATTTACTTGACGGTAAAATATAACGTTGTTTTCTAAAATTACCACCGACCAATAGTCAAATGAAATTTATAAGTGCGCAGATAGGGGAATTTGTACTCTCGTATTGAAAAGAGTTTTGCACGTTTCTGACCAACAGTTTGTGAGAAATTGTGTCATTCATTTGCAAGTCCGTACGGCCTTGTTCCACAGGTTATAACCTTGCTAAAGACAGCTGCAAGCCGGATAGATAAATACCTTGCTTATCCTTAATCGAAATTGATCCTAACATTTGTTTTTTTTTTTTATAAGAGAAGGGGGCAAACGAGCGGCGAGAACACCGAGGTGGTCAACGACGCCCATGGACATCCGCAACACCAGAGGAACTACAGATGCGTTGCCGGCTTGTGATATAATCTTATTTAATATCTTGTTTTATGGTTTTGTTAATTTGAATGACAATTCGATTGTTGTAGCAGTTAAGTGTTAACTTCATAATGCTTATTTCGTAATAAGCAAATGGACCTCATCGCGCCATTTGCATCCAAGATCCACACGAGCGAATTAATTTAGTTTCATTAGTTAGAAAGGCTTCCCTTGTAGTGTACGGAAGTGCGCGTCTATCAGCTAAGCATTTGTTGCTATTGCCTTGTTTATATCGTGTCTACAAGTTATGTATTTCACAAGGGAATCTACTGCACTGATGAAATTATCTTTAAGATATCTCATTTAGTAATGGGTTTTTAAGTTGATGGCTTCGCTTCTAAATCTCTGAATACTAGTATTTGTAGTTCCTGGTTTATTGCTTTTGAAAATCTGTTAATTTTGTAGAAGTGTGTTCATTTAGAATTCTACAAATGATGAGTGCTTTCATCAGCTGATCAACGCATATGTAGTGCCTCTGATGCAATCATCGGAGTTCCCGCTACTCTTTTGCCCCTCCTCTTATAGGAAAAACATATATTTATATAAAGTGTCCATATGCATACTGAGAGTTTTCGTACTATAATGTTGATTTAACGAGGCCGGCGGCGACATTAGCATACCAAATGCGCTCAAATTGTGCGTAAAACGTTATTACAACGACGTAACATGGAATGATTGCAGATCGACGTACACTTGTGTGCTCCGGCTCTGTGAAATACTTCAATTATTATTAATATTGTAATAACGTGTATAATAAGCATGTTGTTATTGTGTCTAGGTTTCCAATCGTTTTTGAACATAACCTTACGGTTTTTGATTTACTTACGTAAGGACTTTGTTGGGTTATTGTACTTAATTGTTACACAATTCGATGGTAGGTAAATATTCTAGAAAAGTGTTTATTTTATAATCCTTTGTTTAGGATATGGAATATATTGTACTTAGGAAGTGAAAATAATTCAGATGAATCGCACAGTTTCAACGTTCTGGGTTTGTCCGAGAACGTCCTTCGCAATTAGCTCGTAGATTTGTATCAATTCTCCGGGGCAATATGTTAGTGGGGTCTGGGGCGGGGGCGGGGGCGGGGGCAGGGGCGGAGGCGGTCTGCCGAATGGAGCGGTTTGTACACGCAATCTGTACATATTGCCACTATATTGAAGATACCAAATTAAAGCGTGGGGTTTTTAATTAGTTTTTCCATTTATTTACGTCGCTACGAGGTTCGAAATTTGTTTTTCTTCGCTACGAGATTCAGAATATTGCAAGATTTCTCTCTAAAAATACGTGCCACATATTCAAAACTAAAAGGGTAACTAATACAGTATTCTGTTCATGTATATGGGGTGTGTTGTTGCAGGAAAATACCTTCATAAACCTATCAATACGTCGTTTAGCTTACAGCCTTCGAATATTGTCCCGAGACAAAGGAATAACAAAACTAGGTCGTGTAGACAGCGCCCCGCCGCGCCCCCCGCGCCCCGCGCGCCCCGCCGCCTACCGGCAACACTGGACGCTAACTCCGAACACTACGGCATAAAGTAGCTGATATAATTAAACACTAAAGTCATTAAACATCGAACTATCAATAAATTAAAAAAAGCAAATATTATTGTATATTTCAGGTATACGCCATATTTCGTTAAACTTTTGTTTTTATTGCATTGTAAGATGGTGGTATAAAACGCTGACTACTTCTGCTTACAAATGTCTAGACTCTAGACCAAATTCAAATGAAATTTTATTTCTTTTCGGTTATAAGTCGTGCGGCAAAAAAGCTTTTCGTACTCACACAATGATAGATAAAGCAAATCGTAAGTTAATAGAAGAAAGAAATATTTCGTTTGATGTGCTCCAGAGGACTTGAATACGATGATTTAATGTCACTTAGGAGACTGTCACTTTCTCCGCCCCCTCGCCCCCGCCCCCGACCCTGCACCCCTGTAGCGGGGAACTTGACAAAAACGTTACCGACGACGACGATATATCTAGTTGATGAGCCACGGGTTCGAACGAAGCGATTCGAGACATCGTTTCTTGTGCGCACATCAAAGGAATGGAACAAGTTGCCGGCCTCAGTGTTCCCGTCCAGCTATAACGTGGGTGCCTTCAAGATAGGGTGAATCGGCACTTATTGAGCTAGCGCGCTCTATCCTTCGGCAGCGTCTTCACTTAACTTAGGTGGAGTCGAGGTCAAGCGCTGGTTTATTTACGTTAAAAAAAAAAAAAAAATCTATCAACTTTCTTTGTATGAAAACTTTTTTTTTCGTTACTTATAAATAAGTATATTTATGAAAACGTTAAAACGACTTTGTTAGAAATCTGGAACATTTTATTTACTCATTTATATAGGTTAGAAATAATGTGTCATTACCTACCATTACTAAGTAACTTTAAAACATGCTTCATAAATGTTAGTTTAAATTAAAGAATATCAAAGAAATATTACAGCTCCTACTTATAAAGGTAAAACAAAAGGTATAACTGAGGTGATGTGTCGAGGCATACTAAGTGCGCGTTTCAATCTTTTAAGGCAAAACTTTTTTATATTATCTCTTTGGTTAACAGCGAAGGCTCACATCAGCAGGCACAGTATAAGCTGTATTCATTATATGAACATTTTTGGCGAAATCGTCTTAAAACTTGGTGTTTAAATAGCAAAGTGTTCGGAAAATTTTCCCAGAATGTGTAATATACAAGTTCTTTAAGTTACCAAGTTCCGAGCTTCGAATTACTAATAAGAATTTCTCAGTAGTCGCTTTGCGTCGAATTTTGTAACGGTTTGTAAGTAGTTTACAAATTCCATCATACAAACTTATACCCTTACCTAAATTAAATCTCTATAAAAATACTTTAAACTTTTAGTTTGGAAATTGTTAATTTTAAATGAAAGGAAAGCTTGGTCACACTACAGGAGGTACTGGAACACAAATTCAATTATAGTTTGAGCAGTTTGAAGTTGTGAATTCCATATTTGAGAACAATTGCGTCCAAAACATATCTGACGACGAGATCTGGTGTTAGGATATTGTATTGATGTTATTACTTTCTACTGATCTTAATATTTAAGTTCTATTAGCAAAAGTATTAAACCACGTAAATTAGAATTTATTAAAAAATACGAAGCGCATTTATCTTGTATGCTGTAGGTAAAAGCTTCGACAAGTAAAATTCAATATGTAAAATAAACAATCTCAGAAAATTGGCTTTATCTTCGGCGCTCAGACGAATTTCATAGGTCTGGTCGTTGCTTGAAAAATTGCTTCTCGAGCGAAATGTATCGACAGAGGGCGCTGGCGACGCTGATATCATCCATCAAGTTAAAGTAAAGGTAAAATATATGTGTGTTTTTCGTTAGATACATAACGTTTTGTAAATATCTTCATCGGATTAGAATCTTAGAGATCAGTATATAAAAAAAAATTGAATTACATTTACCACTTACAGAACTGCTTATCCCATCATTGTTTACAACTTGCACTTGGTATAAATCAGTGCCAGTCAGCTATAGTGTGTCCGATTGTGCTGGTCTGTACGACTGTAGTCGTAATGTCTTTGTAAAGTGTAAAGTTATAACTTTCACCGCGAGTACGTCGGCGCAGCTCAGTGCGGATGTGAAACTGCTAACAGGAACTGCGCCGTGAGACGAGCTCTGGATAAAAAGTAATGCTTTTTACTCTACATTTCCAACAACACTAATTGCATACCGTTGAAGTACTTGCTCTGGTATTTATATTGCAGTTTTAAATACATCCGCTTCGTTGTCGGTCTGCAAGAATATCTAACAGACCCGAGCCATGCACGACGCAGATACCAAGACAAAATAACTATTTTAGTTAACATTTTTTACATTAAAAATAGTTACTAAAAACTAATTACATTAAAAATGTATGGACAAGAAATCTGTCGGTGTATTTGTTGAGTGACGTAGACTGATGTTTGACAGTTTTATTACAATATATTAATGATGTTCATTATTATAATAATAATAGATGATATAAAATACACTAAAAACAAAATACACTAAAAACAAAATACACTAAAAACAAAATCTTCTCAAAAAAACAGTACACTAAAAAGTAACGAAATAATTTCTTGAAAATAGTAAACCTCCCTTATTGTAGCTGTTATGTCTATATTGTACAATTATTATCACTTTGATGTCGGTGTCAGCCGAGGTATATGCAGTGATATTTCTACGTAAGGTTTTCTACATTTTTTACCATAACAATTGACAATTGAAAGTATAGTAACGTTTTTAGTAATGACTGACACCGACTTCAAAGTAATAATAATTGTACAATATAGACATAACAGCTACAATAAGGGAGGTTTACTATTTTCAAGAAATTATTTCGTTACTTTTTAGTGTACTGTTTTTTTGAGAAGATTTTGTTTTTAGTGTATTTTGTTTGGAAGTCGGTTTTGTTTTTTATTAAAAAGTTTATTTATTTCTCGATTTTTAGTGAATCTAGACATCGCAGTATGATAATCACTAGCTTTCAAACAAATAATGAGTTATCTAAATCGATTATCTAAGAAATTAAGTAAACAACTAATACATCGTTGCGATCATTCACTCATAATTCGGTGCGGCCGCGCGCCGTTGTTGCCCGTGAGTTTTAATATTTTGATAACTTCTAGAATCTTGCACAGAATTACATACTGTAAAAGGCAATTACGATCTACATATAATACTCTATCGTGAAAACATATTTATTTGGATAAGGATTCATACCAAATAAGAATAAAAGCGTTTTAAATAAAGTCGATTGCACTTATTTGACGGTTTTCTCGAAACAAACGGTTATTGTGCGACAACCTTAAGAGATAGATATATGCTATCGCAGACTTTAATTCAGCTAATTGAATGACCTACAATTCTTTCATACATCATTTTTATGTAGGTCTTATAGTTTAGGCTACGTAAGCCAAGAAAGCAAACTTTGTTACAAGTTGGTATTTTTTTCTGCGACTCGTAATTTGCTATTTATGATATCTCCTAAACTATTTATCGGAATTACACAGTTCCAAGGGTATTTATAATCTACATTAAATTCTCTTGATGATGGATACATTTATTTTGATAAGGATTCATACCGAACACGAGTAATAGCGTTGAAAGTGGGGTATAGATTTTGATCGAAATTTTAATGAAAAAAGTGGTTATTGTGCGACAACCTTAATAGATAGATATATGCTATCGCTGACTTTTATTTAGCAAATTTAAAGGGCTACAATTCTTCCATACATAATTTTTGTGTAAGTCTTATAGTTTAGGCTACGTAAGCATAGAAAGCAAAAAAGACACCAAATTTCGTCACGCAATTTTTGAGCTAAACTATTTAACTACGCCGTAGTCTTTGACTCCAAAAATCAAACAAAAAAATGGGACCCACCTGCAAGCACTACCTCTCGGATAAAAAAAGAATTTTCAAAATCGGTCTACCAGGGGCGGAGTTATGCCGTAACACACATAAAAAAAAAAAAAAAAACATATGGACGAATTGGTTACCTCCTTATAGAGTATACTAGTGCAAACCTGTTTATTCATATTAAAATTTAAATAAAACACTTTATATTGCACAGAGACCTCCGCAGTATGCTTTTTACGTGATTACAAATTAAATCAGAGATATAGGTTTAAAAAGCTCAGGAAATCCTGTTCGTTTTTAAAAAGAGAAAAAACGGAGATATTATGTATAATAGTTATATGTAAGTATTCTTATAACAGTAATTGAAAAAGTCGAATGTAAAAAATGAACGTTTTGTCGAGGATGGTTGATGGAGCCTGTTGAAAATAACTGATACAAAACTAAAGCAGAGTTTTGCCAGCAAGAGCTATAAAAAACATTTTTGAATTAATGTAAATATTCATGTAAACGTGCGGCGCGTGTAATGTACCTAGTGTATATGCGACGGAGGTAATGAGTCGCGACACAGTGCAAATGCGATTAGTGCTGATGTGAACTAAATTGGTAACACTCAGTTATGTATGCTTAACGACCCTGCACCTAACGACTGCAATGTTACTTACATTGAGATATATTATTCTTACGATGTATCTGTATTAGACTGTTATTTTTCAACGACATCGGCAAGCTTTTTTATTTCGTATTGTAGAGGGAATGCTTGAAGGAGTGCTGCATAATTTATGACATTTTATTTAATTTTACCAAACGACTCGACGGCCATTAATGGCCAAGATAAATTTGCATTAATTAGATTCTTAGTAATTGGAACAGCAATTACAGACGCGGCGAGAAATCTAAATTGTCAAATTGAGGGGGGGGGGGGGCGCAGGTTGAAATGCTTATTAATGTAATTAGAGGACCAACTTAACGGCACTAGAGCTTTGTGCGACATTTTTAGAATACGAACAACTCCATTATGAAAATTAAATCGTCGAGCTTTTTTATTGGAAAAGCTTAATACGCAGGATTAACAGAGGTTCTCTGCGGGGAAAACGCCATGAAATTCACTTAAAATTTGCTCCTTCTTCATCGTATTTTTATATAAAATAAATTTCAATAAGAATACTTTTTTGCCTCACAAGTCCTCGCTTGATTGCAATTCTTAAGTGCTTACGACTGCGCGCGAAAAATATTTTACTTTATAAGAAATTGAAATCAGACTTAATTGCACTTACCACTCTCTCACTGAGCTCAATTCATCGTTAACTCCATAAAATATTTTTATTATAAACGTTACGCTAGCAGCTCACTAAAAACTATTTTATTTTGTACATGTTTGATTATATTTTTTATGTTTAGTTATACCATAGAGGGAATTTCTTAAACGGAACGTAAGTAAGAAATCCGTAAGTAATTGGACAGTATAAGGTAAGGTTTATGAATCGGAAGGCATGGCATTAAAGTGATAGCGACTGCTCAGCTCTCTTTTACTGCAGGTTTTATTGGCACTTTGTCGTGCGATGTCGTCGCCGACAGTAGTTCCGACAGTTCAATGAATTGCTGACGATAATAATAGTCTCCTTCACTGTTACATAATAGCAAAATTACAGTATTACTATATAATAGGTTTAATATAAACAAAACAAAATATATAAAAATCTTTAAGAAGTCTCGTGATTTACGAAATCGTGTCGATCTCCGTCCTCGTCTAACTTTATGCTTCTTTCCTTTTATTTTTATTCAAGATATTAACATATTTTTCCCGCGAGTTGAAAAGGGTTTTTCCATTATAATTCAGGTTAAGTAGCGCGGTTAACTCTTATTTCAAAAAATAATAACTTCCCTCGTAATGTCTACCTAAGGAGCGCAGTTTATACCTACTATTTATGAAATGAAGACAAAAGAAAATGCTTAGAACGTTGCGTAATTTTTTGTCTTACAATAAGTTTTCTGTGGTAATTAAAATAATTGCCTGAATGCGCTTATTAACAGTTTTTACGCTTAATGTTGTTTGTACGTGTAACTAATCCCATGTAGATTTTACCGGACATTTTTGCCGTCATTGCTTTTTGATAAATAACTTCTGAATTTGTGTTATGTGCCAAACATTTGCTAAGAATAATTCAATGTCAAGCGATCTGTTCGTCGCACGTAACGTTTGTGTGAGTGATTTATGATTTGCACCCTTTTTGTATTCATTTACTTTTCACAACATCTTGATGTGTACAAATAAATATATTTTTCGCAATAAACGATAAAGTTCTTTTGTTTTCGCTTGTAATAAAATATTTTGTGACATTGATTGAAATATTTTCTTATTTACATTTAGTACGTAATCAAATCTAAATGTTTTATAGCAACAACAACGTAGAGAAAAAAAAAGAGAAAAGTAATTATCACCATCGGAGGCAAAACACTGTAAAAAATAAAAAATGTGCAATTTTTAAACGAACTTTACACCAAAACATTAAAATTCAATGCAGCGTCTTTGCATCAGTAATGAGGCTAAGTGAAATCCGTCGTTACAGGAAGCCGCGCGGTTGCTAACTTGTGCTCACTGGCCCGCTGTGCAACTACCACCAACACTTGCAATTTGTTCAACGGGAGTTCTTTACAAACTTTTTAACATTACCAACGACCACATGCAGACAATATTTATTATTATTTTTTAATATTAATCAATAATAAGGAGCAAAGTTATGCTAAGTCACAAACGGTATTCAATTCATGATTTTATACCCTCGTTGAAGTATCGTGTCATGTTAAAAGATGTCGCATCGAGTTCTTTGCTTTCTTCCGTTGAGCATTGGCTTGTTGACACGGATAGGTCTCTCGAGCGGCAAAGACAAGACTCCGGCTCTCGGCCAATTAGTATCGCCGCATCGTCTGCTAGATTAATTAAGCCGAGCCGCTGCGGTTTTAACTGTAGGGCAGTGAAGAGGCTATAATGCAAAAACCGAAAGCTTGCATAATTCTATACAAAAATGTTTGGACACCCCTGAACAACTTGCGCGTAAGCAAAATTATACGAACATGTTTGGACACCCCTGACAGCTAATCTTGCTTCCGCGCAAGCTTTCAAGTCAGGCGTATAAGCTTTAGTTACCTGAGCTGAGATAGTGAGCCGTGTAAAAGCCAACATGATTTATATCTCGGGCACAGAGCCCGCGCTGTCTCGCCGCGCTGTGTTCGGAAAAATGCATATTTAAACGAACTAGTAGAGCGCTGTCCTTACAGTTTATTGCCTACATCTTTTAGCTTTTAAAACTACAAGACCTAGCAGAGAAGACGTATTTTAACAATACAGCATTACTCGTCTCTTCTATTCAATTAAATATATAAGATTTTATTCTTTTCTAATGATGCCTGCGTTGTAAATACGAGTATAGATAAAGCATAACCCACATTAACTGAAATACAAAAGTAAGTAACTATTTAACATGCAAACTATTCAAAGTAACAAAGTAACAAAGTAAAACATTTAACAAATAATACAAAGAAGATGTTCAGTCGTAATATTCTGTGTAACAAAAGGCACAGTTTATCAGATCTCTTGTTTAATTAAAGACTTGAGTTTAAGTGAGCGGCCGCGGGATCCAACACCCCCGCCCCCGCACCTCGCACCCCGCGAGCGCCTTCCAGCGGAGATGTACACCTCAAAAACCTTATCTGCAAAGCTTACACACCGCTAAGTTGAAAATGTTCTACTGGCCATATTTTTAATAATTAACTCTTATAATTTTAATAATTAGCACTATTAAAAATAGTAATGGAATAAACCATGTTTTATGTATAATACTTATGTCTTGTAAAAGCAATGTGATGTTGCCTACTGACTGCGGCGACAATATCTCATGTCGGACAATGTAATAGCTCCGCTCTAGATTGTTCTACTCCGACTGCGGCTGCCGCAGCGGCTGCATAAATGTGACGAATGCGGGAGCATCATTAAAAAGATTCGTGAATAGAATGTTTTAAAATACGAGTGCATTGTGCCGCTAAAATATGTCACGTATGATGCAACAATAACGTACAAGTTCTTCGACATAGTTTTCATAGCTCAAAATTAAAAGTACCAACTTCAAATAGTTAATTTCTTTGATTATAAAACGTAAGCGGACAAGTCCTTTAGTTGTCCAAAGAAAAGTTTTAATTAAAATAAAAAGCGAGAACAATGACGGAGTCGGACTCGCGGCTTCAGACTAACAAAGAAGCGGACCCAATACAATGTAACTCGTGAATGGTCGCGGAAGGGAACTTATTTTAATCTGAGAGATGAGGGGAGAAGGACATAATACTAGTTATAAATTCCCACTCTCTCTCGCTTTCATCTAATAAATGTCATCAAAAAACCAACTATACTCTTATTTACTTAACATTCTGTGGAGCTGCGCACTTTATTACCACAACTAAGAGCTCAAATAATTTGAAAATGAATAGCAGATATTACTATACTAGAAGTCGAATGATAGGATGCAAGATTAACGAACTATTGAAAAAGCAAAAAGGACCTCCGCATCGCGCTACCTGATAGTCCTGGGACGAGGTGGCATCTCTACACGCCGCATTAAGCGCTCGATTGCCTAATTTAACAAGTAATTATTGACCGTTCGGTGTCGCTCATACTACACGCTGCCTTTCAAAATAGAGATTTCATTTCAACGGTCATAAATAACGCAAAAAATGTTAAGGCAAAGTCAGACCATTAAGCTCTTCGAGACTTTAAGAGTGGTAGAGCCCGCTTTAATATCTTCGCACGAATGGGTCGGCTCGCCCGGTGTAATACCACGACCACACAGAAAACAGGCGTGAAGGGGTAGCAATTCCGCGTTTCGTCTGATGAGTGTGGTGCCGGAGGCCTAATTTTTGTCCCTTTCCCTTTTCACCCTTTTCTTAAGAGGAAAGGATGGGAAGGAAAAGTGGATTTGACGGTGGAGGGGACGCATAGGAAGGGGATGTGTCCTATTTATGTGCGTCTCCTCCTCCGTCAATTAAGGGTAGGCAACGCATCTGCAATTGCGGATGTCTATGGGCAGCGGTCGCTTTCCATTTCGGTGGATTCAGGTGGCCGCTTGCTCGTTTGTCACCTAATATTATAAAAAAAAAAAAGACTTTGTAAATACATAGAGAATAATCGATGTATTACCAATAATTACTACAAAATATAGGTTTTATTCTTCAATAGAAGTCCTTTCACGCACCGATACAGTATCATATCTTCAGATTCAATGAGCTGAAGACAAACGTAACTTCGAAGTCTCATCGCAACATTGGTCGTCGCCGACACACAAACTTTATGAATCGGAAGTCGGACGTAACCGGCATTGTTTCCCGCTCAGCTTTATTTTACTGTCGGTTTTATTGTAACTCTACATCTCGAGCCTATCGCGCCTCCACTGACTTAACTTTTATGATACACACTTACGTATACGCGCCAATCCTTTATTTAGTTACGTACTGAGGCTCAGTTTAACGAGCCTGTTCGACATTTCGCTCCCGAGGGATTACGACGTATTACTACCATGAAAATATATTAAATATAAAAGTGTATCAGTTTATAAACTACCCAAATAGGTTACATTCATGTTAATAAAATAAAAGCGTAACAAGGAAATTTTGATATTTTAAAGTTCCCTTGTACCTAATAGTAACAATGATTTGGAGATTAGAATTGTACATCTTCTCCCCCAGTATTGCGGTCATCGCTAGTTGCAACACTCGGCTCAGTGCTGCCACCTACGCTCGCACCACGTACTCGTACGTGTTGCATTCTGTAAGCTGGTGTTACTCGCAAAGTTCCACGTCTTACTAAATTGTTTTCAAGTTTAATTCAGTTCCTATCATGCTTGTGTAATAGAGAAGTTCTGAATATATTATATGTTACTTGTAATACAAGTATGAATATATTAAATATTCACAAATGAATAAATATGAGTTACAAAAACAAATGAAACATGTTTTACTTGTTAATATTCTGTAAGTATAATTGCAACCTGTCTAAATAAACATTTCATTGAAGTCAAAATAGCGTAAAGCATATTAAGTGAAGATGATATTAACATTTCGTTGAACTTCCACTATAAGTATTAACTCTACAGAATACCAGACAACATTCTAAGTAAATTGATTTTCTCAGAACGTAGAGTGGATTTTGTACAGTGTGGGAGTCGGAGGAAAATTGAAAATAAAATATGTTTCTATCTCAGAACAGATTTGATACATTTCGTTGTTTGAAAATAAAAAAAGTATGAATAAAATCCAAACAGGGTTGAGTGAGACAGCAGTCGTCAGTTAGAGAGCTTTCAGTTAAGACTAAGATGTGAAAGAAAAAATTAATTACAATATAAAATATAATAACATTGAATGATATTCGTTAACATCCATATTACAAAATCGATTACGAACATAGAAATAATATGAACTCAGTGAATACATCGCGTAAGTAAACAAGTATATTAAATCAGTGTAACACGATCCTCCGACAAACATCTTTATTTTATTAAACAAGAAGCCGACAAACTGCTTAACTTGTGAACAGCCTATAAAATGAACCCTCTTCTATTTACTGCGTGTCCCTAAAGAAAGAATTCATAAAACACAAAGTGGAAACTGCCAACACTAAATCGTATCATATTAAAATTTAACTAACACTGTACCATCATGCAAAGTGATTTTATCAATTAGAAGATTATTATTATAAGTCATTATAGGACGGAGATTATTTGTAATAAATGTAACAGCTATTTTGAATCTGTATTTAGCATCTGTATTTTTGGTTGTCAAATTAGCGGAGGGCATTTTAATATAACGTAAAATACATGGAATCAAAAGAACAAGTTAATAGCATTTAATGTTGTTTTTCTTCCAGGTAATTACAGTTCATTTACTTTTTATACTTTTTGATTGTTTCATGATTATTATAATAAATAAAATTGTTTCTTCCAGAACAACAACACGAGTGTTATTAATTAAAATACCTCCATATTATAAAACAACATTAATTCAAACTGTTCAAGACAATGGATAAATTAATGTTTGAATTCACTGTGAAACAAAGTGAAGATCCTAAAACTAATGTTATATGTATAACATCAATTAGGGATGTCGATAAAAACATATACTTAATTCCGGACAAATTACAACCGGCGAAACTACACGACGAGGTTACAAAAACTCAAATTTTTCAAAAAGTCAAAACTACACTTCAAAAAAGACACGAAAAAAGACAAGTATGGATTTCATTAACACAAGAATTACGCAATACTTATGTAGATGAAGATGGAAATATGCAATTCAGAGGGTACTTGCTAGAACAAATTTCATTACAATCAGGACAGCCAGTTTTGAATGAAACATCAGCAGAAGCTCTTACAAGAATATTGGAAAATTTTGGTGAATTAAAGAAGGAACCTAAACAGTTTAATTTGAAGAAATTATATGAAAAGTTTGTTATAGAAAAATTCACGAAGAAGACATCAAGTGTAAGCCAATGGATCAACATCTTTGAAAATGAATGTATTCGTATAGGTATAGACAAAGACATAGAAAAGATTCAAGTATTTCGGTTATTCTTGGATGATTCAGGTCAGGATTGGTATAATTCCATGCTTATAAAATATACAGTAAACTCGGAATGGTGTATTTGGAAAAAAAACTTTTGTGAAACATTTGTAAACAAGGGCTGGACACCAGTAAGGTATGCTTTTTCATTTAAATACAGACAAGGGACATTATTGGAATATGCTTTGAAAAAAGAGAGACTGTTGTTAGAGATAAACAAAGAAATAGATAAACATACTTTAATTGATTTAATTGTAATTGGATTACCTAATTTTGTAACAGATGGAATCAATAGAGATAATTTAAAAGACACTGATGATTTATTTAGTAATATTCGAGGCTTAGAACATTTGGTTAATAGAAGATTGGAACCAAAGGGAATAGATTCAGAAAATAAAATCAAGGGTAGGACTTTAAAAGACCAGCCGTGCAGGATTTGTGAAAAAGAAAAGAAAGTCACTCGCTTTCATCCTGAAACCAGATGTTGGTACAAAAATAGAGATAATTATCACCTCAAGAAAGAACCAATTAGAAATGTTAATAATTCGGAATTAGAAATGAGTTTAAATGAAATAGATCCAAAAAACTAATAATTCCACCATTAATCAAAATTAATTTAACAATAAATGATTGCTTAGAAACATTGGGGGTTTATGATTCAGGATCAAATGTAAGCCTGATTAATTCAAGATTATTATGTTTAAAAATTAACCCAAACAAAAATAGTAATCGACCTAATTTGAAAACGATTAATGGTGTAAAAAAATCAACAGGTATGGTAACATTGAAATTAAAAATTTTTGAAATAGAAAAAGACATGAATGTTTTTGTTGTGGATGATCATAATTTTGATTATGATTTCTTGATAGGACTGGATTGTATAAAAGCTTTTAGGCTGACCCAAAGAGAAGACTTACAGATTACACAAAATTTAAATAAGGAAATGGAACAAAAAATGGAAAATATTCCTGGCTTTACAGGACACAGTATTGAAGGCAACAAGTGTTTCATGGATAAAAACATAACTAAGTTTCAAGTTAATTTTAATGATCACATAGAAACTTCATCATTTCATATATCGATAAATCACTTAGATATTGAACAACAGTCAAAAATAGATGAATTAATTATTAAATATAAATCACTATTTGCAAAAGATAAATATGATGTAGGTGTAGTGAAAGGCTATGAGGCACATATAGATTTATTGGTTGACACATATTGTTGTAAAAGGCCATACAGGTGCAATTTTCAAGACAAAAAAGAAATAGAACACCAAGTTTCAATATTATTAAAAAAAAATTTGATTGAAGATTCTTATAGTCCTTTTGCCGCTCCTGTAACATTGGCATATAAGAAAGAAGAAGGAAGAAAATCAAGGCTATGCATAGATTTTCGCGATTTAAATAAAATAGTGGTTCCTCAATCACAACCATTTCCACTTATAGAGGATTTGATGGTGAAAACAAGAAATTGTAAATTTTTCTCAACATTAGACATAAATTCAGCGTTTTGGTCTATACCTCTAAAAGTAGAAGATAGAAAGAAAACAGCATTTGTTACTCAAGAAAGCCATTATCAATGGACTTGTCTACCTTTTGGTTTAAAGACTGCTCCTGCAATTTTTCAAAGGATTCTAACAAGTATTATTAGAAAACACAAATTATCAAACTTTACAGTGAATTTTATTGATGACATTTTAGTGTTTTCCAAGACATTCATGGAACACATTAAACACCTATCATTGTTATTGGAAGCAATATCTAGGGAGGGTTTTAGATTAAAATTCTCCAAATGTAGTTTTGCACAGGACTCTGTAAAATACTTAGGACATGTAATCCAAAATAATACAGTTACTCCACTGAAGGATAATTTGATAGCTATAAAAGCATTTCCTGTTCCAAAAACTAAGAAGAATATTCGACAGTTTTTAGGAAAAATTAATTTTTATGGAAAATATATACCGAATATATCAATCTTATTAGATCCTTTACACAATTTGTTAAGAAAAGATCAACAATTTTTCTGGACAGAAAAATGTCAAGAGTCTTTCGATGCAGTAAAGAAATTGCTTTGCTTAAAACCTATTTTAGAAATCTTTGATCCAGACTTACCTATACATATTTATACTGACGCTAGCATACAGGGTATAGGGGCTATTTTGAAACAACCACAAGTTGATGGAGAAGAAAATCCATGTGCATATTTTTCCAGGAAGTTAAATGATAGTCAGAAAAGAAGAAAAGCCATTTATCTGGAATGTCTAGCAATCAAAGAGGCAATTAAATATTGGCAACATTGGCTTATAGGAAAAAAATTTAAAGTGTTCTCAGACCATAAACCTCTAGAAAAACTGAATATAAAAGCAAGACCGGATGAAGAGCTGGGAGACCTCACTTACTACTTATCACAATTTAATTTTGAAGTAATATATTCACCGGGAAAGGACAATTTAGAAGCAGATAGTTTAAGTAGAAATCCTGTATTAGAACCATATGAAAACCAGGAAGAAGCTTTAAAGATTGTGAATATTATTAAACTAGAAGACATACAAAGAGATCAAGATAGAAATAAGGACATAGAATTATACAAAAACAAACTAATACTAAAAGACAAGATTTATTTTAAAAGAATAGGAAAAAAAGAAAAGATTATACTTACTGAAGAATTTAGTAAAGATTTAATTAAAAATGTGCATTATCTATACTGCCATACAGGAGTAAAACAAACTGAAAATAAAATCAAACCATTTTATGCAGCAAAAAATTTAACATTTAATATTAAGAAAATCTGTGAAAATTGCGAAATATGCATAAAAAATAAGTCTAGAACAAAATTTAAAAATGGATTGTTGTCACAACTGGGCCCTGCAACTCAACCATATGAAATAATGTCTATAGATACCATTGGGGGATTCGGTGGTTCTCGTTCTACTAAAACATACTTACATCTACTAGTAGACCACTTCACGAGATACGCCTACATATTGACATCAAAAACCCAAAACGCAGATGACTTTATAAAGCTTATAAAAAAAGTTAATTCTGATCAAATTGGAATGATTTTGTCTGATCAATACCCAGGCTTAAATTCGAAGGAATTCAAAAATTTTTTGAAAAACCAGGACATACCTATTATCTTCACTGCAGTCAATGCACCATTTTCAAATGGTCTGAATGAACGGTTGAATCAAACACTAGTAAACAAAATTAGATGTAAAATTAATGAAAAAAAGGATAAATCAGCATGGACAAGAATTGCTCATGAATGTACTCAGAGATATAATGAAACTGAACATTCAGTCACTGGATTTTCCCCAATATATTTAATGGAAGGAAAAATTATTAACTGTTTACCGGATGAATTAAAACAAAATATAACACAAAATGATTTATTACAAGATAGAAAAATAGCTTTGGAAAGAACTATAAAATCACACAATTATAATAAACAACAATTTGACAGAAACAGAAAAAGCATCCCATTAAATATAGGAGATTTTGTATATGTGGAAAATGGAAACCGATTAAATAGGAAAAAACTAGATGAATTAAAAATTGGACCTTTTAGAATTTTGGAAAAATTGTCAAACTCAATTTATAAAATTAATACTGGGCACAAGAAATTTGAATCAAATTTATTTCACATTACAAAAATTATACCGGTGTCTGAAGAATTTTAGATACTTTAAGGGGGGAGATGTAACAGCTATTTTGAATCTGTATTTAGCATCTGTATTTTTGGTTGTCAAATTAGCGGAGGGCATTTTAATATAACGTAAAATACATGGAATCAAAAGAACAAGTTAATAGCATTTAATGTTGTTTTTCTTCCAGGTAATTACAGTTCATTTACTTTTTATACTTTTTGATTGTTTCATGATTATTATAATAAATAAAATTGTTTCTTCCAGAACAACAACACGAGTGTTATTAATTAAAATACCTCCATATTATATAAATTTGAAATGCAACAGTTTTAAAACATATTTCGTAGCCTGCGGCTTGAAGCTGAGTTACGAATTTATAAAGTACGAGCCGTTGCTCGCGACTTCGCCCGCGTGAAATTACAAATATAACCTATTACGTTCGCCCTTTTTTTCAACCTATTACCAAAAGTATTAACTTAGTAGTAATCTACGTAATAACAGAAATCTACCGATGCAAGATTCCAAATTTCTAAGTCCGGTAGCTTGTAAGCTGATTTTTCGGTTACCCTTATTGTTTGTGTTCGCGATATCTTCTAAACTATTAGTCCAATTTTAATACTGTAAATGACAATTTTATTCTACATTAAATTCTCCTGATAACAAACGCATTTATTTGGATAAGGATTAATATTGAAACCAATAAAAGAACGCTGCAAATAGCGTTGGATTTTTAATTAATTTTGTAAACACAAAAGTGGTTATTGTAAGAAAACCGTTAAAGATAGATATATGCTATCGCGCACTTTTCTGTAGAATTTTTTAAGATCTACAATTCTTTCATACATCATTTTTATATACCTCTAACGGTTTAGGCAGCGTAAGCCGAGAAAAGTTAAAATTTAGTGAGTTTTTAACGCCGGCGTCCAGAAACACGCTGTTTATTAATAGTTCCTGAACATTAGTAATAATAAAATATAGCCTATGTTACTCACAGATAAATTACCTTTCTGATGGTGAAAGAATTTTTAAAATCGGCGCAGTAGTTTTTGAGTTATTTCAATACATACAAAAATACAAAAATACAAAAATACAAAAATACAAAGTTTTCCTCTTTATAATATTAGTATAGATATAGAAGAATGTCTTAGGCAATCGCTGGATGGAGTACCGGATTTGTTTTTCACTCTGTTGTCGGAACTGTTTCATCAATTGAATCATTACGATTACTGTTTCCAATTCACGTAATGTGTACGATCATGTTCCAAAGAAAGCTATCAGGATATTTAAAGTTAACAAGGTACAGCTTTAGGTTAGCAGGTACAGCTTTAGGTTAGCAGGTACAGCTTCTTTAAAGAAAGAGATAAAAATCAAAGCGACATCCAATGCAATTTTAGCTGGGTCTTTGTGCGCTTTGAGCTGGAATCGCGAGCTCCGCTGATGCGATCGTCGCATTTTATCGGCGTCGCGGCTGGAATGCATAATGTGGACTATTCGACATCAGCTATATCATTACTTGCGTTACAAGATGCTTACACATGAACAATTGTAAATATTTATATTGTAACAAAGATTGTATGTAACTATTTGCGAACGATTACTTTTAATTCAACATTACGCACTCGGCCGTAGTGTACTGCAATTACGTTGAAGATATAATTTCAAGGACGTTTTTGATAAGATAGAATTATAATGTTTACGTACATAATTGTTAAAAAAATATTTCACGTTAGGAAAAGTTTGTCTTGAAGTTAATTCATGTAAAGCAAACGAGAGAGCTATTGACGTGTTATATACGAGTGTCGGGCAACTGCGGAGTATCGCCTCACATGTACAGGAACAAATTGTGTCCCATTGGAACACTTCCAACGCTCTATATAACCAATAAACATTACATAGATGATCCGAAGTTGAGATAAACTACATAAAATATTTCCTAAAAAACATTGTAATTTGATTTACTTGTAGAAATTAACGTCGTTTAGCCAATGCTTCATTTTAAGAAATATCTTAGCAACCTGACTTTGAATCATATTAATAAAAGGAATATAATTTATATTACAAGATTAAAAAGACAGACGTTTACATTAAGAACCGTGAAAATTGCTAAAGTTAATTTCAATTTAGTTTTAGTCGTCCGTGCTCACGAGGGGGGAGCGGAGAACTGTCGGGACTCGCGGACTGAGGTGGAACTTGTCAGCCACACGGAGTTTTATTAACAGCTACCTTAACTGCTGTCAACTTTATATTGCTTATTATACAAAGCTATGAACATTTTCATGAGCTAAAAAGAAAAAATATTTTGTTTATGTATAATATAATGGTTAGCTTTGAATGTAAACAAAAGTGGAACTCCTTTTTCGTTGATGACAGATGATCCTGGCATATACAGGAATGGGGAAATGGGATGCAAATGTATCTCTTGAGAGGCAGCGAGCGATGCCCGCTGCTAATAATTGGATAGAAACTCAATACTCCATGTGGTGTCGGCCAGTCCGTGCTGCGCGATTCCTTACGTACTGTAATTTTGCAATATACAAAAGGATCTATTTTAATTTCTATTATACGTTTTCTTCTCTTGATTTATGCGGGATATTAAAAAGTTACTCCATACAATTGAGTTTCATCACAGCGCAGCGGCGCTCTCGAGACAAAACTTTTGGCAATAAATCTTACATGGAATTACTTTGCGCGATAAAAATAGGCCCCCGTTAAATATTTGGCGAGCATTATCCGTGTTTGGAGAGGAGAGTTGCGGAGAGGTGCGGAGAGGTGCGGAGAGGCGAGGAGTGCCGGAGGAGCTGTAAATGAAGAAAAGTTTGTAACTTGACTCAATTGTTGTGTCAGATAAATGGACCGACGGACGATTGTATGGTGGTCGTCAGAAGTATTCGTTGTTAGAATTACAGAGGATAAGAAAATTATTCCCTTGAGCCGCAATGAATTATTACTCGTAGTGAAATGTTGCTGAAAACGTAGTGAATTGCGGAGCTCTTTGTTGAGACTTCATTGTATCGTTTGCAAATCGCAATAATTATTTATTGTTTGCTTTGTTAATACAAATCACAAAGAGTAAAATTGCTATAACGTGCATTTTATTTGTTATATTGTATAACAATTTCATCAGCGTGCATTATGTCTGTCTCTTTAGCATTCATATGGTTTAAGCAAATTGAAATTAATAAAATAGACGTAGCTAGAGCTTCAATTTTGTTTGTATATGAACAGAAAAAAATACCAGTTTAACGTTGAATTAATATGGTCAAAATCCGTTTGTTTACTTGCCATTCGAAAATGTGCACAGTTCACTGAACAATGATGATTTTCTTGCCACCATTTTCCTCGCAAATGTACACAGTTTGTGTTGCCGTCTCGGAAGTTATTAAGACAATAACTTACTATAACGAGTGATTTACATTCGCATTTGAATGTAATATCAATGTCCCATTGTTGCAGGTACGCATCCTTGTAGACTATTTACTGCAGTCGTTGGTGTTGTCAAATACGATTTTCTCAACCAAATTATAAGACAAATGTTTTAAAATTCGAACATGATAAGATAATAATGCCAATACAAGTGAAATAATATAAACGCTATTAAATCATGTAGCGAAAATTTTTCTTAATATACATGAAGTAAAAACAATGATTATCTTAAGAAAGTAATCTCGATTAAGAGCATCCACTTTCCAGGATGTTAGTTACGCCGCTCGCCGCTCGCCGCTCGCAGTTCGAGTCTTTTGTTAGACAAGAGAAGGAACGTTGTTAGTGAAGAAGTTTGCTAAAGTTTGATTGAAAATAAAGTTCTGTTTGTAGAGTAGCAGTAGGTAACCGTTTCTGATAACAGCGATAGCATTCTACTATTGAATTAACGCTAATGAAGTTAACTGGAAACATTCTCTGACGGCTAGGGGAGCGGGAGGGGGAGGGAGGGGCGGAGGTCAGGAACAGTTTAGGGCAAGTCTGCAAGTTTGTAATTGCATCGAGTATCGGTCGGCGGCGCTGCGACTTGATATCGGATTCCCCGCGGATATCAGTTTAGTTATCTACATTAACTATGCGTAATGAAATTGTTGTGGTTATTATTATTTGCTTTCATAACAGTATGTATTGATATGAAATCAATATTTTCTCTTACTAACATTACTTCAAATAACACTTACTGACTAAAATATAAGTACTTAGGTATATTTAATGTATTCTGCTCTCTACTCAATCAACTTCTATTAATAGCTAAATTATTTCAATGTTGAAAAGAAGCAATGAACATAATTGAACACTCGTTCGTATCTCGAGCCCCATTCACTCGCTCACTCGGACAAAAAGGTTCACAGGAAATTGCTATTTGTGAGGTAGGCATTGTAGTAGTAGATACTGCTCTGTCGCTCATCAATTATAGGACATTAAATCAATCACTTTCTCTGCGAACAAAATGTCTACTTATACCCAATGTTATAAGGTTCAAAGTCGCGTAGTCATGTATGGCTCAGTGCAATATACGGCTTAAGGATCGTGAAAGCATTATGGCGGCCGTTCTTCTAGAAAGCGTTAGTAGTGTTAGCGTAGCTGAGGTCCCGGTACAAGTCGCTCACGCCGCTACTGTTCCGCTTGTATATCAATATGACGTAGTTATTTTTTTTCTTATCGTCATTCAAATATTAAAAAGAATATGTAACACACGCTCCATACAGTCTATGTATATCGAGACCTCTTTGAATACGTCCAAAAATGAAAGTAACTAGTTATATCTGTTTATAACAAAAATAATCTTCGTTCAATGTCCTTATGCGCTATAAATACATTGAATATCTCCGAGCCTCCTTCGGAAACACTTCAAGTAATATTTTCCGCGATCAAATGTCGCCGATAATGGGGAAAACCTTTCGAAATACTTCAAATGGAAATGATAAAAAAGGTCGCTCGAGTAACTCCATACAAGTGTTCACATATTTGCCTCCGGGGCTAAAGTTGACGAAGTTATAACATACAGAATAATACATATAAGTATAACCTACACACAGCCGTAACTTTAACTTATAATTATTATAAAAAATTGAGCTTTGATAAAAGTAATGACAAATTAATTTTTATATCGATTTACGTATATTTTTAAATGAATGGTCCAGAAAACTGCAAAGTTGTGGCAATTTATTAAATAAAGAACAATTAACATTAAGCTGCACTAAAACATTAAATAGTTGCAGTTGAAATGTTGCGCGAATAAATTTGTGGCGAAACGGAAAAGTTGTATGCGAGTATCCCTGCGCGCCGGGACAATGAACGAAATGACCGCTGCAAAAGTTGCCGCTTTAAATGTTGTTAATGGTCACAGCTGAGTTGAATTAAAACTATAAATAGTCAAATAAATTATGTGGACATATTAATTTATCTGTACGCGAGATATAATAATAGTTTTAAACTTAATTACGCTGCATAGTTAATATTTGTATTGAGATATGTTTATGGTGAGTGCTGCTAACTTTATCCGACGAGCTTTGTTATTGAACAGCCATTAAATTAAGCTTCGTTAACAAAGTTAAGTAAATACTCGGAGGGCGCGCGGAGCGAGTCCAAGTTTCGGATACTGCCAAAGTGCCCCCAACATCCCGCCCATTGGATATCTTTTACTGAATTCTTGATGGAAATTTAATACCGAATGAGACTTTTGTTCTTAATTAAATTAACAAATAACCGAACGATCTTTTAGTCGGATTAAGTAAAGTTTTAAGATAAATGTATATCAATAATTGTACAGGCTTATAGCTAGTTCGTGCCAACCTGGTCATTTAGATGACTAAAGTTATTTAGTAACTAATAGTGTCTGAACAACGAGAATATCGACAAAAAATTCCGGAAAATAAGGACGTTAGTTAGATCTCTTATAAATATTTCGCTAGACATGAGAATATTGAGAGTTTCCTTCCTACATAATATAACAAACGATACGTAGTGAGCGCGGTCGCTACAGACAGACAGTCGCACACTAAAACTACGTACACGTTCAATGTGCCTCCGTACACAGTACACACATATGTTACATGCGATGTAAATTTTCTATTCCGATGGCTAGTGAATATTTAAAGCGATAGAAAACAGAGTGCCAAACAGAAATGTTTCCCATAAAAACATCAAGCACTAGTCTGTAAATGTTAATATTTAAATAAATAAATAAAAGTCAAATGAATCATTTTAAAGTAATTACAGTAACGTGTTCACTAGCATTTGGTCTTTAATCCTGTCTTCACAGAGTACTGAACATCAATGCGTTTGATGTTAAATCCTTTAGTAACGGAACATCTGACGCTATCGTTAATATCATAGGTTTCCAGTTCAGTGAACATTAACGTCTAGAGTGGCGTCCAGCCAGCGTCCAAGCGGCGTCCATTCACCGATAGCTTTTTGTCCAACGGCTCTTGTGTTCGGTGCTCATTGCTCACTGCTCTGTGCTTATCCGATCACAGCATAATCTGTGCGCTCACCGCAAGCAAGATGGACTTCCTCAGATAAGCTTGCACCGACACTAACTTATAGAGCATTACTTTACGTTGCAATGATGTAAAACTACTCAAGAAGAAAGTATGTTTAATAGTATCTTGATAAAGAGAGTTTAAAACGTTTAAACAATTCCTGGTTAAGTCAGCGACATCTAGTGAATAGCTCTGTAATACAATTTACAGACTAGTCCGCGAGCCTCGACAGAGCCGCTCCGCACCAATTTGTCCGTGAGATAGAATTTTTAAATAAATTCAGCGAGCGTCCTTTTTATATCTCTTTAGGGACATAATAAAAATTTAGTTCTAAGATAATATAGTGTTCTTTGCAAAGTGGAATATGAAATTCAATAGAAATAACGTAAAGGTTGAGTCTTAGAGGTGACTTTGATTTATTCAAGACAACGCGTATTTCACAAAATAGTTATGATTTAAATTAAATGTTTCTAATAACTTATTTATCAAAAGTGTATTAAACATGCAAAATGGAAAAATCCCATCTGATATTGGCTTCGGTGGTGTCTTTACTTCAGTGTTGTATGCTAATTCACGGGTCATTTAATATAACACGAGGGACCATGTCGTGTCAGCTGTAGACCTACACATAAAAATTGGAATTACCATAAAATCCTCTTTACGTTAATTTGAATTTAAATTGCGACAGCGCGCTACAGTTGCGCTCGATGTTTATGGGATCGGGGACGGTTTACGAGTGCAACCTTTCCTTAATTTCGTTAAAAACCCTTTACAATAATTGGGATCGTGTTTATTTAGGTCAGATTAGCCGAGCGGTGCGCGGCACACGTGTTCACAATTGTGTTATGTGAAGCATTATTTGCAATCGTATAGGGACATAAACGTATAGAAGTATTCCTGATTAGACCGCTCCTGAGACCTGTTCCCGGATGACTTGTCTCACGAACGAATGGGTCGTTCTCACAATTTGATGAGAAACGTCTGTAATATAGAAGTTAGTTCGCAGAGGGCTCGAAGGCCTTTCTCGATTGGAACAGAAGTCGATTTCAAATCTTCATTAGGTATAATGACAACCGCGTCCCTCTGCCTTTGTCCAATGGGAACATTAGTAGTACATATAAGTAGGTAAAACATTATCATAAAATTAAAATTGACAAGTAGTCTAAATTTAATCAACATAAAAAACAGGTCAAACGATTACCATAAAACCATAACTAAATTATGTATACTTATTTACAAAAAAATAAAGCTACAAAAACTTTACATTCTACGCATCCCATACCCGATGACTAAAATTTCTATTTAAAATTGGATTTCTATTACAAATTTAAAAATTTAAGTTGAATCCGAAGCCGAGCCGCAGCCGGCGCTGGCCGTCGATGAGCGCGCTGCCCACCAGCCGCAGTACGCGCTCCTCCTCCTGCGCGTCGCGCACGCACACCTCCTTCTGCAGCGTAAACCCGCCACAGCGCTGACTGTCCACGAACACGCGCAGCTCGCAGCCCTCGTACGTCTTGTGCAGAGCCACCGCGGCCGTCAGTGGCGCCGCCGCACGCCCCTCCGTCACAACGCCTGCCAGACGCAGGTCCTCCGCCAGCCGCTTGTAAAGGCACACCTGGAAACCCAGCTTGGTGACCGTCGAGGACACGCAGTAGGAGGGGCCGCGGTAACGCGCGCTCAGCGACAGCTCCGGCAGCGCGGGGCACGCGAGCGGCTTGAAGCTGAGCTCACTGCCCACGCTCAGCTCGGGCCGAAGATGGTACATCCACTGCGACACGGTGCGCAGCGTGTTGGGCTCCATGTCATTCATCTTGAAGGTGAAAGATGCCACCGAGCGCTCTCCTTCGCGCTCCAGCTCCATCTCGGTCTCGGAGGCCACCAGGTCGCGAATCCTGGAGGTGAGGCGTAGCGTGCAGGCGCCGTCCATGCGCTCCGTGTATGTGGCCGTGGCCGACCCACTGGCGTCCACCACGAGCCCGTCGCCGATGAACTTAGACTCCACTTCCTTATTGAGATATCGCTTGTAGATCTGGTACGTCTCCCTCGTCTTGCCGTAGTTGTACTCCTGCAACAGCTTCACTTTGTCGAGCACCTGCCGCAGCACGACCAGTCGGGCGCCGACGAAACACTTGGGGAACACGCTCTTAGTCTCCGCGTGCACCTCGCTCAGCCGCGTCTGGTTCGTCTTTGCGGGCTCGAGTATGATAATGTCTTTCTTTTTGGGCAGCAGCCGCTGCAGACTGGAAACGAAGTTGCTGACCTCCGCCTTGATGGTGTCCTCCCTGAGGTCCATCGTGAGTTGTAAAGTCTTATTGTTATTTGCGGCAGTGCGGAGCGTTGCGGGAGGACGTCACTCGCCTGTCACATGTTATTTTAAACGTCGCCAAATGTCGCGGCGTGCGATCGGCCAGCGGCAGTCTCCCACAGATTAGTTATCCTGTAATTATTTGTTTTCTGCTTTTTGTTTAATTTAAATAATATATTTAAGGTGGAATAAAAAAACAATAAACTTTTTTAATAAATTATTATATCATTTTTATTGCTCTTTTTAAATTTCGTATCGATGTTTTCGAAAAAATACTTTCAAGGACGGTGAGCGGGTGGACATTTACTTATCACCAGGTAGAAACTAAACAAAACTTTTCTCTAAAAGTGCTTTGAAATTGATGAGTTAAAAGACCTGATTGTGTTACTGAAATTAAAAGTTCTGCCATGGTGTCGATAGCATGAGATATGTGAAAGCGCGTGTCCCAATTACATTCAATAAACAGCCGCCAACAACCGCGTTGCTGCGTGTTTGTTCGTTTTGCGATAGGTTGCGTGGCGCTGCCGGCGCTGTTAAACAATTGCGAATTCAGTGGACGCGGCGGCTGCACTCCGCTGCATTGCAATCATTTAGGAGTACCATCGCTCCCCGCTCTCCTCAGCCGTGCGCATTGTGCGCTATGAAATTTTAATCGTAATCAACTTTGATCAATTTCGAATCGTTCGAGTCTTTCAATTGGAACGATTTTTTTTTACATAATTTCATTAAATCACACCTAAAAGCTACGGCAAGAATTTCTAACAGTTATTGTCGGAAAAATGCATGCTTTGAAATTCGGTTACACTTTCTTATGCTTCGTATTATCGTTATCGTGTGGTCAATGTTAGTGTAACTGGTGGAGGCGACACGCAGTTAAGTGTACTACATACTTTAAATTAATACCAACAGCTTTAAAAAAAATCTCCTCAGTACTTGAAATAAGACCTAAAGAGTCTCGTAATAGCAGCACACCCATTTTACAGCGAAGAAAATTTTAAATAAAAATAAATGAAATTCCTTTTACTTTAATAACGCGAGGCGACGTCAGAGTGTATTCACTGCCTTAATGAAATTTCAGTACTAAGAAAACTAGTCGAAACCTAAAGATTTATAGAAAAAGAATACATAGTCTAGTTGTTTAAAGGATATTTGTATTTTTGGTAAGCAAGTTTTGTGGGTTTTTGGCATGATCAGAAAAAAAAACGAAATATTCTTTATGCGTCCTTAAACTAATGTAATAACTTTTGTTTTAATTTTAGAATTCATGTTTATGTTTAGCATTGTCATATGTATGTGTTACATACTGTATTATATCAATCAACGTTTACATTTTGTCAAAAGATCAGAAGGCGGCAGAGGGCAGGTGTGAGGGACAAAGCGTAGGACGCGATGTGGTCCGGCAAGAAGGGCAGCGAGGGCAGCGGCGCGGGCACACCCCCCGCGAACGAGGAGGTGAAGCTTGTGCTGGTGGGCGACGCGCAGTGCGGCAAGACCGCACTTGTGCAGCGCCTCGTCTCCGACGCCTTTCTCGAGGTCAGTCTCAGCAGACACTAATAGTTTGCTATGCCATCTTGGCGTCTAACCACACAAACAGTGTGTATACTTGCCTAAAGAGGTCACCGTACTTATTCTAGCGCAATATAAATCATCTTCCGCTATTATAATTCTATCCTAAGGTATACGCGCGCCGTGTGGCGAATTCGAGCAGATTAAGACCGCGGAAGACCCACGGCGTGTCCACCACGTGTGGCGACCGCTATTATTAAATCTCATTGATTTGGTGCACATCTGTGACGTAACGCGTATACCGAAATACATCACTTGAAATCATTATAATCGTCTAATGAGTTCAGAAGAAATTAAAACGTAAGACGTTCAATGAGTTCTATGAATTTTTTGTTTGTATATTTTGAAAACTTTTATTACAAAAAATTCTTATCCAATGTCGGTGATAAATTAAATTATTAGTTGAGTATGCAGAAATAAATACCTCTATACTATTGTATAAGATGTAAATGTTACTTTATCAAGCACATTTTCGTTGCTTATCCAAACAAAACGTTGTACAGTAGTGCGTTATTACACCGACATGTAATTGACGCCGCACACCGCTGTCAGCGAGCTTTTACATCACTCAACCTGCTTACATGCAACATAAGTTGAACATTTCACGTACACCTCAAAACTCTATGACACAAAGTTGACTATATAGCCTTCAATATGAAATAGGACTAACTACATGTTTTAAAGTTTTTTTTTAATTAAACTCAGTCACAGTGTAAAATAACATGTAAGTTAGACGAAGCATTGAGCTAACATTGTTTCAGAGAGGCGCTGCTTCATGTTAGCCTCGTTTCTTTCATTCCTCGCTCAGTTTTTGCTTCCATTTCGTTTGTGTACAAACTTCTGTGTTTACACTTTGTTGTAAATAGAAAACTTTCTACATGCGCTCCCAAAAAAAGCTTGTTTACTTTGTGATTGTAGTATTCTTACTACAAGTTTTAATTGCATTTTTTAAAAAAACAATTTGTACTTACAAAAAAAAAAAACAACAAGTATTTACTTTTCCATATGTACGAGTACATTTCAATAGTAATGCAATGGTTTTAGTGAGTCACTTTTATTGTAATTGCAAAACAAGTTTGAAGTAACAGTAATGAGGCCATACATCTCGTGAATGTAGCAAGAAGCCGCTAGATGGCAGGCTACAGGGCAATGCACTTAGAACCTTTTCACAGAGTACAGGACACGCGCGATAGGCGGGGGCAAACGGTTAATGCCCTATGATAAAAATTAAATTGGTTGCTCAGTTCAGTAATAAAATTATTACTAAATTTCATTTCGTACTTAATTAAATTAATTTTCGAACAGGAGTGAACAACACTTCAAGTTCAACATAACTGGACTTTAATTTGTTTTTTAATTTTATAATGTTGCGATTAACCTGAAATAGCTTTCAATTAAATTAATTACATTTCTTTCTACTGTTTATTACAATGCAGTAAGTATTCTTATATAAAAGAAAAAGTTGTAGACTTATTAAAAAAACCGTTCCCGCTTCAGCAGATAGCTTGCGCCATAGTTTACAGATGATTTATTAATAGTTACAATAATGCGCAATAAATGAGCAGTTTGCTAATGCTCGCTATTGTTGTGGGCGACCTGGAGTGCGCTGTAGGCTCCATTGTTACCATCCGCGTGCGTGTCGCTGGTGCTACACCTATTGCTATGAAATTACCAACTTCCAATTCATAGATAAACTGACAGATTCCAGAGTTCTCTCACAAACTGTATGATGTATATGTGGGACATAGTATAATGTAGGTAATGTATGTTGTAGGCGTACACACCGACCGGCTTCGAGAAATACGCGTACACGTGCACGGTGGCTGACTGCAGGGTCAACTTCTCTGTGTGGGACACCTCAGGTAACTACTCCACTACGTTTCCCTCCCCCGCACCCGCAACAGCCCCACATGTAACAGAAACACATGTAATAATGGCGGTACAGTTGGTTTGGGAGAAAAATATTAAGATGTAATAACTTTTGCAATAAACCTGTTGAGCGGGAGCAATCATCTAAGAATGAACACACTTGTTCATACAGATCGTATGATCTCAGTGGAATAAGAAGTTTATTTGCATTTATTTTTAATGTAATGAATACAAGCAGTATAAGATATCGCAATAAAACCTGACTGTAACCGTGCACCGAGGCTGCGCTGCGGTCGCCGACCATTGTTCACACGAATATTTATTGAGAGCTACAAATTGAACTTTTTGAACATTACTTCAATAAAATGTCGCTGTAATACTTCTTCCCATGTTTCTTATTGTATTACAACACTACACTATAAGGTGCTGGTATTACTAACTTGGCATATCTTTTCAATTTTTGATTCTTAGACCTCACCTGAGAACATAAGTAATCCAAAGACAATATTTGTGTCGTTGTGTACAGGAACAACAGCGTACGACACGGTGCGGCCACTGGCCTACCAGGACGCCAAGGTGTTTATGCTGTGCTTCAACATCGCCGAGCCCGAGTCGCTGCACAACGCCGCCGCAAAGGTACACCCTCTCACAAAATAACTATCTGTTTGCACTTGTGTAAACAATGAATTAGTTTTTAAAATATAATTCGTTTGTGTTATCAGTGGTACCGCGAAGTGCGCACACATGGTGGGACCGCGGGGGCAACGGCGGGGGCAGGGGGTGCAGCGGGCACGGGGGGTGCGCCGGTGCTGCTGTGCGGCTGCAAGGCGGACCTGCGCCACGACAAGGAGACGCTGACGGTGCTCTCCAAGCTGCGCACGCGACCCGTCTCTAGCGAGGAGGTGAGCCACCACCAGTCATTAATCAGGGTACATCGATACCCGCCAGATTGTTGACTGTATTGGAATTTTATAAAACGCATTCTATTATATTTACAGGCACAAAGCATCGTCGTTGATGATGTAATTATAAAAATGTGCATGTGTGTCAGGCTTTGTCAGTGGCGCGGCAGCTGGGTGCCACGACGTATGTAGAGACGTCCTCTCGCGCGTCAGGCAAGGGCGTTCGCGACGCTTTCGAGGTGGCCGCGCTCGCCGCTCTCGGCAAGCTCAACAAGCAGCAGGCCAAGCAGCAGGTAAACACTAGCCTTGGTCTCGCCTATAATAGCAATACTATAATATATTTTATCTCAGTAACAATAAGTGTTATAGTGACTTGACACGAATGTAATTGATTGTATGTGTGTGCAGAAGCAAGTGGGCCGCAGCAAGAGCAAGCGCGACTTGAAGGCCGAGCTGAAGGGGCGCGCGCGCAGCTGCTGCGTCATGTGATCCGCGGCCGGCCACCCCGCGCGGTGGCCGCACGACCTGTAGCTCCCACACAGCACGCCGGACACCGCACTCAACGCCTGATCCGAACTGTCGACAGTTACATGACACATTTAATGGCACAAAATTCTAGCAAAAAAGCTCAAATCCGATGACGATGATGTTTTTAATGTCTGATGACTTTGTTAGTTATTTGAAGCATTTGGACACTATAGTGTTAAAAGTGGTACAAAGTTCGTTCGGACTAGCGCGACTAGGACAGAACACGATGGACGTGTCGTCGACAGAGTGTCGCCACGTGGTGGACAGCCCCGAGGGCGCGCAAGCCTGTGATACAGTTAAATATAGATAATTCGCAAGCGGAACTAAAACCGACTAGATGTGGAGGTGTGGAGGCGAGAGACGCTCGCGCACGTCAGCAGCCGCGCTGACTCGTCTCTAGATATTAAGATGGTATTTACAGTGTATACATTATTGTAAAGACAATTTATATTGTGTAGTAAGATATGTGTTTTCATATACAATAAGTAATTTTTTGTATTAATGTCGCGTTGCGAGAATATAATAAGTACTGTAAAATTTATAAAATTACAAATTTGTCACATTTGTTTTGGTAGGACCAAGTTAGTTTTGTAAATAAGAGGGCGGGGAATGGGGAGGGGTGGCGGGGGTGCGTCGCACAAAGGACTTGTGATAGCAATACGTAATGTATCGTATTATAAAGTAATGCACAATGACGGACAATACTACGTACATATAAAGTAGGGAGGTCCACTGGCGCCGGCGGGCTGCCACGTCCACATGCCAGCAGCTGCTGTAGTTTTGTACGTTTCCTATCGCTCGGTGTCGCTTGCATTGTTTGCTAGCTCGATGTTTACTATGTAACTAATTGTGCATTTTATAAAAAAACTTCTCTAGATATAAAAACGTAATTTCTGCAATCGTTCTTTTGATGATTGTACATTGTAAAGGATCCTTCGATCTCTTCGCTGTACACAAACAATGGCGCAGTTTGCCTCTGTTATATGAATTTTATACGAAGTAGAAACAAATCCCTAAACTCCAAAGTCAACAATAGTAACGAAATCATTGTTGATCTCTATCGAGCTTCGAAAGTAAACATGAAATGTGAACAGCGCGGCGTTAGCTCGTTGCTCGCTGCACACATCAGTTATATATTTGTATGATTTAATTGCAATGTTTTCTCTTTTGAAAATGTATCTTTAGAGAAGTTATAAACCCCGAGTAAAAAGTGCATTTTATTTGTTTTACAAATTGGTGTTCTTATCAACGTGTACGTCGTGTACGTACAGCTGTGAGTATCCACTGGCGAGAAGACCGTGCAAAATGTATTGTTTTCTCTGTTTATTTCACAGAGAATGAGTGGGACAACGTATGTGTACCACCAGTCGGAACTCACGCTAAACGTCAACAATCCGTCGTAAAGACAACGTTATGGTTCTAATTGTGTAGTGCGTAAACTAAAAAAAAGATTATTTTAAATTTAATAGTTAATATTTAAATTATTTATTATAGTTTTGATTTTGTATCGAACAAGTCGATATCAAGCTTTAAATTAGTTAGCTTTAATTATGAAGTAAACGTTTTTATTGTATTTAAATATTTAAAACGATTATTACAATATTATGTTAATAAAGACTAATGCAATGTGTCTTATTTTAATCAAGGAATAAAGTATATTTGCATGTTTTTTTTAAATGATAATAAAGAATGGCCCCTAACGTTTGGCCCGACCGTCCGCCGGCTGCACGACCCACCGAAATTACTGATATCAATGATTAGGTACACATTGCATTAGTCCTTTATAACTTACTACTACGTTTTGTTTCTTCTACTAAATTTTTAAATTTAATTTAATAAGAAACTGTACATATCATAGTTTGGTTTTTATTCCAATGTTATTTTGTCTTTTTAGTTTTGTCAGACTAATCATTCTTTTATTTTTAGTTTTATGTCAAGATGTCTTTAAATTCCATTTAATTAAAAATAAACATACAAAATACAATACAATTTACACTTCTTATCAATTTTTATAATAAAAGTGAGATTAGTTTAAAGAAAAACTGTGAAGCATTTAATATTATCTTGTTTCTATGGATTTGTTTTAGCTGTGCCCTGGTCTGAACATGTTCCTTTTACCCTAAGCAGTTATTAAGGTCATTTTAAATGTTGTTTCTAGACTATGAAATATAGCGTTCGATGTTTTTTTAATTACTGTTTTATTTCACAAGCCTACATACATACATACGTGCCTTCACCGCGTAGCGCTCGCGTAGAGCGGGCGTAGCACAAAAAGCGTAGCTCTCAGCTGTGTCTTCAATTCCTCTGCATTTAGATATCACATTGTAATTAGTAAGTTTTAACTACTGAAACAGATCACACTTATGTATGAAACATTCAGCTCTGCACAAATATTTAGTACTCGTGAAACCACTCTACCTATCGGTTCGTGTTTATTTTTAAAATTGGATTGCTCCGCATCGCTGTTTGCCGAACTTTACTGTTCATGCGCTATGGAAGGATGCGAGTTCTACTGAAAATGTGTCGGTGAATACAAATATGAATAATAAATTATTTTTAAAACGTCATTTTGATTAAATTTATTTAGCGTAATATATCAATGTTTATTGGAATACGAATTTATGATATTCATAAAATTAATTGACGTAGGATTTCAGCCTAACATCCTTACCTCCCAATGTTGGCGTTGACCTTTGGAGTCTTTTTCTGTATAATTATGTAAATGATAAGTAGTCCTTTAGTTTTAACCATCCATGGGAAGAAGAAATAGTTATTTGGCGATGGTGCCCGTGTAAGATACAAAAACAGCCGCGTGTGGCCGGCAGCCGGCAGATTCCAATTACAAATTTCATGAATTAACAAAGAGAGTGGGAGGAATTTCAATAAAACGGTGATATTGTCAACAAACCCGTCTGAAAGGCTCCGCGGACAACTCGCTCAGCACAGAAATATTTCAATTAAATTAACTTTCTTGTTCATAAATTACAAACTCAATTCGTTAAGATTCCCTTAAAATTCTGAAGCAATTAGATTTTAAATAATGTTAATTTCAATTATAATACTTTGAATTGCTCTTAAAAATTAATATTGAAAATGTTTGATACATTTGAAAAAACACTACAAATTAATAGGCAAATGTGACGTCATCACGCATAACCGGAACTAGCCGATCCTGCGGCGCGTTGCTGCACCGCTCACTGCAGCGACACAATACTGACTACTTGCACCGGCATTGCTGCACCGCTCACTGCAGCGACACAATACTGACTACTTGCACCGGCATTGCTGCATATCACTAATATATGTTACCATCAAACATATTTTCAAGAAGCAAAAATACGAATATAAAGCTTTTCCTGCAGTTGCAGATGCAGTCAACATAACAATCCTACAGCGCAATCTGCTAAGTGCTCTAAGTTGTTAGAAATTGTGCATAGAATTTTATTACGATTTCAAATACTGCAACACGAGGAACTGTAGTTAGACCAGTTAGAATATCAAAAGGAGTTAATTTTTTTAACATCAACTCGTCCAAAACTAGTTATTTTGCCATTCGTATAAAATACGTTTCTATCCGTCGATGTTCGATAGTTGCATGTTGTATTGTTCGCTGTTTGCACAACTCAACTGTTGTAAAACTAAACAGCTAAGTAAAGTTTGTTTGATACTGTTGTGTTGCCATACAAATAACGTAAGCTCATGTTCAGCCGCTAGCGAATACATCACTGTATCGCGTCGATACAACTTATTATACTAAATATAATATTAACGTATAAAAATTAAGTAATGATTTGTTGTAGTCTATTGCCAAAGCGTTTTAAGTTTCTTTATTACGGAACCTTACCAAGTCACAAACAGCCTCTTGTATAAACTTCAAGTTCAAGTTTTAAACCATTTCCTAACTGAATTATTTTGCAAGTTTAGAATAATTGCGAGTGGCGGTCGAGATAAGATACCTAATCCTTTATAATAAATTGTGGTTTGTTCCTCGCTTTATCTTAGAGAAATCCTTTACAAACTGCCACGAGACTGTAGCCACCAACTACTGTTGAGTTTGAATTTGTAGCTTATTTAATTACATAGTTACAAGTGAAGTGAGTTAGAGCATATTAATGCGAGTTGGTCAACTTTAGCAAGCCAAGAATGTTTTTTCTTAACAAATAAGTGTTTCAGATTCCCGCTGAAGTAATACACATTAATAAATGGCGCCAACGTTAATTTAAAAATATATTTTGTCAAGCTCGTCACGTAGTTGCACAGAAAGCTCTACAAGGATTAGCTTTTACATTATAACGCCCTCAGCATAAAGAACTTACCGCATAATTTTTAATATAAAAAACTTACAAATGTATGCAGTTTTGAAAGTGAATACTTAACCATGCAAAACTTATCGAAGTTCCACGTTTGATACAAGAGAAACGTACGGGCCATTTGTCAAGCCCGCACTGTACACTCAGCATTCACACGTTTTCATTACCTCGTCTAAATTAAAAACACCGTGGATGTATCAAATTTTCAATTAATCGAGCCGATTGCTGCCCCCTCTCTCCGCAGCCCCCACCCCCGACCCTGCAGCAGTTTGTGTTACGAATTCATTCGATTCATTTCATAAATCTAACGGGGACGCTTCAATCACTGCTCTCGACTGTTGTCGAGCAATGAGGACTGGTGCTTACATATCTAGGAATCAAAATGCGTTTTCCATCCAATAAATATACAAATTTTAAAATATTACATAATAGCCGAAAATTAAAATCAATTTTATCAAAAGTTATTAATTGGAGGAGCCAACAATTTTCAGTAGTTGAGATATTTTGAGTTAAGGAAGCTGCCTCCTATCAGTAACATGCCGATGCAATCGTTGGCTCAGTTCAGCCCGTCAGTTCTCGTCCCTCGTCTGCCGGCGACGGGCCTCTCCTCAGCCACCAGCCGTCTGCTGGGAGGTATGATGGGCTTCTTGTCTGGTATCATGGGTACTATCGCTGGCACTCGCGCCCACTTCAACGGCATAATTTTCTGTGTCACGACGTCTATAGGAACTGCGCACTTTATTACTGCTGTATACAATTGCACTGAAAAAACAACCTCTAAAATTATGGACTAAATAAAGGTGTATAAGACACAAATCAACATAATTTTACGGACCTCGTGACGTCAAAAGGCTGTAATACCGACAATAATACTTACAAAACATTGCTAATATCCAGACAGGACGCATTATGTATGAATCTCAGGCCTTGCTACAACCTGCGACCTGCAACTGCACCTAGTCGCCGCACCGCCACTAGCAGACGTCGGCGATATGTGGTGACAACGTCTAGGCATCATCGTGCGTAAATAATTAATTAAGACGTAGATGTGTTTTGATAACATTGCGAGTTTATTGCCGGTAAAACGATAATCCGTAAAAATACACTGTAAGGAAAATTTTGTAATGAAAAAAGGTCACGATGTGACACGTCGGCTTTTTCATTAACTCTTCAATTCCACAGAAAAAGCTTCATGTAAAACTTGAGAAGAGTTTTTAATTAACCAAATTCCCAGGCGTCCTTCAAACAAACTCTGTCACGCTCTATGTGAAGTTTTAACTTTACTTTTTTACCCTGCAGAGTTCTAAAAAAATTAATTTAATTTGGGAGAAAATATTACAGCACTTAGGGGCAGTTAGTAATTAGGGATTTTCATCACTCAAAATATTTTTTAACTCTTGATTACTAAGGTATCTCAACAATAGTAAATATTCATTTACCAAAAAGGAGATTAGATTATATGGTAAGTGTAATATCGTCAGACGTAAGATTAATCGCCAACAACAAAGTAGCAGCAACAATAGACTTAGACAAGCGTGGCATCCCCCACACCCTCCGTACTCACAGTCTGTACTGACATTTGCAAAATAAAAAATAAATAAAACTACATTGGATACAACTGAAACGGTTTACAATTAGTAAGAGCACCTCAGTTATATTTTCAGTAGTTAACATCGCTCACTCACATATTTGAGAATACACTTCTTCTATCTCTTATTAGAGTTACAAACACTGTGAATCTTTTTGTAAGGTAGACAATCTTATGATAATATTAAAGACATGTACAAACATTTGCGGATAAAACTTGTAACTTCGTTCCCAAATATGAACGTTACACATTACCCAATCAAAAATAAAGATATCCGAACTTGTTTTTAAAATAAGTAAATAATTACAAATCATTAAACCCTGAAAAATTGACTAGCATTGATAACCGCATGTGTGCGAGTTAGTCCTCCTTGTCCGGCCAGAAGGAGTCCCCGTTGGGTGTGGGCGTGCCGGCGCCGCGCAGCAGCCCCCGCACTGCCGGCAGCCGGTACAGGTACAGGGCCAGCACTGCGCCCGCGGACGCGCCCGCCCAGTACACCGCCGCGTGCTCCGCCAGCGAGTGCCCCGCGCACCCCGCCTTCAGCGACGTCGCCAACACCGGGTTAAAGTAGCCCCCCGAGTAGTCAAATGCTGATGACAACAAACAACACATGACTTATTCACTATAGACCAAAATCCGCGACGACGCGATTAGAAAAGCAGTATCCTTCAGCTTCTACTCGTTCACTGTGAGTACCGCGTCACCAATGTGGGCACAGCTAGAAGCGCTACCGGAGACACAGGTTAGTGAATGATGATTACTATGCAATGATAGATAGTACAAGAGCATGCGATGTCGTTGTGTGCGACAGATATGATTAGCGTTACATTCGGTGAGCACCACATCGATGTACCTTTTCCTAAATGTACTTTGCAAAGAAGGGAGACGTTGAGGTCAGCGCCGGGCGCGGCGTCTTCGTAGCGGTACTCGAGCACCGCGTCCCGAGCCACCACGCCTGCAACACGCCCGCGCGCTCACCACACACACAACTCAAACTCATTATGATACTTGTACAATGAGTTTTATCCGTCCACAGAATAATACCGAAGTAAGCAAAGTGTAGGCTGCGACGATGAGAGCAAAACAATCTTCTCGTCTGACTGACTCTGTTTGTCAGTACCTTAGCTTTTGTACAGCAATTAAGTGTAATTTATGCATTGAGCACAAATAATTGTTTCTACTGATCGATCAGCAATAAGGCGACATTGAGTGGATAGATCTGGTGAATCCGGTTAAAAAATGCATGAGGTCAGCGAGATGATGACACGTCAGGCATGAGTGAAGACATAGCAGCGTTTTATATTACGTACATTTGTAAGTGTTACTTATTGAATTGAAAAACTAATTAGTGTACAAATGTAAGTTTAGATCGTTAGATTTGATTGTGTTACCGGCGACGACAAGTGATGTGCCGATGAAGGCGTCGATGGCGGTGGCGCAGCGCGGGCTGAGGTCGGCGAGCGCGCGCGACGCCAGCCGGCACAGGCACGTCGCCGCGCCCTCCACCACTGCTCCGTACAGCGCCGGCACCTGCCACATGCCGCACAAGCTACACTACAAGCTTTATAACTCACATGTTGCGACCTGTATGTTTAAACGAATAATGAATGTGCCCTGACGGACTCTAAACTTGCATTTATGAAAATGCAGCCTTGTCTGGAAAGGACGCTAATTATTTGGCACCAATTTCTATAAATCGAATCATTTTGATAACCGATCTTAATGTTTTGATGCAACTTGTTAGTTTTACTCCATTCCAGTAATCAACACTATCCTGGACTTATTTCACAACATTCTATAAATAAATTCATAATTCTGACGTCAAATCCAAACCCATTCCTAAAGCATTAGTGACCTGCAAGTCAGCGGTGCAGTCCTCGTAGGCGCGGTCCTTGTGCGTGTCGGAGATCTCCAGCGCCCAGTACATCTGCACGTACTTGAACACTAGCAGCCCGCCACCCAGCTCTGCCCACGTCTTCAGGAACGCCGCGCGGATGTCGCTCTTGCCTGAACACACAAATATAAATAGTTATAGTTACTTCTAGAAAATTTAACAAAATACCCTTGTAAGTACGTAAAATTTAAAGGCTGTCTTGTTGCTACTGTGAGTTTCTTTTTCTAGTACCTTCGATAATGTCCTCGAGGTGCGTATAAGGGCAGGCGGTGGCTTCACCCCAGCTCAGCGCCCACCAGCATGTTAGCACAAACAGGAACACCGCGTACGTCGCCACGCCGAAGTTATCCGCCACTGGAATAAATATAACATACAAATGTTTAAGGTACGAAAGATCTCTCTGGGAATATACTAAGTATAAATTAATACATTTCCGCAAACCATTGTAAATACTGCTTGTGTCCCCGATAGCGAAGGACTTGAACACGAGATATAAAAAATATTTGAATGTCACTGATCCGGTTCACAAGTAATCAGTGAGCGACACCGAAATACTCAGATCTGATCAGAATATGATCTTGGCTTCTTATGATAGCATCAACTGTTTGTTGGATCGACGCGTGTCCCGGAAGCCTTCGACCTAAAATTTCCGGTGTGTTCGGAAGTCGATTCATGGTGGGTACAGTCGCTCACCAATGATAAGTTCGAAGCAACATCCGCAGAGTTCAGCGGCGGCGATGGCCTCCTCGACCAGCAGTCGTATGAAAGGGTCGTTGACGAGCCGGCGGGCGGCGGTGCGCGCCGCGTGCGCCAGCAACGACGTCAATAGGATGAACAGCGCCGAGACCACTAGCGGCGCGAACGTCGCACGATTGATCTGCGCACGACAACTGCACTATAATTACTGCCGCACTCGCAGACAACTGCGACTAATTGGTCTCTCAGGGAGACCATTATTATACATTTCTTTCCCGTACACAGCTGCACGCAGGTCGCATCATATCTACCTTAGGGGTTACATGACGTTGTATCTCATGCAGCACAGGGTGCTCGCCCTACCTCTTGCTACTATGGTTATGCTAAAGACCGGCTTTATATATTTCTTCAAAAGTTAAAATCATTACTTTTTAAATACCTTATCCACTAGTTGCTGGACTGATTTGACCTATTAAAAATGCGATTTTATCTCTAAATTGTATCGAGAAATGAAAATGAAAATGTTACATTTTCTATCAACACCTTGAAATTAGTCATAACTATTCAAATATAGAGTTCACGATCCTTTCATTTTGTTTACAGAAGAAATAATTAAGGAAGCGTCGCTTCCTTTTTGAGTGATTTCCCGCAGCGCGGCGCCGGGAGAGTGCGTAATGCAAGAGAGGAATACATGCATAACTAAGTTATGTATTGGAAATATCTCTCTGTCTTCAGGACGTCGATAACGACTCTACATTATTTTTAACCACGCAATCTTAAAAAATTAATTCATATTATTTTAAAAATGATGAACAGAAAACTAGAAATAAAAAAGGGTCTTGTAAAACGTCCAGATGGCATAAGAGTTATGTTAGTTGTGCAGTCACATCGGAGTCCACTTTGTTATTAATACAGCAACAGCTCGCCGTCAACTAAATCATTTACGTAACGTGATTCAAGCGATCTTTGGTCGAGTGCCGCCCGCCGCCGCAAGCCGCCGCGGCCGAGACCTTCGGGAGCGGCGCACCGCGGCCGGGACAGTGGGGCAGGCCCACTCCCACGTATTAATAACAAAGCTTACCTTTATCACTACTTTGAGGAACACGCCCAACACGTCTACAGTGAACTTCATTTTGTCTTCTCCACAAAAAAAAATCACTCAGATCACTTCACAAACTGCAAACAAACAATCGCCAGTTAGTCAGGTGTACAGTTACACAATATAAAACATTGTGTCTCTCGGTGTTACTTTATTTATATGTCTTCCTTCACGTTATATTCTATCAAAATCTTACCATGCTAGCCGTTAGGTATGAGCGGGAAATTCGAAAACTGCCAATTCGTTTGAGATGCGGTCGGAAAATTCGTTGATATAATATAATATGTGGGAGTTTTGGTAGAGCGAGCGCGCGGGGCGGGCGCGGCGGGCGGGCGCGCGCTCATCTCGCACGAGGTCGGGCTTAAATTAGCCGCCGCCGGCGCAGCGCAGCACTACGCGCCGCCGCGGCCGACCTGCCGTTATATAGCAGGCAATTCATCTGTGAGGACTCAGTCCCGGCCAATGTGGCTAACACGTGCGCCAACTACACACCACTTGCTGAAATTTATGCACAAACTTCGCTAAATATATACCCTGCTTGGGGTAACGAAGATTAACTAACTAAATGCAACAAGTAAATATACATTTGAAATATTTTTTTATTATTAAGTATAAGTAAGAATTCATTTAAACGCCGCTAGTTCAAATGGACTATGGACATGAATGGAAGGTCTACGTATGCTTAAGTAACAGACAATTATGATGACATGTAGCAAGTAAGAAGAACAGATGAAATTAAATGCAACCTAAATTAGTTCGATAGGAAAAGGTAAAGAATGCGTTTAGATGGTGAGAAGGTTAGTTACCATCATCTGAGTTGACATCGACAACGCAAGGCGTGTCTAATTCCTCGTTACTCTCTGTATGTCAGCGGCACAGCTCAGCGCAGCGGGGGCATTTGTTGTACGTTACACATGCATCTTGCATATCGTTGTATGCGTATCTTAGATCACAATATTTAATAGACACATTTGTTTTTACTGACATACACGCCGCGCTATAAGACAAGTTTGCTTTTTTAAAATTAACTACCGTTCGAGCTCTATCCCTCTCGATGTTAGATGGTGACGTGGTCGACGAATGGTCGGCGATAGTAACTAAGTTTAATTTAGAAAAGTTTACTTTTTCTGTTTGACTCACAAACATCGTGAGAGAATCGCATTTATACATAACTAAGTAGCCTCTGTCCGTGAACAGAAAATATTGTACCGCCTAGGAATAGAACACGGGCAATAAATCTTGCTGCAGTTTGCATTCGATTTGTGTTTGCGGATGCTTTCGATGTTTTTCGTCTTAACGAAGACTTTTCAGGCAAGTGAAGCTAGTAGAAAGAGGTTGATTTTAGTGGCTGTTGTGTAACGAGCAGAGCGGCGGGTGTCTAGACCAGTCTAGACGAGCCCTTGAGTCTACGCTCGTCGACACTTTACCAGAGCTTTTCCTTGCGGTTCTTTTCCTAGTAACCTTACTTGAAAAAGTTATGAAAACTCTTCTTGTACGTTTGTGTTCCTGTTTGTATTTATTTTATTCTCAAGTTCACATGTATGGGGAAATATTTAAATACTGGAATAGCGTCAAGTCATAATAGATTTACCGTTGAATCTGGCCCAGTCTTTATGCTAATTGTAGCTTTCACCTTCAACTAGCCACACTTTCCTCATGCAAAATACGCAATAGTCGTATAACAACAGTTAAGAATTCAAATGTTTATTTTGAATGTTTTGTTTCTCTTGAAGTTGAATGAGATGTTCGAGTTGTTTCTTGAGCGCGTTAGGGGAGAGCGGCACCGGGTCCGATTTGAAGGCGCCGGGGCCCTCCTCCACAGCCGGTCGGGCCAAGCCCCGCCGGCCTGGGCCCCTCCGCGCCAAACCCCGCCGCCTCGGGCCCCGCCGCCTTGAGCCCCGCCGAGTACCATCCAGAGGATACCTGTACTCTTCTCGCAGCAGCTAGAACATCGAACAAACCTTATAAATGTAGAATTTCCTCAGTACTGACGGATATACCACTTTCAGCTACCATCCGAGGTCTACGTGGATAGTTCTGTCGGCTAGAAACAATTACCTCGACAACCCCGTCTCCGTCCCCAAAGCCGCGGTTCATGGCCATCTGCTTTTGGATAACGTGCTCAGAGGAAACTTCGAACACCGCCGACAAGGAGTTAGCCGGTAAAGCCGCTCCTAGCGACACCAGCGCCGCCAATGCCCCTGCCACAGTCCCTGCAACAACAAACCAAAACAAACCTTCACCAAACCTCTTAATTGTTTCGACGCCAATTATATTTAAGTTAATGTATATCGATCGTCGCGTCAATATTTTTTTTAATTACCGAAATACATGAGAAGGGAGCAATTTCTGGCAAACAACATTTGCAGATTACTACAGTATAAATATGACTAAAACATAATGAAATCTGTATAACCGTACTCGTAACATTATCTCTTTAATTTCACTTATCTCTTACACGCCGTGAAATTGTACGTTAATGTGAAACAATGCAATTACTTACACGTGTCAAGTCTTACAATGTAACTTGTCATTTTTTTTACATCACAGGGTAAGTAGGTGATAAAGATGATAGTGATAAAATAACAAGTAACTTTGATACTAAAAGGAAGAGCAGGGGCGTAGCGGGGGGGGGGGGCACCGCCAGAAGTACTAGCAGGTTGTTCATATACATACATGTGCAGACAGAAATAAAGAAATGTTATGATGATGGAAAAGAAAAACTGTGTAAAGTGGTCCTGCGGGCGCCACATACAAACACGCTCCTTAACTTCTCAGTTTTATTTTCTTGATTCAATGTTTTAGATCGTTTTCTTTTATTAATATTACTTATTATCTATTTTTTTAATCTATGAAAGTTCTTCAAATTACTAGTTACTTCTGACCTTCGCACTTTGCACTTTTCAATTTTGTCTAGTCCCTCTAATATCATACACCTAGACTTTACACATATTTTTAACTGGACTTTTTTTTTGGTTGTACATTAATGTTTGTTGACATTCTTCCTCTAGATTTAATTATCTCATTCGTAGATAACTCCAAGGTAGTATTTTAGTATTGTCTCTGATTGTGCCGTTATTAAAAATTGAAAAAGTCAGCGAGCGAGAACGACTTCGTCTCTTGAGAGCCGACATAATAACGCTTCATTGGTTTTTAATTAAAATATTAAACTTAACATTTTACGAATTGGATTTTTCTCTTAATGAAACTTTAAATTGAAGATTTGGTCAAATGATAATGTTTAACAATCTTATAAAGTGGACACAAGACACAAAACTGGAATACTGTGCAAGTCTGTTATCGCGGCCGACGTCATTGTCGTCGTCAACTTTTTTTATTTCTTAACTATTTATTATTTCTAAACTAAGTTTCTTATCTTATCCGCACCAAACCTACTTACAAAAGAAGCGTCTGTAATACTTCGCATAAAAATGTAACAACTAAAAAAAATCTATTCTTATAATGAGAAAATATAATTTAAAGGAATGTCAAATGTAAAGTAATGATAATGTAATGTCAAATATAAAAGCTTTTCTATGTTACTTGTAATTGGATACATTTTCCTAGCATAGCTTTTACTTGAAAGCGGTCTATTAAAAACCTTTTATTTTAAAACAGAGTTATTAGACATAGACGTAGATACTTATTTCTATGTTCAAAACTAGGTTTTTCAAAATTTCAATTGTTTCTTCCGTCGAATAATATGTTTAACGAATTCTTTGCTCGAGTGGAGTCGCGGATCTCGCCGACACAATGAAAAGTGTAACGATAACTAAAGTAAATGTACTTACGCAAAAATAAATAATTTACATCGTCTACAGCAGAGGTTCCCAAACTAATTTTCGTGGACCCCCATTTATATCTAGTACATCTGGAATTTTATTTCCAACATTCATTAACATTTGCCACGTCTCCTGTCGACCCCGGGGGGTGCTCCTGAACCACTTTGGGAAACACTGATTTACAGTGTCATTTCAAACAATCTAAAGCTATTATCTACATCAGATGCCTTCAAATAAACAAATATAAAACTATTTCAATATAACTTGTTTAAGACAATGACGTGCGTGAAAGAACAAATGTACTTTTTCATTAGTTTCTTTGTTATTCAAGAATCTAGTTCATTGAACATGTTTGTGCAACAAGACAATACAATTCAATCGGTGTCCTTAGCGAAATGCATTGCCGCCTTCGCTAACAGAAGTAGGTTTGGAAAACTAACAATTGCATTAATAAATCAAAATGAAAATCGAATCGATTATAATATTAATGTTCAAGAAACTGCAAAAATATTTGCTGAGGAATATGTTCCACAAATTATTATTACAGAATCCGAAAACTCTAATGCTATTAACAAACTTGAAAATTTATTGCTCCTTATTTTTACTGACATTCAAAGAATATCAACTTTAGTGAACGAGGTTCACCATGAAATGAAATATTTAATTGTTGTTAACGAAGACTTTGGAGAAAAATCCTTTGAACCCTTACAAAAGATAGCATCTGAGCTTCAACATCATGACGCTACTTTCATAATCAATGATTTGATTAACGCAACTCACACGTTTCTGACAACTGTTCCAAAAATCGATAGAAACTCATGCGATTATGACGAAGAAGTAAAATCTATGCCCATAAATACTTGTATTAACGGTGAATTGACAAAAGATACTATTTTTCCCGCTAAAAAACCCACGAATTTACAAAATTGTCCATTTAATGTGGGTATGGCAACGATGTACCCTTACTCAATGGTAGATAACAAAGAAACTCTCCAAAATCTACAGCCGATTAACGAATCCCAAATACGGGGTTCCGACTTACAAATTATCAAAATAATTTCTGATTACTTCAACGCATCTCTAAAACTGTACTACATTTATCGCGAAGAAGAAAATCCTTTCTTAAATCTTGAATACATCCCCTTTCTTCTGAACGGCACCTTCGACGCCTGCGCCGGTGGGCTTTACAGGATATACGGAGACCTGGTCTACTATTCAGGTATTTACACCCGACAGGCGGTGGTTTGGGTGTACTCCGTCCAAAGAGATCCAGTATCGTGGCAGACCCTCGTCACTAAAATAAATGGTTTATACATTTTTATTCTATTTTACTTCTGCTACTGCGTCATCTGGATAGTGTTCTCCAATTTCGACCATATCGCGGTATCCTGTAGAAACACGTTTCTAAATGGCTGGGGTGCATTGATGGGCACATCCTCTCTCCAAGATTCAAACACTTTGAAGCAAAAGATTTTAAGTGTTTCCTATTTAATACTCTGTCTCCATCTGTCGGCTTATATTAGTGTCCAACTGTATTCCTTTTTTACCATCCGCGAACCGCCCGCGATGCTCAGAACTAACGACGAAATTATGGAATCCGGTCGAACGGCTTTTCTGCGAATAGAGACAAAATTTTTTGTTGAAGATGACAAGTATGTTGCTTTTGCGAACAAATCAGAAAATTGTGCACACTTTAAAGACTGTGAAGATAAAACGGTAGCTCACAACGGTCTGACCGTCATCCCTGAAGGATACTTCTACTCGCTGCAAGCCGCTACCACCGTGGACTACGAGGCTAGGGTACTCAGACCCGCAGAAAACATTATTACCATGTACCATGAAATGATAGTCAGAAAAAATAGTACTTTTTCTGTTAAATTTGAAAATATTGTCCAAAGTCTTTTTGAAGCTGGAATTTGCGATCGTTTGTATCTGGAAGCCATCGGTTTGTTAATCAGCGCTAAGGCACAGAGCGCTAACTCGAATATCATGGCCAATAGTTATACATGCGAATCTGGTTGCGCTATAACAGTTTCACAAATAGCAGGAGCATTCTATGTTTGGTTTTCAGGTGGTCTTGTATCCTTTTTTGTATTTGTGCTAGAAGTAACAGTAAACAATAAACTCAAATGACTCTCAGTTGTATAGTTACATGAAATTTTAAAATCAATATAAGACATTATTAAATTATGTGGTTTTATTTTATCATTTAAGATTTAAGACACATGGTAGAAAATATCCTTTTTAATGGCTAGAGCATGCGGCACAATCTCAGTACATTTAACTTGAAACCCGAAGATAAAATATTGCAATATAACGGAGGACCTTAGATCTATTTTGATAAAAGGAAAGAGACTAATTTTGTTTTTAGTAGTATTATATTTGCTATATATGCCAACTACTCTAGCTAAAAGATGGCCGGGGGGGGGGGGGACCAGTTTTACGGAAAAATTACTAGTTCAATTAATGTACGATAGATGCCGCTATTTAGTAGCTCTTTTTGTAGTGTTTTTTTAGTGTATTTGTTGAATCAAACCTTTTTAGTTTTATACAATATACTCAACTCTGATTTACTCCTTTTTAATTGTCACTTGTAATTCGATGTCAGTCTCTCAATAAATAAAATATCTATTACTGTCTATTACATTGAATTATCGTTAAAGTACGCTGTATTATCGTTTAATTTGAAAATCCTCAACAGTATTTAGGTAAATATGTCATCTGACAAGCATTGTTGCGTTCCTGGTTGTAAAGAAAGCGGAGGTATGTCTGATTCTATGTCTACTTACTTTAGACCATTACAGACTTTATAACACTGTCTCTATCCAGCAGTAAGACGTCGTATAATGAGAATTTATAGCCATAGTCCACTTCTTTGGCCTAGTGCCCCTGTACATTGCCGGACTACTTAAATATTTGTTTGTAGTGTTTTGTCTTTAACATGTATTTGGTTCTTTCACAACCATATTTATAGCAGTAAAGTAAAAGTAGTAAATTGTTGCACTAATCTCTCTGATACTTCTTTGTACATTAAAGCATGCCTTTAATGCGTAAAATAATATTATGTAAGATGTGCTATTTAAGGTATGCATCAAGTACTACACGGGTTTCCAAATTGATGATGGAGACGATGTTTTGCAAAAAATCAAAAAATGCACTAAACGAAGATAAAATCATTTTGCCTTTTCTCAACAATTATTTGATTTTTTTATGATATATGAAATATGAGATTGTATAAAATGTGATTGTTGATGCTTATAATATACTTGTTAACTATGTGAAGACAGTGTTTCAATAGCCCTACACCTCCAGAGCCCGGGACGGCAGAAAGTAACCGTCCAACAGTATCCTCTGTGGATGGATATATAAATCTTTTCATAATGGTATATGGATATTTAGATATTTTTATATACCTACATTTAAAATTTCAAATACCGCTCGTTTGCCCCATTTCATTACCAAAAAAAAAATAAAAAAGAACAGAAAGAAACAGAAGACGAAAGACAGAAAGTTGTCAACTATGAAATAGAGATGGCGCTTTTCTTCGTGTTACCCAATTTTAGGCCGAAGATTGGTCTCTATTTCAGTATGTTATAAAGTACTCTGTGGGCTAGAGCAATGCATTTGCAAACACGGATGTCTATTGTTATAGTGCTCTTTCTCTATTTTAAAGAATACCAGTATCCGTCGGCTCCTTTGTCACCTCACTTGTATACTTACTACAAAAAAAACATACATATAGGTATTCAGATCCAGCAACAAAAAAAGACATTTAATTTTAAAAACAATTTCTTTACAAATAAAAAAAGCATTTTTTTCCACTGAGCTTTTATTATCTATTCACCTGTCTAAAATCGACGAATAAATCGCTAACTACTCTTTGTTCCGTGCGATGTGTCCGTTCTTCTATATCTTTTCTTTGATTTTGTTGTTATGTCATCAGGCTAGCGAAACTTCGAACAAAAAATATTTTGTATGGCTTAACGGACTTTTTGATGGCAAACTTAACAAAATTTAATGTCATGACATTAAATTTTGTCAAGTTGTCATTATGAGCATGCTTTCTCACTCTATCGTCAAGAGTTCCTTTTCTACCACAAGTGTCATTTCAGTTGAAAGTCTTTGTCAAAGTCCGTCAAAATCTATCTTACGGACAAACTAATTATATAATACTAATTATGTATAATTTTTAGATGAATTTGTGAATAGTTCGTTTAACTGTTAAGTTTTTTAAATTTTATATACAATGTCGATCATGAAACGATTTATAAAATGTGAAATTTGTAGTGTACGGTCCTTTAATAAAATAGGACAAAAAAGAGATTTACGGCGCAATTCCCATTGGATGAGAACGGTAATCGTTTATTAATAATTTAATTATTAAAAAACATAAATGTAAAGCTATCATGGTAGTTTTAATTAGTTGTATAAAGTTAAATTTGAAAAATTTATTTTGTGCTAGTGATGTATCTAGTTTACAGTTGTCATTGTAATTTTATTATCGATATTTTTTGTTTCTCAATGTAATGGGGAGTTTCCACTGTCGATATGCTTGTATAAAACATTAATATGCCTCACATTTTCAAAAACGAATTACACTCTCTTTAAAAAAAATGAGACATGTATGTATATACCGTTAATTGAATCCTTCACATTTTACAGAAACGCACGTGTAAACATAATTCTAAGGTACTTTTAGCAGTCCCACAAACTTGAAATTTTGAATATAAATACAGGTCAACGTATAATTAAAAGGAAAAAAAAAATGTAAAATACCGGAATCTGGGTGGAATGATAGAAATTGTTACCTGAAAATTTTTGAAGGAAGGAAAAGGTTTTATCGTAAATTCTAATGTGTCTATTAGGAATGAAGCCAGGTATACAAAATTATTATTTGACAGTTACCCTAGACAATTATTATTTCACAAAAATTTCTTTTTGTTTTCATTATACTTAAAATATTACTTGGCGATGCCTTGTAAATAAAACAAATAAATGTAATTTTGGTGATTATTTTATTTATTTGCTTCCCTTTGGGTAATTTAGGTTCAATGTCAGTAAATGAAAAATTACATTACGAATAATTTTACATTGAGCCTAAATGCAAAGTTATTTGAAATATGAGATTGTATTAAGAAGGGCCACCCAATCACCCCACATTTAATCGATATCGATATCGAGGTATCGATTATAAGAGCCCTTCACTAATGATTTTTGTTAGGTTGGTGCACATGTTTTTCATTGTGTCGGAAAAATTGAAATTAAATATTTTTATCCTGGTAACTTTTTGCCACGAGAAGTGAGTTTGGCAGGTGTCAGACCGAATTCATTCTTTGTTCTAAGTCCCGACTCTTACTTATATGCTCTTTGTTATGTCATTGTCATGTTTTTTGAATTCCTTGCATTTTTTTAATTTCTAACAGTTTGAATTGCTCTTGTTTTGTACCTTTTTAAGTTAAATAAAAAATGTCAACATTTCATGGGTTCCCAGCATTACCACCTCCCGAAGACACACCTTTATGTGTTGTTGATGAAGTGTATTGTTGTGCTAATAGTCGGTACGGTAATATATCGACGTTTACAAACGCGGTAAGGTCATATTTTAAATTGTAACTAAACTTGTATTTATTTCGTTTATTGCAATATACACATACTACCTTTGTTGTATTTTTATTTTCAGACTAAAAACCACCCTAAAATAAATGTCACAAGAGACATACAGCATCACAAGATTTCAGACGAAAACATTTCCCTTTACGTCGACGTAGAAGATAATCTATTGAAGAAAATCACAAGCGTTTGGTATAAACAAGGATTTTTAGACGCCCTTAGCTTAGCTGCCGATCCTAGTGTTAATCGTGAAAGCCCCTTATTAGCGTACACTGCCTCCTATGTTTTAAAAGTTGCCAATCTTTTTACTGCTTTTCGATATTTCATACAACCCCATTTAAAAGACATAGGACCGAAAATCGTATCTAAATACTCGCGGTCTCGTAATTGGAATTCAGCCCCTATCAAGTGTTTGGAGTGGCATCCTCACGCAACGAAGATCGCTGTAGCGACTGCGGACGACAACGTGCGAGTGTACAGCTCGGATGTGGCGTTCGTGTCCGTGCTCAAGTGCAAGGCGCAGGGGCACGTGTCCGCTCTCAGCTGGCGGCCCTTCTCCGCCTCGGAGATAGCGGTGGGGTGCGAGCAAGGTGTTATTGTCTGGACTGTGGACCCCAACTCTATGTTCACTAAGCCATCTTCAAGCAATGCTGTTGTCCTAAAAAGGTGAATTTGATATGTTTTTTTATTTAGTAGCCAAAATATTCATGGAAATTTTGTGGTCAAGCGCTAGCTTAACAAATAATAAAAAATAAGTTCAATGGATGTTTTAAGTAATACTTTCTAATTAACACATTTTGGGCTCTTGACTCAGATGTGAGTGGGGCATGGCTGTACTTGATGTGCCGTCCACTCATTCCGTTAATTTTGTATGTGTCAGCAAAGTGCATTATTTAACAATAACTTCCATTCATTGTTTAAGCATAAATGTGTTAGGTCATTTTGGAACAAAAATAAAGTTAAAAGTTGTATTTGTTAGCACTTATTAGATATTTGAGAACAGGTTATGATGTTTTAATCATACACTTGCATGCTATCTCTAGGAAAATAATAATTCGCTAATTACACTTTTCAAATATCTCATTTGCGCAATGTCATCATCATTTGCATGCTGAACAGGGTACTGCCCTTGCATCTCACAATGCCCTACTACATGCAAAAGCTGTTTTATATGCTGCTTACATGTGAAATATAAAATATCCCGTTTTAATGAAGAAACATTATGTTCAATTTAGTAAAGAAACTTATTTGCCTGTGATAAACCTGCAGGCGAGTCAAATGTATTTATGATTAAATATATATCTTATTTAAAATCTGATGGATTTATCTGATGGATTATTTAAAATACTCATAGGTGTAGGATAAAAACTGGAGGATTATGATGACTAAGCTCTGTAATCTAGATAAGGAGCTGGTTTTGCCCGTGAGTGGTGTACATTGTTAGCTTGAGCAGCGAGTGTGGTGCTTGCAGCTGGGGCCACAGCCCGGTGACGGACGTGAGCTGGTCCCCGTGCGGCGCGCTGCTGGCCAGCTGCAGCGCCGCGGACCCCGCACTGCTGCTGTGGGAGGTGGCGCTGGGCACGGCGGTGCCGCTGCGCCGCGTCGCCGGCGGCGGCCTCGTATTCGCGCGCTGGTCGCTCGACGGCACCAGGCTCTTCTCCGCTACCTCCTCTATTGTATTCAGGTAAAATACAATGTAGCCGTGCTATATCCTGCAATGCAGTAGTGTTGTTCCTGTCGGAATGTGTAAGTGTGAATGTGGCAGGGTGTGGGACACGGGCGCGTGGCGCGCGGAGCGCTGGGCGGCGCGCGGCGGGCGCGTGGCGGCGGCGTGCTGGGGGCCGCGCGACGTGCTGCTGTTCGCGGCCAAAGGCGAGCCCGTCGTCTACGCGCTCACCGACACGCCGCTTCTCAACGGTCACTATACATATATTACACTCTTTTGTATTTGCAGCAACTCCCTTATGATGTAGTATCTGTATTAAATAAGTTGTTGTTTTTTCCTATTTGAAAAATATCGGAATCTACCTTTTTTTTCCAGAGGGAAATAGCTTTATGCATACTCCGCGCCCGGGGGGACGCAGTAGTTATGTGGGATTCTCCCCATAATGGGGAATACCCACTAAAACCCTCTGTTCCTCTAACGCATAGTGGCGGGGACACGGGCACGCTTTCGCTTTCGTCCGCGACCCCGCCTGCGCCAACTGCTGAGGCAGCTCCCTCTCGTGGAGGAAGGGAGACGAATCCCGCCAACCTCCATAGAAGGGTGCACTTAAAAGTGCACCCCCTTCGGGCCTTAGACGAGGGTGGCAGGTCCCCCCGAACCTGCCACCACAGGGCTATGAGAGCCGGGAAGGCGGACGTAAACCAAACCTTCCCGGCCCCCACGGCGGGTACAACCTACCTTGGCCCAGGGTATGTCTGGTATGTGGTGGGGTAGCAGGGGCTCGCGCGGGGGCTCTTACACCTTGCTTTCATTAAGCTCGAGTACGCATACTGGTACATAGTCGGTACATGGTTACATGAGCATCGGTAAAGAGATTTAGAGTAACCTTGTAGGTGTGTGTGCCGGCAGACGGGGCGGGCGGCGCTGCGCGCGCGCAGGCCGTGCTGGACGTGAGCAAGGCGGAGCTGGGCGGCGGCGAGGCGGCGGGCGGGCCCGTGCTGGACATGTGCTGGTGCCCGCGCGGCCGCTACCTCGCCCTCACCTTCGAGGAGACGCACCTCGTGGCCGTGTTCGCCACCACGCAGCTCCACACGCAGCTCAAAGTCACGCCCTGGTACGTCGCTCCCTCGTCATTACAATAACACTCGCTACATTGATGTTAGAGCTATAGCTAATGTGGTGTGTCGTGTGTGTCAGCTGCCTGGTGCGCGGCGTGGGCGAGGAGTCGCCGACGGCGCTGGCCTTCCAGCGCGACTTCGGCGCCGGCGCCTGCCTCAGCGTGGCCTGGTCCAGCGGCCGCCTGCAGCACTTCCCCATACTCTGCAGCGCCTAGCGCCCACCGCCTGCAGCACTTCCCCATACTCTGGCAGCGCCTAGCGCCCACCGCCTGCAGCACTTCCCCATACTCTGCAGCGCTAGCGCCCACCGCCTGCAGCACTTCCCCATACTCTGCAGCGCCTAGCGCCACCGCCTGCAGCACTTCCCCATTACTCTGCAGCGCCTAGCGCCCACCGCCTGCAGCAACTTCCCCATACTCTGCAGCGCCTAGCGCCCACCGCCTGCACACTTCCCCATACTCTGCAGCGCCTAGCGCCCACCGCCTGCAAGCACTTCCCCATACTCTGCAGCGCCTAGCGCCCACCGCTGCAGCACTTCCCCATACTCTGCAGCGCCTAGCGCCCCCGCCTGCAGCACTCCCCATACTCTGCAGCGCCTAGCGCCCACCGCCTGCAGCACTTCCCCATACTCTGCAGCGCCTAGCGCCCACCGCCTGCAGCACTTCCCCATACTCTGCAGCGCCTAGCGCCACCGCCTGCAGCAACTTCCCCATACTCTGCAGCGCCTAGCGCCCACCGCCTGCAGCAACTTCCCCATACTCTGCAGCGCCTAGCGCCCACCGCCTGCAGCACTCCCCATACTCTGCAGCGCCTAGCGCCCCCGCCTGCAGCACTTCCCCATACTCTGCAGCGCCTAGCGCCCACCGCCTGCAGCACTTCCCCATACTCTGCAGCGCCCACCGCGCCCTCGCCGTGCCCACCGCCCACAGCCGCGGCCACTCGCAACGGTATATGAACAGGGTAGGAGTTGGAATTGAAAAGCAATTTTACTGAGTAATTTGTGTATTGCTATTTTGACTATAAAATCTCGTCGTTCTCGTTACATTTATGTATTTCATATCGTAAGTCTTTTTGTCAAATGTTGAATATTTTATTTGTATCGGAACATTTGAGAATCCCGTGTAGTTAGCCGCGGCCGGGGGCGGGGGCGGGGGCGGGGGCACACGCCCCGCCTCCTCCTCCAGCTGCAGCTGCACGCGCACGTACACGCCGCTCCCGCCCCCGCCCCGGCCCCGGCCCCGGCCCCGGCCCCGGCCCCGGCCCCGGCCCCGGCCCCGCGCGCGCGCCGCACCGTGTAGCGGCCGTTGCAGGTGGCGAAGGCGGAGCAGAGGGTGCGGTCCGCGTCGCCGGCCAGCCGCGCCAGCTCCACTCGCATGTTGTCATCCAAATCTTTTAAAATTCTCTCCTTCAGCTCGGTGTCGATGGGCTCCATCTTGACTCGAATGATTTGGTTGGTCTGCATCTTCACGTTCTCCGTTATGTTCCTGATTAAATCTTTCAAATCCATCCTGTACAGGTCGCGCTTTTTCCCTTTGTTTATAACTAGACTTTGTATTTTCTTGGCGTACGTTTTGCAGATCTCGGTCTCCGCCTCGCGGTTTATTTCCCGCAGCGTGTCGACGATGCTCTTGCGGCCGAGCACGCGGTCGATGTTGACGTCGATCTTGTACATCTCGAGGTAGTCCTGCATCACGCGCGCGCCGCTCTCCTTCACCGCCTTGAACAGCCGCACCAGGAACCGCCGCAGCTCGCCCGAGCAGATCCACGTCGTGCCCTTGCACGTCGCGTCGTCCGCCCCCGCCCCCGCCTCTGCCCCCGCCGCCTCGCTGCGTGCCCCCGCCCCGGCCCCCGCCCCTGCCCCCGCCCCGGCCCCCGCCTCCGCCCCCAGCCGCTCGCACTTGATGCCGTACCCCTCGGCGAGGGTCTCGCCGTCTCGCAGCACATTGGCGAAGAAAGATGGCAACTTCTCCATGAGCGAGCCGACAATTTCGTTCAGCCGCTCCTGGGGCACGGAGTCGTTGCCCTGAAATAGGTCCGAATATTTTTCCCTTATCTTCTGCCACTCCAGCCGCCAGGCCGCTGGGCGCGCGGCGGCGGGCGGCGCGCGGCGCGGCCCGCAGCGCGTCGCCGCCATCTTCGCTATCATTTCATCGATCGTGCGCGTGATGAGGTCCATCGTGGCGTTGGACACCGTCTCCCGCAGCAGCGCGCGGTGGATGCGCCTCCTCAGCCGCCGGTACCTCCTGACGCTCTCTTTGGGCGGGGGCGGGGGCGGGGGCGGGGGCGGGCTGGCGCAGCGCGGGCGGGGGCGGGGGCGGGGGCGGGCGGCAGCTCCACTATGGCGGTGTCTCCGCGCGCCGCCGCGCTCTCCTCGCGCTCCGCCGCCAGGTAGTCGTCGTCTTGTAGGAACGGCCGCAGCTCCTTCACTTTCACGTCTATGAAGGCACGAATGATGCCTTTGTCGCACGTCCTCGTCTTGGGCTCGGCGGGCGGGGGCCCGAAGCGCGCGTTGGGGCCCTCCGCCGCGCCCAGCCCCAAGTTCAAGATGTTCTTCAGGAACAATGTCATGAGTGAGGGGTCGGTGGAGCTGTCGGCCTCGCCCCCGCCCCCGCCCCCGCCCCCGTCCATCTCACCGTCGGCCCCGCTCCCCTCGCCCTCGCGCCCGCCCCCGCTTGTTGACACGGTGGTAGACGCAGTGGCGGGGCTCGCACGCGTCATCACTGAAACATTAATACATACATCGCTTAGTATCACATCTACGGTCAGCTTCTGGAGATCGCCGCCACAATGGAAAGACAATGCAATAATTACTCTAGGATGCGCCAGAGCGCTGTCTGCATCGCTGATACTTGTGATATACAGCTGACAGCTGACAGCTGACAGCTCGCGACGTGACGCGCAGTATGAACACGACAAGTCAACACGAGGTCCGCTTTGTTTATAAACGTTTAATTATGTTTCAAACGTAATGTATTTTCTGCTTTCGTATTATATACGGTTTCTTTTGTTGTAATCAACATCTTGTACTGGTTATTTTTATTGTTAATATTAAGTTAAAATGAAAAAACAAATCCAGTACCTTTAGATATTTAAGTCGGAAGGAAAAAGTTGTATCTTAATGACAAATGAAGAAAATGTATCACATGAAGATAAATATTTGATTTTTTATTCTTATACTAATAAACAGAATTTGATGATCTTGTTTATATTATTTCATTCCGTTAATCGTAACTATAATATTAGGTTGGGAAACAGTAATACATAATTTGAGGTAGGCAGCTATAGTGATCGATATCTCGTAAAGTATCGATCTTACAATTTTATAATAGGTTTTTGCCTATGAAATTGCTGCAGTACTGGCCATTTCAAATCAAAATAATATTTCAATGGCTAAGAATTCGTTCGTCGTCGTCGAATTTGTCGAAAAAAAAAATCGTTTCATTTTTTTCTTACAAAACGGCAATTTCTTAGGTAAAGACCTAATATTATGCTAGTTAAAAGGGTGACAGTTTACACTGAAACTTGTTCAAGGTATTCAGAAGTAATTTTTAAGAAATATCGCGACAATTTACAGTTTTTTTTTAAGTCGAAGCCAAGCAGTAGAAATTTGTGATTGATATTTATGGTCCGATAGTGCTATTGCCAGTGGCGTATAATTTAGTTCACACAGTATCTTTTGAATAACAGTACCTAACTCACAAATCAATAGGCCAAATTGCTGCAGGTTCTTTCAGTGTGAACTGTCATCTTTGTTACGATCATTAATGTAAAATTATGCCATCGCTTTGTTACGAGACATCAAACGTACAGCCGCCTACCTCAAATAATGGATATAAAGCTTTAAGACAAAACGCAATGATTATGTGAATGTGCCAGAGGCTGGTTGCGGCGTGCGGCGGCCCTGTGCCCTGTGCCCTGCGCCGCCGCCACCACTGTGCAAGCAAAATGAAACTAACTTTGCAATTATACCTTCACACGAGATTAAAAGAAGGAGGAACATTTTCATTTGTAGGAATATTCCCAGTATTGTATCACATTGCCGTTACACTGCTTTTAAAACAAATAAAAAATTATTGATGTTATATTTTATCGATAAACGTAAACACTTTATCGAGTTTCAATACATTTGTGTGACGATAACGGTTTATTGTTCGCTTCGTGAGAGGATTGCAACAATTTATCGAGCGGCCGTTGGGCGGCGCCGCGCGGCTCTGCCGCCGCGGACCAAGTTGCATCAATCACAGGTGATAATTATATTTTATTCAAAGAGATAATGAGAGGCAGGGGATTTGGAAGAGAAGGGAAAAATGTCCTTTTTCTATGCGTCCCCTCCTCGGTAGTTTAAAGGTAGACATCGCTTCTGTAAGTGTATGGGCAGCGATCGCTTCGTTATTTCATAGAATCCAGTGGCCGTCCGCTCGTGTAACGTGTTATATTATAAAAAGTCGTTTAAAACAAGATTTTTCTGTATTTCACGAAAAAAAAAACAAGTATTCAAAAGCAACAAGATTTTTATTAACATTATAATTTGCTCGACAACCGTGTAATATAGATATGTAAAAAATTAAAGTAATTCGTACAAATAGCTAAATTGCACTGGTAAGCTTAAACACTAATATTGCAACGAAGATATCACCTTGCACTAAACAATACCGATACGATACACATATTATTTACTTTCAAATAAAATACATTTCCTGCAAAAGTATTAAATAGTGCCCTGCGTCTGCAGCAGCGTGCGCCGCGCCCTCGGCCCGCAGACGACGCGGCGCCGGCGCTCACTTCAAGTGGGTTAAAATAAAACATACACACAAAATTAAAACTTAACAATTCTCTTTGTTAAAATAGCCTCCAAGTGAAGTTCGAAACCTACAATAATTTATATACGTTTGCTACATCTTAATAAACATTTATATGCTAATTAAAAAAAAACAACATATCTTAAATGTTGATTTTCTATCAAATCGCTTTTACACAAATTGGTCCCTTAGCTCGCCCTCGCCGCGGCCCTCACCTACACATCCGTCGTCTCTTTATTTCTCCATTTACGTTATAAAGATGAGATGCAGTTACTTATTTTACTCGATACTAAGATGAACTGACGAAAATTTATACATCAATACTCCCTCGACAAGTGACTGATTCGAATATACAACTCATTTTATGCTATGCTACGATCTACAATAAACACTAGCAAAGTCTTTTGTCTGAAAGTGTGTCCGAGCCTAGTCCCGCCCGCGTCGGACACTTGCGGCTGCCGTCTACTCGAGCAGGTTGAGCTTGCTGTTGGTCTTGCGCAGCTGCGCGCGCCACGGGATGATCTTGGCGCTATCCTCCTCCTCGGCGTGCTTACCGTTCGTCATCGAGTGCCCTGAAACATTGCAAGGAATAAGGAAGTTGGCCATCTGTGAGCGCTGCCGCCGCACACTGCGCAGTACTGCTGCGTGCGCGCGCTGCGTACCATTATAGAGATCGGTGGACAGCTTCGCCTCGGAGGGCGCGCGCGGCGGCTGCGCGGGCGCGGGCGCGGGCGAGTCGTAGCACAGCGTGATGTTGTCTATGGAGAGCGCGCGCTGGCCGGCGGCGGGCGCGGGGAAGGCGCGCCACTCGCCGCCCTCGCGCCCCTCGCGCCCCTCGCGCTCCGACACTCGCGGCGTGTACAACGACTCCCTGCAACATTTAAACACGAACGGCGATAATTAAGAACCGTTACAGAACAAGATAGGTATAATATGATAAAGTGGCAATTGTCGATCAGTCCCTAAGCCAACCATACTATTATCGTACTGGAAACAGAAGTAGGTACCTGAGGCGGTTCTCGGCGTCCTCGCGGCGCTGCAGCAGCTGCCGCTTCCAGGCGGGCACTGCGGCCGCGCGCCTGCGCTCCGCCTCGCCCGCCAGCTCGCGCTCCAGGTCCCGGCGCGCGCGCTCCGCCGCACGCCGCGCCAACATCTGTCGCTTCCACGCCGGGATCAGGTTGCCGGCGGCGTCGCGCTCCGGCACCTGCGCACAGCCCTGCTCGACACGCGCCCACCCCACACCAAACGCTTACAACGCGGCCGGTCCGCGCGCCCCCCGCGCCCACCGCGCACTCGGCGGGCGCGGGGGGCGCGGTGCATTCTGCTACTGGTTAAACTATTATATTACTAAAATTAGTACAACAAACTACTTTTAACTCTAAGTTAAAAAATATATCCTACAGGGATCACTTTGAAGGTTTATCGTAGCGCAAAAAGATCGTAAAGAAATGCATATCTGTGGTCGGCAACTATTTGTCAATGAGCTCTGGTCCTCTTTCGATTCATACCATTCGAGTAACATCACGGCATTAACCTAAAGAAAGGCAAGCGATTTCTCGTCGAACCGACCTGACAATATGCAACAAACTATTAATACGACAATAAAAAATAGCAAAAACACGATCTCATTATATCTAGTAGTAGTACTAGTATCAGATTAAAACTAGTACGAGATAAAAAAAACATCCAACTCTATGCCTGACCTACTATTACTTCCTTCTTCGCGGAGAGAAGTGACTGATGGCAACAACAATAATTGCCAATTAACGATTAAACAGTTTTTCCAACTTAACCAGTCAATTATTTTTCGTTAGCAACAATTTCCGCAGAAACACTTTACTACGAGTACAGACCATATAACTGACGGCTCGCGATTCTTTCTACGTTTGAATGATTTTGCAGTGTTTTTCTATTTATACGTAGAGGCAAGATGTACCGTTGTGTCCGGAGCCGAGCTACGGCCGCATCAGCGCATGCGATGTCTGGCCAACGGCAACGGACGTGGCCTCGTAAATTATTGCAACTTGAGTGGATATAAAAAGTAAGTATCTATAACATCAATATATCTCATGCTAGTCCAAAGAACACGACACATAAGGCGAGCGCAGTCTCAAGCCGCAGCCGCAGCGACTGTAGCGTGTCATTCATTACTCAATTGACAATCCCTGACCTGGGCCATAGTAAAGGTATCCCACAATTTCACTCGATATTGTGTCGCTAGTAGATACAGTCACCAACACGAGACGACGGTGAACTAAGACGATCTGCGACACAGCACGCTCGCGCTCGCCGCTCCGCCGCTTCATTACCGAACGTAAAAATCATAATCGCGTCAACTATAATTAAGCTTAGTTTAATTAATACTTGAATAAAAACAAACTTAACTACAATTGATTTAATTTAAAAATAAACCGGATGAATGAACACATTTTGTTCGTCTACCGCGCCCTATTTACACACTTTTTTGTTTAAAATACTTACTATATTTTTATCATTTATAGGTGTATATGAGATGAGCGGCATATACTTATATGTACTCTAATGTGACAGCTGCCCGTCTGTATCGGTGCGGAGTCGGCACATGTGAGGCGGCCGAAGCAGAGCGGAGAAAGCGTAACAACTGGTGTGCGCCGCCGCCTCAACGCGCTCTCAAAATAAACTAATTCGGATCGTTAGCTAATTAATATAACGCGTTAAAACCACTTTCTTTCAACGTCAGTAAACGGCAATTACTTGCGCAAAGTGAGCCAGTCCAACGCAGTACAATGCAGTGCAGCCGCCGCGCCCGCGCCGCCGGATGTTTGCGATATGCAAAATAATCGTAGTCAAAACCAATTCTGAGTTAACATAATTAACTAACTATATCTTTTTTCTTGTACCCGTAATTAATAAAAATCACTAACTACAACAACGCACAGTGCAAACTACTCCGCCAAACAATAGTTATTCGTTTTTGTTATTCTATATGGAAATTCAAACGGAGATATATTTTTCAAAATTATTAGTAAGATTTATATTTGACAATTTTCAATAAAAACCTTGAGTTATGAGACTTTTCGAATATTCTAGATATTCAGCCTCGACGCAGACAAAGTAGCCGGCGACAGGTAGTCGTTGCGTATAGCGAGAACATTGCCAGAGCCGCTGCACGACACCATATTTTACTACGCGACGACTTTCTCCCCGTTGTCATCCATCGGCCGAACCCAATAATCAATCTCGAACCATTTATGTTTAACTAATCTAAACGATCTTTTCCGAACAGCAGCCAGCCGGCCGCTCAGAGCCGCCAGCCGCGGCGCAGGCGCGCCTTCTCAGATTGATCGTCGCCAAATAAACCCTCAAAATGTTCGAGTACGATTCCGATAACGTTAACATCATCACATCAGAAAGTGGAAAATATCTGATTAAAGTTTAGTTAATTATACATAATGCATATACGAAAATGATGATAGAGTGCGCGTACAAAATACAACATTGGTAGAGTGCAGCAGTGCAATTACCTGATCGACGAAGTTGTCCGCCGTGAAGCGCTTCGTGAACTCGGCGAAGGTCTCGTTGTCCTGTAGGCTCTCGCGGCGCGCGCGCTCCACCCGCAACTTGCGGATGCCCGTGATGTCCCTAGACATCTTCAGCTCCTCGATGAGGTCCGTCTTCGCGCTGCGGAAGTCCGCGGCGCTGGGCAGGCACTGAAGGCTGAGCGAGCGTGCGGGCGCCGGTGCCGACAGCGTCTTGCCGGCGGGCGTGCGCAGCCGCACCGCGCATAGCTCCGCACTGCTGATGGCGGCCAGCGGCTGGTGTGCGGGCGGCGGCTGCGGAGGCGCGGGTGCGGCAGGCGGCGCGGGCGGTGCGGGGGGCGCGGGCGGGGCGCCCCCCTCCGCCGCGCCCTCGTCGCGTTTGCAGGGCGCCGTGATGGTGCGCAAGTACTCGGAGGGCTTGATGAGGCGATCGGGCGCCGCGTGCGGGAAGGCGGGCGGCACGAAGGGCAACGCGGGCTGCTTGTTGACGAGATTGGGTGCACGCGGCCGCTCGCCGTCTGCCGCCGGGCCCGCGGAGCCGCGCCGCGCTGCAACACGCCGACGCCGTTAGTGGGGAGTGAAAGTCTGACCCTCCGCCTCGCGCCGCGCTGTCGCGCAAAATGCTTTTTTTGCCTAAAGTCTTTTAGTTCTGAGCATTTTTATATATTCTGACACGTTGATATGAATTACAACATCTATGACTTGAGAACAGTCGATGCTTCGGCAAAAGGCGCGGGCGGCGACTGGCGGCGGCGGCGAGCGCCCCGCCTCACCTCGCGCCGCCCCTCGCTACCGCAATGCGAGCAAAAACTAGCCTCGTTGAGTGCGAGCAGCGAACAGTGCAAAGTACGACACACTCCGCCATAACGGAACTATGTTAAATGCTTAAAAGAATGCTCTGTTATTGTGTAAATATGATATTCTCTGCTGTTTATCGATTGACAGGATGTGGATTTTCGGGTTTGTAATTTGTACATAAGCACGTTCAGTCCGTGGGGGCTCGCACTCACACAAACAGCGGCATCGATTTTGACCAGAAAAGTGTTATTCGATTAACCTTGTTTCCAGGTATGTCACTATCGGTGGGGATTATTTATATTTTGGAATTAAGAGCTAGCATCAGGGCGGTGTGGCTTCACGTACTTGCCTACACCATTGTAAATCTGCCAGTGATCACAACTAATTTCTTTTGTTTTAAATGAATTAGCGGCCAACATTCCATATGTTGAATATATGTAATTAAGTTACTAAAATGTAATTACGGACAAAAAGGTTTGAGCAAAAAATCGCAGCGTTGCACCGACAGGCAATGTAGGGCGTGACGCGGGGCGAGGGGCGAGGGACGAGGGGCGCGGGCCACTTGTGAAATTATCCGCTCCAGTAAATGATTACATTCAAATTCATAGATTGCTTTGGCTTGCGAACTTTAATTCTTTACACCTGTAGCAGCCGGCCGCAACGGCGAGCTGCAGTCTCCTCCGCTCATGTTATCTCGTGAACGGAACGACCACGAAAAGAATACGGTTCGACTTGGTTTTGCGACAAAAAGTACCTAATACTACTCGTATTATAAACTCGGTATATAAGTTGATAGATGCGACTAAAACGTCAACATTCTTGTTATCAACGCCCTGATCAATATTAAATTGACATGGATTTTGATAGTCTAGCGAGTCTACTATTTCCTCAAAGCCGGCAACGCATCTGTAGTTCCTGTGGTGTTGTGGATGTCTATGGGCGTCGTTGACCACCTCTGTATTTCCGCTGCACGTTTGCATTTTTTTCTTATATAAAAAGAATCTTGGCAAATCGCCCAACAGGCTGGCGCTAAACCAAATCTAAGAAGCGAGGCGTCACGCTTCGCGTCGGTTCCGGTCTGCTCCCGCAGCTGTGTGGTGCAGCTAATGAGCGGTTAATCAACAACATATAACAATCAATATATTGTTGACGTGATATAATCAATTTGCATTATACGAGGATAAGATCAAATATTCATGATAAATGCCGCTTTTGTTATGAAACAATCGCGAGTGACGACATCAGTAACAGAGTTGCGCTGTGGTGTGACGTTTCGTAGCGAGTCTGAGCAGTATTTTAACCTTGAAAGATGAGTTTTCAATTAGTCAATGTTATCTGAAGCAGATCTGAGGTGACTAATAAAATAAAAAGAATAAAAAGTTTGAGAAAGTCGCTGTAGTAGAGTGAAGTTGTTGCAGCGACAACCGACTGCCTCGCTTTATCCCTCGCACTGGCACTGCGCTAGCAATTGTACTCGACTGTTGTCATCACACGCAGCCACATTGCTTACTGTTTACTGTTGTGTAAGATGGGCTCAGTTTGCGCATGAGAGTTGTCAAAACATTAAACTGCAGCGGAGCTCTGTACCCGCGTAGGTTTACATTCCATAGATGTGACGCGGATACTGAATCCGCTAATATGGAACGACAATTACTATGAAAGGTTCCAAGATTTAGCAATACAGTAAATTTCAGCGCAGAACTTCTTGAAACAACGAAAAATATGCATATTCATAGTTATTAATCAATGGTTGTCAGATTTTATTGCGCTGTAAACCAACTAACAAAATTTCTAATGAAGCTGCAACATTCAGTAAATAGCATCTGTATTTTACTATTAAAATTAGGTATATTTCTATTTAATTCATTCAGTTGGTTGCACTTTTGTAAAGGCCTTCTAACTACAAATGCCGAAGCGATAATAAAAGACGCAAATATATACACGATCTTTCCAGATACCGCGAGTAGCCAAATATTTTACCGTGAATTTAAAAATCGGTCGCATTTTTTAACCGCGAATTGTAAAATAGCGAATCGCGACTAATGGAACCACGAACGCGAGCGTTTACTGTATAATATTAACTAACGTTGAAGTAGTCGTAATGCCTCAGTGTACCAAAACGTGTAACTATGTACATATTTCGGCAAGCCAGCTACTAGATCATATAAAGTGATGTAGAAAGAAGAAAATAATACTTACAAAACCTTTCTGAGTATGCCTGTAATTGTCTAATCAGCTCGGAGAAAACAACACAAGACGATTAAAGCACTAATCAAGTGTCCCTAGAGGAACATGCACTGACAACCGCAGACCGCACAGGCCATCCACCTGGTTACTGCACAGAGCACAGAGCGCAGAGCGGCCGCGAGAGGAGCGCTTTTCCGACGTGAGCGGTGGCCGTCGCACTCTAATTCCTGATGCCGTCTGTCAGATTAATCGCCGCTTTCCTTTCATCTCCGCCCCCCCCCACCCCCCGCCGGCCCACACACCGCGCTACTCTCCGCCGCTCGACTTGACAATTACTTACATTATTTTTTATAAGAAAGTGCGATATCAGCGAATGTGCTGAACAAGAATATGATTCAACTCCTGACCGCGTTTTTTTTTTCAAGGAAAATCTGTCTACAATAATAAAAGTGTTGCTCAATACGATTGGTACAGATAATTAATTATCAGGAGTATCAGAGTAAAAAAGAATCGTCCACGTCCGTTTGGGACGAAAATACGTTTTGCCAGCGCATATAGACAATGGCCAGCGTAGCTGCTGCTGCCGGTTGCGCAGGTTTGACTAAAATCCTAATGTTTTTTATATCCAGTTTGATATTTTCAGTTCAGAAAAGAATTCAGTGCTTTAACAATTAACGTTATTAAAAGACGACATGTTTATAAATATCTAGTGTTTCTATATTTCAGATACGAGTCACCTTGATATAATATTTATCGTTTCATTGCGATAGAATGTGCCAGTGGTAACGTTTGTAAACATTTGTAGCACTAGCGCGCGCGACACGTGAACATTAGATAGTACAACCAAATAACTTCGATGGCCATCATGATATCGTCCAAGCAGCAGACTTGTTGTGTAAGTGGAGTAGAACCAGCACTGGCCTTATAATAATACCGAGTCGGTGAATTAACTATTCGACGGCAATAAAGTAATCTACTTTCTATTTTCTTTGCTGAGTAATACTCGTATTTGAGCGATATGTATCTGCCGCCGCCCCGCACCGCCCCGCACCGCCCCGCACCGCCCCGCAACGCCCCGCACTCGCAACACACAGGGCACATGCCAGCAACACTGTATTGTGCCTGAGGCTGAGGAACAGGTGGCGCTGTCAACACTCACTCTGCCACACATCTCTCCAGTTTGCAGCGCAAACTGCTGGCACATTCCAGCAACACATTTAAACGACATGAAACGACTTCGATCGCCCTGAATTAAGCTTTGGACAATTCTTGGTAATTGATTTGAAAAACAATGACTATCGACATAGTAAGTAGGTACTCGTAAGGAGGTTTTTTTAATGCTTAATAATAATAATACAAGTGGCGTAGTGTGCTATCTGCGGGGTAAAAAACGATATTTGCTTCTGCGTCGGCACCAAATGGAAAGTTGACAAAATTGTAGTCACTCGAGAAGCGACTCATCTATTGTAACATGCGGCGAGGTTTTTTGTAAATGTTCGCTTTAATCAGAACGAGACTAACGGCCGGTGGAGTTGCCGTAGAAAGTAAAAAAATATAATGATGTAGTGAACGAGTGTTAAACTGATTTTGAAATTAAGTTAACAAATTTTGAGAACGTTTGCGTCGCGCATAATAACTGTGCGCGGCCACTCGATGCCCGAACAAAAACATTAAACTAGTTAAAATAATAAATATTAACAATTACATTTTTTAATTGATGACAGGTTTATGCGCGTGAATTAAATACACACCCATGTAGAGGCATCTTTTGAATAGTATAGGAATATCTGCGGAAAGTTGGTGTCGGTCTCGGTCCAGTCGGGACACACTGAGCGCAGTCTAAACGTTGCGCTTTCTGCCTTTTCTTTGACTTTTACAATTAACTTAGTAGGTTCATTCTATTAACTCTTCATTTTGAATGTTTTCTTTTTAGCGAAAATTAAAACAACAATTAGAGTAATTTTGCACAATTCCACGTATTAGGTACGTTTCTATACATTAATTACATATATTTATTTGTTTATACATACTTACTATTTTCCACTGAAAAGGCTAGATGTAATTATATTGTTCTGAAATTCTATGGAAGTTATGAAATATATTGACACGATTTGACACAGCCAAACCAAAGTGTGAGCAAACAGGGATGTTTCCCGTTGGACCGCTCGGCCTACCAATCGATCGACCTATGAGAATTTTTATCTCATTGAGCCGATGGAACCCTTAGAATCAATCGTCTCAGTGGGAAAATATCCCATTGGGATCCTGTAGATTAGTAGATACTTTTGGGTGTGCCATCTATCTGCTTAACTCGGAAAATGGTAATGATGTTCCCAACTTATAAGACATTGGCCATTTTAAACACTTTTAAGACACTTGGAAAGGCGACATGACAGAGTAACAGAATGTGTTGCCGGTGTAAACAAGAGTTCATCGTACTCACCGAGTCGGTTCCTGAGCTCCGAGGGCCTGAGCGCGGGCTCCTCTAGCACGGCGGGCGGCGGCGCGGGGGGCGCGGGGGGCGGCGGCGGCGGCGGCGGCGCCTCGTCCCCCGACCCGCCGCCCGAGCTGCCCCCCGAGCTGACGCCGGAGGAGGCGGAGCAGAGCGCGGCGGGCGCGGCGGGCGCGGGGGGCGCGGGGGGCTCCTCGGACACCGAGCCGCGCCGACTGCCCGCCGCCGACGAGATGCGGCTCGCCTGCTCGACACACAGACACCCTCGCTGACTATCTCATTGAACATCAAGGATATAGTATGACAAGATAGTGAGGCGCTGCTTACGAAGTTGTGCGCCTTGTGCGTGAGCGCGGCGAGCTTGGCGGCCAGCGCCGACCTGTGCGCGTCGCCGGGCCCGGGCGGGGGCGGCGCCGCGGGGGGGCACACCTCCTCGTACCCTTTGTAAGAGCTAAAGCAAATACATCAATTTGCAATTAAATTTGATTGCTTTTTGTAGTGAGACTAGCTCATCTGGGCCGGTAAGAAAGACTGCTATCGCGGATTCTTCTGTCATGTCATAAGTGTAAATAATTACATATTTCCTGACAGAACTAACAGCGGCAGGACCTCTCCCTATCCAGGTAAACCAGTCGCACTCTATTTGAACGACAAGGTTTGACTAGGGCTAAGTCACTACTTACGTAGCTCAGCTACCATAGTGTAGTTTAACTTATACACCGGGTCAGATAACTTTGTCGGGTACAAGTTATTCTTTAAATCGGGTATACGGGTCTGGCACTGTTATTGTCAATTGTACGAGTTTAATAAATGACATTGACAATCTACATATAACAACATGGAGGGTACAGGGCGCGGGGCGGGGGCTCACCTGTCGTCGGCGCAGTCGTTGGCGGAGAGTGCGGGGTGCGCGGGGTGCGCGGGGTGCGCGGGGCGCGCGGCGCTGGCAGGTCGGCTGTGGCTGCCGGAGTCGCGGGATCTGCTCCTGTCGCAACACACAAATTAACTAAGCTTCAATCACCCCGGGCCAGGGCTCATGCGCGGCTTGTGCGGTGTGGTGCGGTGTGTGCGGTGTTGCGGTGTGTGCGGTGTTGCGGTGTGTGCGGCGTGTGCGGTGTGTGCGGTGTGGTGCGGTGTGTGCGGTGTGTTGCGGTGTGTGCGGTGTGTGCGTGTGTGCGGTGTGGTGCGGTGTGTGCGGTGTGTGCGGTGTGTGCGGTGTTGCGGTGTGTGCGGTGTGTGCGGTTGTGCGGTGTGTGAGGTGTGTGCGGTGTGTGCGGTGTGGTGCGGTGTGTGCGTGTGTGCGGTGGTGTGCGGTGTGTGCGGTGTGTGGCGGTGTGTGCGGGTGTGCGGTGTGTGCGGTGTGTGGCGGTGTGTGCGGTGTTGCGGTGTGTGCGGGTGTGCGGTGTGTGCGGTGTGTGCGGAGTGTGCGGTGTGGTGCGGTGTGTGCGGTTGTGTGCGGTGTGTGCGGCGGGATGCCATGTCTGACCTGCGGCGGCGCTCGCGCGGCGGACACACGTCCTCGTAGTGGTGGTCGCGCCGGGTCGCCTCCGCGCCGCTGTCGCTGTCCGACTGCGCGCCGCCGCGCTCGCCGCCGTGCACCTCCGCTTTCACTGCAAATCATCAGCTCATACTACTACTGCCGTAGCCACATGTTACGGTTTACAAATACATTTATTACTCTAGATAATACACCATTGTAAGGAGATCTTGGGAGAGAAAATGTGGGACGTCACTGACCGGTCACGGTGGGCGCCTCCTGACCCTCGGCGGGCGCGCGCGGGCCCGGCGAGCGCGCGTGGAACAGGTCCCGCACGCGCTGGTACAGCGCCCCGCCCGCCGCCTCGCCCGCGCCCCCGCCCCCGCCCCCGCCCCCGCCCCCGCCGTGCAGGAACCAGCCCCCGCCGCCACCACGCGGCGTGGCCTCCGCGTCCGACGCCGAGCCGGCTGCGTCACCACATCATATAAGTAAGCATAACAGAGGTCGCGATGCTAACATCCTCGGGCAAGTGTTCGCTAGGAACTAGTTGTACTCAGGTCGGGGGTGGACAACGTTTACTTATCAAAGTGCCATTTTACTAAAGAAACGTTCAATTGGGTTTAGAGGTGCCATAAAATAAGTTCTTTTTGTGTTGATTGTGAACATGTAGCGTTACTGCATCACTCGTGATCGCTCCACATTGACAAGTTCACCCTTTTAATTGTGCGTAAAAAAAATTGGAATCTGTGATGTGCCCAAAATATGGTGTCGCGTGCCATTGGTTTGCTTGCTTTAGAAAATCCACATATACTCGTAAAGATAGAGATATGCATACAGATTTTAAACAAATAACGTTTTTGATCGGTTCTTGTAATTTATTGCATTAACCGTGACCGTTTTAAACAAATGTTAGTTATTAGACCATCGGCTGACAAAATTCTCATCTCAATGTTGACTTCACACTCGCAAGAGATCACTTTTGTGATCCCGTTATCATCAAAAAATTGTAACACCCCTTGTGATCATAGTATTTAGTGTGAGTGAGGAGGCGGAGGAGGGCGCACCCGAGCTGTCGTCCCCGGAGGAGGCGCGGTGCGGGGCGCCGGCGCGGGCGCGCTGCATGGGGTTGACGTAGAGGCCGTCGGCGGGCGAGCCGGCCGGGCTGCCGGGCGAGCCGGAGCCTCCGGAGCTGGCGGGCGAGGCGGGTCCGCCGGGTCCGTGCAGGTAGAAGGGCGACCGGTGCCCGTCGTCGTTCACGCAATTCGCCAGCGCGCACTGCAGATTTCATTCAACAAAATTAAAAATATATCAACATTTCGGCGACTTCATTAACAATGTAACTGCGATAATTTTAATGAAACTTACTCTGGTGTTCCCGGGGGAGCAGGCGCAGGTGTGCGGGGATCCGAGGCCGGGTCTGGTGCCCCCCGCGCCCCCCGCGCCCGCCGCCACCAGCACATTCAAACACTGCCAAACGACAAACACATTAACTAAACGACATGTGTGACGCTCACTGCGGCGCCGCGCGTGAGACATCACTGCTCCCCCGCCGCCGCCGCATTGTTCTCTGTGAGAATTTACGTAATCAGTTTCATTTTGTTGGTTACTCGCTTTGTGTTATATGTATTCAGATCATATAGTTATGCATTTATTGTAGAACTCAAGGTCGTACAAATACCTCATACTGGCAACTGCAAAATGTTTTTCACTCAAATTATATATCCTATGCTTTCTTTTTACTATTCCAACTTATTTTTAACTGGTGATTAAAAAGTTCTCTGAGCAATTTAGTAACGCGCACTCTACAGACAATTTACGCACCGTTTTCTTTTTTTATAATTCACGGAGGTGTAACAGAACAGACCAAGTAATTATCTCCACAAACTGATAAGAGTGCGGTAGGAGAAGGGGGGGGGGCCGAGGGGCTCACCTCGAGGTGGTGGTTGTCGGCGGCGTCGTTGATGGGGCTCTTGCCGTGGCGGTCGAGGTGCAGGCGCGCGCCGTGGCGCAGCAGCCAGCGCACGGTGGCGAGGTGTCCGCGCGACGCCGCAAAATGCAGCGGCGTGGCGCCGTCGCCGTCGCGCGCGTTCGGGTCCACGCCGCGCTCCGCTATCTGCTCACAGCACGCACCGCTTTACACACCATTATACTATTGCCCTATTCTACTTCACACCTATTCACGATTATATATAATAATAACATTTCGCACACTTTTGAGCACTTGTTTATCAAAAAAAGGTAAAACCTATTCAATAATTCTACATATTTGACAGAAACTTTTTATTTAATGTGCCTTAGTAATTGGTTCATGATAAGAAACTAATAAATAATATTCCAAGATTCGGCGGAGACAGGCGGCAGGCGGGCATCTCGTGAGCGATGACGCGTTCGTTATTCCGGCCGACGATAACAAAAACTCGTAAAGAATACAATGCGCCGGTTTCTAATGGACCGATTCAATTGAAACACTGGTTTTTTGTAAAACACTGGAATAGAGTTCGCGCAGAAACTGCCTCAGCTACGATTTCTACAGCGATTCAGTGTGGAGTAGACGTTCACACGCATTGCTTGTGCTTCTCACACGCTGAATGTTCCAGTATCTACGAGTTGCCGCCTACTCGTTACATTCCTGCTAAACAAGATGGCCACCACAAATGAATGGCAGATAACAACCAAGTACGAACTTTATTATGAATCGGTAAATTAATCAATTGCTTTAAAAAGAATTCATAATACTCATTTTATTAACATAACGTATACTTGGTAAGACACGTTTTTGCTGAACATATTTTAACTTTACGGGAAATCACTCTTGATATGAGTATTTTATAGTGTGACAATAAAAGTACAAACCGCGAAACAAAGTGACATTCTTCTATGTACCTATGTTGATTGTGTAACAATATTAAATATATGCACTTTCTAAGCATTTTACGAAACCACTTCTGTTCTTTACGAATATGTATTGCGATCATCTAAGCACTGTGTGTGTGTGTGTGTGTGTGCCCGTCGTGTGAACTCACAAGTTTCCGCATCTATGAAACATTACAAACATCCGGATTTTAGAGCGATTATTCTTTGTTGAATAATTCCAATATATTCATGCCATTATTGAAATATGCAAAAACTTTCACTTACTACGTATTGCATTTTGTATTTTAAAACAACACCATAAATAGATAAAACCTTCAATCGGTTCACCGGAAACTCGTCTTAAAATACGGTAATGCCGCGAAGTTGTTTATGAGAAGTTTCCGGTTTCAAACTTTCTTCCGTGTACATCATGTTTATATACGTAATAGTATAATTAGTCGAATATATAAAACAACTATATAATATATAGTTTATTTTGATATTTGGTAGTGATCATGTTTCGCGCAGTGCTCAGCTCGCGCGGCGCGGCTTGTGTTATGCAAGTCCACTGCCAGTGCGTCGGAGAAAATACCTCCTATTAAAGTTCAATAACTTTCCACTACACATTTGCCAGCAAGAAAACGAGGCGCGTTGTGAGTAAGGCGGGCGAGGCTCACCATCCACTGGAGGCAGTCGAGGCAGCCGGTCTGCGCGGCGGCGTGCACGGGCAGCATGCCGTCGCGGGCCCGCGCGTCCAGGCGGCCGCCCGCCTCCAGCACGAGGTATTGCAGCACGGCCAGGTGGCCCTCCTGCGCCGCCAGGTACACCGGCGTCACGTCGTTGTCCATCGCCGTGTTGGCGCTGCAACACAACACGGAGCAACACTTACAATTTTGTCTTTCTTAACCTGAAGCCGAAGCTTTTCCTTCCTACATCCGGATACATATCAATATTTATATGTATTGCAAAGAATTGAATTTATTTTAATATGAATTTGAACAGATGTCTGCAACATTTTAACTGTGCCAAGTAGCACCGAATGTGAAGGTGTAATAGAGGTCGCTGACATCGCTGTTTTATAAAGTAACTTTGCGTTGTTTTACCACTAATTCCGTGCATCAAATTATTCACAAGTCTTAGATTTAATAGTTTTTAAACTGAAAATAATTTAGAATAGAAAATCTTAATTATTCTATTCGTGCAAATAACAAAATGAATATGAAACGAGTTATACAATAGGGAAGTTACCCGACACATGTTGCTATTTAAGAATAGGCGAGGAAATAGGAGACTATGAATTAGACCAGCACTTCATTCACCAGTCGATCGACATTTAACGTAAAGAAAATATAAAAAAAATTGAGGGTAAGAGATAGAGACAAAAGTAAATATATCATAGTATCCTGGTCAAAGACTTGTAAGATGTGTTCAAGACATAGTGCGCCGGCCGCTTTGGTTACACAATCACAGTCGCGGCTCACAGCGGAGCGAGTTATCTCAGCTACGGCGTGCGGGGGGCGTGAGGGGAACGCAGGGGGCGCGCGGGGGGCGGCCGCTCTCACGTTTCACTTTTATTTTCTCGAATGGTTTTCACTCTCGTGCGGGCGCGGCGACCTGCGGCGGCTGTGACCTCACAGCTAACGGTCTCAAGGTGAACCGACAAACTATTCCATTGACAACATCTAACGTAACTTACCCATCTTCTAACTTATTATTTGGGGATTCTAAGCAATTAATGCCTTTTATAGAATTCATGCACATCGGTTACATATTACTTTTTACACAACTTGAACTAAACAGACTCGACCTCGTCTCGGTAATGAAGATAATAGTGAATTTGAAGAAACTGTCGAAGCACGAGTGTGACGTGTGACGTGCGACATTCAGACGACACTAGCAACCTGCAAATGCAACTCAAACGTTACGTAGTCTAGAGCATTTTTAATTCATTTCCTTAAGCTTTGCATTGAATTTCTCAAGTAGGCTAATGGGCTTACGAAATGTAAGTACATAACACAGGGCGGCCGCCGCGGGCTCTCTATGAAATTTCATATTCAATGTTTTAATTCCAAAGGCTTCACAGTGAGAAGAATGGTTGTTGTTCTTAAAGCAATACACTTTGGTAATCGGAAGTTGTAAACTAGGTCGAGGCGGATGTTTGATAACAGACGTAATATATAATTGTAATACGTAAATAAAAAAACTGTCGCGATACTCGGTTGTTGTAACTCAAACAAAAGGTTCTTTTCACAATTCTTACAGGAGGTAGTGATTTTGTATTTAGTACATAATATTGTTTATAATTCAAGCGCAGGCTGGTGCAAGCATATTGTTTTTGTCACAAAAGTTTCAAATGCAAAATTTCTGCTCTTAGTAAAGCTCAGTCAAAGTAATATATTAGGCTTTATCCACGCCGTGCCCGCCGCGCCCCCCGCCGCGCCGCCACCCGTCAAAGCGCGGGCCGCACTCAATGCGTTGCTTCAAAAGACTTCAACGAGTAACATCCTTGGATTCGAGTGACTTATTAGTGTTATGTAATAATGTTTCTATATTGATATAGTAACACTAGATGCGTTCCGCGACTTTTGCGGATTTTTATCCAAGATTAGAAATATCGAGCAACATTTCGGCTCAGACCTTTACAAGGTGAATTTTTAAAAATCTCTTAATAGTTAAATGTACATAATAAATTAAATAAGACAAACATTTTTGTAGTCAGAGTTAACAATTGAATGAAGAAACGTTACCGCCCCCTGCCGGCGCCGGCGCAGGATGCAGTTTTAACCTTCTGGTATCTGTTGGTCTTGTTGCCCTTCTTGCCGAACAGTTTGTTGTTGCCGCGCGCGCACCGCTCTATGTTGCTCAGGGTCATTGTGGAAAGTCACTCGAAACATTCAAAGACCAAAATAAAAAATAACTAACTTTCACATAGAACCACACGATAGAACGTAAATATAAGATGCGATGCGACAAATGACGAACACGTTTTGCTTAACAAAAGGAGAGTCATTGTATTAGTACATACGGTATGATTTTAGTTTCTTAATTTACACTGAAAACTGAATGTCGCGACAATTATCGATATTTGAAAATAGCCATGGAGTACAAGTAACGCGCGCGGAACTAGCTCGCGTCTCCGGAGCACTGCGCGTGCGGCTCGCAGCGCCGGGCCGCGGGGCCAGGGCGGGGGCGGGGGCGGAGCGGGGCGGGGAAAGTTGCCCCGGGCCGCGGGCGCAGCACGCCGCACCATACCGTGTTTTTAACCATTACAGTTTCTATTCAGTAACAGCCCGTTTTTAACAGTCAAAATATAAAATATTACAAATATAACCTACTATGTTCGTCCTTTTTTTCAACCTATTACCAAAAGTATTAACATAGTAGTAATCTACATAATAACAGAAATCTACCGATGCAAGATTCCAAATTTCTAAGCCCGGTAGCTTGTAAGCTGATTTTTCGGTTACCCTTATTGTTTGTGTTCGCGATATCTTCTAAACTATTAGTCCAATTTAAATACTGCAAAGAACAATTTAATTCTACATTAAATTCTCCTGATAACAAACGCATTTATTTGGATAAGGATTAATATTGAAACCAATAAAAGAACGCTGCAAATAGCGTGAGGTTTTTAATTCATTTTGTAAGCAAAAAAGTGGTTATTGTAAGAAAGATATATGCTATCTCGGACTTTTCTGTAGAACTTTTTGAGATCTACAATTCTTTCATACATCATTTTTATATACCTCTAACGTTTAGGCAGCGTAAGCCGACAAAAATTAAAGTTTAGTGAATTTTTACCGCCGGCGTCCAGAAACATGCTGTTTATTAATAGTTCCTAAACATTAGTAATAATAAAATATAGCCTATGTTACTCACAGATAAATTACCTCTCTGATGGTGAAAGAATTTTTAAAATCGGCCCAGTAGTTTTTGAGTTATTTCAATACATACAAAAATACAAAGTTTTCCTCTTTATAATATTAGTATAGATATAGATATAGAAATATAGATAATTCGTGTAATCTGATAAGGCTCTCGCGATACTGCAGATGCTGTGCATATTTGACCAGCTGACCCAGCTCGCAAAGTAATGCTCAACTAAAATTATGTCAAATAAATCTAAACCTCGTCGTTATGTAATACATATTTACGGATGTTATGTACATATTTATAATTATTGAGGTATTAATGAGCTTGTAATGGCATTCATTATAAACCTACTTTCTCTTGAACTCGCTGAATTGATAGTATATAAAGAATCGGCACAATTGATTACATCACCCTAGTTGCCATTATCAATAAAGATAAAGATATGTTAAATTTACGGTGAGTGCCTGGCGAGGCGAGGCGAGGCGAGGCGAGGCGAGGCGAGGCGAGGCGAGGCGAGGCGAGGCGGGGCGAGGCGAGGCGAGGCGAGGCGAGGCGAGGCGAGGCGGTCTCGGTGCGCTCAGAGAAAACATTGCAATAATTACGCGTAACTTTTCTTCGCGTATTTTCCCAGCGTTTCTATCAGACACTAGATGGCACTGAAAGAAATCCGCCCATTGTAAGGTAATTAATTACGACGAAAATAAAAAAAACAGAAAACGCGATCAATTCGTATTATCACCAATTAATTTGGTATTAATTTATTGTTTTGTTTTGAATGTTTTTCAATGTTTGTTAAGTTTACTTGTTTAATAAAGTAACGCTTGACCGCGATCCCATCCGATGTGAGTGGCGATGTCGGCAAGTGCGAACTTAATCAACTTACTAAACCTAACTGTTGACGGCACTCGTAGGCTATATTTAATACAACGTTCTTTAAATTTTGTGCGAATAAAGTCGCACGCAAAATCCAGTATATTATTATATAATCAAATATCAGGATCGGACCTTCCACAAATTATATTAACGCCATAATGATGATTAGTACATTATAGTACAGAATTCTAATGATCTAGGAGTTATCTTCGTAATGTCGTGCTGAATACGTGCTAATGTATGCAGAAAGTTGTGTGCAGGCCAGCGCGCGGCCAGCTGCCATTCAGATCGGAACGCAACAGAACAACACCGCAACTGACGCTATCTCACGTTAATTAATCTGTAATAGCTCGACAGTGATCAGCACCGCCGTCAGAGAACCGCACAAATCCCGTTACAAGGAAGTATAAATATGTTTTGAAATATAATAATAAAAATATATCCTTAAAAAAACTTTAATAAAAAATGGTCTAAAACAAAACCACTAAACAAACAAAACAGTAGCGTATTTATTCTTCAATTCATTTTCAATAACGATTTGTTTGGTTTGGGATTTTTAAACGTTTCATTGAAACAAAATCGCGTCTCTCGGTGGCAGAACTTGTGCCGCGGCGGAGGACAGTTTACACAAAATGTACACGTACAAGAGTACGGACGCGGGTGCAGAGCTGTATCTCATCTCAGCGGTAGTTTACAACTTGGAGTTGCACGACCGGAAAATTATGTCAATATAATTATTAACTGTGAATCTATCTGTGCTCATGTGTTTCTCTTGCAAACGGGAAAGTTATTACCTATATTGCGACGGCACACTTTGTATGAGCGGTGCAACAGTACGACAGCAGAATGTAATGGCGCGTAATTACTCTGTGGCAAGCGGCAAGCGGCGGAATGCGGCCGCGCGGCCACGGACCAGCCGCAGCACACGCTCCTTCTAATGGCGTCATGTGAAAATGATTATTGCAATTTCTCTTGATTTGAAGATACAGCGACAGAGACGCGGCGAGTACTGCTGCCGCGGCCGGACGTGCGGTTTATAGTAAAATTTAATACAAAAAGCAATATGTCTAACAATTACAAAGTTTAGAGTACTGGCAAATAATCCAGATAATGAAAATATTACGATGGATGACTCCATTGTAGTCACAAAAAAAAATTTAGTTGCGTAGTAAAACTGCAATTAGATTTAGTAGCTAATTAAAGCATGTAAGCAGTATTGTTGAGGAGACAAAGGTTTGAGCGCTACGCGAACTCCAAAAAGTTTTCAGCACTGCCCTACCTGAGGGCGGTGGCAGCCGCTGCTGAGGGCGCAGGCGCGGAGCGGCACTGCTTCAGGCGGGCGGAGGCGGCGCGCAGAGGGCGCTCGCGTCGTTGACAAGTCGCCATCTTGTTTGCTTTACCGTATTTACATCACACTTGTTTCTTGTTCGTTTGGTTTTTAATATGATATCACTTCACTTGCACTGCAGCAGTCGCAATTAATACCAACATTATTTGATGCATAACAAAACTTTTGTTCTAAAGAAATAACTAAAATGGTATAAATTATAATGTAACAGGCTGGTTAGCCAGTCGGTTCTATCCAATCATACCTACCGTACCGGTCTGACAGAGAATCTACAGCTTTGATGTATAGTTTCAGCTAATTCCTTCTATTTCATTTAAAATTATGAACTACTAATGCTTACTTATGTATGTATGTACGTCACGAATTAGAGTAGATTTTGACAAAGATTTGTAACGATTCTATCGATCGCTGTCAGTCCATCCAATAAGATATAGTAAAAGGCTAACTAAGTATGTGTAATATACGAGTATAAGGGAACTGTGTTAAAATATGAACGCAAGAATGTAAAATCGCGACTTAATTCTAAAGATATAAGCCACTAGAAGTGGCAGGAGATGTAATAACTCAACTAAAAGCTTGTCGATCGTAGACGCGAGGCTGCAGGTGCGGCCGAGACTGCGCGCTCCGGCACTCGCGGCCACTCGCCGGCGCACGCGCTGCGCACTGAGCGAACTGAGCCACGGCCGGGCCGGCTCCTGCGCGCACCTGCGCCCGACTGCTCTTTATTAAAGCCTCGAGTGCAGTCATAAGAGAAGCGAACGTAATTTTAAAAAAGAAACCTTTATTGTTACTTTGCTCTTTAAACATTTCAAAACGTAACGTGCTACTTGTACTTTGGTATCCCGAACCGAATTCAAACTGACGCTATTGAAGCTCGCGCGCCTGATACATCATAAATGCACGACTGATGTCGTAATATGGTAATCCGTCTTTGCTTCCTGAGGCCAAACGGTAAGCCATAAATATAACTAGTTACTTGAAACAAAGTTATTAACTACAATAATATTTAGAAATCGTCCGCTGTCGCCGACCACTGTAAGCTGCGGTTGCGACCTACATATCCGCCTACCCTACACCATTTGAATAATCGTGTTGTTAATGCTCTGTTTAAATTATTTTCCCGGAAGCTTTCGACAAATTCTATAATCCATCTAACATCTCATTTATAAGAAAGTAACTACGTGAATTGGATCCAATATACTTTATGAATTTATATATTATACGAAGGAGAGAATCAGGAAAGTTTATTGTATGAATGTGCGCAGGTACGATCTGTTCCAGAGATCAGTATACGCGATCAATCAGAGTTTGTGTTTTAAATCTTCGACGCGAACGAGATGTGTGCAAACGCGAGAGCAGCTTGTCGCCGCTCGGGCTCGCCTCAGTCGCTCCCCGCAATTAATTTCGTAACGCTTTCTCCGCGCGCGTGCGCCTGCGCTGCCTCTACTGTCATTATTGTTTAAGAAGTTAAAAATTCATATTGTTTGAATAAAAAATAAACGACTAGGAATGTTACTATGGGTTAAGTGTTTTAACGTCGTTTTGAAGAATTATTGCTTCGATTTATATTATATACCAATGTAAAAAGTGGTCGTTAATTCGTTAATACAAAAAGGTCCTAAAAATTATTAATGTTACAAATTGATAACCTAAGTATAGTAATTTTGGCATGGTTTTTTGTTTAAATGTAACCCCTGAAGTGATGAGCGCCGAGCGACTACGACCACGGATAACTGTAACAGCTGCGTGCGCCGCAACAACAAAAACTACAGGCAACAATACTTCTTGCCGTTGCCGCCGTGGCCGCGGTTGCCGCCGTCGCCGCCGCTCCACAGAGCATGCTTATGGCGCGTGTCGGTACTTAATTACTTAATGCAACTGTTATCAAATACAGAATACATATAATGTTCAATGATTTGAAGAAACTGTTAGCTTTTATTAACAACTAAATATAACTGTGATTGTTAATTTCAACAACACAGTATGCAGCATGCAGCGTGCTGCAGTTGCAGCAGGTGGATGCGGAGACTCACTTGACGTCCGGCGTGGTGGTGGCCAGCAGGCGCACGCAGTCGAGGCAGCCGCGCGCCGCCGCGTAGTGCAGCGCCAGTGCGCCGCCCGGCATGCCGGCCGAGCCTGCGCCGCGCCCCGCGCACCCCGCCCGCACCCCGCTCCTGCACAAACACCTCTCATACATTCGCACCTGGACTGTTGTTACTGTACATACATTTATTTACACTACTAAAAATAAGTGGTTTCATCCCTCTCAGGCACTATAAATCTCTTTACGTCAAACTGTATTATCAATAACACGATAAGCTCCATTTTACCTACTTAAATAATTGTTGATAATCAGTAAGTGAAAGCGACAACAACTTAGTCCCCAAAAATAGCAAACGCACCTAAGATAACATTTTAAAATTTAAAACCTTTAAAATAAATATATAGTAACCATTGTTCATTTATTTAGATTTTACGGTAGCCTTTCGGAACCTCGAGCAAAAGATATCAACGCGCTGCCGGAACGCCATCTACCAACGAGCGACGCTGAACGTGTGCATGCGCAGACGTGTCTTAGTTGTTGTTGTTAGCCAGCAGGTGGCGGCAAATCCATTTTAGTCAAATAATGTTACGAGTATACAATTACATTACATTACATTGTACAATATGCAATGTAATTATGTATGTACTCGCCCTTAGAGTTTCGTTACCCAAAAATATTATTTCTCAAACCCGTTCCAGGAGAGCTCGAAAAGCTTATGTAAATTATGGTTGACATCAGTGGAAGTGCGGCCGGGATTCGAACTCACGACCGCTGTAGATAGGTAATCAGTACCTTATCCCGTGGGTTTTTTTTTTAATAAAATAATGAATATTATGTCTGATTGTAGCCCGAAAATAATAAAACGTTCAAGACTGTTTGTATTTACAGATGAGAGGAATGCCAGCGATCGGCACACAGAAGTGAGACCCCTTGGCAGAGGAGGTGGGCGTCGCAAATTACCAATGCGTGACATACTAGGCTCGTGTCATTAACACGGCGTTATTGTTCGTTATGTGTCGCGCATGGGACACGGCGACACAGTGCGACACACTGCGACACGGGCTACACAGCAGTAATTGACACGGGGTCATCCGGCGGCGCTCATGCGTTGTGTCGGCCCGCAGCGGCATTGTCTCTTGCCGCAGTGTTTACGGTCAACGGTCGCGACGTGAGTCAGCGGACATTCCCACCCAACATTTTAGTTCTTTGACGAGATAATGCTATAAAAAACACTCTTCGACTGCACCGTCTGTGTCCAGAATACAAAGAGCTAGTTTTCACCCATGTTTCATTGTTTGTGTAAAGTGCAAATCTAGTTATCATGTAATATTATTATATAATATCGAAGTATGAAAAAAAGGAAAACACATTTAGCAGGACAATTTAAAATTTTCATTACAACGATACTAACTCGTAAAATTACCTTTATTATATTTAAGTACTTAAGAAATGTCCTATTTCTGTTAATTGTCTAAGATACAAACCTAAAATTCCCAGCGCGCAGAGCAACGTGCAGCGTGTCGACATCCTGCGCGTAGTCGTGGCACAACGTGAGCGCGGCGTTGCGCGCCTCCAGCACGTCGGTAAGCACGTCGCCCCGCGCCCGGCTTGCGCTGTCCCGCGACCGCGACCCGAAGCTGGAGGTGTCCGGGGCAGGCCGCGGGAACCGCCGCGCCGGCACTCCCGCGCACGTGCCCTGCACGCCCTGCCCCAGTAGCCGCTTTCTCACATAGCGGCGCATGCGCAGCGACAGCATGACGCGGATCCTGATGTGCCGCTTGATGTTGCCGTCACAACGGATCTCCTCCCTCAACTTCCCGTCGCCCCTGTTGCCGACAAGGGCGCGCGGCCGCCCGAAGTAATCAATATTGTTGTTCTTCCATGCCTTGCTGAGCGACCAGTTGTCGCCGCACGACGAGCTCTTCCCCAAGTGTTTAATTGGCTTCTCGTAAACGTCCTCTTCGAAGGCCAGCATGCGGCGCGACATGAGGAAGTTGTCTATGTTTCTCTTCATCGTACCATCTTCGGAGCTCGAGTTCGTGGTGAGAAAGTGAACGTTAGATAAGAGTGCGTCTGTAGATATCGCTTTATCGCATTTCAGTGTCGGAGGCTGCGGGCGAGGGCGTTTATGTTTCCGTCTCGCAATGGTCACGATTCGCTTCCTGAGGGTAGCCATGTTGGTCAGCTCTGTGTTGAGGAAGGGCCCCCTGCGCTCGGCCGCCAAGTCGGGCGTCATGTCGGGCGACCAGGCGCCTTGCTCCGCGCAGCTGCACAGCTCTCTCAACAGGCGCCCGATCGTGTTACAATTCTCCTTAGATCTTCCTTTAGACATTTTTCCATATTTCCAGCAGAACGTCGTTTTGAGTAAGCTTGTCATTAAAATCTATTTCTAATATATACAAAAATAAAGCGTTGCCGTATATTTCGAACAGAGCCTTAAAAATGTTCAAATGCGTAAAATTGAACAAAAAACTCTTCGTTTCTAGTTCATATGACGGGAAATCTACGATTTGCATTTATTTTGCACGAGTCTCTTTTTTACTGGCGAGATGTACCCCCCCCCCCTCCCACCGCCCGCCACTGGCAGGTGAGTGACTTCTCAACGTAACAAAAACATTATTCTGCTATGTTCTGCTCTGTGAATAGCACAACTTTGTGTCCGTATGTGTGATTTTAATACTTATGGTGGTATTGGTAAACTTACTCCGTTTCATACAATTAATTGTGTGTATTATTCCAAGTTCACCATATCTCTGCCTGTCCCTCTCGATTACGGATTTGAATTATGTCGTTGTTGTATAAATTAATTCCTTTAAGCATGGCTTATGTTTCGTTTATGATATAAGGTTCTATGTAGTTATCGTAGACTTGCATTAAAATAATGGTATCCTTATTACAGTTTTTTGTGTTTGTATTCAGTAATGCCGGTAAGTGTAAGTCACGTTAAGCATGTTTAGCGACGCGACGATTGTAATTAAAAGAGTTAGTTAGCGTGACGTCACGATATTGTAATTGCCCGCCAAAAGGCTTCCGCACGGGGAAGGCGCACCTGCCCCCGCTGCGCCGCGCACTCGGGGACTGAACGTCGGATATAATATTATTATCAAAGTATGTGAAGGTGAAGGTATGTGAAACCGCCAGTACAACGTAAGTATTTGGAAGTTTCCTGTTGGGAGCATCGCCGCGCTACACATGTGTATAACACCGTCGCGTCGCCGAGAGCGTGTCGTCACCAATTACTCGTCGTGAAGTACAGTAACAGACGAGTGTTGAAGCAAAACACTTTCTATTTCAGCGCGAGTCCGCGAGCTGCAGCTCAGCAGACGCGTTCACGTACTCGTACTCTCGACATTACACATCATATTATTTATGTACCTTTAGGGCGTGCAACTGTCATGTCTTTGTTCCGTTATTTTATAGTTAACTAAATAAAGTCATTGTTTATATTAGAGTCCTAGCTTTCGCCCGCGACTCCGTCCGCGTAGAATTAGAAAAAACAAAATTAACTAGCTAATGTGTTCTTCCAGACTATCCTCGACATCTATGACAAATTTCGAGATCCGTTTAGCAGTATAAGCTACAACTCTAACAAACATCCATCTTTCAATATTTAACTTAAACATTTGCATTTATAATATTAGCAAGAAGTTAGATGAATACATAAGGTGCTAGACAGAGGGACAATGGATTACGTTCATTATTAAACAAATAGCCGTTGTGTTTAAAGTTTCTTTTCAATGTTGTGAAAAATAACACTATTAGAGGTAACTTTCTGTGTGCGGAAATTCACAGACACAAAGTTGCTATACCTGCTACTACGTAAGGACTGTTTTCAATTCGGCAGATAAATACACGTGAGCTAATCATTTATCATCAGTGATCCGCCAACTTAATAAAAATACGATTAAAAGACATTATTCTCATTGACGTCTTCTTCTATAGTTCATACTTACGACGTGATTACATTTTTTAAAAACTATCCAAATCGAAGAAAATAATACCGATAATTAGATGCAATGAAGTTGATAAATGACAGCGTTACTGCATCAATCATCGCACACAAATCGCACACACAACACTAAAACATAAATTTCGTTTTATTTACGCAATCCACAGCGCACCAGTTACTTTCCCGTCGCGTCGCATCGCCACTAAAATATTATAATTCACTTTCCTACAAACTTGATTTTATAATGAATGCCGTGTCGATAGCCGTGCCTTGCTAAATGTACATTATTTTACATAAAACATTGCGTAATTGTTATGTTTTATGTTGAACAAGAGTTCGGAAAGCCGCGGAAAAATTAGTGAGAGTTAAACGTAAAGCAGAGAATGCGCGCGCGCCGCGACTGCCGAGTGCGGCGAGCTCTGTCCGCCCCGCGCCTACGTCACACTGGCTGACTGATGAGTATGACCGCAGCCCGGCTGTCTGCACTGCGGCGTCGGCGCCCCCGGCAGCCGCGCGCCTCGTGCCCCCGACGAGCGCCTGCGGTCGGAGGCGTACAGCAACAGCAACACGCTACCCCGTGTGTAAGTCTGCTCTGAAGTGTTTCAACACGGCAGCGCACTCACAGAGCTACAAGTCATCAATATTAGTTGAGTTACCATAGGACAATCGACGATATCATTTTGTAACACTTTTGTTAACTGTATAAATCTGGATATATCTTGTTCTCTTCATTTCATTCAAATCATAAGGGTAGCTAATATAGTTACTAGCAATATGCCGTTTGGTCGGGTATAGACGTACAGTAATACGGCTCTGAACCGTATTCAACAGATGAGCTCACATAGTCTTCAACAATTAAGATACAGTTCAACAAGCAAATTCACTGCTCTGCTTCACCTGTGGAAACCGTGAGCTGATTTGATGTTGTAGGGTCGTATAGAGTATAAGTACGTCTGATTCATGGGCGTCGATAGTTAACATTCACTGGTATCGTGAAGCATAACACGTATGTAGATATATGAAAGTGCTCGCCAACGCGATCGGCGGCGCGAAGGGGCGCGAGGGGGCGCGTGCGTCGCAACGGCGGCGCTCGAGATGATATCGGGCGAGGTGGGGGGGGGGGGGGGAGGAGGCAGATGGCGCTCACAGATCACAGATAACGTATGTACATCGTTTCACACCGGCCACGGACACGAAAACACCCGCTGTCACGACTCACTGGGTTATTAACATGTTTTTACTTTTTAATGAGTAAGTAAGGTGATTTCTACTCATGTTATCGCGACTAGTTACTGTCAATTCGCGAGTTAGCTTTAGCTGGTATTTAATCTTATGCGATGGTTGCTGGGATCCTACATAACAAAAAATGAATATTTACGCTTTATTATTTTAATATAGATTAGAGTATAGATAGGTATGAGCAAATGAAAAGAAATTATGAGCTCAACAAAATAACCAATACTAACAATCGGATAGAGCAGTGCCGCCAGGAGAGCGGCGCCCTCTTTCGCCGCAAGATGGCCGCCAGCCAGAGCAAGCACAGCGCCATTAGCAGGTACCACATGGTGCGCCGACGCCCGCTGGCGACACACACACGCGCATTCCGCCTGACATTCACCGGTGGTGTTTGCGCGTTCCGCAACACGGTGTCCACTCCAGCACCGAGTTGGATGCGTGTACGTGAAAGAACACGGCGCGCGCGAGTAAGATGTGCGGCGACGCGTCTGCCCACCTCTGCCGCCGCCCAGCGCCGAGTAGCTGCGTGCCGCATGCCACGTGTTCTTACCGTGTGCCTCGCGTGCATTACAGGAAATTTAAAAAAACTTCGCAGGGACTGAAAACGGAACGGTAGATCACCAACCTAACTATATTATTTAACCTAGTCTTACCACGCTCCCGCCGACGCCCATATATAATAATAATTAAACCCTCGTGTACAGGTAATATGATTTGTGTGTGTGTGTGTGAACAAGTGAACAAGTGATTCCGATTTGAACAGCATTAAAAAATATAACTATTGCTTCCAAATAACGTCGCAATGCAACAGGAAACAAACAACCAATACTCCTGCCTAGTTAATTTCAAATCTACTCAACGAGGCGAAATGATAGATACCTTTTAAACGAATAAAATGAAATTTTTATAATTTTATGCGGATGAAGTCGCATGGGAACAGCTAGTTACGTATATGTACAAATAGTCTTATTTAGATATTATGTTCGCATAGTCAGCTTTTCCCTTATTTTTTTAATAAATAAATAAATACGTTAGTTATGAGTGTGGAGGTACATCGTTAGAGGTAGACCTAGAAAGAGATGGATGGATTGTGTAAAAGGTGACATAATCAAAAAGGGAGAGATGACTGAGATGACGTATGATAGAGTTATGTGGAGGACGAAAACCTGCTGCACCGACCCTACGGGAGTAGGATAAGGAGATGATGATGATGATGATGAAAGAAATAAAATAAAAATGTGCATTCAACGTCACCTACATTAATCCTATAAACTAAATGCAATAATCTAAATCGGAAAGTGGATGGCGGTTAAGGACGCAGCCGACGAAGGCCGAGGAGACACAACGCGCGCCAGCCATCCGCAGGGTGCCCCCCTCACATTGTATGCGTCGGGCCTCCTTCATCACGCCAAACAACGCAAATTGTTTGTCCATCCAAGAGCGCCTTAATGATTGATCCTTACCTTCCCTAATCTTCCTTACCTAATCTTCAAAGATTAACGTTGCCTCATGTACGAAGGTAGAGGTAACGTCACTGAAGACGAGATATACCTACAGCTACCACCATCTATCGGGCGCACGCCGCACCGCGCCGCCGCGCAGCACCGCACTGCCAACGACTGCCGGCTGAGCCGTGTTAAGCGAGACAGATTCACCAATCTAACACAAGGTGGCGCCTGACACGACATAGTATTGTTTACGGAAGCATAATATTACATTGTGTGTTTTTTGCAATCCAATGCAACATCTTGTCTGCTGCCGATAGACCACTCCACGTAACCATACGTACTATGTAACCTGTATGCAACATCGTCATCAACATTATTGAATACCGTAAAATGTAAACAGCTTAGGTAAAAAGTGCGGTCGTACGGCACGCTCCAGTTGCCCGCGACGCGCCGCACCGCACGCCGCGTCTTTTAATTTAATCCAATAATTATTTGAAATGATATTAAGAGATAGGTATGGTAAAAAGTTTAATTCTTTTCTTTACTAAATAGAGCTTTTAAACTTTATTTCTCGTTTTCCAGTTAACCGGCAAACTTCTTTATTAAAATATGTAAAGTACATACGGAACGGGCTGTGTCGCCCTTACATAGATAAGAATAAAACATACTGTTAACCCAAAACATTAAAATGGGAATACACACCTACTTTATATAAATTTTAAAATCTTGTGTCAAAATTAGACACAGCGGCACAGCAGCGCGGCGGTAGGGCAGCAGCGGCCGGTGGCGGCGGCGGCGGCGTGGCCTCCGTCGCGCCGCGTTGAACAAGTAGTGTGCACAATTAAGTACGTGCGGGAAAAGATTAGAGTCACTATGCCGTAGTCATTTTAAATTCTCAAAACAATTTAGGTAATAATAAAAAAAATTATTCATAAAAATGATCATTTATTTATCACGCGGTTTTTTTTGCAGTAATTAACTCTAGTACTTAATAGGGTTGATGAAACTCCAATGATTCGACTAAACCTTTCACCGCTTTACACTAAGACATGCTTAATGTTGAAACCAGGCGGGTTTTCGTTTTTTTTTTATCATACGGTGGCAAACGGCCACTTGGAATCGAGGAAAAGGCGAAGCGACCGCTGCCTACAGACATCCGCAATTGTTCAGAAAGAGGATAATTTATCTTCCTATGGGTACCGTCCTCCGTCCAATCCGATTCCACCTTTTCCTTGTAAGAAAGTGGTGGGAAGACAAAGGGACTAAAATGAAGCCTCCGTCATGCGCACTTCACTACTATCATCTGCGTGGTCGTGGTGTTGCACCGGGCGAGCCGGCTCTACAGTGTGAAGATGTTAAAGCGGGCTATACCACTGTTTGTAAAGTGAAGACATCAAAGTTTGACGTAAGCAAGCCACTCGCTGATACAAATAATAATCCGTTCACATAAGTAAAACTAGTAGTACTACCGAAGTATGTAGTTACCTAGAGGGCTGCTTCTTCGTCATCACGCAAACGTTCGCAGCGCACACGCAATCCCACGTTACATCGGCGTCGCATCGGCTCGGCGCTAACACGCCAAACTCTTAACAAATACCTATGATGTCATTATTTTACGAAGAAATTCGTTTACAAATCATAAACAACAATCGTGGCATACATCTCTTAGCTGTGTTTTTTTTTTGATCTCATTACTATAAATGATTAAAAACATGAAAAACAAAAACAAATGAAAAGATGTTAAAAGCATCCTAAGGGCGATGTGTCCATCCACAACTTTCCTTCTAACAGTAGTTTGCCATCCAATCCTGTCTCCGGCACTTACAGAGCTGGTGAGCCGGCGGAGTAGGCAAAGTAAGTTTTTCCTTCTACTTTGTCAGTTTTTCGAGCTTATCCCCGTCTTTCCCGACTCTATGTCCGAACACTATTTTATATAAAGAGAAACAGTTTAAATGCCGCCCCTGATGAAGGTCATTTAGGTGGAAGCAATCACGGATTGCTAATATTAAGTAGTAGAAAGGTACTTACGAACGCGCAATAAAAGTTTTAACGAAGTACACGAACAGCAACTTTCCTAACTTCACGTAGCTTTGAGCAACTTTATGAATACCACAGTCTTGCTTGCGATCAGAAAAAGATCCTACTCTAAGAAAATGGTTCAAGAGCCATTTTAGTACTCGGCTGGATGTCAGTATGGTATTAAGAAGTCGGGTAAAAAGAATATGGTTCAAGAACTACTTACCGGTATTTATTTGTAATAATCCGTTAGAAAACAACACGAACTCACATCACCAGAAAATTATCACATCGAAAATGTCACTACTTGTCTCGGGGATTAAAGGACTTAAAAAAAAGTTTTTTTTTTGTCGTAGTAAGACGTGTTAATGCACCCTGCAACGTGCAACTCGCAGCATGCGGCGTGTTGTTCCGCGCGGCGTGGTTCGTGCTAGTCGCGCGGTGGCAGGCGGCGCGTGCAGGCTCCGGCGCCCGAGTGCCCGCGTCCGCTGCCCGCCGCCCGCCGCCCGCCGCCCGCCGCCTGCGCCCGCTGGTCGCGTCGCGTGCGCGCTCTGCTTGTGTATTACGTAGCGCGACGACGAGTTATTACCGTAATATTAGCACGGCGCATCATGTTTTGTAGTAGTACCTCAGATATTACCATTTACAGCGCAAGTTGTAAACAAAACTATTGAAATCTTTGATTCCGAATGAAAAAATTTAATATTTCATTACTTTTTTTTATCCATAAGACATTATAGGTCTCGTGGACGACAATCAATGACGTTGATGTACGTCATTCTAAAATCTAAACAAAATCTGCGACTTTATTGCGTGTTACCTACTCCGATAATGACTATCCGTATTCCTATAAGAATGTACGAGAATGTTTCATTAAGAAAGTGTAGTCAACACTAGACAACATCAGCTCTGTTAATACTAGAAATCTAAGCAGTCAACAAAATAGTTAATGTCTCTAGACGAGTTTTTCTAATCGTGTTGCTCTGGTCGACGCGCCGGCAGCGAGTCTGCCCACCCGCGAAAGTGGCCCTGCCTTCCGCTGTGCAAATACTCTAGGAAAGATGTGTACGACTGAGTGAAACGTAACATGAAATGAAAGGTTTATGATAGGTACACAACTACGGTGACACACTATATTTTCTAACGAACATAACAGTGCGCGCAGTGTGCGCAGGAGCCTTCGGTAATCCGCACGAGCACGCGACGAACACGGAATGATAAGATGATATTGCGTGGATCGTAAAACGAGCCGTGTTCGCAGTGGAACAGAGGAAACAGAACGATAACGAGGAACTATGAACTAGGAACTATGGAAGTTCTATTAAATGCGCAGTAACAGCTCGCTCCTCGTCCACGCTTGCACGGATCATGCAGTGAAAAGCAGAATGATATAGTTATTTCATGTTACATTTCACCATTCTGTACACGCCTCAATAAACTACTGTCCTTTTTGAATACAAGTAGCATTGCACTGCATAAACCTGCAAGTCGCTTCCTAATGTTTGGTGTGACAGATTATTAGAGACTATCCAGGATATTCTCATATTTATTCTGTACACACACATTTATAAAGCCCCCAAATGATGGCTCATATTTTGGGTTGAGGTTCATGACTGGATACCGTACAAAATAAACGAAAATCGTAGCACCATGCTTAACGCACCATGGTAAAGATCTTAATATTACGCAGTTATATTTAATTGTAAAAAAAAAGAGAGTGAGGTGATGTTGCGACGGAGTCATACGTCATTTCTGTCTGTGTGACGGCGGTGCTCTGCGGGCGTTAGCTGACTGAATGAGGCGCTCGCGCCCACCGCTTCCCCGAGCTCTGCGGTGACCCACTGGGACTGCGTCGCGTCGTTAACCTCGGTGCAATGTTTTGAAAAAGATTCATAACAAGAGATGCATTGACACGATGCAAATTTAAAAACAAACACAACACAATGGTGATTGTTCATTGAAGTAGGAATTCGTAAAACATCCACAGCGGCGATTCATTACAATGGAAAGTTAGACAATTTTCCCTTTCGCGCGCTCCCTTATTTTATATTTAGATAATACATAGAGCATGTTTACTTAAGTGAATGGACGTATGTGTTATCAAATTGTTATATTAAAAAAACAAGTAATCATGTTTGTTTTTTTTTTATTCAGTTAAGTATATGTGTCAACTATGTGTGTAGTACGAATGCAAACCAAAAACGTAACCGGTTTCGAATGATCCTTTATTTATTTACTAAATATTAAAAAGGTTTAAACTAAACGACCGAGCTCTTACTGATCGGCTAGATCCTCTGGCCTTACGGAGTGTTATGCACAATGCGCTATGCGCTATGTGCATAACGCGATATGCGATTTTCGAGTTTCGAGTTTTCGATAAGCGACATGCGTTATGCGCTATGCACTATGCGCTATGCGCTATGCGCTATGCACTATGCGCTATGAACTATGCACTATGTGCATAACGCGATATGCGATTTTCGATTTTCGATTTTCGAGTTTTCGATAAGCGATATGCGTTATGCGTTATGCGTTATGCGTTATGCGTTATGCGTTATGCGTTATGCGTTATGCGTTATGCGTTATGCGTTATGCGTTATGCGTTATGCGTTATGCGTTATGCGATATGCGCTATGCACTATGCACTATGCACTATGCGCTATACGCTATATACATAACGCGATATGCGTTTTTCGATTTTCGAGTTTCGATTTTTCGATAAGCGATATGCGTTATGCGCTATGCGCTATGCGCTATGCACTATGCACTATGCGCTATACGCTATGTGCATAACGCGATATGCGATTTTCGATTTTCGATTTTCGAGTTTTCGATAAGCGATATGCGTTATGCGCTATGCGCTATGCACTATGCGCTATGCGCTATGCGCTATGTGCGTAACGCGATAGCGATTTTCGATTTTGGAGTTTCGAGTTTCGAGTTTTCGATAAGCGATATGCGTTATGCGCTATGCGCTATGCACTATGCACTATGCGCTATATGTATAACGCGATAAGCGATTTTCGATTTTCGAGTTTCGAGTTTCGAGTTTCGATTATTCGATAAGCGATATGCGTTATGCGCTATGCGCTATGCGCTATGCACTATGCACTATGCGCTATGTGCATAACGCGATATGCGATTTTCGATTTTCGAGTTTCGAGTTTTCGATAAGCGATATGCGTTATGCGCTATGCGCTATGCACTATGCGCTATGCGCTATGTGCATAACGCGATATGCGATTTTCGATTTTCGAGTTTCGAGTTTCGAGTTTCGAGTTTTCGATAAGCGATATGCGTTATGCGCTATGCACTATGCGCCATGCACTACGCGCTATGCGCTATGTGCATAACGCGATAAGCGATTTTCGATTTTCGAGTTTCGAGTTTCGAGTTTCGAGTTTCGAGTTTTCGATAAGCGATATGCGTTATGCGCTATGCACTATGCACTATGCACTATGCGCTATACGCTATGTACATAACGCGATATGCGATTTTCGATTTTCGAGTTTCGAGTTTTCGATAAGCGATATGCGTTATGCGCTATGCGCTATGCACTATGCACTATGCGCTATGTGCATAACGCGATATGCGATTTTCGATTTTCGAGTTTCGAGTTTTCGAGTTTTCGATAAGCGATATGCGTTATGCGTTATGCGTTATGCGCTATGGGCTATGCACTATACGCTATGCGCTATGTGCATAACGCGATATGCGATTTTCGAGTTTCGAGTTTCGAGTTTCGATTTTCGAGTTTTCGATAAGCGATATGCGTTATGCGCTATGGGCTATGCACTATGCACTATGCACTATGCACTATCGCTATGTGCATAACGCGATATGCGATTTTCGATTTTCGAGTTTTCGATAAGCGATATGCTTATGCGCTATGGGCTATGCACTATGCACTATGCGCTATGCGCTATGTGCATAACGCGATATGCGATTTTCGATTTTCGAGTTTTCGATTTTCGAGTTTTCGATAAGCGATATGCGTTATGCGTTATGCGCTATGGGCTATGCACTATACGCTATGCGCTATGTGCATAACGCGATATGCGATTTTCGATTTTCGAGTTTCGAGTTCGAGTTTCGACCTTTCGATAAGCGATATGCGTTATGCGCTATGGGCTATGCGCTATGTGCATAACGCGATATGCGATTTTCGATTTTCGAGTTTTCGATTTTCGAGTTTCGAGTTTCGACCTTTCGATAAGCGATATGCGTTATGCGTATGCGCTATGCACTATGCGCTATGCGCTATGTGCATAACGCGATATGCGATTTTCGATTTTCGAGTTCGAGTTTCGAGTTTCGAGTTTTCGATAAGCGATATGCGTTATGCGCTATGGGCTATGCACTATACGCTATGCGCTATGCGCTATGTGCATAACGCGATATGCGATTTTCGATTTTCGAGTTTCGAGTTTCGAGTTTCGAGTTTTCGATAAGCGATATGCGTTATGCGCTATGGGCTATGCACTATACGCTATGCGCTATGTGCATAACGCGATATGCGATTTTCGATTTTCGAGTTTTCGATTTTCGAGTTTCGACCTTTCGATAAGCGATATGCGGTATGCGCTATGGCTATGCACTATACGCTATGCGCTATGTGCATAACGCGATATGCGATTTTCGATTTTCGATTTTCGAGTTTCGAGTTTCGAGTTTTCGATAAGCGATATGCGTTATGCGCTATGGGCTATGCACTATACGCTATGCGCTATGTGCATAACGCGATATGCGATTTTCGATTTTCGAGTTTCGAGTTTTCGAGTTTTCGATAAGCGATATGCGTTATGCGCTATGGGCTATGCACTATACGCTATGCGCTATGTGCATAACGCGATATGCGATTTTCGATTTTCGATTTTCGAGTTTTCGAGTTTTCGATAAGCGATATGCGTTATGCGCTATGGGCTATGCACTATACGCTATGCGCTATGTGCATAACGCGATATGCGATTTTCGATTTTCGAGTTTCGAGTTTTCGATAAGCGATATGCGTATGCGCTATGCGCTATGCACTATACGCTATGCGCTATGTGCATATCGCGATATGCGATTTTCGATTTTCGATTTTCGATTTTCGAGTTTTCGATAAGCGATATGCGTTATGCGCTATGGGCAATGCACTATACGCTATGCGCTATGTGCATAACGCGATATGCGATTTTCGATTTTCGAGTTTTCGATAAGCGATATGCGATATGCGCTATGCGCTATGCGCTATTCGCTATGTGCATAACGCGATATGCAATTTTCGATTTTCGAGTTTCGACCTTTCGATAAGCGATATGCGATTTTTCGATAAGCGATATGCGATTTTCGATTTTCGAGTTTTCGATAAGCGATATGCGTTATGCGCTATGGGCTATGCACTATACGCTATGCGCTATGTGCATAACGCGATATGCGTTTTCGATTTTCGAGTTTCGATTTTCGAGTTTTCGATAAGCGATATGCGTTATGCGCTATGGGCAATGCACTATACGCTATGCGCTATGTGCATAACGCGATATGCGATTTTCGATTTTCGAGTTTCGACCTTTCGATAAGCGATATGCGTTATGCGCTATGGGCTATGCACTATACGCTATGCGCTATGTGCATAACGCGATATGCGATTTTCGATTTTCGAGTTTCGAGTTTCGAGTTTTCGATATGCGTTATGCGCTATGGGCTATGCACTATACGCTATGCGCTATGTGCATACGCGATATGCGATTTTCGATTTTCGATTTTCGAGTTTCGAGTTCGACCTTTCGATAAGCGATATGCGTTATGCGCTATGCGCTATGCGCTATGCGCTATGTGCATAACGCGATATGCGATTTTCGATTTTCGAGTTTCGAGTTTCGAGTTTCGAGTTTCGAGTTTCGACCTTTCGATAAGCGATATGCGTTATGCGTTTTGCGTTATGGGTTATGCGCTATGGCTATGCACTTTGCGCTATGCACTATGCGCTATGTGCATAACGCGATATGCGATTTTCGATTTTCGATTTTCGATTTTTCGATTTTCGAGTTTCGAGTTTTCGATAAGCGATATGCGATTTTCGATTTTCGATTTTCGAGTTTTCGATAAGCGATATGCGTTATGCGTTATGCGTTATGCGTTATGCGCTATGGCTATGCACTATACGCTATGCGCTATGGGCTATGCACTATGCGCTATGCGCTATGGGCTATG